>CM060882.1:42132500-43406250 GCA_030762935.1 Hymenopus coronatus | reverse complement strand
TCCGTGTGTTAGACGGATGTGATAACCACTACACCACGGAAACTTGTTGGGTGTTATAATAAAACATTCATTTGTCTGGCTTACAACAATGTCAGTATAGTATAAAACAAGTGTTTCCGCCCGGGATTGAACCGGGGACCTTTCGTGTGTTAGACGGATGTGATAACCACTACACCACGGAAACTTGCAAGGTGTTATAATAAAACATTCATTTGTCTGGCTTACAACAATGTCAGTATAGTATAAAACAAGTGTTTCCGCCCGGGTTTGAACCGGAGACCTTCCGTGTGTTAGACGGATGTGATAACCACTACATCACGGAAACTTGTTGGGTGTTATAATAAAACATTCATTTGTCTGGCTTACAACAATGTCAGTATAGTATAAAACTAGTGTTTCCGCCCGGGATAGAACCGGGGACCTTCCGTGTGTTAGACGGATGTGATAACCACTACACCACGGAAACTTGCTGTGTTTTATGACAAAACACTCATTTTTCTATTACACAAAAATGTCAGTATAGTATAAAGCAAGTGTTTCCGCCCGGGATTGAACCGGGGACCTTCCGTGTGTAAGACGGATGTGATAACCACTACACCACGGAAACTTGCTGTGTTTTTTGACAAAACATTCATCTTTCTATTACACAACATGGTCAGTATAGTATAAAACAAGTGTTTCCGCCCGGGATTGAACCGGGGACCTTCCGTGTGTAAGACGGATGTGATAACCACTACACCAAAAAACTGGCTACGTTTTATAAGAAAACATTCAGTTGTCTGGCTTACAACAGTGTCAGTATAGTATAAAACTAGTGTTTCCGCCCGGGAATTGAGCCGGGGACCTTCCGTGTGTTAGACGGATGTGATAACCACTACACCACGGAAACTTGCTGTGTTTCATAATTAAACATTCATTTGTCTGTGGCACTACAATGTCAGTGTAGTATAAAACTAGTGTTTCCGCCCGGGATTGAACCGGGGACCTTCCGTGTGTTAGACAGATGTGATAACCACTACACCACAGAAACTGACTATGTTTTGTAATAAAACATTCATTGTCTGTGACACAACAATGTCAGTACAGTATAAAACTAGTGTTTCCGCCAGGGATTGAACTGGGGACCTTCCGTGTGTTAGACAGATGTGATAACCACTACACCACAGAAACTGACTATGTTTTGTAATAAAACATTCATTGTCTGTGACACAACAATGTCAGTACAGTATAAAACTAGTGTTTCCGCCAGGGATTGAACCGGGGACCTTCCGTGTGTTAGATGGATGATATAACTACTACACCACAGAAACCGACTATGTGTTATAATAAAATATTCATTTGTCTGGCTTACAACAATGTCAGTATAGTATTAAACTAGTGTTTCCGCCCTGGATTGAACCGGGGACTTTCCATGTGTTAGACGGATGTGATAACCACTACAGCACGGAAACTGGCTGTGTTTTATAAGAAAACATGCATTTGTCTGGCTTACAACAATGTCAGTATAGTGTAAAAGTAGTGTTTCCGCCCGGGTTTGAACCGGGGACCTTCCGTGTGTTAGACGGATGTGATAACCACTACACCACGGAAACTTGTTGGGTGTTATAATAAAACATTCATTTGTCTGGCTTACAACAATGTCAGTATAGTATAAAACAAGTGTTTCCGCCCGGCATTGAACTGGGGACTTTCCATGTGTTAGACGGATGTGATAACCACTACACTACGGAAACTGGCTGTGTTTTACAAGAAAACATTCGTTTGTCTGGCTTACAACTATGTCAGTATAGCGTAAAACTAGTATTTCCGCCCGGGATTGAACCGGGACCCTTCCGAGTGTTAGACGGATGTGATAACCACTACACCACGGACACTTGTTGTATTTTATAATAAAACATTCATTTGTCTTTTACACAACAATGTCAGTATAGTATAAAATAAGTGTTTCCGCCAGGGATTGAACCGGGGACCTTCCGTGTGTAAGACGGATGTGATAACCACTACACCACTGAAACTCGTTGTGTTTTATAATAAAACATTCATTTGTCTGGCTTACAACAATGTCAGTATAGTATAAAACTAGTGTTTCCACCCGGGATTGAACCGGGGACCTTCCGTGTGTTAGACGGATGTGATAACCACTACACCACGGAAACTTGTTGGGTGTTACAATAAAACATTCATTTGTCTGGCTTACAACAATGTCAGTATAGTATAAAACTAGTGTTTCCGCCCGAGATTGAACCGGGGACCTTCCGTGTGTTAGACGGATGTGATAACCACTACACCACGGAAACTTGCTGTGTTTTATGACAAAACACTCATTTTTCTATTACACAACAATGTCAGTATAGTATAAAACAAGTGTTTCCGCCCGGGATTGAACCGGGGACCTTCCGTGTGTAAGACGGATGTGATAACCACTACACCACTGAAACTTGCTGTGTTTTTTGACAAAACATTCATTTTTCTATTACACAACAATCTCAGTATAGTATAAAACAAGTGTTTCCGCACGGGATTGAACCGGGGACCTTCCGTGTGTAAGACGGATGTGATAACCACTACACTACGGAAACTTGCTGTCTTTTATGACAAAACACTCATTTTTCTATTACACAACAATCTCAGTATAGTATAAAACAGTGTCTCCGCCCGGGATTGAACCGGGGACCTTCCGTGTGTAAGACGGATGTGATAACCACCACACCACGAAAGCTGGCTGTGTTTTATAAGAAAACATTCAGTTGTCTGGCTTACAACAATGTCAGTATAGTGTAGAACTAGTGTTTCCGCCCGGCATTGAACTGGGGACTTTGCATGTGTTAGACGGATGTGATAACCACTACACCACGGTAACTGGCTGTGTTTTATAAGAAAACATGCATTTGTCTGGCATACAACAATGTCAGTATAGTGTAAAAGTAGTGTTTCCGCCCGGGTTTGAACCGGGGATCTTCCGTGTGTTAGACGGATGTGATAACCACTACACCACGGAAACTTGCAAGGTGTTATAATAAAGCATTCATTTGTCTGGCTTACAACAATGTCAGTATAGTATAAAACAAGTGTTTCCGCCCGGGTTTGAACCGGGGACCTTCCGTGTGTTAGACGGATGTGATAACCAGTACATCACGGAAACTTGTTGGGTGTTATAATAAAACATTCATTTGTCTGGCTTACAACAATGTCAGTATAGTATAAAACTAGTGTTTCCGCCCGGGATTGAACCGGGGACCTTCCGTGTGTTAGACGGATGTGATAACCACTACACCACAGAAACTGACTATGTTTTGTAATAAAACATTCATTGTCTGTGACACAACAATGTCAGTACAGTATAAAACTAGTGTTTCCGCCCAGGATTGAACCGGGGACCTTCCGTGTGTTAGATGGATGATATAACTACTACACCACAGAAACCGACTATGTGTTATAATAAAATATTCATTTGTCTGGCTTACAACAATGTCAGTATAGTATAAAACTAGTGTTTCCGCCCGGGATTGAACCGGGGAACTTCCGTGTGTTAGACGGATGTGATAACCACTACACCAAGGAAACTTGTTGGGTGTTATAATAAAACATTCATTTGTCTGGCTTACAACAATGTCAGTATAGTATAAAACAAGTGTTTCCGCCCGGGATTGAACCGGGGACCTTTCGTGTGTTAGACGGATGTGATAACCACTACACCACGGAAACTTGCAAGGTGTTATAATAAAACATTCATTTGTCTGGCTTACAACAATGTCAGTATAGTATAAAACAAGTGTTTCCGCCCGGGTTTGAACCGGGGACCTTCCGTGTGTTAGACGGATGTGATAACCACTACATCACGGAAACTTGTTGGGTGTTATAATAAAACATTCATTTGTCTGGCTTACAACAATGTCAGTATAGTATAAAACTAGTGTTTCCGCCCGGAATTGAACCGGGGACCTTCCGTGTGTTAGACGGATGTGATAACCACTACACCACGGAAACTTGCTGTGTTTTATGACAAAACACTCACTTTTCTATTACACAACAATGTCAGTATAGTATAAAGCAAGTGTTTCCGCCCGGGATTGAACCGGGGACCTTCCGTGTGTAAGACGGATGTGATAACCACTACACCACGGAAACTTGCTGTGTTTTTTGACAAAACATTCATCTTTCTATTACACAACAATGTCAGTATAGTATAAAACAAGTGTTTCCGCCCGGGATTGAACCGGGGACCTTCCGTGTGTAAGACGGATGTGATAACCACTACACCACGGAAACTTGCTGTGTTTTTTGACAAAACATTCATCTTTCTATTACACAACAATGTCAGTATAGTATAAAACAAGTGTTTCCGCCCGGGATTGAACCGGGGACCTTCCGTGTGTAAGACGGATGTGATAACCACTACACCAAAAAACTGGCTACATTTTATAAGAAAACATTCAGTTGTCTGGCTTACAACAGTGTCAGTATAGTATAAAACTAGTGTTTCCGCCCGGGAATTGAGCCGGGGACCTTCCGTGTGTTAGACGGATGTGATAACCACTACACCACGGAAACTTGCTGTGTTTCATAATTAAACATTCATTTGTCTGTGGCACTACAATGTCAGTGTAGTATAAAACTAGTGTTTCCGCCCGGGATTGAACCGGGGACCTTCCGTGTGTTAGACAGATGTGATAACCACTACACCACAGAAACTGACTATGTTTTGTAATAAAACATTCATTGTCTGTGACACAACAATGTCAGTACAGTATAAAACTAGTGTTTCCGCCAGGGATTGAACCGGGGACCTTCCGTGTGTTAGACGGATGTGATAACCACTACACGACGGAAACTTGTGTTTTATAATAAAACATTCATTTGTCTGGCTTACAACAGTGTCAGTATAGTATTAAACTAGTGTTTCCGCCCTGGATTGAACCGGGGACTTTCCATGTGTTAGACGGATGTGATAACCACTACACCACGGAAACTTGCAAGGTGTTATAATAAAGCATTCATTTGTCTGGCTTACAACAATGTCAGTATAGTATAAAACAAGTGTTTCCTCCCGGGTTTGAACCGGGGACCTTCCGTGTGTTAGACGGATGTGATAACCAGTACATCACGGAAACTTGTTGGGTGTTATAATAAAACATTCATTTGTCTGGCTTACAACAATGTCAGTATAGTATAAAACTAGTGTATCCGCCCGGGATTGAACCGGGGACCTTCCGTGTGTTAGACGGATGTGATAACCACTACACCACAGAAACTGACTATGTTTTGTAATAAAACATTCATTGTCTGTGACACAACAATGTCAGTACAGTATAAAACTAGTGTTTCCGCCCAGGATTGAACCGGGGACCTTCCGTGTGTTAGATGGATGATATAACTACTACACCACAGAAACCGACTGTGTGTTATAATAAAATATTCATTTGTCTGGCTTACAACAATGTCAGTATAGTATAAAACTAGTGTTTCGGGTCGGGATTGAACCGGTGACCTTCCGTGTGTTAGACGGATGTGATAACCACTACACCACGGAAACTTGTTGGGTGTTATAATAAAACATTCATTTGTCTGGCTTACAACAATGTCAGTATAGTATAAAACAAGTGTTTCCGCCCGGGATTGAACCGGGGACCTTTCGTGTGTTAGACGGATGTGATAACCACTACACCACGGAAACTTGCAAGGTGTTATAATAAAACATTCATTTGTCTGGCTTACAACAATGTCAGTATAGTATAAAACAAGTGTTTCCGCCCGGGTTTGAACCGGGGACCTTCCGTGTGTTAGACGGATGTGATAACCACTACATCACGGAAACTTGTTGGGTGTTATAATAAAACATTCATTTGTCTGGCTTACAACAATGTCAGTATAGTATAAAACTAGTGTTTCCGCCCGGAATTGAACCGGGGACCTTCCGTGTGTTAGACGGATGTGATAACCACTACACCACGGAAACTTGCTGTGTTTTATGACAAAACACTCATTTTTCTATTACACAACAATGTCAGTATAGTATAAAGCAAGTGTTTCCGCCCGGGATTGAACCGGGGACCTTCAGTGTGTAAGACGGATGTGATAACCACTACACCACGGAAACTTGCTGTGTTTTTTGACAAAACATTCATCTTTCTATTACACAACAATGTCAGTATAGTATAAAACAAGTGTTTCCGCCCGGGATTGAACCGGGGACCTTCCGTGTGTAAGACGGATGTGATAACCACTACACCAAAAAACTGGCTACGTTTTATAAGAAAACATTCAGTTGTCTGGCTTACAACAGTGTCAGTATAGTATAAAACTAGTGTTTCCGCCCGGGAATTGAGCCGGGGACCTTCCGTGTGTTAGACGGATGTGATAACCACTACACCACGGAAACTTGCTGTGTTTCATAATTAAACATTCATTTGTCTGTGGCACTACAATGTCAGTGTAGTATAAAACTAGTGTTTCCGCCCGGGATTGAACCGGGGACCTTCCGTGTGTTAGACAGATGTGATAACCACTACACCACAGAAACTGACTATGTTTTGTAATAAAACATTCATTGTCTGTGACACAACAATGTCAGTACAGTATAAAACTAGTGTTTCCGCCAGGGATTGAACCGGGGACCTTCCGTGTGTTAGACAGATGTGATAACCACTACACCACAGAAACTGACTATGTTTTGTAATAAAACATTCATTGTCTGTGACACAACAATGTCAGTACAGTATAAAACTAGTGTTTCCGCCAGGGATTGAACCGGGGACCTTCCGTGTGTTAGACGGATGTGATAACCACTACACCACGGAAACTTCTTGTGTTTTATAATAAAACATTCATTTGTCTGGCTTACAACAGTGTCAGTATAGTATTAAACTAGTGTTTCCGCCCTGGATTGAACCGGGGACTTTCCATGTGTTAGACGGATGTGATAACCACTACACCACGGAAACTGGCTGTGTTTTATAAGAAAACATGCATTTGTCTGGCTTACAACAATGTCAGTATAGTGTAAAAGTAGTGTTTCCGCCCGGGTTTGAACCGGGGACCTTCCGTGTGTTAGACGGATGTGATAACCACTACACCACGGAAACTTGTTGGGTGTTATAATAAAACATTCATTTGTCTGGCTTACAACAATGTCAGTATAGTATAAAACAAGTGTTTCCGCCCGGCACTGAACTGGGGACTTTCCATGTGTTAGACGGATGTGATAACCACTACACTACGGAAACTGGCTGTGTTTTACAAGAAAACTTTCATTTGTCTGGCTTACAACTATGTCCGTATAGCGTAAAACTAGTATTTCCGCCCGGGATTGAACCGGGACCCTTCCGTGTGTTAGACGGATGTGATAACCACTACACCACGGAAACTTGTTGGGTGTTATAATAAAACATTCATTTGTCTGGCTTACAACAATGTCAGTATAGTATAAAACTAGTGTTTCCGCCCGGAATTGAACCGGGGACCTTCCGTGTGTTAGACGGATGTGATAACCACTACACCACGGAAACTTGCTGTGTTTTATAATAAAACATTCATTTGTCTGGCTTACAACAATGTCAGTATAGTATAAAACTAGTGTTTCCGCCCGGGATTGAACCGGGGACCTTCCGTCTGTTAGACGGATGTGATAACCACTACACCACGGAAACTTGCTGTGTTTTATGACAAAACACTCATTTTTCTATTACACAACAATGTCAGTATAGTATAAAACAAGTGTTTCCGCCCGGGATTGAACCGGGGACCTTCCGTGTGTAAGACGGATGTGATAACCACTACACCACGGAAACTTGCTGTGTTTTTTGACAAAACATTCATTTTTCTATTACACAACAATCTCAGTATAGTATAAAACAAGTGTTTCCGCCCGGTATTGAACCGGGGACCTTCCGTGTGTAAGACGGATGTGATAACCACTACACTACGGAAACTTGCTGTGTTTTATGACAAAACACTCATTTTTCTATTACACAACAATGTCAGTATAGTATAAAACAGTGTTTCCGCCCGGGATTGAACCGGGGACTTTCCGTGTGTAAGACGCATGTGATAACCACTACACCACAAAACTGGCTACGTTTTATAATAAAACATTCAGTTGTCTGGCTTACAACAGAGTCAGTATAGTATAAAACTAGTGTTTCCGCCCGGGATTGAACCGGGGACCTTCCGTGTGTAAGACGGATGTGATAACCACTACACTACGGAAACTTGCTGTGTTTTATGACAAAACACTCATTTTTCTATTACACAACAATGTCAGTATAGTATAAAACAAGTGTTTCCGCACGGGATTGAACCGGGGACCTTCCGTGTGTAAGACGGATGTGATAACCACTACACCACAAAACTGGCTACGTTTTATAATAAAACATTCAGTTGTCTGGCTTACAACAGTGACAGTATAGTATAAAACTAGTGTTTCCGCCCGGGATTGAACCGGGGACCTTCCGTGTGTAAGACGGATGTGATAACCACTACACCACGGAAACTGGCCTTGTTTTATAATAAAACATTTATTTGTCTATTACACAACAATGTCAGTATAGTATAAAACAAGTGTTGCCTCCCGGGATTGAACCGCGGACCTTCCTGTGTAAAACGGACGTGTTAACCACTTCACCACGGAAACTTGCTGTGTTTTTTGACAAAACATTCCTTTTTCTATTACACAACAATGTCAGTATAGTATAAAACAAGTGTTTCCGCCCAGGATTGAACCGGGAACCTTACGTGTGTAAGACGGATGTGATAACCACTACACCACGGAAACTTGCTGTCTTTCATAATTAAACATTCATTTGTCTATTACACAACAATGTCAGTATAGTATAAAACAAGTGTTTCCGCCCGAGATTGAAGCGGGGACCTTATGTGTGTTAGACGGATGTGATAACCACTACACCACGGAACTGGCAATGTTTTACAAGAAAACATTCATTTGTCTGTCTTTCAACAATGTCAGTACAGTATAAAACTAGTGTTTCCGCCCGGGATTGAACCGGGGACCTTCCGTGTGTTAGACGGATGTGATAACCACTACACCACAGAAACTGACTATGTTTTGTAATAAAACATACATTGTCTGTGACACAACAATGTCAGTACAGTATAAAACTAGTGTTTCCGCCCAGGATTGAACCGGGGATCTTCCGTGTGTTAGATGGATGATATAACTACTACACCACAGAAACCGACTATGTGTTATAATAAAATATTCATTTGTCTGGCTTACAACAATGTCAGTATAGTATAAAACTAGTGTTTCCGCCCGGGATTGAACCGGGGAACTTCCGTGTATTAGACGGATGTGATAACCACTACACCACAGAAACTGACTATGTTTTGTAATAAAACATTCATTGTCTGTGACACAACAATGTCAGTACAGTATAAAACTAGTGTTTCCGGCAGGGATTGAACCGGGGACCTTCCGTGTGTTAGACGGATGTGATAACCACTACACCACGGAAACTTGTTGTGTTTTATAATAAAACATTCATTTGTCTGGCTTACAACAATGTCAGTATAGTATAAAACTAGTGTTTCCGCCCGGGATTGAACCGATGACCTTCCGTGTGTTAGACGGATGTGATAACCACTACACCACGGAAACTTGCTGTGTTTTATGACAAAACACTCATTTTTCTATTACACAACAATCTCAGTATAGTATAAAGCTAGTGTATCCGCCCGGGATTGAACCGGGGAACTTCCGTGTGTTAGACGGATGTGATAACCACTACAGCACAGAAACTGACTATGTTTTGTAATAAAACATTTATTGTCTGTGACACAACAATGTCAGTACAGTATAAAACTAGTGTTTCCGCCAGGGATTGAACCGGGGACCTTCCGTGTGTTAGACGGATCTGATAACCACTACACCACGGAAACTTGTTGTGTTTTATAATAAAACATTCATTTGTCTGGCTTACAACAATGTCAGTACAGTATAAAACTAGTGTTTCCGCCCGGGATTGAACCGGAGACCTTCCGTGTGTTAGACGGATGTGATAACCACTACACCACAGAAACTGACTATGTTTTGTAATAAAACATTCATTGTCTGTGACACAACAATGTCAGTACAGTATAAAACTAGTGTTTCCGCCCAGGATTGAACCGGGGATCTTCCGTGTGTTAGATGGATGATATAACTACTACACCACAGAAACCGACTATGTGTTATAATAAAATATTCATTTGTCTGGCTTACAACAATGTCAGTATAGTATAAAACTAGTGTTTCGGGTCGGGATTGAACCGGTGACCTTCCGTGTGTTAGACGGATGTGATAACCACTACACCACGGAAACTTGTTGGGTGTTATAATAAAACATTCATTTGTCTGGCTTACAACAATGTCAGTATAGTATAAAACAAGTGTTTCCGGCCGGGATTGAACCGGGGACCTTTCGTGTGTTAGACGGATGTGATAACCACTACACCACGGAAACTTGCAAGGTGTTATAATAAAACATTCATTTGTCTGGCTTACAACAATGTCAGTATAGTATAAATCAAGTTTTTCCGCCCGGGTTTGAACCGGGGACCTTCCGTGTGTTAGACGGATGTGATAACCACTACATCACGGAAACTTGTTGGGTGTTATAATAAAACATTCATTTGTCTGGCTTACAACAATGTCACTATAGTATAAAACTAGTGTTTCCGCCCGGGATTGAACCGGGGACCTTCCGTGTGTTAGACGGATGTGATAACCACTACATCACGGAAACTTGTTGGGTGTTATAATAAAACATTCATTTGTCTGGCTTACAACAATGTCAGTATAGTATAAAACTAGTGTTTCCGCCCGGGATTGAACCGGGGACCTTCCGTGTGTTAGACGGATGTGATAACCACTACACCACAGAAACCGACTATGTGTTATAATAAAATATTCATTTGTCTGGCTTACAACAATGTCAGTATAGTATAAAACTAGTGTTTCGGGTCGGGATTGAACCGGTGACCTTCAGTGTGTTAGACGGATGTGATAACCACTACACCACGGAAACTTGTTGGGTGTTATAATAAAACATTCATTTGTCTGGCTTACAACAATGTGAGTATAGTATAAAACAAGTGTTTCCGACCGGGATTGAACCGGGGACCTTTCGTGTGTTAGACGGATGTGATAACCACTACACCACGGAAACTTGCAAGGTGTTATAATAAAACATTCATTTGTCTGGCTTACAACAATGTCAGTATAGTATAAAACAAGTGTATCCGCCCGGGTTTGAACCGGGGACCTTCCGTGTGTTAGACGGATGTGATAACCACTACAACACGGAAACTTGTTGGGTGTTTTAATAAAACATTCATTTGTCTGGCTTACAACAATGTCAGTATAGTATAAAACTAGTGTTTCCGCCCGGGATTGAACCGGGGACCTTCCGTGTGTTAGACGGATGTGATAACCACTACACCACGGAAACTTGCTGTGTTTTATGACAAAACACTCATTTTTCTGGTCGCCTCCTTAGCGCGGTGGTAGCGCAGCTGCCTACCAAGCGGGAGACCTGGGTTCGATCCCCAGTACCGGCGTGGGGATTTTTCCCCCGCTGGGAGACCTGGACCGGGGTGCACTCAGCCTCGTGAGGTCCCTGGGGGGCCAATTGAGGAGCTACTTGATGGAGATGTAGCGGCTCCAGGTCGTGAGGACCGCATTAACCGGCCGGGAGGGACTCGAGGCGCTGACCACGTCTCACCCTCCAATACTGCACCCCATCCATGACGTCTGTAGTGGACCGAGATGGGGGACGCAGCGGCCGGGCGGTAGGCCAAGGCTCCCCGTGAGCTGTCGTGCCATGGAGTTACTCATTTTTCTATTACACAACAATGTCAGTATAGTATAAAACAAGTGTTTCCGCCCGGGATTGAACCGGGGACCTTCCGTGTGTAAGACGGATGTGATAACCAATACACCACGGAAACTTGCTGTGTTTTTTGACAAAACATTCATCTTTCTATTACACAACAATGTCAGTATAGTATAAAACAAGTGTTTCCGCCCGGGATTGAACCGGGGACCTTCCGTGTGTAAGACGGATGTGATAACCACTACACCACAAAACTGGCTACGTTTTATAAGAAAACATTCAGTTGTCTGGCTTACAACAGTGTCAGTATAGTATAAAACAAGTGTTTCCGCCCGAGATTGAAGCGGGGACCTTCCGTGTGTTAGACGGATGTGATAACCACTACACCACGGAAACTTGCTGTGTTTCATAATTAAACATTCATTTGTCTGTGGCACTACAATGTCAGTGTAGTATAAAACAAGTGTTTCCGCCCGAGATTGAACCGGGGACCTTATGTGTGTTAGACGGATGTGATAACCAGTACACCACGGAACTGGCTATGTTTCTTAAGAAAACATTCATTTGTCTGTCTTTCAACAATGACAGTATAGTATAAAACTAGTGTTTCCGCCCGGGATTGAACCGGGGACCTTCCGTGTGTTAGACGGATGTGATGACCACTACACTACGGAAACTGGCTGTGTTTCATAATAAAACATTCATTTGTCTATTACACAACAATGTCAGTATAGTATAAAACTAATGTTTCCACGCGGGATTGAACCGGGGACCTTCCGTGTGTAAGACGGATGTGATAACCACTACACCATGGAAACTGGCTTTGTTTTATAATAAAACATTTATTTGTCTATTACACAACAATGTCAGTATAGTATAAAACAAGTGTTTTCGCCCGGGATTGAACCGCGGACCTTCCTGTGTAAAACGGACGTGTTAACCACTTCACCACGGAAACTTGCTGTGTTTTTTAACAAAACATTCATTTTTCTATTACACAACAATCTCAGTATAGTATAAAACAAGTGTTTCCGCCCTGGATTGAACCGGGGACCTTCCGTGTGTAAGACGGATGTGATAACCACTACACTACGGAAACTTGCTGTGTTTTATGACAAAACACTCATTTTTCTATTACACAACAATGTCAGTATAGTATAAAACAGTGTTTCCGCCCGGGATTGAACCGGGGACCTTCCGTGTGTAAGACGGATGTGATAACGACTACACCATGGAAACTGGCCTTGTTTTATAATAAAACATTTATTTGTCTATTACACAACAATGTCAGTATAGTATAAAACAAGTGTTTCCGCCCGGGATTGAACCGGGGACCTTTCGTGTGTTAGACGGATGTGATAACCACTACACCACGGAAACTTGCAAGGTGTTATAATAAAGCATTCATTTGTCTGGCTTACAACAATGTCAGTATAGTATAAAACAAGTGTTTCCGCCCGGGTTTGAACCGGGGACCTTCCGTGTGTTAGACGGATGTGATAACCACTACATCACGGAAACTTGTTGGGTGTTATAATAAAACATTCATTTGTCTGGCTTACAACAATGTTAGTACAGTATAAAACTAGTGTTTCCGCCCGGGATTGAACCGGGGACTTTCCGTGTGTTAGATGGATGATATAACTACTACACCACAGAAACCGACTATGTGTTATAATAAAATATTCATTTGTCTGGCTTACAACAATGTCAGTATAGTATAAAACTAGTATTTCGGGTCGGGATTGAACCGGTGACCTTCCGTGTGTTAGACGGATGTGATAACCACTACACCACGGAAACTTGTTGGGTGTTATAATAAAACATTCATTTGTCTGACTTACAACAATGTGAGTATAGTACAAAACAAGTGTTTCCGCCCGGCATTGAACTGGGGACTTTCCATGTGTTAGACGGATGTGATAACCACTACACTACGGGAACTGGCTGTGTTTTACAAGAAAACATTCATTTGTCTGGCTTACAACTATGTCAGTATAGCGTAAAACTAGTATTTCCGCCCGGGATTGAACCGGGACCCTTCCGTGTGTTAGACGGATGTGATAACCACTACACCACGGACGCTTGTTGTGTTTTATAATAAAACATTCATTTGTCTTTTACACAACAATGTCAGTATAGTATAAAATAAGCGTTTCCGCCAGGGATTGAACCGGGGACCTTCAGTGTGTTAGACGGATGTGATAACCACTACACCACGGAAACTTGTTGTGTTTTATAATAAAACATTCATTTGTCTGGCTTACAACAATGTCAGTATAGTATAAAACTAGTGTTTCCGCCCGGGATTGAACCGGGGACCTTCCGTGTGTTAGACGGATGTGATAACCACTACACCACGGAAACTTGTTGGGTGTTATAATAAAACATTCATTTGTCTGGCTTACAACAATGTCAGTATAGTATAAAACTAGTGTTTCCGCCCGGGATTGAACCGGGGACCTTCCGTGTGTTAGACGGATGTGATAACCACTACACCACGGAAACTTGCTGTGTTTTATGACAAAACACTCATTTTTCTATTACACAACAATGTCAGTATAGTATAAAACAAGTGTTTCCGCCCGGGATTGAACCGGGGACCTTCCGTGTGTAAGACGGATGTGATAACCACTACACTACGGAAACTTGCTGTGTTTTATGACAAAACACTCATTTTTCTATTACACAACAATATCAGTATAGTATAAAACAGTGTTTCCGCCCGGGATTGAACCGCGGACTTTCCGTGTGTAAGACGGATGTGATAACCACTACACCACGGAAACTTGTTGTGTTTTATAATAAAACATTCATTTGTCTGGCTTACAACAATGTCAGTATAGTATAAAACTAGTGTTTCCGCCCGGGATTGAACCGGGGACCTTCCGTGTGTAAGACGGATGTGATAACCACTACACCATGGAAACTGGCCTTGTTTTATAATAAAACATTTATTTGTCTATTACACAACAATGTCAGTATAGTATAAAACAAGTGTTTCCGCCCGGGATTGAACCGCGGACCTTCCTGTGTAAAACGGACGTGTTAACCATTTCACCACGGAAACTTGCTGTGTTTTTTGACAAAACATTCCTTTTTCTATTACACAACAATGTCAGTATAGTATAAAACAAGTGTTTCCGCCCAGGATTGAACCGGGAACCTTACGTGTGTAAGACGGATGTGATAACCACTACACCACGGAAACTTGCTGTCTTTCATAATTAAACATTCATTTGTCTGTGGCACTACAATGTCAGTGTAGTATAAAACAAGTGTTTCCGCCCGAGATTGAAGCGGGGACCTTATGTGTGTTAGACGGATGTGATAACCACTACACCACGGAACTGGCTATGTTTTACAAGAAAACATTCATTTGTCTGTCTTTCAACAATGTCAGTACAGTATAAAACTAGTGTTTCCGCCCGGGATTGAACCGGGGACCTTCCGTGTGTTAGACGGATGTGATAACCACTACACCACGGAAACTTGTTGGGTGTTATAATAAAACAATCATTTGTCTGGCTTACAACAATGTCAGTATAGTATAAAACTAGTGTTTCCGCCCGGGATTGAACCGGGGACCTTCCGTGTGTTAGACGGATGTGATAACCACTACACCACGGAAACTTGTTGTGTTTTATAATAAAACATTCATTTGTCTGGCTTACAACAATGTCAGTACAGTATAAAACTAGTGTTTCCGCCCGGGATTGAACCGGGGACCTTCCGTGTGTTAGACGGATGTGATAACCACTACACCACAGAAACTGACTATGTTTTGTAATAAAACATTCATTGTCTGTGACACAACAATGTCAGTACAGTATAAAACTAGTGTTTCCGCCCAGAATTGAACCGGGGACCTTCCGTGTGTTAGATGGATGATAACTACTACACCACAGAAACCGACTATGTGTTATAATAAAATATTCATTTGTCTGGCTTACAACAATGTCAGTATAGTATAAAACTAGTGTTTCGGGTCGGGATTGAACCGGTGACATTCCGTGTGTTAGACGGATGTGATAACCACTACACCACGGAAACTTGTTGGGTGTTATAATAAAAAATTCATTTGTCTGGCTTACAACAATGTCAGTATAGTATAAAACAAGTGTTTCCGCCCGGGTTTGAACCGGGGACCTTTCGTGTGTTAGACGGATGTGATAACCACTACACCACGGAAACTTGCTGTGTTTCATAATTAAACATTCATTTGTCTGGCTTACAACAATGTCAGTATAGTATAAAACAAGTGTTTCCGCCCGGGTTTGAACCGGGGACCTTCCGTGTGTTAGACGGATGTGATAACCACTACATCACGGAAGCTTGTTGTGTGTTATAATAAAACATTCATTTGTCTGGCTTACAACAATGTCAGTATAGTATAAAACTAGTGTTTCCGCCCGGGATTGAACCGATGACCTTCCGTGTGTTAAACGGATGTGATAACCACTACACCACGGAAACTTGCTGTGTTTTATGACAAAACACTCATTTTTCTATTACACAACAATGTCAGTATAGTATAAAACAAGTGTTTCCGCCCGGGATTGAACCTGGGACCTTCCGTGTGTTAGACGGATGTGATAACCACTACACCACGGAACTGGCTATGTTTTACAAGAAAAGATTCATTTGTCTGTCTTTCAACAATGTCAGTACAGTATAAAACTAGTGTTTCCGCCCGGGATTGAACCGGGGACCTTCCGTGTGTTAGACGGATGTGATAACCACTACACCACGGAACTGGCTATGTTTTACAAGAAAACATTCATTTGTCTGTCTTTCAACAATGTCAGTACACAATAAAAATAGTGTATCCGCCCGGGATTGAACCGGGGAACTTCCGTGTGTTAGACGGTTGTGATAACCACTACACCACAGAAACTGACTATGTTTTGTAATAAAACATGTATTGTCTGGCTTACAACAATGTCAGTATAGTATAAAACTAGTGTTTCCGCCAGGGATTGAACCGGGGACCTTCCGTGTGTTAGACGGATGTGATAACCACTACACCACGGAAACTTGTTGTGTTTTATGATAAAACATTCATTTGTCTGGCTTACAACAATGTCAGTACAGTATAAAACTAGTGTTTCCGCCCGGGATTGAACCGGGGACCTTCCGTGTGTTAGACGGATGTGATAACCACTACACCACGGAAACTTGTTGTGTTTTATAATAAAACATTCATTTGTCTGGCTTACAACAATGTCAGTACAGTATAAAACTAGTGTTTCCGCCCGGGATTGAACCGGGGACCTTTCGTGTGTTAGATGGATGATATAACTACTACACCACAGAAACCGACTATGTGTTATAATAAAATATTCATTTGTCTGGCTTACAACAATGTCAGTATAGTATAAAACTAGTGTTTCGGGTCGGGATTGAACCGGTGACCCTCCGTGTGTTAGACGGATGTGATAACCACTACACCACGGAAACTTGTTGGGTGTTATAATAAAACATTCATTTGTCTGGCTTACAACAATGTCAGTATAGTATAAAACAAGTGTTTCCGGCCGGGGTTGAACCGGGGACCTTTCGTGTGTTAGACGGATGTGATAACCACTACACCACGGAAACTTGCAAGGTGTTATAATAAAACATTCATTTGTCTGGCTTACAACAATGTCAGTATAGTATAAAACAAGTTTTTCCGCCCGGGTTTGAACCGGGAACCTTCCGTGTGTTAGACGGATGTGATAACCACTACATCACGGAAACTTGTTGGGTGTTATAATAAAACATTCATTTGTCTGGCTTACAACAATGTCAGTATAGTATAAAACTAGTGTTTCCGCCCGGGATTGAACCGGGGACCTTCCGTGTGTTAGACGGATGTGATAACCACTACACCACAGAAACTGACTATGTTTTGTAATAAAACATTCATTGTCTGTGACACAACAATGTCAGTACAGTATAAAACTAGTGTTTCCGCCCAGGATTGAACCGGGGACCTTCCGTGTGTTAGATGGATGATATAACTACTACACCACAGAAACCGACTATGTGTTATAATAAAATATTCATTTGTCTGGCTTACAACAATGTCAGTATAGTATAAAACTAGTGTTTCGGGTCGGGATTGAACCGGTGACCTTCAGTGTGTTAGACGGATGTGATAACCACTACACCACGGAAACTTCTTGGGTGTCATAATAAAACATTCATTTGTCTGGCTTACAACAATGTCAGTATAGTATAAAACAAGTGTTTCCGACCGGGATTGAACCGGGGACCTTTCGTGTGTTAGACGGATGAGATAACCACTACACCACGGAAACTTGCAAGGTGTTATAATAAAACATTCATTTGTCTGGCTTACAACAATGTCAGTATAGTATAAAACAAGTGTTTCCGCCCGGGTTTGAACCGGGGACCTTCCGTGTGTTAGACGGATGTGATAACCACTACATCACGGAAACTTGTTGGGTGTTATAATAAAACATTCATTTGTCTGGCTTACAACAATGTCAGTATAGTATAAAACTAGTGTTTCCGCCCGGGATTGAACCGGGGACCTTCCGTGTGTTAGACGGATGTGATAACCACTACACCACGGAAACTTGCTGTGTTTTATGACAAAACACTCATTTTTCTGGTCGCCTCCTTAGCGCGGTGGTAGCGCAGCTGCCTACCAAGCGGGAGACCTGGGTTCGATCCCCAGTACCGGCGTGGGGATTTTTCCCCCGCTGGGAGACCTGGACCGGGGTGCACTCAGCCTCGTGAGGTCCCTGGGGGGCCAATTGAGGAGCTACTTGATGGAGAAGTAGCGGCTCCAGGTCGTGAGGACCGCATTAACCGGCCGGGAGGGGCTCGAGGCGCTGACCACGTCTCACCCTCCAATACTGCACCCCATCCATGACGTCTGTAGTGGACCGAGATGGGGGACGCAGCGGCCGGGCGGTAGGCCAAGGCTCCCCGTGAGCTGTCGTGCCATGGAGTTACTCATTTTTCTATTACACAACAATGTCAGTATAGTATAAAACAAGTGTTTCCGCCCGGGATTGAACCGGGGACCTTCCGTGTGTAAGACGGATGTGATAACCACTACACCACGGAAACTTGCTGTGATTTTTGACAAAACATTCATCTTTCTATTACACAACAATGTCAGTATAGTATAAAACAAGTGTTTCCGCCCGGGATTGAACCGAGGACCTTCCGTGTGTAAGACGGATGTGATAACCACTACACCACAAAACTGGCTACGTTTTATAAGAAAACATTCAGTTGTCTGGCTTACAACAGTGTCAGTATAGTATAAAACAAGTGTTTCCGCCCGAGATTGAAGCGGGGACCTTCCGCGTGTTAGACGGATGTGATAACCACTACACCACGGAAACTTGCTGTGTTTCATAATTAAACATTCATTTGTCTGTGGCACTACAATGTCAGTGTAGTATAAAACAAGTGTTTCCGCCCGAGATTGAACCGGGGACCTTATGTGTGTTAGACGGATGTGATAACCAGTACACCACGGAACTGGCTATGTTTCTTAAGAAAACATTCATTTGTCTGTCTTTCAACAATGACAGTATAGTATAAAACTAGTGTTTCCGCCCGGGATTGAACCGGGGACCTTCCGTGTGTTAGACGGATGTGATAACCACTACACTACGGAAACTGGCTGTGTTTCATAATAAAACATTCATTTGTCTATTACACAACAATGTCAGTATAGTATAAAACTAATGTTTCCACGCGGGATTGAACCGGGGACCTTCCGTGTGTAAGACGGATGTGATAACCACTACACCATGGAAACTGGCTTTGTTTTATAATAAAACATTTATTTGTCTATTACACAACAATGTCAGTATAGTATAAAACAAGTGTTTTCGCCCGGGATTGAACCGCGGACCTTCCGTGTGTAAGACGGATGTGATAACCACTTCACCACGGAAACTTGCTGTGTTTTTTAACAAAACATTCATTTTTCTATTACACAACAATGTCAGTATAGTATAAAACAAGTGTTTCCGCCCGGGATTGAACCGGGAACCTTCCGTGTGTAAGACGGATATGATAACCTCTACACCACAAAACTAGCTATGTTTTATAAGAAAACATTCATTTTCTGGCTTACAACAGTGTCAGTATAGTATAAAACTAGTGTTTCCGCCCGGGATTGAAAGGGGTACTTTCCGTGTGTTAGACGGGTGTGATAACCACTACACCACGGAAATTTGCTGTCTTTCATAATTAAACATTCATTTGTCTGTGGCACTACAATGTCAGTGTAGTATAAAACAAGTGTTTCCGCCCGAGATTGAAGCGGGGACCTTATGTGTGTTAGACGGATGTGATAACCACTACACCACGGAACTGGCTATCTTTTACAAGGAAACATTCATTTGTCTGTCTTTCAACAATGTTAGTATAGTATAAAACTAGTGTTTCCGCCCGGGATTGAACCGGGCACCTTCCGTGTGCTAGACGGATGTGATAACCACTACACTACGGAAACTGGCTGTGTCACGTAATAAAACATTCATTTGTCTATTACACAACAACGTCAGTATAGTATAAAACTAGTGTTTCCACGCGGGATCGAACCGGGGACCTTCCGTGTGTAAGACGGATGTGATAACCACTACACCATGGAAACTGGCTTTGTTTTATAATAAAACATTTATTTGTCTATTACACAACAATGTCAGTATAGTATAAAACAAGTGTTTCCGCCCGGGATTAAACCGGGGACCTTCCGTGTGTAAGACGGATGTGATAACCACTACACCACGGAAACTTGTTGTGTTTTATAATAAAACATTCATTTGTCTGGCTTACAACAATGTCAGTATAGTGTAAAACTAGTTTTTCCGCATGGGATTGAACCGGGGACCTTCCGTGTGTTAGACGGATGTGATAACCACTACACCACGGAAACTTGTTGTGTTTTATAATAAAACATTCATTTGTCTGGCTTACAACAATGTCAGTACAGTATAAAACTAGTGTTTCCGCCCGGGATTGAACCGGGGACCTTCCGTGTGTTAGACGGATGTGATAACCACTACACCACAGAAACTGACTATGTTTTGTAATAAAACATTCATTGTCTGTGACACAACAATGTCAGTACAGTATAAAACTAGTGTATCCGCCCAGGATTGAACCGGGGACTTTCCGTGTGTTAGATGGATGATATAACTACTACACCACAGAAACCGACTATGTGTTATAATAAAATATTCATTTGTCTGTGACACAACAATGTCAGTATAGTATAAAAATAGTGTTTCGGGTCGGGATTGAACCGGGTACCTTCCGTGTGTTAGACGGATGTGATAACCACTACACTACGGAAACTGGCTGTGTCTCGTAATAAAACATTCATTTGTCTATTACACAACCATGTCAGTATAGTATAAAACTAGTGTTTCCACGCGGGATCGAACCGGGGACCTTCCGTGTGTAAGACGGATGTGATAACCACTACACCATGGAAACTGGCTTTGTTTTATAATAAAACATTTATTTGTCTATTACACAACAATGTCAGTATAGTATAAAACAAGTGTTTCCGCCCGGGATTGAACCGGGGACCTTCCGTGTGTAAGACGGATGTGATAACCACTACACCACGGAAACTTTTTTTTTTATATTATAATAAAACATTCATTTGTCTGGCTTACAACAATGTCAGTATAGTGTAAAACTAGTGTCTCCGCATGGGATTGAACCGGGGACCTTCCGTGTGTTAGACGGATGTGATAACCACTACACCACGGAAACTTGTGGTGTTTTATAATAAAACATTCATTTGTCTGGCTTACAACAATGTCAGTATAGTATAAAACTAGTGTTTCCGCCCGGGATTGAACCGGGCACCTTCCGTGTGTTAGACGGATGTGATAACCACTTCACCACGGAAACTTGTTGTGTTTTTTAATAAAACATTCATTTGTCTGGCTTACAACAATTTCACTATAGTATAAAACTAGTGTTTCCGCCCGGGATTGAACCGGGGACCTCCCTTGTGTTAGACGGATGTGATAACCACTACACCACGAAAGCTGGCTGTGTTTTATAAGAAAACATTCAGTTGTCTGGCTTACAACAATGTCAGTATAGTGTAAAACTAGTGTTTCCGCCCGGCATTGAACTGGGGACTTTCCATGTGTTAGACGGATGTGATAACCACTACACCACGGAAACTGGCTGTGTTTTATAAGAAAACATGCATTTGTCTGGCTTACAACAATGTCAGTATAGTGTAAAAGTAGTGTTTCCGCCCGGGTTTGAACCGGGGACCTTCCGTGTGTTAGACGGATGTGATAACCACTACAACACGGAAACTTGTTGGGTGTTATAATAAAACATTCATTTGTCTGGCTTACAACAATGTCAGTATAGTATAAAACTAGTGTTTCCGCATGGGATTGAACCGGGGACCTTCCGTGTGTTAGACGGATGTGATAACCACTACACCACGGAAACTTGTTGTGTTTTATAATAAAACATTCATTTGTCTGGTTTACAACAATGTCAGTATAGTATAAAACTAGTGTTTCCGCCCGGGATTGAACCGTGAACCTTCCGTGTGTTAGACGGATGTGATAACCACTACACCACGGAAACTTGTTGTGTTTTATAATAAAACATTCATTTGTCTGGCTTACAACAATGTCAGTATAGTATAAAACTAGTGTTTCCGCCCGGGATTGAACCGGGCACCTTCCGTGTGTTAGACGGATGTGATAACCACTTCACCACGGAAACTTGTTGTGTTTTATTATAAAACATTCATTTGTCTGGCTTACAACAATGTCAGTATAGTATAAAACTAGTGTTTCCGCATGGATTGAACCGGGGACCTTCCGTGTGTTAGACGGATGTGATAACCACTTCACCACGGAAACTTGTTGTGTTTTATAATAAAACATTCAGTTGTCTGGCTTACAACAATGTCAGTATAGTATAAAACTAGTGTTTTCGCCCGGGATTGAACCGGGGACCTTCCGTGTGTTAGACGGATGTGATAACCACTACACCACGGAAACTTGTTGTGTTTTATAATAAAACATTCATTTGTCTGGCTTACAACAATGTCAGTACAGTATAAAACTAGTGTTTCCGCCCGAGATTGAACCGGGGACCTTCCGTGTGTTAGACGGATGTGATAACCACTACACCACAGAAACTGACTATGTTTTGTAATAAAACATTCATTGTCTGTGACACAACAATGTCAGTACTGTATAAAACTAGTGTTTCCGCCCAGGATTGAACCGGGGACTTTCCGTGTGTTAGATGGATGATATAACTACTACACCACAGAAACCGACTATGTGTTATAATAAAATATTCATTTGTCTGTGACACAACAATGTCAGTATAGTATAAAAATAGTGTTTCGGGTCGGGATTGAACCGGGTACGTTCCGTGTGTTAGACGGATGTGATAACCACTACACCAAGGAAACTTGCACTCTTTTATAAGAAAACATCCAATGTCGGAGAGCGATGTGATACCTGAAGTTCGGTTTTTGACTTTGAATGGCACTCACCTACGAACACAGAGTTTTTAGCGGTATAAAGGGAATAATACTGTGGATTTTTTTGTAGCGTAAACATGCACGTTGTGAGTTATAATCTGTTCAATAAGTAGCTCATGACATGTATTGCCTGTATATGCATCTTATTCATACAGTAAACAATAAATCAATTAATTCGTACGTATAGTAAATGAAGACGACTTATTATTTATCAATAAAATTATAAACTTGATGTACATAATCAGTTAAATAATATTCAACCTAACGCACACAGTTATGATTGCAGTGAATTATGAAATGCACATTTACTTTATCGAAAGAAAAAGTTCTCTTCTCTTCACACAAAGTATGTTTGATTCATCCCTTGGATATCTCAGTGTCGAAGGCATACCCTTTGCTGTTTTCAACAATTTTCTGTGCTCTCTTTCAGTGTTAACGGTTTATCTACTAGTAAGAACTGAACGAGGCCTGGCAGTGAGCAATGCTAGACAGTGCTACACGTTTCGAAGCGGCCTTTAGAGACCAAGCTTACTACCTGAGGTTTTATATATATTGTGGGCATCGAACCTTAATTTTGCAATTTAGAGACCCTGGATTACGCTACAGAAGCTTGCTGGCTGTGCTTTATAATAAAACATTCATTTGTCTAAGGTGATTCACAACAATGCTTGTATTGTATAGTAACATGTGTTTCTACAGGGGATGAAGGGAGGGTATGCCGTGTGTTGGTATCCTTTATTCTAGAAGATCAAGTCGAACGATTAATGAGTGAAATAGGTGAAGTATTGCTCAAACAGAGCTTAGAGTTACCCAACTTTTATTTGTTAAGGATAAGGCAAAAGTCATGTAAATAGCTTATTCTGGTATCTTACCCTAACCTAGATTCACACTCTACATGGCTGCGCCGTGGCCGAGTGATTAGACCACTTGCCCCTCACCTAGAAGGCCGGGTGTGAGATTTGTGGTGGTCAAAGCGGCGCTGGGGCGGGTTTTCCCTGGTACTCCGGTTTCCCCCGCCATCGCATTCCACCGGTGCTCCATCATCATTCATGTATCACCAGTGTCACCGCCTGCGGTGCCGTAAGTTGTTAAAGCGAGCGTTAAACACTACCACAAAAAACCACTCTACTTCACAACATGCATGCGGGTTAGTACGAATATTTGAACAAAGCCATGTCCATACTCTTGAGATTCGAGAATACAAGATACTATAAATACACACCAATCTTTTTTTTGTTGTTGTTGTTGTTGTTTTTTTTTTGTTTCATTTATATAGCCCCCTTTAACATCTAAGGTCATATCGCGGGGCTTTGCATTTGAAACAACTCGTCTGTAGGTTCTTTACGTTGGTTTAAATCATTTTATTTTCCTCAAGTACACACACATTCACACTTCCAGACTCTGTGGGGGATAGGGAATACATCTGGCTAAAGAAAAATTACCCGCCCCAGCCGGAAAGCGAATCCGGGACCTGCGGGTGAGAAGTTCAACACGAATCTTTCTTAAACAGACTTAAGGGCTAATATAGCGAAGAATCTTCTTTGACCTATTTGCAAGCTACCTAGTATAATATGTGTTATTGGATCGCTATAGAGACGTGCGGCAGCCCTTTGATATCTGAATGGAGGTCACATCAAAGAACCTATTTTACGAGCCAATAATGCTACCCAATAATGCTTCTCCCGTTAACAATGATGCATAGTTGATGCTATATTGACTTTGATGCTCCCATCAATAAGACTTGGAAATGAGGCTTAAAAACTTGTGGGCTTGGTATTGGAGTTAACAAAGGAATAAATCTATAAAATTAGTCGCAGGATGGCAGCACTCCTCAATCCAGTCTTATGTGAGCAACAGTTTTCAATGTCGCTGTTTGGGATAAACATACCATAGAATACCAAATGTTCTTCATGGAAAATATTGGTGTTTACATGGCACTCTCTACCACTATCGCGTATATTTTACATTCACTAACGCGTAGATACTAAGTAGAGAAATTATCTATTCCGCCCAAAAATTCGATTTAGAAATGCCACCGGAAATACAAGTTTTGAGGTCCCTTAAATCAAAAAGCTCTTTTAGATAAAAGTCCGTGTGTCTGCGGGATCAGTAATATTCAAAAAGTCAGTAAAATACCAAACTGGATATTCAAGTACCGATGCGACATAAATATTTAATGAGCCATCCCCCAAAGCACCCCATATATGGAATATTTTTCGAAAAATTTATTATATGAAAATAGCTCTAAAATATTAAATAATATATCTACTTATAAGTATATTTAAATTATTTTCCCGAGTAGGTATTGAGTATGCATCTTGAATTTTCTGGGAATAACCCCTGAAATCCTCTTCACTCGAAATTACTTTTGTATAACAGATAGGCAAAATCTTACTACATTCTTTCATTAAAGATCCCAAGAAAATCAAAAGTACAACTCATTTAAGTTCACGAGTTATGTCGGATAGGTAATAACCATTTCTAAGATATTCCTTGTTCTTGGTTTCCAATATGTACTTATACTTCTCTCAAATGGGAAGTCGCTCGGTTTTGTTTTTTCTATGTATATCGGTCATTGTGGCTCGGTTGGTTACACACTTGTTATAGAGCATAAACATATTACTTTCTCTACACGTACTATGTACATAGAGTATAGAGAAGATATTGTATTGCACCCAAAAATTCGATACCGAGATTTCACCGGAAATATATGTTTTGGAAATCCGCTGAGTACTCAAAAATAAGCCTGTGCATGTACGTGTGGATGTGCGTGCGTGTGTGTATGTGTGTGTGAGTGTGTGTACAATATAACTCAAAAACTAAAAGTCTGTTAATTACCAACTTAGTATTTTTGTTTAGTATTCTCCAATGATGTGATAAAAAGTGAGTGGCTTCCCTTTGAGAACAGTTAAGTGGATTAAAGTTGAAATCAATAACAAAGAATATTTCAGAAACAGTCATCTCTACATAAAAAGCATATATAACAAATTAACCGTTTGGCAGTTATGCAAAATTCAGCAAAATTTATCCAGAATAAAGAGGTCTTCAGAAAATTCAAAATATAACATTTATTTGTGATGTAAATATCTTTAATATACAGTAATTTATTCAAAATCGTTAGAGCTATTTTTCAGAAAATCAAAGTTTTCAAACATTTTTCCGTGTAAATGGAAATGGCGTGTTATTTATAGACTCTCTTTAACTGCTGTGGTTCTCAGCGTCCCATTCTATATTGGGTGTGAAAGACCGCTTAATTTTGCTCAGAGGCCTCTCTATCAGGCTTGAGGTTCTTTTATGTGCCGTAAATCTACGACACGGGACCAACGGCTTTACTTCCCTTCCGAAGGAAGCCATGCTAAGGGTTTTTACACCCGAAAAAATCCATCGTCCTCCGCCGGTTTGAACCCGCGACCTTGGGTATATGAAGTCAGCATGGTAACCATTACACCACGGAGGGCGACTTTTTTCCGTGCAGTTTCCACGGTAAGAGATTTTCTTGAAAATCTTCGTGTCGCATCCTTGGAAGATACTGAGCATAAATAACAAGTTTAGTGTTTAATGTTCTTTTCGTTTATGAGCCTTGCTGTCCCCCCCCCCACACACACACATGGGCGCGCTTAAGACCCAGAAGTTGAGCGCCCATAAACCCCATTCATCATTACACACAGACCTTTTTCTAAAAAGGCTATTTTTGGATTCAGGGATCTCAAAATATGTATTTACGTTGAACCTAGGTAGCGTGTTTTTGGGTGGAATACACTACTTTATCTACCATGTATGTTCTACATATGCGATAGGGAAAGTAAAACATGTGTTCTGTACTACTTCTTTTGCAAACTATTTTTACAAAAGCGTTTTCTTTTTTTCTTTCTCTACTGCGTAAGAAGTAGGCACTTAGCCCGCCGGGTAGTGTGGTGGTAGCGTGCCTGCCTCACATTCAGAAGGTCGTTAGTTTGGATCTCGCTTAGGGTGAGATACCCGCATAAGGTTTTTTCGGGGTTTTCCCTTATCCTGAGAAGATGAATGTCGAGCAACTTTAAGCTCCAGAGATCATTTGA
The DNA here is from genome assembly GCA_030762935.1 of Hymenopus coronatus. Classification (NCBI taxonomy): domain Eukaryota; kingdom Metazoa; phylum Arthropoda; class Insecta; order Mantodea; family Hymenopodidae; genus Hymenopus; species Hymenopus coronatus. The sequence continues at coordinate 43,378,840 of CM060882.1, read as the reverse complement.
GCATCATTTCACCAATTTCATTCATCGTCCGATATGACCAAAAAGGTTAAAGGACGTTAAAATACAAAAGAGTAGTACTCTGAGAAATGTGATACATAGGCTTCACCGCAAATACATATTTTGATGCTCCTGGCCAAAAAAAGTATTTTTAGAGTTTTATGGAAAATAATTCTATTTTGATTAAATCATCCTATGCAATAGATATTTACATGACAACATGTTGAAGTATGTTGAATTTTGTGAGAGCAGCATGTGAAGAGCACTTCATTCTGTAGGAAATTAATAGACCTTGTTTAAACCCAACGTTCAAGAACCTACAGTCAGAGAGTCGCTTCCTAAGTCGAAGTCCCCAAAATGACCATAGATGTTAAAGCGGGCTTTATAAATGGAAAAAAAAAAAAAGCAACAAAACTTGTGTAACTGTTAAACGTTAAGCGATAGACAAAATGTACTACAATCTATGTACTTGTTTTTAAAATACACGCTCAGTTGGTAGAACTTCTGCCTTCTGTGCAAGGGATCCCGGGTTTGATATCCGCCTGTGGAGTGGGAGTTATTTTCTTGCCAAGAATATTCCCTATTCCTCCCAGGGTCTGGGAGTGTGTGCGCGCGCGCGAGATCTAGTATGGAAAATTAGATAATCACCTTGAGTATCCATTTTCCCTGTCACGTCGCACCAAACCCCATCGCCGACACCTACAACCCTGAAAGAAACCAACGCGATGAAGGATAAATGAAATGACGATGGAAAGACACGAAGTGAGAAAGAAATTCCGGGGATGAAACAAAGGTATCCAGCATTCCAAACTCCTGGGTCAGGTAGGCCGGCTATGGTAAATGAACCCACGACCTTCCAAATGGTAGCTGTGGAAACTATATATAACAAACCGTATATCTTCACATATATTATTGAATTTCAATGATTGCGCCCTAGTACGGTAATGTGTGTATGTTTATTAATCAAAATAATTATCCTTTGGCCAGTACAAAATGAGTAAATTATACATTATCTATAATTACAGCCAATTGGTTTAGGAGGCAAAAGTTGAGTTTTACGGACAATAGTTATTGCCATTGCGTAATGAAGACGGATTCAATCGCCATCATAAATGATTTACGAGAGGATAAAAACACACATGTTTCCGCCCGGGATCGAACCGGGGACCTTCCGCGTGTTAGGCGGATGTGATAACCACTACACCACGGAAACCTGCATGATTATTCCTTTAAAAATTGTGATACAGAGTTGTATAGTAACTTTCGAGATTATATATTATGCAAGTTGGACAAGTGCCGAATCGTTTTATAGGCTACTTTATTATTTATACACGTTTATTACACCACTTGACATTACGTGATCTGAGTTTGGTATTTTTGTTATTCTGTTATTAGAGTAGCTTTGTAGTTTTATTGGTCTGTTATAAACGTTTAGGAACCTAAACGGCAAAGCTAGTCAATGCCTGCGAAGTGTGGGGTATGGCAGTAGACTCCTGGCCTCTCTGGTTACAGCGGGTACAGAATAGAGGACTCCGGTCCATATATTCTGTATGTCGACGTTTCCCTTTGGGGCTACTACATGAAGCTTCGGCCCTCTCATATGTGGAAGATGTCATTAGACGCCGGGCTCAAAAATTCTATGCCAGATTGGGCGACCATGAGAACGCACTTGTCAGATCTCTGGGGTAGTACTTACCCTCTGAACGCTGAAAGAGGCGATTCCGGGTTCCCCGCATGGCTTGTGGGCACCCCCGGTAACCGGCTTTAAACCAGCCTACAGCGTAATAGCTGAACAAAGCACTCCCCCCTCCCATTGGGAGAGGTCTATCAAAATTCACCAACATAATTAAATAAAATAAACACCAGCGGAGCAGAGGAAAGGATGCTGCTCCTGAAAAAAATGCAACCGCTGGAGGAGCCTACCAGCGCTACCTCCTTAACACCAACATTCGAAACTCCAAAATTTAAAACCTCAAACTCACCTCATTCCTGTGGTTAAAGCGTTACCAAGGTAGGCACACAGCAACAACACCTAGGCTCACCACGAGCCTACCAGACACGCACGCACGGCAAAGCGTAATACAATTTATTTTGGGTCGCTTTAACAGAATGGTCATATCGCAACCTTACAAATTGTACATAAAATAGTTATTTACACATTGGTAAAATACCAAATGATTACATTTATACTTTACAATAATTGAAAAAGTTTACACTATCATTAATAAAGACCCAGAATTAAAATGTGAGACCTGCAACACACCACTGTCTGTCCTACACATCCTGCTTCGACTTACCAAGTGCTCTACATAACCAGGGATGTTGTTATGGGTACAGGAGTGGATCAGTTGTCGCGGCTGCCCCGACGCGGAACGACAGGTTGTACCCGGGGGATCTGCGAAGCTAAAGAAGCCAAAACCCCGGCAATCTGAGATATTTCACATCTGAACCACTTAATGTGTGCAGTAGGTACTTTCAAATATGGATCATCAGTGGACGTTTTACCCACTACTTAAATTACTTCTTAAGAGTGTTCAGTGCGTGCGTGTATGATGCAACCATCGCCTTTGCTTTCTCCGCCGCATTCCTAGCTTAGAAGAACAAATGTGTTCGATCCTTAAGTTCGATTTCGAAGTTCCACAATATGACATGAGCCTATTACTATCAAAATGAGCAATCTACCTAAATTTTTCAGTAGAATCCAATTTGTGATACAGCTTTTACGTCCAACTCGATCTGCTTGAGTTTTGTCTTGCATACTCATGAAGTGATTTTAATGTAACTAGAGAAAATCAACCTTGGATTAATAGTTTATTAGACATTTTCGCCTGCATTTTGGAGATTGTCCATTTTGATTCACACCTTACGGTGGAGTTTGTTCCATTTGATACCAACATACATGAAGATTACTTTTTCTATTAAGATAAGATGCAGATCAGTATCAACAGATATTTAGGAAATAGCTGATAAGTTGATGACACAAAGATAATTGCAAAAATCTGATGTGTTCCATTCACATGACATTCTCTATATCACTGCAACAAATTATTCTGTTTACTTCATCTAATGGAGCAAATATTAGCAGAAATAGTCTTATTACTTGCTTCCTTGTTAGTAGAAGCGAAATAAAGGGGTGCCATAGGTTAAAGTGGTAGTCAAAAGCTGGTTGCTCTGCGACTGAAGTTCCTTTGCTTGTATGGACACGAGTTCACAAAGTCCTGTATGAGAAAAGTATAAGTTTTTATAGCTGAAACCAAAAACAAGGAATATCCCAAAAACAATCAACTCCACGAAAAAAATGTATATAACATAAATTGTGTGTTTTAAGGTGCTCTAAATGTTGTTGTGTGTTAAATTTTTGTCCATCTCTTACGGTTTAGCAGTTATGCAAAATTCCGTAAAATTGACCCAGAATAAAGTAGGCTTCAGAGGCTATTCCCAGAAAATTCAAAATATACATTTTATTTGTCAGGTAAATATCTTTAATATACGATATTTTAATCAAAATCATTAGAGCCATTTTTCTAGAAAATCAACATTTTCGAAAAAAATTCCATGTAAAGGGTAGTTTGGTGTGGGGGGATTTTTCTCAAAATCTTCATGACGCATACCTGGAAGACACTAAACTTAAATACCAAGTTTGGTATTTTAGCGACTTTTCGTTTTTGAGTTATCGTGTTCACAGACACACTCACACGGACACATATATTTCCGGTGAAATCTCGGTATGGAATTTTTTGGTGGAGCACATAGTTCGTGTAGAGAAAGTAAAATCATGTTAACAGAAATAATCCGCGTCACTCAATGGCACATGTAATTTTCTTTTCAGCGTTTTAAGTGAAGATATGTTATTCAGGTTGTATGCTTGAGCTCTCATAACGTTGTATAGCTTACTAAAGAATGACTCTCAGAGGTGTTTAATAAGTTGCTGTAGTGGAAGGATGCTAAGTTCGTGATGCAGTTGAGCATTTCTTATAAACCATGGAACATTGGAGCATTTGAAGCCATCCGAAGATGTTTGTTCTGTAGGTAGAAGGTAGGTCTATGGAAATTTGTTTTACTTGCTGTGTGTCTCACAGGAGCTGTTGAAGTCAGTAATTAAAGCTTTATAAAGATGAGTAGAACATCCAATTCAATCTTGGAACGTCTATTGATTAACGAGTATAACTTGATGAGCCCTGATCTAGCAAGTATATTTTGTAATATAATCGGTTCATGTCAGTCTTGTGTCCAGTAATAGGCCAAGATATTTTACTGGCGTTTGGGATTTAGTGTTTGTTCTGAAGATAAACAGGTTGGGAGGTGAATAAAAACAAACAAAAAACAATGTGTATATTATAAATTGTGTGTTTTAATGAGATCTATATTTTTTGTTTTTGTCTATCTTTTACAGCTTATCAGTTAGTTAAAAGTGATCCAAAATGAAAAGAGGTCTTTAGAGACTATTTCCAGAAAATTCCAAATGCCTGTCTCATTTGTCATGAAAATATATTAGCTTATGACATTTTAATCAAAATCGTTAGAGCATTTTTGATAAAATAAACATTTTCGAGAACATAATCTTCTATGTGAAGGGTAGGTTTTGTCTAAAAATTATTTTTTTTAAATTCAGGGACCTCAAAACATATTTACGGTGAAATGTCGACATCGAATATTAGGGTGGAATACAATATCCTCTAACTACTATGTACTCTGTACGAGCAGAGGAAGCAAAAAAGTCTGTAATATACCGCTTCTACAAAAGTTTATTTCGATGAGGAAGGTAGAACAATAAGAATAGTTTGTAGAACAGTAGATAGAGAAAATTACGTGAGTGTAATGCATCCATTTTTTTTATTTTCTCTACACGTTGTACGTACATAGTGTATAGAGAATGTATTGTACCCAAAAATGCGATACAGAGATTTCACCGGAAATACATACCCCCTGAATCCAGGAAAAGCATTTTTAGAAAAAAAAAAATCAGTGTGTGTGTGTGTATGTCTGTGGATAGCATAGCTCAAAAACGAAAAGTCTGTTAAATACCAAAGTTGGTATTTAAGTATGGTATCTCCCAAGGATGCGACAAGAGGATTTTGATTTTCTAAAAAATGTCTCTAACCATTTTGATTAAAATATCGTACTTAAAAGTGAAATGTATATCTTGAATTTTCTTGAAGACCTCTTTATTCTGGAATAGTTATACATAACTGATACACCGTAAGAGATAGACACAAATTTACTACAAAAATAATGTAGATCTCGTTAAAACACATAATGTATGTCATATACATGTTTTTAGCTTATAGAACTGACCGTTTCTGAGATATTTCCTTGTAAATGCTTATACTTTTCTCATACGGGAATTTGTCAACTCCTAGCCATACAAACAGAGAGATTTTAATCACATAGCAACGAGTTTTTAAAAGATTTGACTATCGCTTTAGCCTGTGGTATTCCCTTATTTTCCTCCTACTTACAAGGAAGCAAGTAATAAGGGCATGTCTGCTAATGTTTATCTCGATTAGCATGAAGTAGGTAGAAGAATAAGCTTTTTAACATAATTTATTACAGAGATGTAGAGAAAGTCATGTGAATGGATACATCAGATTTTTTTATAATTAGATAGATATAGGTATATTCTGGAGCATGCCTGTAATGGGTAGAGATTTTCTCCCATTTACATCCTTGAGCAATTAAATGAAGATAAAACAAATATAGTGTTTAAAACATATGTTGTGATTCGATTTGAAAGCTCGTAATAAGCAGGAATTGGTATAATAAAACAATTGAATGGCTGTGAAACGTTTGTCTGCTCAGTGGTCTTGAATAGCAGCGCGGTTGCAAGTAAAACTTATGTAAGAGTTATGCAACCACATACAATGTCCTCTTTCAACCTTTCGGCATTCCACGCTCGGGTTTTCCGTACACGAAGGATGGTCTTTCTTTCTTTTTACCCACATAGGTTTCCTTTTGTAATGATTGCTTTCCCGTGGATCAAATGCACCAACTAGAAACCAGCAGAACTTGGAGAAACTGTTATCGGCTGGTTTAAAGGTATTAAATATTTTACATCAGAACAGAATGCATTTTGTTGTTTTTTTTAAATACTTTTATTCATTCACATGTTCTAGTAGATTAGTAATATTACATGTCGGATTTCCTGTGTCCAACATTTGTTTTTCCTTACATATATCTGCTAATATGTTTATTTTTAGGTTATGTATGGCTGTCACTATTTTGTTTTAGATATTATCCAATTATTAGGTTAATTGCATTTGCATATTCACAGAAATATTTTAGAAACTCTCCTACTGGTGCTGGTTTACTTTCCTCTTTTCTTTCTTATTTGTTCTTAATGTTTTCTTTTGATTGTTCAACATGTTGCAGTCGCATATCTGTTGTTTTGTTTTCTCTTCTACATCTACAAGTCTTGCGTATTCTGTTAGCATAATGGTGAGATTTATTGTTATTTTGATTCTTCATTCTAGTCGTTTTACTACGGTAGAAAAATATTGTTTCGTCTGCTGTTCTTTTGTTGTGTTTTCTCATTCTATTTCCCATTTTCTTCGAAACAAAATGTAAATCATAACCAAACCATTCATTCACAAATTATATTAAATATGCACCACCATCCGTTTACCCTCCTTACACATATGGGAGTCAGTGATCTTATAAATTTAATTGTGGGTAAAGGACTTTACATTTAATGCTTATTGTTGATAAATTTATAATATTATACTTTACTTAAGTAGGCCGCGCCGAGGCCGAGTGTTTAGACCACTTCCTCTCATCAAGATGGCATGGTTCGATCCCAGGTGATCGCTTGTGGGACTTGTGATGGACAAAGCGGCGCAGAGACGGGTTTCCCCCTCCATCGCATCCCATCTTCATTATGAGTAGGACTATCTTTATGGGTAGGATACACCAAAAACGAAAAATCGGTTTAAAACCAAACTTGGTATATAGGTTTAAAATCCTTCAAGGATACGACACCAAGCTTTTCAGGAAAATCTCACCACTCCAAATCATTCTTTACATAGAAGATTTTTCGAAATGTTCGATTTTGTCAAAAATGGCTCTAATACTAGGGTCGGCTGCTAAGTCCCGGCCCTCTCAATGAAAACAGCATTTATTTTTTTTTTTCTTTATTTCTCAACATTATCTCCAGAAAGGCTAATATATTTGTCCTATCGATGTTCTAATTTAGTTATACCATCTCTGTAGCGCGATTCCTCAAAATAGCTGTTTACCGCATCAATGACCTCGTTGCTATGAAATCTTCGTCCTCCACAATTTTTTTGGAGGTTTGGGAACATGGTGCTAGATCTGGCGAATAGGGTGGATGTTCAAGCAATTTGAACTTTAGCTCATACATTTTTCCCATTGCAATGACTGAACGATGGTCCGGAGCATTGTCGTGATGAAACAAGTTTTTTGTTGTTGGTTTTTTTTTTTTTTTTTTATTTTATTTATTAATTTTTTTTTTTTTTTTTTTTTTTTTTTTTGCCAAATGAGGTCTTTTTCTTTTTACCTCATCACTCAAACGTTGTAGTAAGCTTGTGTAGTAGTCAGCAATGATAATTTTACCCTTTTCCAAGTAATCAATAAAAATAATTCCCTGTACATCTCAGAAAACGCTTCCTATAACCTTGTTAGCTGACAAAATTAACTTTGCCCTTTTTGGCGTTGCTTCACCTGGCTCAATCCAGTTTTAACTGTGATTTACTTTCTGGAGTGTAGTGATGTATCCAAGTTTCATCCATGGTAATAAGCCGTCTCAAAAATTCACTGGGATTTTTACGGTAAAGCTACACATTCTTAACAGAAATAATTTTTCTTTGTAACCTTTGATCAGGTGTCAAAAAAATTACCTGTAATTTCTTTTGATATGTTTACAGTCTCTGCTATCTCAAACAATTTTAATCTGTGGTCTTCCAGTAATAAACGATGAATTTTTTTTCAGAGATCTATGGAGTTGTCACTTCGACAGGGCGTCCAGAGCGAGGCTAATCACTAGTGCTTGCTCGTACGTCCCGTTTTAAACTGTGCAAACCACCTTTTAATCATTGAATATGAAGGGGCAGAGACTTTCAATGTACTGTTCATTTCCTCCTTGATTTCTTTAGGCGTTAAGCCTTTCAAATGGCAATATTAAATACTGCTCGTTTTTCCAAATCCTCCATTTTCGTGAAAACTCTAAAGTTGTCTTTTTTAAAATTCTGTCATTCGAAAACCAAATAAGCTATTGACCTGTAAATATGGATACAAGCTAGTCTACAGTTAAACTATACGATGCTACCGTCTAACTGGCCTAGTGGCGCCATATCTGTATGAGGCCCGGGACTTATCAGCTGACCATCGTAATTTCCATTAAAATATCGTACCTATATAAAAGATTTTTTCATGACAAATAATATGTATATATATATATATATATATATATCCTGAATTTCTTGGGAATAGCCTCTGAAGACTTTTTTCATTCTGGACACATTTTGTATAACTAGTAAACCGTAAGGTATAGCCGCAAACTTAACACACAAAAAAGACAGATTTCATCAAAACACACAATGTATACTATATGCACATTTTTATGGAGCTAAGAATTTTTCAGATACTCCTTGTTATTGTTTTCAATTTTGCAATAGTTCAAATTTTCTCAAACGGAAAGTTGTCGTTCGTTTCATCTCTCTTTTGTTTTAATTCTGCCTATGCAAAGAAGACCGTGTCAATTCTATCACATAACAGCCAGCCTTTTAACCTAGTATATTCCCTTATTTCCCTCCTACTTATAAGGAACAAAGTACTAAGACAATTTCTGGTAATGTTTACATGATTGACTTCATGAAGATAAAAGAATAACCTTTTGTAAAAATAGTTTATTAGTGGAACAGATAGAGAAAGTAATGTGAATAGAACACTTCAGATTTTTTTAATGGAATTAGATCAAAAATAGAAATACTAGTTCTTCTACCATGGGCCCAACTTACACAAGAAAAGATATTTAAAAATTAGAATGATCTACGAATAATATTCAATCCCTTGCATATATCTGAGTTTAATAACGAAATAAATTACATAAATGACGGCTGAATTCTCACCCGGAGGTCCCGGGTTTGATTCCCGTCGGGGGCGGGGAATTTTTCTTTAACCAGAATTATTCGCTATCTCCCACAGAGTCTGGAAATATGAGAGTGAATGTGCGTGCGTTTATTGATATAAACATTGATTAACCTAACGTTCTAAACCTACAGTAATACGAGCTGTTTCACAGTAAAACCCCCCGTAATGACCATTGAAGTTAAAGGGGGCTATACAAATGAAACAATTTAAAAAAAAAAATTACAACATAAATGTGCAATTTTAATATCCTCACTAAGAAAGAAATGAAACGTAATTGTGGCCGATTTTGCTTTCGACATGAAATCTGCATTGTGCCCAGAAGCTTATAGCCTTGCTGCGGACCAAGCTCATCATCAGCGCCTCTTATACTGCAAGGTAGCTGATCGTTGGGCGGAAGAGACACCTAAAGTCAGCCATTACAACTTAAAACTTTGTTAACCCCCGCCGTTTATGTACCCTATGAGAAAGAAAGCCCAAACACTTTTTTTCCAATATATTTTCACTACAAAAAAAAAAAAAAAAAAAAACGGTGCCCAATCTGCGACATCAATGAGATAATGGTCCATTTTAGTTGTGGTACTTTTTATAATCGATTAACTATCGAATTCGAATAGTGAAATGCAGGCAATATGTCCCAAACGCGATTTCACCTCAAAAATGTTTGTGAAGAGTGCAATATAAAGTTTCACAGCTCCCTTTTCATAACGCCATTCCTTTCTTCAAGGGTATATCTTAAAAGGTGTAATAAAACTGTATTATAGTCTCGAAGTGTTGTTATAGTCTCCTGGTTCGGGAAACCTTATCGTTTAAAATAAATGTCTGCACATAGAAATCTGAATGTGTTTTGCATAAATTTAATATACCACAAGAAGCGCCTCCTTATAGACGTTCTCACCGACAGAAAACAGAAAATGATATTTTAGTCAAAATATGAGATGGGGAGCCAATCAGAACCATGGTAAATGTCACATGATACCTCGAAAACATAAAATTTAGCAGTAGTGAGGGACGAGTGCACTATAGAGAGACATGTTTTTTTGGGGCTGCAACGTTGCCGAGTGGTTAGACCGCTCCCCTGCCATTTAGAAGGCCCAGGTTGATTCCAAGCCTCCTGCATAATGGCATTTGTGATGGATGAAGCGACGCGTGGGTGGGTCCTCCGGTTTCCACCGCCATTCATTACACCAATTTCTCCATTATCGCCTTTCCTATCATTCATTTCACTTGCATTTAATACCAGCCACCTCCTCATATTCATGCCTAGCTACGGGCCGACCACTCGTTCCAAGTTCTCCATTCTGTGATTTCGTACCTTGGCTCCCCGACAGGCTTCTGAAAGCATTCGCTTGACTAACTAGGGGGAGGGTAAGCCGACTACGAATGCCTTTTGTACGGCGAAATACTGCAAAAATACACGTAATGCGGCCAAGGCGGACATCCTGACAGTGTTTCAGAACTTAACATTTTCAGCGCTTCCAGCTTAAGTATTACCAATGTAGTGAGAACCATATTCCCGCTGAGAAAAGGTGAAAAGGTGGCGAAGCGAAAGATAAACACACGGGGAAAATAAAAATGAATGGTAAATTGTGGGTGAGCGTATCTATTTGATTATAATCACTACGCAACCAGTCCCCTTATGTTCCAGAAGAAGAGGACCCGCACACCAAGCAACAGTCATGGAACACCCCAAGAGAATCCCCAAGTGTCATAATCCACCTTCCTACATCCAGTGTCATTAAGCAATTATCCACGACATTTCATTAACTTATTATGAGGTGTTGAGGTCAATTGGTCTGGACTACCTCATAGTGTAGCCAAAATGTTGTCATAAAGCGCGCCTTTCTGATAGAGGCAAGAATTCAAAATATGAATAAAAGTGAAATGGAGCTTTATTTTCGGACGCTGTTTAACTATTGTGGTTCTCAGCGTCCTATTCTATATTGGGGTGAAAGAAGCCTTTTTTATCAGGCGGAATTGAACCTGCGACTTTGGGTATAATTTGGTACTATAGCGGCAAACGCTAGAGCTCACCACTGGGGGATCCAAACCCCTAGTCCCACCAGGCATGTCCGTGCTTACACCCCCAGGGCTCTGAAGATTTTTATCCAGAAATGGGGAAGCAGGCCAATACCGGGTATATCTAAACGTGAGGAAGTAGATGATGTAAAATGATGGCAAGATTGAGGGTAAGAAAGCTGATGATGAAGCAATCGGAGGAATGAATGACGCAGAAAACTCTCCCAGAAGCCTCTTTGTCCACCATAAACTCCACACGCGGTCCCCTGGGATGTAACCCTCGTAGTTAATAAAACACATTTCTTTGTTAAGAGTATGCATGACTGAAATTTCACGAAAAATCACAAAAAAATTTGCTATTTTATTTTAATTGCATAAAATAATTTAAACATTCCTGAGTGGAAAGAAGGTACAATTGGGCACCAAGTGTCATTTTTAAATCCCTTAGTCACTGGAGCTACAACAATGAATTAGATGTTGAAACTGGTCTCGGCAACAAAAACTTCAGTTAGAAGAGATCTAATTCACATCATAGAAATAAAAAACGAAGTTACGCAGAAGCTAAGCAGCAATGCAAGAAGAAACGGACAGTAGTAGAGGAGAGGAAAAGGAAAACTGAGGGTTCAGTCTACCTACCTGGTGGTTTTTAATGTGAACCATTCAAACCTTTCCTTGTTTTCCTGCTAATTATATTTTCAGCATTCTTTTTAGTATAAAATGCTCTTTGCGGACAGTTTTTCTGTTACACAAATGTCGCCTTCCGTGGTGTAATAGTTACCCAAGGTCTCGGGTTCAAACCCGCCGGAGGACGATGGATTTTTTTCCGGGTGTAAAAATCCATAACATGGCTTCCTTCGGAAGGGAAGTAAAATTTGTTGCATTTGTTCACAGAGGTACAATAAATAAGAACTACCCTAGATTTTACTGTTAGATGTATTTAAGCATATGCTTAACACTTTTCAACACAAAAATTATATTTTAATGACAAAAAATAAATAAAAAAATAAAAGCCCATTCATAACTTCAAACATTTTTGGAACATAAATTAAAGGAGAGAGAGAAACCTAGAGCAAATTCAAAGATTAGATGTACTCTGAACCTAAGGTTAAAATAATAGACCAAGATTTTAATTTTCTTGTCAAGGGACTTTTTTAGTGATGGGACAAAAACATAAACAAATATGACCATAACTTCCAAACCATTAGAGCAAAATTATTTTCATTCTATTACATCTGTGGTATACATTTATGGTTTGAAATTTCAAACTTTTTCATACATGTCCTTAACATGAAGCAAATAGATGAATAAGCTTTCATGGGAATGGAGAAAGTCAAGCGACTGTGACACCAGATTTTTAAAAGCATTTGTCACTAAGTGAGTTCAGAAAGACTCCTGATGTAGTGACTTGTCGCTAGGGTTGACAACACTGGTATGTTGCACAAGTTTATCATAATACTACTCGCGGTATCAGGTGAAGGTAGCATACAAACCACTTGAAGAACATGTGTTGGTCACGTGACTGCTGTCAGATTTATCTCCTGTCATCTGCAGCGGGAGATTTTTCTCTTCATTGATATTGTAGTCTTAACGCACTCAAGGACACGACACAACACTCGGTTGCCATCAGTTTTCATCGTAATTAGACAGCAGACGAATAGCACAGACAATTTGTTTAATTTTTACTTTCTCCATACGCACTATGTACATAGTGTATAGAGAAAGTATTGCACTCCACCAAAAATTCGATACCGAGATTTCACCGGAAATATATGTTTTAGGGTTCCCAATATCCAAAAAACGCATTTTCACAAAAAGGTCCGTGTGTCCGTGTGTCTGTGAACACGATAACTCAAAAACGAAAAGCCGGTAAAATACCAAACTTGGTATTTAAGTTTAGTATCTTCCAGGGATGCGACACGAAGATTTTGAGAAAAATCCCCCCACCCCCAACTACTCTTTACATGGAACTTTTTTCGAAATTTTTTATTTTCTCAAAAATGGCTCTAACGATTTTGATTAAAATTTCGGATATTAAGCATATTTACCTGGCAAATGAAATGTATATCTTGAATTTTCTGGGAATAGCCTCTGAAGAGTAGTTTATTCTGGATGAATTTTACTAAATTTTGAATGACTGCTAAACCGTAAGAGATGGACAAAAACTTACTGCACAAAAAATGTAGAGCACTTTAAAACACACAATTTATGTTCTATACATTTTTTTCGTGGAGTTCGTCGTTTTTGTGACATTCCTTATTTTTGGTTTCTGCTATGAAAAACGTACACTTTTCTCATACAGGAACTTGTCAACTCCTATCCATATAAACAAAGGAACTTCATTGACATAGCTACCAGCTTTTGACTATCACTTTAACCTACGGTTGTCCCTTATTTCGCTTCTTCTTACAAGGAAGCGAGTAATAAGAATATTTCTGCTAATTCTTTCTGATTAGCATAAAGTAAATAGAAGTATAAGCTTTTGAAGAATTATTTGTTGCAGGGATATGGAGAAAGTCATGTGAATGGTACACATCAGATTTTTTTCTTTCTCGACCGCGTACTATGTACATAGTGTATAGAGAAACTATTTCACTCCAACCAAAAATTCGATGCCGAGATTTCACCGTAAATGTATGTTTTAGGATTCCATGTATCAACAAAACAAATTCAGGAAACGGTCCCTGTGTGTGTCCATGTGTCTCTGAACACGATAACTCAAAATACTTGGTATTTACGTTTAGTAGACACGAAGATTTTGAGAAAAGTACCTCCACCCCAAACTACCCTTTACATGGAAAAAATTTTCATTTTCTCAAAAATGGTTCTAACGATTTTGATTAAAATCTATTATATTTAAGACATTTACATTTCAAATAAAATGTATACCTTGAATTTTCTGGGAATAGCTCTAAAGACGTATTTATTCTAGATGATTTGTATTGAATTTTGCATAACTGGTAAACCGTAAGAGATAGACACAAACTTTCTTAATAAAAATGCACATCACGATAAAACACAGATGTCATGTACATTTTTCATGAGGTTGATCGTTTTTGAAATATTCCTTGTTTTTGGTTTCAGCTTTGAAAAACATACTTTTCTCATACAGGAATTGTCAACTCCTGTCCATACAAACAAAGGAACTTAAGTCACATATCAACCAGCTTTTGACTTTCACTTTAACCTATGGTACTCCCTTATTTCGCTTCTACTCACAAGGAAGAAAGTAATAAGAATATTTCTGCTATTTTTTTCTCGATTAGCATGAAGTAAATAGAAGCATACGCTTTTTAACAATAATTTGTTGCAGAGATGTAGAGAAAGAATGGAACACATCAGAATTTTACTTTCTCGACCACGTATTATGTGCAAATATTGAGATACTATTGTATTCTACCCAAAAATTAGATAGAAGCGATTTGCAGTGACAATCGACAGATTTTAAAACACTTGACCATCACTTTAGCATAGCGTATTCCTTTAATTCCCTTTTTCTTATAAGGAACTAAGTAATAAGAACATTCCGCTAACGTTTATCTCGATTAGCATTATGTAGAAAGAAGAATAATCTTTTATAAGAACTTTGTTTGTAAAACAGCTAGAGGAAGTCGTGTGAGGGTAACACATCAGATTTTTTGTGTAGTAAGGTTTTCTGTATCTCTTGCGGTTTAGTAGTTAAGCAAAATTCATTCAAAATAGAGGTCTTCAGAGGTTATTCCCAGAAAATTCAAGATATATATTTTATTTGGATTGTAAATATCTAATATACGGTATTTTTAAACAAAATCGTTAGAGCCATTTTTGAGAAAATCAAATTTTGCGAAAATGTTTTCATGTAAAGGGTAGTTTGTTATGGGTGGAGTTTCTTCAAAATCTTCTTGTGGCATCCTTGGAGCATACTAAAGCTATTATAGGTGATATTTGACGATCTTTTCATTTCTTAACTATGCTGTCCACACACACGCACGCACGCACACACACACTCGGACAATTATCTAAAAAAAAAAAAAAAAATTCGGATTCAGGAGACCCCAAAATACATAATTCCAGTGAAATCTCGGTATCGAAATTTTGGGTGGAATACAATACTTCTCTAACCACCATGAACATTGTACATACGAAGTTAGAGAAAGTAAAAATTAGGTGTCATTGGCATTATAAACTGAGGCACTTTTTAGCACAGTTTCCGTAGTGTAGCGGTTATCACGTGCGCCTCACACGCGCAAGGTCCCCGGTTCGATCCCGGGCGGAAACATACATTTTTTATTCTTCGAACATTATTCCTGAATTCCTTCTAAAACTCACAGGTGAATAGAATTTTATGTGGTAAACGCATCTGTAAAATAAGAATAATGGTGTAAATGGCCTATATAAATAAATATGGTATTATAGTCATAAAAAATACTGGGGCATATTTAGCATGGTTTCCGAAGTGTAGTGGTCATCACTAGCACCTCACACGCGCAAGGTCCCCGGTTCGATCCCGGGCGGAGACATTCGAGTTTTATTCGTCGTACATGATTCCTTATATTCCTTCTAAAGCCCCAGGTGAATAGAATTTTATGTGGTAAACTAATATGTAAAATAAGAATAAAAATTCAATAGGTCTATGAGGCAAAATAGCCCCCCCCCCAAAAAAAAAAAAAGTTGACGTGTTCCATTCACGTGAGCTTCTCTAGCTGAATAAACTTTGCTTACAAAATATTATTCTTTTATCTACGTCATGCTAATCGAGATAAACGTTAGCTTAATTGGTAATATTACTTTACTCTTTGTAAGCAGAAGGGAAGTAAGGGAATGTACTAAGCTAAAGCGACAGTTAGTTCCTTTAAAAGCCGGTTGCTCTGTGAATCAATTTAAATTCTGTTCTCTTTGCTTGCCAAGAATAGGCAAAAAAAGATGCTATACGAAAGAAAGATGACCTAACGTTTGAGAAAAGTTAACATTAGCTTAAAATTGAGATCAATAACACGGAATATCTCAGAAACGGTCAACTCTACAACAAAATTATATAGAACGTGTTTAACGCGCAAATTCCCCGCTTTGATTATTCGCCGTTCATGATACCTATTATTCCTCCTAATACCCACAAGTGTATAATAGAACTTTATGTGTTAGATTCACTTGTAAAATAAGAATAAAAATCGTATGTGTTCCATTCACATGACTTTCTCTACATCTCTGTAGCAAATTATTGTTAAAAAGATTATTCTTCTCTCTAAACCATGCTAATCGATATAAACATTAGCAGAAATTTACCTTATTACTTGGTCCCTTGTAAGTAGAAGGGAAGCATTCTGTGATGTCCTCTATCACATTATGTCCTCTATCTGAACATAAGCAAACCTTTTATTCTTTTATCTACAACATGCTAATCAACATTAGCATTACCAGAATTAGTCTTATTACTAGCTTCCTTGTAAACAGAAGGGAAATAAGAAAATAGACAGGCTACGTCCTATAAAAGTTGGTCGCTATGTGAAACAATTGAAAATCCAATCTCTTTGCTTGCAAGAAGAAAACAAACGAGAAACAAGAAGAAAGATGTCTTCCCGTTTGAGAATATTTTAAATGGTTAAATTGAAATCAACAATCCGAATAACTCGAAAAGGGTTAACTATAAAAAAAATTGTGTGTTTTTTTTTTTTTTTTTTAAATGAGATCCACATTTTGTGTGCAGTAAATTTTTTACTTTCTCTATACTCACTATGTACATAGTGAATAGAGAATGTATTGCACTCCACCAAAAAATTCGATACCGAGATTTCACCGGAAATATATGTTTTAGGGTCCCCTGTATCCAAAAAAAGTATTTTCAAAAAAAGGTCCGTGTGTGTGTGTGTGTGTCCGTGTGTCCGTGAGTCGGTGTGTCTGTGAACACGATAACTCAAAAACGAAAAGTCGGTAAAATACCAAACTTGGTATTTAAGTTTAGTATCTTCCAGGGATGTGACACGAAGATTTTGAGAAAAATCCCCCCACCCCAAACTAACCTTTACATGGAACTTTTTTCGAAAATTTTGATTTTCTAAAAAATGGCTCTAACGATTTTGATTAAAATATCGTATATTAAAGTAATTTACCTGACAAATAAAATGTATATTCTGAAATTTCTGGGAATAGCCTCTGAAGACTACTTTATTCTGGATGAATTTTTCATAACTACTAAACCGTAAGAGATGGACAAAAACTTAACCGAAATAAAATGTAGAGCACGTTAAAACACACAATTTATGTTATATACATTTTTTTCGTGGAGTTGATCGTTTTTGAGATATTCCTTTTTATTGGTTTCAGCTTTGAAAAACAACACTTTTCTCATACAGGAATTTGTCAACTCCTGTCAATACAAACAAAGGAACATCAGTCACGTAGCAACCAGCTTTTGGCTTTCACTTTAACCTATGGTACTCCCTTATTTCGGTTCTACTTACTATAAAGCAAGAAATAAGATTATTTCTGCTAATTTTTCTCGATTAGCATGAAATAAATAAAAGATAAGCTTATTAACAATAATAATTTACAGAGATATAGAGAACATCATGTGAGTGTAGCACATCCAATTTTTACTTTCTCCATACGCATTGCACTCCACCAAAAATTCGATACCGAGATTTCACCGGAAATATATGTTTTAGGGTTCCCAATATCCAAAAAAAGCATTTTCACAAAAAGGTCCGTGTGTGTGTGTGTGTGTGTGTGTGTGTGTGTGTGTGTGTGTCCGTGTGTCCGTGTGTCTGTGAACACGATAACTCAAAAACGAAAAGTCGGTAAAATACCAAACTTGGTATTTAAGTTTAGTATCTTCCAGGGATGCGACACGAAGATTTTGAGAAAAATCCCCCCACCCCCAACTACCCTTTACATGGAACTTTTTTCGAAAACTTTGATTTTCTCAAAAATGGCTCTAATGATTTTGGTTAAAATTTCGGATTTTAAGCATATTTACCTGATAAATGAAATGTATATCTTGAATTTTCTGGGAATAGCCTCTGAAGAGTAGTTTATTCTGGATGAATTTTACTAAATTTTGAATAACTGCTAAACCGTAAGAGATGGACAAAACCTTACTACACAAAAAATGTAGAGCACATTAAAACACACAATTTATGTTATATACATTTTTTTCGTGGAGTTCGTCGTTTTTGTGACATTCCTTATTTTTGGTTTCTGCTATGAAAAACGTATACTTTTCTCATACAGGAACTTGTCAACTCCTATCCATATAGAAAAAGGAACTTCGTTGACATAGAAACCAGCTTTTGACTATCACTTTAACCTACAGTTGTCCCTTATTTCGCTTCTACTTACAAGGAAGCGAGTAATTAGACTATTTCTGCTAATTTTTTCTGATTAGCATAAAGTAAATTGAAGTATAAGCTTTTTAAGAATTATTTGTTGCAGGGATATGGAGAAAGTCATGTGAATGGTACACATCAGATTTTTACTTTCTCTAGCCCCATATGTACAATGTACATAGGGATAGAGAAGTATTGTATTCCACCCAAAAATTCGATACCGAGATTTCACTGGAAATACATGTTTTAGGACCCCCTGTATCCAAAAAAAGCATTGGCAGAAAAAGGTCCGTGTGTGTGTGTGTGTGTGTGTGTCCGTGTGTCCGTGTGTCTGTGAACACGATAACTCAAAAACGAAAATTAGCTAAAATACCAACCTTGATATTTAAGTTTAGTATCTTCCAGGGATGCGACACGAAGATTTTGAGAATAATGCCCCCACCCCAAAATACCCTTTACATGGAATTTTGGAACTTTTTTCGAAAATTTTAATTTCCTTAAAAATGGCTCTAACGATTTTGATTAAAAAATCACATATTAAAAATATTTACCTAGAAAATAAAATGTATATATCGAATTTCTGGGAATAGCTTCTGAAGATCTGTTCATTCTGAATTAATTTTGCTTAATTTGGCAAAACTAGTAAACCGTAAGAGATAGACAAAAACTTACTGACAAAAAATTTAGGTCTTGTTAAAATACACAAGTATACATTTATACATTTATCCCGTGGAGCTTACCGTTTTCGAGCTATTCATTGTTATTAGTTTCAGAGTTGAAGTACTTTTCTCAGACGGGAGTGTCCGTTTTTCTTTTGTTCTACTCCTAGCCAAGAAAGAAGCGATTTGTAATGACAATCGCATAACGACAGCTTTTAAAACATTTGACTATTGGTTTAGCCTAGTGTATTCCCTTATTTTCTTCCTACTTTTACGGAACTAAATAATAAGAACATTGTGCTAATGAGTACCACGATTAGCAAGGTGCAGAGAGAAGAAGAATCTTATGTATGAAGTTTGTAGAACAGCTAGAGAAAGTCATGTGAGTGTAACACATCAGATTTTTGTATATCTCTTACGGTTTGAGTTATACAAAAGTCATCCAGAATGAAGAGGTTTTCAAAGGCTATTCCCAGAAAATGCAAGTATACATTTCGTTTGTCACAAAAATATCAAATGTAAGGTATTTTAATCAAAATCGTTAGAGCCATTTTTGAGAAAATCAAAATTTTCAAAAAATGTTATATAAAGGGTAGTTGGGGTGGGGGAAATTTCTTGAAAATCTTCGTGTCGCATCCTTGGAGGATACAAAACTTAAATGCCATATTTGGTACTTAACCGACTTTTCGTTTTGGGCTATGCTGCCCACAGAAACACACACACACACACACACACGCGCACACACACACACACGCTTACACAATCACACATCTGCATTTTTTTTTTCTAAAAATGATTTTTTTGGGCTCAGGGGACTTCATAGCATATATTTCCTGTGAAATTTCGGTATCGAATTTTTGGGTGCAATACATTACCTTCTCTATACACTATGTATATAGTACGTGTAGAAAAAGTAAAAAATGGCGCAACTTTGGGGACCATTATTGCCAGTTCTTGCTCTCCTCACACCAAAATTGGCGTTGGTGCATGTAGAAAATATTCATTGATTTGAGGAGAGGGGGTTGTGGTGGGGAGGGGTTGAGCATGCTTCCTCAGATGTGAAGATATCACTAATTAAAATGAAGTTTATGAGTTTTGGTGACCATTATTGACATTTTAAGACGGTGCGGAAGACTTGTTTTTGTGGGTTTTTTTCTTTACCAAGCTTACTTTCTCGGCCCTAAGTTGGCGCACTCAAATGCTAACTTCAAGAGTGTATTTACCAAATTCATTTAATATTAAAGTGATAACACACAAATCGGCTTTGTATAGTCACTACATGATGAAGCATCTTTCGCTTTTAGAGAATCATTGTTATATTTATTGATACATTTGACGTCATTATTATTTTTTTTTTATTTCCTTCATCTTTTTGTTATATAAGGCGCATTTTGATACATTTTGTTAGAAACTGGCACCGTACTGCTTCCAATTCAGAAATAGGTTCATTTTTATATGCATGTGCGCTTTTCTGATTGTCTAAGGTTGGCAACACGGAACACGGCCCCATCTCTGTTATTTTGCAAGTGGATTGGTCAGTGCCATTGCACACCTATGCTTCTGGAGCGGAGTCTCAGGTCGAGAGGAATCACCCTCCGTGATGTAGTGGTTAGGCCTTAGTACCCAAATTCGCGGGTTCAATCTTAATAGAGGGTGATGGATTTTTCGGACGTAAAAATACTTAGCTGGCTTCCTTAAGGTGATCTATCTGTGAAATTTGACCGAAAATTGCGGACATTTAAAAAAATAAATTTGTTTTATAATAAAATAATATGACTTCTAACCTTTAAGAAAATATATTGTTTTTCCCACTAAGTGCACTTTAACTACCAATTAACTGACGGTATAAATGAATTGGCGCATGCTTATTAATAGGCACTCCCAACTTCAAACCTTATTTTATCGCAAAATTTTTTTCCAACACTTTTCCATACTAAAAATGTTCCACACGATGCATTTTTCACCAATTTGTTCCAAAATGTTTATTCGGCCTCTCAAAAGCACATTAAACAAAGTGGTCAGATTGTGTTTTCGAAATAATGCTCCAATTGTTATAAATAAATAGTCAGCTTTTGGGAAATTATGAGTTTTGGAAAGTACAAAGTACAACATGTAATATAAAAGATCTATTTGTAAGCTCATTTTCTGTAAAACTGGATGTTTGTATGTGAATATATATAAAAATGCATCACGTGGCTCAATTTTATTAGAACAATAAATTTGCACAAAAAATATATTTAAATAACCATTTAAGCTATAATTTTAATGCATGGGGAAAATATCACTATTATTGCGCATAATAACTGGTGTAAATTTCAATGAGATATATTACATACTATGAATTTTCCAAATTCCATTGGTGCATTGCCGTAAGCGGTTGGCTACGTGTAAGATGTATTTGCATGTAAAAGAACCCCATATTTTGAAAGAGAAGTTCACTGATCAAAACTTCACAATTGTCATGGCCGCAAGTTGGATGTCGTCCTTTAGTCCCTTCTATGAGCGACGATTTGATCTCCCGTCACCATGTACCATAGTGACGAAATTGCGAACTAGAAATTTCACTCGATCAAGAAAACACCTTAAGTATCCTAGATGTGATGAAGCTTGAAAAAAATGTTTAAAAAAAGTTACAGTAGGCTTTAGTGAAAGTCAAATATACTTTCCTCAGAGAGCAAGTCGACCGTGTTTCTTTTGTTTTACCTCGCCATGTAAAAATGTGATTTTCAACCGACAGCTTTTAAAACATCTGACTGTAGCTTTAGCATAGTGTATTCCCTTTACTTATAAGGAACTGAGTACTAAATAATAAAACCATTCTGCTACCAGTTATCTCGATTAGCATGGAGTAGAAAGAAAGAATCTTTTGTAAGGATCTATTTGAAGATCAGTTAGAGAATTGAACACATCAGCTTTTTTTTTTAATTCAGGGGGTCTATGTATTTCCAGTGAAATCTCAATATTGAATTGTTGGGTGGAGTGCAATACCTTCTCTGCCTACTATGCACATGATAGAGAAAGTAAAAGATATCAGTTGCCGGTAAAAGAGCTTCCGAAGTTTTATTCCCAAATGTTACAGTTGCCGAAAGCCCACCCATATTTCTCTAAACGTACTATGTACATGGTGTATAGGCAAGGTATTGCATTCCACCCAAAAAATTCGATACCGACATTTCGCCGGAAATAGACGTTTTAGTGTCTCCTGTATCCCAAAAAAGCATTTTTAGAAAACTGTCTGTGTGTGTGCGCGCGCGCGCGTGTGTGTCTGTGAACACGATATCTCAAAAACGAAAAGTGGGTAAAATATCAAATTTGGTAAGTTTAGTATCTTCCAAGGATGCACACGAAGATTTTGAGGAAAATCTCCCCACCCCCTAAACTAACCTTTACATAGAAAAATTTTCGAAAATATTGATTTTCTCAAAAAGCGTGTATTAAAAATGTTTACATGGCAAATAAAATGTAAAGCTTGAATTTTCTGGGAATAGCTTCTAAACACCTCTTTATTCTGGATGAATTTGGCTGAATTTTGCATCACTAGTAGACCGCAACAGATAGACAAAAATTTACTACACAAAATATGTAGACCTTGTTGAAGCACACAATTTATTTCTTACAATTTTTTCGTAGACTTTACAATTTATGATTCCTTGTTATTGGCTTCAGATGTAAAATATTAAAACGTTTCACATATGGGAATTTGTCAACTCCTGGTGGTACAAAGAAACGGATTTCAACCACATGACAACCAGTTTTTAAAAGATTTGACTATCGTTTTAGCCTAGTGTATTCCATTATATCCCTTCTATTTACAAGAAAGCATTTCTGCTAATGTTTATCTCGATTAGGATGAAGTAGAATAAAGAATAAGATTTTTAACAATAATTTGTTATAGAGATGCAGATAAAGCCGTATGAATGGGATTCATCAGATATTTTGTTCCCTTTGAAAGCGTTTGGATAATAATAATGGTATTAAATGAAGCATTAATGGCCTAATGCTTTACTGTCTTTTAAATTCGCACTAATTATATAATTTATTGCTGATGAGCGAGAATCTTTATCTGTTGTTACGCAAGTGGCTATCAAATGGTCGTAAACAAGTCAGGGAAGTATGCAATTTGCTTTGAAGTATAGGACTGGCGTAATCTTTATTTCTGGGGTGATTGCAGAAGTCAAGGCATACCAGTTGTTGTGGCCTTATCGTAGACTTGCCTTGCCAACTCTGCTAAAGCAACAGAAATTCCGAGAAAATCTCGTTTTCTATAATCCCAATCCAGGCCACTGTACTTCGACCCAGTCAGATAAGATTGCTCCTTCTTTCTTGTAATGGGAGGGTTCGAAGGCAAAATGTCCATGTATTTCATTCTTGAATGTTCTCGAAATATTTCGAATCCTGAATAACTATCCAAATCCTTCGTTCGGAAGGGTGCAAATGGCCGGTTCCCCTTTGAGAATGTCCTGATTTTTTTAATCATTTATTATAATGTCTGTATACTTGAATTACATGATCCTATCGGCAATGCTTTATCTCGTGTGCTAGGTACTTGGTATCGTCGTTGGGTTTCTCTTATCTTTACTTTCTGTAGTCCGCATGCACATTGTACATAGAGGATATAGAAGGTATTGTATTCCAGCAAAAATTCGATACTGAGATTTCACCGAAAATATCTTTTGAGGTCTGTGGACAGCATAACTCAAAAACGAAAAGTCGTTAAATACCAAACTTGCTGTATAAGTTTAGGATCTTACAAGGATACGAAACGAAGACCTTGAGGAAAATTCCTCCATCCCAAACTACCCTTTACATGAAAAAATGTTCGAAAATGTTGATTTTCTCAAAAATGGCTTAACGGTTTTAATTAAAATACCGTGTATTAAAGCTATTTACATCACAAATAAAATGTATTGTTTGAATTTTCTCGGGATAGCCTCTGGAGAACTCTTTCATCTGGTTGAGTTTTGTAGAATTTTGCATACCGGCTGAACCGTAAGAGATAGACAAACACTTAACTAACTAAAAATGTAGATCTCGTTAAAACACATGACTTGTGTCATAAATCTTTTTCTTGTAGAGTTGGCCGTTTTCGAAATATTCAATGTTATTGGTTTCAGTTTTAAATTTATTTACTTCTCACAAACGAACCGAGCCTCAATTGTTTTACATAACGATCAGCTTTTAAAATATTTGACTAACGCTTTAGCCAAATGTATTCCCTTATCCTCCTCCTACTTACAGGGAAGCAAGTAGTAAGACCAATTCTGCTAATGTTTATCTAGATTATCATGGCTCAGAAAAAAGAATAATTTTTTGTAAGAAAAATCTATTTGTGGAACAGCAAGAGATAGTTATGTGTATGGAACACATAAGAGTTTTTGAAGATCACAAACACACACACACACACACACACACACACACACACACACACACACACACACACACACACACACACTGCCAGACTCTGGGGAGATTAGGGAATAATATGAACTAGAGAAAATTCCCTATCCCGAGTCAGGAATCATACTCGGGACTCCTCGCCTAGCATGCAGGAGCTCTACCGATGAGCTCTAAGTGCTCTATTCCAATTCTGCACTAGGATAGGTGCAGGTGCACCGAACTGAATCGAGATCCCGTCTGGAGGTGGTGCTGCACAGCCTCACCTAAATCTGATTGGTGTAAAATACTTGAACTAATGATGGGCAGAATCGAGGATTTTTCAAAAATCAAATACTCTGTATTCGAATACTTTTAAGAATCGAGGACAAGTTCTCGAATACTAGAATCGCTCATTAATGTTTTCGCTAATCGAAAGCAGCCTATGCAAGTTCTCGGATGCTAAGTTATCGGCACTTGAGTGATGTTCTCGTGATGATGGTTGCTCTCGAATAAAGCATTCCCATCAATTGATGGACGAGAAATTCTACAAGAGTTAGGTGTTCACATTTAGGCACTAGGTTTACTTATTTTCTTCATGCGCAGAAAGTATTGGATGCCAAAGATAAACCACTGATAGGTACAGTGTATATTACTGCTGTGCTGTTCGTTTAATTGGGTCTTTTACTCCTAAACATCTCACTGCAGCGCACATTAGATTAATTGTTTTGCTCTGTTTGTGTGCATACTGAAGAGAAAATGAAAATGAAAAAGTAAAACATTATAAACCATAGCCTTTGAATATCCGATTTTTTAAATTACAAAATAGAGTGTATTACTCATGAGTCAGTAAGTTTATTATGAGACAGCACAACCCTCCGCTTTTCCCGTGAAGAGCCCAAGTGTATGAGCACCAATCAGATTTACTATCTGTCCAGAATCTTAACAAGCTTTTTTCCAAGAAGTAAGACTTTGCTTACCTAATCCACTCCACTCCCTGGTGCACTGCCATTAGTGAGTATAATATATTCACCAGTTCTGCAGGTTTCTGAGACAGGTTTAAGAAAAAGGTCAAGTCGGACCGGACCGAGGAGAGGCTACAAGTGTCAACAGACCGTGAGATGGGAAAGCGATGTTAAGAATTTGGACAAACTAATGATGATCAAATGGAAGTGGGCGGGCTACGTCATGAGAATAGACCACAAGACGACAGCCTGGAATCAAGAACCGACCAAAGGAGCGTAGGCTGGAGGGGGTAAAATATTGGGCGGACGATCGGAAACTCTTCTTTGAACACAACTGGACGACAGCAACTGCACCAAGGATCGCAGAGAATGGAGATTACTGCTAGAGACAACATCAAAAGAATGAGGATCTTTCCCGGACTGGCTACGATGGGTTGCAGAACACCTCGAGAATTCGATTCAGCTCGGTGCACCTGCACCTATCCGAGTGAAGGATTCTAATACAGGATTCGAAGTATTACGAGGATACTTAAGAATCGAATACATCGACATTTTGCATTCTACTACCTCCAACCTCATTCACACGCTTGGTCACTTGTTGTAAGAGTGGGGGAGTGTAGACTAATAATAAACATCCTGACCCATGAATAATCCATTCTATTTTGTATAAGATTTTCGGATATTCAAATCCGGGGTTCGTTGATGACAGCGAGCATCTAATCACCTAGCCACGGCGCCACTCACACACTAACTTAAAAGCTATAATGTTTACACCCGGGATCGAACCAGAGACTTTGCGCGTGTGAGATGCATGTGATAACCGTTACACTACAGAAACTGTGCTCTTGAGATGCTTCAGTTTGCAATAACTATATCATTAGACACATTACATTTTACTTTCTCTACACATACTATGTATATAGTGTGTAGAGAAGGTATTGTAATGCACCCAAAAATTCGAAACCAAGATTTCACCGGAAATACATGTTTTCGGTCTCTGTGAATCCTAAAAAAGCATTTCTGGAAAAGGTGAGTGTGTGCGTGTGTGTGTGTGTGTGTGTGTGTGTACGTAGATATGTGTGTGGAACTTTTTTCGAAATTTTTGATTTTATCAAAAATGGCTCTAACGATTTTGATTAAAATATCATATATTAAAGATATTTGCCTGACAAAAATAAAATGTATATCTTGAATTTTCTGGGAATAGCCTCTGAAGACTACTTTATTCTGGATGGATTTTACGGAATTTTGCATAACTGCTAAACCGTAAGAGATAGACAAAAACTTGGCATACAAAAAATGTAGAGCACATTAAAATGCACAATTTTTGTTATATACACTTTTTTCGTGGAGTTGATCGTTTTTGAGATATTCCTTGTTTTTGGTTTCAGCTTTAAAAACATACTTTTCTCATACAGGAATTTGTCAACTCCTGTCCATACAAACAAAGGAACTTCAGTCACATAGCAACAAGCTTTTGACTATGACTTTAACCAATGGTACTCCCTTATTTCGTTTCTATTTACATGGAAGCAAGTAATAAGAATATTACTGGTAATATTTCTCAATTAGCATAAAGTAAATAGAAACATTAAATTTTAAAAATAATTTGTTGCAGAGATATAGAGAAAGTCATGTGAAAGGATCACATCAGATTTGTATTCTTATTTTACAAGCGAGTTTAACACATAAAATCCTATTATTCACTTGTAGGCATTAGGAGCAATAATATATATATATATAATGTACGGCGAATTAAAACCCAGTGTTTCCGCCCGGGATCGTTAAAACACTCAATTTGTCATATAAATTGTTGTTATATAGTTGCCGTTTCCGAGTATTCCGTTTTATTGGTCTAATTTTAAGCTACTTTTAACTTTCCTCAAACGGTAGATCATCTTTCCTAGTCTGACATCTGTTTACCTTTTCCTGGCAAGCAAAGAGAATAGTTGATTCACATAGCGACTGGCTTTTAAAGGAACTGACTATCACTTTAGCCTAGTGTATTCCTTTACCTCACTTCTGCTTACAAATAATCAAGTAATATCACCAATTCTGCTAATGTTTATCACGGTTAGCATGATGTATATAAAAAATGAATATTTTGTAAGTAAAATGTATTCAACTAGAAAAGGTCATATGAATGGAACACATCAGTTTTTTTTTTTAATTTGTCTGATAGACATTTAAATTTGTATTCTTATTTTACAGCCGAGTTTACCATATAAAATTCTACTATTCACCTGTGAGCTTTAGGAGGAACAACACGTCAAATAAAAAACGAATGTTTCCACCCGGGATCGAACAGGGGACCTTGCGCGTGTTAAATGCACGTAATAACCGCTACACTACGGAAACTGTGCTAAAAATACGCTGAGTTTTAATTACTATGTCAAAATTTTTTTATATTACTTCCCCTTCTTATACTATGTACATAGTATATAGAGAAGGTATTGCATTCCACTCAAAAATTCTATACTGAGATTTCACCAGAAACATACGTTTTAGGACACCCTGTATCCAAAAAGAGCATTTTTGGAAAAAGGTCCTGTGTGTGTGGGTGTGGGGGTGGGGGTGGGGGCGGGGGCGGTGTGCGTGTGTGCGTGTGTGTAGAAGCTTTCGATTTTCTCAAGAATGGCTCTAACGAGTTTGATTAAAAGATATTTAAATGACAAATAAAATATATATCTTGAATTTTCTGGGAATAGCCTCTAAAGAACTCTATATTCTGGATGAATTTTACTAAATTTTGCATAATTAGTAAACCGTAACAGATAGACAAAAACTTACTGCATAAATAATGTAAGATCTCGTTAAAACACACAATTTGTCATATACGATTTTCTTTTGGAACTGGCCATATCTGAGATATTTCAAGTTATTTGTTTCAGGTTTAAAGTACTTGCAAAGAAACGGATTTCAACCACTTGGCAACCATCTTTTAAGCGATTGGTCTATCACTTTAGCCTAGCGTATTCCCTTATTTTCCTCCTACTTTCAAGGAAGCAAGCAATTAAGACAATTTCTCGTAATGTAAATTTCTATTATCATGTAGTATATAGAAAAATATGCTCTTTAACAATAATGTGTTACAGTGATATAGAGAAAGTCATGTTAATGGAACACATCAGATTTTTTCATAGACCAATTAAACGTTTATTCTTACTTTACACATGAGTTTACACATAAAATTCTACTATTCACCTGTGGGCTTTAGAAGGATAACAGGTATCATGTACCACGAATGAAAATCTGATATTAGCGCCCGGAGTCGAACCGGGGACCTTGTGCACGTGATAACCGCTAACTACTTGCTAAAACAGTACCTCAGTGTATACTGTCTTTACATGTACTATGTGCTTACAGCACAGAGGTGTATTGCACCCAAAGCTTCGATACCAGATTTCACCAGACCAACTGAATCCAAATAAAAGCATTTTTAGCAAAATGTTCGTGTTGTGTGTGTGAGAGAGAAAGAGAGAGAAGAGACTATGGGCAGCATAGCTCAAAAACGAAAAGACGGGTAAATACCAAACTTGGTACTTAAGTTTGGTATCTTCCAAGGATGCGACACGAACATTTTCATGAAAATCTCCCCACTCCCAACTAACCTTTGTATGGATTATTTTTCGAAAATTTTAACTTTCTCAAAAATGGCTCTAAAGATTTTGTATGTTTAAGATACTTTTATGACAAACGAAATATCTTGTATTTTCTGCGAATAGCCTCTGAAGACCTCTTCATTCTGGATGCTTTTATATAACGGGTTAACCGTAAGGGATATACAAAAACTTACTACTCAAGACATGTTGATCTCATTAAAACACACAATTTATGTCTTATATATTGTTTTTATAGAGTTAACCTTTGAGATTTTCTGGTTTATTGATTTCAATTTTAAGCAACTTTTTTGAACGGGAAGACATCTTTTCGTTTCAGGTTTGTTTGCTCCTGACAAGCAAAGAGATTGGAATTTATACTGTTTCACATAGCGACCGGCTTTTAAACTACGAGACTATCGCTTTAGCCTGTGCATTTTCTACCTACAAGGAAGCTAGTAAAAAGACTAATTTTATTCTGCTAATAAGACTAATATTATGCTTATCTTGATTAGCATGATGTAGATAGCAGATTAATATTTTGAATAAAAGGTTTGTTTGCCAAACAGCTAGAGGACATGATGTGAATGGAACACATTAGATTTTTGCCGTTCTACTTACAAGGGACCAAGTAATAAGGACAATTTCTGCTAATGTTTATCTCGATTATCACGAAGTAGATAGAAGAATAAGCTTTTTAACAATAATTTGTTACAGAGATGTAGAGAAGTTCTTGTGAATGGAAAACATCAGATTTTTTTTTTTTTTATATATTTATAGACCAATTAAGCGTTTATTCTTACTTTACACCTGAGTTTACCATATAAAATGCTACTATTCACCTGTGAACTTTAATAGGAAAAACAGGAATTATGTATGACGAATAAAAAAAATGAATGTCTCCGCCCGGGATCGAACCGGGGACCTTGCGCGCGTGAGGCGCACGTGATAACCGCTACACTACGGAAACTGTACCGGCAAGAGCTTCAGTTTTTAATCACTGTGAGCACATTTTTTTGTTATACAACAATTAAATTTTCAGTCTTATTTTGTACATAAGTTTACCACATAAGATTCTAATATTCACATGTGGGCTTTTGGGGGAATTACAGGACTCATATACGACGAATAAAAAAACTGACGTTTCTTTCCGGGATTGAACTAGGGACCCTTCGAGTGGGAGGTGAACATGATAACAGATTTTGATTAAAGTGCTGTATATTAAAGATATTTACATCACAAATAAAATATATAGTTTGGACTTACTGGGAATAGCCTCTGAAGAGCTCTTTATTCTGGATGAGTTTTGCAGAATTTTGTATAACGATTATGCCGTAAGAGATACACAAAATCTTACTAAACAAAAAATGTAGATCTCCTTAAAACACACAATTTACACAGTTAATGTTTTTCTTGTAGAGTTCACCGTTTTTGAGATATTCATTGGTTTCAATTTTAAACTAGTTGACTTTTCTTAAGTGGGACTATGCAAAGTGAACCGAAGCTCAATTGTTTCACACAGCGACCTGCTTTTAAAATACATGACTATCGCTTTAGCCTATGTATTCCCTTATACTTCTACTTACAAGGCAGCAGCAACTATAAGACCAATTCTACTAATGCTTATCTAGATTAGCATGACGTAGGTAAAAGAATAATATTTTGTAAGTAAAGTCTCTTCAGCTAGAGAAGGTCATGTGAATACACACACATATATATATATATATATATATATATATCTGAAACGTCAATTAATTTTAATATTATTTTACACATGAGTTTACACTATTTACCTGTGAGCTTTAAGAGGAATAACAGGAATTATGTTCGACGAATAAAAATTTGATGATTCTGCCCGGGATCGAACCGGTGACCTTGCGCGTGTGATGCGCACTGTTCTAAAGTGGCCATGTCAGTAAATTTTTTAAATTTGTTATAGACAAACGTTATTCTTATGTTACAAATGATTTTGTCACATAAAATTCTACTATTCACCTAGCTATCATATACGGCGAATAATTTCCATCCATGATCGAACTGTGTCCTTGCATGTGATATCCGCTATATCGGAAACCGCTGCGTTTGCTACCGTCATTATCATCATCATTTTTTTTTTTTTTTTGTATCGTGATGTCCTTTAATCTGGTTGGTCATACAGACGAAGACTTAAAATTGGTGAAATGATACTCAAATGAACTCGGGGTCCATGGAGCTTAAAGTTACTCGACATTCGTCTTCTGAGGGTAAAGCCTTATCCGAGGAACTCACCGTAAGCGAGATTCAAACCCACGACATGTTGAACGTGAGGCAGACTCGTTACCGCCCAGGCTAGCTTATCCGCATTTTGTTAAATACATTAGATTGCAATTTTGGTATTTTGTGAGCGTGCGGCAGGCTCTTACTTTCTAACACTTAACCCAAAAATTCGACCCAAAATTCAATGTCGAGATTTCATTGGAAATATATGTTTTGAGATCCCCCGAGTCCAAAAAAACTTTTTAGAAGAAGGTCAGTGTGTGTGGATATGTGTCTGTGGGTAGCGTAGCTAAAAATGATAAGACTATTAATTACCAAATTTGGTATTTAAGTTTGGTATCTCCCAGGGATATGACACGAAGATTTTCAACAATTCCCCCCACCCCAAACTACCGAAACAAAATTTTAAACATTTTATTTTCTCAAAAATAGCTCTAATAGTTTTGATTTAAATATTCACATTAAAGATTTTATATCGCAAATAAAATGTATATCTTTAATTTTCTGGGAATAGGCTCTGAGATCTCTTCATGCTGAATAATTTTTGCATAACTGGTGAACCATAAGAGATAGACAGACCTTACCACACAAAAATTGTATATCCCGTCAGAACACAAAATGACCTTTACACTTTTGTTGTATAGATAACTTTTCGGAGATATTCTTTCTTATTGGTTCCAAATTTAAATGCTTATTCTTGTCTCAGACAGGAAGTCGCTCGTGTTTCTTTTGTTTTACTCCTGGCCAAGCAAAGAAGTATAGTGACAGCATTTTACTAACATACCGCCTCGCTTTAGTTCCCTTCTTATAACAAAATAAGTAATAAGAGCATTTTTCTAATGCTTATAAGATTAGAAGAAGAATCTTTTGTAAGAAGTTTGTTTGTACAATAGTTAGAGAAAGCCACGTGAGAGTATATATATATATATATATATATATATATACTCTCACGTATATATATATATATAAATTGTTATTTTGTCTTATAGAACAATTATACTTGTTATATTATTATTATTATTATTATTATTATTATTTTATTATATTACAAGCGACTTTGCCACATAAAATTCTACTATTCACTTGTGGGCATTAGAAGAAATAATGGATATCCTGTACAGCGAATAAAAAATATAGTGTTTCCGCCCGGGATCGAACCAGGGACCTTGCGCTTGAGATGCAGGTGATAATTGCTTCACTGCGAAAACCTTTGCTGAAATTAAATGTCCGAATTTTTTCACGTGCTGCATCTTTGGTATTTTGTGAGCGTCCAGCAGGTTTTTTACGAGAAAACAAAATGTCCAGCTTTCTGCCTGTCAACAGCAAATTGTAGTAAATTCTGAAATGCACTGTATAAGATAACACCCGAGATCAACATAATAATGTTTCTGTGTTAGTATGAAAATTAAGAATTTTGAAGGGAAGATTGCTGCTCGTAGAAGAATTTGTATTGACCTTGGTTTCGTTTAACTGCAACCTAATTTGATGTTCAGATCCAATTACGCTCTCTGCTCTAATAATTCTGTTAATTATTTGTTTCAATGAAGATGTGATTTGTTCTATAAATTGTGCATGAAAATAATACTATGCTAAATCAATGTTCCACATTTAAATGTGCTGACAAAGGTCAAAGGTATTTTGAAGGTGTTCAAAAATAGAGAACAAAGAAAACAAACTGATGTATTCCATTCACATTACTTTCTCTACCTATTCTGCAGCAAATTATCCTTACATAAGCCTCTTCTGCTACACACTGGAATACTAATCAAGATAAACGTTAACACAAATAGTCTTACTACTTAACCCCATTAAGGTACAAGAGAAAAGGGAAGCACATTGGACTAATGCGATAGTGAAACCTTTTAAAACTGGTCGTTAAGTGATTACATTGAAATGTCGTTATCTATGAAAAAAATCTGATGTGTTCCATTCACATGACTTGCTCTACATCTCTGCAACAAAGTATTGTTCTATTTACTTCATGCTAATCGAGAAAAAATTAGCAGAAATAATCTTATTACTTGCTTCCTTGTAAGTAGAAGCGAAATAAGGGAGTACTGTAGGTTAAAGTGATAGCCAAAAGCTGGTTGCTATGTGACTGAAGTTCTTTTGTTTGTATAGGCAGAAGTTGACAAATTCCTGTATGAGAAAAGCATAAGTTTTTAAAAGCTGAAACCAATAGCAAGGAATATCTCAAAAACGATCAACTCCACGAAAAAATGTATGTAACATAAACTGAGTCTTTTAACAAGATCTACATTTAAGGTGTAGTGAGATTTTTTTTATCTCTTACACTTTACCGGTTGTACTAAACTACTCCAGAATGAACAGGGCTTCCAGACAATTCAAAATATACATTTTATTTAGCATGTAAAATATCTTTAATATATGATATTTTAATAAAAATCTTTAGAGCCATTTTTGAGAAAATCGACAATTTCGAATAAGTTTCCATGTAAAGGGTAATTTGGGTTGGGGAATTTTCTTGAAACATTTCGTGTCATATCCTTGGAAGACACTGAACTTATATACGAACTTAACCGACTTTTAGATTTTGAGCTATGATGTTCATAGTCACCATAGGGACCTTTCTCTAAATATCCGATATCTAATAATGATCGAGAAAAACATTAGCGGAAACCTTATTATTTAGTTCCCTATAAGTAGAAGGGAAGAAAAGGAATATACTTGGTTAAAGCGATAGTCAGATCTTTAAAAACCAGTCACCATGCGATTGTACATTGAAATTCGGTTCTCTTTTCATAACCAGGAATAAAAAAAAAAAAGAGAGAAAAAAAGCGGATGACGAGTTCCCGTTTGAGAAAAGTATATGTAAGCATTTGAAATTGAAACTAATAACAAGAAATCACACAAAACATGCACGTGACATAACTTGTGTATTTTGACGAGATCTATATTTTTATTAACTTTTTGTGTATCTAAGATACATGTAAATGTCTTTAATATACGGTATTTTAAACAAAATTGTTATAACCATCTCAGAGAAAATTAAACTTTTCAAGATTTTTTTGTGAAGGGTAGTTTGGAGTGAGAATATTAACTAAAAATCTTCGTGTCTCTTGTTTGGAATATACTTAACTTAAATACCAAGTTTGTATTTTACCGACTTTTCGTTTTTGGGTTATCGTGTTCACAGACACATGGACACAAGGACCTTTCCATAAACTTGCTTTTTTAATTCAGGTGTCCTCAAAACATGTATTTTGGTGAAATCTCGGTATCGAATTTTTGGGTTGAATGAGTACCTCTCTGCCTACTTATGTACAGCGGCTGACCAAGAAGTACCTGTCTGAAGTATAGATAGCGGTAGTTGTTTCAAACAACAACAATGGTAAAAATACCAACCTTAAAAAGTTTAAGTTTAAAGTTTGACGATTTTACATTGGCATTTTTTTGGTAGCCATGGTAGCTCAGCGAGTTTGTAAACATGAATAAATCTGGTCATCGTTATGTGATATAATCTTTCATTTGAAAGGTCTTAGTCCAACTAATATTAAAGCTGAGCTAGATCCTACTTTGCGGGAGTCTGCTCCTTCGTTTACAACAGTGAAATATTGGGTGGCAGAGTTTAAGTGTGGCCGTACGAGCTGCCAAGACGAACATCGCAGTGGTCGACCAAATGAGTCCATAAAATAGTATTGGATGACTGTCGACTGAAAGTGCGCGAGCTAGCAGATATTGCAGGCATTTAAAAACGTTCTGTACTTCACATACTGACTGAAAATTTGGATATGAGAACGTTGTGTGCAAGGTGATGCCGCGTTTGCTCACAATAAAACAAAAACAGCGTCGTGAGGATGTTTCAGTTGAGTGTTTGGCAATGTTTCGTTGCAATAAAGCTGAGTTTTTTGCTCGATTCATAACAATGGATGAAACCTGGGTCCATCACATCACACCTGAGACGAAGGAACAAACAAAACAGTGATTGGAAGGTGTGAATCGGCTCCAAAGAAGGCAAAGACAGTTCTATCTGCAGGCAAGGTCATTGCGTCAGTTTTCTGGACGCACACAGGACAGTTTTCATTATCTAAAAAAGAATAAATAACCAATGGCGAATATTATGCGAACTTTTTACAGCCTTTGAGTGATGAACTCGAGCAAAAAACGGCCACATTTAGCGAAAAAGAAAGTTTTGTTTCGTCAAGACAATGCACCAGTTCACACGCCCATTGTCGCCATGGCCAAAATCAATGAGTTAAAGTTTGAATTGCTTCCACAGATTCACCAGATTTAGCTCTCTTTGATTATTTTATATTTCCAAATTTGAAGAAATGTCTTGGTGGTAGAAGATTTGCCAACAATGAAGATGTGGAGTCTACAGTTTATGGCTATTTTGCAGACCTCGATAGTTCTCACTATAAACAGAGTATCGAAGCTATTGAACATCGCTGGGTAAAGTGTAACGAGCTGAAAGGAGACTTTGTAGAGAAATAGAGATACTTTTACTGTAAACTTTTGTTCCTTTTTTGTTAGGTCGGGTACTTCTGGGATCGTATATACGTGCTTAAGTAAATAAAAAGCACAAAGCGAAAGAAACAAGAGCCTACAACGATGTGTTGACAGAAAAATAATTGAATCACATGTGGGAAGTGTGAAGCGGCTCAGACGAAGACGACGAAACAATTAAGAAGGGAAAACGCGCCTTCAATCAGTTGAAATCTATTTGTTCAACACAAACGCAAAATCCAGAGCGTGGAACATAGTAAGCAACGAATGAAATCGAAAAGAAATTGTAAGCTTTTTCAAGCAGATGTTTCAGAAATATGAGAATTTGGTGGCTCCGGAGGATATCAAATGTAGATTTGTGGAATACAGCAAGTCAGGCGGAAATCAGTAAAAAAAAAAAAAAGAAAAGAAAAGAAATCAAGAATACGCCTCTGAATGAAATTCCCAGCTCAGGCAGACGAAGACTTAACAGATTTTTAAAATGGCATTAAGGGACACTAGCCCCCTTATTTTGAAGACCAGAGACGTTACTATAAATATTGACTTGCAATAAACAGTAATAGAAAGTGGTCCACCTGCCCCTTATTCTCTGGTTTTATGCAACCCGCAGATTACAGGCTAACCTGAAAACATCGTTCCCGAGACCCATCTTCTGGACACCAACATTATAAACTTTGGCGCTTAAGGTTATAGGTGAACAGTAGTGTATAACATTAACGCGCGATGTTAGTATGAGTTCCTAGATGCTCGATTCAGGTTCGAATCTTACCGAAACGTTGACAATTTTTTCCGGCTTTCTTTCTTCCTGGTTTGGCACAAAGCTAGATGGGATAAAAAATAAAAAATAAATAAAACTAAGATCTGCATGTCTACTGCCTTGGCTTCTGGAGGCTATGCCAAGACCAGTTTTCCTATTATTTTATTAGAAACCAACTTATATTATTATAATTACTTTCATCTGTATATATATATATATATATATATATATATATATATATATATATATACTTTCTAACACCTATTTCGAGACTAATAATAAACAAAAACTCCCTACAGTCCGTAATGAAAAAACCTTACTTCTCTCTCTCTCTCTCTCTCTCTCTTTCTCTCTCTCTCTCTCTAATGAAAAAAAAAAACTAAAACATTCCCATCTTGGTGATAAACTTAAAAATATGTTCTTTGCCGGAAAGCAAAGATGGGGTATCTGAACACTTTTTAATTTGAATAAAGAAGTATTTTCCGAGCTTGTAGGCCGTGGTCCGTTGGGTTTTGAAGTTCCCGATGGAACCACGGCCTACAAGATCGGAAAATACTTTCTTTATT
Source organism: Hymenopus coronatus (assembly GCA_030762935.1). Lineage (NCBI taxonomy): Eukaryota > Metazoa > Arthropoda > Insecta > Mantodea > Hymenopodidae > Hymenopus > Hymenopus coronatus. Next base: position 43,341,782 of record CM060882.1, on the reverse strand, counting down.
CAAGATGCCGGCCGTGAAAGCCTCAGTTTGTACTTTTTAATTTGCTTATTTTTTTCTTTTATTGTTGTTGTCTTTAATCTAACTTAATGAGTCCAGTTACAGGAAACACAAATGAAAATGAACATTCTGAGCCTATTCATTCGGTTTCTTCTAAATATGCAGGTATTAATACAAGGTTGTAAAACTAACATTGGTATTATACTACAGAACTAGACCCATTTTCAGGGTATCTCTAACACGAAAAATATACAAAATACCTAGGCTGAAAATCACAAACTGTGCCAAATACACCAATACTTTCAGTTGAAAAGAAAATTAGGTTTAAACCCCATGACTTACGAATTTTTCAAAATCCACTAGATAAAGTGTTTCCGACATGAAACTTAGTGATGAAACATTCTCTAACTACGAAGAACAATCGATAACATGTTATGAGTTCTAGTATTTTGAAATTGTTTTTATTAACTTTATACGTTTTGAAAATTTGCTTTATTGTTTAAAGGCTTAGTGAAGTTTCTTTTTCATAATAATTAGAAAGAAAATTAAGGATCCAAGACTGAAGAACACGAAAATGAACTTTCGTTTGTTCTTCATTCGTTTACCTTTTTGTTTACACCTAAAATTATTAGAGTGACAAACACTAAATTAACTTTGCACCTCGATGGATAATACACAGAGAAGAGAAAAAATGCACGCAGTCTGTGGGACTCGAACCGCTGATATACTGAAGGTTATCAAGGAACATCAAACTAACCAGCTCAGCTACAAACATTGCGTCCAGTTGCTGCCTTAAAATTTGTAGGTATAGTATCACACATGTCTCCCTCTCCGCTTCTGATCTCTTTATAACTGTTGTGGACCCCTTTTTGTAGGTTAAGCCGTTCGTTCATTTAGCCTTCATTCATTATAATTTACTTTGTAGAATGCATGACGCGAACCTGTTGGTATTGCATGTACTGTAACAGGAGTTAATAAGCGCATGTTTTTGGAATGGACGTAACTATTGCTGCTAAGGTATACTTTCCGATGAAGAGCAGGCTAGATTTACATGGTTACCAAATGACTGACAAGAACGGTAATTTCGACCTTATTACTTTCAAAGTGTGAAGAGTTGTCTATCTCCAAAAATAATATGGAACAGGTGAACCACCTTGCATACACATCTATTAAACGTGTATCTGTACTCTAACGCCAAGGGTGATTTTGCCCTGAAATATATGCGTTAAAACAATACTTTTACATTAAGTTTATTAACTATTTACATAAAAATTTACTGCAACACAAAATTAATTATATATGTATTATGTTGATGAACTATCATACATGGTATTTTCAACTTCTCATTGCGTTGTAAATGTTTTATTAATAAGTTCAGAAAAACCTTGACGTGCCACACTATGATTCAACATAATTTTAATTTCATACTTCATCGTATTTAAACAACATTTACCCTTTTCGGTTCAAATTTTTATTCAAAATTGAAAATATTCCCATCACAATTATAAGAACAAGAAAAACAAAATAAGTATGACAATAACACACTTAATTAGATGTTATCTAGGAAACATGTTAACAATTTCTCGAAACATATATACAATTCATCGTAAAAGAAAATCCCATATACTATCAGTCCCAACACATATTTACTAACGCTTCTTCAGGCAGAACTAAACATGCCGAATGGATTACAAATTATAGTTGAAACTATTTTAACTGAGCTTTGTATTTTACATTGTAGTAGTTCTGCGATTTCACTTGCTGAAATGTTTATCTTTATTTTCTTCATCGCGAAGTAAGTTATTTTCTGCTTAGAGGAAGATTCCAATGCACTTAATAGGCATACATGTTTCAAAGCATCGTTCCCCATGGACGCGCTCGCTGAAGTGTCTCGCGTTGGTACTTCGTGAGGCAGAGGATCATGGGTTCGAGTCCGCCTTGGGAATGGGTGTTTTATGTTTATAAATATATATTTGTGTGTATTAGAAACAAAAAGAAAAAAAACGGTAATCAAATATGAAAAACAAAAGAAAAGGAATACAGTGCCGCAGTCTCGTCAAGACTCCGGAACTGTATTAAAAAATCTGATGTGTTCCATTCACATGACTTTCTCTACATCTCTGCAACAAATTAGTTTTAAAACGCTCATGCTTCTTTTTACTTCATGCTAATCGACAAAAAATTAGCAGAAATAGTCTCATTACTTGCTTCCTTGTAAGTAGAAGCAAAATAAGGAGCACCATAGGTTATAGGGACAGTCAAAAAACTGGTTGCTATGTGACTGAAGTTCTTTTGTTTGTATGGACAGGAGTTGACAAATTCCTGTATGAGAAAAGTTAAGTTTTTCGAACCTGTAAACAAAAACAAGGAATATCTAAAAAATGATGACTTCCACGAAACAAATGTATACAACATAAATTGTGTGTTTTAATGTGCTCTACATTTTTTGTGTGGTAAGTTTTTGTCCATCTCTTACGGTTTAGCAGTTATGCAAAATTCCATAAAATTCACTCAGAATAAAGTAGTCTTCAGAGGCTATTCCCAGAAAATTCAAAATATAAATTTTATTTGTCAGATAAATATCTTTAATATAGGATATTTTAATCAACATCGTTGGAGAAATTTTTTAGAAAATCAAAATTTTCAACAAAAAAAAAAAGGTCCATGTAAAGGGTAGTTTAGGGTGGGGGGATTTTTCTCAAAATCTTTGTGTCACATCCCTGGAACTTAAATACCAAGTTTGGTATTTTACCGACTTTTCGATTTTGAGCTATCGCATTCACAGACACATGGACACACGGACACACACACGGACCCTAAAACATATATTTCCGGTGAAATATCGGTATCGAATTTTTATGTGGAGTACAATACATTCTCTATACACTATGTACATAGTACGTATAGAGAAAGTAAAAAATAGGTAAATAAAAGTAGGGTATACAGAACCGGAGCCCCGACCAGGCTCCGGAACTCTTTTTGAAAAAAAAAGTAAGAACGTTGAATATCCTGACGCACGGCATCAGCTATCTATATATTATGAGCCTCTTGTAGGTTGCGTCTTGATTGCTATAACATTTATAATTTAATACATATAAAATATAATAGTTATCCTCTTTTAATAATTACTCATTTATTCTTACTATTCCTTCGCCTGTTCTTATTCTTTATCTTATTATTTTCTTTATCTTATTATTTTCTCTACACTTACAATGTGTAGTATATAGAGAAGGTATTGTATTTCACCCAAAAATTCAATACAGAGACTTCACCGTAAATACATGTTTTGGACCCCCTTAATTAAAAAAAAAAAGTATCTTTAGAAAAATGTCCTTGTGTGTCTGTGCGCAGCACAGCTCAAAAACGAAAAGTCTGTTAAATACCAAACTTGATATTTAAGTTCAGTATCTTCCAAGGATACAACACGAAATTTTCAAAGAAAATCCCCCACACCCCAACTACTTTTTTCATGGAAATTATTCGAAAACGTTGGTTTTCTCTATCGATTTTGATTAAAATCTTTTATATTTAAGATATTTGCACGACAAATATATCTTGAATTTTCTGGGAATAGCTTCTGAGGACTTCTTTATTCTGGATAATTTTTTTTCTGAATTTTGCATATCTGATAAACTGTAAGAGGCAGACAAAAGCTTACTGCACAAAAATGTAGATCTCGTCAAAACACACATTTTATGTCCATTACATTTTTGTTGTGGAGGTAATCGTTTCCGAGATATTCCTTATTATTGGTTTCAATTGTAAACCTTTTCTGAGGCAGGAAGTGTCAGTTTTTCTTTTGTTCTACCCCTGGCCAAGCAAAGAAGGGATTTACATTGACAATCGCATAACGACATTTTAAAACATTTGAAATATCACTTTAGCATAGTTCATTCCTTTAGTTTCCTTCTACATGTAAGGAACTAAGTAATAAGAACATTCTACTAATATTTATCTCGATTAGCATGAATTAGATAGAAAAAAAAATCTGATGTGTTACACTCACATGACTTTCTCTAGCAGTTCTACAAACTTCTTACATAAGATTATTCCTCTTTCTGCACCATGTTAATCGAGGTATTCAGCACAATGTTCTTATTACTTAGTTCCTTATAAGTAGGAAGAAAATAAGGGAATTCACTAGGCTAAATCGATAGTCAAATGTTTTAAAAGCTGTCGATATGCGATTTTCATTACAAATCGCTTCTTTTCTTGGCCAGGAGTGGAACAAAAGAAAAACGGACACTACCGTCTGAGAAAAGTATAAGTACTTCACAACTGATACTAATAACAATGATTACCTCGAAAACGGTAAGATCCACGAAAAAAATGTATATAACGTAAGTTGTGTATTTTAACAAGGCCTACATTTTTTATATAGTAAGCTTTTGTCTATCTCTTACGGTTTACTAGTTATGCCAAATTAAGCAAAATTCATCCAGAATAAATAGGTCTTTAGAAGCTATTCCCAGAAAATTCAAAATATACATTTTATTTGTCATGTAAATATATTTATTATACGATACTTTAATCAAAATTGTTAGAGCCATTTTTAGAAAATCAAAATTTTCGAAAAAGTTCCATGTAAAGGGTAATTTGGGGTGGGGGGATTTTTCTCAAAATCTTCATGTCGCATCCCTGGAAGCTACTAAACTTAAATACCAAGTTTGGTATTTTACCGGCTTTTCGTTTTTGAGTTATCGTGTTCACAGACACACGGACACACGGACCTTTTTCTGAAGATACTTTTTTTGGATACAGGGGACCCTAAAACATAGCACGTATAGAGAAAATAATAAGGTTAACAATAACTTGTTACAGAGATGTAGAGAAAGTGATGGGATTTGGAACACATCAGATGTAATTGTTTACTAGCGTGTTTGGTATTCAATTGGGCCAGTATTCTATGGAGATGCCTATTTGGGCTACATGCTATCCATACTCATTAGGTGTGGACAGCGCAGTTGATTACTGCTTCACTCAGAAGTGAGGTTAGTTCACGTAATTGTTTGAGTGTAATCTAGAATAGCTCCTGACACAAGAGGATTTGGAGACGAGGTCAGAGATGGGGCGCTGTTATCAATGAGGAAATCCGCAGTTTAGTCGGGTAATCATCTTCAATGTAGTGGGTGGAAATTGGCACACGGGTCCAGGTCTCAAGGTTACCTCTACTATCCACTTTGCTTCATTACCTTTAATTGTCTGCAATGGAAATATTATACTGCGTCTTTAGTTTCTTTACCCCTTTTAATCTATTCCATCCAAACAAACAGACTTCTTAAAGATTCTTCTTCTTTCTACGCAATACTAATCCATATGTTATTATTTAGTTCCTTATAAGTAGAAGAGAACTAAGGGAATACACTAGGCTAAAGCGATAGTCAATCGCATAACGAAAGCATTTGTCACTGCAATACACTTCTTTGCTTAGCCAGGTAATGGACACTTCCTGTCTGAGAAAAGTCATGCACAGGTAATTCAAAAATGAAAATTCGGCTAAATATCCAACTTGATATTTCACTTCAGCACCTTCCAAGGATGATCGCAAAGATTTTAAAGAACCCTCCCCCATTCCTACCTTCATAAGGAAACATGTTCTGAAAGTGTTTTCTCAAAAGTAGCTCCAACAATTTTGATTAAAATATCAGAAGTTTAAGATATTTTCATAAAAAATAAACTGTGTATCTTGAATTTCCTGGAAAAAACATCCGAATTCTTCATTTTGAATAACGTTTACATAACTGGTAAACCATAAGATATAACAAAAACTTTATACACATAAAATATAGTCTCATTAAAACATAGCATATGTCGAATACACTTTTGTTTTTTCTTTGTGAACTTTTTGAGGTATGTGGTTTCGATTTTAAAATTCTTATAGGTACTTGTCTCAAATGGGATTTGTTTTAAGTTTTTTTTTCGGATTAATCAAGTAGAACTGAATTTCAAAGTAACATAGCAATCCGTTTACATTTAAAACCAATAACAAGAAATATCTAGGACACGGTTACTTCGGAACAAAAGTATAATTGTGTGTTTTGACGAGATCTACAATTTTGTGCAATAAGTTTTAGTCTGTTACAGTTTAGCAGTATTGTAAAATTCGCAAAAATTCATCTGCAATAAAGAAGTTTTCAGAGGCTATTCCCAGAGAATTCAAGATATACATTTTATTTGTCGTGTAAATAAACATCTTTAATATACGATATTTTTGTAAAAATCGTCAGAGCCATTTTTGAGAAAATCATATAAAGGGTAATTGAGGATGGGGATTTTCTTGAAAATCTATGCGTTTTATCCTTGGAAGATACTGAAAATTAAATAGCAAGTTTGGTATTTAACGGAGCTCTGGTTTTTTTAGCTATGATGCCCACACAGACATATACGAACATTTTTATAAATTTTGTTTTGGATTCAGGGGTTCTCAAAACATATATTTCCGGTGAAATCTCGGTATCGATTCTTTGAGTACAATACAATACTTTCCCTATACACTATGTGCATACTATGTGACACTATTTACATAGTACGGTAGAAAAAGTAAACATGTTTTTTTTTTTAACTCAGGTGACCTCAAAATATATTTCCGGTGAAATATTGACATCGAATTTTAGGTGGAAACTAATAATCTGATACGTTCCATTCACATGAGTATCTACTTGCTCTGCAAACAAACTAAACTATTCTGACAAGAAATATTACTTTCCCTAGCCCGTATGTACAATGTACATAGTGGAAGAGAAGGTATTGTATTCCACCAAAAATTCGAAACCGAGATTTCACTGGAAATATATATTTTGAGGTTTCCTGAATCCGAAATAAAATATATTTAGAAAAAAGTCCGTTTGTGTATGTAGACACCATCGGTCAAAAACGATAAGCCCGTTATATACCAATCTTGGTTTTATGTTTAGTATCTTACAAGGATGCGAAACGAAGATTTTCAAGAAAATCACCCCATCACAAATTACTCCATGCATGGGATAATTTTTGATTAAAATATCGTATATTAAAGATATTTACAGTACAATTAAAATGTACTCTATGAATTTTCTGGGAATAGCCTCTGAAGATTCCTTTATTCGGGATGAGTTTTGCAGAATCTTATATAACGATTAAATCGTAAGAGATAGACAAAGACTTACTACACAAAACATGTAGATTTCGTTAAAACACGTAATTTGTGTCATATGTGTTTTTATGTAGAACTGACCGTTTATGTAATATTCCTTGTTATTGGTTTCGTTTCGTCTCTCATGTTTTACTGCAGGCCATGCAAAGCGAACCGAACTCAATTGCTTTACATAGGACCAGCGTTTAAAAGATTTGACTATCGATTTAGCCTAGTGTATTCCCTTCTGTTTACAAGGAAGCAAGTAATACGATAATTTGCTAAAGTTTACCTTGATTAGCATGTTGTAGGTAAAAGAATAATCTTTTGTAAGGAAAGTTGTTTGTGTAACAGCTAGAGAAAGTCATGTGAATGGAACACATCAGATTGTTTTTTTTTTTCTACTCCGTGCTAATGGATATAAAGATTAGCAGAAATGGTGTTGTTACCTAGAACCTTAAATCGAACGGGATGCTCGCTCAGGCGGTTTCGTTTACGATCCGAATTCGGGAGTTCGCGGGTTAGTTTCCCGCATCCGTTGACCCATGTGAATTGGCTTATTTCATCCTGTGAATTTCCTGTCCCTCCTTGTGGTTTCCATTTTGATTTCATTCATCCTTCATTCCGTTGTTTTTTTTCAGGGTTGGCAGTGTCGACGATGGTGCTCGGTGCGGCGTGGCAGGGAAAATGGGTGCCTGCTCCAAGTGACTACCTCCATCCTTTCGGCCGGTTGCCGGGATAAGGACTACTCCTGGCGGCGACGTTGGACCCTAGGTGGCGTGGGTGCTCCTGTGTGCCTGTCGTCGGAGTGCTTCAGTCTTGAAACTGTAAGGGATTCTGTTATTCCTGCGCCATCGCTCCTAGTTCTGGCCGCCCAGTGCATCCTTTCACCTCATCCCTCCCGGGAGCCGTAGGTACAATAACCTCAAATTCGGTGCAGAGTTCCCTAGGAGCGTATCCTAACCCAGTTCTTTGAAGTAGAAGGGAACTAAGGGAATACATTTGGTTAAAGCAGCAGTCAAGTCATTTAAGAGCTATCGCATAGCTTCCAGGAGTAAACAAGAGATATATGAAACGAATCACGACCTCCCGTTTGATTAAAGTATAAGAATTTAAAATTGAAACCAATGACAAGGAATGTCTCGGAATGCTTAAATGGATATATAAAACAGAGTTTTCGAGAGATCTACATTTTTGCCTATTTCTTTAGGGCTGACCAGCTATGCAAATGTCATTTAGAATGAGGAGCACTTCAGAGGTTATAACCAACAAATTGAGTTCTTACATTTTATTTGTGATGTGAATATCTTTAATATACGGAATTTTAATCAAAATCGTTAGATACTTTTCGAGAAAAACACATTACAAAAGTTTTTCTATATAAGGGGTACTTTGTGGTGTCGTATCCTTGGAAGATTCCAAAGATAAATACAAGTCTGGTATTTATGCAGTCCACAGAGAAATGGACAGACAGACAAATACACAGGGCCTTTTTCTAATGCTTTTTTGACTTGTGGGGACCTCAAAACATGTATTTCCGGTGAAATCTTGGTTTCTAATTTTTTTAGTGCAATAAAATATATTCTCTATACACTATGTACATTGTACATACGGACTAGAGAAGGTAAAAATCGAAAATTTCGAAGAATCTTCCATGTAAAGTGTAATTTGGGTGGAGGATTTTCTTAGGAATTTCGTGCCGCATTCTTAAACCTAAATTTTAAGTTTGTTATTTAATGTCTTTTCGTTTTCGAGTTGTGCTGTCTGTAGACAGACACAGAACTTTATCTAAAAATGTTCTTTTCTTTTTCCGTAAGACATTAATTTTCAGTGAAATCTCACGTATATGGTTTAGAAAGTAACACATATAGAAATGCGGGGCACTTGTTTTATCGATATGGATAGCATAATTAGATAAGTAGAGTGAGACTGAAAAATTCAATACCATAGCCGGGATTTGAACCATGGATCTCCCGAGCTCTAGCCGGTTGCTCTACCACTGAGCTACCATGACTACATGCCAGCATAGCATTGAATTTTTCAACTGACTCACATGTTTACCGGTAAACCACAAGGTGTTCTCAAATTATTTTGAGATGGGAACCCCAATGGTGACTTACAATGTTGCAAGTACTTAAGTCCCAGGATTCATAGTATAGTCAACTATTATGGTAAAAAAGAAAAACAAATCAATGCTATGACGTCATGTGGCCATGGTAGCTCAGTGGCTGAGCAATCGGCTAGAGATCGGCATATCCGTGGTTCAAATCCCAGCGATGGCATTGAATTTTTCAGTCTGACTCTATCTAACTCCTGTCCTACACACGGCTTGTGTGAAAAAATCAACTAATTCCAATAACATTTAATTAGCTTGACAAAAACTTTACATTTTAACACTCCCATTCCGATTATGTTTCTAATGAGAGTGATGTTTTACATTTACATGATTTTCAACTCCCATTCTTCTACATACTATTTTAACAAATACTTATTTTCCCGCCTACTACACGTTAATCCACTTAAACATTTGCAGAAATGCTTTCTTTACATTTAATTTCCTTGCACAAGAGAAATACGAAAATACAAATTAAAGGGATAATCTAATCTTTAAATCCGGCCTCTATGCAATGGTTTTTAAATGTCTTTTGCGGATACTCTTCTAATTTTTATCAGAGTGTCTCAAAATGTGTATTTATGTGAAATCTCGGTATCGAATTTTTAGGTACCAGCTACGTACGGGTAGAGAAAGTATAAAGCTTATTCTTCTCTCTACTTCACGTTAATCCAGATAAGCATTTGTATAAATGTTTTTATTTCACATTTCCTTGTAGATACAAAGGTATAATAAGGGAATACACTAATCTTAAGGTATATTAAATTCTTTTAAGAACGGATTATTATGTTACTTTGAAATTCAGTTCTATTTGCTTAATCCGAAAAAAAAAAAAAAAAAAAAAACTTAAAACAACATCCCGTTTGAGACAAGTACCTATAAGAATTTTAAAATCGAAACCACATATCTAAAAAAATTCACAAAGAAAAAACAAAAGTGTATACGACAAATTTTATGTTTTAATGAGACTATATTTTATGTGTACAAAGTTTTTGTTATATCTTATGGTTTACCAGTTATGCAAACGTTATTCAAAATGAAGAATTCGGATGCTTTTTCCAGGAAATTCAAGATACACATTTTATTTTTTATGAAAATGTCTTAAACTCCTGATATTTTAATCAAAATTGTTGGAGCTACTTTTGAGAAAACACTTTCAGAACATGTTTCCTTATGAAGGTAGGAATGGGGGAGGGTTCTTTAAAACCTTTGTGACCATCCTTGGAAGGTGCTGAAGTGAAATATCAAGTTGGATATTTACCGAATTTTCATTTTTGAATTACGGTGTTCATAGATATACACACGCGCGCGCGCGCACATGGACATTTGTTCATTTAGTTCAAGGAACACCTGATGGTCCTGCAATTTGTAGAGTGATGAAGCCGCATGTTGGAATTATGGTGGACAAAGCGGCAGGAAATTAAGTGAAGAAGTTATGGAAAGGAAAGCTTGGTGGATGAGAAACCCAGAGGAAATCAGGAAAAACTATGGGGTCAGAGTGGGCGGTCGTCGGGGATCGAACTCGAGGCCTCCCGAATGATAGCGCATGCATTACCACGGGCCACATCGCTCAGTTCCTTTACATTTTAAGATAAGTGGAAGAGAAAATAAAACGAAGATTCTTTTGAGTACTCGCCTTCTCTGCCGTCCACCTTGTTGATATTTAATGATTTAATCGGATAGGATAGGTCGAAGGAGATTCGGCAGCGAACCTGAGGTTATTGTACCTACGGCCCACGAGGGTGGCCCCCCTTAAGGGAGAGATGAGGTGAGAGGATACACCGGACGGTCAGAACCAGGCCCAAAGGCACAGCAAAGACAGGGTCCCAACAGTTTCCAGACTGAAGCACCCTGACAATCGGACAGGCAGACCAGGTCCCCCGCCCCAAATAATGCCCAACGCCTCTGCCAGGAGCGGTCCTCATCCCGGCAATCAGCCGAAGTCGGTGGACGGAAATAGTAATTTTGAACGATATTTTCCCCTGTCACGCCGCACCGAGCACCTCACCGAAACTTCTACCCTGAAAGAAACCAACGGGATGAAGGATGAATGAAATGACAATGGAAGCGACATGGAGGGGCAGGAAATTCGACGGATGAAGCAAATTATCGAACATTCACCTGTCAACCCATAGAAACCTCCGAAAAAATCCATGGGCTTTCCGAATCGCCTGAGCTATTCCACTTGGTGATTTAATCGGAAGGTGAACTCTTTTGTGATCCTGGAAGCACTGCTCTGTGGAATACACACTGTCATTGAGATGTCAGAAAAATTGCCTTAGTTGCGTTGTCGCCTTCCTATATCATCTGTTTGTTTAATTTCATATGCCAATTTCTGTAATTTCCCTTTGGTTCCTTTTTTCTGCGATGGAAAATCTGGCAGTGCTATTGCACACCCAGTATGACATATATCTGGTGAAAAATAAAACCACGAAAAGCTCCCGTTAAATTAAGAAGTGTATAGGCGTTGAGCCCAGGACTTCCGCACTAATGCTGGGATTACGCTGAACTTAACGTAACGTAACTTGGCTTCACGCAACGTAACGTGAACGACTAACACATTGTATTAAATGGAGCTTTTTAGGTTGATAACTTAACACGATGGAGTTTGTCAATCTCAAACTCTTAAGTGATGCCACATGGGAATCAATCGGCTTGAAGCAGTAACGATTATCTTTTTTTTATATATATATATATATATATATATATATATATATATATATATATATGTGTGTGTGTGTGTGTGTGTGAGTATTGTTTAATTGGAGGGCAAAACTTCCACAGGCGATCCAGTCTTTAAAATGTTGAAAACAACTTATTCAGATGTGAAACCCGCTAGATTTCCGACGTTTTGACATCTTATTGGTATCATTGGGGTTTTAGCGTCACGAATTCCTTGGCTACGCTTTGCGGGTTAGGCTCCTCAACCTTGAGTTTCGCTTTGCGGTTTAAGACCCTATAATTTATAACAGCCCAGTAAAGCAACTAAAAACAACTCTAATGGTGAATAACAAACGTACCAAATCCGGATCACGTATGCCAAGTTGTGTAAGCTACGTATATTATAAATTATGCACTACTAAACAAGAATAATTTCTGTAACGTTATCTTAAAGCCGGGATTACGCTGAACTTTACTTAACGTGACAGGACGTAACGTGAAGTTAAGAAATGCTGCCAAACACTTAAGTTATGACGCGTTAACTTGTTACTAAATAGTTCCATTAATACAATATGTTAGACTTACGTTACGTCACGCTAAAAGTTTATTCTAATCCCGTCTTAAATTTACGTTACGTCCCGTCACACACAGCAAAGCTTATGATTATCCCGGCATAAACCCATCCATTAAAACCTATTAAATACCTATTCTTGGGAGAAATGTGAAATGGCCTGTTATTTATGGACGCTCTTTAACTGCTTTTGGTTCTCAGCGTCCCATTCTATACTGGGCGTGAAAGATCGCTTAATTTTGCTCAGAGGCCTCTCTTATTAGGCTTGAGGTTCTTTTACGTGCCGTAGATTTACGGCACGGGACCCACAGCTTTACTTCACTTGCGAAGGAAGCCAAGCTAAGGATTTTTACACCCGAAAAAACCATCGAACCCGTGACCTTGGGTATATGAAGTTAGCATGGTAACCTTTACACCACGGAGGACGACTATTTTTGGCAGCTTCTAGAAAGATGATATATGCAGTACTCATACAAATGTTAAATATAACAGAATTTTGTAACAGCTGCATATAAATGTGTCTTAATTTCGTTTCGCGATTTATAAACATTAACCACAAACGAGATGCTCCAAAATGGGTTAACGAAAAGATACTTTTTCTTTTATATAATTCTTGCTTAAGGATTCATGGATTAAACGAATAAATTCTGACCTTAATAAAGTCAGGACTAAATCAAGTTTCTATTTGTAAAATTGTATCGTTTTACACGCGTATAACAAAGACGACAGAAAAATTAAAGGAAAAATGTTTCCGTCCGGGATCGAACCGGGGACCTTGCGCGTGTGAGACGTACGTGATAAGCCCTACACTACGGAAACATTCCTTTTAATCTGTTTCAATTTTTTAATTTCATTGCCTTTATCTATTTTTTTTAAGTTAATTTGTGTTGCAGACTAGTTGAACCTGTAACTGTTATTTTACAAGCTAGTATATTACATAAAAGTCTAACACTTGTTAATGGGCCTTAAAATTGAAAATCATATGTACTTATGAGGAATAAAAAAATGTAATGTTTCCGCCCGGGATCGAACCGGGGACCTTGCGCGTGTGAGGCGCACGTGATAACCGCTACACTACGGAAACCAGTTAAGAGACGATAGTTTTATTACTGTACAATAGAGTATTCTTCTTCTTTGTGAGTAATACACATACCTTAAAATATAAGGATGAAATTGGTAGCACTTTTAGATCGGTTTTAATTTCGCTTACATATTATTTAATAGAGCGTAATACAAGAAAGGATTATAAATTTTGTCTCTTTGCAATCGAAAGAGGCACATAAGACGTAAGATATATTTCTCACATTTACACGTTTCCAGTACGTACCGCACTTGCGTATACTTTGGACGCAAAATATGTTGATTTGAATTCCATTCTAATCTATTTCGCAGTAGGCTCCACGATTTTAAATTTAGAATCACAACTTACAAGCCATTAGTACGGTATTATAAGTATTCGTTTCCAGAACAAGGTGCTACAGAAAACATTCATAATTTATTCCAGAGCAAACATAACTATTATAAATTAACTTGCACTAACCAAGGGTCGCTCACACGATAAGCGACTATGTAAACTGTTTTACACTTCCCTGGAACACCGTTAAAGTCGTTAAACATGTTCTCTGTCATTCTACGCTTTTAAAGGTAAGGCTCAATTTGTTCTTCCCACAGTTCTCTGAAGACCCAATATGCTCCGGTAAGTATGTAGTTTATTTTATTGGCATTTTACCAATGAATGTACCTTTGAAAGTTTTAGCAATAATATTTGTCTATTCAATTCTCAACAAATTAACCTATAAAACTAATTCAAAACAAAGCTGTATAATGTACATACATAAGTAGGTGGAAAGATTGTCGGAATATAAAATGCAATGCCATACGGGAATTTGGACCATACATCTCCCGATTTCCATCTATTTGCTCTAAGTATAGCACCAGGCGTCATTAACTGAATATGGATCGAGCTGATGTTTTCTTTCTCTAAAGTGAAAGTACTTCCGAAATAAAAAATCCGAAAAAAACAACAAATTATGTTCTCGCCTCGGTAGTGTGAGGTTAGCGTATTTGCATCACATTCAAAAGATCGCAAATTCGAATCTCGGTTAGGACGAGTTGCCCGGATAAGTTTTTTTTTTTCCTTCTTCTTTTCCCGGGCTTTCTCTTGGCCTGAGAAGATGAATGTCGAGTAACCTTAAGCTCTATAGACTTTGAGATCATTGGAGCATTATTTCACTGATTTTATTCATCGCTTCATATGACCAACCTGTTAAAGGACGTTAAACTCTTCTTCTTATTATTATCATCATTACTTTTTCCTTCTACTTTCTCTGTTTACCCTCCTCGCATGTAGGACGCACAGCCCCTTAGGACTTACAAGCCAACGCTTGGGGTCAGACCCCTGTTGAGCAGCAGAAGCTCTGGATCAGAGAAAGATGGGTGATCAGCCCGTTTCCTGGTGTGAAAATGAGGAAGTGGATGATATGAAATGACGGTGAAATGGATGACAGGAAAGGTGTTCATCAAGCAAATGTTGAAATGATTGGGGGGAGGCTGGAAACCCTGAGAAAATCCCAGACGCTGCTTTGTTAATTACAAATTCCTCGTGCGGTCCCCTGGGACGAACTCGGGCCACCTAGGTGAAAGGCGAGAGGTCTAACAACTCGGCCACGCTTATTATTATTATTATTATTATTATTATTATTATTATTATTATTAGAGGAAGAGGTTGGAATATGGAACCCCACTTTGTTTTTAAGATATATATCTTATCAATTCGATTCCTACCAATTGCCGAATTTCGTATCTCTATATATTGATCTGTAACCCCTTAATTACTTTATTTCTGTACCAAGCAAGAAAACCAGTATTTATTTTATTTTATGAAAATGCAACAAACTCGCCGTCAAAGTTATGGTGCGGCTAATATGGATCCCCAAGATGTTCACCAAGAAATTAGCAATTAAAACCCAATTATATTTTAAATGTTTGCAAAATAGTAATAGAATTATGAGCTTCACAAACAAATTGAAGTTAATACACCATCGCGGTACAGTAGAATCGGGGATGTCTCGGATGCGGCAGTATTCTCAATAAAATGTTCTAACCAAGCAGTGAAAAGGTGATTCTGTATCCATCCTGAGGGATGAGTTCTCCTAATAGATCCATAGAGAGACTCTATCATCAGTGTTTCTGGGGAAAATCATCATCGGTGGCACACATGAACCTCTAGCACTCATCGAACAGATTATTGTGACAAGAGACCCTCGCTCAGCAGCCGTCAGAGCGCATAACTGTCGTTTTCCTTTCAGTCCGACAACTTAAGGAATTTTACTTTGCAGTTACTCAAACCTACGACATTCGGAGCTTCTTCTTCGACTCCTAAGGATGGCTAAGAAGAGACAGCGCAGACGCGCCGCCGCTAAGGCAGCACCCGACGCCTCTTCCCCGGCAGCCGCCGAGGAGGTAGCATCTCCGACGCCACCTGCTTCGCCGCCGGCCGCCATCGCAGTCTCGCCGCAAGTGCAGTCGCAGTTGCCGCCATCACCGCCGCCACCTACGTCTCCACCCAGCTCCATGACGCCGCCGCCCCGGTTCAGTGCCGTGGTACGGGGGGTCCCTCGGGACCTTTCCACCCGGCATCTGCTCATCGCCGTGCAGTCGCGGTGGCCTTCATGCTTGAGGGCCACCCGCATATACTGCGACCGGGGGCCAACGCCACTCGTTCGTCTGGAGATACAGGACCAGGCTGACCTGGAAGCTGCCGTGGCGTCAGGGTTGCCCTTATTAGGGCGACTTCTGGTCGTCGAGGCTAGCCGACAGGAACGCCATCGGCCCTGCCGACGCTGCTGTGCCTACGGTCACACAGCTGAAGTCTGCTCTTCGCCGCCGAGGTGCCACTACTGTGGTACCAATACCAACACCGCCGAGTACACTGGGCGCGATCTCCGCCGTCGCCGCCGATTCTGTGCCACCTGTCGTGGCACAGGACACTTCACCGGGCGAGCCCAGTGCCCTCTCTACCCAAGGAGCAGAACTTCTTCACCACATCTTGCCCGTCGCACCACACCACCGCAGACATCAACCACCGAGGCCCCACCACCTGCACTCTCTACAGACGCAGCGACGCGAGAAGCCATTCAGATCCTCCACGCGGAGATCCTGAACGTCGACGCTCGACTACCTGCCCTGGAAGAGACATGCAGCCTCCTCACACAGAAGCTGCAGGATTTGCAAGCTTCCAACGCCGCAGCAGTCACCAGCCAGCAGACCGCAGCCACCGACCTGTCCACCAGGATCGACGCCCTCACGCAGCCACTGAGGCAGGTTCTCCTGCAGCAAGCTGCTTACTCTGCTGAGCTGTTCAATTCAAGACGTCAGCAACCCAACACCACTCTTCCTCCTGTGCAGGTTGAAGGTCAGCCGCGGCCAGCGGATACCCGATCGTCAACCAACTGGAAGGCGACTGGGAATTATGCTGAGCACTACAGAAGCAGAAGGAATCTGTAAGTTCTACGTCATATTCTCTCCTCAATTTCCACCTTTTAATTCCTTTCCAATATAACCACTATTCCCTAGGCATCAGATAGGTTCCATGGCTGTCAGCCTAGAAATAACCATTCACCTGCTCCCGCACAACGTGCGGCAGCTTCCTATCTTTCTTCTATTAACGCGGGTGCATTAGCGGGACCGCGCAAAGCCACGAGATTCGCAACAAAGTACTGTTATAACGTGGAGGTTTTTTTTAGTGGGTATGCCGCATGAGGAAGTGGAGAGTCCCACATATCTTCCCAGCCATTGCACTTCGGCTGGGGGTTGAATGCGTAATGCATTTTTCCCCTCCACGGTAAAAAAAAAAAAAAAAAAAATCAACCCTGAGGCCAGTATGGATCCAGCGCTGAAGGCAGCTTTCGACGCAGGCTTCTCCCACTACCACACCCTCAGCAGAGAAGAGGAGCACAGAGGACCCACCGGGGCCTTAGTCAGTGGGCGCTGGCGCGCCGTGCCGCCTTGCAGCAGAGTGTGGAGACGCTCTCGTCCCCTCTACCTACGCCGCTTCCTGCCACGCCACCTACCGTCTTGGAGCAGGTGGCTCATCCGCCAACAGACGTCGTCGCCGCACCGGAACCCATTCGGAAACCGGCCCGGCCCCATCCGCCGTACCGGAACCCAACCGGGAATCGGTCCAGCCTTCTCCGCCGCCGCACCGGAACCACGCATCGAACTGTCCTTCAACCTCACTTTCCGCCGTGCATGCTGCTCCGCAGGAGCAGGGCACCACTCTGACACCGAGTCACCATGATGGCCATCATACAGTGGTCATCACAGGGGTCCCCAGGGACCTTCCATCCCGCTTCGTGCTGGATGTCGCCCGCCGCGTTTGGCCCTCTGTAGTGAAGGCCAACCGCATCACCTCACCTTGGGGACCCACATCGCTGGTCCGCCTTCACCTGGGGTCCGCGCCTGAAGCCGAAGCTGCCTTGACATCACGCCTGCCCCTGTTAGGGCCACAGCTACGTATGAGGCTAGCAGGAGTGAACGTCCGGTACCCTGCCGACGCTGCTGCACCTTCGGACACCGTTCGGAGGATTGCCACGCCGCATCTAGGTGCCATTACTGTGGGGCAAGCTCGCTCACAGCCGCTTGCTCCAACCATGATCTGCGCCGCCGACGCCGCTACTGCGCTACCTGCTCCGGGAACTCGCATTACACAGGTCAAGCCAAGGGCCCCTGTATCCCCGGAGCAGGCCTTCACCTCCACAACAGCCACAGCAGCACCATCTACCATCACCACCACTCAACTCTTCACCTAAGGCTTCACCTGACAACTGCTCTTCACCAATGGACACCTTCCTGAAGGACACCGTGGACTCCATACAGCAGCACATCGCCGCCATCCTGGCGGCTACACACCAACTCGGCCTCCGTCTCCAGGAACTTCAGAGGGTAACCAATGAACGACTCGCGGCATTGGAGGCCAAGCACCAGGATTCAGAACGTGTTGCAGGTGACAATGGCGAGGTGCTTGCGTCTGGCCAGCACCAGTTGGAACGCATAGAGAGCCACTTCATCCATCCACCTGCCAAGGACAGCGACGACCGGAGCTCGCGGCTGGGGTCTCTAGAGGCTTCGGTCGTGGGTGTCCGAGAGCTGCAGCATCAACTACTCCAATCCATCTCCAAGCAACTACACGACCTTCAGAAAGGACTCAGCTCTGACATCCTCACCTACACCGCTACCGGTCCGGCCCCCAGGGGAAGGAAGAACCGGTAATACGGACACCATCACCACAGGGAGAGAGTGGCAGCTCTCCCTGCACTACCAATCCCATTTTCACCAACAAATCCTAACCACCTACAATTTCCTCAACTCTTCACCTATACGGGGGCCGGCTGGGCCTTGGTCAAGCCGGTCTGCTAGCAGAACTCTCTCCCTTGGCAGCTGCACAGCGGGCCAGTTCACCTTCACCTTAGACTACGCGGGTGCAACAGCGGTACAGCA
The DNA here is from genome assembly GCA_030762935.1 of Hymenopus coronatus. Lineage (NCBI taxonomy): Eukaryota > Metazoa > Arthropoda > Insecta > Mantodea > Hymenopodidae > Hymenopus > Hymenopus coronatus. The sequence continues at coordinate 43,322,831 of CM060882.1, read as the reverse complement.
GCATACTCACCTTCCAATACCGGTGGAGGGTTTTTTTAGTCGGTAGGCCCACTCTGGAAGACCCCGACACTCCGGGCTTGCCAGCCCGGGTTAGTCCTTAAGGTGGATTTTTCCCCTCCACTTGAAAAAAAAAAAATCAAGCCTATTCCATCCACGTTCCATACTCTTGTTAGAGGGATACCTGTACTGATTATATTGCGCCTCCAGTAAATCATAAAATGCTGCAACATTTTCGCGGGTAAACCCTTAATTAGTGTATACGACTTTCAGTTGGTTTCCGAATAGCCAGCTTTTCATGGTGATGTCGCATGAAATGGTCATACCAGCTGATTCCCCTCCAAATGGATTTTTCACGCCATTTCTTACAGATAATTGGAATGCCATTCTACGAACGTCCATACGCGTAAATCCGTAGAATTTAGCCTCCATTAGAAGGAGATAATCTATCAGTTCGTTTTCATTATCAGGAGAAAGCACAGTATCAAGGACCAGTCGTCCCAATGTTGTTTTTGGGACACGAAAATTCTTTACCGCTCTCTTTAGGCCCATTTTCTTATCCCGTACAGCTGAAACAGTTTGTATCATGTCCTCCTTATCCCATACCTTCCTTTTTCTACGAGATTTCGTCTCAAGTGAAGTTCGCGGCATCTAAAAATACAACAAAAGGTCAGGGTCAAACTACATAAATTACGTCTCCATATTGTTCACAACGCTATGTTGAAATCAATAATAATAATCGCCTCAATAAATACCACTATAACGTTTGAAAATATATAATGAGGTTTCTAAAAGCATATATAACAATCCTTAAAATTTACAAGATCGTTCAAAACATAGAGAGTAAAATATACCAAATGCTTTACATAGCTTACCAAGTTTTACAATGAATCGAAAAATACTCTGCCGTTTCACTAGAAATCCTTAACTCAACTGCCGCAACACACGATTTTAATCAACTGTTACACAACTAAACAATGTGTTACAGCTGTCACTGCTAGATTCTAGTTTTTGTTGTTGTTGTTGTAGTTTTACGTCCTTTAACCTGGTTTGATCATATCGGACGATGAATGAAATTGGTGAAATGATGCTCAAATGATCTCGGGGTCCATGGAGCTTTCGACATTCGTCTTCTCAGGATAAGGGAAAATCCCGATAAAAAACCTTATCCGGGTAACTTACCCTAAGCGAAATTTGAACTCACGACCTTTTGAATGTGAGGCAGACACGCTACCACCACACTACCCAGGCGGGCTCTAGTTCTTTGTTGCTTAAATCATTGGGGGTTCCATATTACTAGCACCATATTCCCACATCTTCCTCTACTACTACTACTATTACTACTACTACTACTACTACTACTACTACTACTACTACTACTACTACTACTACTACTACTACTACTACTACTACTACTAGCACTACCACCACCACCATACTTAGGAGGAGAGGGGATAATCATGCCTAAAAAAATAGAATCCCCCAGCCGGAATTCAAATCTACAACCCCTCGCACAGGAGGCAGCTGCTTTACTGATTTAGCTATAGAGTCAGCCAGTTTTATTGAGTATTGATTATTAGTATTCCACTAGGCATATGTTAATATGGTCTGCAAATATGTACATTTGGTAAAAATGCAAAGAAATATATACTTGTTATAGGAATAATTCAAAATCCGACTGTGATAATTTTGCGAATTTGATACATGAATACCCCATTTTTGTGATATATTAGGTAATTGTGTTTGTTGATTACACTGTATAGCCCTTTAGGACCTTCAGTTGAATAAATAAATTTAAAATCCCCTACCCTCCAAATCTTTGAGTTTTAGGCTGCACAACAAAGGTGAGATATAATATTTATTTTCATTTCACTTAGTTCACTTGATTACTGTTTAGTTACAAAATAATATATTGCATTTCCTTGTCAGGTGAATGTTTAGCAAGGATGCACTTGAATAAGAATTACTCTCATCTACCAGCAAAGAAGAGCCAATAATATTTTTAATGTGTGCATACTGTGAATTTTGAGTATAAATTGGGAAAGAAGCAGCATTTCTGATGCTGCACTTCTAAAAACAACTGATCCTATACCATAGCATGAAGTATTTGAGCACAAAACAAGTTTTATGGGCTTCTGAAGTAAGAACTTCAAGTTTTCAAATTTGACAAAAAACATTATAAATTTCAGTTTTAAATTTCTTTTAATAATGGAGCTGCTAGAACTCTTCAGGAAGTGGATGTGGAATTTGGTGAATTTCTTTACATATAGAAGAACATTTCTTTTTATTTTAATCATTTGTGGGCTGATATATACAGGACAAAATCTGTTTCATTGGTTCTCGCAGCCAAAGAGCAATATTGAAGATCTAGCAGAAAGGTGTTTGGAAGATAGATTATCATCGTTCCATTTTGAAGCAGAGGAGTTCAGTGCAAACATAAGGCACGTTCCTGTTCAAACTAGAGAGAACCCATATTTAGTTTTTGTAGGAAATGGAGTGTTTGGCTTCCAAGTTGAAGACAACAGCCCTTTATACATTCGCAGTGGGAACATGCATAGTATGTCACTTCCTGTGCAGTGCCATCCTATAGTTTCATTGAGGCAGAGGTTGGAATCAGGACGACTACACGAAGCTACAGTAGTACAATATTTATCTGGCATTGTGAATAAATATCAGTGCTTTAGTAGTGGAATTTATATTTCCTACAAGTACTTGGCTCATAGAGTCCTGCCAAATGTCCTTGTGCAGAACATTAAAATAACAAATCCAACAAAGGACAGTTTTGTGTTGAATGTGGAACAGTTGAGGTACTCCAACTGGCCAACTGCAGAATCTCATATTGCCAGGTTTCAAAATGAATCTGGTGATCAAGTATACCAGGTTTTTACTGGAATGATAGAGGTTCCTTCCAGTGTGAATGTTATTGCTGTATCTGTAGTCTCCATAAGCCTACCTAATGATTTGGAGATCAAGGCACACAGTACAGCAACTTTTCAGGTGCTTACTACTATTAATTATTCAGAGCCAATAATGAAATCAGAGTATGCAACAAAGAGAGATATTGTTGAAAGCCAAACACTTGCATATATGAGACAAGCTCTTGCTCATGCTGGTACACAGAGCTTCATAGATTATCATGTGAACATCTGGCAACAGTTATGGAGCACAGGAATTAGTATCAGCTACTCAAAAGCTGCTGGTGTTATTAATGGAGATAAAATCAATGCTACAATGTATTATATTCTGTCTCAAGTTCGTTCACCATATCATGAAGAGGCTACATCAAGACAAAAGAAAGCAGAACTAGCTAACAGTCTTTCCTATGCTGAAGGTTGCTATGGTGGAATTCATACCTTTCAAGCACCCAGTTTATGGAATGAGTTGTCTTCAATAGAAGATGTGAATTCAATTGTATCATTATGGTTATTGACTTTGGAAAAACAGGGTTGCCACAACCTACTAAAAGCAGGTGCAAGTGGTGTGGTGCAGGCAATGGTTTTGAGTTTTGGGGCTTTCCGCTTCAGCAATCAGCATCTTGAATTTAACATTCATCCAAAATATTTGCACAGAGATTACAGTTTCAGGAGACTGAATTATGGCAATTCCACACATGTAAATGTCAGTGTTGTGGTACAAGATAACAATAAAGCAGTGCTTTATGTTGCTTTGGATCGCAGTGACAAATCATACTATGCCTGCAATGGCGGCTGTCTGGATGATCCAGTCCAACTTGGTCTGCAGAAGAAAATGTTTCCTGTTAAATTAACAGAGCCAGTAACAGCAATTTTGTACATCGCTTATGATAAGCAGCACATAGAGGAATTGAGACATACAATACATGTGAAGGAAATAGTAGAAGCTCCAGCACACCAATACCATGTTATTGCACTCCATAAACATGGACATCACTTAGGAGGATTGCCTACATTGTTTTGGATGTCCATTTGTTTCCTGATAGTGACTTTTCACTTATTCTTGTTTAAACTAATTTATAATGAGTACTGTGAACAGCAATAAGATACATATCGAGCTTGTTAGGATAAACCCTAAATGAAACATTGTTTTAAAATAATGGAGTAAATATGTAGATACATAAATCCACATTCATATGTGATCAGAATGACTGGTTTGAAACATCATTTAAAATTATTAATTTTCTTGAATGGAAGTCATAATGGACTTACATAGGACTGTGCTTTCAAATATAAAATTGATATTCTATTACTGTTGATACAGTATACTATTAAAGTATGATTTCAAAGTCAATTTGAAGTAAAGTAGTGTTTGAATGTGCAGTGTGACAAATTTGTAATCAAATCACCATTTTGTAATTTTTAAATTGTGGTCTTGTTTAGTGTTTAAAATGGTTAAGGAAAAAGGAAAATGAAACCAGTTAAGTTGTAAACATTTTGGTCAACAGTTTTAATTTTAAAAACATAAGAATATTTGGATCCCGGGGCAAAGAATCCCTCTTTTTAATTGACCAGAAATGAGTTCAGTTACCCCCCACCATCATCTCTTATTTTATAAATTGTAAGTAAAATTAATAATTCAGGCATTAAGGGGTTGAAATAAATTTTTAGTGTAAGATGTAACATGTTAACAATACAGATTTCATCAACTTTAAATTACTTAAAATATACTGGTTATTATCAGAACTTGGATTTAATGATTATTATTGTGACAATGTTTGGGGTTTTCTTTGCAGCTCTTTTTAACTGGAAAGAGCTTAAAACAATGCATTTTACCAAGAAATAACTTAATGTATGCATGAATGGTATTTTGGGTATTTATTTTTCTATTAGTTATTAGTTGTTGTGAATAACATAGTTTTCAATTTATGCAATTTTGAAGACAGAAGTTTGAATATATGAATGTTATATAAGCTTATAAATATATCTTGGTCCTCTGTATTGTTGACTTCCTAGCTCTATTTTTATCATGAGAGATTTCTCCATTGTAGTGGTTGAGGTAGAGTTTTATAAGAATGAAACTATGTGATCATGAAATCTAAAAACGAAGAGATTCTATGAAAACCGAAGACAAATTACATTATGTTAAAAGAAAAAAGGTGGCTGTGATGTAAATGACAGTAAAAATAAAGTATAAAAGTAATAAGTGTTTTGCATTACTTTCTCTACTCACTCTTCTACAAACTATTCTTACAAAAGATAATTAATTTATCTAGGTATTTATTGTTAATACAATTGTTCCTTTGTGTGAACACGAAAAAGAAATAAAGGTGAAGAAAATAACGATTTGCAGTTGAAAGAAGTATAAAGTATCTAAAAATTCAAATCAGTAATAAAGAATATTTTGAAACAGAAGACTGGGGTGGAGCATAGCACGAAGGTCATATGCCCATTGTGCTTCTACGGTTACTCCTGGAGGGAGGGGCGGGAAGAGAGACCCAATTTTCGAGCAGGTCCGAATGACGGCGGATACAAGCATGGACGAGTCCCCTAACGTTTCCAGTTCTAACGCATTCGTCGCCGCTCGGGTCTATCCACAAGCAACTTCCCCTGCAGTGCCTCATAGGGGCCCATTCGGAGGCGAATATTAATTTGGTATTTCCGCAGCGACACCAGAGAAGAGGCCTCCACATAGCGCAATCCATTTCCAATTGCAACCCGTCGAACACCGTCAACTAAACCTACAACCCTAAAATAGATGCCAGTGTAGGAAATGCTGGACAGCGAGGTCATGGCAGAACATGAACCACTGCATTCGCCTACCGTCCCGGGGAAACCATGGGTCCTGGCGGTCACCGGAGACCGAACCCGGGCCTAGTCGCACGCGTTACCATGACTGGCTTTAGGGAACTTCAATATGTGTAATCGATATTGAATTTTTTGTAAAATGCAATACTTCTACTTTCTTTGATGAATAGTAGGATGGAGGGCACTTGGCACTGAATCGGTGAGGTCATGGTACTATGCGCGGACGTTTTCTTGGGCTCTCGACTCTCTAGTCTTCATTCGATAGGTTTCGCGTAGTTTCGGAGGCAGAGCAGCGCGACAAGATTGATACATGAAGTACGCTATACACCCTGATATACATCCTGGCATCAATGATGCTAAAATTTCATTCCATCTGTAGATTCCGGAGCTCACGCACATGTGTTTCGTTTAAAAAGTCTGTTAACTCGTGATAAATAAGATAAACTATTCACTATAATGTCCGAGGGCCTCAATCAAATAAACTTCGTTTGGTTGACACATTTTCTCTTTTTCACACTGGCCCTCGCTTCCCTGTAAAACTAACATCCAAGAAAAGTTGCACGCATAAGATTGTTGCACCACCAGCAGAAGACGAGAGGTGTCTGAGGCGTGAAAGGGGTCTAACTGTTCACGTAGTCTATTTGTTTACTTCGAAATGTATGTATGTATGTATGTATGTATGTATGTATGTATGTATGTATGTATGTATGTATGTATGTATGTATGTATGTATGTATGTATGTATGTATGTATGTATGTATGTATGTATGTATGTATGTATGTATGTATGTATGTATGTATGTATGTATGTATGTATGTATGTATGTATGTATGTATGTATGTATGTATGTATGTATGTATGTATGTATGTATGTATGTATGTATGTATGTATGTATGTATGTATGTATGTATGTATGTATGTATGTATGTATGTATGTATGTATGTATGTATGTATGTATGTATGTATGTATGTATGTATGTATGTATGTATGTATGTATGTATGTATGTATGTATGTATGTATGTATGTATGTATGTATGTATGTATGTATGTATGTATGTATGTATGTATGTATGTATGTATGTATGTATGTATGTATGTATGTATGTATGTATGTATGTATGTATGTATGTATGTATGTATGTATGTATGTATGTATGTATGTATGTATGTATGTATGTATGTATGTATGTATGTATGTATGTATGTATGTATGTATGTATGTATGTATGTATGTATGTATGTATGTATGTATGTATGTATGTATGTATGTATGTATGTATGTATGTATGTATGTATGTATGTATGTATGTATGTATGTATGTATGTATGTATGTATGTATGTATGTATGTATGTATGTATGTATGTATGTATGTATGTATGTATGTATGTATGTATGTATGTATGTATGTATGTATGTATGTATGTATGTATGTATGTATGTATGTATGTATGTATGTATGTATGTATGTATGTATGTATGTATGTATGTATGTATGTATGTATGTATGTATGTATGTATGTATGTATGTATGTATGTATGTATGTATGTATGTATGTATGTATGTATGTATGTATGTATGTATGTATGTATGTATGTATGTATGTATGTATGTATGTATGTATGTATGTATGTATGTATGTATGTATGTATGTATGTATGTATGTATGTATGTATGTATGTATGTATGTATGTATGTATGTATGTATGTGAGTCACACGTGTTGCCACATCTGTTACGATAGATATAATTACGTATTTCCAGGTTCTTATTGGTGTTGCGCGAGCTATCTGACGATGTTTATGTTTATCGGTGCGATCGTGTAATAGCTTTATCGCCAGGCAGATAATGCTTATGCAGTACATTCCTCTTGTTCGCCTTCCTCTCGTAGTCAAACAGTATAGCCCACGAGCGAGGCGCCTCCGAGAGAGAGAGAGAGAGAGAGAGATAAAGCGAGGATAGAGCGATCGGCCGGAGCCAGGAGCGACGGCACAACAATGCCAGGGTTACTACTGCTGGTACATTCCGGAGAGGCTTCCACACTGCAGTACCTTGGACTAATTGTACCTCAGAAGCCAGGAAGATAGAATGACATGAGATGTATCATGAACGGGCGGCCGATACCGACCGCGGGGAAAGAGCCACCATGGAGGGTCCTTAACAAAGTCCAAGTAGTTCTACATCTCAACGGGGTAGCGCTAGGAGCCCACTCCCTAGGTCTGATAGAATTCCTTATATCCTCAGACGACTCCAACGCCACCCAGCCGCCGAGAGCTGTATGTCTAGATGCATTCACCATCATGGAAAGGCGCTTCCACTGCAGTCTTGGCCAACGCAGTCCTGAAAGAGACCGGTTGGAATGAACCGGAGACGGAATGAAGGGACAGGAATTTCATGGGAATGAATAAACCTCTCCAGCATTCGACTAATGACCCAGGAAAATCCCCGAAAAAACTCATGGGTCAGAGGTCGTCCTTGGGGATCGAATCCACGACCTCCCGAAAGCCCCGACGAAATGCCCGAGCCACCTGGCTTGGTATTCCTTACAATTAGCAGATTGGGACCCGCGACTATCGGACAGGCAGACCGGGGATCCCGCCCACCAGTCGAAGGCTAGAGACGATGAGCATTTCAGAGATTTCCCTGTCAACGCACTGAAGCACCATCACCGACACCTGAAAGAGGGCGAAGGATGAATTAAATGTTAATAGATCGACATGGAAGGACAGAGTCACCCTTCATGGTGTAGTGATCACCAAGCTAAATTCATATACAAGGTCGGAGGTTCAAACCTTGCGGAGAACAATATATTTTTTAGGGCGTAAAAATCCTTAGCATGGTTTCCTTCGAAAGGGAAGTAGAGCCGTTGGTCCCGTATCGTATATTTACGGCACGCAAATCTCAAGCCTGATCAAGAGGTCTCTGAGAAAAATCTCTGTCTTTCACGCCCAATATAGAATGGGACGCTGAGAACCACAGTAGTTAAAGAATGTCCATAAACAAAACTCCATGGAAAGACAATTTGGGAGATGAAAGAAACCACTCCAGCATTTGCCTGCAACCCTGGACCTCCCGAATGCGAGTGGTACGCGTTACCGCGACGCCAACTCGCTGGGAAGTAGGAGACATTAAGATTGTTGGGTTACACCTCAAGGGAGCTATTAACGGAATCTCAATTCTCATTCATATTAATGTAGAATCATTATCTTTTCTGTCCTGCATTAATGGCTTCGTAAGATTATTTATCCACACAGAAAATCTAGGATGCAATAGTAAGGACCTGAAAATAAACCGCCGCACTGTGTATTTGCTGGCAGTTACCTACGCTGCGCGATCAACCTAACCTAAAGTATAACTGCATGGGAAGTTAACACATTCATTATTGCTGATAAGGCGGTAAGAGTACTTCAAGAGATATATGAGGTCACTACAGGAAATTATAATGTGCGCTAATGCTGCTAATATCCAGTTGGATTTTCGCTGGAAACAGTCATGCAAACGAATGAATCACAGGGAAGTTTGAATGTTGATATTTCTGCTTACGTGTGAACAAACTAACTAATGTTTGCTAAGTAGGCGCGTTTCTTAGAAATAAATAAATTATAAGTAAATCGATTTTGGGATACGAGGCGTGGTTGCATCTGCATATAGATATTATATACGAGGACTGTCCCACAAGTATCCGACCAAACAAAAAAAGCACACATATTTTGGGGAAAAACATATTTATAGTCTCCTTTCAGCTTGATAAACTTTTCCCAGCGATGTTCAATAGTTTCGATACCCTGTTTATAGTAAGATCTGTCGAGGTCTGCAAAATAGCCATCAACTGCAGATTCCACCTCTTTATTGTTCGCAAATCTTCTACCACCAAGCCATTTCTTCAAGTTTGGAAACAGAAATAACAAAGAGGTTAAATCTGACGAAGCATGGGGAAGCAATTCGAACTTTAACTCATTGATTTTGGCCGTGGCGATAATAGACGTGAGAACTGGTGCATTGTCTTGATGAAACAAAACTTTCTTTTTCGCTAAATGCGGCCGTTTTTGCTCGATTCCATCACTCAAAAGCTGTAACAAGTTTGCATAATATTCACCATTGATTACTTTTCCTTTTTTGAGATAATCAATGAAAATTATCCGCGAGCGTCCCAGAAAACGCCATGTCCTTGCCTGCAGATGGAACTGTCTTCGTCTTCTTTGGAGCCGATTCTCCCCTTCCAATCCACGGTTTTGATTGTTCCTTCATCTCAGGTGTGAAGTGATGGACCCAGGTTTCATCCATTGTTATGAATCGACGCAAAAACTCAGCTTTATTGCAACGAAACGTTGCCAAACACTCGAATTAAACATCCCCACGACGCTATTTTTGTTCTATTGTAAGCAAACGCGGCACCCGCCTTGCACACAACTTTCTCATGTCCAAATTTTCAGTCAGTATGCGATGTACAGAACTTTTTGAAATGCCTGCAATATCTGCTAGCTCGCGCGCTTTCAGTCGACGGTTCATCCAATACCATCTTGTGGATTTACTTTACAATTTCTGGACTGGTAACCTCATTTGGTCGAACACTGCGATGTTCTTCTTCGCAGCTCGTACGGCCGCGCTTAAACTCTGCCACCCATTATTTCACTGTTGTAAACGAAGGAGCAGACTCCCCCAAAGTAGAATCTATCTCAGCTTTAATATTAGTTGGACTAAGACCTTTCAAATAAAAGTATTGTTTCACATAACGATGACCAGTTTTATCCATGTTTACAAATTCGTTGAGAGCATATACTAACGATGGCTGCCAACAAGTGCTAAACAATGTAAAATCGTCACATTTCAAACTCAAGCTTTCTAAGGGTGGTACTTTTCATCATTGTTGTTGTTTGAAACAACAACGGCTATCTATACGCCAGGTTGGGTACTTCTGGAACAACCCTCTTACCTAGTTTGGACGAATGTAACATCACCAAACTTTACTTTAATGTGCAGCGGTCACACCTACTCCTCACTATCTCTGATTATTTTGTATTAATAATTATGTTTTTAATAGGTATATTATTCAAATATGGTCCGGCTAGTTGGGTTCTTCGGTCGAGCAAGTATCTCTTAACAGGGCATGAACGGCAAAAGGAACTATTTTAGAGATAACAACTTTGTAACTTTTAGTTTGAGTAATTTATTTAAACTGTTACCACGATTATTGGAATTTACATACACTTTATAATTCTCTGATATACTGGCTGAAACCGAATTAGGTATACGTATTCATATACAAATTAAGCTATATAAATGAAGAAAAATAAAGAAAAAAAAAAAAAAAAGGTGATGCATTGACATTCCATCCGCTTTGCTTGACCAGGAGAAAGTAAAATTAATAACAATTTTCCGTTTGAGAACTGTGTAGGTATTTTAAAAATGAAAGAAATAACTAGGAATATCACGGAAATGGTTACCTAAAAGAAAGAAAAAAGAAACTTTTTTAACATAAATTGTGTGTTTATGTTAAAAACGTTTCTTTTTTCTTTCTTTTAGGTAACCATTTCCGTGATATTCCTAGTTATTTCTTTCATTTTTAAAATTTTTCTGTATGATTTTCTCTATTTCTCACCAAAATCTAGCATCCAGGAATAGTGATCAGCCCAATGCATGGCACGGGGGTGAAGAAGATAGAAATGAGAAATGCAGTAATGAAAGGGATGATAGAAAATTCGCGGATCAAATTAACCAAGATAGCATTTCCCAAGCGACCCTGAAAATCACGAACAAATCTTCGGTCATATTAGTCGGCCTGAACCCGGGACCTCCCGAATTCGAGCCGCAGTTATTACATACCACCTGAACCAGTCCACCCAGCTTAATTCAGATCCGTTGTACTCAATTACAAAAGTCTGATGCTCGATTCTCTTGACTTTGTCTAGCTCTTACACAAAGACCTTTCCTCACAAAAGATTATTCTTTTATCTGCGACATACTAATAAAGATGAACATTAGCAGACATTTTCTTATTACTTACTATTTTGCAAGTAGAAGGAAGATAAGTGAATACACTAGGCTTTATAGGTAGTCAAATGCTTTAAAAGTAATTGAAGCTCGGTTCGCTTTGCATGGCCTGCAGTAAAACAAGAGAAATGAAACGAAACGCCATACGTTTTTGTCTATTTCTTACGATTTAACCGTTATGCAAAATCCTGCAAATCTCATCCTGAATAAAGAGATCTTCAGAGGTTATTCCCAGAAAATTCAAAATGTACATTGTATTTGTGATGTAAATATCTTTAATATACGGTATTTTAATCAAAATCGTTGAGTCATTTTTAAGAAAAACAAAAAAAAATCCTTGATAAGTTTTCCATGTAAAAGGTAGTTTGCGGTGGGGGGATTTTCCAGAACATTTTCATGTCGCATCCTTGGAAGATTCTAAACTTAAATACCAAGTTTGATTTTTAACGTTCTTTTCGTTTTTAGGCAATGCTTTCTACAAATACACACGAATATTTTTCTAAACATGATTGTTTTTATTCAGGGGGTCTCAAAACATGTATTTCTGGTGAAACCTGACATCCAATTTTTGGGTGGAATACTATTGTACATACGGGCTAAATAAAGTAAAACTATACTTTTGCATAAGCTCTAATTTTTGTGGCACACCGTTTACACTCTTTTGTCAAAACTTTCCATAGGCACCTCTGGTTCTGTATTTTAGTCGTTCAAAGTCGGAATGTCTTTTGGATTGCAAGGTTAGACGACCCATGTAGGGAACTCCCTAGATTGAAAAAAAAAAAAAAATAATAATTGGCTCATTAGGGTTTTCGACAATGTTAGTTACATCACAAGTTCTTAACGTTGCTGAAGTGGCCTACTTCCCGTTGATGATGCTACCTGCCTCACTGCTCCTGCAGTTACGGCATCTTTTAAACAGATTTGAAACTAAGTGGTAGCGTTGAAATCTGACTAACCGCGAGGTTTGAAACCTTGTTATTGAAACTAGATTTGGTGGCGGTACTTATTCTAATTCATCGGATATCTAATAATAAAGCAGAAATGCACACAGAATGTGCAAATAGGTTATGAGTCTTCCCTGGTGTACTGATACAGTTTTTATGTGCTATTTATACGCATTTCTGTTCGCATTTTTAGCCGCACAAAGAGCAAACATAGTCATCCATTGCAGAACGGAAACCTGGCTTCATGCACATTTTGTGATAAGCAGTGTGATGAATTAATGGAACATTGTATGTAATGTCATGTCGTTGAGTTTAGTCGGCAAACGCCCACTTTGGTGTTGAAAGCTATCTTTCCGCATTTCTTTTTCTTCTTTATTAATAGAGTCCCAAAGCCATAAACATGTTTTTATTTTTAATGTTGCTGAATTAAAAAACAAAATGTTTTGTATGCTCTGTCCATAGCTTTGAAATAACGTACATATATGCTTCTTTTTGAGAATTTTTCATATTTTCTCGAATAATATGTTTTTATCGATAAATGGGGAATATCAATTATTTATTTTGATAGAGATATGCCATTTATTACATGTTACAATAAAACTTTTATATTTACACCTTCATACCATGAATCTAGAAGTTCCGAGTTTAGAATTTCAATGAAAAGAAGTTAGCAGTTACAATACATAAAAGGTAGTAAAACAAGGCATCAAGCAAGAAAGTCTTCTTTCTGAAAATTTTAGATTAGTAACAGATCCAATATTAGAATTTTAATCTAAAGAAAAACTTGATGCTCACTTGTTTGATCCCAAAGTAACTCGCTAAGAGTTAGGTTAGTCACATTAGAAGCAGAGTAAGTGAACTTATGGAACACAAAGACTTCAATGTTAGACATACAGTAGAATAGTTGATGACAATTTAAACATTTCCTACCATATGACTTGTTCTAAACTGCAATCCATCATGGCAAAAGAAATTTTTGCACGTGTGCATTGTTTCTATTCAATTGTGAGGTAGTGGAAGACCCAATAACCATTTTGTTTCCTGACTTACTTTAAGGATCATGTTCACTGCTGCCAATTCAATATTTAGGGCTTCTTTCCAATATGAGCTCTGCTTTCATCACATTGTGTAGTGGCCATCCTATGCAGTTTTCACTTTTGGGTGAATCCCTTCCCTTTTGATAAATCATGAACTGGGAAGGGCAGAGATCCCTATATACACAATGTAGTCTTTCAGGGCATTCTCTTTCTCCTAAAAAAAACTTTAAAAATCATAGAATATCATAGCACGGAAATGCTCTCAGTTGAGATCCATCCTAGCAAATGGCATACACAGAAGTGCTGATGAAGTACATTGTTGGAGTACACCCAGACTTGCACATGCTCCTCTGTGAACTCCAATCTAAAACTAGGAAGTTCTATTTTGGTTTACCACAACTCATTGTTGCCCATTCTCAAACTTCCAGTGAGACTTGTACAAGCTTTTGCAGCAAAGAAAAATCCTATTTTGACATTCAGGAAGAAGTGACTAAAGTCTAACATCTTAGTTTTAAGATGCAGCCAATTTTAACTTTTGGACAGTCATAAAAGATAATAAAAATTGTTTATAGAGCTTTATCTCAGGGAGTACCTTAAATGATGCATTTAAAACTTACTGATATGAAACTTGATGTTAAAAACATTAAAAATTACAATTTAAACTGATTCCCAAAAAACCTCAATTAAAAAAAAATTTAAACTTAGGTTTTTTTTTTTAATATTCTTCGTAGGTCAAATTGGACAGATCTAGTGATTTTTACTCATCAAAAAAATGTACTTTTAATTAATTTTTTCTTTTGAAGTTTTTCTTGTGAGGACAGGAGTTGAGTAGGTAGAGTCAGACTGAAAAATTCAATGCCATAGCTGGAATTTGAACCTTGATCTCCTGATCTTAGACAGTCTCTCTGCCGACATGACATTAAACTCCTCAACTGACTCATGGTTTACCAGGAAACATACAAAACGTGGAGCATGGAAACCTGTACTTTGATAATTGGCTTAATTTGAGGCAGTGATAAAAATTAAATGAAACTTGTTTGCCTACCTGGGTTTTATTATTAGTTCATTCAATAATTTTACTACAATGTAAACAATATTTATAACTAGTACATTATAATTTTTCACATTTATCCGACACTGCTAGTGAAACATTTGGATGAAGTGAATCACATATTAATGAACATGAAAAAACCATTGCATTTTCTGAATCACTTTCCTGGCTTAGTTAACAATTTAGATAATTTGATGTTATTAATTTTGGACAGGTTATTTACCAAAAATTAAACTCTTATAGCATCACTCCCTATCACACAATTGTAGCAAATCATGACTCTTCTGTTCAGAGATAGCAAGTGGCACATCTCAGGGCTTTTAAGGCTTCTCTTAAGGAGTACCTTTGCAATAAATCATTTTACTCTGTAGATGAATATTTATGTGACAAATCTGTCCGATAATATCGTAATAATCATTGTATTTATAAGTATAATAATATTTTTCATTTTGTACATATTAGTGTGTGTTTTATACTCAAATTAAACTGCTATATACTTTGACTTGCCTGAATGTGTCAAATGAATTTTTTAGTATTTCGCAATGACACAAGGTCTGTAAAGCCTGATGCCTTGATATTTTACTCTCTAGTACATAATTGTAAATTTGTGCACTTTTGTATCGTAAATTCTATAACATATTTGTAAATATGTTGTAATTTGTTGATATTTATGGAGAGTACATAATACAATAATCATATTTTAATTTTATATAATTATAAGTATTAACTATTATGTCAAAATTAGAAAACTATCAGTGTTACATAATGAAATTATATTTATTTATACATTTTAACACTAATTTTGGTACTCTTTGTTTATATGTACATGCAGGCCCGAATTTAGGACCTCTGATGCCCCTGGGCAATAAAAACATATACTGCTGCCCCCCCCCCCCCCAACTTGCAATACATATACTACTACTTAAATTTTCACAACATAGAGAATGCTTCACTAGTTTGGTACTTAAGTATGAGTGGCAAACACCATAAGTGAGTTTATTAAAATTTAAGTAGAAACCTCTTAATAGAAAGAACTTACACTAAAGAGTTATCACCCCATATTAGATGTCAAAACATATACTGTTTAAATAACAAGAGGCTTCCTCCTTGCCCTGTCATTGCAAAAAAGTTTATGAGTTCGTCATAGTCCATTTTCACTGTTAAGTCAAATTCAATTGCAAGAACACCAAGATAACTAAGACCATCCTTCACTTGTGATGATCTTAAATAATTATTTATGTATCTTAAAGCAGAAAATGATCTCTCAGTTGAGCAGTTGGAAGCAGGAGTGCTCAAGTATATTTGTAGAGCTATGTTTAAGTTTGGGTAAACACTCTCTAGACAGTTATCTTTTAACATCTTGCGCAGCTGTGTAAGAGAGTGCGACACATTTTCATTCTTTTCTGTGCAGCTTTCCAGGAATTTTGCTGCCCCCTAAAATGTGCCGTCCTGGGCAATTGCCCGGTTTGTGCTGCCGTAAATACAGCCCTGTGTGCATGCAAAAAATGAAGTACATATGCTTTTATGGAGCACATTAAGTATAGTGTGTAGTGGCGTACAGGCCTCAAAAACAAATTATGTGATTATATGTCTATTCTGCTGTTTTTCTAACCCGTGTTTTTAGCAAAAGAGCTTTATACATTGGTTTCTTTCTTTCTTTCTTTCTTTTTTTTTTTTTTTCATAGTATATAAAAATATGTATACATGTATAACCTTTGACAAGTTCTACTTTCAGTGGCTTCCTGGCCTAAACGAACCTGCAGAATGCTTTCTAATGAAATCTAATCTAAAAGACCTTTGAAACAGAAGTAACTGGCATATAACTGATCGTTCAGATAGCAAAGCAATAATATTTTCATTTTTATGTAAACAATGGTAAATCAAAGAACAGGCTTGTCTTAATAAAAATCAAAATTGATAATACTATAAATTAAAGGAACAAGTATTAATTATAAGAATCATAATTAGTAACAGTTTAACTGAAAGGAATAAATGTTAAAGATTAAAGTTACAACTATTTTCTAGTAGAACTTTGAGAGCATCATTAGTTCTCCTCAATGCTGAATGCCTTTCTACTGAAGACGTACTCTCAGAAATTGTATTCAGCAATGATATTAATATATTAAACTGCTGAATATATACTCAATAGATTCTCAGGTTCACTAGTAGTTTTATTACTTTCTCTAGCATCTGGTACAATGTACATAGTAGCTAGAGAGGTATTGTATTCCATCCAAAATTTTGAAAGCAAGATTTCAACAGAAATATAGAAATGTTTTGAGGAACCCAAATAAAAAAAGTTTAGAAAATGCTCAGTTTGTATGTATTTGTGTTTTTGGACAACATAACTCAAAAATGAACCAAACTTGGTATTTGAGTTCAGTATTTTGCAAGGATGCAGCATAAATATTTACAGGAAGATCCCCCACCCCAAACTACCCTTTCATTAGAAGACTTTTTGAAATTTTGATTTTCTAAAAAATGGCTCCAACAATTTTGATTTAAATTGAAATATTACAATTAAATATTAAAGATATTTGCATGGCAAATAAAATGTATATCCTGAATTTCTTGGGTACGGTTCCCGAAGTCCTCTTCATTATGAATGACTTTTGAATAACTGGTAAACTGTAAGAGATAGATAAAATCTTGCTAAACAACAAATGTAGATCTGGTTTAAACACTCAATTTAATGTCTATAGATTATTTTGTACAATTAATTATTTCTGAAATATTCCTTGTTATTGGTTTCAATTTAAAACTAAAGTGTTACTATAAATAATTTTTCTGATTACAAACTTGAATAACTATTGTTAGGAGACACAAAGAAACATGATATTGGTATCAATGGAAAGAGAAACTCAAATATTTTTGTTATGTTGGTGGACTTGTGGCACATTTATAAATTTCATTGCTAGGACATGATATAACAGAAAAATCTGATGTGTTCCCTTCACATGACTTCCTCTTCATCTCTGCAACAAATTATTGTTAGACACCTTATGTTTCTATTTACTTCATGCTAATTGAGAAAAAAATAGCAGAAATAGTCTTATTACATGCTTCCTAGTAAGTAGAAGTGAAATAAGGGAGTACCGTAGGTTAAAGTGATAGTTAAAAGCTGGTTACTATGTTACTGGAGCTCCTTTGTTTGTATGGACCAGATTTGACAAACTCCCATATGAGAAAAGTGTAAGATTTTAAAGCTGAAACCAAAAACAAGGAATATCTCAAAGTCGATCCACTCCATGAAATAAATGTATGTAATATAAGAGTGTGTGTTTTAACGAGCTCTACATTTTCTGTTAAGTAAGTTTCTGTTTATCTCTTATGGTTTGCCAGTTATGCAAAATTCCCTAAAATTCATCCAAAATAAAATAGTCTTCAGAGGCTATTCCCAGAAAATTCAAGATATACATTTTATTTGTCCGATAAATATCTTTAATATTCAATATTTTAATCAAAATCGTTAGAACCATTTTTGAGAATATCAAGTCAAGTTCCACGTAAAGAGTAGTTGGGGGGAGGGATTTTCTTGAAAAATCTTCATGTTACATCCTTGAGAGATACCAAACTTAAATACCAAGTATGGTATTAAATGGTTTTTTCATTTTTGAGCTATGCTTCCACAGACACAGACTCAAACACAGACACACACACATATATACATGGATCTTTTTCTAAAAATGTTTTTTTTTTTGATTCAGGGGGATCCAAAACATGTATTTCCGGTGAAATCTCGCTATCAAATTTTTGGGTGGAGTGCAATAGCTTCTCTGTACAGTATGCAATAGTACGTGTAAAGAAAGTAAAAATGGCTGCAAATGAAGATAGGAAGGCATTTTGTGTGTTAGATTTTCAGATATCTCAGTCTATTGTCAATGTACAATGCAATTTTAGAAGAAACCTTGGTGTTGATCTAGCCAGTGGGCCCAATATCTGTAAGTGGTATGCTGACTTCAAAATGAGGGGATGTATCTATAAGCGGAAGTCAACCGGTCGTCCATCAGTAAGTGAGGCAAATGTGGAGCTAATGAGAGAGTCTTTCACATGAAGTCCACAAAAATCCAATGTAAAAACCAATAGAGAATTAAACATTCCCAAACAAACTGGGTCGAAGATTTTATGGAAATGTTTGAAGTTCCATCCATACTATCTGCAATTGTTGCAGGCTCTGAAACCATACGACAAAGCCAAGCGATAGTCTTTTTGTGAGGCGATGAAAATCAGAATGGAAACTGAAAGTTTAATCGAATCATTGGTATTTAGTGATGAAGCCATTTTCCATCTGTCAGGAAAAGTGCACAAACACAATGTCAGGATATGAGCTTTGGAAAAAACAACTGCAGACGGTATGGATGAAACTTCAAGCATTTCTGTAAAATCTTCCATACAGTTTATTGGGGGATTTTTAATTCTCTACTGGCTTTTATTTGGATTTCTGTGGATTTCATGTGAAACTCTCTCTCTAACACCTTCCACATTTGCCTACCTACTGATGGACTTTTGCTTGCAGGTGCATTCCCTCGTTTTCAAGTCAGTGTACCCCTTAGATATTGGATCCACTGGATGGATCAGCACCAAATTTTCTTCTAAAATTACATTTTTACAGTGACAACAGAATGGGATATGTGAAAGTCTAGCACACAAAATTTCTTCCTGTCTTAATTTATAACCATTTTTCTATTATATCATCTCCTAGCAACAAAATTAATTTATATGCAACAAAACCACCAACATAACAAAAAATATTTGAGTTTCTCTTTCCATTGATACCAATATCATGTTTCTGTGTGCCTCCTAATGATAGTTATTTAAGTTTGTAATTGGAAACTCATTTATAGTAACACTGTACTTAAAAGTTTCTCAAATGGGAAGTCACCTTTCATATCATTATTTTACTCTTGGCAATGTCAAGTGAACCAAACTTCAACTGTTCACATAGAGACCAGTTTTTTTTAAAACATTTGGCTACTTTAACCTAATCTATCCCCTCATTTCCCTTCTGCTTAGAAGGAAGCAAGTAAGCTTATCTTGGTTAGCATGATGTAGATAAAAGAATAATCTTTTGCAAGAATTGGTAGAGAAAGTTATGTGAATGGAACATATTTTTTCAAAATTGTCAGGTAATTTTTCAATTGAAAAATGTAAAAGACATTTTAATAGAAATCTAAGAGAATTTGTAAACTCTCAGAAAACCTACAGCATTAAATAAGCATTTAAGGGATAACTCTGTTCCACCTCACATTTTTACTTTAGAGGTATATCATCAAGCCATCAAGCACAATTTGTATTCTATTTCCCTAAAAGCAGATGTTTGTAGATAGTTAACAGCAGTGGCGGCTGCTATATAAGGACACAAGAGCTCGTGAACACCCTAACTTTCACGCTTGTTGTTTTATTGGATAATTTTCTTTGAATGCTGTTAAAAGTAACATATATGCCGTACCTAATTTAAAATATGTGGTGTTTAAATCTACGGCATATTGCGCTACTGCTCTCAACTCAATGAACTATAGCATCAATGTAGGCAGCACATCATGAGTTGTGCACATTTTAAGCAGTTTTTGCACATATGTGACAGGTATGACATAATTGCCATATGGGCCAAATAAATATGCAATATGCACACTGGAAATCATGCAAGAATGACTAAGCTCTTTTTTCTGAGTTTCTTTTGGTAGTGTTTAACACCCACTTTTACTACTTTTGGCACCACAGGCAATTTTCTGAGTTCTATCACTACAATTTAACATTGACACCAGATGGCAGCTCACTGCATAAGAAATCAAGGTTGCTAGAGGGCAACAATGTTAATGCTTCTTAGTATTGCACTTCGTAATACAGTGCACTGGCTGTAACAATGTGTTAATTCAGCCATCTTGCGACTTTGGAAGAAGTAGGTAAGGTACAAATGTCAAAAGTCAGGGAAATTTATATAGGTGTGCCACAAGGCTCTACCCTTGGTCCGTTATTATTTTTAATTTATATAAATGACATGCCATCATCTGTCAAACAATCGGACATAATTCTTTTCGCTGATGATAACAATGTGCTGATAAAGGGTAACAATCAAGATAGTTTACAAAAGACAGTAAATCAAGTAATGGCAGAATTATATTCCTGATTTCAAGTTAACAAACTAGTAATAAATGAAAGGAAAACTACTGCGATATCCTTCCATACATACCAAAATAAAGCACATCTTGTATCCCAAATTTATTACAACAATCTCAACATTAAACATAGGAAAGATACACAATTTCTGGGTATCATTTTAAATGAGAACCTAAAGTGGAAGAAGCATATTGAAAAGTTAGCGTCTAAATTGAGCTCAGCTTGCTACTTACTAAGATCTATTAAAAATAAAGCATACTTAAATATCCAAAGGAATGTTTACTATGCCAATTTTCACGGCCTAAAGCGCTATGACATAATTTTCTGGGGTACATGCTATGAGAGTGAGTAAATATTTAAACTACAGAAAAGGGCAATTAGAATAATAAGTGGCAAGGATAGTCGGTGCTCATGTAGAGCTCTTTTCAAAGAACAAAAAATATTGCCTCTTACTTGCGTATTGATATTGGAGACATTAAATTATATTAAAAAGATGCACAATCAGCTTGAAATAAATAACCTCCATCAATATAGCACTCGACAAAAGAATGCACTGCATATTCAGTTCTGTAGAACCAACATAACTAAAAATAATGGAAAGGAATTGGGTATTAGACTATTTAACATATTGCCTCAGAATAGCAAAGTAATTACTAAAATCCGCCATTTTAAAAAACGTTTAAAATCGTTCTTACTACTACACACATTTTATTCTATAGATGAGTATGTATCATATTGTACAAATACCATGAGTTAATAAATCTGTGAGTGTGTTTTCAAAATATAATGTGAATTACTAGCTCTTAATAACTTAATGATGTGTAATTGAAAATTGTTTATTGTCTGATCATTTAGCTACAGTACTACTGTACAGATGTATAAAGTTAGTGGAAGATTTATACCATTGACATGTCCGAATAACAATGTAAATTGTTCTAAAAGGATAAAATAAAAAATAAAAAGCTCAAATTTCAGACTATCCATATTCTCAACTGCAACTTAATTTCCACATTACTTCGTTTTTGCCTTAGAACTCTGTACTTAATGATTCATGCAACAAACAGCACAAAACTGTCCTTTCTTTTGTAGGGCAACTAATGCATGAATACCATTGTCATCTTTGTGGTTTTATTTGTGGGGGGGAATTGTTTGTTTGTTTTTATGGTAGTTTAACATCCATTACCTTGGTTGGTCATAATTGACAATGAATGAAATCGGTGAAATTATATTCAAATGATCCTGAGGTCCGTGGAGCTTAAAGTTGCTTGATATTCGTCTTCTCATGATAAGAGAAAACCCCCCAAAAAAACCTTATCCTAAGTGAGTTAAGAACACGCGACACATTAAATGCCAGGCGTTTGTTGTTGTTATTGCTGGGAGCAGCTGCAGTTGTATCAAGTTGTTCATAATTACACGTATTATGAAGCAGATGCTTCAAATTCCCAGGGCTATTTTACTCTCAAACTTTTGTGTACACCTAGAATGTACACTCACATGCTGCTACTGGTTAACAGATAATTTGTGCTCAGCTTTTCACTTCACTAAGTGACTCAAATGCATATATGCACCCAGCACTGTTTTAATACACATCATTACTGTCACTATTACTACTATTTGCCATCCCATGCTAGCTTTGGTTGCAGCACTAAAATGTGCATGTGACCTGATACCTTAGAGGTGCATGTGCAAGACTTTCTTGCTTGTTGGTAGATGCTAAAGGGACATTGTTTTGGCTGGCTCACAATAACAAGTAACGTAACATACTATTTTTGCACATTTGGAAGAAGTGTGACCACCTAGATATTATTGAATACCCAAGTAACTATAATGGCATAATATATTATTAAAAAATATGAATTTCATCTATTTCCTTAGAGTTTGATCAGGTTAGTGTGCTGGTCTTTAGACAAGTTCTGGGGTTCAGTTACCACATATTTTACTGCAATTACTGAAGCAGTACTTCGGTTGCTTCCGCTGACTTGACAGTATTCTCCTGAGTGACCAAATCTAAAACAAATCTTGTTTCATTCACATGATATCCCCTACCTATTCTGTAACAAGCTACTCTCACAAAAGCTTCTTCTCCTATGTACTTCATACTAACCTAGATAAACATAAGCATAAATGGACTTGTTACTTAGTTTCTTGTAAGCATAAGGGAATACACTAGTCTAAACCGTTAGTCAAATCTTTTAAAAGGCAGTTGCTATGTGATTGAAATTTGGTTCTCTTAAATGAGCAGGAGAAAACAAAAGAAACAGGAATGACTATTTTCCATTTTAGAAAAGTTTAAGTATTTTAAATTGAAACCAATAATAAAGAATATCTCGAAAATATTTAACTTCACAAAAAAAGTATGACATAAATTTTGTGTTTTAAAGAAATCTTCATTTTTGAGTAGTAACTTTTTGTTTAGTAACATGATTTACCCGTCATACAAAAGTTATCCAGAATGAAGAGATCTTCAGAGGTCATTCCCAGAAAATTCAAATATACATTTTACTCATCATATAAATATCTTAAATATATATATCAAAATTGTAATGTGCAATTTTTAGGAAGCTAAATTTCTTGAACATCTTGGAATCAGGGCTCCTCAAAACATGTATTTCTGACAAAAATTAGTATCAAATTTTTGGATGGAATACAATACCTTCTCTACCTACTATGTGGTAGATTGGACTAGAGCAAGTAATATGCTGTCAGGATGTTCTTTTGCTTCTTGTGCACACCAATAAGTATTTTCTTTTTTCTGTGACTCAGTAAGTGCATACTGAAATTCCAGTTTCTAAAAATTTTTGCTCAAAAATTTCAGTGTGGGTTTTGTAAACCAAATACATAATTAGGGTAGCAATATTCTGGTTTTGATTCTGCCCACCACATAAGTCAGTAAAGACCCTGTCAGGTATTGCATCAGAAATTTGTAAAGATATGCAATTTCTACACATGTTGGTAATGTTGACACTGATGCCACTATTGGAAGCATTCTATCCCAGGTCCAGGATGGCCAGGAGCAAGACTCTTCAATGCAGAAAAAAACCACTGTGTTACCCGGCAAGAACTCCTGGCAGTAGCAAAGGCTCTGGAACACTTCCATAAATATCTGTATGATCAGCCATTTCATCTGATGACAGACCACTCTGACCTCACCTGGCTGTTGAGTTTCAAAAACATCGAGGGCCAGACAGCCTGTGGGTCTAGAGGCACCAAGAGTACAAATTCACACCAGAACATCGGAAAAGGAGTCACCACAATGCAGATGCAATGTCCAGAGAAGTGCGGCCACTGCAATAAGGTGGAGGAGTGTGCTGCAGTTGGATTGGTCAGCTTAGTCCTGAGGAGGGAGCAGCTGGTGGATGCAGACTTGGACCACTCCTGAGAAAAGTAGAGGTATGGCTGGACCCAGCTGAGAAGACATCAGGAGTAGTGTGTATAAAATCTACTGGACCTAATGGGACTCATTGAAGACCATTGCAGACTCATTTTGAAGACCAAAGATAGTGTACCATTCCTAACCAGGAGACCAAGACCATTGCAGACTACTTAAAGAAGAATTATTCTGCTGCTTTGGGATGCTATTGAAGCCACACAGAAATCAGGGCCCCACTTTGAGTCTAACCTGATGAGGGAAACAATGAAGCAATTTGGAGTACACAAAACGGGCACAACACTTCTTTCTCTACCCACAGTCAGACAGTATGGCTGAGATTTATACCAAGACTCTAGGAGAAAATTTGAGGAAGGTCATGGCCAATCATCAAATGGATGTTAGGGTGCCACTTTCTTGCTGGCCTACTGCTCTTTAACCCACCAGACCAGCCAGTTTGGTCTTTGGCAGGCAGCTGCATCTACCATGCACCTAATGTTTGGGAGACCCCTGGGGCAGAACAGCCAACAGTTGACTACATGGTAATCTCAGACAGACTTCATGTCTTTCATGAGATGGCCCATCAACACATCTAGGTAATGAGCAACCAGATGAAGAGCCATTACGACTGGTAGGCCAGCAACTGAGTATTCCAAGAGTACCCTGATGTAGCTCTGATGTAGCTGTATTGCCCTACCCAGACCAAGGGATATGTACCAAGCTTCAATGCCTCAAGGTGAAGAAAATTAAGAATGCTGCCTATTGTATCCAGAAGCTGCCCCAAGGGAAGAGGTTGGTGGTACACTTGGATTGTCTAGCCTTCTAAGATGGTGTTGATTGGGATTAACAGCCCTGAGGAGAGGGCAGTGTGACAACAATTGAACTTAAGCAAATAAAAAATATCATTCTGGTTGAATATGCCAAATGCGAGCACCTGTACCCTGCCACCCTGAATTGCTGTATTGGCATGAAAGGCTTGCTTTCAATTTTGATAACTGATTGTTGCAGGTGTGTGTAAAAATAACACAGTGCATGCTGGCGGTTTACGTTAAAATGAAGTATTGCCTGACCAGTGTGTAATTTACACCTGGAACAATAATTTAAAAAACTTGGTAGCACAACAGCCTAAAGTTGGGCCAAGGCCTGATTGGTGCATCCCCATCTCTGCCCATTTAAGGCATCATGGCTGGTAGGATGTGGTTAGCGCCCTGAGTCTCCCCCAGCCAGTTTATGTGGTCTACACAACCTGGAGCTGTTACCTTTTCAAGTAGCTCCTTAATTGACCCCCTAGGAACCTCATGAGGCTGAGTGAATCCTGGACCAGGTATCGGGGATTGAACCCGGCCTTCCACTTGGAAAACAGCCATGCTACCACTGCACGAAGGAGAAACAATAACCTCTACTTCTGGAAATTTCTTGCCATCCTATCGACACCTGTTTAAGCTGAGCAGTGAGACCCTGCACTGTTTAGTTTGGAGAGAGAGTCTCAAGTGATTATTTTTGACAATGAGTTTGGAGTGTACAGTTGCAGTAGAGAGACAGCTGCAGCAGATGAGTGAATGTTGTAGTGATGACAGATAAAATTGTGTTGCAGGTATTGAAATAAAACTTTTTATTGTAAACAAAGTTTGAAGTAATGAAAATACCAAATTTTGTATTTAAGCTCAGTATCTTTTAAGGATGTGATACAATTTTAAGGAAAATTCTCCCATCCCAAACTACCCTTTACAGGGAAGGCTCTAATGATTTTGATTAAAGTACCTACATATATTAAAGATATTTACACTACAAATGCAATCAATATCTTGAATTTTCTGGGAATAGCCTCTGAAGACCTCTTCATTCTGGATGACTTTCCCATAATTAGTAAACCACAAGAGAGACAAAAAAGCAGGAGACATTAAAAAATGCAATACATGTCCAATACATTTTTTTTTTGTGGAGTTAAGCATTTCTGAGATATTCCTTATTATTGTTGCAAATTTCCAATACTTGTTTTCTCAAATGTAAAGTTGTCATTTTTTTATTTTTACTCTTATCATGTAAAGAGAACGGAATTTCAATGTCATCACTTAGTGAACAGCTTTTTAAAGTTTTGGCTTACCTTAGTCTAGTGTATGCCCTTATTTCTCTTGTATGTACAACAAAATAACCAAATAAGACTATTTTTGTAAATTTTTAACTTTATTAGCATTAGAAGAATAAGAATTTGTAAGAATAATTTGTTGCAGAATAGGTAGAGAAAGTCATGTGGATGAAACACATTAGAGTTTTACTTACCAGATTCCCCCTTTTTTGATAGTGTTTAATTCCCATTCTTACACATATGGCACTGCAGGTTATGACACTGATACATGGAATGAAGATGGAAGGTAATGTTGGGGAAAACTGGAGAAAACCTGCCCCTGTCCACCACAAATTCCCTTTTTACACATTTCTATCCTATTGTGTTTGCTTCTAACCCTCATGATATTACAGCATTTGAGGACTAAGGGATCTCTTCTCTGAACTCTCTATTTTATTTTCTTCAAAAGTCGCTAACATCATGGCGATATATGACGACTTCAAAATGGCAACTTATTGAATGAAGTAGCTAGAGTATATCAACCTTCTCAGCTAGGTCTAATGGACCCAAAATATATGTATATCCTCCAAACATTTTGGGAGTTGAGTATGGATGATACAGCTGCCAAATCAGAAAAATATATCTATTCATAACAATTGTTTATTTGCTCATGATTATGCTTCCTAAAGCAAATAATTCTGAAAAATAATTCCCCAATCATATCCATGCTATAAGGCATCTAAAATAAAATGTACAGTCCTTTTCATGCCTAGAAATTTTTAGTAAATCATATGAAGACTTACTATCCAAAATATACTGAACTCGTTAGACCACAGAATTGCTGGTCTCTTTGGCATCAGCCATTATGAATACCCATTATTGCTGGTTTGGGGTTTTCAAGACTTTATATTATTTTGTTAAATTTATGTTGTTATTCAGTTGTTACTTATGATGTTATGAAAAAAGGGTGCAGTTTCATGGCCAGCACATCTAGACCCTTTTTTAAATATCAGACTATAGATACCATTTCCACCACCTCCCTTTTGATTATAATGAAACGCTTAAGGAAACTATCTATGCAAAAATTATCTTTTTACTTTCTCTAGCACATAGGTAGTATATGAATAGGTGGAAAGAAGGTGTTGCATTTCATCCAAACATTCGATATTGAGATTTCACTGTAAACACACATTTTAGGGTCTTCAATAAAAAAAGGCATTTTTAACCAGAGGTTCGATGTCTGTGACCAGCTAACTCAAAAACAACCAGTCCATTAAATACCAAACCCAGTACTTAAGTATAGCATCTTCCAAAGATACGGCATAAAGATTTTCAAGAAAATCCAACCACCCAGACTACCCTTTACATGGCAAAAAATTCCCAAAAATTTAAATTTCCTCAGAAATGGCTGTTTTTTTTTTTTTGTATTACATACAATACAGTATATTTAGATGACAAACAAAATGCATATCTTAAATTTTCTGGGAATACCCTCTGAAGCCCTCTTTATTCAGTACTTGTATAAATGGTAAACTATATGGGATAGACAAAATCTTAGTGTACAAAAATTGTAAATCCCTTAAAACATTCTATTTATGTCCTATAAATGTTTTATGGAATTAACTATTTTCGAGATAATCTTGGTTATTTCTTTCAATTTTAAAATACTCATACTTTTCTTAAATGGGAATGCATCATTAATTTCATCTCTCTTTTTCTTTTTTTACTCCAGGCTATGCAAAGAAAATAAGTAATAAAACCATTTCTGCTAATTTTTATCTTGATTAAGATGGGGCAGATAAGAGATGAAGCTTTTGTAAGAATAATTTCTTGTTGAATAGATAGAAGTCATGTGAATGGAACAAATGATATCTTTTAATATGAAGTACCTAGATAGAAAAATAAGCTTTGGTAAGAATAATCTGTAGAAGTTTTACAAGCTATTTGGAAAGAGTTTATTGTCAGTGCAAAATAATGTGATTAGTTGAGGGGGGAGAGGAACCTTATTTTGTGTTTGAAGAAATACTATTTTCTGGCAATAAGACATATTAAAACCTATATAGTCAAATGTTGTTATAAAGAATTTCATTTTACTGTATTGCAATTTTGTTAAATTAGTTATTAAATATTCTAATTATTATTATTATTAGGATTAGTATAATTACTATTAGCATTTAAATAAAATGATTCAGATATTAAGGAAAGATGGATATGAATGTGGCAAGGTAACAGCCTGGGCTGCTGTATAGCCATATTCTTTGTATTGTTGCTTCAACAAATAAATATTATCCCAAAAAGGGCAAAATTGTGACTTTTAAATCTAATACGATATTGCATCTATTTTTACTTTCTCTACACTTTTTATGTACATAATGTATAGAGAAGGTATTGCACTCCATCCAAAATTTGATACTGAGATTTCACCGGACATACACATTTTAGGGTACCCTGTATCCAAAAAAAGCATTTTTAGAAAAAGGTCTGTGTGTCTGTGAATACAATAACTCAAAAATGAAAAGTTGATAAAATACCAGACTTGGTATTTAAGTTTAGTATCTTCCAGGGATGGGACACAAAGATTTTGAGAAATATCCTCCCACCCCAAACTACCCTTTACATGGAAAACATTTCAAAAATTTTGATTTTCTCAAAAATGGCTAATGATTTTGATTAAAATACTGTATATTAAAGATATTTACATGGCAAATAAAATGTATATCTTGAATTTTCTGGGAATAACCTCTCAAGACCTCTTTATTCTAAAGGAATTTTGCGTAACTGGTAAACCATAAGAGATACACAAAAACTTACTACATAAAAAATATAGATCTCATTAAAGCACACAATTCATGTCATACTCATTTTTAATGATTAGATATTCCTTGTTATTTGTTTCAGGTTTAAAATACTTAAAACTTTTCGGAAGTGGAAAGTTGTAAAGGGATTTCAACCAAATTGCAACAAGGTTTTAAAAGATGGACTATCGTTTTAGTCTAGTGTATTTCCTTATTTCCCTCTACTTATAAGGAAGCAAGTAATTAAAGAAATTTCTGCTAATGTTTATCTCCATTATCATAAAATAGAAGAATATGCTTCTCAACAATAATTTGTAACAGCGATATAGAGAAAGTCATGGAAGGAATGCAAAACATCAGATTTTTAATTTCTCTTGCCCCATATGTACAATGTACATAGGGATAGAGAAGTATTGCATTCCACCCAAAATTCGATGTCAGAGATTTCACCAGAAATACATGTTTTAGGACCCCCTGAATCCAAAAAAAGCACTTCCAGAAAAAGGTCCGTGTGTGTGTATGTGTGTTTACATGAACAAGATAACTCAAAAACGAAAAGTAGCTAAAGTACCAAACTTGGTATTTAAGTTCAGTATCTTCCAGGGATGCGACACGAAGATTTTGAGAAAAATCCCCCCACCCCAAAATACCCTTTACATAGAACTTTTTTCGAAAATTTTGATTTTCTTAAAAATGGCTCTAACAATTTTGATTAAAATATTGTATATTAAAGATATTTACCTGACAAATAAAATGTATATCTTGAATTTTCTGGGAATAGCTTCTAAAGACCTGTTTATTCAGGATTAATTTTGCTTAATTTGGTATAACTAATAAACCGTAAGAGATAGACAAAATTTTACTATACAAAAAATGTAGGCCTTGTTAAAATACACAATTTACGTCATATACATTTCTTTTCGTGGAGCTTACCGTTTTCGAGGTATTCATTGTTATTAGTTTCAGTTGTGAAGTACTTATACTTTTCTCAGACGGAAGTGTCCGTTTTTCTTTTGTTCTACTCCTGGCCAAGAAAAGAAGCGATTTGTAATGAGAATCGCATAACAGCTTTTAACACATTTGACTATCAATTTAGCCTAGTGTATTCCCTTATTTTCTTCCTACTTATAAGGAACTAAGTAATAAGAACATTGTGATGAATAATCTTATGTAAGAAGTTTGTAGAACGGCTAGAGAAAGTCATGTGAGTGTAACACTTCAGATTTTTACTAATATGTACATAAATATAGGAATGGATATGGAAGAAATCAATACAGCTTGAATTTGCCTACTAAAGTAACTTTGTATCATTACATAATTAATGAACGTACAGTAAGCTTATACAAGGTGTTAATGAACTACACCAAAATATTTTCATAGTATAAGGAGATGTCTTAAAAAAGTAATTTGATAGGAGACCTCTGGCCTGTCTGTCTGTTCAAGTTTTGTAGTACAGTTTGCTACTGGTTAATGATGATACCATTTAAGAACATAACATGTTGTAAAGTATCCCCATGGGTCACTTGTGTGCCTTCTTTGGTAGTCGGATGGGTTCTCAAGCTTGGAAATGCTAGAAACTTTCGCACGTTTATGGTGTCTGTCCACCTGCAGCCTCCTATGGTTCCTTCATCGCATCCCATCTTCCTGGGGGTGTTAGCCACAAAGGTAGATCTGTATAAGTCACAATGCCTGAAGTGTCTTTCTCTGTTGTCTACCCTTTGCCCTTACAATGGATTTTGTTCATTAAAACACAAACATAGGCCTTTACAAAAATTTATTAGTAAGCTAAATCGTATGAATTACAACATAAGTTTTTATACAAGTACAATAAATCAGTCACATTCATAGAATAAAATTGACTTTAGACGGACAAATTAAACAATACTTATCATCTTTTAGGATGTACTCCTCTGCCAAACAAAAACATTTACCCTAAAACAAGAAGATCACAGAAAAACAAGGTATCTTATTCAATTTTTGGAAGCATTTTCCATCTAGCGAATCTTATCTTATTATCACTTGCATTTTGTATCTTATCTTACTTCAAGCTATATGAATCAACCGGTCATCTTAGGAATGGATATTGCTTGTAAATACTCGTTGCATTTAGGCCTCAAATGCACTAAGGAAATGGACAAGCATTTTCAACAAATGTTATTAAATTCTCTAATTTGCAATAGATAACCAAGTACAACCCCATTCTAATAAGATTTAGCTTTTTGAAAGTAAATCTACGAAGAAATCTAAAGAGCATGTTGGTTACATTTCTCTAAATCTATGCTTAGAATATTCCAAAATAAGGGGCAAAGCTGTTCCTCTATCAATGTACCAAAATCTAGCCTCTTATTTTGGAAGTACAGAGTTTTTAAATATAATCATAAATATTACATATATGCTTTAAGATCACATTCTGACATTGCTAAACATGTCCAGTAAGAATTCAGCTAAAAAAGTGAGCAAATCAGGCAGTGATAGCTATATACAGGTGTTAAAACACTTAACTGTATTACATGAATACTATATTAAGGCTGGTTCGTAATTAGTGGAAATGAGAACAGTGAAGTTAAAATACATGTAATGCATTGTGAGCATTCACAATAAATGGAAAGCTTACCGACAGCTAGTGATGGAAACATCAGACATGATAAAGAATACAAATAGCTGCTAGTGTACTCTCTAATCAGAAGCTTGAAAAACATCACCTCAACAAATATAGAAAAACAGAGCAGACTTTAATATGCCAAATGACAAAATTTTCCCCAAGAGGCATAAAAAGTAGTAATACTATGGCTTTTAGACAATATTTATTCATGGTTCACACTATTTATTGATTTCCCTGACTTTTGAAGATTACATTGAGACATTTTTGCAGACAACCGAGATGTTTTAATTTGGTACTGTAAAATATTTCTAAATGTCATTAAATGTTTATTAACAACAGAAATACTACTATGAGGTTATTTACATTTTAAATTAATTTACTTTTTAAAATATTAGTGAGTTGATTTTCACACAAATTTCATTTACGTTCAAGCTATAAACTCTTGAAATGCTTTCAGACTTTGTCTACATACTCAATATGGATCATTTATTAATAACGAAGCCTATTAATTGTAATTACTAACTTATTGTCAGCTATTCCTTATTTAGCTATTGATTACAACATTAATAATTACTAATACATAAATTATTTGAACCACCTTAATTCAGCAAAAAAATTTTTGCCCAAAAACAATTATATTCTCACTATATACACTATTTTTAGGGATATTTTTTTTTATAATTATTGAAAGAGGAAGAATAAATAACAAGCATCCATTACTGCCATGGAATAGAATGTATCCAAAAATACTTCAAGATCTTACAACTTGACAAAGTGAAGTTTTAAGTATAAACATTGCTTCATTAATATTTTGAAAGAGAATTAAAAAGTTTGATTAAACATGTTGAAAGCAGTACATGATAGGCTTTTTTTCTTCTTTTTCCTTTCTTTTTTCAAATTTAATTTGAAGCCTTTTAATCTGGTAAGTCATATTGGACGATGAAATCATAGAGGTGCTCAAATGAACTCCATAGAGTCCATAGAGCTTAAAGATACTCAACATTTGTCTTTTTAGGATAAAAGAAAACCCATAGTAAGAGAATTTATGTAAAAATGTCTCTGATATTCTTCTGACAACTAGCTATTTCCCTGACTTTTCAATGTATGTGAAACAGTTTCTCAACTTTCCCAAACAGTTTGGTTAAGTGCAAATCATGTTATTAGCCATTATGGTGGTTGAATTGAGGCTAGTTAACAACAACAATCGAGAACGGTAGCCAGAACAAGAATTGACTTTCCACATTGAGAACTTGGATTTCTGTTCTAGTTACCTGGCTGCTGTGAATCAAAATCTTGTGTCCTGCATGGATTTCTATTCTCATTTCTATTTTGGGTACCATTCTTGAAATATTATGAATGAGTATTTATAAGTAGTGAAAATATCCCAACGTGCTTAATCCTCTTTCCCCATCACTATCGATAAGCATTCCCATTTCTGTTTTCATGTAATTGATCAATCAAACATCTCTTTGCTTTCTGCTCTCATTCTGTTTATCGTGAACCAACCTTTAACTCCCTGATGTGCTATTCCAAGATATTTTGGGGTCAATGAGTTCTCAAAAAATTACTGTGCCAATTTAATTTGGTTGCTTAGTTTCCATTTATGGCGATGACATTCTGCATGTATCAGGAGAAATAGGTTACTAATCATGCTATGTTCCAAGATGTTCTTTAAAAAATAATAAAAACACCCAGTTAATTTGGCATTTTCCCCCTCTATTTACTGACACCATGTTTTGGAATTTACTGCACTTAAATGAGGTTTTAGACTAAATGAGAAGATTGTAATATTTGAGCAGAAAACAAAGGAATTATTAATAAGTAACTTACATCTAATTATAAAGCACTGATTATTTGCACAGTAAACACTGTGTTATGTTCTAACACGAGTTATCCTGGAATGCTAGTCTCATCCTATTTGTTTCAAATTACTACCTGGAAAATTAAATTTGACAATGAAGGTATAATTATATACATGTAAAATTGTTATAAAAATAGGTAAATTTCATAACCAGAAATGTGGCACATTAGGGTTAAACTACTTCAGGTGGGAATAACAAATGCAATACTTAACTATAACATTTCTGTAACTGACATGGAAGTGCTCATAAAAAGCCCACATGTGCTATTAATGTTAACCCTTTGTGTTCGGAATAGAGGCATAGCTACAAGTATTTGGAGGTGATGTAAACTGAATTATCAACAGAAAATTTGATTGTCTAATGCAGATCATTGTCAGTTGTCAGAAGTACGAAATATATCACAAATATTGTCAGATGTCAGAAGTGCGAAACATGTTACCTGTGATCTGTTAACATATGTTTAAGTGGAATTCTTGGTCAAAATTTTATGAGGAAGATCTGCCTTATTAGATTTTTTTTTTTTTTGATATATCAAGATAGCATCAAAATACAGATTGAAATTGAAATAATGTCAATGAATTCAGCGACAATTCTTCTTACTTATAATACCTCCATAAAAGTGAAGTGTGAGTAGAAGTTAACCACATTAAATCAATCTGATTAGTCTTTACTGTAAGTAGCTTCACAATATTATACATCTTGTTAACACATTGAAGCCCAAACCTGAGTATAGCTCGGGCCGTGTGAAGTGTTCATACAGCCCATGCCTGAACATAGCTCGGGCAGGTATTTCTAAGGCTTTTAATGGAATTCCACAACTGTAACTCAGTCTTGGGCTATGCAGCAAAGGTCATGCATCAGTTATGCTGCATTCACAATGAAATGCAAGTGCAAGAATTTGGACTCCTATTATTTAATGTAAGCATTCACATAGAAACACGCAACGCAAGAGCTTGTAAACTCCAAACTTTATCCTTGCGTTGCATGCAAAGAGGATGAAGTCCGCTTCTTTTCTCTATGCATTACCTATGAAACGACAGCAGACGATCATATTACAAGATTTTACAGGGCCTGCTGTTCATGCATGCTTTTCTATTTGGCCACGCAGCGCAATCTTTAATCTCCCTTAAGAGGTTATGACAGTCTCTTTGTGAATCATCCTTTGAATTAATGGATGTAACTATCATCTGTGTATAGATTTATTAGTTCTCATAAATCAAAGACACAGAGAGATAATTCTTAGTTCATTAAATGTGTAGCTTTATCACTCACTACAGTCGTCTCTATGCTTGTATAATTTTTGGTAATTCTGCACAACAGCTCTATTAAATCTGCCGTCTGCAAAACAGAAACTACTATGTTCGTATCTTTAGTGGGAAATAAAAGTGATATGTATGGATTATGGTGAAAACACAAGTCATTTAAAATTGGTTAATAAATAGAAGGTGCGGAATTATCCTGATTACATATAATGTGGCAGGTATTGAATTCACGGTCTTTGCTGGTTCTTATTTGTAGACTTTCTATGTATTGTATTGAATTCACAGTCTTTGCTGGATCTGGATTGAAGACTTTCCATTTATTAACTGGTTTTAAATTACTTTCTGTGTTTTCACCACAATCTACACATTTCACTTTTATTTCTTGCTCTAGATACCCCAACATATCTCTGTTTATCAGGCGGTAAAATTAATAGAGCCGTTGTGCAGAATTACCCTATTTTCAACAATTTGGAATGAGCAATTATTGTGACATCACTGCCGCGTGCATCAGCTGTTAGTATGTAATATATTTATTTTGTAAAAGATTGAGTGAATTTTCTTATGTGGTATTGTTGGTTATGTTATTCTGTTTGTAACTTGCGGAGAGCTTGGAAGATATTCGCATGCAACTTGCGGATCTAAAAACCTGTGACAACTTCTTGCGTTGCGCTTACGATTGCAATGTGAATGGTGTTTCCTTGAGTCTGTGCTTATGCTACGTTAAGTCTGCGCTTGCATCTCATTGTGAATGTAGCATTATCGTTTAGTTGTCTGATTTGTGTTGCCATCTGTCTTCGCTTTAGTCAACTATTAGGACATTTAAGAGAGATAGTAATATTGGCTGCTCTCGGGCCAGTCGCGCCATTTTCCTTGAAGGTGGGGATCTGTTTGTTAGGTTTGGTGTTCTTAAATGTTAAAATTCAACACTTTCCTCGCTTTCTGCAAACTGAAGCTGAAATTCAGGATGCAATAAATGAAGTTCTGGAAAATTCTGATTCCAAGGGAGAGATTTTCAAGCTTTTAATAAATGGAGTATAAGCTGCTTTAAGTAGATTTTTTTCCAGTCATATTTGATACTAACTTGTAAATTTAAAATAAAATATTAATACAGAAGTTATGACTACTTAGTTATTTGTTGAGAAATCCTTGAATACCATATTTTTAGATTGTACCAAGGCAGTTTCGCAGATTTCCTTGATGTACTGTAAATCATAGTTCAAAATAGGTGTACAACCTCTGGGTTTTTTGGCTCTTCAACTAAAGAAATGCCTGGGTTTCAATGTGTTAAATCTATCTTCAAATTGAAAAGAATCTACGATTTACATATGTGATTGAAACACTGCAGTTTTAAATTGGCTTTTTTAGATAACTGCCTAGTTGCCAAAATAAATGCTATTTGTTATCTTTTTGATTATTATTGATTCCTTTATTATTAAAACGAGTGCTGTAAAAAGAGGTAATAGTCACAGTTTTAAATTATCACTTGTTTACTTGGTTTCCATCAGATTATACTTCCTTCAAAAGTAACAATGAGTGCCAGAGCTAAAATGTGGTTTCATTATTGTTCTATGTTTCTTTTCCTTTCAGTTTTCATTGAAATGTCGCTGTGCAAGGTAGCTAGTAACATGCCAAAATTCAGTGGTCCTTTAAGTAATAAATTGCAAAAATACATTTAATACTCTCAGATATGACATATTTCCTACTGGCGGAAAATATGCGAGCAGTCAGTGAAATATTTCACTATGAAAAGAAATATTTCATTTATCAACCTATCAGTACAACCAAACACAAAAAATATACTTTCCAAGACTACTGAAAAATTTCTTACATTCGAATGACAATTGCAACCTGAGTTGAAAATCACAATTTCTAGTAAATAGGCATAATGTAAGGTTTTTCTATATTGCTTATTTTAGGGATTTATAACAATTTTTTGCTTGCCCATTTTAATGATTTATAATGCCTAAATTTCCAGCATCTTGTTATAGCATGCATGAATAAGTATAAACAGCATATTTTAAATTTTAAAGAATATTTTAAACTTTGTTAAATCTGATCGCAACTGATTCCACATGGGAAGGGTTATCTTTATAACATCTGCAAAGCTCTAATTTCCTATGTTTTCACTAAATGTACATTGTTATGAGGGCAATTTTTTCTTTTTCAATTCTTATAAGCATATAAGAGAATAACTTTCTTGCAACCCACCCCACCAAGGAAAAGCTATTCATTTAGATCTCAGCTTATAACTATTTGAAAATACTAACCTTTGCTTAGAAACAGCCTTCCCTTTTTGCAGTTTGCTATTCAGGCTGACAGTAAAAGGTTCAAGCTGAAGATCTGATTTTCAAATGTGTCCCACAAACTCAAATGTTTTTGATATGAAGACTGGTTCACAACAATCGTAATGAGAATGACCAAGTTCAAATACATGCAGTTTAATGGGAGTGCTCACAATTGATGAAAAGCTTTCTTTCCACAGCCTAAGGAATGGGAAAGAAGACATTGCCAAGTTTTAATTTTTTTATTCCTGGACATGGCATATTAGAGCCATAGTGCGCATATTGCACTCTCAGCTGTAGGGATTATTCTAGTTGGCCATTGTATGAAACAGCTGCCAGTGCTTTCTCTAGTCCCAATTTTTTCAAATTTTGATGATGGCTAACCTGCAATTATATTGGTTGAATTGAAGGCAGATAAAAATATGTTTGGTCAGTTAGAGCAAATGAGATCTCAAAGTGCAAAATTAATTTTCCACTTTGAGATAGATATGGTTATCGGTGTGCATTCCAGTTCTATATTGTGAACTAAAATATCCTGCACATATCCTGCATTTCTTCCTATTCTCACAATATTGTGATCCAGCCTTCATTTCTCTTTTAAACTATGTTAACACATTATAATTAAATTACCACTGTGAACGCTGAAGAACTCATCTCAGAAATGTAACTTAATAAGATAGTTTGGGTTATGCTAATGAATTTAAAAGAATTAAACAGAATGTCCTTGTAATTTCTATTAGTTTCCTAGCTTGAATATTAACTGCAATATAAGCTTTCAGTTTATATATGTTTCCAAGTAGATGCAGCAAACTTTTTTATCAAGTGTTATATCTCAGCTTCTTTTGTAAGGATTTTAAACATTATTTTTTACATGCAATATATATTTCTTATCATATTACTATCAGAACAAAATCTAAGCCTTGGAGAAAGATCTGAAAATTGTTTTGATCACTCTTTATGTTTATCAGCTTTCTTTGTATCATAATTCCAAATTTCAGATTAATACTGTATACATTATTATAATGCTTCATATGTATCATTCTCAACTTACAATTACAAAGTGGCAACTAAATATTATGTAATAGATTATATAACATAACTTTCACTTTCACGTTTTATTCTGTCATCAAATCAATCAAAATGAGGTTATACTAGGCAATTATTTATATGAAATTGGTGTCAGGATTAGAATTTAAATATATGTCCATTTAATCTTAAGGTAAAAGGCTAACTAAAGCCATTTTATTTAAAGAACGGTAAGACATATGGGGAAGTTAAGCTGTGCGTAGTATTATATGTATACCCGAGTCGGTAAAAACAGGCTCACTAAGTTCTCCAACTTTCAGAGCAAATGCTGCCTGTTCAAATGGCCTCTGCATGGCACCTCGTCCAAATGGGCCAAGATCCCCGCCACGACGAGCAGAGCTGCAGTCCGAAAACTGCTGCGCCAGTTCAGCAAAGGAGGCTCGTCCCGAAACTATCTGCTCTCGGTAAGCTGAAAGAAAATATTTCAAGTATTTAATTCTTTGATAAACTGTAGGATAACCCTATCTGCTGAAAATATGCCTCAAAGAATTACAATGATTACACATCACTGCAATACTAGGACTCTTAAAAAGAAATCAACATTTCAATGCTTTATTTCTCTTCAGTAATTCAACTAGATCACATTCTTTGATACTCAAAATTTAATTTTCTCATTACATTTTCAGAATTAAAGCCTAGAAACTAAGTGTTTGAATTTGTTGTTGTTGTAGTTGTAGGAGAATGATAAATGAAATATATATTTCTGAATATTTGAAGCTACATGCTTGACTATTTGTACTGTAATTCAATAGTAATGTGCACTGGTTTGTCATTGTCATTTCTGTTTGTGAGTTAAAACTATGTAAAATAAAAAGTATTGGAGGAGAACGAAGCATGTGCACTGTTCCCAGCAGGTAATAATAAAATAAGAGCTGTAAATTACAAGCCATGGCTTGTAACAAAACCAAGTCATCAGTAGCAGGGAGTCGCAAGATCTGGTATTGTTAAAAATGCCCCCATGTGCTGAGCCTTGGCCCTATGATTGCAAACCTCTAACTGTTTTCCATCTTCCCATATTGCAAACATATAATTGGCAGACAGCAATAAAGATTCAATTCAGCTTAGGTATTTTGTGTACCTATCAGAAATGACTGAAGAAAGCAATCAGTTTGCATCCTGTTTTGTGACTTATTAATCAGCCATAAAGAGATATTCAGCAAATCTCAGCTGTCTGAGGATAAGTGGAAAAAGACTTCTGCTATGGCCAAAGTGCAATGAAAACTAAAATAAATTCTTCATAAGGAATTTTGTATTACAGGCTTCTGCAATTTCCCCCCCCCCCATATTCTATCCTTAGGTCTGCCATGTTTTTATGCTTTAGTTAGTTTTTTCAAAGTTTGTGTGAATTTTATTACTTTCAAACCAATCATTTAATATTTTGAAGATTTTATTAGATGAATCTGGGATTTGACTGACATTGTGTTCTTTAATTATAATACTTGTGCCATCCGCAAAAAGAACTGGATAGGTATTGTTGTTTATTACTGCAGGTAGATCATTTATATAAACTAAAAATAATAAGGGACCCAGAACAGAGCCTTGTGGGACACCATGCTTTATTTCATACCATTCAGAATATGCATTGCTGTTATTTGAAGTATTTATTATTACCTTTTGCTTTCTTTTTGATAAGATAAAATTCATTGATATACTCTTTGCCCCTAATTCCATAGTTTAATAATTTTGATAGAAGTATTTCATGATTAACACAGTCAAATGCCTTTGATAAATCACAGAATATTTCTAGTTTGTTAAGTT
The DNA here is from genome assembly GCA_030762935.1 of Hymenopus coronatus. Classification (NCBI taxonomy): domain Eukaryota; kingdom Metazoa; phylum Arthropoda; class Insecta; order Mantodea; family Hymenopodidae; genus Hymenopus; species Hymenopus coronatus. Next base: position 43,282,891 of record CM060882.1, on the reverse strand, counting down.
TGCCATCCAATGACTTGAGAACTTCATTGTTAAATTGAAAATGACATCACTATTTGATATGCTCTTCCTGAAACCAAACTGCTCTTTTGCTAAAATATTATACTTATCTAGATGGTGATAAATTCTTTTAAACATAATTTTTTAAAGATTTTTCGAAAAAGCTGTAAGTAAAGATACTGGTCTATAGTTTGAATATTTTAATTTGTCTGGAAATGTTCCTGTTAACATGGATATGTTACATATATGACTTAAAGGTTTGCAAATAATGTCAGCACATATCTTTAATGTTTTCGTGCCTATTTCATCGTATCCTGATGAATTCTTGCTTTTCAGGGATTGTATTACTTTTTTTATTTTGGTTACACTTGTGGGTACTATCTCTAAGGATGTAAAATTTTCCATACAGGATTCCTGAAGGTACGAAATTGGATCTCTCTTAGGCTGTTTCTTTGTCAGTAAATTTTCTGCCACCTGAATGAAATATTTATTAAATTCATTTGCTATCATTTATGGTCACTTGGTTTGCCTTAAATTTATATTATATAATTTTTCAAGTGATATTTACCAGTCTCTTTTTTAATAATGTTCCATATAGTGCTAGGCTTATTGTGAGAGGGCTGTATTTGTTTTTCATAACAAAGGTTTTTAGCTGCATTTATAACCCTTTTTAGAATTCTGCACTACATTTTATAGTGTTGTCTACGTCTACCACACTTGCTTTCTCTAGTTGCTAAATAAAGTTCTCTTTTATGTCTGCATGATATTTTTATACCTTGAGTTAGCCAGTCATTTTTAGAATTGTTATTAATTGTTTTTTACATGGAGTGGAAAACTGGAACTATGAATTCTTACAAAAATGTTTAAGAAGGAGTTAAACTTATCATTTACATTATTTAGTTTATACATTTCTTCCCATGATTCCTAAGAGAGTTTAGCTTTAAAACATACTATGTTTTCTTTATTTATAATTCTAAAGCTGGTTACAAGGTTTGCTTTTTTGGAATTGGGTGTATAATAATCAATTTTGATGAGTTGTCCATCATGGTCTGAAAGTCCATTAACAAAGGATTGTATTTCATGGTAGTCCTTTTTAGATGTATCTATAAAAATATATTGTCGATAGCTGTTTTGGAATTATTTTGAATTCTAGTTACAAAATTGACTGTATGCATAAGATTGTATGATTTTAATAGTGAAAACATTTGCATGTTTTGATTGCTGTCTATCAAGAAATCTATGTTCAAGTCACCACACAAAATAATAACTTGGTTAATATAATTTTGATTAGCATGAAGTAGATAGAAGAGTAAGCTCTTTAACAACAATTTTTACAGAGATGTAGAGAAGTCATGTGAATAGAACACAAGAGATTTTTTCTTTTATTTCTGTTAATGTTGGACTAGACTTTACATGCTAATTATCAAATTGGCAGCAAGATAAATTCTTCTTGTTGCTATCCTCGACTAACTCGAAATAGCATTCCATATCTAGTTGAAACGGTCATGGTGTTTCAAAGTACTATCTTTCTACACAGTATTGCCAATTTTTTATTAGGATCTTATTTTAATTTTCCCTTGAGAATTAACACCTAAGCTACATATTTGAGCTGACAGGCCTGGATTTTAGCTGTTTTCTCTTGCCTCCAACTAGCTATAAAATTAATCCTGACACCTTGAGTTTACACATCATTTATTTATGTTTGTAGTACCAAATATATTACTGTACATGTTCTAAAAATATTTGTTTTTATATGAAATGGCAGCACTAATCAGATCTATTTATGTAAAATTACCGCAGAATTAATCCCAAATGCGTGATAAAGTTTAAAAAATATTGTTTATAATTTTATTTAAAGAACTGAAATTTACAAGTTAAAACAAATAATGCTTAAGCTATGGCAACTTCAGACACTTACATTTAATTAGCTCTAGGGCTTCATCCTTAGTCCTTGTTATTTCTTCTTCTCGCCACGAGGAAGGCCGCCTAGAGTTCTGATGTTTCACTAGCAGATGTCTACATTGAACCTGCTCTGGTCCACTACTTGATACAGGTTCGGCAGGTTTATCAGGACGGTCCCATTGACTCTCTTTTGTATATATATTTAAATAGTAATGCTGGCCTGAAAAATAAACTGTGTAATACTTGGACAATAATAGTAATAAGTTTCATACAGGATATTACATAGTCATAATAAAATACAGGAAAGTCTGAAAAACACCAAGGCAAAGTAATTTTTGTATTTAGAGATTATTTTATACATTTGTATCTGAGAAGTGCAGTTTCAAACGCAAACTTCCTAAAATTGAAATGCACAAGACTTTCCCTTATCCAGCAAAGCGCAACAATTGTATAAAATGTTCTGTGCTGTAAATGTACAATAATTATATGTAAAACAAGAGTGAATTTTGTCTTATAAGAAACCTTAAGACCTGGTAATACTGCTTCTTTCTGTCACGCTTGATGTGAAATTCTTCCTTGTACTATACATAACACATTTTACAGCAAACATCACTACTTGCTACACTATACATGAGATTTCTAGTCCATATTTTATGCAGCATAATATTTAACTATAAACAAAGTGTGCTATAATAAATAGGGAAGTTACTATTTTGCAGCCAGGTAATGCAAATAAATAAATAATTTGCGACTTTCTCTATATCTCTGAAACAAATTTTTGTTAAAAAGTTTATGCTTCTATTTACTTCATGATAAGTTAGAAAAAATTAGCAGAAATAGTCTTATTACTGTAAGTAGAAGCGAAATAAGGGAGTAACATAGGTTAAAGTGATAGCAAAAGATGGTTGCTATGTGACTGAAGTTCCTTTGTTTGTATGGACAGGAATTGACAAATTCCTGTATGAGAAAAGTATAAGTTTTTTAAGGCTGAAACAAAAAACAAGGAATATCTAAAAAACGATCACGAAAAAAAGTATATAACATAAATTGTGTGTTTTAATGTGCTCTACATTTTTTGTGTGATAAGTTTTTGTCTATCTCTTACGGTTTACCAGTTACACAAAATTCCATACAATTCATCCAGAATGAAGTAGTCTTCATAGGCTATTTCCAGAAAATTCAAGATATACATATTATTTGTCAAGTATATATCTTTAATATATGATATTTTTATCAAAATCGTTAGAGCAATTTTTTAGAAAATCAACATTTTCGAAAAATTTTCCATGTGAAGGGTAGTTGGGGGGTGGGGAGATTTTCTTGAAAATCTTTGTGTTGCAACCTTGGAAGATACTGAACTTAAATACCAAGTTTGATATTTAATAGTCTTTTCCTTTTTGAGCTATGCTGCCCACAGACACACACACACACACATATACACAGACAGACAGACACACACATGGACATTTTTCTAAAAATGCTTTTTTTTGATTCTTCAGGTGGTCTCAAAACATATATTTCCGGTAAAATCTTGGTATCAAATTTTTGGTACAATGCAATACCTTCTCTAAACACTATGTACATAGTACGTATAGAGAAAGTAAAAAAGGTAAATACCAAACTTGGTATTTGCCAAACTTCCTAAGACATGACACAAAAGATTTTCAACATAATCCCTCCACCTCAAACTACTCTTTACATGGAATATACTTTTTCAAAATGTTTGATTTCCCCAAAAATGGCCAAGTTTTAATTAAAATGCCATATATTGAAGATATTTACATGAAAAATAAAAAGTATATCTTGAATATTCTGGAAATAGCCTTTGGAGCTCTCTTCATTCTGAACGATTTTTGCATAACTGCTAAGCCATAAGAGACAGACAATATCCACATAAAACATGTAGATTGCATTAAAACATAGATTTATGACAGGCAAAGGGATAACTAGGGGATGATGGAGGAAGTGTATATCATGTTTATATCAAGAAATTCCCACAATTTTTTTCTGAAGTTGGACATGAAGGAATATTTGGGTATCATTTTGATAAAACTTGGTGGACTTGGGTTTGAGAATTTGACAAAAACTAAACTACTCTGCAACTTTCACAACCTTGGGCTCGTATGGCACAATGGAAATTACAGTCTACCTTACAACTCCCAAAAACTACCCCTACCATATTTTCAATTCTGTATGTAGAAATCTGAACTTTTAAACCCATATTGTCATTATGGATTACTTTAAACTTTCGAAAACTCCTCAATTTTTAAAAGCAACCCTATTCTCAAATCCTTATAGATAAAACTATACTGCTTGCCAAAATTAGAACATAAATTTAAACACTTGAGCTACACAATTTGCCAAAAATGTTAGGATTTCTTAAAAATTAAAAATCTTATATATTCATGACTTTCTCTACTCACTCTTCTATAAACTATTCTTACCTTTCATGGGATGATAAGCATTCATTACACATTTCCTCAATTTGTTGAAGGTATAAAAAGGTAAGTTAAAGTTAGATTTCTAAAAAGTGGAACTAAAACTCTACTCTTTTTATATATCTATGAATACATAAAAATAATATTAATAAAAAAAGCGATTTCCCAAAAGTTTTCAGGACTTGCAAATTCAAACCAATGACAAAGATTATTTCATAAATGGTTAACATCACTAAAATGGTTTGACATAAATTGTGGTCATGAGATTTACATTTTTTGTGTGATAATTTGTTTTTTATCGTTACAGCTATGCAAAAATCATTCAGAATGAAAGACTTCATAGGTTATTACCAGAAAATTCAAGATATATCTTTTCTCCATAATATTAATATTAAAAACCTGATATAGTATGCATTTTGATCAAAACCATTAAGTGCCATTTTTGAGAAAATAAAAAATAGCAAAATATGATTCCCAAGTATTGATGTGTGTTAATTGTAACACATTTCATTGTAACTATAGTCTACTCATGATTTACAAAAACCATCCTTATCCTTATTTTCAATCCCTTACTTAGAGAATTCATCAATGCAATACAGGTAAAAACCTTGTTTTATGTAAGTCTAAGGAGTACTTATAAAATACTTGTGGGGCTAACCATTTCAGATTTTCTGGTTATTGGTTTTAATTTTAAAATAGTGCTTTCCTCATACAGAATGTCGCCATTCGTATTTCTTGCTCCTGGTCAGCGAAAGATATTGGAATTTCAAAGATATTCACTCTTGCTTAAGCATAGTGTATTTCCTTATTTTGTATCTACTAGGAAATAAGTAATAAAACCATTTATGCAAATGCTTATCTGGATTAATATGAAATAAAAGAATAAGCATCTTAAAATTTTGCCCGCCTGGGTAGCATGTCTGCCTCACGTTCAAAAGGTCGTGAGTTCGAATCTCGCTTAGGGTGAGTTACCCGGGTAAGGTTTTTTTCGGGGTTTTCCCTTATCCTGAGAAGACGAATGTCGAGTAACTTTAAGCTCCATGGACCCCGAGATCATTTGAGCATCATATCATCAATTGCATTCATTGTCCGATATGACCAAACCAGGTTAAAGGACGTTAAACTATATAAAAAAAAAAAAAAAAAAAAAAAAAAAAAAAAGAGCATCTTAAGAATAGTTTGTTGAATGGATAGAGAAAGTCATTATTATGTTAAGTTTTTTTTTTGTATTACCAACTCTCAGTTGTTTCTTGTAATGTCTTGGAACAACATGGGACTTGAAACTGTTATATACCAAACTATATAGCTATGTGCTATATTTGTCATCCCTTTGCCTCCATCAGTAGGAAAATCCTATTTGAGAAACTGGAACAATCAGTATGTGAAAAAGCTTTTAAAAGCAACTTATCAGAAATATTCTGGCCTCAAATTTCATAAAGATCAATAATGGGATCATTATCTCAAGATTATCAAAACAGACCACAGGAGTATTATAGGGAGACCCATTAAGCCAGTATTATGTAACATAGCTACAGGAGATACTCCATAGATCATCCCAGAAGGTGTCACTCTACATGTGCATGCAGATGATATAGTGCTAGTCTCAAAGTCCAAGCTGAAGTTTGACCGACTGGAAGAAAAAAAAAACAAAATCATTAGATCTAAACAAGAAAAGGACTATCTATAACCAGCATTTTTTCACGCAGAAGTACGACCTTTGAATAGGTATCTTGATTTCAAGTCATAGGCACTGCAGAATGTTGCAAATGTATTCATTAATCACATCAATGATAAATTATTGCTGCAATTAGAGCCATGAACAACAAAAGAACTCAATACACTATCAAAACTGTGCTCAGATTATCTCAGATAAAAATCATGTTTATTGTGATGTAAATAAGATATTATTTGGCCATCCTAAAACTGAAACATCCGGAGCAAATAGAAAAAAAATCTGATGTTCTACATTCACATCACTTTTTCTACCTAGGCTGCAAGTAACTACTCATATAAACTGCTGTCTAATGCATGCTTATCAAGATAAATGTTAGCAGAACCGGTTTTATTACATGTTATTTCCTTGCACAAGAGAAATAGGGCTGGCCCTGTAGCTCAGTTGTTAGAACACCTACTTGCTGTATGAGGGGTCCCAAATATGATTCCCAGCTGAAGGGCAGGGATTTTTCTGTAGCTCAGATTATTCCCTATCCTCCACAGAGTCTGGAAGTATGAATATGTGACTAATGGTCAAAATTGAAGATGAATAAAAACCACCACTACAGTACACGAGTTAATAACATTGCTAATAGGCAATATGTTTCGCAGGGAAATGCTGCTGATACATCATGCAGTTAAAGGAGGGATATAGATGGGGGATAAAAAAAAAAAAAAAAGGAGTAAGGAATACAATAAGCTAAAGCAAAGGGAAAGCTTTTAAAAGCTGGTTGCACTGTGATGTTTTTGAAATGCTGTTTTCTTTAATTGACCCAGAGAAAGAAAAGTAAATTAACAGTTTCCCATTTGAGAAAAGTAAAAATATTGCAAAATTGAAACCAATAATAAGAAATATCTCAAATGGTTAACTAGAGTAAGTATTAAATTTTTGTCAATCTCTTACAGTTTACCAGTTATACAAAAGTCAATCAGAATGAAGAGGGCTTTGGAGACTATTCCCAGAAAATTCAAGATATATATTTTATAAAAATATCTTACATGTATGGTATTTTAATCATAATCCTTAAGTGCCTTTTTTGAGAAAATCAAAATTTTAGAAAAAATTTCTATGTAAAGAGTAGTTTGGGATGTAAGGAGGGGGAGGGATTCTTGAAAATTTTGTGTGTTGCATTCTTGAAAGATGCTGAAGTTTAGTACCAAGTTTGGTATTTAACAGGCTCTTCATTTTGAGTTATGCTGTTCACAGACCCACACAAACCTTTTCCTTAAAAGGCTTATGTTTCTGGATTTAGGGGACCTCAAAACATATAGCGCCTCAAGATTGATGTACAACTTACTGGCGAACTAGCAGTTTTTCGTGGGATATCAGGTATATGAACACGTAGAGGAACTTGCAATGAAGAAATATACTAATTCCTTTATTTCAAGTCCATTGGGTGCCATTCCTCTTTCATTCAAATGGCCATCCCATCTAAAAATAGGAAGGGCAGTGTCCATATTTAGAATAAATAATTGGTATGCTTCCACTCCTATGCATGCGTCGCTTTCGCAATACCATACAAATTATGTGGGACTCTTGTGTTTAATTGGGACTCACTACTGTATAGCTTGTAGAATCTGGAAATTCTAAAAATTTAATTTTGTGTCTGAAGTTGCTGTATGTAAATACACATTTTGGTGTTTGTTCGTGTGCATGGAACAGTATACTTCTCCTTATTGAAGATATATGAGAGAGAAAGTAGAATAGTTGTTAATAATAATAATAATAGTAGTGATTCAGTGCTGCTTCAGTCTTATGCATCCAACTCCTGGCCAGATTTTGATGATCATTTAACCAAAATGGAGAGGTGATGTGGCCAACATTATGTATCCCTCAGCCATCATGTTTGGCTATTGTAGCTAGAATCACAACTCCTCACTTTTCTTGCTGAAGCTATACCAGCAGTTGAAGATTTGCATCCCTATGGGTGGCATCAAACCTGGGCACATTCTGTAGCCCAAAATCAGAGACTCCACATTCCAGCCTACTGCATCATGATACAGAACTCTCTAAGTTCTTCAGTAAATAATATAAAACAACAATTATCCATTTATGAACTCAGGTTAATTCACAATGAACATTCACATATATTTTTATTAGAAAACTCATGTCCAACTCAAAGATTGCTGCTAAATCTTCATTATTTTAGAAATTAGTTCATTTCACAATAATGTAGATCAAAGCTCTTTTCTCCTATTTCAATTTTAAATCCTAAGCATTCCTATTACAATCACAAATGCTATTGATATATCTTTTGTATTTAAGACATCACAAATCAACTAGATACACACCTAATTTTAAACATACTTTTATACAATAGCTATACACAGACTAGATGACTGACAAATCATATTTGGAATATTCTGTCAGTCTCATTTTAGGCAGGAGGTCTATTTGAATTTATGAGTGCTGCTGGATGCTCTTACAACATGGTGCATTTGGTAACTTAGTAATGAATACTATTTTGGTACAAAAATTGAATGAGTTTTATTTACGAATGCTCTTTAGTGCTGAGGTTCTTAGCGCCCCATTCTATATTGGTCATGAAATACTGCTTATGCTCAGAGGCCTCTTCTATCAGGTTTGAGATTCTTTTACATGCCATAAATCTATGATGCCACGGGACCAACAGCTAAGGATTTTTATGCCCAAAAAAATTAATCGCCCTCTGCCTGCAATACTCTTAAGGCAAACTTCAAATCAGGTAAAAACTGATTACAACTAATTTGCTTCTTACTTAATTTCAACTAAATAAGGATAATTATTTATCTTAATTTAAATTATTGTAAAGTTTATTTAATTGGGGTGATTAGAAGATAAAAGAAACCCTCTTTAAAATTTAATGTTCTATTCACTTCACGTTAATGAGATAAACCTTGCTGAAATAGTTTTGCTGTACGTACAAAGGGATAGAGGAAACTGACAAGTCAGATCTTTAAAAAGTGGATTGCTGTAAACTCAACAAAATGTTCAATGAAACTATTTCTACAAAAATGTTTATATTATAAACTTGAAGCATGTAGAAAAGTTACTGTAGCAAGAACAGTTTGAAGAAAAGATACAACCTTGCTTTCATCAGTGTTTTAAAAACTTAAATGAAAGTGAGTGCATGCTCCTGACAGAGTTGTTCCAGTTTTCCTCAGTCCTCCTATCAGGCAAATGTAATAGAGATACTCCAAAATTATGCTACAATATGTGCTTCCCAAATTTCCTTTCTCAATTACCATTTTATTTCATATATCAACATATCTGCCACTGTGATGCTGGGTGCAGTAAGAATGCACATTCTTGTGCATAAATTTGTCTGCAACTAAAGATCTAAGTTCATGATTTTTTAACACTAAGAATGCTTAGGGAATACATCTATCTCGGTCACACAATAACTAATTTTAGCCTACTACTACTTAGATGTGAAGAAAGTCTTGAATCCTAAAAATGAGTGCATCACGATCCTTATAAGTGTGTTTCTCACCACATGCCAAAAACTGATCGCAGATACTAAAATTGTAAAACGTTTTTCTTTAGTAAAGAAACTAATGTGCCAACACAAGAGAAACTCATTATTTGTATGCTTTGATTCTGATCCAATGTTAACTGAAACCTAGGTTGTATCATCATTGATTTTGTTTAACAGTTGAACTCTGCATTTGAAATAAAAGCTAATGGTTTACAACTTTTAAAGATCTATTTAAAATGTATTCTTTCTTTGGTTTAATTAGAAAACTATCCTGGTATTTTAGAAAGATGGACTCAGCCTCTTCAGTATAATTGTTGGGGGGGGGGGGGCAATGCGCATGGCTTTGTCAGTTAAGGGGGAAGAATGTCTTGCTTTTCCTGATTTACCTAGACATAAGAATCATTATACTTTTGCAATCTAGATTAAAATGCAACTTGAAATATTGAGTTTACATAAATTATTTAGCTTGAATTTTGTTTATACAAAATCTTATCCAGTTTAATTACTGGAAAACTGTGAGAGACAGGTATATGATAAATGAAAAAATTTAGCAAGTTTTTTAAAATATTTAAACATAGCTAAATAATCTCCTTCTGGCATCAATTCTATCATATGTTTAGGCTTTTTCTAGTCCATCTAATGTGTGCTCTTTTTTGTTTTTAACATCTACTTAAATATTGCTTTTGAGATCTCTGATTAATAAAAAAAAATAATGTAAAGGTACACGCAAGCCCATGAATGCTGTAACTCAAAATCAAAGTCAGAGATTTATAAAATTTGGTATTTCAGTTCCGTATTTTGCAAAGGTGCAATATGACAATTTTCATGAAAGCCCACTCACCCCAAACTACTCTTCACTTGAAAAATGTTTCTTATTCTAGAGTTTTTATTAAACAGTTGTAACAATTTTGATTCAAATGACACATGTTTAAGATATCTGCATGGCATTTTGCTCTCTTGAATTTTCTGTGAATACCCTGTGTGTTCTTGAATGAAATATGTTTAACTCCATTTAACTCTCACTGTTCATTTGTTTTTGAGATATCATGCAAAGAATATGGAACATAGCGACCAGCCTTTATGGATTTAAAAGTAATTTCAGCTTTCTTTAAATGCCTACTCCCTTCTTGTACCCATAATGAAATATGTAATAAAACTCTTTTTGCACACATTAACCTTAACATGAAGTAAAAAGAAAAGGGTGAATAGCAGTTTGCTACAGATATATGGGTAAACAGTGGATAGAAAAAGTCCATAGATCAACATACATTGTCAGAATAGCATATGAATTAAAAATATAAGGTGATTTTTGTATAAACTGCTAAAATAGCACATAAATGTATGATTTAATAAATTTAGAATTCCTTCTGGTGCTTTGAATTTAGTTGTTAAGAAAATGTTACTAACTGTAAAGCAAACCAACCTGAGAAAATTAGCCCTTCAAATCCATATCTATTACGGTGTGACTCAACTTTGTCAAATTCCGAGCTCGACCATATTGTACAATTTGTATTAGTCAGTATTACCTCATTCGGTTCAAATAGGTTATTATATGTGCATTTCAACCATATATTTCTAAGCATTATGTTTTTATTTTGAGTTGCTTGAAAATTGTTGTCCCTTGTTCCAGTTTCATAACTCAGGTTTATGGTAATAAAAATTATCTTGACAGAGTGGGATCAATTCAAAAGTTACAGAAACAACAGAAAACAATAATTTTACTCTATCAAAGAATCTGTGCATTTGTAAATGGTTGTTTCTTTTTAGAGAATTACATTGAAAAAACTAAATGGGATTAAGGTTTGTAAAAGTTGCATGCAAATCAATGTTTAGTTCATGGGTCTTATTATATGATCAAGATTATTCAGTTGGTAATGTTCATCAAATTGCAAATTACTCAAGATACACTTACAATTAGGTTAGGTCTAAGCTATCCCTTATTTTAGTTAGCTCAAAAGCAAAAAAAAAAACAAACAAACAAACAAAAAAAAATTTTAGTGATTGTAACAGAAATGAGTTAATGCTTGAAAATAAAGGTACCTCAGTGCAGTATGTTTTACATTTATTGACTGCTTATTAGCCATCTACTAATATTGGCATAAGCTATGCCCTTGTTACTCAGTTTGAATGCAGTTGTTTACAATTCTAAACAATAGAACTTATTCTATGGATAAACATGACTTTCACCATGGGATATTGCAAAGGTCTAGGATACAGCTTTTTATTTGTGTTAATTGGTAAATTGTTATACATTACATAGAGATGAAAATTGATCCTCAAAGTTTATCTTACAGTTAAAAACTACAATCCCAAGTTAATTTGCTGGCACTTTCAATAAATAACCCCGGCATCATATTTATATTTCCAAGTAAAAAAATATGCTTTACTCAAGCCTTCTAATTATTTTTTAAATTCGAGGAGCGCTATGCCCTCATGGGCCATTAAGTACAACCCAATGCATTTCGGTAAATTTAAGGTATTTTCATGCCAAATTTATTATGAAATTCAAACTTAGTAATATTAAAATAATATGTAGTTTTTAAACGTAAATCAGGCCAACCGACGCTGTCAATAGGGTATCGATCCGTCGGCCGCTAATAATAAATATTGAAGTATCTGTATCATATTAAAATAAAATAATTTCAAAACACGATACCACCCTAAATGGTGTATACAATACATCAGGAATTAAGTAAAATTTTCAAGAACACACACCAGTTGACCTGCTTAAACGCTTTTCCCACCCAGAAGGCAACTCCTCCTCCGCCATTGTTGTACCGGAAGTTTTGATCTACTGAATTTCACCGGATGCTCTGGTAGAAAACCCGGAGAACTAACAACGAAACGGAATATGCCACCACATACGGGTTTTAGCACATACTAATGCTCTAATAAGCATAATGCTCATTGGTGCAGCTTGAAGTCGTTGGCTACTGGGAAATGTTAAAACTGACCAATAAACTCTCCGCTTTTAAAGCAAGTGGCTGCCGTAAGTTTGTCAGGTGTATGACGAGGAATAGCAACACACTTCAGTTTCGAAAGTGTCAGCTGGCGGTAGTACACCGATAGAGTGTAGAAGTTCGTGACATTTAGTAGTGGACGTTTGTTCGTGAGAAATTGTCAACGTGGACAGCACACATTCTCATTCTTTAACGTAAGTTATGCCCTCTGGGCTATCATACATCAGAATGGAGCTATAATAAGCAGAAATATGGGCGGGAGCTTGGGCAAACTGGTCATTTTGACATTTTAAGGCTAATTTTTGAATAACTATAAAAGCGCATGTGAAAACAAACAACTGCTGCCTATAACTAGTGTGATAAATTAGTTCAAATATTTATGTAAACAAGGTACTTTATAGGAGTTTTTGTTAGATGAAGAACTTATTAGAAAATTGTGTATTATGTTTCGAAACATACTGAACCATTGATACCTTTCTGTTGCATGGGGTTATGTGAGTACGTATGTATTATGTGAGCGAATTCACCGCAGTAAATAATCGTTACGCTTAGGAATGATAGAAAACTAACCTCACCTTTACCCCTCCCGCAAAATCTTCCGGTTTCCTCGCCCTCTTGTAAACCCCGACTTGACTTGTTTACCAAACACCTGTTAATAACAGAAACACTCCCACCACTTGTTAAAACTTCCATATATGATTTGAATATCGGTTGAAGGATTTATCGTATAATTTTGCATTTGTTTGGATATTTCAACTCCATTCCTATGGAAACATTTTAACTAATTAGCTTTATTCATAAAAATTATCTTATTCTAACTTTTAACCTTTGCACGATTGCCTTCAGCTGTGTAATTAGTAGAACGTCATTTTATCTTTAAGGTAAATCATGGCAGTCCATTATTTTTTTTTTGTCTTCATTATCTATGCTGAAGGTTCTGAACATATTATTCAATAAACACTCTCTTATTCTCTTTTATTATTTTGTTTTTAAGCTTTATTTAAGGTTGCTGAACTCCCTTGGTTTTTTTGTGACCACAATTATAAGTAATAAAATGCAAACATTTCCTTCATGGCAGAGCTATTTTTACGTGAATCACACATGAAATTTTATGAAATTAAATATTTTCCTTGTATAATCATCTTTTGAAACACCGATATAGATAGTTTCATTTTTCAGTTCAGGAATGTGTCAAAGCGTTAACATCAATTTTGCTAATAATTAGGCAACCTCCTTCGTAACGAAAATTAAACAGGAACATTGAATTTTATTAACTTTTGTGCCTAGTGAGGCTTGCTTTAGGTGGATTTGGCCCCAATATTTGCAACCCCTCATTTGTGGAGAATAAAAGTACTTCCACAGCTTTTTATATTGATACCTTGTCTCCCATGTACTCAGAACTCAAGAAGTATAGTGTTACATACCACCCAAAGGTAGATACAGAAGTGTCCCGGAAATGCAAAAATTCAATTTTCGAAATACGACACGCACATTTTAAGGATAATGCTCACCCCAATCTACCTATTTTACATTTTATTTTCTCAAACATTGCCCAAAAGATTTTGATTAAAATGCCACATATATTAAGATATTTAATGTTAAATATATGTCTTATATTTTCTACCTATAACGCGTATGAAATTTCAAGACCAGCATACAGAGATCCACTTTTAAACACTATCAGCTCAGTCTTTTGTAACCTTTTATCTACAGCGAAGTTTGTGCAAACGTTATCTCGATTAACATGAAATAGAATACATTAAGCTTTTATAAGGATAGTTTGCAGACGCTTAATTCCTTATGTGACTCGTATTTTGTACTTTTGTTGTTCTACCGTTACGCTTTGTAGATGACTTGTCTGTTATAAACTTAGGGGCCTAAGCCGCAAAGCGTAGCCTAAGATGGAAGCCTCAAAGTCGCAAAGTTAGCCGAGGAATGCTTATTATAAATAGAGGAGTAGAGGAATCTGTAAAGCTAAAAAAACCCCAGTGCTTTTAAGAAGTCAAAACCTTTGTAATCTAGCGGGTTTCAAATCGGATCGCTTGTGAAAGTTTTGTGAAATAATCAATAGTGATAAGAGAAGATATGTGAATATAATACATATTTTTTGAAATATGGAATTATAGGGCAACAAATTAATCGCGGACTTGGAGCGGGAGAAGAACAGTTTTATGAAATTTAATTATTAATTAAAAAGAAAATAACCTTGAGTAGCATCAGCTTTTAGTCCATTAGAAAAATGAGTAAGTAATAATTAAAGGAAAATTAGGATTAACGGTATTTCAGTTCTTGTGCTGCTAAACCTTTCTTTGATCGGCTATGATTCATAAAAAAAGTGCTTTCTGTATGTTTAACAAGCAACTGCTATGACTGCAACACTCCATGAGTTAGCAGGAGGGAATCTGCTCAACATCAGATTTCCAGTTTCGAACGAGGGTGTTCTAGAGAGTGTACCATTAATCCAGTTTGTAATGACGTATGTGGGACATAAGCCGAGTGCAGCTGCACCCCAAGCTTAGTATGCTTTAGCATGATTTATATCCACGCCTGCGGCAGTAGGTGATTCCAGCGGATAGTGGGTCCAAATTTATTGTATCGTGAATACCTGTATTTTTAATGGATAATGCTTCTTTTCGTCATAAATTATTACTTATAAGACCCATTGTCACCCTCAGTTTAGCATTATAATCTGAGCATTCATCCCCGATTATACTGTACTTGGAGTGTACATTCGCTCATTAGTAACTAATCAGGATAAAACTGCTTTGAATTTGGACCAAGCATAGCTCTTTTGTACTTTCAAATTATTAACTCGATGTACAATTTTTTTCTTTTTTATTTATGGACCTCGGCGACATTTTCATGTGGAACAAATGCCCATCGGCAATGGTGTTAACTCGGTATTGCAGTGGTTGGATTTCTAATCATGCTTAATTTTTATTTTCTTTACACATACTATGTACATAATGTAGAGAGGATGTATTGTAATGCACCCAAAAATTCGATACCGAAATTTCACCGGAGGTTTTAGGACCCCGTGAATCCAAAAAAAAAAAACATTTTTAGAAAAATGTCTGCGTGTATGTCTGTGGACAACATAACTTAAAAACGAAAAGCCGATTAAATACCAAACTTAATAACTTCAGTATCTTCCAAAGATACGAAATGAAGATTTTCAAGAAAATTCCCCCCACCTACAACTACCCTTTACTTGTAAAAAATTTCGAACATTTTGATTTTCTCAAAAATGGCTCTAACGATTTTGATTAAAATACCTTATGTATAAGAATAGCCTCTGAAGACTTCTTTGTATTATTGTATGCTACTGCTTTACGCCGATTGGTTCTAATTACTGTGTTACCACTTGGATAACGGGAAGGAAAAGTTTGAGAGTGCCAAACTCTTCAAGTTACGGCGCGTTAGGTAAGTCACGTTAAGTCAACACTAAATAGCTCCATGTAACATAACGTGTTAGACATTTACATTACGTTAAGTTCATCGTAATCCCGGCATTACGTCGACTTGCCGTTTACCAACGCACAAACTTGCTTTTAACTACTTGGATATAAATATGACTTGACAAACTAATCACATAAAACCTTTGCAGAAATGCTTACATAAAGGGGAGGGGGGTGGGGATAGAAGAAATGGAATTGATAGGTGTTGTACATCGCGAGAAGCAATTGAACAGCAACGGCTGTTTATGACAAGCATTGAAAAATTCAAACGAACACTAACGGATATCTGGGAAATGGTTGATGCTACAAAAGTTGCTTGAGCTAAATTATATATTTAAAAAAGTTCTATGGCTTTTGTGTTGCACGTTTTTGTCCTTCTCTATATTTACAAGTTGAATAAAATTACAAAAAATTATTACCGATTGAAGCACGCTGTTTCCAGAGTATGTAATATATACATTTTATTCGTCATATAAAATATTATAAATGTATGAAGTTTTGATAAAGACCGTTTACAGGTATTTTATAGAAAATAAAAAATCCTAACAATTTCCTGTAAAGGGTGTAGAGAATTTCATTAACATCTTCGTATCGGTCCCTTAAAATATGTTGAATGTAAATACCGAATTTGAGTTACGTTGTTCACAACCACAAGGAACCGTTTTTTAAAAATTTTTCTGTTTCTTGTTTTTCAAAACGTGTATTTCCGTGAAATCTGATGTCTTTTTGGGATGAACGCTATTCTTCCTAATATTTATGAACAACTGAAAATGGATGAAAAATAAAGGAAAGTTTCATATGAATAACTTGACTAGTTTCGAAAATAATGTGAAGAAAGTTACAGGACTTTCTAACGCACCAATTTTCTGTTTTGTTTCTTAACGGTGTTGATTGGCGGGAATTGGGAAATAAATAGGTTTTTAAAGCAATGAATGCCTCATCTTCCATAAAAACAATTATTTTATATTGCGTTTCATTGCGACTTTCACCCACCCTTCTCTTCTAGGTATTATCGCTGATAGTTACACCCTACCGCCGTTTCGTTCTATACCATTTACATTTTAAATGCCCGGAATTTTCGAATCTCCTTTACATATCTCCATGTGTTGTATGGTACTATATTGAGGATGTAAATGTTAATTACTCCGGAAACGCGGACATGGAATGTTCTAACGGCTGCCAAGAACAAGCGACTGCTGTTGAACGTTACACATCTGGGAAAGTAGAGTAAAAGATCTGGTCCACTTGGACCTCGGCTGGTGAAAGGGACGTTCGATAAGAAACCTCTCAACGATTTTGTGGTGTCAAGGTGGTAGCATTGCTGTGGGTACATTGCCCGCACTCCCCCTCAGAGGGCGATGTCCCGCGTAGGTTCTGCAACATTATATAAGCAGGAGATAGGTATCTACACTCTGGTTGGTGACGAGATTGTGGTTGGTTGGTTTGCTATTGTGTACGGTGGAAGCAGTCATTTTCTCAAAAAAAAGTTTTCGCGATTTAAATAAATGTGAAATAAGAAACCATTTTCTATTAATGATAATAGCGCAGATACCTAGGTCGGTTTAGGCGACTCAGTTGGTTAGGTTCTGGCCGTCTGATCCTAAGGTCGCGGGTTCAAACCCGGTCCAGATCGGCAGATGGATACCGTCCAGTATACTGCTTACATTATATATGGGTAGATGGCAGCGCCGTTGCAATTGCCATCTATTTTCAGTTTTGCGATTGTTTAAGACTGAAGGTGGAACTTTGGATCGTAGTACTGAATATGGTTACCATGCTAACTTCATATACTCAAGGTCGCAGAGGACAATGGATATTTTTCGGGCGTAAATCCCTAGCATGGCTTCCTTCGGAACGGAAGTAAAGCCGTGGGTCCCGTGTCGTAGATTTACGGCAAGTAAAAGAACCTCAAGCCTGATATTGAGGGCTCTGGGTAAAATTAAGTGGTCTTTCTCGCCCAGTATAGAATGAGACGCTGAGAACCACAGCAGTTAAAGAGCATCCATAAATAAGTTATATCACAAATAAAATTGCCCGCCTGGGTAGTGTGGTGCTAGCGTGTCTGCTTCACATTTAAAAGGTCGCGAGTTCGAATCTCACTCAGGCTGAGTTACCCGGATAAGGATTTTTTCGGGGTTTCCCTTATCCTGAGAAGACGAATGTCGAGTAACTTTAAGCTCCATGAACCCCGAGATCATTTGCGCATATTTTCACCAATTTCATTCAGCGTCCAATATGGCCAATCGGGTTAAAGAACGTTAAACTAAAAAAAAATAAGTATGAATAGAGGTCCGTGGGATTCATTTGTCGAATAGTGTATACTACGTATATCATATTTAAGCGCCCACAAAGTACAATTCTTACTGAAAACATCTTCCCTGCTGCTAAAATGTGCTCTTTTACAGAGACGCGTTTTTAATACATTTATTCGTTCCTGTGCCTAATCAGAATGTTGCACAATGTAAATTCGCAAAAGTGCAACATGTGACGGATTATTGTATCCGCATGGCTTTCTCTATCCATTCTTAATGGATATAAACGTTTACAGAAATAGTTTCATTCGATCTTTCGTTGTATATCAACTCTGAAGCGGTAGTTTAAAGAGTGAATCGCTGTATTTTGACTTAAAAAATTCCGTCTTTGTATGTCGGGCTAGGTGGCTAAGTTGGTTATGTGCTGACTTTATGATCCCAACGTCGTGAGTTAAAAACCTGTCTATTACTGGCATGTAAAAATGGTTAATTGCACAAAGAGAAAGTATAAGGAAATGTAAACTATTTAAACGGGATTTACTTTTTTGTGTGGTAACATTTTGATTTTTTCTTACGGTTTTACAGCTATGCAAAATTCATCCAAAGTGAAGAGGTCTTCAGAGGCTATTCACAGAAAATTCAATATATACATTTCATTTGTTATAAACATATCTTAAACGTATGGCACACGATCAAAATCGTTACAGCCACTTTTGATAAAATTAAAATTTTCGCAAAATATTCCATGTAAAGGGTGGTTGGGAACTTCCTGAAAATCTTTGTATTGGATCCGGAACTTAATATACAACGTCTTTTGTTTTTTCGGTTACGCTGTTTGCACACACACATGGATCTTTTTCTAAAAATGGTTTAGGGGTTTCAAAACATGTATTTCTTGTGACATTTCGGTATTGAATTTTTTGGGGGAATACAATACCTTCTTTATTATGTATATTGTATATACGCTGTCGAGAAAGCAAAAGTGATTATTATTATTATTGTTATTTTATATTGAGGGAGTCTTAAAACATGTTTATTTTTTTGGTAGAGTACGTACCTTCCCATGCTTATTCCAATAGTGAAAAGGAAAGGATCGTCCAAATCTAGAATTTGGCACAGTTCTAGAGACGGGTGTAATTTTTTATATCTAAATCCAGAGTCATATCTCTGTTCTGAATGAAACCTTTGCATTAAGCAAGCTGTAAATCTAAGTTCTGGCGATTCACATGTTGTGAAGACTTCTGCTACAAGAACTTCAAATTGATCTTTTCCATGCGACTGGTCTACACATGCATAAGATTAAACAATGGCAGCATCCGCTACAAGGTGGGTCGATACTGTCTGCTAGAAAGACGGTAGGGGACGGAGTTCGATTCTCGATAGGGCAGCTCCTGGCCTGCGTCCAGATGGTCTTAGTCACATCGTCTATCCTGGATAAGAAGCAGAGAATATTTTCTGAAAGTACGCCGACTACTTTTATAGTCTTGCTTCCTTTATAGCGTTATGTTCTTTCCGGTGACACACTTCAAGGACCATAAACTTCCATGAGTACAGTACTTGCAGGCACCACTTACTGTTACTTTAAGTGTCAGTAATGTCACACATTTAAAGCTTTATTGCATAAAAATGCTGTCATCATAAAAGATTGCTGCATTTCTAAAATTACCGAGAGGCACGACGGACTGGAATGTGAAACTCCTGGCTTTGCGCTCTGTGGACAAGGTATGTCGGTACGTCATGTACTGATAGTGTGTGCTCGTCTAGCGGATTTACGAGCCACTCTGCAACTGCCTGCCAGTACTTCTGAGATTATTCCAGAGCGATGGATAGGCTTTTTTAAATTTTTATCTACACTGCCTTTTAATATGAATGTATAGTTTTATTGTCATTTTAAATCCTGGACATTGCCAGAGAGGTAGCAGACGTTTTTCAAGCTCTTAAAATTTTTAGGCAATGTGTTTTTATCACCGGGAATTTGGTTTTAGTTCTACCTTTTACTTTCTCTACACGTACTATATACAGTTTATAGAGAAGGTATTGTATTGCACTCAAAATTGATACGATATTTCACCGGAAATATATGTTTTGGTTCCCCCTAAATCCAGAAAAAAAAAGCATGTTTGGAAAAAGGTCCATGTGTGTGTCTGGACAGCATAGCTCAAAAACAAAAACACCGTTAAATACCAAACTTGGTATTTAGTTTTAGCGTCTTCCAAGGATGCGACACATACAAGAAAGTCCCCCCGCCGCAAACTAATCTTTACATGGAAAAATGTTCGAAAATTTTGATTTTCTCAAAAATTGCCCTAAGGATTTTGATTAAAATCTCTTATATTTAAGATATTTACATGACAAATGAAATGTATATCTTCAATTTTCTTGGAATAGCCTCTGAAGACGAGTTTATTCAGGATAAACTTTGCGGAATTTTGCATAACTGGTAAACCGTAAGAGATAGACAAAAAACGTATCACACAAAATATGTAGGGCTCGTTAAAACACAGAATTTATGTCATATAATTTTTTCGTGAGGTTGACTGTTTGAGAGCTATTCCTTGCTATTAGTTTCCGTTTTAAAATACTTGTATCTACTTTGCTCATATGGGAAATATACTCTTGTCCATATAAACAAAGGTACTTCAATCACATAGCAACCAGCTTTTAAAAGCTTTAACTATCCTTTTAGCCTATGGTACTACCTTATTTCCCTTCAATTTAAAAGGAAGCAGTAATGCTGCTATTTTTTTTTTTTTTTTATTTTTTATTAGCATTAAGTAAATAGAAGAATAAGCTTGTAATTTTTGTCCATTAGCATTAAGTAAATAGAAGAATAAGATTTTTAACAATAATTTATTGTAGAGAGGTAGAGAAAGTCATGTGAATGGAACACATCAGATTTTTAATCTTTGTTTTCAATAGTTTTTAGAATCCCTGTGGTTTTACTATGAGTAGTTTTATTCGTACTGAATTTTATCTCTAATTTTAGTTTTTATCTAGGATTCATTTTTATTGATTTTGTTCCTTGGTTTTAAGCCCGATTGTTTTCGGAGGGTGCTAATAATCACTGCAATTGAGCACCCTTAACACCATTAACCTCATCATAATCATCAACGTGAACTCCGTCTTCCTAGGTTTTCCTCAGTCATAACTGAAGTGCGGATTTTTAATTTTATGTAGTATAAAATTGAGAAATATCTACATAAATGTGAAGTAAAATATGGTAAAGATATAATAAAATATGAAGCTATTATTAAATATATATAATTATGCATAACAAATCATTTAATATTACATTAAGGGTCAAAATTTTAAATAAAATTTGATGTTTTACATTCGCATAGCTTTCTCTACATTTCTGTAACAAATTATTGTTAAGAATTTCATATTAGCAGAAATGGTCTATTACTTGCTTCTTTGTAAGTAGAAGGGAAATAGGGCTACGATAGTTAAATCCTTTAAAAGCTGGTTGCTATGTGACTGAAATTCGTTTCTTTGCATGGCCAAAAGTTGACAAATTCCCGTATTTTTAAGTATTTTAAAACTGAAATCAATAACAAGGAATATCTTGGAAATGGTCAACGCCATGAAAAGAATGTGTATGACAGAAATGTGTGTTTTAACGAGATCTACATTTTTTGTTTCGTTTAGTAAGCTTTGTTAACAGAGTTTCATTCGTAATCAGTGGAAGAAATAAAGTAATGAAGGACAGTTTTTGCTAAGAAACCTACTTGTCATATTTTGCCATTTTGAAGCTATAGCATTGTAGGTTTCATAGATAAATCTGAGATCGTGAAAATTACAGCTTTGGATAATAAACCTCCGGGTTGATGTTTTGTTTCGGTTCAGACTAATTAGGAACAACGCTAATACTCACGTGCATAACAATATACACGTGACTCTGGCCGGACGCTGGTAAATATTTGTTGTTGTTATCCTTGGACTTTGGTTATATAAATGAAACCAAAGTTTACGTTGGCTAGACTGCATAACTTAAATTTATTCATATAAGGCTTTTCATTCTATCGCAAACTTGTATCAGATGAAAATGTTGGTTTGTGTAGGACTTGCAGGTTAATACTTCAGACATTTCATATCCTAAAGATACTTACAGAAATATTTATTGCAAACAATGATTTTATAAACGACAGTTTAAAACCTGGTGAGCCTTGAGATACAGTGAAGTCGTGAGGTTTCTGCCTGCTGCTTCTGTCCTCCTGTAGTTGTAAATATGTATTTTGGGAATTTCATAAGGAGCTAATTGTACTGAATGTAAAAATTTTACATCATTCACGTCAAAGTTTTCTCTAAGCACTACAGTATGAAACGAATTTATCATTATCATATAGGATACCAGAAGTACCTATTAGCACAGAGTTGTTAATTTTCTTTCCGCTTGGCAAGATGATAATTTACATTCTCTAACATGTATGTAAAATGTCTATAGAATGTAGTTAGAGAAGGTATTGCATTCCACCCAAACATTTGAAGTCTAGTTTCACCATGTTTGAGGATCCCTGACTAAAAAGGCATTTTTATAAAAAGGCCCGCGTGTGTATGTGTGTGGACAGCAAAGCTCAAAAATGAAAAGTCTGTTAAATACCAAACTTGATATACAAGTTCAGTATAGATTTTCAGAAAAACCTCTGCTTCATATGGGACATTTTTTGAACACTTTATTTTTATTTCCACTAACGATTTCGATTTTTATTAAAATGCCATATGTTTTAGTTATTTTTATGACAAACGAAATTTTGAATTTTCTGGAATAGACTCTGAAGACCTCTTTAATGTGGATGACTTTTGTTTAACTGGTAAATCATAAGAAATAGACAAAACATTACTAAACAAAACATATAAATCTCATTAAAACACACAATTTGTCATATACGTTTTTACAGAGTTAACTATTTCCGAAATATTCCTTGTTATTGTTTTCAATTTTAGACTAATTACAGTTTTCTCAAACTGGAAGTCATCTTTCGTTTATCTCTTTAGTTTTACTCCTGGCCATGCAAAGAGAAGTAATTTCCAATTATTTCACATAGAGACCAGATTTTAAAAGATCTCACTATCGCTTTTTGGGTGGAATAAATACCTTCTCTACCTATTATGTACATTGTACATACGTGCTAGAGAAACTAATACATCTCCTTAAAGCACACAATATCAAATGTGTCTTTTGCTGCGACAGCCATATCCTTGATAAAGTTTAAGTAGTTTAAAATGTAACCATTAAATTTCTAAGTGCTAAGACGCTGTTCGCTTTTGTCGTGGCCATACAAAGAACATGGCTTTAAAAGCCATCATGTATCCAACTGCCTTTATGTACTATATTTTTCTTAAGATGTAAATATGTAGTGAAAGTTTATTTAATAACATAAATGTATAGAAGAATAATTTGTAGAAAGTAAGTAGAACAAACCGTGTGAATGCAAGTCTTCAGGTTTGTTTTTTCTCTAGCATTTTTCCATATTCAGAGAAGAGATATTTTTGGATACTTAGCTGTATTGATCCGGGGCTGTTAAAAATTTATATCCTTCGTTTCATTCACCCTATTATCATTTATTAGGAACGTTTCTCTCTCACTCAAAACAAAAACTAAGGTTTACTTTCTTTTGTTAAGGGGCAACATTAAAGCAAAATTAAAGTGAGATCTATTTATGGACGTTATTTAACTGCTGCGGTTCTCAGCGTTTCATTCTATATTGGGCTTGAAAGACCGTTTAATTTTACTCGCAGGCCTCTTTGGAAGGCTTGAGGTAAATCGACGACACGGGAGCAACAACTTTACTTCCCTTCGAAGGAAGCCACGCTAAGAATTTTTACTTTTTCTACTTTTACTCGGCTCTTTTTACTTGTCTACACGAACTATGTACGTAGTGTATAGAGGAAGTATTGCATTCCACCAAAAAAAAGATACCGAAATTTCACCCGGAATATGTTTTGAGGCCCCCAAAAAACATTTTTAGAAAATAACCAGTGTTGTGTGCGTGTCTTGTATGTCTGTACAGCCCAACTCATAAATAAAAAGACTTAAATAGCAAGCTTGGTATTTAAGTTTGGTATCTTCCAAGGATGCGACATGAAAATTTTCAAACTACCCTGTATATGGATTTTTTTTTTGAAAATTTTATTTTTTCAGTAATGGCTCTTAACGATTTGATGAAATACCGCACATTAAAGCTATTTACATGACTAAATGCATATCTTGAATTTTCTGGGAATAACTTCTGAAGATCTGTTCATTCTGGATGAATTTTGCAAACCGGTAAACCGTAAGAGATTGTCAAAAACTAACTACAAAAAAAAAAAAAAAAATGTAGATCTCGTTAAAGCACACATCTATGTCCTATACATTTTTGTTAAAGAGTTGAATGTTTTCGAGGTATACCTTGTTATTGGTTTCAATTCTAAACTATCATCTTCTCAAATGGGGGTTACCTTTCGATTCGTCTCGTTTTTGTTTTTCTGGAAATGCATAGCGAACGGAACTTCAATTGTTCATGTCGATCGGCTTATAAAAGATTTGATTGTCGCTTTAGCGTGGTATATATTTTCTCATTTTCCTTCTGCTTATAAGGAACTAAATAGTAATTGTGTTACTGTTAACCACGTTTAGCATGTTATAGATAGAATACGTTTTTATTTTATTTTTTTTTTTTTTATTTTTTATTTTTATTATAACTTAGTGTCCTTTAACCTAGTTTGGTCATATCGGGCGTTGAATGAAATCGGTGAAATAATCTCGGGGTCCATGGCGCTTATAGTTATTCGACATTCGTTTTCTCAGAAAAGAAAACCTTCCCCCCTCAAAAAAAAAAAAAAAACTTATCAGGCAACTCTTCCTAAGCGAAATTCGAACTCGCGACCTGTTGTTGAATGTGAGACGGATAAGCTACCTTCACACTATCCAGGCAGGCAATAAGCTTTTGTAGGACTAGTTTGTTGGGCTAAGTACACAAAGTCATGCGAATGTAACACATCAGAATTTTTTTTTTCAGTAAACTTTATATACATTGAATTCATTACAGTTTTGCACACTCGGTGAGTTACATACACAACTTGAAATCCATCCCAGTTCTGTACTGAGATGATTGAGATTCAGAGCTTCAGGCCAATATGTTTTCTTTTAAACTTCCTGCTGTTGGATTTGCAGGGTAATTTTTACTTACAGTATAGAGAAGATATTGTATTGCAATCAAAAATTCGATACCGAGATTTCACCGGAAATATATGTTTTGACACCCCCTGAATCCAAAAAACAGAAAAATGTCCGTGTGTGTCTGTCTGTCTATGTGTGTATGTGTGTGTCTGTGGGCAGCATAGTTCAAAAACGAAAAGACCATTAAAAACCAAACTTGGTATTTACGTTTGATATCTGCCAAGGATGCGACACGAAGATTTTCAAGAAAATCCGCCCACCCCAAACTTCTCTTTACATGGAAAAAATTTCGAACATTTTGATTTCTTAAAAATGGCTCTAACGATTTTGATTAAAATCTCTTATATTTAAGATATTTAATTGCTAAATAAAATGTATATCTTGAATTTTCTGGGAATAGCCTTTGAAGACTACTTCATTCTGGATGAATTTTACGGAATTTTACACAGCTGATAAACCGTAAGAGATGGACAAAAACTTTCCACACAACAAATGTAGAGCACGTTAAAACACACACATTTATTTTATATTCATTTTTTTTTTTTCGTGGAGTTGATCATTTTTAAGATATTCCTGGTTTTTTTCTCATACAGGAATTTGCCAACTCTTGTTCATACATACATACACACAAACAAAGGAACTTTGGTCACATAGCAACCAGCTTTTGACTATTCCTTTAACCTATGGTATTACCTTATTTCACTTCTATTTACTAGGAAGCAAGTAATAAGACTATTTCTGCTATTTTTTCTGAAGTAGCATGAAGTAAATAGAAGCATAAGCTTTTTAACAACAATTTGTTGCAGAGATGTAGAGAAAGTCATGTGAATGGAACACATCAAATATTTTTTTAAAACGATTTGTTCAATTATGTGATTCGGGTTGGTCTCCTCATATGTAGAGATTGCACCCTCTCAGGACTTCCGAGGTGGCGTCTGCGTTTAGACGTCAGTAGAGGATCAAGAGAATCCAATATGGGGGTTGAGCCCAATGCCTGGAATGAAATGACGGTTAAATTGACGATGTGAAAGATGATTATGGAGCAATTGGTGGAATGAATAGCAGGGAAACCGGAGAAAAGCCGCCCAGATGCCGCTTCGTCTCCCACATATCCCCTCATAGGATCTCCCTGGGCTTGAACATGGGTGTCCAAGAAAAGAGGCGAGCCATCCTTTTTATATGGCGTTGTTTAACGCCCGTTTTTACTACTTCTGACACCACAGGGGATGATATTGGCGATACAGGGAATGTAGATAGAGCATCGGTGGAATGCAATGGCGGAGGAAACCGGAGAACCCAGAGAAACCCGCCCCTGCGATGCTTTGTCCGCCACAAATCCTACATGCGGTCGCTTGGGAACCATCGAATCACTCGGCCACAGCGCCTAAGGAGTTTTACGTCCGATAAAAGTCCATCGCCTTTCACCGGGTTTGAACCTGGACGTTGGGTAGTGTGATATTAGTGTGTTAGGGTTTTTTTCGAGGCTTTCCCTTATCCTCGGAAGACGAATGACGAGTAACTTTAGTTCCATTGTCTCAGACATCATTTGAGCAGCATTTCACCGATTTCATTCATCGTCCGATATGGCCAACCAGGTTAAAGGACGTTAAGCTATAGGAAAAAAACAAACAAAACAAAAAAATTGAAGCAGTTTACCTATTACAGGCCCCTTTTGAATGTAAGATCATGTGTAATAACACAGTTGAGAACGTCCTTGCCGTAATACATGTTGTTTGCGATGATGAATCACCTTAAATGGAACTCCTTTCTCGTAGTTATTGAGAATTAATTCATCAGTGATGAAACGTTTCGCATGTTCTTGACGTATGCTAGGATTATGACCTCCATTTCGTCGCTAACAGTGATGATACTCGTAGATTTCTCTCTTGTGAAAAGACCTCGCAAAACTCACCGGTGTTTAAGCGTCATAAATCACTTTTATGTTTTTCTTCCACAAAGCAATTCTTCAACAAGATGTATAGATTCTTTCCTTCAGTTCGGAGTTTGAACTCTTATCGAAAGTTAGACGCAAACATTATAGCAGTCGTAAAACTTCAAAATGATACATTTTTACGCTTACCATATTACAGCATGAAAATAAGCAGTTTTCGGAGGTCTTCATTACTTTCTCTACACGTACATATTGCATAGAGAAGGCATTGTAATGCAGCCAAAAATTTGATATCGAGATTTCACCGGAAATACATACTTTAGGATCGCCTGAATAAATAAATAATACTAAAAACAATATTTTTAGAGAAAGATCGCACGATTCTGATTAAAAGATATTTACATATTTGCGGAATTTAGCATAACTGGTAAAGCGTAAGAGATAGACAAAAACTTACTATACAAAAAATTTATATCTAGTTAAAAAAGCCACAATTTGTCATATACAATTTTTTCGTGGTGTTCACCGTTTTTTTGAGATATTTCTTGTTATTGGTTTCAGTTTTAAAATACTTATACCTCTACTTGTCAATTCCTGGCCACGCAAATAATCAGATTTCAATCCCATAGCAACTCCATTTTAAAACACTTAACTGTGGATTTAGCCTAGTGTATTCCCTATTTCCCTTCTACCTATAATAAGACCGTTTCTGCTAATGTTTATCTTGATTAGTATGAAATAGATTAATAAGCTTACTAACAATAATTTGTTGCAGTTTTTTTATTTCATCTACGGCTTACCTTAGGCAGGTAGAGGAAGTACCTATAGTATTCCACCCAAGCATAGGATAAGGTGGTTTCACCGGAAATAAACTAATTTGGCGTCCTCTACAGATTTTTAGTTAGTATTAAAACTTAGATGCGCAATTTTTTGTTGTTTCTCTCTTTTTTCCATATCGTGTAGTTCACTAAATCCAGATTATTTGATTTGAGAGTATCTCTAGTCAAAATCTTATCGTAACTTAAGATAGATGAATGTGATTTATATTAATATTGTAATAAAGAATCTATTTGCATTTGTAATGGATAGACTGCGTTGACAAAAAAAAAAAAACAAAAAAAAGAGGAATAAAAACCGGATGTGTTTTATCCGTAAGAGTTTCTCTACGCGCTGTTTCTTATTAAGGATTTGATTTTTCTGTCGGTCTGAGTGGTTCAGTGGTTAGGCCATGACCTTTTGATCCCAAGTCACGAGTTCAAATCCAGCCCAGGCAGATGCTTTTTAAGTGTGATTAAAAGCGATAGCCTCATGACAGTAGATTTCTATTATGTAAAAGAACTCATGCGGAAGAATAATCAGATGTGGAAAGCCTTCAAATTTCATAGTCTCTCCACGGTATCGTGGGAAACAACTAAAGGGTGACGGTTCAAAAACTGACAAAGCATCTGTACCAGCTTTACTAAAAAATACTGTGTAGACATAACAAATGATAATATAGAAATACTGGAAACGCAAGTATTGTGTAACAACAAAAAGCATTGAGCATTTCAAACCATTAACAATGGAATATCTCGGAAATGGCTAATGTACAATTTGAAATAAACTGTTCTGTGGGCATCTAAAAGTTTTTGTATAATAATTTTTCTATCTTTTATGGTCGAACAGTCAGGAGTTTATTGGCTATTGCCAGAAGATTAAATATGTACACTTTTGTGCACTAATTTGAAATATGACGTATTAATCAAAATCGCTGGAGCTATTTTGAGAAAATAATAAAGAGGTGTTTTTCACGTGAAGTATAGTTAGAGGGGCAGGCTGAAATAAAGGCTAATTTTGTGTGAGGTGTACCTGCTTGAACATACTGGTTTAAATCAGGTGCTGTCCCGCCATGGTCTGGGATCCTTGTGCATGGATGAAATGCTTGCAAGTCCTGCATACAGGACGTTGACATCCGGCGGGTTGATAGACTGAAGTACCGCCACGATAACCGTTCTTCAGCATTGTGTGAACTCTTTGCGAATTATGCTTATTTCTTAGCATCGCGAACCGTAACACGCTGTCTGGGGAACAGCTTGGAAGTAGTGTAATTTAAGTATTCATCACTATTTTATTCCCTAAGGCTAAAGAGGTTGGGGGGGGGGGCTGAGGAAAAATCTCGCACGGCTTTGTTATCACTCTTCTACAAATTATTCTAAAAATATCTAATGTTTGGTTGTTGTAGACCTATTTCCGATGGTAGTTTCCTGTTATTGGTTTCATGTCAAAATTCTTAAACTTATCTAAAACGGGAAGACCTCATCCGCTTCAATTGCCTTTTATTTTACTCCTTGTCATTGAGAGAGAGCCGAATTTTAATGTCAATCGCATAGCGACACTTCTTAAAATATTTACTATTTATTTAGCGTAGTGAAGTCCCTTATTTCCCTCCTACTTACAAGGGAGCAAGTAATCTGACAATTTCTGTTCTCGAGTAGTATGGTGTAGATAAAAGGATAATTTTGTAAGAATAGTTTGATTGCAGAATAGACAGGGAAAGTCATGTGAATGGAACACATCAGATTTTTCTCTTTAACATATGAATTCCTACGTGTATTCAAACACTGGAATGAAAATAAGTGGGTACTTACCATTGTAACTTCTTCGCAAATTGGATCTGGTCACGAAACCTTGTAACGGATCGATATGTATGCTTACTCCCACGCAATGTTTTCATACTAAGCGGAAGTAATATCATCGAACTTCCTCCTAATCAATTAATTAACAGTAATTCATTTCCTCGGTTTTAAGCAATGTTAGCTCATAAAACGTGAACTACAGGGGTCCACTTTGTTAGAAATTTTAATTTGCTTTCGAAGAAATCAGTAAAGCTTACACTTTCTCTACTAAGCACAGTAGGCAGAGGAAATATTGTATTTCACCAAACAATTCGATATCGAGATTTAACCGGAAATACTATTTTTAAACTCTAAGCCCCCCAAAAAGGATTTTTTGAAAGTGTTGGTGTGTGCATGCATATGTGTGGCCCGAAAACGTAAGTGCTTATATAAATATCAAACTTGGTATTTAAATTCGCACCTTCCAAAGATGGGACACGAAACATTTCAAGAAAATGTCCACCCTAAACTATCCTTTAGATGGAAAAAATATCAATGTTTATTTTATCAAAAATAATTTTACCGATTTTGCTTAAAATGCCATATATATTTAAGATATTTATTTTTTCGACAAAATGTATACCTTCAATTATTTGCGAATAACCTATGAAGCTGTTATTCCCAATTAATGTTGAATAAAGTTGTATAACTAAAAGCTTAGTTTTATTTGTGGTCGTTCTTTAACTACTGCGGTTCTCAGCGTTCCATATAGGGTGTGAAAGACTGCTTAATTTTCTCAGCTGCTTGAGATTCTTTTACGTGTCGTAAATTTACAAGAGACCACCGGATGTACTTCCGTTCCAAAGGAAGTCATGCTAAGGATTTTTGCGCTCGAAAAAATCCTCCCCTCCCCGTCGGGTTGGAACTCGCGACCTTGGGAACCAGAGGTTAGCATGTTATCCATAAACGACGAAAAACGGTTGTATAACTGCTAAACTATAAGAAGTAACCAAAATCTTACTACGCATATACCAAACCAAAGGTTCTCGCGACAGCACAGATCATTACACTATTCAGCAGCGTTTTGAAATAAGATACTGGTATAACATAATTTATCCTATTGTATACACTTCATTTATATATCCTGTATCCCAGGAAACAACAAAAATGAGTATTTCAGTGTGAAATAACGTACTTTATTTCATTATAAACTATTTTTACTCCTTTGGCAGCTCCCCATTCTTTAAATAATGAAAATTCCTTGTCATATAAGTCCATCGACTTGCCGGGTAACAAACTAAGTACAGCTTTTTACTTTCTCCATACGCACTATGTGCATAGTGAATAGAGAAAGTATTGCACTCCACCAAAAAATTCGATACCGAGATTTCACCGGAAATATATGTTTTAGGGTCCCCTGTATCCAAAACAGGTATTTTCAGAAAAAGGTCCGTGTGTCTGTGAACACGATAACTCGAAAACGAAAAGTCGATAAAATACCAAACTTGGTATTTAAGTTTAGTATCTTCCAAGGATGCGACACGAAGATTTTGAGAAAAATTCGCCCACCCCCAACTACCCTTTACATGGAACTTTTTTCGAAAATTTTGATTTTCTCAAAAATGGCTCTAACGATTTTGGTTAAAATTTTTTATATGAAACATATTTACCTGATAAATAAAATGTATATCTTGAATTTTCTGGGAATAGCCTCTGAAGAGTAGTTTATTCTGGATGAATTTTACTAAATTTTGAAAACTGCTAAACCGTAAGAGTTGGACAAAAACTTACTACACAAAAAATGTAGAGCACATTAAAACACACAATTTATGTTATATACATTTTTTTCGTGGAGTTAGTCTTTTTTGTGACATACCTTATTTTTGGTTTCTGCTATGAAAAACGTATACTTTTCTCATACAGGAACTTGTCAACTCCTATCCATATAGACAAAGGAACTTCGTTGACATAGCAACCAGCTTTTGACTATCACTTTAATCTACAGTTGTCCCTTATTTCGCTTCTACTTACAAGGAAGCGAGTAATTAGACTATTTCTGCTATTTTTTTCTGATTAGCATAAAGTAAATAAAAGCATAAGCTTTTTAAGAATAATTTGTTGCAGGGATATGGGGAAAGTCATGTGAATGGTACACATAAGATTTTTTAACATAATCTAAAACTTCTTCAGGAATATCCATTTTCATTCATTTACTGATTTATTTGGTGCAGTTTAAACAGTCAGAATTGAAACTGTTTATTCCGGCGTGGTTGCGCAGCAACAAACAAAACGCTACCTACGTCAGGATTAAAATTCAATTCCTCATAATTACGACTCTTAATAATATCAACAAATATGAGAATATTTCAGTTAATATTAAGATATGATAAAACGTTGTATAATACTCAAGGCTTGTTTGACTATTATTTGCTAATGAGAAATCGGAACACTCAAGCTTACACGTTCGTGTACTAAACATCCCAATCACAAATAATAGTCTATTTAAGCAACTTATAATATAATTGACTATTTTATACATGTTAACATCCTTTTCTTCATTGCGTTGTTCTGGGTAGCTCAGTTTGTTAGGTGCTGGATTTCTGATCAGAAGGGTGCGGATTCCAACCCGGCACAAACCGATGGTTTTTAAGTGTGCTTAAAATCGACAGCACTATGCCAGTGGATTTACTAGTACGTAAAAGAAGTCCTAGGGACAAATTCCGCCTCTCCGTTGACGTTGAATGATCCTGTCGTTGTTAACAAACAAAATACTTTCCTTTACTGCTCTGGATTCTATTCTGATATAGCTTCCAATGACAATAAAAATATTGTATTTACTTGTCTCCAGTAGGTTTTACTCGATTACGTATTTAGGTGTAGCATTTGTTTTAGCTGGTAAAGTTTCAAAGCTTTTAGCTTCGTTTCGGAAATATTCAGCTGCAACCTCGATTCGAAGGCTCTTTATCTTAACCATTATTAATTCCGTACTGATTTCAACCACATTTAAAAATGGCTGCCTCCGTTGTCGAGTGGTCAGCGAGATGACCTCTCCAAATTGGTATTTTCCAAAGAGATGACCCGAAGATTTTCAAGAAAATCCCCTAACTGCCCTTTACATGGAACATTTTTCGAAAATTTTGATTTCTTAAAAAAATGGCTCTAAAGATGTGGATTAAAATACCTACGTTTAAGATATTTTTATAACAAACGAAATGTATATCTTGACTTTTCTCTGAATAGCCTCTGAAGACCTCTTCATTCTGGATGGCTTTTATGTAACTGGTAAACCGTAAGAGACATAAAAAAAACTTACTCCATGAAAAACATAGATCTCATTAAAACACACAAGTTATGTCATACCTTTGCATTTTGTTGTAGATTTAACCGTTTTCGAGAAAGTCCGGATTATTGGTTTCAATTTTAAGCCACTTAAACTTTCCTCGATTGGGAAGACATTATTCTCGTTTCTCGTTTGTTTACTCCTGACAAGCAAAGATATTGGAATTTCAATTGTTTTACATAGCGACCGTCTTTTAAAGGACGAGACCGTCGCTTTAGCCTGTGCATTTTCTTATTTCCTTTCTGCTTTCAGGAAGCTAGTAATAAGACTTAAGATTTTTTTTTTCCGAACAGCCTAGAGGACATCATGTGTATTGAGCACATTAGATTTTTGCCCGTCTACTTACAAGGAACCAAGTAATAAGGATAATTTCTGCTAATGTCCATCTCGATCAGCATGATGTAGATAGAATAAACTTTTTAACAATTTGTTACAGAGATGTAGAGAAAGTCATGTGAATGGAACACGTAAGATTTTTTTTCTTTAGCAAATGTTTAGTAGTTCAGATGGACGAAATTTGCATTATATCCAGGAAGAGCGCTGTGGTTCAAGAATTTAGCCCACATTCACACTAATCACGTGGCCCGCCTCGGTAGCGTGGGGTGTAGCGTGACTCACTCATATTCAAGAGGTCGCGAGTTCGAATTTCGCTTTGGTTGAATTACCCGGATAAACGTTTCTTCGATTTTTTCCCTTACCCTGAGAAGGCGAATGTCGAGTAACTTAAGCTCTATGAACCCGAAATCATTTAAGAATCATTTCACCGATTTCATTCATCGTCCCATATGGCCAACTAGGTTAAAGGACGATAATAAATAACTGAATGAAAATATACTAAAAAAAGGAACACGCAAAGCATAAAAGCAGCCGTCAAATGCCGATGGTGTTTACGCATACAGTGGAACTCTCATCCACGTCCTTTACTCACCTACACCTGTCCGGTTTGGGTTGGAGCGGGTGCCAGGAGATTCACAGGCTACAGGTCTTCCAAAATGACATTTACAGAATTATATTGAAGGCGTTATAATTCATACGCAACGCCCAACTTCATCGCGAACTTGGACTCAGTACCATCTCTGAACACGTTCCTTCTTCCACAGACTACGCTACGTGACCGGTGCAGTGCATTTCTCCTTAGGAAGACGTGCTGTAGGGATCTGTCGGCTCCGAAGTATTTACCACAAAATATTCTGCTGTCAACCGATCCCTGAAGATTAAGAATTCCCCGAACAATCCAACAGTGGTGACAATGTGTGACAGACTCAGCCTCCCCACTCCACCCCCCAAAAAAGGCGCGAGGTAAGAGAATGCAACCATAGACGTAATACCAAAAGCTTTTAGATACGTAAATTGCATGCGAAATTTTTTTTTTGGGTGTATCTACCGCTAGTTTAAAAATGAATGACATAACCAATAACATCCAATAATAACATTCGTACGGTGTTTATAAATAAGTTATTTGAAACACCCAGCGTTGCCCTTGGTTTCCTGGTTTACCCATACAACGTTTAAGCCTTAGGTTGCACTTACCGAAGAGCCTTGCGTTTCCTTACTTATTCAAAAAATATTTATTCAAAGAGTTGATTAAAACCCTCAGCACATTAGAAAGAGCGACGGAAGAAACAACACAAACACTATTCAAAGATAATGAACAACCATCAGTTTGTATTGATGATTTCTCGTATTTGCATCCTTGTTGTCACATTGGGTTGTGCGTGCGTGTCTGGTAGGCTCGTGGTGAGCCTAGGTGTTGTTGCTGTGTACCTACCCTGGTAAAGGTTTAACCGCAGGAATGAGGTGAAGGTTGAGGTTAAAATTTTTAATTTTGGAGTTTTCGAGTGTTGGTGTTAAGGAGGTAGAACTGGTAGGCTCCTCGAGCGGTTGCATTTTCAGGAGCAGCATCCTTTCCTCTGTCCGCT
This sequence comes from Hymenopus coronatus, assembly GCA_030762935.1. Taxonomy (NCBI): domain Eukaryota; kingdom Metazoa; phylum Arthropoda; class Insecta; order Mantodea; family Hymenopodidae; genus Hymenopus; species Hymenopus coronatus. The sequence continues at coordinate 43,247,807 of CM060882.1, read as the reverse complement.
GGTGTTTATTTTTATTTAATTATGGTGGTGAAATTTTGATAGACCTCTCCCAATGGGAGGGGGGAGTGCTTTGTTCAGCTATTACGCTGTTGGCTGGTTTAAAGCCGTTGTTACCGGGGGTGTCCACAAGCCATGCGGGGAACCCGGAACCGCCTGTTTCGGCGTTCAGAGGGTAAGTACTCCCCCAGAGATCTGACAAGTGCATTCTCATGGTCGCCCTATCTGGCGTAGAATTTTTGAGCCCGGCGCCTAATAACATCTTCCGCACATGGGAGGGCCGAAGCTTCATGTAGTAGCCTCAAAGGGAAACGTCGACATACAGAATATATGGACCGGAGTCCTCTATTCTGTACTCGCTGTAACCAGAGAAGCCAGGAGTCTGCTGCCATACCCCACACTTCGCAGGCATAGAGCATCAAGGACACTGGGTTGGCTTGTCGCTATTTATGGATGGGGAGGGTGTAAAGAAAGAAAAGATAATTCGCTTGGGGGCAAGTAGTAGCAATTTATATAACGTCAATATACTTTGTTTATTCTCTATAATGACTTATATAAAACTGCTAAGAAAACACACGAAAGACAATAAAAATAATAATAATAATAAGAGCCAAAATGAATGTACAGAGGAGGAGCAGAAGTATTGTGTACGTTGGTTGTTGCTTTCGCCGCAGTCTGTATAATAGAATACGAAATTTTGTTATTGTTGAGCCAAGCAATTGTAACGCGTTTACATTTGCGCAAGCTTAACCGTAGCTGGCATTGCTGCTCTAATTATTTGACGGTGTCATTATTCTATGATCAATGTCAGAGAGGAGATGAATGAATGTGAACTCGCTGTTCCTTTAATATTTTCTGAGGCCGTAAAAGCTAAAGCAATTATTATGGTGCTACCAATGTTCGAACTATTACGATTATCGGTGAAAAAGATATTTATGGACTTGCGAGCTTATGTAGGCATAACAAAAAATTAAATTACTAATCCTGTGGAATGGGGCGGAAATATCAATTCTAAAGTAGACAGTAATTTTCGCATTGTGTCAAAGGTTATCTGTGTCAATTTTGATCGAAATCGGTGCAACAGAATAGGAGCCTATAAAAAACATACACGCATAAATGCTCACATACGTACACTAACTTTTGTGTATTAAGGTGCGTTCGGTTCCACTGGCAACTTGTATAACATATTTGTCTGGAGTATGGTATACATACTTGTCTGGAATTGCATAACTTGTTCTATATACATGTATAGTAATTCTATCATACACTGGTTTGGAACTATACAACTTGTCCGGAAGTGGGATTTATTTGAGTGTCCCCTCACCCCTTCTATTTTTCCTACTTTCCCCTTATCGGTCCCTAAACTGCAAAATTGGGCCTCTAATTTCTATTATATATTGAAGTTATTTTAACGGTCCCTGTAGTCATCCCTAGTATGGACTTTGCTTCAATTTTGCTATTAAAATTCTCGTTACCCCAATTCCCGTTACTACTCCAATTTGAAAACGGCAATAAGCTATATGCACAGGTGGTGGTTTTTATCATTTTGAAATCAGAAATTTAGTATTTTGATTTGTGCATTTAGCACTTTATAGCATTAATATATTTTCAATTTAGCATTTTGAAGCAAAACATAGATCTTGAATTGATTGTGATAGATATTGTCTTATGAAAAATCTTTAATGCGACATTACTACCACATTAGTAAACGAGAACTGAACTCTTAATAATACCAATGACACTGATACATCAATGACAAAATAATAACATATTGTTTAATGAACAGTAAGCATATGAGATTAAAGTCATGTGTCAATACTGTATACATAATGACAGTGTCCTCATTTGAGGACATTTTTATTCTCATTTTTTGTATACAAATTTATGCACAAATTCTTTTAAATAAAGTAGAGTCTCTTTCTTTAATATTTAACAAGAAAATATTATTGTTATTTAAATTTGATAATTATGAAATTGATTTATATCGTATGCCAAGTTCAGATTTATATGTATTTTACAAACAGATGAAGGGTGAGGGAATTAGTTCCGCATTCCAGATGAATACGGTCGACCAATGTGCCAGAATCATAAACATTCCAAGGGTGCGCAAACTCAGCAGATGCAAAAAATAAATAAAAAAGTAAATTTTATAACATTGGTGATTTCGCATTTTGAGTAAATTTCGTATTTTATCGCATTTTCAAAATACATTAAAATGTGATTTATAGGTCGTGAAAAATGAAAATACAAGAGTACAAGACTTTATGAACATTGCACGCTATATCGCATTTGGTAAAAATCACCACCCCTAGTTATAAATGATTGTGCCGCGCAAACGCAAGTTTAGGTATTTCGTCAAATTAAAGTTCACCAGAACGAGCAACATGTTCAGAACGTGTTGTATACCACGAACAGGAAAAAAGTACGGAACAAGTCTGGAATACTATGGAGCATAACATTGTTGAACTTGTCGCGAATTTATAGGAACATGTACAAACACAATTTTCAGACAAAGTTGCCAGTAGAGATGTATTACTTTCTCTACACGCACTATATACATAGTATATAGAGAAGGCATTGCATTCCACCCGAAAATTCGACACCGAGATTTCACCGTAAATACATGTTTTGGGTCCCCCTTAATCCAAAAAAGCATTTTTGGCAAAAGGTCCGTGTGCGCGTGTGTGTCTGTGGACAGCATAGCTCAAAAACGAAAAGTCCGTTAAATACCAAAGTTGGTATTTAAGTTTAGTTTCTTTCAAGGATGCACCACGAAGATTGTCAAGAAAATCCCCCACCCCCGACTACCCTCTACATGCAACATTTTTCGAAAATGTTGATTTTCTCAAAAAATGGCTCTAACGATTTTGATTAAAATATCGTAAATTGAAGATATTTACCTCGCAAATAAAATGTATATCTCGATTTTTCTGGGAATGGCTTCTAAAGACTCCTTTATTCTGGATGAATTTTACGGAATTTTGATTAACTGGAAAACCGTAAGAGATAGACAAAATCTTTCTTAACAGAAAATGTAGAGCTCGTTAAAACACATACTCTTTGTTATACTTATTTTGTTTTCTCGTGTAATTGGTCGTTTTTGAGATATTCCTTGTTATTGGTTTCAGCTTTAAAATACTTTTCTCATACGGGAATTTGTCAAGTCCTGTCCATACATACAAACAAAAGAACTTCAGTCACATAGCAGCCAGCTTTTGACTAGCATTTTAACCTATACTACTCCCTTATTTCGCTTCTACTTACATGGAAGCAAGTAATAAGAATATTTCTGCTAATTTTTTTCCGATTAGAATGAAGTAAGAAGAAGCATAAGCTTTTTAACAATAATTTGTTGCAGAGATGTAGAGAAAGTCATGTGAATGGAACACATCAGATTTTCTTTTAAGGTGCTGAAATAGTGTTGTACTAAGCAAATAAAGATCGGCGTCTGGCGTCATTTAAAATGGCAAAGTAGTGCCAAATGAAAGATCCCAATGATTGTACAGTGAGATAGCATAGCACTTCGCACTGCGATCGTATGTTGTTTGGAAGCTGTCCACGAATGGAAAAATAAATGCAAAACTCTTCCTCTGTGCACGTAACAAAACCATAAAGTTTGGAGTTTGCAAATCTGCATTACGTGACTATGACGTGAATGCTTTTATTAAACAATATGGGAGCAAAGTCTTGCGTTTGTGCAGCGTCTGCGCTTGTTTTTAATTGTAAATGTGGCTTAACCATAAGTGGAGGACCGTGGTTCAGGGCTCTATGAATATCTGCTTTTACCAATAAACAATATGTTTAACGAGTAACAAAAGTGACAGTTTTGCTTTCTAGCTAGTTCTACAATAGCTTTGTATTTGACCAGTCATCTCCCAAATGAACTGAATACAATACACATGTTCACAAGAACATGTGCGTTTTTACTAAGTGTAGTGTGTTCTCCCACTTTTGTTTTATTTTTTAGTGCTTCGCTTAAATATCTTGGTCATATCGCGACGTTTACTGTAGTCTAGCAATTTATCCGAATTTTGTATTCCAGATAGATGGTCTTAGTTGCGTAATCGCTCTCCTGCATCATCTATTTTGTTGCTGCTGAGTTTTAACGAAATATGAACTTCGGCATCTTGAAACTACTGGCTGGTTTTGAATATACCTTTAACCATTATGATATTGAAAAGAAGCCATTGGTTGAGAAGTCAACTTCATCTTACATCTGCTTAGGTAATTTCTTGATATATGACCTTAGATTCATAGGCCACTGAGGGGAACAACAAAAAATAGTCATATTAGCCGATCCAAGGGATTTGAACCCGCGAGCTTCCGAATATGAACCACAGACACTACCCGAAGTGCTTGGTGAAGTGTCTTTTATGACTTGGTTTTTAGTCGTTCTTAAACAGTCCATAATGCAGAAACAAAAATCCGATGTGATCCTTTCACATGACTTTCTCTAACTGTTCCACAGACTTTTCTTACAAACAATTATTCTTCCATCTACTTCATGCTAATCGGTATAAAAATTAACAGAAATGTTCTTATTACTTGCTTCCATGTATTTAGAAGGGAAGTAAGGGAGTACACTAGGCTAAAGCCATGGTCAGGTCTTTTAAAAGCTATCCTTATGTGAAACAATTGAAATTCGGTTCTCTTATGCATTCCCGGGCGGTGAAACGAATAAAATACATGACATAAATTGTGTTTTAGTAAGATATACATATTTTGTGTGGTATGCTTTTCTCTCTTACGGTTTAGGAGCTATACAAAACTCATACTGAATGAAGAGATCTTCAGAGGCTATTCCCAGAAAATTCAATTTGTGCGTTTCGTTTGTTATAAAAAAGTCTTAAAATATGGCATTTTAATCAAAATCGTTAGAGCCATTTTAAAGAAAATCAAAGTTTTCGTAAAATGTTCCCTTGAAAGGGTAATTGAGGTGGGAAATTTTCTTGAAAATCTTCTTGTCGCATCCTTGGGAGATAACTGAATATAAATACCAAGTTAAATCAGGGGTTCTCAAAACATGTATTTCCGGTAAAAGCTCAATATCGAATTTTTGGGTGGAATACAATATACCCTGTCTATCTACTGTGCACCTACATTGTACATACGTGCTAGAGAAAGTAAAAAACCTCTAAGAATGGAATGCTTTCATAGATCTGAAACAAAAAGACACCACTCCTCTTTGGGGGAAATAATCTCGATAATATATCCCATTGCTCACTCAGACACGTCATGTGCTTAATAATAAGTTTTCTTCGAATGCCTTTTAATATTTGACTAAAACGATCCTTACTTGAGGTTCTCAATACAAGAGCTTTCATAAGCTGAAACAACCCATTCTCTAGTAAAACGTCAATAAGTGACTTAGATATTCGCGGCACACAGCGTTTATCCTCTTCTGCAGCGAAAGAAAAACTGCGTGAACAATGCGGTTATATTTTCGCCTGTATGGCCAGCATATCACAAATGTTATAAAGGTTTTGGGTTACACGATGGTAGAATCGAAAATGTCCAAGTGGAAATTTGATCTTACCCATTGCCATAGGCAATGTACTATGACTGTCTATGTACTTCAGAACTTCGATACTGGACACAGGAGGTGTGAACTATCTTATCGTTCCAGTTGTCGGCATAAAGGCATCTTGTATCATTGACTATTAACGGAGATATTAAAGCTTTCTGGGAAGATTTAAACTATTTGGTCATCAGAAGAGAGAGAGAGGGAGAGAGGGAGAGGGGGAGTGGGGGAGAGGGAGGGAGGGGTGGAGAGAGGGAGAGAGAGAGAGAAGGGAATTGATGCTATGAGGAAGGCTAAGGTTATATGTTTAAATTGCAGTCTTTAACGAACTTTATTATTGTATGGTAAACTGGTTTTTGGCAAAGCTGTAATATAGTACTGATGCTGGCGAGAAAAGGGACGGAAAGTTTATGAAGAGTGCGGAACAGGGAAGAACGGAAAACTATATGATTCAGGTCTGTGCTTTCCCTCGGGTCAGAAGGGCATGCTGGGGTGTCGATGAGACGAAGACGATGTTGAGGGTAGCATCCATGATCAAGCCGCATCCGGATCAATGTGGTGAGCTGGCGTGTTGCTGTGTAGCTGGAGAACTTCTTCCTGGATGGTGGTGTAATATTTCCCTTTTGATATTTTGGAAAGCTACCAGGCTTCATTTCAGCTATGGTGGACATTGGCAAAGGTGGTTGAAAGTCTATATATGGAAGTCTGATGCCTTGGAATGTACCCTAGTCAATGGTCTGTTTAGCCAGGTGATCAACGACCTCGTTATAATGTATACCTGCATGCCCTTTAATCCAGGGAAGAAATTCCTCAGTTGGTTTACGAGCTGTGCCTTGTCGTTGCATTGCAGACGTCACCGGTGAACGCGGGTCTCCGAATTGATAACACTGGTTTGGCTATTTTGCTTAACGCAGGAATGGAGATGGCAGTTTAGATTGATATCATGTCGCTATACTAATTTACCGTGCATTTTATCTTGACACAATGTTCTCAAAATTTTAGTGCAAATGTTGATACTTAGGTGAATGCGTCAAATGCAATAAATTATGGTCCCTGTTTCTGTTCCAGGTGGACTTAAAACGATTCTACTATCTGGCGCCTATAGAATAGACAAATGTCTGCCATCTATTGTGTGCGCTAACTCTTGTAGGTTTTGAATTAGGATTATCAATGATAGGTCCCCCATTTACTGGAACAGAGCACTACAGGTAGATGGAGGGTAGATGCCAACGAGTCCCGACCCCTAACGTTTCCAGATCTAACGCCTTCGGGCTCTCCCACAAGACCCGAGCCGAAAGATAGTGATCCCACAACGAGGAAATTCGTTTATAGAGCGTACCATACAACCGCAACTTCCCGAATACCTTCGTCTGGTCTTTAAATCCTGAATCAGGTTACAAGGAAGTGATGGGTGCAGAAAATATCAGGAAAGTCGTGGTACAAGATGAACGACCTTAGTATTCGCCTGCCGATCCGGGGAAACCACAAAAAACCTGGGCCACAGACGTTATACCATCAACCGTCGCGCTCGGTGCAAATTACTGTAAAATCTTAAATACTTATGCATTGTATTCCATTAATGCATTGAAATTAATATAATCAACACGAGTAATAGCAATTATTAAGATCGATTAATGTGAACTAGTTTTACGACAGCAAGTGATCACCCGCGGTGGTTCCTGATAGCATGGGAGATGAAGTCATGAACGTGAGCACTGAAGTTGTCTGGCTTTATAAGGGAACCTCCCCAGCATTAATGAGCAATGAACACAGGGAAACCGGGGGAATCGTTCTGCGAAGGATCGATCGTCGACCTCCCGCTCTTCAAACCACTGGGTTAACGCTCTCGAACCAACTGCAGCGGCAATTCGCTGTTTAGAAAAACTTGAGTATTCCATTCACATACCTTTCTCTACCTCTTCTCCAGTTATTCTTACAAAAGATATTCATTTATCTATATCATGGGTGCCCAACTTACAGCGGAGAGGGGAGGGTAGATTTACCTCCACCCATTTGTTTGTTAGCGGCAGGCAAAAACTCTCCATCTATGACGTCGCGTTCTATCAATGGGGGCGGGCACGTTGATTTTTATATCGTATGGTGCAAAAACTAAAAAAAAACCTTCTTGAATGACATTCTTGTTAGTGACTTGGTTGGCATTGTTTTCTTGTAATCAGTTCATCAATGTTTGCCGACAGTGATGAACAAAAGAGTCTTAAAAAGCAGACCAAATGATCCTGCCCTCCCTTCCCTACTACAATATTTGCATTTTATTTGATTCATTTTCGAGAATATCTGTACACAAATATATGTAGAACCAAATATTGATATGTGCTTTGCAGCAAAATTGTTCAATTTGGGAAAGTTTTCATTGGGAACAGATTTAAACAAACCTCAATCTTGTTTCTGGGAATATTTAATGACTGTTGAATTTTGCAAGGCAACTAATTCCATTTGAAGATGACGGGAAACGTCTTTGCAAGCAAATTTAATTCAAATTCAAGTGTTGTTACTTATTGCATACCTGATAAAAATATTTCCAATAATCAATATGATGGTATTTTTCACTGTCGTTTAATATTGCATCGGAAACCCAAAATAAGTTAAAATAAGACATTTCTTATTTAACGAAAAAAAAATTCTTCCTCCCATTCTTTCTGGTATACGATATGTTTGGTTCACTTGAAACCTGTCATCATGTCGAGAGTCGAATCGTTCAGTTAAATGCCACTGAATGATTGAAGGGGAAATGCATCCTGCCTGGACATGCACAAAACGACGGAGACGGAGTAACACGAATACATGACTCAATTAGCTCATTAGAGCAGAGGTGTCCAACCCTTGATCTGTATCATGCTAATTTAAATATCAAGTTTGGTGTTTAACTGACTTTTCGTTTTTTAATTATGCTGTTCACACACACACACAGAGCAAAATCATTTTTCCAAAAATACGTATTGTTTTCGTTATTCAGGGGATCCTAAAGCTTGCATTTTCAGTATCGAATTTTTGGGTGAAATGCACTATCTTCTGTTCCTATGTCTTTAACGTACTACGTGGAAATAGAAGAGTAACAAGGACACTACCATGAAAATAGTAATCGAATGTGCGTTGATGTCAGTATGTTGTTTGGTCACTCTTTTGAGACAGTGGTAGTAGACAGATAAGGATGTGATGTGACTGCACGGTAACGAGAACAAAGTCCCGACAAACGTAACGTTAAACCACACAATTTATGTTATATACATTTTTTTCGTGGAGTTCGCCTTTTTTGAGACATTCCTTGTTTTTGGTTTCTGCTTTGATAAACTTGCACCTTTCTCATATAGAAATTTGTCAACTCCTGTCCACACAAACAAAGGAACTTCAGTCACATAGCAACCAGCTTTTGACTATAACTTTAACCTATGGTACTCTCTTATTTCGCGTCTACTTACAAGGAAGCAAGTAATAAGACTATTTCTGCTATTTTTTTTTTCTGATTAGCATGAAGTAAATAGAAGTATAAGCTTTTTAACAATAATTTGTTGCAGAGATGTAGAGAAAGTCATGTGAATGGAACACATCACTGTTCAGTTGTTTCCTTCGATGTCGTAGGAAGAAGATAGTATTTCTAGGCCATCTGTTTCCTCTTTTATCTCCATTTTTAGTTGTTTTATTTATATAGTCCCCTTCAACTTCTATGCTGATATCGGAACTTTGAACTTGAGAAACGGTTGCTGTTTTGCTCGCTAAACTGTAGGGTTAGTTACTTTAATATTATATTATTATACACACATTGACTCCAGCATTCACTCTTCCAGACTCTGTGAAAGATAGGGAATAATTCTAGTTAAGAAAACTTCCCCGCCCCAACCAAAATTCGAACCGGGAACTTCTGGGTTGAAAAGCAAGCACACTGACCACTCGACCGCAGAGATAATCAACATTTACCCCTTTGTAACTACGAGGGCATCCAGAAAGCAACGAACGATTTGACGTAAATAAATAATAACTAAAGATATCAACACAAAACTTGATTTACAAAGTTATAGTACCTTACTCTATTTCTCAACGTAATCGTCATTGCTGTAAATAAAGTGTTGTGCTGGTATCATTCGTCATTATTTAGTTACACCAAATCGTTCGTTACTTTCAGAATGATCCTTCTACAACAAAATGCGTAATGGAACTATAACGCATATTTATTATGATGGCAATGAAGTAAGAATAGGTTGTAAAAGATATATCAAATGAAATATAGTGAATAGGGAAAATGTGAAGTAATATATCGGAAGCATTTTTACTTTCTCTACATGTATTATGTGCATATTGTATAGAGAAGATATTGCATTTCATCCAAAAATTCGATACCGAGATTTCACTGGAAATAGGGGTTTTAGGATCCCATGTATCCAAAAAAAAAAGAACATTTTTAGAAAAAGATTCTCGCGCACGTGTGTGCTCGTCCGTCCGTGTGTCTGTGAACACGATAACTCAAAAACGAAAAATCGGTAAAACGCCAAACTTCGTATATAAGTTTAGTATCTTCCAAGGATGCGACACGAGGATTTAGGGGAAAATCCCCCCAACCCAAATTACCCTTTACATGGAAAAATGTTCGAAAATTTTGCTTTTCTCAAAAATGACTAACGATTTTTATTAAAATACAGCATATTAAAGATATCTACACGGCAAATAAAATGTATGTCTTGAATTTTCTGGTATCAGCCTCTGAAGATCTCTTTATTCTGCATGCATTTTGCTTAATTTTGCAAACCGTAAGAGATAGATAAAACTTGCAACACAAAACATTCGTTGAAACACATAATTTGTCATATATATTCGTGGAGTTGATCATTTTTTAGATATTTCTAGTTATAGGTTTCGGTTTTAAAATACTTAAACTTTTCACATATGGGAATTTGTCAACTCCAAAGAAATAGATTTTATCTACATGGCAACCAGCTTTTAAACGATTTGATTATTAAAATAAGAACTGAAGCTTTCCTGGCGACGTATTAATTCAAAATCTTCTCGCGCTTCTAGCCAGGTAAAAACTTGGCTTGACACCAACGTTTCGAAGAAGTGCATCTTCCTGGTCTTCAGGGTGAAGAAGCCCGAGAAGATTTTGAATTGATTTGATTATTGTTTCCCATTATATCCCTTCTATTTACAAAAAACATTTCTGCTGATGTTTACTCGATTAACATGAAGTAGACAGAAAATAAGCTTTTAACAATAATTAGTTATAGAGATGTAGAGAAAGTCATGTGAATGGAACACATCAGATTTTTAGTATTTACGAACTGCCGACTTGAGCCAATCAAGCTTCCCTGCGCCTATTAGTCCTGTTGGCACGACATATTGACGACAGCTGGTCTTCCTCGGTCAAGGTGTTAATTTAGTGCCTTCCGCAGAGGGTGGCTTTATTTACAGCACAGTAATGGCTTCCGTTGAATGTTTTATGTATAGCATTTGCATTTGGCCTTGCTCTAACTAGGGCCAAGGTCGCTGAGGAGGGATAAACAACCCGCCAGCTGTTCAATTCATGACCCATCAATGATTTAAGATATTAGGATGAAATGTTTACAAAATGCATGCCTTTCTAAGTTCACCAATTTACGTTTATCGAGAAAGTACGGCTGTTTTATTAGGGGGGCGAATAGGCTTCAAATCTAACTTCCAAAGTTTTGTAGCTGGGGACTCAACATTTTGTACACGTAAGCTACATGACCTGTGTATAAATCCGTTGAAGTTTTAATCCTGTAGCGTGAATAGTTTTTCAGTTGTTAACGTTTTCAAAATGTATCTCCTAAAATGTTAATGCTTTTTATGACAAATACTTTTAGCTTTCCTTTCGTGTCATGTTTTATTTTTACTTTCTCTACCGCGTATGTACACAGTAGATAGAGAAGATTTTGTATTCCACCCAAAAATTCGATATCGATTTTTCACTGGAAATATGTGCATTCAGACGCCTGAAAAAAAGTTTGATGTGTTCCATTCATATGATTTTCTCTACATCTCTACCACAAATTATTGTTAATAAGCTTATGCTTCTATTTACTTCATGCTAAATGAGAAAAAAATTGCGGATATATCTTATTATTTGTTTCCTTGAAAGTAGAAGCGAAATAAGGGAGTTCCATAGGTTAAGTAACAGTCAAAAGCGACGTTCCTTTGTTAATATGGACAGGAGTTGACAAATTCCTGTATGAGAAAAGTATACTTTTTTTTTTAAAGCTGAAACCAATAACAAGGAATATCTCAAAAACGATCAACTCCACGAAAGAATATACATAACATAAATTGTGTTTTAATGTGCTCTACATTTTTTGTGTGGTAAGTTTTTGTCCATCTCATACAGTTAGGAGATTATGAAAAATTCCGTAAAATCCATCCAGAATAAAGTAGTCTTCAGCAGCTATTCCCAGAAAATTAAAGATATACATTTTATTTTTAAGATATATCTTAGATATACGACATTTTAATCAAAACCGTTAGAGCCATTTTGAGAAAATAAAAAATTTCGAAAAAAGTTCCATGTAAAGGGTAGTTGGGGGTGGAGGATTTTCTTGAAAATCTGCGTGCCGCATCCTTGGAAGATACCAAACTTAAAAATCAAGTTTGGTATTCAATTGTCTTTTCGTTTTTGAGCTATGCTCTCTCTCTCTCTCTCACACTCTCACACACACACACACAAACGGACCTTTTTTAAAAAATGCTTATTTTGGATTCAGGGGGACCCAAAACATGTATTTCCGGTGTAATCTTGGTATCTAATTTTTGCAATACCTGCTCTATACACTATGTACATAGTGCGTGTAGAGAAAGTTAAAAAACATATTTAGAAAAAAGGTCAGTGCGTATGTATGTGGACAGCATAGCTCAAAAACAAAAACTCCTTTAAATACAAAACTTTCTTATTCTCCCACGAATGCGACACGAAGATTTTAAAGAACATTCCCCACTCCAAAAACTACTCAACCATGCAAAAATGTTTCTAACGATTTTGATTAATATATCATATATTAAAGATATTTATTTGACAAATAAAAACGTATATCTTGAATTTTCTGGGAATAGCTTCTGAAGACATCTTCATTCTGAAATTATTTGGTTAAATTTCACATAGCTGGTCAACCTTAACAGATAAGACAAAAAATACTACACTTTAAGCTCTGTTAAAACACACAATTTGTCATATACATTGTTTTTTGTGGAGTTGACCATTTTGAGATATTGCTTGTTATTAGTTACAGCTTTAAAATACTATGTCACATATGGAAAAATCTGATGTGTTCCATTTACATGACTTTCTCTATATCTCTGTAAATTATTATTGTTAATAAGCTTATCTTTTATTTATTTCATGCTAATCGAGAAAAATTAGTAGAAATAGTCTTATTTCTTGCTTTATTGTAAGTAGAAGCGAAATAAGGGAGTACCATAGGTTAAAGTGAAAGCCAAAAGCTGGTTGCTATGTGACTGATGTTCCTTTGTTTGTATGGACAGGAGTTGACAAATTCCTGTATGAGAAAAGTATGTGTTTCAAATATGAAACCAAGAAAAAGAAATATCTCAAAAACGATCAACTCCACGAAAAAAAAATATATAACATAAATTGTGTGTTTTAACGTGCTCTACATTTTTTGTCCATATCTTACGGCTTAGTAGTCATGAAAAATTCATCCAGAATAAAGTAGTCTTCAGAGGCAATTCCCAGAAAATTCAAAATATACATTTTATTTTTCAGGTAAATAACTTTAATATACGATATTTTAATCAAAATCGTTAGAGCCAATTTTTAGAAAATCAAAATTTTCGAAAAAAAGTTCCATGTAAAGGGTAGTTTGGGGTGGGGGGGATTTTTCTCAAAATCTTCGTGTCTCATCCCTGGAAGATACTAAACTTAAATACCAAGTTTGGTATTTTACCGACGTTTCGTTTTTGAGTTATCGTGTTCACAGACACACGGACACACACATACACACACGGACCTTTTTCTGAAAATACTTTTTTTGGATACAGGGGACCCTGAAACATATATTTCCGGTGAAATCTCGATATCGAATGTTTTGGTGGAGTGCAATACATTCTCTATACACTATGTACACAGTGAGTATAGAGAAAGTAAAAATCCCTGGCAATGAAAAGAAACGGATTTCATCCACATGGCAACCAGCTTTTGAAAGATTTGACTATCGTTTTTGCCAATATTACTCCCCTTATTTCCTTTCTACTGACAAGTAAGCAAGTAATAAGAAAATCTCTGGTAATTGTATTTTGATTATCAGGAAGTAAATAGAAGAAGTATAAGGTTTTTAACAATAATTTGTTACAGAAATGTAGAGAAAGTCATGTGAAAGGAACACATCAAGTGTTACATTTTTTATTTCTATTATAATCTGACAGGACACTTAATCCAAAGGTGTGTGCAGCTAATGTTAACAGTAAGGATGAAATGTGGTACATAGATGATGCTTCTCTGCACACACAGTTCACAAATCTAGGAGTCGAGGCTGCTGTCGCCTAAATAAAGACAGATGAAGTCAGCTAGGAAATATTCTGGGAGGTTATTTCTCCCGTCCCTTGCAGCCCTAGGTCGAGTGCATTCAAGAGGAAGAAGCAGCAGCAGTCACAGGAAATTACTTCAAAACTAACACGTTGCTGGCTGGGTGGAAGGGAGGAACAGAGCACAAGGAAGGAAATAGAGAAGAAAATCGAGCAGTGACGATTACCTACTGATTAAAGCAGAGGCCCACAGTGAGAGTATATTACGTCTACTGAACTTAACTAAAGCTGTTTAATTTTGCTTTATTCAAAAACTGTCTAAAATGACGCATATTTCTTTTTATTACTTTTTGCTTTCTTTACTCGTACTATGTGCACAGTGTATGGAGAAGGTATTGTATTACACCCAAAAATTCGAAAAAATGGAAATGAACTTTTATTTATGAACGCTCTTTTACTACTGTGGTTCTCAGTCCCATTCTATACTGGGCGTGAAAGACCGCTTGATTTAGTTCAGAGGCCTTTTTATCACAATTGAGGTTCTTTCACGTTCCGTAAATCTACGACACGGGACCAACTGTTTTATTTCCCTTCCGAAGGAAGCTATGTTGAGATTTTTACCCCCGAAAGAAGATTTCTCGGGAAATATGTTTTGAGAATCCTGGAATAAAAAAAAAAAAAAATAGAAAATGGTCCTATGTGTCTGTGGAAGCATAGCCCAAAAACTAAATATCAAAATTGGTATTTAAGTTTAGTATCTCCCAGGAATGCGACACCCTGGTCTTAGAGAACCGAATTTCCTGCCATCATATCGCGTTTAGTTCTTAAAATACTTGCCAATTTCTTTAGCTTAGTGTATCCCTGCATTTCCCTGAGCCTACAAAAAATAATTAGACCACTTACGTTAATGTTTATCTACATTAGCATGAAGTAGAGAGAAGAATAAATTTTGTAAGAATAGTTGTTGCACAATAGGTAGAGAAAGTTACGGAATGGGACACATCAGATGTTTTTACTTTCTCTACACGTACTCTGTACAAAGTGTATAGAGAAGGTGTTGCATTGCACCCAAAAATTCCATACCGAGATTTCACCGGAAATACATATTTTGGGTCCCCCTAAATCCAAAAAAAGGAAAAGGTCCGTGTGTATGTGTGTGGATGGACAGCGTAGCTCAAAAACGAAGACAAAAAACTTAAATACTAAGTTTGGTATCTTCCAAGGATGCGACTCGTAGATTTTCAAGACAGTCCCTCCGCTACAAACTACCCTTTACATGGAAAACATTTCGAACATCTTGATTTTCTAAAAAATGACTGTAACGATTTTAATTAAAATCTCTCATATTGAAGATATTTACATGCCAAATAAAATGTATATCTTGAATTTTCTGGGAATAGCATATAAAGACCTCTTTATTCTGGATGAATTTTGTTGAATTTTGCATAACTGGTAAACCGTAAGAGATAGACAAAAACTTACTTCACAAAAAATATAGATTACTATAAAACACACAATTTATGTCATACATTTTTGTAGTGGAATTGATCGTTTTTGAGATATTCCTTGTTATTGGTTTCAGCTTTAAACAACTTATACTTTTCTCATACTGGAATTTGTCAATTTCTTGTCCATACATACAAACAAAGGAACTTCAGTCACATAGCAACCAGCTTTTGACTGTCACTTTAACCTATGGTACTCCCTATTTCTCTTCTAATTACAAGGAAACAAATAATAAGACTATTTCTGCTAATTTGTTCTGGATTAGCATGAAGTAAATGGAAGCATAAGATTTTTAACAAGAATTTGTTACAGAGATGTAGAGAAAGTCATGTTAATGGAACACATCAGATTTTTCATTTTATTCTGAAACGCTTGTTGTGTTTCATGAAGAATTTAATTTCACCCACACAAAGGTTTGGTTTCTATGGGAACGGATCTCTCCACTTGATTAGTTTTATGGGAACATTTGAAATGTAGAGTCAATGTTGCGATGAATAATACGATTTGAAAGACCCCTACCCAAGCCACGAGAAAAAGAATATATACAATTTTTATATTTTCTTCCCCGTAGAGGCGTCTAATTAAAGATTTGAAGCTTTCTCGGCATGGTTATTGTTGATGATTTCGCGGGATAACAACCGAGGTAAAATTATTTCAGTCTTAAAAATCCAAGGTTTCGACCTTCTTAATTTTCTGGTCTTCGTCAGGGAAGACTTCAATTTATCTCGGTTGTTATTCCGTGAAGTCATCATTATTATATATGAGCCAATAGTACCATATTGTAAAGAAAAAAAAAATCTGATGTGTTCCATTCACGTGACTTTTTCTATATCTCTGCAACAAATTATTGTTAGAAAGCTAATGCTTCTATTTACTTCATGCTAATCGAGAAAAAAATAGCAGAAATAGTCTTATTAGTTCCTTTCTTGTAAGTAGAAGCGAAATAAGGGGGTGCCATTGGATAAAGTGATAGCCAAAAGATGGTGGCTATGTGGTCCTTTATACAACTTGTTATACAACTTAAAGCGTGTTTAATTTGCTCTACATTTTTGTGTGGTAAGTTTTTGTCCATCTCTTACGGTTTATCAGTTAGGCAAAATTCCGTAAAATTCACACAGAATAAAGCCGTCTTATGAAGCTATTCCCAGAAAATTCAAAAAACATACATTTTATTTGTCAGGTAAATATCTTTAATATACGATATTTTAATCAAAATCGTTAGAGCCATTTTTGAGAAAATCAAAATTTTCAAAAAAGTTCCATGTGAAGGGTAGTTTGGGGTGGGGGTATTTTTCTCAAAATCTGCGTGTAGCATCCCTGGAAGATACTTAACTTAAATACCAAGTTTGGTATTTTATCGACTTTTCGTTTTTGAGTTATCGTGTTCACAGACACATGGACACACACACGGACCTTTTTCTGAAAATATTTTTTTTTTTTGGATACAGGGCACCCTAAAACATATATTTCCAGTGGAATCTCAGTATCGAATTTTTTGGTGGAGTGCAATACCTTCTCTATACACTGTACATAGTAGTGTAGAGAAAGTAATATGCGCTACTCGACCATATTACTTGATCGGTATTAATTGGTTGCCGTGTTATAATTTCTAGGTTCTTCGCCGACACCTGAAAGATGCTAGGTTTGCACACTGCAGGTATTAAATCAATTGCTACATCTCCTTTGTTAAGGAATTGTCTATAGTCTTCATTATCAATGACGTTCTTATTTAATTATTTAATGTTCTTCCACTACTTCACTTGTAACATTATAATTGCTATATTTCTTATCCCTATATTCAACCATTTATATGTGTTCTTGTTAATATTTTTTTTAAGCTTTGTCCACGAGGCAGCTTTTTTATTTATTTATTTATTTATTTATTTATATAGCCCCCCTTCAGCATCTAAGGTCATATCGGGGGCTTTGCAGTTGAAACAACTCATTGTCTGTACGTTTAAATCATTTTAATTTTCCGCCCCCAGCCGGGAATCGAACCCGGGACCTCCGGGTGAGAAGTCTGCTCGCTGCTCACTCGACCACGGAGGCAGCGTTGCAATAAGGGGAGTTATAAAATAAAAAATCTGATGTATTTCATTCACATGACTTTCTCTACATCTCTGCAACAAATTATTGTTAAAACGCTTAAGCTTCTATTTACTTCATGCTAATTGAGAGAAAAATTGCAGAAATACCTTGCTTCCTCGTAAGTTGAAGCAAAATAACGGAGTACCATAGGTTAAATTGACAGTCAAAAGCTGATTGCTATGTGACTGAAGTTCCTTTGTAGGGACAGGAGTTGACAAATTCCTGAATGAGAAAAGTGTAAGTTTTTAAAAGCTGAAACTAAAAACAAGGAATATCTTAAAGCCGATAAAGTCCACAAAAATGTATATAACATAAATTGTGTGTTTTAATGTGCTGTACATTTTTTGTGGTTAGTTTTTGTCCATTTCTTACGGTTAAGCAATTATACAAAATTCCGTAAAATTCATCCAGAATAAAATAGTCTTCAGACGCTATTCCCAGAAAATTCAAGATATGCATTTTATTTGTCGTGTAAATATCTTTAATATGACATTTTAATCAAAATCGTTAGAGCCATTTTTGAGAAATAAAATTTTTCGAAAAAAGTTCATGTAAAGGGACGCGCGCGCACACACACATACGCGGATATGTTTCTAAAAGTTTTTTTTTGGGATTCAGGGGGTCTCAAAACATACATTTCCGGTGAAATCTTAGTATCGAATTTTTAGGTGCATTATAATACCTACTCTATACGCTATGTGCATAGTACGTATAGAGGAAGTAAAAAAAACAGAGTTAAAATGAGGATCAGGAAGGAATGCAGATATTTACCATTAGCAGTGATTGAAAATATTCAACAAGAATTCACCCTTCGACTTCGCCACTGCCAAATCGTAAGGGTACAGCTTATTAAATAACTAGAAACTCACTTGCTACCGTAGTTGTGTAAATCGTGAGAAAAATTGTTCCCATAACAACCAAACCGTTGTGTGAAGCAAATGCAATTGTTAATGCAACTTTGAGAAAACTTAGACATTTAAATATTTGTAGAAAACAAAACACCATGTACACAAATGTCTGAAAATATTCATTTTTATTGTACAATTTTCCTTTGAGTTTATTAAATTTGACAATATTTAAACAATGAGTTAATTTTGGTTGTATTTTCACCATTCATACTTATGAAAGTGTCCTTCGATGTTGTAGTCGTGTAATGGTTACCATGCTGACTTCATATACCCAAGGTCTCGGGTTCAAACCCGGCGGAAGACGATGGATTTTTTCGGGCGTTAAAATCCTTAGCATGGCTTCCTTCGGAAGGGAAGTAAAGCCGTTGGTCCCGTGTCGTAGATTTACGGCCAACCTCAAACCTGATAGAGAGGCCTCTGAGCAAAATTAAGCGGTTTTTCTCGCCCAATTTAGAATGGGACGCTGAGAACCATGGTAGTTAAAGAACGTCCATAAATAACACGCCATTTTTTCGATGGTGTAATGCTTACCATACTAGTCTGTAGTAGCCAAGGTCGTATGTTCAATCCCGGCGGAGGATGATGGATTTTTTTCTGCCTTAAAAATCCTGGCATGGCTTCTTTTCTGAAGGGAAGTAAAGGTCGTGTATAATGTTCATTTACACGTAAAATAACTGCATACCTTGGTAATGGTATTCCACCATTTTCACCTCCTTAAGTCGTGGTTTCGCCCAATGACGCTAAGTATGTGTAACGAAAACAATATCTGAACTAAGAAAACACAGTTTGATGTTAGTTGTTTTCCACACTAGGAGTTGGATAGGTAGGGTCAGGTTGGTAAATTCAATGCCATAGCCTGGATTTGAACCACGGATCTCCCAGTCTCTAGCCGGTTGCTCTGTGCACTGAGCTACCATGGCAACATGACGATACGATATTAAATCTTCAACTGACTGGCATGTTTCCCGGTAAAAATAAGATGATCTCAAATTGTTTTGAGACGACATACCCCAATGGCGACTTAGAAAGTACTTTAAGTTACCGGCTTAGGTCATTTAGTGTTTTTGTATTTATAACTTTATTTAACGTCGCATAACTACACAGGTCTTATAGCGACATCATGTAACAATATGACATGTTATAAAACTTTGAATACAATATTTACACATTAAATTAATAATTATATCTAACAGCAGCAATACCTACATATAATGTAGTGATTCATACAACAGTGTCTTAAAAGCATACAATATTTTACAGTACAGTAGCAAGTTTACAAACTTTTATGTATTTAAACAAAATGATAATTTGGTTGGTTCGTCGAGTCAAGTGGCCATTGGGGTATGTCATCTCAAAATAATTTGACATCACCTTTTGGATTACCGGGAGACATGCAAGTCATTTGAGGAATTTAATGTCATGTGGTTTGTTGCTAAGGTAGCTCACTGGTCAGAAACCGGTAGATCCGTGGTTCAAATTCCGGTTATGGCATTGAATTTTTCAATCTAACTACCTATCCAACTGATTGGTGTCTTTGGCATGGCGTGATGGAACGTGAATGAACATGAACTTGCTTATTAAACACCCTATATAAAGTTGTGCAATTAGAATGTGCCATAGTTTGAATTAAGGAATTCCATTGCAAATACTAGTATTATTTTAAAACACTACACATATTATGACTCTTGTATTTGAAATAAAGCGAAGTTAAATATTTGGGTAATATACTGATGTCTGAATTTGCAGCAGACGAAGGTGGCAATAAAATGCTGCGCTGGGAATACGGAAGGAAGGGTTTGCTGACCTACTCCAAGACTCGTACAGAAGCTGTGTATGTGGGAGAGCGGACGGACGGACGGCACTTTGGTGGCCGACTTCCGCTCGTGTTGCTGGCGGACCTCCAGAGCACGACACATACACTGAATTTATGACTCCCTTGCAACTGTGCAGCAGCATCTTGGGGAGGCCAAGTGCTTCCTGCCTCCTGCTCTTGCAGTATAGTCGCCGAATTTTTATCACGTGACACTTAAACACGGTGAATGTTAAATGAGGGCGTACGAGACAATAATATGCATGAATAATGTGTTAATTGCCACTTTTTACTCTCTCTACTCGCATTATGTACATAATGAATAGAGAAGGCATTGTATTCCACCAAAAAAATCGATACTGAGATTTCACCGGAAATTCATGTATTAGGGTCCGAAGCATCCAAAAAAACCTGATGTGTTCTATTCACATGACTTTCTCTAAATCTCTGCAACAAATTATTGTTAAAAAAACTTATGCTTCTATTTACTCCAAGCTAATCGAGAAAATGTTAGCAGAAACAGTCTTATTACTTGCTTCCTGGTAAGTAGAAGGGAGTACCATAGGTTAAAGTGATAGTCAAAAGCTGGTTGCTACGTGGCTGTAGTTCCTTTGTTTGTATGGACAGGAGTTGGCAAATTCCTGAATGAGAAAAGTATCAGTTTTTCAAGGCGAAAACTAATAACAGGGGATATCTTTAAAATGATTAACTCCACGAAAAAAATGTATTTAACATAAATTATGTGTTTTAATGTGCTCTAAATTTTTTATGTGGTAAGTTTTTGTCCATCTCTTACGGTTTAACAGTTATGCAAAATTCATCCAGAAGCTATTCCCAGAAAATTCAAGGTATACATTTTATTCGGGGTGCAAACAGTTTTAATATACGTGAGTTTAATTAAAATCGTTTGAACCATTTTTAAGAAAATTAAAATTTTCGAATTTTTTTCCATGTAAAGGGTAGTTTGTGGTGGGGGAATTTCTTGAAAATCTTCGTGTCGCATTCTTGGAAGATACTATACATAAATATCAAATTTGGTATTTAACGGTCTTTTCGTTTTTGAGCTATGTTGTCCAGACAGACAGGTAGAGAGACACACACACCACACACACACGGTCCTTTCTCTAAAAATGTTTTTTTTTGGATTCAGGGAATCCTAAAACGTGTATTTCTGGCGAAATCTCGTTATCGAATTTTTGGGTGGAATTCAATTCTTCCTCTATACACTATGTACATAGTACGTGTAGAGAAAGTAAAAAGTATTTTCAGAAAAAGTTCTGTGTGCGTCCGTGTGTCAGTCGGTAAAATACCAAATTTGACATTTAAGTATATTTTCCAGAGATGCGACACGAAGATTTTGAGAAAAAATCCCTCCACTCCAAACTACCCTTCACATGGAAAAATTTTCGAAAATTTTGATTTCCTCAAAAAACGTCTCTAACAATTTTGATTAAAATGCCGTATGTTAATGATATTTACACGGCAAATAAAATGTATATCTTGAATTTTCTGGAAATAGCTTCTAAAGTCCTCTTTATTCTGAATGAATGGCTGAATTTTGTGTAACTAGTAAACCGTAAGAGATAAAGAAAAACTTACTACACAAAAAATGTAGATCACGTTAAAACACACAATTTGTCTTATACATTTTTCAGTGGAATTGACAATTTCTGAGATATTTGTTTCAGGTTGAAAATACTTACCTTTCTCACACGGGAAGTTGTAATTTCCTGGCCCGGCATAAAAACGTATTTCAACCACATGGTAACCAGTTTTTAAAAGATTTGACTATCGTTTTTTAGCCTAGTGTATTCCCTTATTTTCCTTCTAGTTACAAGGAAGCAAGCAATTAAGACAATTTCTGCTAATGTTTATCTCGATTATCTATAAAGCAGATAGAAAAATATGCCTTTTAACAATCATTTGTTATGGCAATGTAGAGAAAATCATGTGAATGGAACACACCAGATTTTTACTTTATCTGCTTTTACCTATATAAATAAAGAAGATATTGCATTTTACTTTCTCTAGCCCGTGTGTACATACAATGTAAATAGTAGACAGGGAAGCTGGTGTATTCCACCCAAAATTTGATACCAACATTTGACTGGAAATATGTAATTTAGATTAGAGGCTTGTTGACCCCTTGTACGTCAGTCTAAAAGGTGGGGGTACTATTCAATATCTTCCAAAATCTGTTCCTTTAACAAGTTGCAGTATCTGGTTTCAGTGTTAAGAGTCCCTTTCCAAATCGTTTCTGGTTATAAACAGGGCAAAATCTCTTCCTTTCCAGGAATGGACAAACAGAGCATGTGAGGCGGTTTCCTCTTTTTGTTTGCACATGCGGCAGATGGGTTCATCTTTATAAATGCCCACTTTACAAATATTTCCTGACGTGACATGTTCAGTAATCAGAGCAATCACTCTTCTAATCCCCACCTTGCCCAATTTGAGCAATGTTAGGGAGAGAGACTTGTTTGGACCTGAAACCAGTTTCTTGGCTGGTCTTTGTCCAGGATAAGTTTCCCACCTAAATTGGTGATTATCCTTAATCCATGTCTTAACCGAGGTTTTCGCAGTACGTAGACTGACACCAACCACGAGTTCAGGGCCAACAAAGGACGTCTCTGCTCCTTTTTTGGCTAACTGATCTAATATTGATTTAAGGTTTTGAGAAAGGTCCCCATGTATATGTCTTTGGACAGCAAAACTCAAAAAGGAAAAGTGGGTTAAATACCAAGCTTGGTATTTAAGTTCAGTGTCTTTCAAGGATACGTCACGAACATATTCAGGGACTTCCCACCCCATTACCCTTCTCTAAAATTTTGATTTTCTCAAAAATGGGTATGTTTTTATTAAAAGATTATATGTTTAAGATATTTTCGCGACAAACTAAATGTAGGTATATATTTAATTTTCTGGGAATATCCTCTGAAGTCCTCTTCATTCTGAATGACTTTCCATAACTAGTAAACTTTTAGTAAAGAAAGAAACTTAATATACAAAAAAAAAAAAAAAAAAAAAAAAAATAGATCTGTTAACATAGTCTCATATAGTTTTTTTTTTTTTTTTCTTTTAAGTTAACAATTTCAGAGATTGTCTTTGTTATTGGTATCAGTTTTATAACACTTATACTTCTCTCAAACGGAGATTCATCATTCGTTTCGTATATGTTTTGTTTTACTACTGGGAATGCAAAAAAGAACCGAATTTCAACTATATCACATAGCGTAGTGTATTCCTTTATTTTCCTTTTACTTACAAGGAAGCAAGTAATAAGACTGATTCTGGTAATGTTTATTTCGATTAGCATGATGTATATACAAGAATGGTTATTTGCAGAACAGATAGAGAAAGTCATGCGACTGGAACACGTCAGAGTCTCCGTCAAATATCCCGCGCTTGCAGATTGTTGTTTGGTAAAAGTAAAGGCTAGATAACGGAGAAGATCCCCTCGCACACTGCGACCTACACAGATATATTGCGGAGGAGAAAGGGATGAAGTTAGCGAACCACAGGCAGTCCACAGAGACGCGCGGAAGTCCCTAACAGTTACAAACTAGATGAGCCGGCAGAAAGGGCGATCAAGCAACTCGTCGACCTGGCAGTGTTCTAATGTCCACGGTGAGCATTCTTTAACATTAAACCTGGATCTATGCAATCTGTTAGAACCGCCATACACAAAACCTGGAAGTACACCTGAAAGATTAGAAGGAAACTGAATGAAGGGCAAACTAAGGAAAGAAAATCGTGGTAGATGAGAAATTACCTCAGTATTAGTGTGCCGACTAGTGATGGGCACTATCGAATGAAAAAAATATGGAATTTGAAACTCGCTTAGCTTTTGGTTGTTGATTGTTACTATGTTCAGTTTTCATTCGGTCTTACAATGCTATTATATTATTGGTTGCTTGGCAGTCTATACCCCAATCATTTTTCAATGCGCTTTCATCGATGAACCGATGCAAATATCATGCAATCCCCATTTTAGAAAGTGTAAAGCATCTACTGTTTTTTATTGATTTCTTCTCGGGACGTTAACCAGGTAAGTGTTGGATTAATTTCCAAGCTTTCAATGACGTACTCTGTCGCCAACATCAGGGAGGAGCACGTTGTAATACAGAGTACGCCGTTGAAAGCTTGGAAACTAATCCAACACTTACCTGGCTGGCATCCCGAGAAGAAATCATTAATAACCAGCGCCGGGAAAGTTGATTATCTACTGTTGTATTTCCTTCATTTAACAGCTTTGACAGCTCCATACCAATCAGTAACCAATAAATATAAAAATACAATTTATCTACAAGGCCATACAGTTAGTTCTAAACATGTGCCTTAATATTGGTAATAATATTGGAGAAGTCACAATTTTATGGCGGATGATTGGTGGGAGATGACTGGTAAGTGTTGTTCTTGTAAATTAA
Source organism: Hymenopus coronatus (assembly GCA_030762935.1). NCBI lineage: Eukaryota > Metazoa > Arthropoda > Insecta > Mantodea > Hymenopodidae > Hymenopus > Hymenopus coronatus. The sequence goes on along the minus strand of CM060882.1, from coordinate 43,223,057 downwards.
AACCAAAACGTTAATTCCAAATCTTAATGCAATATCTTTTTTACTTTCTCTACACGTACTGTGTACATAGTATGTAGAGGGAGTATTGTATCCCACCCAAAAATTCCATACCGAGATTTCACCGGAAATATGTTTTGAGGTACCCATAGTAAAAAATCATTTTTAGAAAGAGGTATGTGTGTGTCTGTGGACAACATAACTCAAAAACTAAAAGACCGTTGCATACCAAACTTGGTATTTAAGTTTGGTATCTTCCAAGTATGGGACACGACGATTTTCAAGATTATCCCCCCACCCCAAACTACCCTTTATATGGAAAAGATTTGAAAATCTTTTTCTCAAAAATGACTTTCGATTTTGATTAAAATACCGCACCTATGCAACAGCTATTTACATCACAAATAAGATGTAATATCTTGAGTTTTCTGGGAATAGCTTCTGAAGAGCTATTCATTCTGTATGGATTTTGTTGAATTTTGCATAACTGGTAAACCGTAAGAGATACACCAAAACTTACTACACAAAAATGTAGATTTCTAATTGTCATATACATTTTTGTTACAGAGTTGGCCGTTTTAGAGATATTCCTTGTTATTGGTTTTAATTTCAAAGTACGCATCTTCTCAAACGGGTTCCCCTTTCGTTTCGTCTCTCTTGCTTTTCTAGAAATGTAAGAACTGAACTTCAATTGTTCAGATATCGATCGGCGATTTGACTATCAATTTTAGCCTGGTGTATTTCCTTATCTCCCTTCTGCTTACAAGGAACTAAGTAGTAAGATCAACTCTATTACTGTTTATCTCTTTTAGGGTGATGTAGGTAGAAGAATACTCCTTTGTAAGAATAGTTTGTTTGCAGAAAAATTAGACAAAATCATGTGAATGCAACAAACCAGATTTTTACGTAACAGAAGTTAAAATTTTAGGAACATGCTACTTTGTTTTTTATAGCTATTTAACAGCCACAAGAACAAATGTAGCTCACCATCTATTTGTGTATTAAAATCGACCAGTAGGTACATTCCCACTTGGAGCTTAGAATGTTAGCTATGCTTTCTTTACCTTTAATTCAACCCAAAATAAGATTTGGCCGAATTTAAGATCGAGCACCACAAATACTGAATAAGAACTAATCTTTGGTTCATTCATTTTGATCTCAAATCAAATGGATGCGAAACAATACGACATGATCTATATAACTTAATCTGAAATTACTAAGCCATAGCCGCACATAGCTCTGAAACAGGTAGATACACTTCAGGAGGGAAACATATTTATATATACCTTATTAAAAAAAGAAAGAAAAAAAACAGTTCTATTTGATCTATATGTGCTAGTCCGACTTGAGAAATGGTATGCTTTTACAATCGGATGTTCCTGAAATTAATTATCGCGTTAATTACTAGAGAATATATGCAAGCAATATGTGTTTTAATATTGCAAAATAATGTGCACTAAATGCCTTTTATATTGCTCGAGAGCTTGAAAGCTTTTACATCCAAATGAAAACTGATTAGTTTAGTACCTCAGGTGTGCCACACCTTATGCATTTTGCGAAAACAAACACCTTTTAAATCCGAATGAAAAACCGAATCATTCGTTAGTCATTCTCACTATCGTAATATATTCGATTGTCTGACACATTCGATAGTGCACATTACTACCGACCCCAGGGAAACCACGAAAAACCCATGGGTCAGAGTGGATGGTCACCGTGGATCGAACCCGGGATCACCCGAACACAACGCTTCGTCATCCGTGGTCTAGAGATAGCATGCTAGTCTCGGGTTACCAAGGTCGCGGATTCAAACCCGGCGGAGGGATATGGATTTTTTCGGGCGTAAGAATACTTAACGTGGATTCCTTCGTAAGGGAAGTAAAAGAACCGTGTCGTAGATTTACTGCACGTAAAAGAACCCTAAGCCTGATAGAGAGGCCTCTGACCAAGGTCTTTCACAAGAAAGGAAAAAAAGTATGCTAACTTGAGCTTTGTCACTCCAAACTCGCATACACAGATTTGCTAGCACTATTTGATAAACGTGTGGTCCGCGTACCCATATTTGAAAACCCAACCCTAATTGGCCTACACAACATGAACATCATGTGCTCACATTAATTCTAATATAAATACTCGAAAACAGCTATAGTTTACAGTACAGCTGAATTCTGCGACATGTACTTGGTGTCAGGATTGGAAATCGTCTGTGTTGTTGCCCTTGGGTTGTGCAGTATTGTTAAGACTACACCAAAAATTCTGGCCTTTCAGGGATAAAACTTGTTGAAGACACCGATCGTTAGTAGTTACTTGACATTTGCATGGTTTTTTTCTTGTCTCTGTTTTGTACTCTCTATCACGTATCTAGCTAGCCAGGCAACGGAAGTACTGCGTTCCAGCAAAAAATATACATCTAAAAATCATCGAAAACACACATTTTGAGGCTCTTAAATTCTGAACAAGAAAACATTCTTAGGAAAAAAATCTGATGTGCTCCATTCACATGACTTCCTCTACATCACTGCAACAAATTATTGTTAAAAATCTCATGCTTCTATTTACTTCAAGCTAATAGAGAAAACATTAGCAGAAATAGTCTTTTTACTTGCTTCCTTGTAAGTAGAAGCAAAATAAGGGAGTACCATAATTTAAAGTGATAGTCAAAAGCTGGTTGCTATATGGCTGAGGTTCCTTTGTATGGACAGGAGTTGAAAAATTCCTGTATGAGAAAAGTATAAGTTTTTCAAAGCTGAAATCAAAAAACAAGGAATATCTCGAAACGATGAACTACACGAAAAAAATGTATGTGACATAATTTCTGTGTTTTATCGTGATCTGCATTTTTTGTGGTAAGTTTTGTCTATCTCTTGCGGTTTCCCAGTTATGCAAAATTCAATAAAAATCATCCAGAATAAAGAGGTCTTTAGAGGCTCTTCCCAGAAAATTCAAGATGTATATTTTATTTGGCATGTAAATATCTTATATATATAAGATTTTAATCAAAATCGTTAGAGCCATTTTTGAGAAAATCACAATTTTCTAATTTTTTTCCATGTAAAGGGTAGTTTGGGGTGGGGTATTTTCTTGAAAATCTTTATGTAGCATCCTTGGAAGATGCCAAACTTAAAATATCAAGTTTGGTATTTAACGGTCTTTTTCTTTTTCGAGCCTTTCTGTACACACACACACACACACACACACACACACACACACACACACGCATGCAACGCTTACATGGACCTTTTTCCAAAAATGCTTTTTTGGATTCAGGGGGACCCAAAACATATATTTCCGGTGAAATCTCGGTATCGGATTTTTGGGTGCATTACAATACCTTCTCTATACATTATGTACATATTACGTGTAGAGAGAGTAAAAAGGTGGTGTGTATGTGTCTGTCTGTCTGTACGGGGTATTTAATTTTCAAAGAAAGAGCACATAAACTATGCTTAATTAAAAAGAAATCTATTTATTTTATTTTTCCAAAATAGCTGTAACGATTAAACTTCATTTAAATATAGGTATCTATGACAAAATGTATACCTTGAATTTTCAGGTAAAAGGCTCTTCTTTTGAACAATATTTTGAATAACAGGGTAAAAGAGAGAGTAAAACCCACTACATAAAAATGCACATCTTTTTGAAACACATGTTTATTTCAAATAAATTTTTGTGCTATCAGCCATTTTCAAGCTATTCGTTATTATTAGCTTGAATTGTTCAATACTTCTAAATTTCTTAAAAGTGCTATCGTTATGCATTTACTCATCGCGATGTTGGAAGGCATATGGAATTTCCAAGACCTGTAAATAAAAACAATTTTAAACATTTCACTGTTCTCTTTGTGAATGACAGGTAACGGACTCTTTACTTTCTCTACACGTACTATGAACACAGCGTATAGAGAAGGTATTTTATTCTACCCAACAATTCGATACCGAGATTTCACTGGAAATATATGTTTTGAGATCGCCTGAGTCCAAAACAAAGCCTTTTTAAAAATGGTCCGCGTGTGTGTGACTGTGGACAGCATGGCTCAAAAACTAAAAGATAGTTAAGTTTGGTATCTTCCAAGGATGCGACACGAACATTTTCAAGACAATCTTCCCACCCCAAAATACCTTTTATGTGGGAAAATTTTTGAAATGTTTGTTTTTCTCAAAAATGGCGCTAACGATTTTGATTAAAATACCGTATATTCAAGCTATCTATAAATAATGTGCATAACTCACCTTTTCTGGGAGTAGCTTCTGAAGACCAGTTCATTCTCGATGAATTTTGCTGAATTTCGCATAACGTAGCAGATGGATAAAAGCTTACTGCACAAAACCATGTAGATATCGTTAAAACATACATTTTACGTAATACATTTTGTTGTAGAGTTGACAGTTTACGAGAGCTTCCTTGTTATTGATTTCAATTTTAAACTACGCATCTTCAAACGGGGTCACCTTTTATTTCATTTTTCCTTTATTTTTCTGGAAATGCTTAGCGAGCCGAACTTTCATTGTTCACATATCGACCGGCTTTTAAAAGATTTGACTATCGCTTTAGCCTGGTGTTTTCCCTTATTTCCCTTCTGCTTATAAGGAACTAAGTTGTAAGATACATTCTGTCAATGTTTTTCTCGTTTAGCAGACTCTAGACAGAAGGATAATCTTTTGTAAGAACAGTTTGTTTGTTTGAGAGAGAGACAGAGAGAGGGGGAAGAGAGAGAGACACACACACATACACACACTTGTGAATACAACGCGTTAGATTTTATACAAACATTTTTCTCAATAAATGTTATATAAAATAAACGATATTGTGTGGAGAACGCATGCGAATTTAGCATCAGAACTTTTTAAAATGTTTGTTATTTTTTAAGCAATCTTGAAATAGCACAAAATTGTGCCAGGAGTCATGAAAATGATGGATAGGAATTAGAAGTACAACCGAATAACCATGTTTCCTTCTGTAAACAGATATCTGTTCTCGACACAGAGATTATCTGGAACTGTGTCATACCGTGTGATAAGATACATAAAATCCATTTGTCTTATCTGCATCACAGATACGGTTATCTCGCTCTAGTTATCGTGCACAGCAGTGATTGATGTTCGGATTCCAATGCTCGTCTCTGCTTTGCACGAGAAATGGGCTGCATAACACGGACTACCTTGCTTTCGTCACTATGCATTAATTATAATTCACCCTACACATGCCACACCAGCGAACGCATCACCAACCTGCAACAGATGTACAATTTTATATACTTTTTACTTTCTCTACTTCGTGCATAGTACATACATAGGTAGAGACGGCATTGCATTCCATCTACAAATTCGATATCGAGATTTAACTGGAAATACACTTTTTAGGGTCTCATGTATGTATAAAAAAACATTTTTGGAAAAAGGTCCGTGTGCCCACTAGCACGATAACTCAAAAACGAAAGTCTGTCAAACACCAAACTTAATAGCATCTTCCAAGGATGCGACACGAAATTTCCAATTTGCTCAAAAATGGCGTATTATTCAAAATGGCTACATGGAAAATAAAATGTATGTATTGAATTTCTTGGGAGTAGCCTCTGAAGCCCTCTTTATTATGAATGACTTTTGGGAAACGATAAACCATAAGAGTTAGACAAAAACCTATCACACAACAAGTGTAGGTCTTGTTATAGCACAAATTTATGTTGTAGAGTTAACGATTGCCGAGATATTCCTCATTATTTGTTTCAATTTTAAAATACTTAAACCTTTTCCCAAACGGGCAGTTGTCATTCGTTTCGTGTTTCTGTTTACTCCTAGTCATACAAAGAGAACTGATGCAATTGCATAAGATAGCGACCAGCTTTGAAAACATTTGACTAGCTTTTTAACTTAGTGTATTCCCTTCTACTTACAAGGAACTAAGTAATGAGATGATTTCTGCTAATGTTTATGGATTAGCATAAAGTAGGGAGAAGATGTTTTGTAATAATAGATTGTTTGAGAAGTAGAGAAAGTTATGTGAATGGGACACATCAGCATTTTACTTTCTCTACTATCCATTTAACGGTAAATAGGGAAATATTGTTTCCACCCAAAAATTCGATTCAAAGATTTTACTAGAAAGATGTATTTTTAAAATACAGAAACCCTCTCCCAAAAATTTAAAAAAAAAAGTCTAAACAAGGAGTCCGATAAATGCCAAATTTATACTTAAAATTTATATTTCTACATTTTTTGTGCAGTAAGATTTTCTTATCACTTACGGTTTGTCAGTTATGCAACATTCATTCAATAAAGAGGACTTCAGGGAGTATTCTTAAGAAATACAGGATATACATTTTATGTAAGTATCTGTACATATAAAATATCTTTAATAGTTTTAATTTTAATCAAGTACCAATAGCCATTTTTGAGAAAATCGAACATTCCGAAAAATGTTCCTTGTGAAGGGTGGGATGTTTTCCTGCAAAAGTTAGTTTCGCAAACTGAACTTAAATACCAAGTTTGGTACTTAACCCACTTTTCGTTTTTGTGTTATACTTTCCAGACACACACGAAATTTTTTCTAATTTTTTTGATACAGGGGTTTGTCTAAACATGCATTTCCGGAGAAATTTCAGTATCGAATTTTGGTTGCAATACAATATGTTCCGTTACGTACTATAATCGTTGTATTACGTGCTCGAGAAAGTAATTAGCTTTCATAAGAATATGCTGTTCGTGTACCCACTAATAGAGGGTAGATAGTCATGCGAATGCAACTCGTATTAAAATAGAACCATACACAACAGCATGTTTATTACTTTCTTGACACGTACTATATACATAGTGTATAGAGAAGGTAGATATTATATTGCACTCAAAAGATGTCCGTGTGTGTAGATATGTCTGTGGGCAGCATAGCTCAAAAACGGAAAGTCCGTTAAATACCAAACTTGATATTCATGTTCAGTATCTCCCAAGGAAGATTTTCAAGAAAGTCCCCACACGCTACTACCCTTTATATAGACAACATTTCGAAAATTTTGGTTTTCTCAAAATGGCTAACGATTTTGATTAGAATCTCTTATATTTAAGATATTTATATGACCACTAAAATGTATATCTAGAATTTTCTGGGAATAGCTTCTAAAACCGTCTTTATTCTGGATGAATTTTTATTATTTTGTATAATTTGTAAACCGTAAGAGATAGACGAAAATTAAACTGCACAAAAATGTAGATCTCCCTAAGACACACAATTTATGTCGTATACGTTTTTTCGCAGAGTTGACCGTTTTCGAGATATTCCTTGTCATTGGTTTCTTTTTAAAATACTTAAACTTTTAACATACCGAAACTTGTCAACTCCTAGCTACGCAAAGACACGGATTTCAATCCCATAGCAACCACATTTTAAAACATTTGTCTGTCGGTTTAGCCTAGTGTATTCCCTTATTTCCCTTCTACTTATAAGGAACTAAGTAAAAAAAAGCAATTTCTGCCAACGTTTATCTCGAATGAAGTATATTGAATAATAAGCTTATAAACAATTTGTTACAGAGGTATAGAGGAAGTCATGTAAATGTAACACGATTTTTTTAGTTTCTTTTTTTCGGCGCCTAAGCATTTCCAGAAGCTGTAACACCGGCCATTAGCGGAAGCATGTCACTGCCAATTAACAGCATTGCTGTAAACTTGTTAGACAGCGATGTTGCGCATCACAGCTGCTCTCCTCTTGAACGGCTTCCTCTTTGTTATGGGAGCAGATGGGTTTGTTGATTATGACCGGGAAGAAAAGCGTTTTCCATTCGGCCGTATTACCATGGAAACAGAGCCTGCCAGAGTACCCTGAGATTTTGTTCTCTAAATAGTGAGAGTAATTATTGCGAGGGACGCTCTATAAGGCCTTAGAAGAAGGTAGAAAAACAAATTATTTTTGGTATATTACTTTCTCTAGCCCCATATGTACAATGTTGTATTCCACCCAAAAATTCGATACCGAGGTTTCACCGGAAATGTTTTAGGATTACCTGAATCCAAAAGAAGTATTTTGAAAATGTGGACAGCAAAGTTCAAAAGCATAAGTTTCGTATTTTCCAAGGATGTAACACGAAGATTTTCAAGAAAATCCCCCCACCTCTAAGTACTTTTACATGGAAAAATTTTCGAAAATTTTGTTTTTCTTAAAAATAGCTCCAACAATTTTGATCAAAATACCACATATTAAAACTATATTCATCACAAATAAAATGTATATCTTGAATTTTCTGGGAATAGCTTCTGAAGACCTGTTTATTCTGGATGAATTTTGCTTAATTTGGCCTAACTAGTAAACCGTAAGAGACAGACAAAAGCGTAGATCTCGTTAAAATACACAATCTATGTCATATACATTTTTTTTCGTGGAGTTTGCTGTTTTCGAGATATTCCTTGTTATTAGTTTCAGTTGTAAAGTACTTATACTTTTCTCAGACAGTAAGTGTCCGTTTTTCTTTTGTTCTACTCCTGGGCAAGCAAAGAAGTGATTTGCAATGACAATCGCATAACGACAGAGTTTAAAGCATATGACTATAGTGCATTCCTTTAGTTTCCTTTTTATTATAAGGAACTAAGTAATAAGGGCATTCTGCTAAAGTTTACCTCAATTAGCATTGTGTAGAAAGAAGAACACTCTTTTGTAATAAATTTGTAGATCAGCTAGAGAAAGCCATGTGAGTGTAATAATCAGAATTTTTTTTTTTTTTTTTTTTATTTTTCAACATAAACTTGTTTTCTCTGCGTTTCTCCAACTGTTTTAAGCTTTCCAAAAAGTATGCTTTCGGAAGGTCCTCATCTGTTTGGGAGATGACTTAAATCTGGTGAATAAGGTGGATATTATAGTAATTCGATTCTCAATTCTAGCCATCGAAGCTGCGCAGGTGTGCATCGTTGTATTGTCTTGATGGAAGAGAATCTTTTTCTTCGCCAGATGAGGGTGTGTTTTTGTTCTTCTTCTTCTTGATTTCTCCGTTCAAACGGTACAATGGCGATGCATAATATTCTCAATTTATCGTTCTTCCTTTCTGCAAGTAATCAATGTGGATGATTCCGCGTGCATCCCACTTTGACAGGCGGACAGACAAAGACATTGGTCATTGTCGTAGGTTGGTTATAGTATTGCCATCGGGAGTAGAAATGAAAAAGAAATACTATTGCACGTTTAATGATGTCTACGACTGTTTTTTATCAATTTTTCTAGCTTTATTGTTATATCTAATTTTCTCCCGGAATTCAGAGTTCAGAAGTTGGTAGATCTATTGAAATTATATCGAAAACTGCCCGCTCATTTGTATCGTGAGTAATAATATTCTCCAACCCATTTACCACTTGGGTGCTTTGGCAATGAAAGGATGTTAAAACAGTTTTGCCGTTGATCTACTAATTGTTGTATTCACAACCAGCATTGCGAAAATTGTGGTACAAGGCGGTATTTAACGTCGACAGTTGAATTTTACTGAAAGACGGTAGTTTGAGCAAACGAGTTGCTTTTGTTGAGGAAATCTCTATAGGCAGCCATAGGAATTCGGGAAATTTGATGAGAAGGCAGGCAGGCAGGGGTCGCCATCAAAAGCAAATCTTGGGCAGATATATGGATCGATGTTCGACCAGACAGTTTTGTTCCTCACTCCACCAGGGCGTTCCCTCTATCAGGTTACAGCTTGTGGCGCCGATAACAATAGCTTTAATTATTGTACACTAGCGGAATGTGTCATTCTATAGCAGTGGCTCCCAAAGAGAGACAACTCAGAATATGAAGGAAACATACGATTCGATATGTGCAAGTTTAACCTCAATTATACGCTTTTAAACGGAGACAGTTGAAATAATTCATAAATACAAAAAAACTTAAAAATAGTTTTCATAGGGGACCTAATTTTTTTATTATCCTTTCTAATTGTTTAATATTTAATATATGAAAACAATAACTGAAGCACAATACACTATTTAAATTATGTTATTCATAATTTTTATAAAATCTGATATGCATGTGCATGATTTTCTCTACCTATACAATAAATTATTATTACAAAAGATGATTTTTATTATTATATCTAGTTCATGCAAATCAATAAAGTTGAAATAAGGGAAAGCAGGGAAATAAGGAAATGCACTATGCTAAAACGGTAGTCAAATCTTTCAACAGCTGATCGCTATGTGATGACTTACATACACGAATATATCCATTTATTTTCAGTTCTCTTTACATGGCCTGGAGTTAAAAATAACTAACAAAAATCCTTAGGAGAACTTTCCATTTAAGAAAAGTTTGAGTGGGAAATTTCATAAAATATATTTCACAAACTGTCTACTTTAACGTGTTTACATTTTTATGTAGTAAGATTTTATATATCTGTTAAATGTTACCCGTTTTGCAAAACTCTTCCAGGGTGGAGAGATTCAGAGGCTGTTCATATGTTTCATTTGTCATCAAAATATCTTGAAACATATGGATTTTAATCAAAATCGTTAAATCTGTTTTGGGAAAATAAAAAAGTTTTTTTTTTAAAAAAAAAGGGCCCATTTAAAGAGTAATTGGGGTTGGGGGCATTTTCTTGAAAATCTTCCTACTCGTACCTATTAGGTGCAGGGAAGTACCTACTGTTGAACCACCAAAAGTAAGCGAGAGGGCCTGTTTGCTCACATAGTCTATTTGTTTACTACGTAATGTGTGTATACATTTTATTGCATGTATACGAGTCACTCATGTTGTCAGATGTAACGACTACTGCGATCGCATTTCTAGTCTCGTTGCTGGGGCGTGAACTATCTGACAACGATGGGTAGATATGTTATCGGTGAGGGCGTGGAAGAACTTCACCGCCAGGGCAGAACATGTTTGATTCCTTTCGGACAGTACTGCATTCAGTAATCTGATGTCGAGATTTCGCGTATTTGAGGTCTCTTAAACCCCCTCCCCTCCCCCAAAGAGAGGAAAGCACAGCTCAAAAAATGGAAAGTTGAGTATATACTTAGTTATTTAAGGATACACCACAAAGAATTTCAGCCTCCCCCCCCCCCCCAATTCCCTTTTATAGAACAGTTTCGTTATTTTTTAGTTTGTAAAAAATGTAACGATTTGACTAACATATATTTTTGCCATATTTATAGTGTCAGTGTCAGGTGTTCTGTATTTCATTGAATTTATTCTGTATAAGTAAGAAACCATAAAGAAAATCTACCTTGAGAAAATTTTACAGTTAATTAAAATACAGAGTTTGTGACAAAATTCTTTCGTAGCATTAACGTATTTTGAAATATGCCATATCTTACAGTTTTATGTTAATTACGGTTATTCTTGAAAGTTTGCAATTCTTTTTCCTTTCTTTCCATTGCAAGATTTTTTTACCACGAATAATCATTTAAATGCTGTATTCATATGTTGTAACTAAGCACGTCTCGCTTAATTTTAAGTCATTCCTAAACAAAAAATATCGTGACGTACATGGATAGGATAGGGAGAGGGCGTTTTCGAGGAAACTCGGCGCCGATCCTATGATGATATTGTACCTACGCCCTTCAAAGGTTGCTCCCGGGAGGGATAAGGTGAGAGGAGACACCTGGCAATCGTAACCAGAAGTGATGATGGCACGTCAATTACGTGATCCATAGTTTCCACCAGCCTACCTAGAGGTCCTTCAAGGTGCGTCCTGTACCCCAGCAACCAGTCAAAGACAGGTGGAAGTTCCACAGATACCATAATTTTTTACCTACCACGCTGCACCGAAACACAATCCCCGAGACTTCCATCCTTGAGACAGACTAAACGGGTTGAAGGATGGAAAAATGAAACGATTAATGGAATATACGGGGAGTGAGGAAATTCGGAGAATGAAACTACTCCATCATAGTCTGATGATCCGAGGAATCCTTTGAAAAAACCTATGGGTCCGAGTTGAAGGTCGTCGGGAATGGAAGCTAAGATCTCCCGAATGCGAGTCGTACGTCTTATCGCGGCGCTACCTCGCTCGATAACACGGGTAGAAGAGTCAGTTTTATGTAAATGGTATAACACATTTTGTTAATTTGTAATGGGAATAACAAGTCATGTGAGTGTGTCGCATCTTACTTTTTAATCAAAGCTTAATTTTAATTACATAAGTGGCTAAAAATTTTGTTCAGCGAAAGAAAGTCATTTTACTACACATTGACAATACAATTTCGCATTCATAGGTTTCAACATTTGTATAGAACTGTTAAGCATCCTGTTATTTAATTCTATTGCGATCGAGTTGAAACACTCGCTGAGATGTTCTCAAGAAGTGCACATGTATTTCTGGTAGGGAAGGTCAGTGCTGCTGCTGGTGGTGAATTTATTTTTGAAACTGCAGATAGATAGTGCCACATGGTGTGTCAGGCATGTGCTACCGCGGACTCCACCCAGTCACGGCACAATGAGCACACAATAAAATTACAAGGAATCTTCACCCGTTTCCACGTATTACAACAGTGACGTAAAAAGGACACTCCCTCTTCGCCCGGCAATTGTTTTAGGGCGCCTGAGTTTCGCACCTAGTTTATACACAGGGTGGTAGTTCAAACGCGAATTAGCAGTGCAAACTAAGATAATTTACGTCTTGTGTAAGATATTGTAACGTTTGCTTTGGTATTGGAGCGTTACTGCTATTATTCGTTACGGATATCCAGTTTTGATCACCGATACTCTATTCTCTTTAGTTTTTATTAAGGATAACTTGTTCTGTAATTCATTTTATGAAACGTTTGCAACCAATTTTGGCGTGCATTCTGCACTATCTAATTTGATGTAGCGGATGTTACTAGGTTGACCGCAGTGGAAACTCATATATCTAGATTTTGAACGAAAGTGCTGCCTCTTTTGAATTGCATTCTCTTTGACAAGATCGCGAGGAAAAAAATAAATATTGAATTTACCCTTATTTGAAAATAGAAACACAGGCAAAAAATATCTCAAATGCGTGACGAGAAAAAAAAAAAAAAAGTAAAATATTTAGCATAAATTGCGTACTTTAACAAGATATGTGTAGTACATTTTTGATTAATCAGCTTGACAATTATACAAAAGTCATTCACAAGGAGGACAAGAAGAAGAAACTAATATTTATTTTCCGATTGAAAAGCTTATACATATTTAGAATTAAAAAACAAACAAATTCTCATGTGTAGCTACACAAATAAGTAAACAGTATAAAATAAAGCATTATTATTTACCATTGCTTTAATGAAATTTACTTCTTAAAGATTAGAAAATGTTTATCCAACACTTACGGTTTGCCAATTATACAAAAACTATTCAGATGAAGAGGACTTCAAAGACTATGCTCCAAAACTTCAAGGTATACGTTTTATTTATAATGAAAATATCCTGTTTTTAATCAAAATTGTTGGATCCATTTTTGATAACATTACATTTATGTTGCATGCAAATTGTAGCTTGTTTTGGAGGGGGGATTTTCTTGAAAATCTTTGTTGTCTCAACCTTGCTAGATAGAGAACTAATTTAGCATATCTGATATTTATCGGACTCTTCATTTTTTGAGTTACGCTGTTCAGAAATGCACGCACTTAGTATTTTCAATGAATATTTTTATTATTCAGAGGTGCTAAAACATGCATTTGCTTTAAAATCTCAGTATCTTGGGTGGAATAAAGCATATGCTTAAGTACGTCGTGGTCTGATGGCAGCACTGATGGCAAAGACCTTGAGCATGTTTGCTAGTAGTAGAAGCATGTTGAGTTCACGCCGTATTTTTTTTTTTTTTTGTCTTTATTTTGAGAAACAAAAATATTTTGTACTGCACATAGTATTCTTCATATTGCTTTCTTAATTTTTGCGCCAATAAACTTGTAAACATTCAAAACTTGTGTCTCTGTTTCGGTGGTGGTAAATTTTCTACATCACAAAACGAGGTCTGCCGTTTCTGACATCTTGAACTGCTGCTTTGGAGGTGTTTAAAGGTATTGGCGGTAGGGGACTTGCGTGCGCCGCAGACGCTGAAGTGTTATGGATGTCATAACTGTTAAGTTACGTCACATGTAGGGTATTATAATGTGATCGACCAAACAGTATATCTGCTAAGAAAGATCAATTTTCATACATTATCGAAATTCTAACCTCACTTTCGGCTCGGTCGTCATAATCTCACATTGCTTCATCATATTCTTTAGTGTTTGTTTTAATGAAATAAATATTGCGCATGAACGTGAAAAGTTTCAGAGCAGGAAATGTTATTTAAGTGATTTTGATCAGATGTTTTGGAACCTAGACACGTAGATAGCCGTGTTCTTCCGCAACTCGAGCCTTTAGGTACGTGCTTACTTTAGTAAACTATTTATCTGCAAGGGCGCAACTTGCTCCCATTCCCTGCATACAAAGTGTTAAGTATTTCTGGAAAAGGGATGTCTTAAAACTTTGTCCCTTTGTTTTCCCAAAACTTATTTGTAGCTCTACAGGACTGCTGATACGTATATGGCCTCGAAAGTAGATAGCGAGGAAGGAGTATTATGCTTCTCTGGGCATCTTTTCTTCGTTGCAGTTTTTATTCAGTGTTATCCTTTTGCTCATCTAAAGTGAAAATCTGTACAAAGGCAGCACATATAAGCAAACTTTAAGGGACACTGAAATTGAAATGTTGGCTACAATCGGTCAAAAAATCGAAATTGCTTTTTTATAGCAAATAGTTGTTTGAACCTTTGGTCATCCATAGAAATAAACATTTAGCTGTCTCGCCTTGCTTAGGGGCTCTACAACGATTTAAAGATCGTGTAATACACGTTTCCCAGCATACACTATTTTTACTCCAAAAACAACTTTAAATTTCTTCCACAAACAGATTACAATAAGGATTTGCTCACAAATAACTGATTTCGTAACACTTTTGCCGTGTGGTTTCCTTTCGACGCTCGCTGTGGCGACCATTATACCACTGCTTGCTATGAATTTCTCGTCGAAACTGAATTATTTGCACGCGAAAACTGACTCTTGGCAGGGTTTCGTTTCTCTTTTTATATTTATCGATCACGTGACAGGGCATTTCCAGTAGCAGTCGCACGTGCAAACCACAGCAGGTGTCACAAACTCACTCAGGGTAATAATGCAGGCTTCAACATCAAGAAACTCTCCACCAGCACACGTGTCCATTCACACAGGTGTAACATCACAGCTTCGACGTCAAAAGAACTGGCAGCCAGCAAACATGTCAACTAATACAAGTGTAATAATGGTTGTCAACAATCAGCTGTGCCTTAGAAACAAGCCATTGCGATTGCGGCCCCAGGGCTTAGTTACAATACTATTTTATAAAACGGGGTTTTCTCAAAACTGAGAGTTTCACACCTCAAAATGTTCCACGACCTCAGTTTTTGTGTAAATGCAACTAAAATTTCACAGAATGTGCGCAAGTGTCTATTGTAATATTACAGGTGACAAAACTATCCTAATACCAATAGTAAATAACAAACAAATCCTTTTATGAAAATTATTAATTTTAAAGATAAAAGCTTTCTAACTTTATAAAATAATTATGATTCACTAATTCAGAGTGTTGAAATAACAAAGCATAAAGTTTTTTTTGTGTGCTTCAAAGTTCCAGTTAAAAATATTAACAATTTTCTCAAAATTTGAGGTGCATGGAACATATAGATTGTCCAATATAATTATATAATAACGTTTATAAAATAATTTATATGTTGCAAAGTATTTATCCAATTGAATGAAATTAACATAACTGTAATGCAAAGGCAGAGCAACCGGCAGGAAACGGAGAGATCCGTGGTTCAAACCCTGGCTTTGGCATTGAATTTTTCAGTCTGACTCTACTATCCAACTCCTGTCCTGCATACGGTTTGTGTGGAAAAAACAATTAACATTTATATGTACCAAAGTTAGGAGAAGTCATACGGGGAGAGTAGCTGGAGGATAGCACCAACGTAACCCCTTGGGAAGAAGGGAGACCAGTTCCAGATGACGCGACGATGTGTTTAAGCAGGGTCCCTAACGATTCCAAGCTGATGATGACTAGGGGTTCCGGATGTAGACCGGCTTCTAGGAGAACCCAACAATCCCGCCAAACACCTGAAGAAACCTCCTGACGCAACACACAAACCGCCGTCACGAACCAGTTTGAACCTTAGATAGGGTCCTTAAATTATAAAGTAACTCCTGTGGCGGCGTCTCTTCACTGCGTGAGAGATCCGAGAGTCGCCCGGCAAAGGCGCACTAAAATACGTATCTTAAGATCAATTACGGAAATATTGACCTACTCACCTTCGGGCGGCTCAATTTGCGAAAATATTCTCACTCATTCGTATAAGCTTAGCAGCAGGAATCCTTTTGATTTCTTGATGTTATTACTAAGTTTCTGCAGATTTAGCGGGGATTTCTGCAGCTGAGCTGAGGTGAATGAGCGAGAACTCTTTAATTTATTACATTGCTTGTTTTGGAGCAGATGGTAAATATTTTCAGCATTTACTTTAGGTAAGGACTCCAGTGCGCCTTTGCCGGCGACACTCAGATCTCTCGCGCAGTGGAAAGAGGCCGAAAGGGGACCTTATAACTTAAAGACTATATATTACCGCAAAGCATCTCGCTCCATCTGTGGAGTGTTACGTAATTACGAAAGTATAAAATTGACTCAATCCGAGCCAGCTATCTCTATAATATTATCGATATATTATTGTTGAAGTTGAAAGTATTGGTTTAAAATATTATTGAAGTTAAAACATTAACGTAATGCATCACGCTCAGGAACAACCCAACTACAAATTTGATGGGCCACATTTGACTTCCTCTATCCATTCTTCGAAATATTCTTACAAAAGCTTATTCTTATATCTACTTCATGCTAATCGAGATAATAATCAGCACATATGATTCTCTTACACATTTCATTGTGGGTACAGGGGGAATTAGGAAATTCAGTAGACTAAAGCGAAAGTCAAATCTGTAAAGAGCGGATCGCTATTGAAGCCATTGAAATTCCTTTCTTTGCATGTCCAGAAGAAAAAAAGAACTACTTCCTATTTGAGAAAAGCATAGGTATTGGAATATTTAAAACAATAACAAGTGTTATCTCGCTAATGGTTAACTCCACAAAAAATGTGACATAAATTGTGTGCTTTATTACGATCAATATGTTATAAGATGTTGTCTCTCATTGGTTTACCACCTTCAGAGGCTGTTCCCAGAAAATTCAAGATATACATTTCATTTGTCATAAACATTTTTTAATTGTGGACATTTAATCAAAATCGTTAGAACAATTTTAGAGAAAATAAACATTTTCGAAAAGTGTTTCATTTAAAGGGTAGTTTGGGGTGGAGGTATTTTCTTAAACCTTCGTGTCGCATCCTTGGAAGATGCGTAACTTAAATAGCAAGTTTGGTATTAAACCGAATTTTAGTGTTTAGATGTGCTGTCTTGCGCGCGCGCGCGCGCACACACACACACACACACACACACACGCCCGCGCGTAAAGGACTTTTTTTTTTTGACTCATGGGACCCAAAAACTCGTATTTATTGCAAAATCTGGTTTTCGAATTTTTAGATGGAAATACAATATCTTCTCTACCTACTATGTGCGTGCTATAGAAAGTAAAAAATCGGATGTGTTCCATCCACATGACTTTCTCTACATCTCTGCAACAAATTATTGTTAAAAAGCTTATGCTTCTATTTACTTCATGCTAATCAGAAAAAATTAGCAGAAATTGTCTTATTAGTTGCTTCCTTGTAAGTAGAACCGAAATGAGAGAGTACCATAGGTTAAAGTGGTAGTCAAAATCCGGTTGCTATGCCACTGAAGTTCCTTTGTTTGTATGGACAGCAGCTGACAAATTCCTGTATGAGAAAAGTATAAGTTTTTCAAAGCAGAAACCAAAAACATGGAATGTCTCAAAAGCGATAAACTTCACGAAAAAAAATGTATATCACATTAATTATGTGTTTTAACGTGCTTACATTTTTCGTATAGTAAGTTTTTGTCCATCTCTTACAGTTTAGCAGTTATTCAAAATTCCGTAAAATTCATCCAGAATAAACTACTCTTCAGAGGCTATTCCCAGAAAATTCAAGAAATACTTTTTATTTGTGAGGTAAATATCTTTAACATTAGAAATTTTAATCAAAATCGTTAGAGCCATTTTTGAGAAAATCAAAATTTTTGAAGAGTTCCATGTAAAGGGTAGTTGGGGGTGGGGGATTTTTCTCAAAATCTTCGTGTCGCATCCCTGGAAGATGTTAAACTTAAATACCAAGTTTGGTATTTTGCCTACTTTTCGTTTTTGAGTTATCGTGTGCAGACACACGGACACACACATACATACAAACACACACATATACGAACCTTTTTCCGAAAATCCCCTTTTTAGATAAAGGGGACCCTAAAACATATATTTTCGGTGAAATCTCGGCATCGAATTTTTGGGTGGAGTGCAATACCTTCTCTATACACTATGTACATAGTGCGCATAGAGAAATTAAAAATGTATTCGTATACCTACAGCTAAACATGTAATGAAAGTTAATTACAATTTAAAAGAAATAAGCAGAACAATACGATTTTATAAGAATAGTTGCTTGAAGAGTGAGTAGAGTCATGTGAATGTAACACACCACATTTTTAGTATCTATTGTGAGTTTTATTGGGATTTTGTGCTTCTATTCGCTGAGTGTAAGAAAGTGTTGCTTGATTTAATTGTTTTTTTAACACAAGCTGTGTATAGGGCAGGAATTAAGGTAGAGTCAGACTGAAAAATCCAATGCCTTAGCCGGAAACCATTGATCTCCGGATTTCTAGCCGGTTGCTCTACCACTGAGCTACCATGGCATCATGCCGGCACGGCATTAAATTTCTCAACTGAATCGCATGGTGATCTCAAATTATTTTGAGATGGTAAACCCCAATGTCGTAAGTACTTTAATTATAACGAACTGTTATTTTCAATTAGTATTATTATTATTTTTTCACACAAGCCGTGTGTAGGACAGGAGTTGGATAGGGAGTTAGACTGAAAATTTCAATGCCATAACCGGGATTTGAACCGTGGATCTCCCGGTCTCTAGCCGGTTGCTCTACCACTGATTTACCATGGCAACATGGCTAGAGACGGAGATCCGTGATTCAAATCCCGGCTGTGGCATTGAATTTTTCAGTCTGCTCTACTTGATTTGAAATGATTTCAGCGCAGTCATTAATAATCATTTTTGTGCGATTACTGTAATATGCGGTGTATCGTATCGTAACCTATATAGTTTATGGATTTTGTGATGAGAATGTAACACGTCAGATTTTTTTCTACACATTTCGTCTAAACTTAGACGTTCTCACTTCATCTTCACCTGGCACCTTTGACCTTTCAGTCTCAAACAAGCGTAAAAAGCGCAGTCTGACGACCGAAGTTCGTAACAGCCTTGAGCGTAGAGTACCTGCTTCAATCTCACCTCCTAAAACTTAACTCGCTCGGAGTCTTCATAGCCTTTATCGACCGACAAATATAAGGCGAATTTATTGATGGGCTCTGCTGCAGGCAGCCCGCACTTCGAAAACACATTGTGGCGTCAAACTACGACCCTCGAGCACAATCCCAGACAAAGTTTTTTGTGAAATCCTTACATATCTTCTTATGGTACATTGCTCTTGAGGTAAGGCAAAAATCTGATGTGTTCCATTCACATGACTTTCTCTACATCTTTGCAACAAATTATTGTTAAAAAGCTTATGCTTATACTTACTTCATGCTAATCGAGAAAAAATTAACAGATATAGTCTTATTACTTCCTTTAAGTAGAAGCTAAATAAGAGAGTATCATAGGTTAAAGTGATAGTTAAAATCTGGTAGCTATGTGATTGAAGTTCCTTTGTTAGTATGGACAGGAGTTGACAAATTCCTGTATGAGAAAAGTATAAGTTTTTCATAACTGAAACCGCAAACAAGAAATATCTAAAAAACGATCAACACCACGAAAAAATGTATACAACATAAATTGTGTGTTTTAACGTGCTCTACATTTTTCGTGTAGTAAGTTTTTGTCCATCTCTTATGGTTTAGCAGTTATTCAAAATTCCGTAAAATTCGTCCAGAATAAAGTACTCTTCAGAGGCTATTCCCAGAAAATTCAAGATATACATTTTATTTTTCAGTAAGTATCTTTAATATACGATATTTTAAACAAAATCGTTAGCCGTTTGTTAGAAAATCAACATTTTAAAAAAAAGTTCTATGTAAAGGGTAGTTTGGGGTGGGGGGATTTTTCCCAAAATCTTCGTGTCGCATCCCTGGAGGATACTAAACTTAAATACCAAGTTTGGTATTTTTCCGACTTTTCGTTTTTGAGTTATTGTGTTCAGGGACACACGGACACACACACACACGGACCTTTTTCTGAAAATACTTTTTTTGAATATTGGGGACCCTAAAACATATTTCCGGTGAAATCTCGGTATCGAATATTTTGGTGTTGTGCAATACCTTCTCTATACACAAGGTACATAGTACGTACAGAGAAAGTAAAAAGTAACTTTATCTTTCGGCATTTAATTAATCTATAGAGCTTTTACGATACACAGATGCCATTTAGCATCGTGGAGACTTTAAAGAAGGTCCCTACGAAGATGGTTGATGTGAGTTATTTTAACGTGAGTTATGAAAACAATGTGAATGCGTCTGTATATCTGAGAGGGAGATGGTGTAATCTTAAAAACTCCAATTTTGATCATTATTTCACCACTGCAATGCCCAGACATTGTGCTGTAAAACACATTTAGTTTTATTATAAATTACTGCATTTATAAATAGAACAGAAATTAGAAAAAATCTGATGTGTTCCATTTACATCACTTTCTCTACATCGCTGTTACAAATTATTGTTAAAAAGCTTATTCTTCTAATTCATGATGATCGGGATAAGCATTAACAGAAATTGTCTTATTTACTTGCTTCTTTGTAAGTAAGGGAATACATTAGGTTAAAACGATAGTCATATCTTTTAAAAGCTGCCTGCCGTGTGGTTGAAATCCGTTTGTATGCAGGGCCTGGAGTCTTCAACTATCCGTGTGAGAAAAGTTTTAAGTATTTTAAATCTGAAACAAATAACAAGGAATATCTAAAAAATCGTCAATTCCACGAAAAAATGTAAATGACTTAAATTGTGTGTTTCTATAAGATATAAATATTTTGTGTAGTAAGTTTTTGTCTATTTCTTACGGTTTACTAGCTATGCAAAATCCAGCAAAATTCACCCAAAATAAAGAGGTCTTCAGAGGCTATTCTCGGAAAATTCAAGATATGCATTTTATTTGTCGTGTAAATATCGTAAATATACCATATTTTAATCAAAATCGTTAGAGCCATTTTTGAGAAAATAAACATTTTCGAAAATTTTTCCATGTAAAAGATAGTTTGAGGTGGGGGGATTTTCCTCGAGCTCTTCGTGAGGCATCCTTGGAAGATATTAACATATTATTATTTTTGGGTGAATGCCTCTCTATACGCTATGTAGTACATAGCATGTGTAGAGAAAGTAAAAAGTAAGTTACCTTTCGCATTTAATTAATCTATAGAGCCCTTATCATACACGGATGCCATTTTGGAACATATGATCATTAGCATGATGGAAACTTACAAGACGATTCGTACTAACATAGTTGATGTGAATTCTTTTTACGTGAATGATATAAACAATAATGTGAATGCGTCTGTATGTATGAGTGGGAGGGGTGTAATCTCAAAAACTCCAATTTTGATCGTTATTTCACCACTGAAATGCCCAAGTCAATGTGATGGACATTGTGCTGTAAAACACATTTAATTTAATATATAAATTACTGCATTTATAAACAGAAAAAAAAAATAGAACAAAATTCAACATATTTGTGGTACAATAATTAGATGTTAAAGAAATAAAGACAAGGCACAAAAATGAAATTTTATAAAACAATGGCAGTATCAATGATTTATGAATCAGAAACATGACCTTTGACAAAATTGGAGGGGAGAAAAATAGAAGCAGCCGAAATGCGGTTTCTTAGAAGAGTTGCAGGTGTATTGTTAAGAGACCAAAAGAAGAACCAAGATATCAGGAATGAATTAAATAAGATAAAAGAAAATACATAGTTTCAACATATAACAAGAGTGAATAAAGACAGATTTTCAAAAAAATATATTAAAGTTATATATGATTAGGTCATAGAAATGTTGGAAGACCTAAGATCATCTGCCACAATTTCCACTGGGGATGGAACGGGTCAACAGGCCCAAGCCATGAAGTTAATGATGATGAAATCATTAAAAAAATTAAAAATCATTTACAGAGTACCTTGTAAAAGGTAGACAACGGAAGGGGGATCTTCACTCTCTGCGAACCACACAGATTGGTTATGGATACCCCCCCCCCCAGGAGAAAGGGATGAAGTGAGGGAACCACATGGGACTGCAGTGTAGGCTACGTGTCACAAAAATGCAGATCTCCTTAAAGTACACCATTTATTTCAAATAACGTTTTTTGATAAGAGTATATCTTACTAATGGTTTGATTTTTTAAATGTTCCATTTACACCTCGCCTTTAACTGCACGGCCATATTGGCGACATTCACCTTTCCGTTGTCTTTGGTTCCTATTTTTCATCACACATGCACACGCACATGCACATGCTCACACTTCCAGACTCTGAGAAGGATAAGAATATTCTTGCATAGAGAAAAATGCAGCCTGGAATCGAACCCCTCGCACAACAATCATGTGTTCTATCGACTGAGCTACGGGTACAGCCGGTTCGACTTGTTCAGTACTTTGTTTTTCAATTGTTTCTCACAATTGCATGGAAACAATATGGAAATTTCAATACGCGGCTTTTAAAATTTGACTTTCGCTGTTTCCTGTGTACCGATAACGAAGTGCGTAGTGCAAATATTTATGTCCATTAAAGTAAAATTTCACCAAAATTATGAAAAAATTGAAACAAAAAATCATAAAATTGAGATGCGTCCTCGGTTGGTTTAAAAACTCCGTTATAAAATACCATCTTAACAGTAATACGGAGTTCGGAAAACAATGTGCACAAAATTTAGAGTAGAACTAAGCATTTTGAGGTTAAGAACATGGGATCTCAGACACCGTACAACAATAGGGGCACTACGTGTGTCACATGGACAAGAGTGTACTGTCGTGTTTAAAAGTGGCTCTTTTCCTTGGATCACAAAAGTGTTCCGCCTTCCTTAAGGTTTCCACTTTAACGTAATTATTCCACCCAGTCGATTGGTTCACATAGAAGGGCTGAATAACATAGCACAAGTGTAGCTCTTGTGCTCTTACATAGCAGCCGCCATTGTTTGTAATGTTACCGTTCGGCAGTTCCGCCATATTTTGGGAAGCGAATCCAGTGGTTAGGATATACTCGAGGAACAGACGAATACCCTGGCGAGAGAGTGGCGCTAGATCTGCCATTACCAGCACCACAGTTGGATTCCATTATGAGCCATATTTTATGTAAGTCAGTATACGCAATATCACAACTATACCTATAAGGATTACGTTACACAGAAACTCAACATGATATGCGCGTACTGCATTAAACAAGATGGCATTACCCACCTAAACAGAAAATACTCTTACTCCTCTCGAACAGGAAATCGTCCTCGTTTCCTTTGTTTTGCTCCTGGCCATGCAAAGAAGCGAATTTCGATGACAAGTGCACAGCGACAGCTTTTAAAACATCTGACTATCGCTTTAGCATAGTGTAGGTATTCCTTTAGTTCCCTTTTGCTTGTGAGAAACTAAGTAATAAGAACATCTGCTAATGTTATTTTGATTAGCATGAAATAGAAGGAAGAAGAATACTTTTTTGTAAGAAATTTGTTTGCAGAGCTAGTAGAGAAAGTCACGTGAATGGAGCAATCAGATTTTTAAATCCTGCATGGTATGGAGGTACAAGGAATACTACGGCAGAATGTGTAATTAGTAAACTCAGGAATTCTTGTATATAATTGTAGAATAGTCGCACATAATAAAATAATTCCGTACTTTCGGTTCCTCAATACCTTGCCAGTCCAATCTCTCTGCATTACCACTAGTCAGATAATGCCATCTGTAGTAAAATAGCAAAGTGCAACTAGCCTTCTAAGGTCTCATCTCCTCGCACCGTTCTTACCACTTAGTTTCGTGACAGACAGATGAAGTTAGGGGTACCGTGCAGTCTACTGCGTTCACTATCTGTTGTCAGCGCAATTACCACCTATTTTCAATTTTGCTATTGTTTTAGATTGAAGGTGGAACTTTGGGTCGTGGTATTAAATATCCAATCCTGTATTTACCTGGCAACTGAAGGAAACCACGAAAAAAATCCAGCCCGATTGGTCTTTCCATGGGGTTTGAAACCAGGATCTCCCGACTGAGTCATCCTTCTCGGTGACTGATTTAATTTTAATGCACATAGTGCAGTAAAAAACTTCTGCAATACCTTTTTCCTATCCTTAGAATGCTTATTTTAAGCTGCTTTTCTACTTACTGTATTTTCCGCACGTTGGTGTTCCGCATATAATAAACAAGGTATTAGGAGTATAAGTGCGCAGATTTCAGCGGCAACTTCCTGACGTTTGGTTGTGAATGTCACCACTCCTTTATCGTTTACTTCTACAGTTAGAATAGCATGGTAGAGCTACTAAAGCGAATTATTTGTGTTTTACCATTTGTTGCTAAAATGATTCGTTTAGTCATAAAATGATATAAAAGAATTGGATTACAGCGTGTCTACTGGAATAAAGTCGAGGTTATACGCCTAGCAACTACACCACATGGGCGTTATGTGTAAGGCGGGAGGTCAGAAATATTTACAGTAATGTTGTGCCTCGACACCTTGCACAATAACTGATGTGTCTATGCTTCAGATGCGTTAAACACATCCAGAACAATGACAGTCTTTACAAATCAAGAATATCTAGATATGATTCTTACTTATGCCAAAGCTCAATCATTTAGATTATTATTTCTGGAGATATTTGAAGAGTAAAGTGTACCATAATGAGGTTATGGGTTTGAAGCAGAATGCAGAAGCTCTAATGAAGGCAGGGCAAAATTAGCCAAGAAGATGCGATGTCTGCTTTGATTCTAACAGCACATTTTGAACATCTACTATAATTGAACATACCATGCTATTGATGTTGCAGTTATCATTAATAAGTTTTCCATTTAGTAAAGATGTGACTTTGATTTACCTATTCCACGATACACCTGAATGAGGTATTTCCATAATTCACACTTGAACTTGCTTTATCTTTGTCCATCAGACTAAGATGCGTAGCTCTTATACAGCTTTTAGTTCAGTCTGTGAATACGATCGATAGCTTGAAAACCCCAAACCAAAACAAAACATTCATCTCCTAAGTTCTACTCTGTTGCCAGATTGTGCAGATAATGCATTCAATAATGTTCACTTATCTCCGTTACCTTTCAAGGTAGATAAAATTGTAAGTGGACTTTTTTATTCGTCATATTTGGATCTCCAAGCACACGGCGAAATCTGCGCACTCATATCCATACTACCCTGTATACAGTTCTAAAATTCAACGAATACCATGTAGGATTGCAACCGCATCTGTTGTCTCAGATTGTATGTAATCTGCCTCTACGAACAACAGTAAAACTCAACTGTAACACACCTGCAGGAAACATCAAAGGTTTCCGTAGATGGTAAGAACAATTTTAAAACTAGGACAGAATTCTGCACATACCTTACGGAGAAGTTGGCTCTCCTGTTCACCTTGCACTAGAAGAAGAAAGTGACATTTACCTTTTATTCTTTTGTTACCTACGTCATTATTATTCCTTTTAATGGACAAAGTCGTCTGATTCCATTGTCCTTTCGTCAGTTAACTATGTGAAGTAATTCATAAGAATATTTTTTATGAAGTGAAGGGAATCCTCAGTCCGTGAGAAAGCACTAACCTCAATGACGACTCGATAGTTGCGTTTGTCGTACTAAGGTTGAATTTTAAGCAAAGAAAGTCGAGTCAAAATTTAATAAGCATATAAGGGATATATGCGTTGACAATTGATACTTTTTACGGTCCTAAAGACCACTATGACATCAAGTAATTACAGGTATGTACATTACCTGAGCTGCAAAACCGCCTAATTAGAAGAAAAAAACTGATGTATTACATTCACTTGACTTTCTCTAGCCACGATTCTTGCAAAAATATTCTTACACACACACACACTCTTTATTCTACGTAACTTAACTACGTGGTCACACCTTTGGCGGATCTTGTTAGGAAACATCTCATGCCTTGTGTGTGGTGGATAGTTGACCTTCTACTGTACAAAAGTGCTTCGTCACATGTCTACAGAGCCCTCAATGCAAGGCAACTGTGTCTCTGCTTCTAACTTGCCGGGAAGATGGCATTAGGATGCCATTAAATCTGCATAGTTCCATTATCTGCGGATAGATGGAGAGGCATTTACATTAAGTACATCCTATTTTCATTTTTACTACAGTTTTATAGATAAGGTGGAATTTTGGGTCATCGTATTAATAATTCAATCCGATATTTATCTTGGCAAAGTGAGGGAAACCATGTGGGGCAGTCAAATTAGCCGACCAAGAAAATTGGAACCCGCGATCTACCGAATTACGGCCACAGACGTTACCGCCTGAGCCATTCCGCTCGGTTCTCTATACTTCTTAATAAATGTAAACTATCATACACATTTCAATGTAGAGCAAAGCGATAGTCATGTGCTATGTGATGGCTTTCAAATTCTTGCTCTTTGCATGACCACGAGAAGGGGCCTCCAGTAGATGTAGCTCAGCACCGCAAATAGTTAACAGCGAGGCCGTTTTGCTTCTAGTGTTACTCCTAGGATATCTGTATATATAGGTATATTGCATAGTAGATACAGCGTGTAACAAAAGAGGTATGTCAAAATTTGGTGAAACATTTCTGGCGGATAGAGGATAAAAAAATGTTATATGAACATAGGCCCAGAAACTTTTTATTTCCTTTTTAGAGCACTTTTTCAACGGGTGAACCCCATACAAGAACACTCAAATGACAGAACCATGGGGAAACAGGAAATCACAGCACATGTTCAAAATTGCCTCCATTAGCTCCAATGCATCCGCCGTCTCATGGAGTCCCTAATGACTGAGTTAGGCTTGGAAATGTTCTAATTATCTGGCAGCCTTACGCAATAGAGTACAAAATCTCTGGAATTGGAGTGGCATAAACAAGAGCTATTGGGCTTAAGTCAGGCGAGCGTGGAGGCCACGGAATCGGACCACCTCCTCCTATCCATCTACATCAGAAATCGTTGGACAGTAAGACTGAAATGACAAGGAACTGATACAAGAAGTACATGTATTGCTAATGGAACATCTTGCAACAAGACAGGTAAGCGCCTTCTCTACCTTCGTCCATTAAGACAATGTGGTAGTATATTAGTCCCACCAAACAATCCCAGCCCAAGCATTAACGGAGAATCGATATTGATAGTTGTTTACTGGAGCAGTTGCATGCGGATTCACGTCAGCCTATACGTGCTGATTGTGGAAATTCAATTCTATCTCCATGAAATAAAACCTCATTTGTAAACAGTACACTTGCAAAGTCTGGATTAGCTCATTCGTAGAGAAACCATTCGCAAAACGCTTATCGCGCGGGATAATCAGCTGGTGATAATTCTTGCATGCGTTGTAAATGGTACGGATACAGTAGGTTCTCACGCAACACTCTCCAGATGTCCATATGGACAACGTTACATGTTTCAGCTAATTGTCGAGATCTGACACTAGGATCTTCCTCAACAGTATGAAGAATCGCCTCCTCCAGTTGTAGTGTTCTCGTCTTCCCCAGTCACAAGTAGCAAGACTTGAAGGTTTCATCTTCCCTCAGACAACGATGAATTGATTGAAACGTTCTCCTATCTGGACAATGTCGTTCTGGAAATTTTTGTTGGTACAAAAGCTGAGCGTAAGGTGCACTACTTTACACAGTAATCGCTGAACCGACACTTAGTACACTACTGTATTACATTCGCCTAATTCGTACATTAAATGATAATCTGCCAATTCCACATGTAAATGTTGCTGCTCTTGAAACTCATAGAACAGACACTGACTTGGTCGATTAACAGATAAGATTTTGTAAGTGAAGTTGTAGAGGTGTTAATTCGCCCCCACGTGCACACGCCTATACCTTGCCACCCTGAATTGTTGCAGGTGCGCGAAAAATACTTACGTAGTCGCACCGTTATTGGAGAGGCGAACAAGTGTCTGCTTTACAAGCACCATTGCATTGTCGCATATGTGGATATCTGGTTAAAATGAGCATGTAGGATAACGACCCTCGGCTCTGGATCTGTAATCGGGGGCTACAGAAAAGGAGGGAAGCCAGGGGTTAATGCGACAGAGAGCTCATAGAATGCAGTGGATTAGAGAAAGCAGAAGCTGCTGACAACTCTGAATGAGTGTCGAAGCGACGAGGAAAATTGTTCTGCAGCATTGAAATAGATATTTGATACGCTGGTGTCAGGAATGATATTGAACGCCAAAATGGAGGAGATGATGAATACGTAAATGGCTGAAATCCAGACTATGAAATCCGGAATGGAGAAGATGAAAAAGAAAATGAAATCTGGAATGGAAGAAATGGAATTCGGAATGGAGAAGAGAAAGAAAACGTGGAATCGAATGAAGAAGATGGAGGAGAAATTACAATCCAGAGTGGAGAAAATAAAGATGCTGTCAGAAATGCAGACGAAAATGTCCAAGATAAGACGGAGCTAACTAACCAAATGGACGAACAACCGGTCAACGTAAAGAAACAAAATTTTTTTTTATACAGTACAAAACTAGAATTTCTTCCTTTAGATAGAAGAGATTTTAAACATTTTCTTTTAGATTATTTATTTATTTTATGTCGCTGTAACTCCTAAATCATAATGCGACCTTACAATATTTATAACAATTCAATTCATAATATTACAATAAAATGATTTACACTATTAAACAAAGCTCTGGATTGTGAATTACAGTAGAAAAGCAAGTTTTACATATATTTAAATAAAATGTTACAGTTTGAAATGCAGTTTTATACTTCTGAGAATGAATAGAACTCGCTTGCATACTTTAAATATTGATTCAGCTCCTTTTAAGCTGTTTGAGCGCTCACATATCATAGTATAATGATGTTCCCGGCCTTCAGGGAAATATTAGCATAATGTTTGATTATGTGTCATGTGGAATCGCAACTTAAGTTATGGGAAACCAAAGCTCTTCGGTTTGCAGGTTGCATCTCTCCCCAGGGAACAGCTGGGACGCAAGTAGCCATTACTTTATCAGAGTGCAGGCGGCAGGCTCAGTTCGTTTCCTGCACCGGAAGGTAGACACTTCATCAGCTGTGGCGTGCTTTTATTTTATTGCACCGACTCGAGACAGGAATATTAAGGGGCGCCTGCCTCGAGTACCATAAGTGTACATGCAGACCGGAGATTTAATGCTGTGCTTTCGGAATTTAATGGCATACCTTCATGTCTTTACTGCTTACATTCATATAGTGCATTACCTCACAAGGGAGTCTTTGGAAAACGAGAAATATTCGAAATTGCCTACTTCACCTATTCTACAATGCACTTAAGGGGAGATTGCATTGAAATTTGGATGTTTTACACTCATATGCAAATTTAATAAAATAAAGCAAATAGTGTTTTCCCCCAAAAACCTATACTACTTCCTCTACCCGTATATATACATAGTGTATAGAGAAGGTATTGTAATACACCCAAAATTCGTTACCTAGATTTCACCGGAAATCAGATTCAGATCCCCTGAATCAAAGAAAAACATTTTTGGAAAAATGCCCGTCTTTGTGTTTGTCTCAGCGAGTGTGTCTGTGGGTAGCATAACTCAAAAACGAAAAGTCTAAACTGGGTATTTAAGTACGGCATCTTCCAGGGATGCAACACGAAGATTTTCAAGAAAATCCCTCACTCCTAACTAACCTTTACATGGAAAAATGTTAGAAAATTTTGATTTTCTCAGAAATGGCTCTAACGATTTTGATTAAAATACCGTAATAATGATATTTAGATGACAAACTCTATATCTCGAATTCTGGATGAAATTTTTGGAATTTTGCATAACTGGTAAACCGTAAGAGATAGACAAAAACTTACTACATAAACAAATGTAACTTCACAGAAAATGTAGATCTCGTCAAAACACACAATTATTCATCATAAACGTATCTTATGTTTTATATTGGCATGCCTTATTTAATACCTCTTCTACAGTTAATGCTTACTAAAGCTTATTCTTCTATCTACTACTTGTTGATCGAGATAAACTTTCCTTACACATTTTTGCATTTCTTTGTAGGTATAAGAAGAACGGGTTAAAGCGATACTTAGATTTTTTTTTGTAAGCGGTGTGCTATGTGATGACCTCGAAATTCCATGTTCCTTGTATGACCACGAGAAATATCAAATAGCGACTCACAACCTGCAAGAACTAGTATCCTATTCTAAAAGTCATACCAATAACAAAGTATTTCGGAAATGGTTACGTCAACAATGTTGACTCAAATTGTGTGATTAAACGAGATATAAGTTTTTTATGTAATGTGATTTTCTTTATCTCTTGGGATTACAAATTAAACAAAAGTCATTTAGCATGAAGCGAAATTCAAAACAAGATGTTCCCAGAAATCTCAAGATTTACATTCTCTCTTGCAAGTATCAAAATGTGATATTTTAACTAGGAATATTTATGGTGGGGAGGGTTTCTCCAGAAAAGTCGTATCACACTTCTAGAGGGTCCTGAACTTAAATACCAAGTTCGGTGTTTATCAGAGATTTCGTTTCTTATTTAAACTGCCGCAGACTTGACGTAAGCAAACGTGCACCTCTAACAACGTTTTGTTCATTCATTCATTCAGAGAGGCTCACATTTTTTATTTCCAGTGAAATCGCGATATTGAACTTTGGACGGAAAGCTATACTAATGTACTTCCTGTACCTAATATTAGTAGAAAAACTGAAAAATATATTCAAGAGCATAAAATGTTCAATAATTGTTTTTTTTAAATTATTACCTTTAACTGGATTTTTCGTTGACTTAAATTCATCATATTACTTTTTACTTTCTCCATACGCACTATGTACATAGTGTATAGAGAAAGTATTGCACTCCACCAAAGAATTCGATACCGAGATTTCACCGGAAATATATGTTTTGGGTCCCCAATATCCAAAACAAGCATTTGCACAAAAAGGTCCGTGTGTGTGTGTGTGTGTGTCCGTGTGTCTGTGAACACGATAACTCAAAAACGAAAAGTCAGTAAAATACCAAACTTGGTATTTAAGTTTAGTATCTTCCAGGGATGCGCCACGAAGATTTTGAGAAAAATCCCCCACCCCCAACTACCCTTTACATGGAACTTTTTTCGAAAATATTGATTTTCTCAAAAAGGCTCTAACGATTTTGATTAAAATTTCGTATATTAAACATATTTACCTGACAAATAAAATGTATATCTTGAATTTTCTGGGAATAGCCTCTGAAGAGTGGTTTATTCTGAATGAATTTTACTAAATTTTGAATAACTGCTAAACGTAAGAGATGGACAAAAACTTACTACACAAAAAATGTAGAGCACATTAAAACACACAATTTATGTTATATACATTTTTTTTCGTGGAGTTCGTCGTTTTTGTGACATTCCTTATTTTTGGTTTCTGCTATGAAAAACGTATACTTTTCTCATACAGGAACTTGTCAACTCCTATCCATATAGACAAAGGAACTTCATTGACATAGCAACCAGCTTTTGAATATCACTTTAACCTACGGTTGTCCTTTATTTCGCTCCTACTTACAAGGAAGCGAGTAATTAGACTATTTCTGCTATTTTTTTCTGATTAGCAGAAAGTAAATAAAAGTATAAGCTTTTTAAGAATAAGTTGTGTGCAGGGATATGGAGAAAGTCATGTGAATGGTACACATCAGATTTTTAGAGAAAGTATTGTATCCCACACAAAAATTCGATACCGAGATTTCACAGGAAATATGTTTCGAGACTCCATGAACCTAAAAGTATTCTTAGTAAAAGGTCTGTATGTGTGAACAGTATAGCTAAAAGATGTACGGTGCGTTAAATACCAAACTTGGTATTTTAAGTTTAGCATCTCTCAAGGATGCGACTCCAGGATGTTCAAGAAGATCCCCCATCCTAATGATTTTGATTAAATCATTGTATATTAGATATTTACATGACAAATGTATATATATATATATATATATATATATATATATATATATATATATCTTGAATTTTCTGAGAAGAGCTTGTGAAGACCTCTTTATTCTGGATGAATGTTGCTGAATTTTGCATGTGTACAGAGATAGACAAAAGCTTACAACACAAAAAAAAATGTAGGTAGCATTAAAAATATAATTTGTCATATACGCTGTTTTTGTTTGTAGAGTTGACCGTTTCTGAGACATTCCTTGCTATTGGTTTTAGCTTTAAAATACGTTTTAATTTGTCAACTCCTGGCCATACAAAGAAACGAATCGCATAGCAACTAGCTTTTAAAATATTGACTATCGCTTTAGCTTAATGTATTCGTTTCCCTTCTAGTTATGCCGCCCTCCGTGGTGTAATGGTTACCATGCTGACTTCATATACCCAAGGTCGCGGGTTCAAACCCGGTGGAGGACGATGGATTTTTTCGGGTGTAAAAATCCTTAGCATGGCTTCCTTCGGAAGGGAAGTAAAGCCGTTGGTCCCGTGTCGTAGATTTACGGCACGTAAAAGAACCTCAAGCCTGACAGAGAGGCCTCTGAGCAAAATTAAGCGGTCTTTCACGCCCAATTTAGAATGGGACGCTGAGAACCACTGCAGTTAAAGAGCGTCCATAAATAACACGCCATTTACTTCTTTTTTTTTGGTGGAGGACGATGGATTTTTCGGGCGTAAAAATCCTTAGCATGGCTTCCTTCGGAAGGGAAGTAAAGATTTACGTGTCGTAGATTTACGGCACGTAAAAGAAACTCAAGCCTGATAGAGAGGTCTCTGAGCAAAACTAAGCGATCTTTCACGCCCAATATAGAATGGGACCCTAAGAACCAAAGCAGTTAAAGAGCGTCCATAAATAACACGCCATTTCCATTTTGGTTACCATGCTGACTTCGTATACCCAAGTTCGAGGGTTCAAACCCGGCGGAGGACGATGGATTTTTTCGGGCGTAAAAATCCTTAGCATGGCTTCCGTAGCCGTTGGTCCCGTGTCGTAATTTATGGCACGTAAAATATCCTCAAGCCTGATAGAGAGGCCTCTGAGCAAAATTAAGCGATATTTCACGCCCAGTATAGAGTGACACGCTGAGAACCACAGCAGTTAAAGAGCGTCCATAAATAACACGCCGTTTACATTTTCCCTTCTAGTTATAAGGAAGCAAGTAATAAGGCCATTTCTGCTAATGTTTATCTCGATTAGCAGAAGTGTGAGAAGAATAAGCTTTTTAACAATAATTTGTCGCAGAGATGTAGATAGTAATGTGAGTGAAACACGTCAGATTTTTTATCATTAAGCCTTCGCTACTTTTATGCTTTACCTTTTATCGAAAACTCGCCAGTTATGTCACAAAGCATTGGAGCTCCGACTATAAATCTGTAAAGGAGCAGGAGTTGGATTGCCTCAATGCCTTATATTTATTCCAAGCATGTCACTGAACCGCAATAAACGAGCGTTGGCAAACGGCTGCCTACAGGTTAACCTTGTACCTTCCCTTTCATTGCCATAAATGACGATCCGTTTAGTCATAGCAAATAGCGGGGCTCTGCCTTTCAAGTAGGTGTCGTGGAGATAATGCAGCTGGCTGCACTTCCACACTACCTGCTACCTTGGTACCGCATTCGACAAAACGCTAACAGAAGTATAATGTATTTAATATTTTGCTTATTTATTTTATTAAGCTTAATGTACTTTAATGTGGTTGGTTATAATCGGACGATGAATGAAATCGGTGAAATGCTACTCAAATGGTCTTTTGATCCATGGAGCTTAATTACTCAACATTCGTTTTATCAGGATAAGCAAAAGCCCCGAAAAAAAAAAAAAAAAAAAAAAAAAAGACTATCCGAGTAGCTCACCCTAAGCGAGATGCGAACACCCTCACAGAACCGAAGCTAGTTTTAATTCGTTATTTATTTTTATTAATTGTTTATTAAAACACAGCTTTTAATGTATACAGGCTGCCACTATGGACAAAACATTCTTGAAAATATCAACTTAAAATTGAACTGATACATACAAAGAAACATAAATTGATAACAAATAAGTCCGAATTAGAAAGTTCAGGTTAAAGTTATCACAAATAATTTAAAAAAAATGATGTGCTCCATTAACATGTCATTCACATATTCCCAGAAAATTCGAGATATACATTTCGTTTGATATAAAAATATCTATAAATATGACATTTTAATAAAGTCGTTAGAGCTATTTTTGAGAAAATCTTTCGAAAACTGTTCCATCTAAAGAGCATTTGAGGGTGGGGGTGATTTTCTTAAAACTCTTCGTGCATCCTTGGAGAATACCGAACTTAATTAGGTACCAAGTTTGGTATTTAACAGACTTTTCGTTTTTGAGCTATGCTGCTCTCCCTCCCTCTATCCCTCTCTCTCTCTCTCTCTCTCTCTCTCTCTCACACACACACACACACACACACACACACACACACACACACACACACGCACGCACGGACATGTTTCTAAAATACTTTTTTTGATTCAGGGGTCTCAAAACATGTATTGTCGGTGAAATCTCGATATGGAATTTTTGGGTGGAATACAATACCTTCCCTATCCACTATACATACGGGTTAGAGAAAGTAAAAGTTAATAATCATGCTATTATTAACGAAGAGAAACAGTAGTAATAAAACAATACAAGTATGCTTTTTATGAATAATGGCAAATTAATTATTGTGCAAATTGTTACGAGATAAAGTTAATGTACCTCTATGGGTGGTGATGACTATGTTCTGTTTTATTCTTCTTCAGGCCGAACATATTCCAGGAGGTAACGACGAACTGGTTGATCGTCCCACGAGAACCCACCATCAAGCCTATTAACCTCTATTCGATACCGTGATTTCGCGGAAAACACAGGACTCCTGAATCCCAAAACATTTTTAGGTAACGATCTGATTGTGAACAGCATAACTCAAAAACGAGAAGTCAGATGAATACCAGGCTGGATATTTTAATCCAGTGTTTTCCAAATACGACTCAAAGATTTTCGAGATAATCCTCCCTACACCCAACTTCCGTTTACATGGAACAGTTTTCGAAAATTTTTATTTTCTAAAAATGGCTAACTATTTTGATTAAAAGACCACTATTACACATATTTACGTGGCAAATAAAGTGTAAAGCTAGAATTTTCTAGGGATATCCTGTGAACTCTCTTCATTCGGAGGAAATTTTGTATAATCTTATATAACTTAAATGTTAAGCGATAGACGAAAATGGACCACAGAAAAAATTTATTTTATCTTTTAAAATCTAAGATTTAGCCAAAATAGTGTTATATGTCATAAATATGGTTTTTTAATAATGGTTCGAACTATTCAATAGTTTTGTCATTCTAAAATTCTTTCGATATTCAGCTGTTGCTTACAAATGCATGCCAAAAGCTTGGAATTTTACGGCCAGTACATACCATCAGTTCTTAGGCATTTTACTGTGGTTATTCCCTTTGTATCTATAACAAAATGTGTAATGTGCTATTTCTGCAACGATTTATCTCGATTAAAATAAGTAGGCCGTGCTGTGGCCGAGTGGTTAGTCGGCCCCGGTTCGATCCCAGGCGACCGCATATAGGATTTGTGGTGAGAGCGGCGCAGGGGCGGGTTTTCTCCGGGTTCTGCGGTTTCCCCCGGTATCATCAGTGTCATCGCCTTCGGTGCCATAAGTTGTAAACGCGGGCGTTAAACACTATTAAAAAATCTGATTAAATGAAGTAGATAAAAAATAAAATTTTCGTAATCGAATCTGCAATAATAAACGATAGAGGATATAGAAAATTATGCAAATGTAGGACAGCAGATATTTTAAAGTGCTATTTTTTTCGCCATTTGATAAATTTAGATTACTGTAATTCCCTTTGTACCTGTAACGAAATATGCAATTAAACTATTTTTGCAAACGTTTATCATTATTGCATTAAGA
This sequence comes from Hymenopus coronatus, assembly GCA_030762935.1. Classification (NCBI taxonomy): domain Eukaryota; kingdom Metazoa; phylum Arthropoda; class Insecta; order Mantodea; family Hymenopodidae; genus Hymenopus; species Hymenopus coronatus. Next base: position 43,186,852 of record CM060882.1, on the reverse strand, counting down.
GGATTGCATTTTTTGCAAGAATATTTTGTAGACGTTATATAAAATTAAACGATGTTTGATAGAGAAAGTCATATGGCTAACACATAAGTTTTTTTTTTTTTTTATTTATTACTTTTCCCTTAGAAGCTCTTATTTTTAAGTACTGCATTTGTTAACTTTACTATTTATTATTTTCCGCTTATGCTGTTTAAATTCAATTTTTTTTTCTGCATTTTCGTAAAGAAATTAAATTCAGAATAAACAGATTATTTTTTCTTTGCCATTTTCCAATATTTATTTGACTCTACCCTTCAAAAACGACGCCATAAAAGGAGAGAAAAACCACAAATAATAATAATAATAATACCACTTTTTATTTCTACCCTGCATTTTCCTTTACTTTCTCCATTTTCCTTGCTTCTCCTTGAATAGAGAAGTGAGTATTCTTCACAGAGAGAACACTAAATTTTAGAGGAATAGAAAGGGAGAAGGAAGAAAATAGATTTCTTTCCTTCCAAAAGGGAAGTTAACAAGAGCTCTTATCTTGTAAAATGGAGGTACAACAGAAAATAAATAAAGCTCCTTGGCCCCCGCAGCCCCCTCCTAGTTTCAGTGCACTACTACTTCGCTCCTTTCTAGAAAATCGCTTTTCAAAGAGGAAAAGAAAACGAGTAAGGGAAATGGGGTAGCTACTGTATCGAACAGAAAGACAAAATAGAACAAGACTCGCTTCTATTTGTATTCGTGATACCTGACATTTCGATATAAGCGAGGTTTATGATGGCTATTAGGGTTCCCATTCTTTGTGAAACTTACCCTCTTATCTTGTAAATAACATTACAATCTGTGTTAAGAAAGCACTTAGTGTTTTACGATTCTAACGTAATCATCCTGAATTACTAGACTATCTAATATAGCTCTTTGCTGGATTTCCTGCATAGTCTCAGAATAAAGACAAATGCAATTTGATGTTACCATAACATGAATTTCTCTGGCCACTAGAAAGTACGCACTATCCTTGTATAATCTTACCACTTTCTCTATCACGTACATACACGTACGGAGGTATTGTATTCCAACCAAAAATTCGATACTGTCGTAATTCCACCAGAAATAGATGTTTGCGGAACCTCGAAACCAAAAACAGTATGTGTGTGTGTGGGGGGGGGGGGTGGAGCAACATAGCTCAGAAACGAAAAGTCCGTTAAATACCAAATTTGAAGAGAGAACGTAGGCTTTCACGGTTATTTCCGGGTTGTTTTGCTGTGGTCTGCTGCAGTAAGATGGTCCAGATGTTCAGTCCACAGCGAAACCTTCTCCGAGGAAACTTCGTCCGCCGCATTGAAGATGTTGTAGACGAAACGTCTGGACCATCTTACACCAGCAGACCACGGTAAAACAGTCCGGAAATAGGTCCTAGTTACCAAACTTGATATTTTGGTTCAGCATATTTCAAGGAAGTGACACAAAGAGCTTTAATAAATTCCCGCCCCCCAACTACTGTTTACAAGGAAAGATTTTCGAAAATTTTGATTTCCTCAGAAATGGATCTTGATGATTTTGATTAAAACACCACATGTTTAAAACATTTGCAACGTAAATAAAATGTATATATTGGCTTTTATAAGAATAGCCTCTGAAGACCTCTTAATTCTGGATGACTATTGCATAACTGTAAACCGTAAGAGAAAGACAAAAACTTAAAACTCACAAAATGTGGATCTCGTTAAACACACAATTTATGCCAATTAGATTTGTTTTACCATTTCCGAGTTATTCCTTGTTATTGTTTCAATTTTAAAATAGTTTTCTCAAACAATAAGTCGCTATTCTTCATGCTTCTTCAGTTTTACTCCTGGCCACTCAAAGAGAACCGAATTTCTGCTGTGTCACATAGCAACCAGGATTTGACTATGGCTTTAGCATTGTGTTCTCCTTTATTTCCCTTTTTAAGACAATTTCTGGTAATGATTATCGTGGCGTAGAAAGAAAATTTTTTTGTAGAAATAGCTTGTTACAGAATAGTTATAGAAATTCATGTGAATGGAACAAATAATATTTTTCTATCTACTTCTTGCTATTACAGATAAACAATTAATTCGCATTAAATTACCTAATAGTTAACTACAAAGCCTGGGACTTAAATACTTACGGAGTTTGCAAGTCGCTATTGAGGTATGACATCTCAAAATAATATGACATCTTGTGGTTTACCGGGAAAAAACGCGAGTCAGTTGGAGAATTTACTGCTGTGCCAGCATGTTGCTATAGTAGTTCAGTGGCCAGCACAGCTGGAAGGAAATCAGGATATCCGTGGTTCAAATGCCGGTTATAGCATTGCATTTTTCAGAGCACTCCAGACAAATATTTGCAGTAATAGTTGCTTTCGCACATTTCGTCGTAGGTACAAGAGGTATACGGTAGGCTTAAACCGATAGCCAGGTATTAAAAGTGTGCCGCTCTGTGATGACTCTGAAATTCCCATAATGTGTACATGACCAGAGAAAAAATCTAATGTGTTCCACTCACATAATTTTCTCTAGCTGTTCCCTGTTCAAACTATTCTTACAAAAGGTTATTCTTTTATCTACATCATACTAATCGAGATAAACAGCAGAATTCATCTTATTACTTGCTTCATTGCAAATAGAAGGGAAATATGGAATACGTTATGCTAAAGCGATAGTCAAATCTTTTAAAAGCTGGTTCGATTCGCTTTACATGGTCCCGTTTGAGAAAAGTTAGGTAGTTTGAAACTGAAACCAAAAACAAGGATATCTCAGCTCTACAAGAAAAACGTATATGTCATAAATTATGTGTTTTTACGAGATCTACATTTTTTGTGTTACAAATTTTTGTCTATTGCTTGCGGTTTAATAGTTATGCAAAATTCTGCAAAACTCGTACAGAATAAAGAGGTCTTCAGAGGCTATTCCCAGAAAATTCAAGAAATACACTTTGTGAGTCAATATATTTAATATACGGTATTTTAATCAGAGTAGTTAGAGCCATTTTTGAGAAAAACAAGCAGTAACACATTTTTCTATGTAAAGGGTAGTTTTAGTGGAAGGATTTTCTTGAAAATCTTCGTTTCGCATCCTTGAAAGACACTAAACATAAATGCCAAATATGGTATTTTAACACACACACGCACGCACACGTAACATACATACATACATACATACATACATACATACATACATACATACATACATACATACATACATACATACATACATACATACATACATACATACATACATACATACATACATACATACATACATACATACATACATACATACATACATACATACATACATACATACATACATACATACATACATACATACACACATACATACACGGACCTTTTTTCTAAAAATGCTTTTTTCGGACTCAGGTGACCTCAAAACACGTTTCTGGTGAAATTTCGACATCGACCTTTTCTAGCTACTATGTACATTTTATGTTCATATGTGCTAGAGAAAGTAAAAAATTGGATACATAACGTATGTTTTTCGTATAGACTAACCCTTTATGCTTCCACGTGTTAACACTTCAATACCTGGCGCTGGCCCAGGCAATCTGGAGTCATTAACCTTGCAGGTCGCATTTGAACTCGGTTACACATAAAATAAACACTGAGTGTGTTGGAAATGCAAGGAGAAGCATTAAATCCTCAATTAAACGTATTTAAACTTCCTTTTTCATTTCTTTGTCTATGAAACTAACATTTACATAACACAAATAATCAATATTTGGGTACGCAAGAGCCTTGATAGAATCCTACATTTGTTATTAGTTTCGTGCAAGTGATCTCGACTTTCGTTAACACGAGGCCTGCCCAGTGCTGTGCCTGGTGTACTTGGAGATATTACCAACCTGAAAGCACGGCTGTTAATAACTAAAATTGCTTGTCTCCAAATGAAATAAATCTTAATGCATTGCTATTGATTACGCCGTTCTCAAATAACAATACAAATATCTGCGCTTGCGCCTCCATCAACATGTAAGCACTGCTGTTAATAACTAAAATTGCTAGTCCTCAAATGAAGTAAATCTTAATGTACTGCTATTGATTACGCCGTTCTCAAATAACAATACAAATATCTGCGCTTGCGCCTCCGTCAACATGTAAGCACTACTGTTAATAACTAAAATTGCTAGTCCTCAAATGAAGTAAATCTTAATGTACTGCTATTGATTACGCCGTTCTCAAATAACAATACAAATATCTGCGCTTGCGCCTCCATCAACCTGTATAGAGGTCCCTAAGAACACAGCAACTGACCTCGGTATTAATAAGTAATAGGGTAGCTACAAAAGGCAAAGAGTAATGGAAGTAATACTAATGAATTCCGCTAAGTCCGGATTAACCTGATCTCTAAGCAATCTTCTTACTTGGAGAGCAAAGTATTGCATCTAGATCAGGGGGCGGGGAGACAATTTCGCGAACTAGTTCCCTGAAAGAGGTCGTTTTGGCTAATTAAACAGAGAAAGTAGTTAAGCTCATCGGAAGGGCCATCTTCAAGGCTAAGGTCGCTGGCAACTGATAGTGGAATCGGCCAGCCAAGGCTAGACGGAAGTAACCCACATTTCCCTCTTAATTCTCGCATTTAATTGTTCAAACATAACACTATGAGCTATAGATACACTACAATATCTATTGTTTAAGAACAGCAAACTGATGCGACACATTCACATGACTTTATTTACCAATGAATATATGATTCTATTAGATCGTTTTTTACTTTGTCCAAACGAACTATGTACATGTTGTATACAGAAGGTATTGCATTCCAACAAAAAATTCGATACCGAGATTTCACCGGAAATAGACGTTTTAGGGTCTCCTGTATCCAAAAAAAATTCTGATGTGTTCCATTCACATAACTTTCTCTACTTCTCTGTAATTATTGTTAGTAAGCTTATTCTTCTATTTACTTCATGTTAATTGAGAAAAAATTAGCAGAAATAGTCTTAATTACTTGCTTCCTTGTAAGAAGAAGCGAAATATGAGAGTAACATAGGTTAAAGTATTAATCAAAAGCTGGTTACTAGGTGACTGAAGTTCCTTTGTTTGTATGGACAAGAGTTGACAAATTCTTGTATGAGAAAAGTACAAGTTTTTCAAACCTAAAACCAAAAACAAGAAATATCCCAAAAAACGACCAACTCCTCGAAAAAAATGTATATAACATAAATTGTGTGGTTTAATGTGCTCTATATTTTTATGTGGTAAGCTTTTGTCCACTTCTTACGGTTTAGCAGTTATGCAAAATTTCGTAAAATTCATCTAGAATAAAGTAGTCTTCAGAGGCTATTCCCAGAAAATTCAAGATATACATTTTATTTTTCAGGTAAATATCTTCAATATACGAAATTTTAATCAAACTCTTTAGTCATTTTTGAGAAAATCAAAATTTTCGAAAAAAAGTTCCATGTAAAAGGTAGTTTGGGGTGGGGGAATTTTTCTCAAAATCTTCGTGTCGCATCCTTGGAAGATACTAAATTAAATACCAACTTTGGTATTTTACTGACTTTTGGTTTTTGAGCTATCGTGTTCACAGACACACGGACACACACACACATACATACAGACCTTTTTTGAAAATGCCTTTTTTGTATACAGGGGACCCTAAAACATATATTTTCGGTGAAATCTCGGTATCGAATTTTTTAATGTACATAGTAGGTATAGAGAAAGTAAAAAAGAGAGTATTTTCAGAAAAAGGTCTGTGTGTCAGTTGTCTATGGACACGATAACTCAAAAACGAAAAGTCGGTAAAATACCAAACTTGGCATTTAAGTTTAGTATCTCCCAGGAATGCGACAAGATTTTGAGAAAACTCCCCACCACCACAAGCTACCCTTTACATGGAAAACATTTCAAAATTTTGATTTTCTCAAAAATGGCTCTAACGGTTTTGATAAAAATGCCATATGTTAAAGGTATTTATATTGCAAATAAAATGTATATCTTGAATTTTCTGGAAATAATCTTTAAAGACCTTTATTCTGAATGAATTTTGCTGAAGTTTGCCTAACTAGTAAACCGTAAGAGATAGAAAGAAAACCGTACTACACAAAAAATGTATATCACGTTAAAACATATAATATATGTCATTTTTAAGTGGAATTGGCCATTTCTGAGATATTCCTTATTTGTTTCAGCTTCAAAATACTTAAACTTTTCTCACCCGGAAAGTTGTCAACTCCTTGCCCTGCATAGAAACTGTTTTCAACCACATGGCAACCAGCTTTTAAAAGATTTGACTATCGTTTTAGCTTAATGTACTCCCTTATTTTCCTTTTACTTACAAGGAAGCAAGTAATTAAGATAATACCTTCTAATGTTTATCTTGATTATCATAAAGTAGATAGAGGATTGCGGTTTTTAACGATAATGTGTTACAGAGATGTAGAGCAAGTTTTGTGAATACACCTCAGATTTTTTACTTTCTCTACACATACTATGTACATATTGTATAGAGAAGGTATTGTATTGCACTCATAAATTCGATTCCGAGATTTCACCGGAAATACATGTTTTTAGACGCTCTGAATCCAAAAAAAGAATTTGTGGAAAAATGTGTGTGCGTGCCTGCGCGCGCGCGTGGGCAACATGGCTCAAAAGCGAAAAAACCGTTAAATACCAAACTTGGTATTTAAGTTTGGTATTTAAGTTTGGTATCTCCCAAGGATGCGACACGAAGATTTTCAAAAAAATCTCCCAACCCTCAAATACCCCTTACGTGGAAAAAAATTGGAAAAGTTTGATTTTCTCGAAAATGGCTCTAACGATCTTGATTAAAATTTCTTATACCTAAGATATTTATACGGCAAATAACATGTGTATCTTCAATTTTCTGGGAATAGCTTCTGAAGACATGTTTATTCTGGACGAATTTTGCGGAATTTTGCATAACTGGTAAACCGTAAGAGATAGACCAAAACGTACCATACACAAATGTAGAGCTCGTTAAAACACAGATTTACTATATAAATTTTTTCGTGGAGTTGGCCGTTTTTGAGATATTCCTTGTTATTAGTTTCAGCTTTAAAATACTTACTCTTCCTCTATTTTCTAAACCGGCTTTCACAACTCTTCCGAAGGTCTACCACCGAAGCGGCTCGAAAAGTCGTGAGCCTTAAGGCGATAGGTAATGGACTGTCATCCATTCAAGTTCGAATCCTAGCAACTGTAGTCAAATGTGCTTGTGATAAAGGACGGGAAGGGCCCAAATAAAATAACCGGTTTAATGCACTCTTGGAAGCTGATGGCATTACATTAGACTGCAGTTAGTGGAGTTTGCTCTTTTTCTTTAGACACAATCCAGATATTTTTATTGCAAAATACCACATGTTTAATATATTTATGTTTATATTTTCTGTGGATAACGTCTGAAGTCCTGTTCAGTCGGAAAGATCTTATATAACTTTGTATGATTGGTATACCATGAGAGAGAGAGAGAGAGAGAGAGAGAGGAAAAAAAAAAAGGAAAGGAGCAGAACTCTTTAAAACACACAATTTATTTTGAATACGTTTTTGGAGCATCAGCTATTTCCCATAAATCGGTTATTGGTTCGAACTTATCAGTATGTTTCTTTTTAAGTGCTGATATTCACTTGTTTCTCGAGATATTGTGGAAACAGTAAGACATTTTAAGTTGGTATATTTAAACGCGGTTTTTAAATATATTAATACTGATTTGCTTTCTTCTATCCCCTCATTTGCCTACAGAGAAATGGTAATAAAACTATTCTTGGAAAGTTTTATCTCAGTTGATAGAAAAATACACTTTTGTAAGAAGATTTTGCAGCAAATCTATAAAAATAAACGATACTGAATAGAGAGGCACGTGTAAGTATTACACCAGGTTTTAAAAGTGTATACTATGAAAGGTATACTTATAACTGGAGAAGGCGATACCAAGCTGATTATGTATGTAAGCAACGTTGATTAACGAACTTGACTTGTTTAGTATGCAAGGACCGCCAACTCTGAAGCAGCTAATGGTGAAGGTCGCTAAGAGACAAGAATTTGCAATAAAGTGTACAGTAAATAACAATGTAGTGCCCTACCACGATGACTCAGTCGCCAATGTGGGCGTGCGTGGGATGTGATCTCTCTTCCTGGTGCATGCTGATGGTGATAGGGCGGATTGTGGTGGGCACACAGCATCGCGAGGGAGGAAGTGGCAAGCATTTACTTTTCAAACGGGTTTGGGCCGTTGCTACATAAAACATTCTTCAAGGATAGATAAATGTAATTCATATAATTATGATTGGGAAGGTAGAATCAGACTGGAAAAATCTGATGTTCCACTCACATGGCTTTCTCTACATCTCTGCAACAAATTATTATTAAAAAAATGTTTCTTCTATTTATTTCATGCTAATCGAGAAAAAAATTAGCAGAAATAGTCTATTGCTTCCTTATAATTAGAAGGGAAATACGGGAATACACTAGGCTAGAGTGATAGTTAAATCCTTCAAAAGCTGGCTGCCATGTGATTCAATTGCCCTTGTTTGTACGGCCAGAGTTGACATATTTCCATACCTATGAGAAAAGTATAAGTATTTTTAAAACTGAAGGAATATCTCAAAAACGGTCAACTCCACGAAAAAAATGTTTGTAACCTAAATTGTGTGTTTTAACGAGCTTTACACGTTTTGTTTAGTAAGTTTTTGTCTATCTCTTACGGTTTGCCAGTTATGCAAAAGTCCGCAAAATACATCTAGAATAAAGATGTCTTCAAAAGTGATTTCCAGAAAACTCAACATATACATTTTGTTTGTCATATAAATATCTTTAATATACGATATTTTAATCAAAATCGTTAGAGCGTTTTTGAGAAAATCAGAATTTTCGAAATTTTTTCTATGAAAAGGGCATTTGGGGGAGGGGGCATTTGTTTGAAAATCTTCGTGTCGCATCCTTGGAAGATACCAAATTTAAATGCCAACATTGGTATTGAAGGGTCTTCTCGTTGTTGAGCTATGCTGTCCACAAACACACTCACATACACACACGCACACGGACCGTTTTCTATTTTTTTTTTTTTTTTTTATGGATTCAGAGGGACCCAAAACATGTATTTCCGATGAAATCTCGGTATCGAATTTTTGGGTGCAATACAATACTTTCTCTACACACTATGTACATAGTACGTGTAATGAAAGTAAATATCTAATAGTGTTCCAGTCACATGTCATTCTCTACATCTCTGCAACAAATTATTGTTAAAATGCTTATGCTTCTATTTGCTTCATGCTAATCGAGAAAAAATTAGCACAAATAGTCTTATTACTTGCTTCCTTGTAACTAGAAGCGAAATAAGGAAGTACCATAGTTTAAAGTGATAGTCAAAAGCTGGTTGCTATGTGACTGAAGTTTCTTTCTTTGCATGGACACAAGTTGACAAATTCGTGTATGAGAAAAGTATAAGTTTTACGATCAACTCCACGAAAAAAATGTATATTACATAAATTGTGTGTTTTAGCGTGCTCTACATTTTTTATGTGGAAAGTTTTTGTCCATCCATACGGTTTAGCGGATATGCAAAATTCCGTAAAATTCATCCAGAATAAAGTAGTCTTCAGAGGCTATTCCCAGAAAATGCAAGATATATATTTTATTTGTCAGGTATAAATATATTTAATGCACGATGTTTTAATCAAAATCGTTAGTCATTTACGAGAAAATCAAAATTTTCGAAAAAGGTTCCATATAAAGGGTAGTTGGGGTGGGGAGATTTTCTTGAAGATCTTCGTGTCGCATCCTTGGAAGATACCAAACCTGAATCCCAAGTTTGGTTTTTAACGGACTCTTCGTTTTTGAGCTATGCTGCCCACACACACACACACACACACACACACACACACATACACTCAGACACACACGGACATTTTTCTAAAAAGTTTTTTTATTATTCAGGGGTCTCAAAACATGTATTTCCGGTGAAATGTCGGTATCGAATTTTTGAGTGCATTACAATACCTTCTCTATACCTTATGTACATAGTACGTGTAGAGAAAGCAAAAATCGAGTCAATGTGTGGAGCATTTACTTATGTTGTTCATAAAATATTTAATTGCACAAGGAAAAGAACTTATGTGAGCATAAAAACCCAATTAAATTCAGAGTTTATCGTTAATGAGCTCTGATCTCCATTTTCTATTAGCTCAGAAGGGGAGGCGTACTTGCTTTTAGCCTTAACCACTGCACGGTGGTTAAGGCTAAATCTCAACACTCGAAACCGATCTGGGCACAGGCAACCGATTTCCTGCCCTCGTTCTTAGCTGTCTCAAAATACTTGACGAAGAATAGTTAGTTACTCGTACAATGTGCTGAAAAGTGTTACTTTCATATCACTTTCTGTATTCGAAATCGTTTGTTTTTCCCTATCTTTTACAAAATATTCATACACATTTCTATCCTCTATCTACAGCGTAACTTCAACTATCCGAATCCAACTGTCTGGATCGCTTTGAGAGGGGAAAAAATTACATGACTTAAATTATTTTATTAAGTCAACTAATTGTTTTGGTTCCACAGTTATTCAGCTACATAGCTGTGAAGTACCTACTGTACAAAAAGTAAACATTGTTTTGTAGTCGTTAAATTAATATTAAAAATACACAAATTTAGGTTTTTTACATACATATTGTATTCTACCCCCAAAAATTCATACCCAGATTTTATCGAAAGTTCGTTGCGGGTCCCTCTGAATAAAAATAGCATTTTTAGAAAAAGGCGGGTTTGTGTGTATGTGAGAAGGAGAGAGAGAGAGAGAGAGAGAGAGAGAGAGAGTGAAACAAAAGACGAAAAATCTGTTAAATACAAAATTTGATATTAAAAGTTCAGCATCTTCCAAGAATGCCACAAGAACATTTTCAAATAAAATTCCTTAATCCTAAAATGTCCTTAACATGACAAAAATGTGATTTTCTCAAAATTGGTTCCAACGATTTGGGTTCAAATATCACATGTTTAATACATTTTCATGACAAAATGTCTGTATATCTTGAAATTTCTGGGGATGGCCTCTGAAGTCCTCTTCATTGAAATTACTTTTGACTAATTGCTAAATCGTAACAGATAGACAAAAAGTTGCTACAAAATGTAGATCTCGTAGAAACACAAGTTATGTCGTTTACATGCTTTTGTAGGGTTAACGATTTCCGAGATATTCCGTTTTATTGGTAACTGCTGATAATGCTTCAGCTGCGTTTCTTTTGGCAAATGAATTCATGTTATACACATTAAATGCCGACAGTAAAGTAATCATCACTGATTGCTAGGATTATCAGTAAGCTATAGAAACAATTATTATATAAATAATTAAATCAAGGAAAATATAGGACGGGGGGGAAAAAGTTGCATAATAGGAAAAAAATGTATGGCAATAATAATTTGGGGGTAACTTAATGGCGTAGAAATTCTATCTTTGAAGGTATGACTGCAGAATAGTCAACACCGAAATTAAAATTTTAAAACGTGTAGTAGGTTGCAACACATTGAAAAGCATAATGAAGTTTTGAGAACTAAAGTAGCTAGTTTAATTATGGGTTTATATAGCGAATGGAATATAAAACAAATATCTGCCACAACGCAGACGGGAAAATGAAACCAGGAAAACCGAAGAAGTTGCCTAGTGTATAGAAATTACATCGTTGATGAGAAGGTTCACGCGATTATCTCGGTAATCTTTCGTTTCATAGCTACAGCTTTTAGAAGTATTTACCCGGTTTAGCCTGGTGTATTCCCTCATTTCCCTTGTCTTTCATAAACAAGTAATACTTCCATTTCTGCTAATGTTTATCTCGATTAGCATGACGTAGGTAGATGAATAAATCTACTGTAAGAATAATTTGTTGCCCAATAGGTAAAGAACACGCGAGTTCTTTTCATTCCCAGTTCATTCAAGATATAAGTTTTGTCAAACCAATACCTTAAGCATAATGGTAGGTAGGAGTTTTCGATCAAAACGGTTAGACCCATTCATGAGGAAATTAAAAATAGCTTCCTTATCTGAGGAATATACTTGTTATTCGTCATACGTTTCGTTTTTTAATTATACTGCACATGCACACACACACACGCGCGCGCGCCAGACTTTTTAATAAAAACTATTTTTGGGTGGGCGGTTTTGGGGAACCTTTAAACTGTTTTTCCAGTGAAATCTCGGTATCAAGCTTTGGTTTGGAATGCACCTTCTATGCCCACTGGAGACCTCAAACCAAGTGGAACATGAACTTCGATAAAAGCCCAATTATTTTCAAAATTCATATCCACTTTCGGTGTTCTGGATGCTTTCTTTGTATGCAGTTATAGTTTAGGCAGCCATTTTTCTGATACTAATTCAAGCTGCTTCACACAATGGCTGAAGAAACAATAAGCGACATGCTGAATTCATAAAAGTTAAGGTAGGTTATAAAACTTGCCTCAATCTGGTTCGTTGGGGCGGTCTAGCACTGCCGCTACTTTATGGGCCTTTTCCCAATATATTTTTTGTCGCCAGCAGAAGGTCGTTATAACACCGATACCCTTAGCCACCCGCACAGCAACCCTTCATCATCTTTGATGGAGCTCCATTTGGTCCAGGAAGTACTACCCAGTGCTTGTGCCTTGAACCACCAGCTGTGCTCGAATTAACTTGTCCTTAGCAGTAGCAAGTAACTTTAAGGGCTCATCGCCAAGCTCTCGTCTGGATTGGAGAAAAAAACTGCTACGTAAAAATCTTGACGTCGCATTCTTTCTTTACCGATTGCCAACAAACTGATCTTGTTGAGCAGCTTATAATTCTACTTCACGTTAATTTACAAAAATGCTTTTTACATATTTCCTTGTACATACAATGGAAATGTAAATGGAGTTTTATTTATGGACGCTCTCTAACTGCTGTGATTCTCAGCGTCCCATTCTAAATTGGGCGTGAAAGACTGCTTAATTTTGCTCAGAGGCCTCTCTATCAAGCTTGAGGTTCTTTTACGTGCCGTAAATCTACGGCATGGGACCAACGACTTTACTTCCCTTCCGAAGGAAGCCATGCTAAGGATTTTTACGCCCAAAAAAATCCATGGTCCTCCGCCGGGTTTGAACCCGCGTCCTTGGGTATATGAAGTTAGCATGGTAACCATTACACCACAGAGGTCGAAAAATAAGGGAGTACAATAGGCTAACGCGGTAGTCAGATCTTTTAAAAGCTAGTTGCTGTGCGTGATGACTTTGAAATGTTCTTTTTCCCATTTGAGAACAGTATAGGATACGATAAATCTTGGAGTTAATTCAGCAGCTCGATCTAAAAGATCTTTTTGTGCCTATACTTCTTACAGGCAGTATAGGGAGGAGTTTGAAACGTGTGCGGCCGCCCGAGGAGCAGCGGTAGAGTAGGGGGCAGGGCCCCTACCATTTTCAGATTGAAACTCCTCGGCGACTTCCTCCTGCGCGCTTGGACATCCCACAGTAGACCAGGAGACCTCCAGCTGAAGGTTGAGAGAAAAGTAAAAATATTTCGAAATTCAAACGAAAACAAGGAATACTTCAGAAATGGTTCGGAAGAAAAAACAAAGAAGTATTTTATATAAATTGGATCTTTAACGAGGTCTAACGATTTTTGATCTTTTTGTATCGCTTACTGCAAAGTTCCAGCGCTAAAAGAGCAATGAGTAAGTCGTGTGTCACAAGGATTTACCTGCAACATGGTTACACCGCAGTTTTGAGGGCAGACTATCGTTACGGCTGAATCAAGTGTTGTAAATAAAATGACAAGACACAAATATTGTTGTAAGACATGCGTAGTGACGTTTTGGCTCCAAGTTCCCCTTCGAGTTTTTCTCCAAATGTTGTGTCGAGTACGCGCGTGTTCTCTTGCTCAAACGAGTCGACTTACAGTAAAATTAGCAGCCCCTCCCCCTGAACTTTAAAATGACGTCACTGAAAAATGCTATAATGTTGACATTCCTCCTTTTCTTCCTGTACTTTTCATACGATAAGAATATTTGCATGACAAATAAAATGTATAATGGTGAATATGAAAACGCTGAATCCCACAGCAACAGCGTTCTCGGAGGTCACAAGGCGCTCCCAAGTCGGTTACGAATGAAGAGGTGGTGTAATATTATTTATTCAGATGAAGAAATGCTGGAGGGGCACTAAAGCCAACATCATCCGCCTACAAGAACAACCTCATCATCATCTATTTCTTACGCCTCTAGCAACTTGCACGGTGCTCTGCAAATTACTTGACGGGACATTCTGTTTTGTGGCTTTACGCTTCTGCTAAAAACGGTATATGACCCGCTCAACTTTCTCCGCTCAGATTATAAACCCTAGTTTTTTTTGTTGTTTTTTTACAGGCTGGTTTAAGAAAATGTTCGTAAGTTGATTTAACTCGGCTCGGGAGAAGTTGCGAGGAAAATTAGTAGCAAAAAATTCCAGTTATATAGAGCAGCAACTGAGTGAAAAATCTGATGTTAGATTCAACGACTTTCTCTACCCTCTATCGTTTATCACCTTCTCTAGCACGTATATATAAGTACGTAGTAGATAGAGAAGGTATTGTATTCCACCCAAAATTTCGATACCGAGATTTCATCAGAAATACATGTTTTGAGACCCCATGAATAATAAAACATTCTTAGAAAAGTGTGTGTGTTTTTTATAAACTTTATTAACAGCATATTCCATTACATTTAGAGTAATACTACATGCCTGGGTAAACATTTACATTGTCATATACAGATCAGTAGAAAATACAATTATAAACCAATAAATTAAACGAGGAGCTAATAATTGCTACCTAGTAACTTTGACATATTTAACTTATTAGTGAGTTTGAGAGTAACCAATAATTTACATAATTTACTGAAAATTTTAGTGTGTTTTTGTATAAGTTCTTTTTTGTCTTGTATCCAGCTTCCACGTTATTGTTATTGCTTTCTTGAATTTGTTTCTTTCTTTGTCTAACATACTACATTCAAGAATCAGAAGATCTCTATAGTGTTTGTGTATGTGTGTAGCATAGCTCAAAAGTCCATTAAATAGCAAACTTGGTATTTAAGTGGTATCTTCCAAGAATGCGACACGAATATTTTCAAGAAAATCCCCCCAATCCCAATCACCTTGTAACATTTTTCGATATTTGTTATTTTCTCAAAAATGGCTAACGATTTTGATCAAAATATTATTTGCTTAAGATATTTTCATAACAAACTATATGTATGCCTTGAACTTTGTGGGAATAACCTCTGAAAATCTCTTCATTCTGGATGACTTTTGTGTAATTCGTAAACCGTAAGAGATAGACAAACATTTACTACACAAAAATGTAGATCGCATTAAACACATAATTTTTCATATACCTACTTTTTTGTAGACATAACAGTTTCCGAGATATTCCTTATTGGTTTCAATTTTGAACTACTTAAAATTTTCTCTAAACGAGGAGTCAGCTTTAAAGTTATCTCTTTTATTTTACTTTCGGGAATGTAAAAAAGAACCGAATGTCAACTATTCCATATAGTGATAGTTTTTAAAAGGTTTGACTATCCCTTTAGTCTATGTAGTGTATTCCGTTATTTCTTTTCTTCTTAAAGGAAGCAAGTAATAAGACCATTTATCCTAATATTTATCTCGAGTAGCATGACGTAGATAAAAGAATATTTTGTAAGCAAAGTTTCTTTGTGGAACATTGTGCACCTATTTTTAAAGAATTTGGTACTTTAACTGAGGCATCTTTGTATTTCTTTGCATGCTTGAATTTTATTCATCTCCAAAAGCCAGACGAGTTATTTTTTCTGATATACATTACCATTATACAAGATGTAGAAATAACATGGTACCTTCTAAATTTTCGTTACAGAAATCTCTTAACTCTCATCTCTATCTTGGAGTGAAATTGTATAATAAACCACCTTTAAATATAAATGTATATAATTTACAAATTTTAAATGCAAATTCTTTTAAAATTAGTGTTAAAAACAGAATTAAAGAACTTAATTTTTACAACATACAAGAATATTTAAATATAGATGCATTTTAGTGACTTTCTGACGAAATCTATTGCATATTGTGTATGACAAATGGTGAAATAAATAATCATATATATATATATATATATATAACTTCATACTATTCTTACTAAAGCTTATTTTTCCACCTACCTACCTACTTCATGTTGCTTCAGATAAAGTAGTTGAATTACGCATTTCATTGCAAATGTAGCGGGGTAGAAGTATTTGAATCAGTAGTCAGATATTTTAAAAGAGCCACTTTATGGTATGCTTATAACTCCTTTTTTCCTTTACCTCGTGAGGAACAATCGAATAATTACAGCAAGTTTAAAGTGATAAAAATATCAAACAATTCAAATCGATAATATCGTATTTCTCAGAAATGGCTGATGCCATAAAACAATGTGTTGCATTCATATAATTTTCTCTACTTATTTATATGTGAACGGCGTAACGGGCAATCTATTAAATACATAATATTGTATGTATGCAAGTATGTTTTTTTTTTAAATAAATATAGTCCCGAATTATTGTCGGGACTCCGGCACTGTATTCCTTTTTCCTCCATTTTCCAGTTTCCTTAGTTGCCTATTTGTTTACTTTTTCTTTATTTCCAAATATACATACATATTCACGCATTTACAAGCGTACAAACACGCATACCCAAGGCGGGACTGAACCCGCGACTCCCTTCCCCACAAAGCACCAAAGCTAGACACTTTAGCGAGCGCGGCCATGGGGACCAGCTCCATTCATCAATTTAGCGAACTTCAAGGATGCGACACGATTTTCAAGAAAATCCCCCGTACTCGCTACTCTTTATATGGAAATGTTTTCTAAAATTTTGAATTTCTCTGAAATGGCTCTAACATTAAAATTCCGTATGTTTAAAATATTTTGATCACAAATAAAACGTATACCTACCTATCTTAAATTTTCAGGTAATTGCCTCTGAGGTCTCTTTAATTTTTGATGTCATTTGCATAATTGACACACTGAAAGACAAAAACTTATTACACAAATCAGTAGACCTCGTTAAAACTCACGAATTAACTTATATGTATTTTTTGGTTGTGGGGGAGTTAGTCGTTTCTGAGATTAACCTGCTATTGGCTTCAATTTTGCAATACTTAAGCTTTTCTCAATCGGGATCTCGTTATTCCCTTTTCTATCTCAAGGTCAAGCAAAGGATCGGCTTTCCAAAACCATCACATAGCTAACAATTCTCTATATATTCGACTATTGCTTAAGTCTAACATTTATATCTTTATTCGCATTATATCTGCAGAGAAATGTGAAATAAAAGCATATCTGCAAATATTTATATCGATGAAAATAAAAATGTAAGAACAAGCTTTTTAAAATAATTTATTGAAGAATTGGTGGAAATAAGTCATGTGGATGTAACACATAGAATTTGTAACTTATCTATAATAATTACATCCAGTTTTAATGACACTATTTTGCAGTATTCAATGCTAAGGCCACCAGTGAAGCTACACTTAGATGTTAAATATTCGTGTAGGGAAGTAGGTGGACAAATGTCTTCCAGACCTTGCTCTTTTCCAATACATGTTTAATAGCAGTGAATCCTGAGATACATTACGTTTGCATGAAATTTTACCAACTTGACATAAATCAAGTGAAGCGCAAAAGTCGGGAGGAATTTATCGCTCTGCGGAGGCGTATTTGAAAGCTTGTGGAGGGAAATTTTGTCATCAATTTTCCCTCCATACATTTCCGAGGGTTGCGAAGCTTGGGGAGTTTAAAAACACGTTCATTTTTGTGAGATCCTTGCCTCTGGTTGGTGGCTTACTTTACCAGGGGAACGCAGCTATGCAGGGAAAAGGCGAAGTACTATAGAGGTTTGCAAATTGAATTTTACCTTGATACTTTTTTTTTTTCTTCTCATACAAACCGTGGGTAGGACAAGGGTTGGAAAGATAAAGTCGGACTGAAACACTCGATGCCATAGTCGGGAATTGAACCACATATCTCCCTTTCTCCGTCCGGTTACTTCAACTTCTGTGCCACCTTGTTGGAGAATGTAATTCAGTATCGTTAGAGCTATTTTTGAGAAGATCAAAGTATTAAAATTATGTTCCCCGTAAAGATTAGTTTAGGGTGGGCAATTTTCTTAACCATTCGTATGGCATCCTTGGAAGTGTATTTTAGATACCAATTTTAGCAATCGAATTTTGTTTTTGAGTTATACCGTTCACACGCACGCTCACCGTTTTCTAAAATCCTTTTTGGATTCAGGGGTTCTCACAAATAAGTTTCGATAAATCCTCGACATCGAATTATTGGATGGTATGCAATACTACCCTTGCTTACTCTTTCGGTAGTAGAAAAAGTAAAAATTAAACTCTCTGAACTACTTTGGAAATATGCATAACATGTGGTTTTACATATTTTATATTAAACCTTGATTATCGTACATTAACATTTAAAATGAATCGATCTGAAAAAGTGCATTGTTTTTTAAATCACTCTGATGAGTATAAGTTTTGTACCTTCCTAGCCACAGGGGACTATAAAAAGAGAGAGGAAATACATTTGTGTGAGTTACGAGATTGGTTGGAGCGAGTTACGAGCGATTTGTTAAGTCGGAGCTGCAAAACAACGCTGGTGTCAATATATCGCCTAATAAATATTGTTTCGAATTAACTGTGCCTTTAATTGTCACAATAGGAACTTGGTATTTATGTTCAGTATTTTCCCTAAAATGCAACATGGAAACGTTACAGAAAATACCACCAACCTAATCTATCCTTTACTTGTAAGATATTTCGTTAAATTTTTGTTTTCTCAAAGTGGTTATAACGGTTTTGAATGACCTACGAGATATTTAAGTATTTGTGTAACTAATAAAATCCTGTGCATAGTTCTGTGCTTAGTCTGTCAAATCCTCTTGATTCTGTATAATGTATAATTATACAAAATTTATATAATTTCACGGAAATATATGCTTTGAGACAAAAAAAATTGAAAAAAGTCACTGTGAGTTTGTGAAGAGCATAACTCAAAAACGAAAAGACCGTTTAATACCAAACTTGGTATTTAAGTTAGGTAGCTTCCAAGGTTGCGACACGAAGCTTTTGAGGAAAATCCTCTCACCCCAAACTACCCTTTACATGGAAACCCTTTTGAAAAATTTGATTTTATCAAAAATGGTTCTAACGGTTTTGAATAAAATAGTATATTAAATATATTTACATGACAAATAAAATGTATATATTGAGTTTTATGGGAATTGCCTCTGAAGACCTCTTCATGGATAAGTTTTCTGAATTTTGCATAACTGGTAAACCATAAGAGACAAAAAACACAAACATGTAGAGCTCGTTAAAACACCATATTTGTGACCTATATTTTTTATGTGGATTTGACCATTTCCGAGGCATTCCTTGTTATTGGTCTCAGTTTTAAAATACTTAAACGTTTCTCGTAGGGAATTTGTCAACTCCTGGGACTGCAAAGAGACGAATTTAATTAAGATAAAAACCAGATTTTTAAAGATTTGATTATCTCTTTAGCCTAATGTACTCCTGTATTTCCCTTTTACTTACATGGAAACAAGTAATAAGACAGTTTCTGCTAATGTTTATCTCGATTAACATGGAGTACATAGAAGAATAAGCTTTTAAAGAATTTGTTACAAAGAGGAAAGAAAGTTATGTGAACGGAACACACAGCATTTTTTTTATACTAACATTTCCTAGATGCTCGTTATTGGTTTAAACTTTCAAATAATTTATACTTTTTTAGAATGTTAGGCGCTATTATTTGTCTCGCGATGTCACGGAAAGAGTATGGAGTAATCATATCATTTGTGAGACCCGCATTTAAAGATCTGACTATTGCCTCTTGTATATCTCTTGTAAATATAATAAAAAGTGTAATGAAGCAATTTCTACAAATGCTATTTCGATTTATATAAGTAAATAGAAAAATCTGATGTGTTCCATTCACATAACTTTCTGTACATCCCTGCAACAAATTATTGTAAAAAAGTTTATGCTTCTATTTACTTCATATTAATCCATAAACAATTAGCAGAAAGAGTCTTATTACTTGCTTCCTTGTAAGTAGAAGCGAAATAAGGGAGTACCATAGGTTAAAGTGATAGCAAAAGCTGGTTGCTATGTGACTGAATGGGCAGGAGTTGACAAATTCCTGTATGAGAAAAGTACAAGTTTCTCCAAGCTGAAACCAAAAACAAGGAATCTCAAAAACGATCAGCTCCACGAAAAAAATGTATATAACATAAATTGTGTGTTTTAAAATGCTGTACATTTTTTGGGGGTAAGATTTTGTCCCTCTCTTGCGGTTTAGCATTAATGCAAAATTCCGTAAAATTGATTCAGAATAAAGAAATCTTCAGAGGCTATTCCTAGAAAATTCAAGATATACATTTTATTTGGCAAGTAAATATCTTAAATATAATAGTATTTAATCAAAATCGTTAGGGCCATTTTTAAGAAAATCAAACATTTCGAAAATTTTTTCCATATAAAGGGTAGTTTGGGATGGGGAGATTTTCTTGAAAATCTTCGTGTCGCATTCTTGGAAGATACCAAACTTAAATTCCAAGTTTGGTTTTTAACGGTCTTTTCGATTTTGAGCTATGCTGCCCCCCCCCCACACACACCCGGACAGACACACACAGGGACATGTTTTTAAAAATGCTTTTTTGGATTAAGGGGTCTCAAAACATACTTCCGGTGAAATCTCGGTATCGAATTTTTGGGTGCAATACAATACTTCTCTATACGCTATGTACATAGTACGCATAGAGAAAGTAAAAATAAAATCATATTTTATACACTAAAGTTAACAACACTTCTACATGCAACACGATTTGGGTTTTTCTAGAACATATGTTACGTTATAGAGTGCCAGATACTGGCGTTTCGAGATTTCCTATAGAAAATTAATCCACTTTTCTGTATGTGACAGGTTTCTGGTGACGTGACGATGGAGTGGGTGTGGCTGTGACAAAGGGCGTATCGAGTGTTAAAGGTAAGAACACGTGTTTCCACTTTTGTGTATGTGCAAAAAATACAACTTTCAGCGGGGAGTGGAAAAATTCTGCAGGCGATTCTCAAACAGGCTCTTCACAGCAACTTTTGTAACCCATCTTTCATCCTTTTGAAAACGGTAACAAGCATGTGGGCGTTTCTAGTCCTAGGTTTGATAATACAGAACACTAGATGAATGACAAGTCATTTAACTTAAGGTTAAAACAACTTGCTCAAGAGAATGACAGCAAATCAATGATTTAGAAAAGAAAAGTGAAGGCCAAAACAATGTCCAAAATATGATGTATTCCATTTACATGACTACTTATTGTTAAAAAGCTTATGCTTCTATTTACTTCATGCTAATCGAGATAAACATTAGCAGAAACTGTCTTACTACTTGCTTCCTTGTAAGTAGAAGGGAAATAAGGGAGTATCATCCTTTGTTTGTATGGATAGGAGTTAACAAACTCCTATATGAGAAAAGTAAAAATTTTTCAAAGCTGAAACCGATAACAAGGAATATCTCAAAAACGGTCAACTCCACGAAAAAAAAAAAAAAAAAAAAAAAAAAAAACGTATATAACATAAACTGTGTGTTTTAACTTGCTCTACATTTTTTGTGGTAAGTTTTTGTCCATCTCTCTTGGTTTAGCAGTTATGCAAAATTCCACAAAATTCATCGAGAATAAAGTAGTCTTCAGAGGCTATTCCCAGAAAATTCAAGATATCAATTTTATTTCTCAGGTAAATATCTTAAATATACGATATTTTAATTAAAATCGTTAGAGCCATATTTGAGAAACCATGTAAAGGGTAGTTAACGGTGGAGGGGTTTTCTTGAAAATCTTCGTGTTACATCCTTGGAAGATACCGAACTTAAATACCAAGTGTGGTTTTTAACGGTCATTTCGTTTTTGAGCTATGCTGTCCACAGACGGACATTTTTCTCAACATGATTTTTTTATCCAGGGGGTCTCAAAACATGTACTTCCGGTGAAATTTTGGGTGCATTAGAATACCTTCTTTATATACTGTGTATATAGTACGTGTAGAGAAAATGAAAATCAAAGAAAATCTGCCGCCTTTATCGGGATTTTCCTGGACTCACTGATATGCAGAATGTAATAGAATAACTATCCGTACTTTTTTGATGTGATACAGGGACTAAAAATGAAGCTTTTTGTTTCTTAATAAAGATATCCGGGAATCTTACTTTTCAAAGCCAACACCGGTTCTTAAAAGATTTGATTATCGCTTAATGCCGCTATATCCCTCTTGTTCTTACTAGGAAATATGCAATAAAATCACGTCTGAGAATATTTATTTGGATTTATGTGATAGAAGAATAAGAGTTTGTAAGAATTTTTTATTGGTATTTAAGTTTAATATCTTGCAGGGATGCGACACGAAGATTTTGAGAAAAGCCCCCCCCCCCGCCCCAAACTACTCTTTACATGGAACTTTTTTTCGAAAATTTTGATTTTCTTAAAAATGCCTCTAACGATTTTGATTAAAATATCACATATTAAAGATATTTACCTGAAAAATAAAATGTATATCTTGAATTTTCTGGGAATAGCCTCTGAAGATTACTTTATTCTGGACGAATTTTACGGAATTTTGCATAACTGCTGAACCGTAAAACTTAGATAAAAACTTACTGCACAAGAAATATAGAGCACGTTAAAACACAGAAATTATGTTATATACATTTTTTTCGTGGAGTTGATCGTTTTTCAGATATTCATTGTTTTTGGTTTCAGCTATGAAAAACTTACTTTTCTCATATAGGAATTTGTCAACTCCTGTCCATTTAAACAAAAGAACTTCAGTCACATAGCAACCTGCTTTTGACTATTACTTTAACCTATGTTACTCCCTTATTTCGCTTCTACTTACAAGGAAACAAGTAATAAGACCATTTCTGCTAATTTGTTCTCGAGTAGTATGAAGTAAATAGAGGCATAAGCTTTTTAACAATAATTTGTTGCAGAGATGTAGACAAAGTCATGTGAATGGCGGTGCATGATTTTATTTACATGGCCATGAAGAATAATGAGTGAAAATGGACATTTTCATAAAAGGTGTGCGATATTTATGTCGTAAGGACATCATTTCCATCCTATATGTCGTCCTCCGTGATCTAGGTATAGCATGCTAGCCTTCGTTTCCAAGATCACGGGTTCAAACACGACGGAGGGCGATGGGGTTTTGGGGGCTTGGCTTCCTTCGGAAGGAAGTACAGCTGTTAGTCCCGTGTCGTATTATTTACGGCACGTAAAGTACCTCAAACTGATAAAGGTCAAAATTAAGCGATATTTCTCGCCCGATTTAGAATGGGAGCTGAGAACTACAGCATCCATAAATAAAACTCGCTTACAATTTCCATCATTTATGAGGTAGGCCTGTGGTTTTAATTTACGTAGGTAATCTATGTGCTTGAATTTAAGGACCTATGAATATCCGACTCTTGGCATCAAACAACATGCTTTCCTGATGCCAAGAATATTTACTTTAGGTCGGACACGCGCACAAAGGAAAATACTATATTTGTCAATTTTCAGAAATAATCATCCTGTATGTGTTATTTAGCCACCCTTTTAGATGGTTTTAAAAAAAAATCTTATGTGTTACACTCACATGACTTTCTCTAGCTGTTCTACAAACTTCATACATAAGATTCCTCTTCTTTCTGCACCTTGCTTATCGTGGTACTCATTAGCACAATGTTCTTATTATTTGGTTCCGTATAAGTAGGAAGAAAATAAGGGAATACACTAGGCTAAACCAATAGTTAAATGTTTTAAAAGCTGTCGTTATGCGATTGTTATTAGAAATCGCTTTTTTTCTTGGCCAGGAGTAGAACAAAAGAAAAACGGACACTCCCGTCTGAGAAAAGTACAAGTACTTCACAACTGAAACTAATAACAATGAATACCTCGAAAACGGTAAGCTCCACGAGAAAAATGTATATGACATAACTTGTGTATTTTAACAAGACCTGCATTTTTTGTACATTAGTTTTTGTCTATCTCTTACGGTTTACTAGCTATGCCAAATTAAGCAAAATTCATCCAGAATAAACAGGTCTTCAGAAGCTATTCCCAGAAAATTCAAGATAACATTTTATATATGATAGTTTATTCAAAATCATTAGCCATTTTTAAGAAAGTCAAAATGTTCTAAAAAAAGTTCCATGTAAAGGGTAGTTTGGCGTGGGGGGGGATTTTTCTCAAAATCTTCATGTCGCATCCCTGGAAGATGCACCAAATTTGGTATTTTAGCTACATTTCGTTTTTGAGTTATCGTGTTCACAGACACACGGACACACACGTGGACCTTTTTCTGAAAATGCTTTTTTTTTGGATACAGGGGGTTCTAAAACATGTATTTTCGGTAAAATCTCGGTATCGAATTTTTGGGTGGAATGCAATACTTCTCTATCCCTATGTAAATTGTAGATATGGGGTTAGAGAAAGTAAAAAAAGAAGCTATTTATACTGTTTTTAACTTCTAATTATTTTGAAAGAATTGATGCAATCATCGGATCATTATAACTTCTCGGGGGTTAATTACTAAAGTCTATAAAAGATCCAATTAATGATATTCTATAACCCTCAGACACACAAGAGATGCTTATTTTAGTTTCATTATCTAAAGTGCATACAACCTCTTTATATTTTTCTTTCTTTATAATAAAAATGTTCTAAAGCCGGAGAAAAAAAACAAGCGTTAAGTAAAAGAAATAATTATTTGATGTAGTCTTTGAATTGGTTCCATTACTGGAGCACCTCTGTTCGTTCATCACGATGCAGTAAAACTCGGTAACGTTGGCAAATGCAGGGTAAAAGAAAAGAGCATACAAAAAAGAAGTATTATTGAAATCCCTCTGAAATCTCCATTATGTACTGCTTCCTTGTGCGCTGTCGTTACTCTTTTGTCGTCATTTTGCGTCGCCATGGAGACAGCGTGTAAGCTTTAGATACGCCGCATAAAGCGTTAAGAAAACATCTTGGGCATTGAAAAAGGACGGCCGACATATTAACTTGCCGACGTGATGTATGGGAAACAGCGTACAGTCCCTAGCAATATTATAGCATCGCCCGGCTTTCAAGTCCTTATGTAAAGACGAGGTTTCATTTCCGTTTTGGAGTTGGAAACCCCAAGCGCTTTTCCAAGTGTATTAGAATGGGCGTATTTAATATTTTAAGAAATGGTTTACAAAAATGTATTTACTATTTTAAACATATTTTTGCCAGTACATTAAAAACTTCATGTTAAAATGCAATGTACAGGAGAAATTGGATGTCGGCTTTTTAATCCTTGAACCAGTTTGTACTAAGTTGACTCGTCTGTGTAAGAGTACACGTGAGTACTCAGCTATGAAACTCATAACAGAGCTGAAACAAGAGCGTGATAGCCAATAGATTGCTGATCAGGTGATGTACCACAATATTACGTCCTGCTACTTTTTCTAACACCTGATTCATCCTTGAGTAGCGTACCCTCATTGCTGCGCCGTATTGCGCGTTGCAGGTAGACCCCTGTGACTCGCGAGTTACTCATAGCTCTTTTGTCACGCACATGAGCTAAAACAGCCTGCCTTGAACGCTTGTCAGAAAAAATAATCTAATGCTGTATTCATATGTTCCCCATCCACTCTTACATATAACCATTCTTTTAAATAGTATTCTTTAATCTGCTTCAGTTACCGGAAACAGTAATGTGTGGGTAAATAGCTTTTGTAATCGGTCATTCTATAGTATATATTAACTCGTCAATATTGAATCACAAATTATTAAATAATCCTTTAAAATTATGAAATTTCACCTTGGTTTTAAAAGCCTCAGGATTGGTGACGAGTAAATTACGAGGCTAGTTGTTCATAACCGGACCTCTGAGGGTGCATGCACTGTGCATTACACGCAAGGTGCAAAAGACAGCCTGTCTTATTTGACCACGGTGCAAACCCCACTCATGGATTTTGAGCAATAACGCTTTCTCTGTCCAATGCTTGTCTCGTGGAACGATGCACGATGCATCTCTACACCTCAGTTTGCGATTTTGGGCATTTGAGAGGCCTGTTTTATAACATATATTTGAACAAATTGTTGACACCTTAAATTATGATTTAATTACTAATATCAATAGCTTTGTATCCTATTTTTACTTTCTCTATATGCACTATGTACATAGTGCATAGAGAAGGTATTGCACTCCACCCAAAAATTTGATACCGAGATTTCAACGGAAATGTATGTTTGAGGGTCCCCAATATCCAAAAAAAAAAGCATTTTCAGAAAAAGGTCCGTGTGTGTGTCCGTGTGTCAGTGTGTCCGTGTGTCTGTGAACACGATAACTCAAAAACGAAAAGTCGGCAAAATACCAAACTTGGTATTTAAGTTTAGTATCTTCCAGGGATGCGACATAAAGATTTTGAGAAAAATCCCCCCACCCCCAACTACCCTTTACATGGAATTTTTTTCGAAAATTTTGATTCTCTCAAAAATGGCTCTAACGATTTTGATTAAAATTTCGTATATTAAAGATATTTACCTGACAAAAAAAATGTATATCTTGAATTTTCTGGGTAGCCTCTGAAGAGTGGTTTATTCTGGATGAATTTTACTGAATTTTGAATAACTGCTAAACCGTAAGAGATGGACAAAAACTTACTAAACAAAAAATGTAGAGCACCTTAAAACACAAAATTTATGTTATATACATTTTTTTTCGTGGAGTTCGTCGTTTTTGAGACATTCCTTATTTTTGGTTTCTGCTATGAAAAACTTATTCTTTTCTCATACAGGAACTTGTCAACTGCTATCCATACAAACAAAGGAACTTTATTGACATAGTAACCAGCTTTTGACTATCACTTTAACCTATGGTAGTCCCTTATTTCGCTTCTACTTACAAGGAAGCAAGTAATAAGACTAATTTTTTCTGATGAACATAAAGTAAATAGAAGTATAAGCTTTTTAAGGATAATTTGTTGCAAGGATATAGAGAAAGTCATGTGAATGGTACACATCAGATTTTCTTAATATGAAGCACGTTATTTGATTGGAATACACGCATACAAGTTTATAGATCATAGCCGCTTTATACATTATATCAGGCATGGCCAACAGTGCTTGGTGGGTGTGATAGCTTTTCCTTTACTTCCCCTCTCTTCGTGACTAACAATGTATACCGGCCGGTTCAGTTGCATGTTGAGATAGCACGAATTGGTGTAGTTCTCAAAACAAGCAGTGATGTCTTCAACTTCAGCCAATACTCCATTATACTTGCAGTTATAATGCATATAAGTCATTTGTTGGGAAAAAATTAAATACGTCCTGTTTGTTGTGAAATAAATATCAATAGAACAAATATAGTAATAAAATCCTTGATTTCACCTCAAGAAAATGTAACCAAACCTGAAACTATACCCAGCCTACCTCTGCCGGTGCCATCTGGCGCGTGTGTATGTATGTGCATTAGTAGCGACTACAGGTAAGGAGGGATGAATCTAATCGTTCACACCTTGCGAGTTCTGTTCGCCATACCTGCATTATATACTATTTGATGGCTGTTAAATTACTATTTTGTGTGAAGGTTTGGCGAAGATATTAGAATGCAAGCTTGTCTGGTGGCTCAGTTGGTTAGGGGGGTTCAAAGCGGTCCAGACTTGTGCCTCTTAATTGTATTTAGAGCCACATGTCAGATCTACTAGCATGTAAAAGAACATTTCGGTACACCAGCGGTGATCTTGGCAATTGATAGCGTCGTTAACAAACAAATTAATTTTATCTTCTCCACCACGTACTATGTATATAGTGCGCAGAGAATGTATTGCATTTCACCCAATTATGAGATCTGCTTACCTCAAAAAGAGTCGCCTTTAGAAAAAGATTCTTGTTTGTATGTGTGTGTGTGTGAGAGAGAGAGAGAGAGAGAGAGAGAGAGAGAGAGAGAGAGAGTACAAAAACGAAAAGTTCGTTAAATAACAAAATTTGTACTTAAATTGTGCATGTTTCAAGTATGCGACACGTAGATGCCTCTATCGATTTTAATTAAAATACCGTATGTTAAAGATAAAGTCGTATTTAGTCGACAAATAAAATGTATATGGTGTATTTTTTGTCATATCCAAAAAGACAAAAATTGTGTTAAATACCAAAATTTTTCGAAAATTTTGATTTTTAAAAATTGGCTCTAAGAAGTTTGATCAAAATATCCCAAAAATTCGATACTGGGATTTCACTGGAAGTTCACGTTTTAGGGTCACCTATTCCCTCCCCCAAAAAAAACATTATAGAAAAAGCTCCGTATGTCAGTGTGTCCGCGAAGACGATAACTCAAAAACGAAAAGTCGGTAAAATACCAAATTTGGTGTTTAAGTTTAGTACCTTCCAAGGAAGCGACAGGAAGATTTTCAGGGAATCCCCCCACCCTAAACTACCCTTTACTTGAAAACATTTTCGAAGATTTTAATTTTCTCAAAAATATTTAAAGATTCTGATTTAAAGTTAAAGTTAAAATGCATTTAGTGAAACATGCTTTTTAAGATTAGAAGCGTCATTTGCTAGCATTAAAACTTCCATTTGAAAGGCCACGCGAGGAGTATTTAAATTGCTGAAAATAACTTCTGTATCATGTATATTGAGTCCTAATATTAAAAAATCTGATTTCCACATCTCTGAAACAACTTATTCTATTTACTTCATCTAATCGAGAAAAAATTAGCAGAAGTAGTTTTATTACTTGCTTCCTTGTTAGTAGAAGCGAAATAGGTAGTACCATAGGTTAAAGTGATAGTCAATAGCTGCTTATTGTGACTGAAGTTCCTTTGTATGGACAGGAGTTGACAAATTCCTCTATGAGAAAAGTATGCTTTTTAATGCGGAAACCAAAAACAAGCAATATCTAAAAAAAGATCAACTCAAGAAAGAAAATTATAAATTATGTGTTTTAACATGCTATACATTTTTTGTGTGCTAATATTTCGTCAATCTCTTACGGTTTAGCAATTATGCAAAATTCCGTAAAATTCATCCAGAGTAAAGTAGCCTTCAGAGGCTATTCCCAGAAAATTCAAGATATACATTTTATTTATCAGGTAGGTATCTTTAATATACAATATTTTAATCAAAATCGTTAGAGCCAGTTTTAAGAAAATCAAAATTCTCGAAATATTTTCTATGTAAAGGGTAGTTTGGTGTAGGGGGATTGTTTTGAAAATCTTCGTGTCGTATTCTTGGAAGATACCAAACTTAAATACCAAGTTTGGTATTTAACGATCTTTTCGTTTTTGAGCTATGCTGCACACAGACACACACACACATATACAGACAGACAGACACACACGGACATTTTTCTAAAAATGTTTTTTTTTGGATTCAGGGGGTCTCAAAACATATATTTCCGGTGAAATATCGGTATCAAATTTGCGGGTGCAATACAATACCTTCTCTATACAGTATGTGCATAGTACGTATAGAGAAAGTAAAACTCAAAATGTTCAAGAATTTTGGTCAATGTTCACATGTTGGTTTCCTTAAATGCCAAGTTTGATGTTAGAGTTGCGCAAACTTTGCTATGTAAGTTCATGTTCAAATAGATTCGACTCGAAGATATTAAGTTGCCCAATGGCAGCAAACGCATGTAGAAATGCCCATTAAAGTTTGCTATCTGTCCGTTTACTTGGTTTATGTGCGATAATTCAGTTGCTTTAGTACAACTCCACAAAACGCTCAAGTGAGAGAAAAGGCGAGCGCATCCAACCTACGCACAAAGCTCTCCGACAGGACAGCTGCGACATCAGAAGGATTTCCAAAGGAAGTCTTTACGTCATATATAAAATGTGAGTAAAGCAACGGATAAGCGTTTTTTTAATATCTCATGCTCCTTTGTCACGCTGTTTCCTGTGATCTGCAGGCAGAAATAATTTTAGTTAAAAGTGTCGCGTTGTATCTCGTCACTGACTATGTGAGAGAAAGTTTTGTCGCTCCAATGTTTTAAGTACAGAGTAGTTTTATAGTGAGCTAGTGCTGGCAACGAGAAACCAATATGATTTATTCTGGTGAGTGCTGAAAACATGTAAGTGACAGAGGTTCAGAAAGGCCTACGTCCGGTGCTCTGCCTCAGAGTCCTGGGGGCCCCTTCCGTGACTAATCTTATTGTAATATGAAAATATAGTTTGCAACTCTATAAAGGTACATAAAAAGCGTCCCTTGCTGAGCGTGATACAGGCTGTTTTCCAGGAACAAAACCGCATACCTGGCCCACGCTATCGGTTGTAATGCAAGAAGCACACAGTATGTTTTCGTAAACATACCGACATACTGTATAGTGGTTACCTATCTTTGTCATTCGTTGTCTTATGAAACCCACTAAATGAGTTATACTTTAGTTATTTGTGTATTCTTCCAACATAAAGTTTAATCATAACACAATGAAAGGAAAGACTGGGAACATATTCTGGGATTCATACGACACTAATTTTTATTACTTTCTCTATACTCACTATGTACATAGTGAATAGAGAATGTATTGCACTCCACCAAAAAATTCGATACCGAGATTTCACCGGAAATATATGTTTTAGGGTCCCCTGTATCCAAAAAAAGGTCCGTGTGTGTGTCCGTGTGTCTGTGAACACGATAACTCAAAAACGAAAAGTCGGTAAAATACCAAACTTGGTATTTAAGTTTAGTATCTTCCAGGGATGCGACACGAAGATTTTGAGAAAAATCCCCCCACCCCAAACTACCCTTTACATGGAACTTTATTCGAAAATTTTGATTTTCTAAAAAATGGCTCTAACGATTTTGATTAAAATGTCGTATATTAAAGTTATTTACCTGACAAATAAAATGTATATTCTGAAATTTCTGGGAATAGCCTCTGAAGACTACTTTATTCTGGATGAATTTTTGATAACTACTAAACCGTAAGAGATGGACAAAAACTTAACCCATAAAAAATGTAGAGCACGTTAAAGCACACAATTTGTTATATACATTTTTTTCGTGGAGTTGATCGTTTTTGAGGTATTCCTTTTTATTGGTTTCAGCTTTGAAAAACTTATACTTTTCTCATACAGGAATTTGTCAACTCCTGTCCACACAAACAAAGGAACATGAGTCACATAGCAACCAGCTTTTGGCTTTCACTTTAACCTATGGTACTCCCTTATTTCGGTTCTACTTACTATAAAGCAAGAAATAAGATTATTTCTGCTAATTTTTCTCGATTAGCATGAAATAAATAAAAGATAAGCTTATTAACAATAATAATTTACAGAGATGTAGAGAAAGTCATGTGAGTAACACATCAGATTTTCTTGAGAGGAAGTGTAACTATTGTGAGCGTTAGGATGGAGGCAAGGAACTAATAAAAGACAACAGGATCTACCAAAGGATTGTAGATCAAGTTAAACAAAACTAGGCAATTCCCTTTTGTAGTGAAACAAGAATTTATCTTTAACTCGGATTACTATTTAACTCGTAATACTAAATTAACCATTTGTAAGTAAGTTAAGGTTTATATTTACAGCAAGTTGTTAAGGTTTACTATTACAAAATAATTAGGATAATAAGTACAAGAAGCTCGTAATTATGAAAAGTATGTTTCGCATCCAAGGCCATCCTCGAAACTGCTTGAGTGATAAGTAGTGTTATTTGAAAGCTAGGACAGGTTTGCTGATAAGAATAGGAGAAACCCGTTTGTTTTCATGACACGTGCTTGCCAAAAACACATCAGATTCGACGTCTAACTTCGGTCTAGTACAAGTTTATCTAAGTTGTAAGACCGTTGATTTCGTTCGGTGTCGTTTCGGAACAGCCTGTAGAACTATGCAGTTCAATAAGTACCCGTGTTGGTGATGGTATTGTTAAGGCAAGTTGGTGTTACCGCCGTGTACCATTATTTGTTAATGTCGCTAAAACAAATTTAGTACTGATTCAGTTTTAATTTTAATTTGTCGCGAGTTTGTGAGTATTTCATCATGTTTTCGCCAACATGGAAAAAGTGCAGTATATTTCAGTGATTCCGCATTTTTGCTTTTGTTTGGGAAACCTTGCGAGGAGATAAAAACGATATTGGATGCTATTTATAGAGAATCATTCATCATCTTTGACAGTGAATATTGATTCAACGACTTTAAATATGTTGACATCCGTTATGATGAGCGCCCAGAACGCCTGGCAGACGTTACCGAGGAAATCATTGAAAAAGTCGATGATATGATTCTCGCTGATCGTCGAACAAAAGCTCACAAAGTGTTAGGAGCCATAGATGTGTCAACGGGAACTGCAATTCATATTGTGCATGATAAATTGTAGATAAAAAAGTTGTTAACAACAGTCGGTTGTGACTCTCAACTTGGAAACTTTGTTTTATGCTAATTAAGCGAAATCTGGAGAACTTCTTGTGTCGAATTGTCACTGTCGATGAAATTTATATTCATCGTTATAATCCAGAAACCAAGCAGGAATCAAAACAAAGGGTTTCTTCCGATGAATCTGTTCCAAAGAAGGCAAAGACAATCCCGTGGGTCGGAAATGTGGTGCTGAGGATTTTTTGGGATGCTGAGGGTGATTTCGTATAAAAAAGGAAATTTATTTCTGGACAACACTTTAATTGCTGATCCGATTGAAAAAGATACTGGATACATGGCCTCGTTTGTTGAAGAATAAATGCTGTTTCATTACAATGCACCTGCACTGTGTATCTGGTGTTGTCGCCGCAGAACTGCATCAATTGCTTTATTAATCACTGCTATTCCTCCCATTTGTCTGACCTGGCGTCCTGTGATTTCTTCGAAATGGCTCGCGGGAAAAAAGTGAAGATCAAATGAGGTTAGCGTTGAGACAGAAACATATTTTGAAAAGCTTGAGCACAATTTTCTCACTCTCTTTCTTATATATATATCGTATCAGTTGTTTTTAGGAAGAAAACCAAAACAGACTAAATCACACATTCCTGTTTAAGAAAAAGTGAGAATTACCAAATAGTCATTTATAATACAAGTAGTAAAATCTGATGAGTTACACTCACATGACTTTCTCTAGCTGCTCTACAAACCTCCTACAAAAGATTATTCTTTGTACACAATGCTAATCGAGATAAATATTAGCAGAATGTTCTTATTACTTAGTTCCTTATAAGTATAAGGGAATAAGGGACTACGCTATGCTAAAGTGATTGTCAAATGTTATAAAAGCTATCGTTATGCGATTGTCATTGCAAATCACTTCCTTGCTTGGCCAGGAGTAGAACAAAAGAAAACAGACACTTCGTATCTGAGAAAAGTTAAGGTACTTCACAATTGAAACCAATCACAAGGAATATTTGGAAACAGTTACTTCCACAACAAAAACGTAAAGGACATAAATTGTGTGTTTTGTCATGATGTACATTTTTTGTGTAATACATTTTTAAGGTTTAGCAGTTAAGCAAAATTCGGCAAAATTCATCCAGAATAAAGAGGTCTTCAGAGGCTATTCTCAAAAAATTCGAGATATACATTTTATTTCGGTCATAAATAGTTTTAATATACGGGACTTTAATAAAAATCGTTAGAGCCATTTTTAAGAAAATAACAATTTTCGAAAATTTTTCCATGTAAAGGGTAGTTTATGGTGGGAGGATTTTTTTGAAAATCTTCGTGTCGCATCCTTGGAAGATACTAAACCTAAATATCAAGTTTGGTATTTAACGGTCTCTTCGTTTTGGAGCTATGCTGTATATATATATATCCGGTGAAATCTCGGTATCGAATTTTTGGGTGCATTACAATACCTTCTCTATCCCTATGTACATTGTACATATGGTGCTATAGAAAGTAAAAATGGTGTTTTATATTGTGAGTGGGAAGCTTGCGAAACGAGGCCAGAGGCCGATTAGTTGTGTAATACACTATTTTTTGACAGTTCTCAATATTTATATTAGTATTATAATTATAAATACATTGTTTTACCTATTTTACGGAGTTCACGCTTAATGGTCTGCGATATTCAGTTATTGCCTTGCTTAGCATCATTGCTGACAACATGATTACTTACTGGTACAGAACGTAAACATTCTATACAACGAGGCAGTGTAACAGTTGTAATTTTGCCCTCTTCAGTGCTTGCATAATTTCGTCTGGTTCAGCAGATTCCGTGTGCATGATATTCAAATCATCCGCCATTTTATGGATCGATAGGAGTCATAGCCTACTTAAACGAGGCCCTGGAAGCATAAATCAAAGTTGGCTACATTGGGGAATCATACTTTTATAACACTGAGTGATAACACTACTGATATCTGGTGAAGACCTACTTTTAGCATCAATTGTCTAAAAAAGAATTTTAGAACTGTATGTCATCTTCCCCATAATTAAGGTACTGCTTTTATTTACGAAGAAGGCGATTCAGATCTTGCCGGGATCTCCTTGACTGAGGTATTTTCCAGATTTCCTCAGTCCTCATAGATGGCAAATGCCGGTACGTTCCACCAAAACGTATGCCTGGAAAATTCGCTTCTCAAATTTACGCTAGCAATATTCATTTCCTTTCATATGGCAACTCCTCAGTCACCACTTGTGGTTTCGTATGCAGTAAGAAAGGGCGTTAAATAATTCATAAACGAAAACTACTTCGATTTTTGCTGCATTTTCAGTTCATAGACTAGTGACTGATTCTGTGTAAGAATATCAACTTCATTAAGAGCTGTCTGTCACCACAGTTCTTTACTTTCTCTGTACGAACTATGTACATAGTGTATAGAGAAGTATTGCATTGCACCCAAAAATTCGACACCGAGATTTCACCGGAAATACATGTTTTGAGACTCCCTGAATATAAAAAAAGCATTTTTAGAAAAATGTATGTGTGTGTGTGTGTATGTGTCTGTGGGCAGCATAGCTCAAAAACGAAAAGACCTTTAAAACCCAAGCTTGATATTTAAGTTTGGTATCTTCCAAGGATGCGACAGGAAGATTTTCAAGAAAATCCCCCCACCCCAAACTGCCTTTTGCCTGGAAATTTTTTTGAAAATTTTGATTTCCTTAAAAATGGCTCTAACGATTTTGATTAAAATATCGTATATTAAAGATATTTACCCAACAAATAAAATGTTATCTTGAATTTTCTGAATAGCCCCTGAAGACTATTCTAGATGAAGTTTACGGAATTGTGCATAACTGCTAAACCGTAAGAGATGGGGAAAAACTTACTACACAGAAAATGTAGCTCACGATAAAACACACAACTTAAGTCATATACATTATTTTTCATGGAGTTGATCATTTTTAAGATATTCCTGGTTTTTCGTTTTAGCTTTGAAAACCTACTTCTCATACAGGAATTTCTTAACTCCTGTCCATGCAAACAAAGGAACTTCAGTTACATAGCAACCAGCTTTTGGCTATCTTTAACCTATGGAAGTCCCTCATTTCGTTCCTGCTTCCAAGGAAGCAAGTAATAAGACTATTTCTGCTAATCAGCATGAAGTAAATAGAAGCATAAGCTTTTTAACTATAATTTGTTGCAGAGATGTATATTGTTTTATTTGTATAGGCCCCCTTTAACTTCAATGGTCATATCGGGGCTTTGACTTGTGGAACAATCGTATTACTGTAGGTTCAGAACTTTAGGTTAATCAACACATTTACTCTCGCATTCATACTTCCAGAGTCTATGGAGGATAGGAACAATTCTGGATGAAGAAAAATTCTCCGCCCCAGCCAGGACTCGATCCCGGGACCTCCGGGTGAGAAGTTGTCTCGCTGACACTCGACCACGGAGGCAGTCGTTCACAATTTTTATAGCGTATATTTTCTATTTCATTTAGTCACTTCTGCGTGCATTCCCCCTCCCCCCTTTTTTTTAGTTCACCCTAAAGGTGAATTGATATTTTCTATAGGCTCCTTGTATCATGCTTCAATTGTTTTCAGTAATACGTTTACCAACTGTTTGCGCCAAATAAGCACCCTGAGTATGTTACAAGCAGAATAAGTGCAGCTACATTGATGTAATAAATAAGCAATGAAATAACCAAGTGTTTTATTCGTATTTTTTGTTTTTTAATAGTATTTCTTAATCTTATATGATAGTTATTCACTCAATAGTTAAAATAAATACATATCAAGCTGCAGATTTTTAATATAAATTCGGGAGCTCTCGATATATCACCACAGATAACATTGGTGTTTTCAAAATCAATAACGGTTTTACGGTAATTTTTTTTTTTTTTTCTAAACTGCCGTTGCGTTAGGTAACAAGCATATTTCCCATGGAAGCATATGTAGAGGAGTGCTTCAGCACGTTTATCTATCGCACGGTATGAATATGACCTCGTGTAACGTGTTTTATCTTCACAACCTTTATCTAAAGCGAAGGCCATGGTAAATAGCGCATTACGACAACGGCAGAGGCAAAGAAATTGCTTGTTGTCGCTGACAGTGGAAAATCTCCATGACGATGACTTGTGCTCGACAAGCCAGACATTAACGTTATGTACGGGGAGTTTGTTTGAACAAAACAAGATGAGCGATCGTGTAATCATTGTAATAAACACTGGATTTACACTTTAAGGGTACTGCAAAGTATATAATGACATCGTAACATTTTCTGTTTTAATGAAAAAAGATTTTCTGCATCTTCTCGGTTCAGGATCTATATGGTTTATTGGTAATTAAACATATTTAACCGTTTAGAAAATATTAAATACACCGTACTTCACAACTTTATCTTGAGTGTTTTTTGCTGTAAGAGCACCATAGTTCATCTAAGGGACGATGTTCCAGCTTGGGTGCGTAGCAGATGTACGAGTTACTCACGGCGCACAGGGGTATGCATTCAGTGTGCAGTACACCTCATCATTGAGGGTAAGCTGAATGAAGTAGCAGAAAGCGCAATCACTTGTGATATGACCTTCGCACAGTCCTTACTGGCTCTCTAGTCGGGCTTAGAGGTCTGATGTCGGGACATACAAGTAGGTATTTTGACTCAGCCAAGCGGAGTTAGAACAAGCTAATCTAAGGAGTCCCAGATCAAAATACATACTTTGCAAATCAGGTAACGGCACATGATGCAGCTAAAGACAAATCCCTGCAATGCAGTAATATTACCCATACTTTGGAACATGTTTCACACACGATTATCTGAGAACTATGGATTTTATCCAAACGTGTATTTCTTTTTCTGAAACACTGTAAATGCTCCAAGGCTGAAGTTTTGCTTGTTTGAGATAACGTATTACATGCACTGAACTAGAGTTATATTTTGAAATATAATGCTGTAATGCCCCTAATGTGTGGGTGGCGTTAGCCCCTATACAACATCCACAAACAACTGCTGGAACAGAATTCTCCACGAATGAAACATAAGCGTAATAGCGCGCGGCATGCTGACGAATCACAGATACCGAAATTTCACTGGTGGCCAGGAATAGTTAATGCGAAAGTGGTGCGAATGGAACTTGCGGCGAGTTTGTCCCACGTGATGGTTGCCAAGTATGAAGCGGACAAAACGCACCACGTTTTATATGCAAAGTATGCAACGTTATTTAACACCCCTTTTGAAGAGCCAATAATGAAGTTGGTTTTGCTCTCCACTACCAAAAGAGTAGATCTCCACGTACCTTGTTCAGAAGATCCACTACCGGTGGTTTGCCTCTGGCTCAGCTCAGTCTGCATGTAGTATGACTCACTCGGGTGGAAGCAATGAGGGTAGCTTGGGAGTGATCTTACGAAGTAGTTAACACACACTTTTATTTTACCTATTCGTTTATTCCTGACTAGAAGACATGTCGACTAGCTCTTTGCTTTACAATCTAACTGTAATTATTTCTAGTAGCTTTCCTTCTTTAACGACGTACATTAACTTCACTTATTACTTATTCACTTATTACTGAGAACCCGTATTAACAATCTTACAACAAGTATGCTTCTTGAACTTAGCGGTTACGCGTACATAGCGACTGATTGTATTTGAATGCCTTGATGAGTATAATAACTGCGGGTGCCTTGATGTACGTAATTGACTACCTAAACGTCCATAACTGCCCTGAGATACTACAATCTCCTACTTATATAGTAGATTTTTTGTCATGGCTGCGTCTTTCTGATTGTTCAGAAAGACCGCGAACTTGGCGTTGATGTGGCCCATAATGCATCATTTTCTACTCAGAATGCATAACAACCACGTGACCAACATCACACAATGGAAAAAGACTCATTTTACTACAATTTGGGTCTTCATCATCACTTATTTCTCTATTCCACGCACGTGCATCATGTACGGACTGACAAAAGAGACATTTTTCGCAAAGACTTCCTCTTTCCAATAGCCAAGTTTGGGTAAACAACTCTGAGCTGTGCTTACTAGAAGCTATCTTTTAACTTCTAAATATATGAAATAATTGATTATTAATACTCTTAAACACATTAGCTAATTAACAATTGATGGAAATAACAATCATAGTAGCGAGGCCGACTAACGGTCTTAAACTCAACAGTTTTCTTTTAAAATCATTCTGTAATTACTGCTAGAAATATTCATGTTTGAGTTACTTACACTTCCCTCCCTTATTCGAACCATTAGTTAATGTAAACTTTATATATTAGCACTACATACGTGGTCTTCCCCATACTTCGCTCTTCAGCGTTGCATTGCTGCACTGGTGACTTTTTAGATCCCATTATTCCTTTTCATACAGGATGACGCAGATAAAACTATTCCCCCATATATTTTGATTACTTAATTTTTTTCTGTTTCATTTATATAGGCCACTTAACCTCTATGCCCATAGCAGGAACTTTTGACTGATAAGTGATAAGGTTTTAAGTACTAAACTGTAGGTTTGTTAACGTTGAATTTACGTGTTTACTTAATCCGCAACATATAGTAAGCAGGAAAAGTATAGTATTACACCCAAAATTCGATACTAGCCCGCTTCGGTAGTTCATTCAAGAGGTCGTGATTTCGAATCTCGCTTAGGGTGGGTTACCCGGTGTGGAGTTCCCTTATGTCGAGTAACTTCAAGCCACGGACCCCGAGATAACTTGAGCATCCTTTCACTGATTTCATTTATGTTCCGATGTGATCAACCAGGTTAAAAGACGTTAAGACCTTGAATCTACAAGATGCATATGAAAAATGAGCTTTACTGTAAACAGTACAGCTCAAAAATAAAAGGTCGGTTTCGGTTAAATACCAAACTTGGTGTTTCAGTTAGTATCCTTCAAAGACGCGACACGAAGATGTTCAACAAACAAATAATCGGCTCGTCGCGTTCGTGAAGAATTAATTCTGAAGTAAGTTTTCCTGCACAAAATTGCTCCTTTTCATAAGTTGAATTCACGATCTTTGAATAAATTTGAGAAGACTGGTCTGCACAACAAGAACACGTGCAAGAACCTTGAGCCTTCGCCGCGAAATCATCCGCACACAAGAAAAAAATAGGAATTACAACACGAAATATTAACAATAGCCGAGCTAAATCGTGTCAGTTTAAATGTGCTGCCTCTGTGCAGTGCTTGTGTAGCTGCGCAAGGATGATACGAGGTACGTCCAGAAAGTAAGATCCGTTTGGTAATGAAATTAAATTGTGTACAGATACAGAATAATTATTTATTGCACAAAATTCTACAACTCTTAAACTACTTTTCCACATGGCTGCCGAGATTTTGCAGGCATTTTTCATTGAACTGTTGGACCCATCTTCTCACCATTGAATCACTCATCGCATTTTGTCCGTAAACTTTGCAAATTTGTCGCAAATTTGCCGATAAATTTCAATTGGTTTCACTTTCCTAGCATTAAGAAAACGAATCACAGGTCTGATTTCACAAGCGGCGGGATTTTCAATCAACACCGACATTGTAAACAAGCACAACAAAGCGTATGTGGCTGACAGCGATCTCAAAATGGCGCACGTTTCTTCTCCTTGATACAGAGCGTCTACCGCGCTTGTGCAGAACTGCGATCGCAGCGCTGCAGCGGAGATAAATTGAAACGGAACTTACTTTCTGGACGTACCTCGTATTTCCAGCATTTAGTGTTAGGTAATAGTCAATTTATATAGAGATTTACAGAAATACAGGTTTAAGGAGGGAAGACTGCTGTCACGGCCAGCTGTGACATGTAATGTTTGTTACACAGGCGCAAAACTCCTTGCAAGCGGTAAGATAGTTACGTAGTTAATTCTACCTAGAATGGAAATAAGTGGATACACCAGGCCAAACCGCTAGTGAAATCTTTTAAAAGCGGGTTGCTATATGATTCAAATTCGGTTCCCTTCGGCCAGAATAAAACAAAAAAACAGGAATGACAAATTCCCGTTTGAAAAAAATCTGTTCTAAATTACTTTGGGTATTTTAACAAAGTTGAAACCAATAACAAGGGATATTTCGGAAATATACCCACAAAAATGTATATTATATACTTTGTGTAGTTTAGAAAGATCTAAAACTGTTACGTAGTAAGATTTTGTCTATCTTAGTTTTCACAGTTATGCAAAAGTCACCGAAAATGAAGAGCTTTTCAGAGG
Organism: Hymenopus coronatus; assembly: GCA_030762935.1. Lineage (NCBI taxonomy): Eukaryota > Metazoa > Arthropoda > Insecta > Mantodea > Hymenopodidae > Hymenopus > Hymenopus coronatus. Next base: position 43,146,299 of record CM060882.1, on the reverse strand, counting down.
CTCTTCCCAGAAAATGCAGGATATTGAGGAGATAAATGGGAGCCGTCGAAAGTTAGGCATAGGATACAGAGGTTATGCACATTATTTAAAGCTTATGCTGGCTTATGCATGGGTGAACGTTACTGACAGATTAGAAAACCCAACACATTACGCATGAAACGACATTTTTTACAAAATTAAGGGCAGATGATACAAAACCGATTCAGGAAAGTTCTCTTTCGTTAATAGAACCATTAAAGAATGGAATGAATTGCCTGTAGCAACCTTTCAGTGTTGTCCTTAAAAGAAATTTAGGAAAAATCTGAATACATACAATAAATATTGGATAATATATTGTATATGCTACTTAAATGTATGTTTGTGATTTCATGTTGTTGTAAATACTAATGGTCAACTTATTGGTGATATTGATTACATAGTTAATGAGTGGAATTCTAATTGTCTGCAATTAAATATTATATCTAGCTGTACTGATAGCTATAATAATCTGTTTTTATTAATTTTTTATAAACTTGATGTAATTAGTCTTAGTTGGACTGTTTTGTTCGTATTTATTTATTACATTATTGTTTGTGACATTATTTTTTGCATATATTTAATTTACAGAATAAGAAATAAATACGTTCATAGATATATACATGCATAAATACATACATATATCACGTAAATATCTTTAGTTTCGAAAAAAGATTTTGCAAATTTTGAAAATCCTCGTGTCTCATCCTCGTAAGATGCTGAGTTTGGTATTTAACTGATTTTTTGTTTTTAGTTTCATGTTCAAAGAGACAGACAGGCAGACAGACAGACACAAACACACACACAGAGCTTTTTCTAAAAATTCTTATTATGGATAAGAGGGTCGTAAAACGTGTACCAGTGAAATGTCGGTATTAAATTTTTGGGTGGAATGTAATTCTTTCTCTGCCCACTTACTCTATACGAAGTAAAAAAAAAAGTAAAAACATAGAAAAATGTTAAGTGTTTATGTGAATAAGAATTCGAAAACATTACCCCATAGTATCAATATGTCGTCTTTAAAATGTCAGTTCATTTCGTAAAATGGCGAGGAAGTTGCAGTTATTATCAACTTCGCCTTAGGATAGGAAAGAAACGTCGGATATTCTCCCTTAGACCCACCTGTTAGTAATCTCCCCAGCTATTAAGTTAAGACGCAACGATGTCCTGGTTACTGCTGTAAAGGGGGGAAAGAAATAGAAGGCAATTTTCATCTAAATCGGCTACACAGTTAATTCCGGGAGAGACCGACCGTTACCGAGCAATTTTATGCAACGGAGGTTCTAGAGCTGTCAACGAAATTAGATTTTCCTCAGCTGTTGCTAGGTAACTCGGGGACTGAGATGCCAATATTGTGAGTCAGGGGAGAAGAGGTTTAAGTGACACCGCCGCTTATGAAAAATGAGTTTTTGTGCACCATAAAAAAATCTGTTTTTCTCTACCCACTATATATTTATTACAAGATCCCAATTATAACGACTATAAGACTTTATTTATCCAGTAAAGCATATTGACTACCTATTATAAACGAATATGGTTATACACAATAAAATTATTCCTAAGGAAATTTTCATTGCATAAATTTGAGAAGTGATATTCCCAATTTAAGCCTATAGCGAGAAATGTAAATGAGTTGTATATTTTCTTCTATAGGCCTAGTATTTTTGGTATTGGGTATTAGATGATGTAACAAATAACCACATTATTCAAATCAAATACTGCAATTAAAAAGCAGCTGATGTGTTCCGTTCACAGAAATAAATATAACAGAAATGGTTCAATTACTTCCTTTTAAGTATAAGGGAATGCACTAAGATAAATTGATAGATATTTTAAAAACTGTCAATGAAAACTGCTTCTTTGCTTTTTAAACATTTAAATATTTAATTAAAATACCGTATATTAAAGTTGTTTACATGTCATATAAAATGTATATCTAGAATTATCTTGGAATAGCTTCTGAAGACCTCTTCATTCTGGATGAATTTTACTGATTTTTACATAACTGGTAATGCATAAGAGATAGAAAAAAAACTTACCGCACAAAAAATGAAGATCTCGATAAAATGAACAATATATATTATATACATTTTTGTTGTCGAGTTGATCGTTTCCGAGATGTTCTTTGTTATTGGTTTTAATTATAAAATGCTTACTTTTCTGAAACAGGAAGTCGTCGCTTTAGCCTAGTGTATTCCCTTAGTTACCTTCTACTTACAAGGGATTAAGTAGTAAGGCCATTCCATTAAAACTTATCTCAATGAGGTGTAGTAGAAAGAAGAATATTTTGCAAGAAGTTTATTTGTAGAACACCTAGAGAAAGTCATGTGAATGGAACACATCGTTATTTTGTCTTATGCTGCTCACACATGCACACGTGCGTAGTTTACGAAACGTGCTTTCTTTGGATCCAGGGGCCTAAAAATGTATTTTTTGTGATATCTCAGTTTTTGGGGTGGAGTGTAGTACATTTACCTTAGGTAGGTGGTAGTGAAAGTAACGAGAATTTATTAATTAATTAGACTGATACAATTTCTATTCCTTTACACGTACTATGTTCATAGTGTGTAGAGAGGGTATTATATTTATGGAATTATATATGAATCAAATTCAACACCTGAAAAGTCTAAATACTCATAACTTCAATATATTTTCTTCAACTCATACTCATACCTGGACCATAATCCTGATATAAATACTGCTAAAACGGAAATTACTATTAAGAATTTTAATAATCATCTTGCAAAAGCTTTACTAAACCGAATAAATAACATCCTGCTATAATGTCGATGTTTCAACAGACATATCTTTTGAGCTCCCCGAGTCCATAATAGCATATTTAGAAAAAGGTCCGTGTGTGTCTGTGGTAAGCATAGCGCACAAACTAAAAGACAGTTAAATACCAAACTTGGTATGATGCGAGACGAAGATTTCCAAGAATGTTCCTTCACCCCAAACTACCCTTTACTTGGAAACATTTTGTAAATTTTGTTTTTCTCAAAAATGCTCTAACGATCTTAATTAAAATACCGTACATTAAAGACATTTACACCAAAAATAAAATATATATCTTGAATTTTCTGTGGAAAGCCTCTGATGACCTCTTTATTTTGGGTGAATTTTGCTTAATTTTGCGTAACTGGAAACCGTAAGACGTAGATAAAAACTTACTGCACAAACAGTGTAGATCTCGTTATAACACACACAATTTATGTCATACGATTTTAAGCATGGTTGATCGTTTGAGATTCTTTGTTATTGATTTCAATTTTAAACTATTTAGCTTTTCTTTGTTTCATCTCTGTTTTACTGCAGGCCATGCAAAGCTAACCGAACTTCAAATGTTTCACATAGGACCAGCTTTTAAAAGAGTTGACTGTCGCTTTAGCCTGATTGTTTCTTTATTTCCCTTCTATTTATAGGAAGCCCGCAATAATAGCATTTCTGCTAATGTTTATCTCGATTAGCATAATGTAGATAAAAGTATGTTTTCTAAGAATAGCTTTAGAAAAAGCTATGTTAATGAAATATATGATTTTTTGTTTTGTTTTTGTTATGCTGCGCACAGATTCAGACAGTGTGATTTAGTAAACGTCTTTTTCTGGATGCAGGAGCCTAAAAATGTTTTTTTTTTTTTTTTTTTTTTTTTTAAACTTTCTCTATACGCACTATGTACGTAGTGTATAGAGAAGGTATCGCAATCCACCCAAAAATTCGATACCGAGATTTCACCGGAAATATATGTTTTAGGGTCCCCAATATCCAAAAAAAGCATTTTTACTTTCTCCATACGCACTATGTACATAGTGTATAGAGAAAGTATTGCACTCCACCAAAAATTCGATACCGAGATTTCACCGGAAATATATGTTTTAGGGTCCCCAATATCCAAAAAAAGCATTTTCACAAAAAGGTCCGTGTGTGTGTGTGTGTGTGTGTGTGTGTGTGTGTGTGTGTGTGTGTCCGTGTGTACGATAACTCAAAAACTTGGTATTTAAGTTTAGTATCTTCCAGGGATGCGACACGAAGATATTGAGAAAAATCCCCCCACCCCCAACTACCCTTTACATGGAATTTTTTTCGAAAATTTTGATTTTCTCAAAAATGGCTCTAACGATTTTGATTAAAATTTCGGATATTAAACATATTTACCTGGCAAATGAAATGTATATCTTGAATTTTCTGGGAATAGCCTCTGAAGAGTAGTTTATTCTGGATGAATTTTACTAAATTTTGAATAACTGCTAAACCGTAAGAGATGGACAAAAACTTACTACACAAAAAATGTAGAGCACATTAAAGCACACAATTTATGTTATATACATTTTTTTCTTGGAGTTCGTCGTTTTTGTGACATTCATTATTTTTGGTTTCTGATATGAAAAACGTATACTTTTCTCATACAGGAACTTGTCAACTCCTATCCATATAAACAAAGGGACTTCATTGACATAGCAACCAGCTTTTGATTATCATTTTACCCTATGGTAGTCCCTTATTTCGCTTCTACTTAGAAGATAGCAAGTAATAAGTCTATTTCTGCTCATTTTTTTCTGATTAGCATAAAGTAAATGGAAGTATAAGCTTTTAAGAATAATTTGTTGCAGGGATATAGAGAAATTCATGTGAATGGTACACAACAGATTTTTATATTCTAGTATTGAGTTTTTGGGGTGAAATGTAATACTTCTACCGTAGGTAGTTGATAGACAAGGTAGAGAATTTTCTCTCTGTTAATTTGACTGATAACAATTTTTAAAGTGAAGACGACAGCTTACTGTTGTAACTCTATGAACATTTTAAATCTAGAATCGTTTGCAATGATAGTACTGAAGACGGTAAAGTGGATGGGATTCGTCCCCTCTCTCTCTCTCTTTCTGCCTTCTTCCCCTGTTGTTTTACACGTACAATAAAGTTAGAAAAGGAAACATTGGGACTTCAAAAGAAGGCAAAGACTTCTTCCATTTAATTGCCACCGACCTAATGAAGCTTTAATAAAGGCACTCGCGGAACGAGAAAGTTTGTAGCAATAACGCTAAAAGCCCAAGCCACAAAGATGCCGGCCGAGTGTTTCGTTCTGAAACTTGTAATTTAATGGTGAAGGATTTTTGTAAAACCTTCAGCGTTGCATTTCTGTAACGAGGAGACGAAAAACTTTTGTCATGCATATGCATCAGCTAGCAAACCTTTGTAGCATGGGTGCTGATTAACAAGCTTGTTTCGTGCATATTTATCACCAGAGGGCAGTGCTACTGTACACCACAACACTAGGTTAACGTTCACGTTCGCTTTCCGGTTCAGTGACGGGAATGAAATTGGAAATGGTGGTTGAAACTTGCTTTTATTTCGTTTTACACAGTGCATAGGTAGAGTGTACAGTGCCCAAAATTTTGAAATACACGTATCCAATATTTAAAAAATAGAAAAACATCTTGTGTGCGTATGTTTCTTTGAACAACATAACTAAAAAATTGATGTTATTTTCTCTACATCGCTGTAAAGAATTGTTACAAATCATATTCTATCCACATTATGATAATAAAGATAAACATTAGCATAAATTTTCGTAATTACTGGTTTCCTTCCAAGTAGAAAGGAAACAAGGGAATGCACTAGGCTAAAACAAATGTCAAATGTCTTAAAATCTGGTTGCCATGTGGTTGAAATCCGTTTCTATGCAGGGCCAGGAGTTAAACAACTTTGCGTGTGAGAACATTTCAAGTATTTTAAACCTGAAACAAATAATAAGGAATATCTCGGAAATGGTCAATTTCACGAATTTCACTAAAAACGTATATATATATATATATATATATATATATATATATATAAAATATATTGTGTCTTTTAAAGTGATCTACATTTTTTGTGTGGTAAGTTTTTGTCTAACTCTTACGCTTTACCAGTTCCGCAAAATTCAGCAAAATTCATTCAGAATAAAGAGGTCTTTAGAAACTATTACCAGAAAATTCAAGATATATCTTTAATATGCGGCATTTTAATCAAAACCGTTAGAGGCATTTTTGAGAAAATCAATATTTTCGAAATTTTCCCATGTAAAGGATAATTTGGGGTGGGGGAGACTTTTCTTAAAATCTTCGTGTCGCATCCCTGGAAGGAACCTAATAAACTTAAATACCAACCTTGGTATTTTACCGTCTTTTTGTTTTTGAGTTGTCGTGTTCACAAACACACACGCGGACCTTTTTCCAAATTTTTGCTTACAGGGGACCCTAAAACGTGCATTTCCGGTGAAATCTCGGTTTCGAATTTTTGGGTGGAATGCAACACCTCTAAAAACGAGAAGTGTGTAGAATACCAAACTTGGCATTTAAGTATCTGCCAAGGATGCGATTCGAAGGCTTTGAGCCAAATTTCTCACCCCCAAACTACCCTTTACATGGAAAAATTTCGAAAATATTTATTTTCTCAAAAACGACTCTAACGATTTTGATTAAAATACCTTATTAAATATAGTTACATGATTAATAGAATGTATATCCTGAATTTTTTGGGGAATAGCCTCTGAAGACCTCTGTAAGAATTTTGCATAACTGGTAAACCGTAAGAGATAGACAAAAACGAAAACACACAATTTGTGTTATATACATTTTTCTTCGTAAAGTTGACCAGTTTTTAGATATTCTTTGTTATTGGTTTCAGGTTTAAAATACTTAATGTTTGTTTCGTAAACAGTTCATGTTGCTTCTCGACAGAGTTTCCTTTGAAAGACACTTTTCACATATGGGAATTAATCAACTCCTGGAGATATAAAGAAAGGATTTGATCCACAAGCCAACCAGCTTTTAAAAGATTTGACTATCGCTTTAGCCTGGTTTAGGAAGGAAGTAATAAAACTATTCCTGCTGATTTTATCTCGATTAGCATGAAGTACATAGAGGAATAAGCATTTTAAAATACCGAGATGTAGAGAAAATCATGTGGATGGAACACATCAGATTTTTTTCTTTTGTTTCTATTTGCCTATTCCACGTAAAAATTCAGAAACTCGATTTCACTGAAATAGTGACGTATTGATTAAAAGTTTCGCTTATATAAAATGATTTGTGTATTTCTAAACAGTATAGCATTAACAAAAGAATCTGATGCGTTACTTTCACATTGCTTTCGTACTAAATCTACAAAATATTCTTATTAAAGATTATACTTCTGCATTTTCATATTTCATTAAAGGGTTAAGGAGAACACAGCATACTCCGATTTTTAAAATGTAAATTCCATGTTTTCGCTTTATGACTTAAAAAATCTGATGTGTTACACTCACATGATTTTCTCTAGCTGTTCTACAAACTTCATACATAAGATTCTTCTTCTCTCTACACCTTGCTAATCGTGATACTCACTAGCACAATGTTCCCATTATTTAGTTCCGTATAAGTAGGAAGAAAATAAGGGAATACACTAGGCTAAACCAATAGTCAAATGTTCTAAAAGCTGTCGTTATGCGATTGTCATTGCAAATCGCTTCTTTTCTTGGCCAGGAGTAGAAAAAAAGAAAAACGGACACTCCCGTCTGAGAAAAGTATAAGTACTTCACAACTGAAACTAATAATAATGAATACCTCGAAAACGTTAAGCTCCACGAGAAAAATGTATATGACATAACTTGTGTATTTTAACAAGACCTAAATTTTTTGTATAGAAAGTTTTTGTCTATCTCTTACGGTTTACTAGTTATGCCAAATTAAACAAAATTCATCCAGAACCAAACAGGTCTTCAGAAGCTATTCCCAGAAAATTCAAGATATACATTTTATTTGTTAGGTAAATATGTTTAATGTATGATATTTTAATCAAAATCGTTAGAGCCGTTTTTAAGAAAATCTAAATTTTCGAAAAAAGTTCCATGTAAAGGGTAGTTTGGAGTGGGGGGGGATTTTTTCTCAAAATCTTCGCGTCGCATCCCTGGAAGATACTAAACGTAAATGCCAAGTTTGGTATTTTAGCTACTTTTCGTTTTTGAGTTATCGTGTTCACGGACACACGGACACACAAGACACACACACACACACACACACACACACACACACACACACACACGGATCTTTTTCTGAAAATGCTTTTTTTTTGGATACAGGGGGTCCTGAAACATGTATTTCCGCTTAAATCTCTGTATCGAATTTTTGGGTGGAATACAATACTTCTCTCCCTATGTACGTTGTACATATGGGGCTAGAGAAAGTAAAAATGAATAGCATCCTAAATCACTTGAAGAAGGTTTTAAATGTTTCAAAATTCAAATCAGTAATAAAGAATGTGTCGGAAGTGACTTAAATTGACACAAATTGTGTCCTTTTTATATATTTTGATAAGTAAGGTAGAATAAGTACTATTTTATCTTTCTCTAATTAATTATAATGTGACATTCAGAGTGCAGAGGATTTCATGGGCTATTCAAAACAAAGCCAACATATACATTTTATTTATCATGCAAATATCTTGGCCATCTTTGAGAAAATCAAAAATAAGAAAACTGGTTCTGTGAGAAGGGTTGGAAGGGGATTTCTTGACAATGTTCGTACCGCATCCTTGGAAGATGCTTTACAAAGGCAGCAATGCATCTGTGAAGTGAAATATTGAAAATCCACAATATGTACCTTCTGAAATTTATACTGGCTGTTATACACAACAACAGTGACATTTTTACCATATTTCAAAATTCTAGTTTGCACAGTTGTGTAAATAAAAACAAAGTTGCTGTTAAATTCATTGTTCCAATAAAATCCTCCACACGATGCGTTTGTAAAACTATGCACAATTAAATTTTAAAAATAGATCTTATCCGATGTTTTATATTTACCTCTAATTTTGTAGAAAAATTATTAATTTTTGTACTCTCCAAAACTTTTTGATTTTTCAAAATTAATAATTATTATTTTGTCAAAACTGGAGCATTATTTCGAAAAAGGTATATGATTTTTTTCTTTGATATACTTCTAAGAGGCAGTACAAAACCTTTGAAACAAATTATTCAAAAGCTGCATCGTATGGAGCATTTGACTATAGAAGAATACCCACTGTAAAAATCTGATGTGTTCCATTCACATGACTTTCTCTACATATCTGCAACAAATCATTGTTAGAAAGCTCTTACTTCTATTTACTCCATGCTAATCGAGAAAAAATTAACAGAAATAGTGATAGTCAAAAGCTGGTTGCTGTGTGACTGAAGCTCCTTTGTTTGTATGGACAACAGGTGACAAATTCCTGTATGAGAAACGTTTTTCATAGCTGAAAACAAAAACAAGGGATATCTTAAAAACGACCAACTCCACGAAAAAATGTATATAACATAAATTGTGTGTTTTAATGTGCTCTACATTTTTTGTGTGGTAAGTTTTTGACCATCTCTTATCGTTTAGCAGTTATGCAAAAATCCGTAAAATTCATCCAGAATAAAGTAGTCTTGAGAGGCTATTCCCAGAAAATTTAGGATATACATTTTATTTGTCAAGTAAATACCTTATATTTACGAGATTTTAATCAAAATCGTTAGAGCCATTTTTTAGAAAATCAAAATGTTCGAATTTTTTTCCATGTAAAGGGTAGTTTGGGGTTGGAGGATTTTCTTGAAAAAATCTTCGTGTCGCATCCTTGGAAGATACCAACCTAAATACTAAGTTTGGTTTTTAACGACCTTTTCATTTTTGAGCTATGCTGACCCCCCCACACACACACACGGACATTTTTCTAAAAATGCTTTTTTGGTTTCAAGGGGTCTCAAAACATATATTTCCGGTAAAATCTTGGTATCGAATTTTTGGGTTCAATACAATGCCTTCTCTATACACTATGTACATAGTACGTATAGAGAAAGTAAACATATTTGCGAGATAAGATTTAAACTTGGGCGTGCCTATTAATAAGCATGCGCCTGATCACTAAGAGCTTCAGTTAATTAGTAGTTTAAATGCGCCGAATTGGTGGGAAACAGTCACACACATACAAAACAAAAATCTATTTATTTTCTCAAAGTTTAGAATTCATATTATTTTATTTAAAAAAAGTCAAAAATTTGGAACAAACTTCATAGATACATCACCTTAAATACAAAGATACACCACCTGCCTCGGTAGAGGGGCAACAACTTCGAATCTCGTTTAGGATGAATTACCAGAATAAGGGGTTTTTCGTGGGTTTCCCTTATCCTGAGAAGACTAATATGAAGTAACTTTAAGCTCTTGGACCCCGGCGTTACTTGAGCATCATTTCTCACATTTCATTCGTCAAGATACACCTTAAATTTACATAAGGATATCTTCCAAGCGCATCGCAAGTTTCAAATTGAATAGTGTAACCAATAATATCATAAGAATATTCACTCCATTTTTTATGAGTAAACAGGTTATAACAATTACGCACGCATAACTATCGCTACACTTCAGTGGCAACAATAATAATAATGTATTTAAAAACCTCTGGCGCCAGTCATTCAAACGCGATGCAGCAGCCAAATGGAAGAGCAGTGTATATGTAAAGTATCGCTTACTGTTGAACAGCAGACAGTACACAGAGGTAAGAATGCAGAATACTTTCTCTGTGTACGCAACACAAACATAAGTTTGGAACATTGCGCAGCGTGATTCTAAGTGAATTATTCAATTAAATAACAAGGGATCAAAGTCATCGTGAACATGACTTTATTATTCTCAAATGGAAAGTAATTAAATGGAATCTGTGTAGTATGAAATAATACTAGAAGTATTGTTAAGTAATCCAATGTTTTGAAATTCTTTTCAAAATCGAAGTTTGGCCAAATTTTATTATTTTGGGAGGGTTGTTCTTTGTAACGAACAACAGAATAACTTGCCAAAATTATCGATAGGCATTAATTTAATTGTATTTTATTTTTCTAATTAGAAGTTATTCGTATTTGCCTTGTCTTTTGTTTTTTCCCCTCCTTGCGCTTTTAGCCACAGAATGAGAACGGAATTTCGGAGCCGTCATAAAGCGAGCTGATTTAAAAAATGACTATCGCTTAAGGTACTGTACTTTCCATTTCTGCCTATAAGGACATATTTATGCAAATGTTTATTTTGATTAACGTGAAGTAGATGGACAGATAAGCGTTTGCAAAAAATAGTTGTACTAACAGAGTAAGTGCAACACTTCAGTCTTTTCTCATTAAACACTTTCATTTTCATACTTCCAGCCCTCGCTATAGTCGGGAATCGAGCTCGGGAGCATCTGCGTATGCTCTAGTTTGAAGTCACAACACATTTACACGTTACATGATTTTTTTTTTTTTTTTTTTTTGGTTTGTGCTGTTAGATACACTTTGGTACTTTGGTTTAGTAACTGCTTCTCGCAGTTTCTATGTGCTTAAGTAATAATAACGAGAAAAGTGTTGCCAAATTAATTCTGTATGGAAGTTTTCACGTAAAACACACCTCAAAGTTGAAGTTGATACTTCCAGGTTGTATGTACAAATTAGCCTCACGTAGAAGTCGTGTTAAACTAAGTTTGCCATCCAGAAGAAATTAGCCAGAGTTGATTCTATCACGAAGCAGAAACTGGTAAAGAGGGAGGCTGTAAATCCTTCCGGCGGTAGCGGTGCTGTTGAACTCTTGGAGCCGGAAGGAAGTGGCGCTGCACGCGAACAATCACAGCCAAATGAAGAGCGTGAAGCGTGATGCAACCCAGGCAACAGCTCTCTTGTTTCCTAGACGCCCTGCGATTCTCATTTGTTCCAATTTGCCGACAAAAGACACTTTTGTTGCGTAGTAAATCACTAGCAGGGATGAATAGCGCTCCTTTTTCTCATGCAGTATAAGATTTTCAACGTTATTGCGCTTACAATGTTTATTAATATTCCGCGTTGATTTTCAACCAAGACGTTAATGGCGTTACTTGCTGGCAAGATGAGGGCATTAACATAGAAAAGCACGAATTAAGGCGAGGATGTTGAGAAAATAAAAAGAACTAACAGTCAAGAGAAGAAGGAAAAAAATAATTAGAGAAGATAATAAAAAACAAGAGCTAAGGTAATGGAAAATGAAGTTCAAAAATGCGAGCAAGAACCAGAGAGAAAAAAAAGGCAATAAAGAGCAGGAATCTCGTCCGGAGATGCTGTTGTTCCTCTGTTTGAAAACGAGACCAGCCATATTATCCGCTGCTGGATAGCTATAAGAGCCTTCGTGTTACATATTGGTGTTGTCATAATTTGATGTGTGCTTAAATAGGAACTATTTCAATTGCAAGTTAATTATTATTTTGTCTACATATACTCTGCACGAAGTAGATAGAAAATATATTGTATTCCACCAAAAATTCGATGAGGGGAATTCACCGGAAATATGTTTTGAGGTCCCCTGGATAAACATAATTTTTTTTTTAAAAAAAGGTCCGTATGTGTGAAAAACATAACTTAAAAAGTACAGACAGGTGATTACCATAGTTAATACTTAAGGTCATGATTTTCCAAAGATGCTACAAGGTTTTAAAGAAAATTCCCCTTCCCAAATTACCCTTTACGTGGATCATTTTTCGAAAATTGTTATTTTCTCAAAAAGGCTCTAACGATTTTCATTAACATACCATATGTCTAAGGTATTTTCATGACTTTTCTGGAATAGCCTCTGAAGTCGTCCTCATCCTTGAGAAATACAAACTTAGTCCTCAAAAATTTAAATTTGGTAAAAGCACACAATTTATTTTAATATATATATATATATATATATATTAGATGTTACTCTTTATTCCGTTAAATGTTCTAGTAAATAAGTACTTACTTTTTAAAATGGGTAGTCATAATTGGATTTTTGTTTTGAAAGGTTTGCCCCGCAAAGGGAACAGAATTTCCAACTCATCACATAGCGACCAGCTCCTAAAATATTTAACTATCGCTTTAGGCTAGGGTATGCGCTTATTTCCTTTGTACCTGAAGGAACTAAGTAATAAGACTACTTCTGCTTAGCTTTTATTTCGATTAACATGAAATAGATACATGTATAAGCTTTGGTCAAAATAGTTTGTTGCCGAACAGGTAGAAAATATAGGGTGAAGTTGGACAAAATATAATACTTAGTAGCTCCACATATCCTGTAACTCGTTAAGTTTAACTATTTAATGATTAATTGACTCATGTCCACTTCAAACTGATGAATGACATAAAAGCTTTGTAAGCACAACCATTGACAGTATATGTTTTATTTGTTTTATCATATTGGATACGCGTAAATCAGGGTATTTAGATTATATTGCACATTGCAAAGTGCACAATAATTTTAGAAATGTTCAAATTCACTTTATGTGCAGAAATCAACATTTTCAATTCATGAGCGAATTCATTACACTTTAAGATATTTCACTCAAACCTCCTCAAACTTATAAAATAGTTCGTTACTTTTCCGATGTATTACTGCACTATGTCAGCTTTCTCTGGATTTCCTCCACCAGTTTTTTGTTGCAGTAGAATTTTTAACATTTGGCTCCACTTGAAGTTTCCTTCCCATTCTTCATTGGAGAAATTAGTTTTTGTTTGTAAGAAGAAGTTGTTAGGACTGCGGTCTTGATCTTCTTTTGGTGATTTTCTCTTTCCCTTCCGCCTGTCATCCTTCTATAGCGCGTCATAATAATAGCAAGATTGTCAGTTCCGGCGAATGGTGATATGACAATAAAAGTTTGCAAAATATAATTTTAAGCCTGTCGCATGAAACGGGGTACTATTCTTTATTACCCAATTTAATTTACCCGTTTTATCCAACAGATCTCGTTGTACCGACAGGAAAATGTCACATCATTTGCTACTGTTAAGCCGATTAACATGAAGTAGAATTAGTTCGTTGCAGATAGGCAGAGAAAATCATGTGAGCATAGCACATTTTTTACTTTCTCTAGCACGAATGTACAATGCAATGTACAATGGGTAGAGAAGGTATTGTGTTCTATCCAAAAACAGTACCATCAGATTAAGCGGTCACACTCCTATCCGCAATTGGGTCTCAGGCGCGCGCCACTCGCCTTGCAATTCCTGTTCACGCCACATACACGGTAAACGAAGGCAGTAGGTGATTTTCAGTTGTATGTTAGTATATACATGGTCCAATATACTACAGGACAAAGCGTTTTCATTTGTTGCAACTTTATAAAACACGAATCTCCGTCTCTGTGTCGTAAAGCATTTCGAAAACGCCTTCCTGATATTTATCCCTCTAACAGAAATACGGTTCAAATAATAGTCAAGCAATTAAAAAGTACAGGATCAGTGTTAGACTGGCAAAAAATCGAAAACGTCACGTTTTAACAGAGATGCACGATTAGAACGTTAGCAATGAAAGTCTCCCTCAAAGTTAGCGAAACAAACAGTAGGGAACTATGTATGGGTCAGTACAAAAGTGACAAAACGTGTAAATATAATCTTCGAACATTACAAGAATTACAAAATTATATATGGCAAGAAATAACCAAGAATAGCAACATGTTTTTAATAATCTGTTAAGGTGCTGCAGAAGGAGAATAGTTCCAACATCATCTTTGAAAAGGTAAGCAATATAAGGGTCAATCAGAATTGTAATTTGTGAAATAATAATGGCTCTAGCTGACCTCGTCCGTTCATCCTATTCGTTTCGATGCATAAGACGATACCGCGACCAGGTGACTTTAAACACTCTGTACATGTGTGAAATCTATGAATTGCAAAAATTGCATTTTAGAAAAACGTCCGCGTGGGTGCATGTGTGTTTGGGAGGATAACATAACTAAAAACGGAAAGTGGGTTAAATACCAAACCATCCTTTAGATAGAACATTTGTCTAAATTTTCGATCTTCTCTATAAGGGCTCTAATGACTTTGATTAACATCCCGCATATTAAAGATATTTAGATGACAAAAGATATATCCTGTATTTCTTGGGAATAGCTCCTGAAGTCCTCTTTATTTGAATGACTTTTGCATACCTGGTAAACCGTAAGAAATGGACAAAAACTTACTGCACCAAAACTGTATATCTCGTAAAACACACCATTTTTACTTTCTCTGTGTACAATGTATTCCACCCAAAAATTCGATATCGATATTTCACCGGAAATACATGTTTTAGGACCCCCTGTGTCCAAAAAAAGCATTTTCAGAAAAAGGTTCGTGTATGTGTCCGTGTGACTGTGAACACGATAACTCAAAAACGAAAAGTAGCTAAAATACCAAACTTGGTATTTAAGTTTAGTATCTTCCAGGGATGCGACACGAAGATTTTGAGAAAAATCCCCTCACCCCAAACTACCCTTTATATGGAACTTTTTTTCGAAAATTTTGATTTTTTTAAAAATGGCTCTAACGAATTTGATTTTAATATATATTCAAGATATTTACCTAACAAATAAAATGTATATCTTGAATTTTCTGGGAATAGCTTCTGAAAACCTGTTTATTCTGGATGAATTTTGCTTAATTTGGCATAACTAGTAAACCGTAAGAGATAGGCAAAAACTTACTACACAAAAAATTTAAGGCTTGTTAAAATACACAAGTTATGTCATATACATTTTTCTCGTGGAGCTTACCGTTTTCGAGGTATTCATTGTTATTAGTTTCAGTTGTGAAGTACTTATACTTTTCTCAGACGGGAGTGTCCGTTTTTCTTTTGTTCTACTCCTGGCCAAGAAAAGAAGCGATTTGTGATGACAATCGCATATTGACAGCTTTTAGAACATATGACTATTGGTTTAGCCTAGTGTATTCCCTTATTTTCTTCCTACTTATACGGAACTAAATAATAAGAAAATTGTGCCAATGAGTACCAGGATTAGCAAGGTGCAGAAAGAAGAAGAATCTTATGTATGAATTTTGTAGAACAGTTAGAGAAAGTGGCCATGGGAAGCGAACCGAATTTTAATGTCAATCGCATAACGACAGTTTTTAAAAGATGTGGCTATTGGTTTAACCTATGGTACTCCTTTATTTCCCTTCTACTTACAAGGAAGGAAGTCTTAAGAATTCCTGCTGTTTATCTTTTTTGATACTCATGGGCCTCAAAACATGCATTGAATGAATTATCGATGTATAGATTTTGTCGATTCGTGATAGAGAAAGTATAAAGCGTATTTTATATTTAGATGTAGTATTATATGTGCTGGATGTGTGTAAATTTATTGTTGTTAGAGAAAGCCGAATGAATGTGTAACACAAGAGTTTTAAGAAACATGGTGTAACAGATGAAGGTAGACATGTGAAAGAGGAACCATGAATGCACATATACACGCCCTGAGGCGAAGTTCTGCCACAGAGGAATGCCCATAAATATCGATGTGGCATGTCATGTGACGTTAATTACATTACCTTTGATATATTTCGCACTCTGCGGACCGCGGTCTTACAGCTTGTTGATGTTTGGGAAATGCTGTTGTCGATGATATTTGGGTAAAGCTCTTTCTGGCTTGGCTTAGTGCAGTGCTGCTGTGTCAGTCAACATAGAACACTGTGAGGGAAATTGGTAATACCACACATTCTTACAACTTTCATGCAGAGGCGTTGAAACTCCCCTTGCTAAACAAAAATGTAATACGTAATAACAACATCTAATTTTAATTCCTGTTGCTTCATCTTAATCTAAGAATCAAAATTTTACTTTCTCAACAACGTACATAGTCAGCTCAGAAGATACTGTATTCCACCCAAAAATTCTATATCACAAATATACATGTTTTGGGATATCTGAATCAAACGTAGAAAACCCTTAGAAGGGAACTAAGCCGTTGGTCCCGTGTAATATTTATTTGCACGTAAAATAACCCAATAAGTTGAAGGACAATTTCTCTGGGCTAAATTCGCCAAGTTTCACGTCCGCAAGTCATTTCGTTCTATAGTGGCATTTATGGCAATAAATTGAGGGTTAGATGAATCTCGGATGCTAATGTAAGTGTAAAATTTGGCAGGTAGAAAGTAGCAACTGTGGTGAAGTAGTCTTATGCAGGAGGGAATTAGGTTAATACATGGCGTGTATTTCGAAAATTTCAATTTCTGACGCCTCGTGACTATGTGCATATAGTGGCGAACTCGCAAATTAAAAACTCTGATCAAGAAACCACTGTAAATTTTCTACTATATACAACATGTCTTGATGGAACTTAAACTTAAAGATGCTACGCAAACATTTTCATGAAAATTCCCCACCTAAACTTCCTTACATGGAAGATGTTTCAAAATTTTTTCATTTCTCAAAAATGGCTCTAAAATTTTTGAATAAATTCAGATTAAATTCAGCGAATTGTTGTGTTCGTAAAGTCTAAGGGATGCTTAAAAGGTTGTTGAAAGTGCACGCAAGCCATTAAGAATTAGTAACTAAAAGGGGTAACTAGGATTGAGCAGCCAAGAGACTGTAAGATGTGTCTCAGATGCTAATGTACGTGTAAAATTTGGTAGCGTAGAAAGTACGAACTCTGGTGGGGTAGTCTTATATAGGCAGGACTTGGGATAATATAAGGACATGTATTTCGAAAATTTGGTCAATCTCTGACGCCTCTTCTTGCGCTTCAGGCGACATATTCTCGCACTTCAAGACTCTAGCTATATTGATCGTAACGTACCTGTTTAGCGGTGATTGTAAATATGGGAATGCACAGCGGTGGCTGCTGTGTAGGAGCACAAGAGCACGTGAACCTCCATTATTTCTTAGTGGATCTCCTTTTTCTCTTTCAGGAAACATTTAATAAAATGAGCTATCCGGTGCCACTTGTTTAAATATACCGCGCTCTGCTCTCTTTAGATTGAACACAGCCAGAACCTGAGTATGTGGCAACAACGCTTGTAGCACAGGCCTCGTGTGGTAGTATATAACTTAGAAGCTCTGCGCTTGCGCGGGCAACAAAACAGCTTGGAATTTTACAGCGTGAAATGAGCACAGTGCGACTGCACTTTCGTTCTCATTAACACCTCTAGGGTTCTGTTTATCGGCGGGAGGTGCTGCTATCTTTGAGATTTAGTTGAAACTATCCGGAAGTGCAACTGCAGTCTTTGTGAGACGCGCTATTTTTCTTAGCAATTTGCATTTTATGCGAGAGTTAAGCTAAAGAAAGGGTTAAGCAGTTCATAACGGAAAACAACTCAACGAAGAAACTTTTGTGCAATTTACCGAGCTACTGAAGATTGTTATCACTACGGCCATGACTACATCAGAACCAGAAATATGCTTTTCCACAATAAAGGATTCAGCACTGGCAATGCCTGCTATTGAGAAGAAACTGGTCAACAGCATAAAAGACTTTAATCACCGAGTGATAGAAAAGTTTGCACATTTGAAAAACCGGCGCGTGGAATTTCTGTACAAATAAATTTGGTGTTAATTGCGTAAATATTATTCACTGCAAATACCATTCTTCATATGAACTGCATCTCAAAGGACTTCACCCCTTCATCACCTCATGTTGCTGTTAACTCTCGGAGACTAAGAAATTCAACATCTTTACAATACTGGGTGGGTGAGGATTTGTGCAACAAATTTATAATTCTTGTTATTAGACTCTTATCATTGTTTCTAATATTACTGCATTTGATGTTGCGGCGACGGCGGTAGCAGTAGCGGCTGCGGCAGTGGTAAATTGCTGATTTTGTGAACACCTAAAGTTTTAATCCACGAGCCGCCACTGGGAATGCACTAGGCTAAAACCTGGTTGCTATGTGATTGACAATTTTTGTGTAGTAACTTTCTTTTACGCTTTACCAGTTATGCAAAAGTCATTTAGAATGAAAGGGTCTTCCGAGGCTATTACCAGAAAATTTAAGATATAGATTTTATTTGTCATACTAGGACCTTTAGTATACCTACAGTATGCTAATCAAAATCGTTAGAGCCAGTTTTTGGAAATAGAATTTTCGAAAGTTTCTACACGTAAAGGGTAGTTTGGGGTGGTGCGGATTTTCTTATATCTTCTATGAAGGTGTTGAACTTAAATATCAAGTTCGTATTACAACGATTTTTCGTTTTTGAGTTGCCGTGTTCACAGGCATGCGCACATAGACCATTTACTGAACATTTATTTTGGAAACCGTGACACCAAATTTTGTATTACCAATGAAATCTCGGTACCATTTTTGGGTGGAATGCAACATCCTCTCTACCTATGTAGAGAAATTAAAAATATACTTTCAAATGACGATCTGTTACTTAGTAATTTAAATTGAAGTTCTGATGTTAAATATTTGTTGCTTTCCTTCCTGGTTGTTTCATTCAAGTATTTTAATTAGGAGTAAGTTTCACATTTTCAATTTACTTTTGACACTTTCTTTGCTCTGTTTTTTTTTCCCCGGCTTGTGTTAATATATTAACCTAAGGGCTCGACCCCTTCTGTTGCGCCGTGTTTTGTTCCTGCACTCTTGTGTTTGCCGACAAGAGCAACAAAAGCAAGCCTCTTTTCACGCCAGAGAGCAAGATGGCCGCTAACACAAATCCTAGTCAGCAAGTGTGTGCTGACAGGGTGAGTGAAAATGACAGGTGCTCTTAAAAGGAACTGGGGGTTGCTCTGCAGTACCAGACAAATGCAGAAACCGTGTTGGCATTTGTTTGTGTAAGCGCTGTATCCCAGCACCGAAATAACCTCAGTCAAAAAGTAAGCGGCAGCGAATCCTCTCGAGGTTTTACTGTTTGCAGACATCGCCTTCTAAAATGTTACTCAGAAAGTCAGTTTTGAGATACCTAAATACTTACTTGCAGTTTTAGTGTCTTTTGTTTTAATACTAACTAGTGAAAAGCTTTTAAGGTGCAAATTATGGTCAGTACATAAAAAAATCTGATGTTTCCAATTCACATGACTTTCTCTACATCTCTGTAACTAATTAGTGTTAAAAAGCTTATTCGTCTATTTACTTCATGATAATCGAGATAAACATTAGCGGAAATTGTCCTTATTACTTTGTTCCTTGTAAGTAGAAGGGAAAAAAACTAATGTGTTCCATTCACATGATGTCCTCTAGCTGTTCGGTAAACAAAGCATTAATTTGTTATCTACATCATGCTAATCAAGATAAACATAACCAGAATTAGTGTTATTACTAGCTTCCTTGTAAGTAGAAAATAAGAAAATGGACAGGCTAAACCGTAATCTCGTCCTTTAAGAGCCCATGCTATGTGAATCAATTGAGGTTCGGTAAATAAACGAGTAACTAGAAAAAAGATGTCTTCCCGTTTGAGTGGCTTAAAATTGGAATCAATAATCCGGAATATCTCGAAAATACTAAATCTCAAAAGAGAGAGAAAGAAAAAAAAATGTCATAAATTGTGTGTTTTTATGAGATTACATTTTTTGTGTAATATCTCTTCATCCAGAATGAAGAGGTCTTCAAGAATCTTCCCAGAATATTCAAAATATTCATTGCGTTTGTCTATATTTTTGTCTCAAAATCGTTAGAGCCATTTTTAAGAAAATCAAAATGATCGAAAAATGTTCCATGTAAAGGGTAGTATGGGGTGGGGTATTTTCTTGAAAGTCTTCATGCCACATATTTGGAATAACTTAAATACCAAGTTTGATATTTAACGGTGTTTTCGTTTTTAAGCTCTGCTGTCCACAGACACACACGGACCTTTTTCTAATTTTTTGATTCAGTGGGTGCCAAAACATATATTTCCGGTGAAATCGAGCTATCGAATTTTTGGGTACAGTACAATACCTTCTCTAATACACTATGTAATAATTCCCTGTGCATCCCAGAAAACACTCGCCATAACCTTGTAAGCTGACAAAATTACTTTGCTTTTTTTGAACTTGGTTCAGCTGGCGCAATCCACTGTTTTGACTGTGATTTACTTTCTGGAGTATAGTGATGCATCCAAGTTTCATCTATGGTAATAAGCCGTCTCAAAAATTCACTGGGATTTTTACGGTAGAGCTCCGAATTCTTAACAGAAACAGTTTTTCGTCGCAACTTTTGATCAGGAGTCAACAAACGCGGCACCCATCTTTCACAGACCTTATGAAAGCCCAAAACATTACTTAAAATATTACCTGCACGTTCGTTTTATATGTTTACAGCCTCTGCTATCTCAAACAACTTCAATCTGCAGTCTTCCAGTACTAAACGATGACTTTTTTCAATGATCCCTGGAGTTGTCACTTCTACTGGGCGTCCAGAGCAAGGCTCATCACTAGTGCTTGTAGTCCCATTTTAAACTCTGCAATCCACCTTTTAATCATTGGATATGAAGGGGCAGAATCTTTCAATGTACTGTCCATTTCCTCCTTTATTTCTTTAGTCGTTAAGCCTTTCAAATGGAAGTATTTAATCACTGCTCGTTTTCCCAAATCCTCCATTTTGGTGAAAACTCTAAAGTTGTCTTGTTTAAAATGCTGTAATTCGAAAACTAAACAGTAATTTGAAAACTAAACAATCTATTCATTTATGAATACAAGCTAGTATAGAGTTAAACTATACGATGCTACCGTCTAACTAGCCTAGTGACGCCTTATCTGAGTGAGGCCCGGGACTTATCAGCCGACCTTCGTATAAACTATTCGTACAAAATTATTATTTTATTTACAACGTGATAGTCGAGATATAATGAGCAGAATTGCTTTATTACTTGCTTCTTTGTAAGTAGAAGGGAAATAAGGCTGTATACTAGGTTAAAACGATAATCAAATATTTTAAAAGCTGGTTGCTGTGTGATTTAAATTAGCTTCTTCGCGTTACCAGGGGTTGACAAATTCCCGTATGAAAAAAGTGTAATCATTTTAAAACTGAAACCAATGACAATGAATATCTCAGAAATGGTTAACTGCATGAAAATGGAATAAGCTTTATAAGTATAATTTGTTACCGAGATGTAGAGAAAGTGATATGAATGGAACACAAAAATTTTCAGTTTGGAATGACTTCTGAAGGACACGCTCTGTGATGAGATTTATTGCAGGACGGTAGAGCTTGTTGCCGTGATGCCCATAACCGCCTCAACTACCAGGGCTCTACTATCATCGAACAAGATCAAAGAGGCCAGTGGACCCTAGAAACAACAAGTATTTATTTAGGTCCGCCACAAGAAGTTGAGTGGCCAGGAGGAACATCAATCCAGCCATGCATGGCGAGTCAAGTCGTTGCACTTCTGAACTGCCATATCTCAGTAAAGAGACTCCTACGCATAAACTCGGTTTACATACGTTTTAACGGGTTAACATTTGCATTGAGCTTCGAGTTCATGCTATGTAAATGAACTGCTGAATATTCGCTCGAGATAAAACTAATCTGTGATACATGCACCAGGCATGCAACAAGTAATGAATAGTAAAATTATTGCATGCATATTGCCTATAGATCTCTATCTGAAATTCAGAAACATTGGAAATAATGGAAGGTTTTTGGCATTTTTACGTTCTCTTCTTATGTATAGGTAGAGAAGTTATTGTACTCCACGAAAAATTCCATACCAAGATTTCACCTGAAGTACACGGGTTAGATCCTCCGTAAAAAAAAAAAAAAAAAAAATTGTTAAAAAGCTTATTCTTCTTTCTGCATTATACTAATCAAGATAAACATTAGCAAAAATTATTGCTACTTCGTCCCTTTTAATTAGAACGGAAAACATGCTTATCAAGATAAAATTAAGCAGAATTAGTATTATTACCAGATCCTTGTAAGTAAAAGAGAAATAACAAAATGCACAGGCTAAAGCGATAGTCTCGTCCTTTAAAGCCGGTCCCTATGTGAAACAATTTGTAATTCTAATCTCTTTGCTTACCAGGAATAAACAAACGAGAAACTAGAATGAAGATGTCTTCCCGTTTGAGAAAAGTTTGAGTTGCTAAAATTGAAACTTATAATCCGGTACAACTCGAAAAAGTTCTACAAAAAAAAAAAAAAAAAATGTGTGATTTAATGAAATCTACATTTTTTGTGTAGTAAGTGTTTTCATATCTGTTATGGTTGCCAGTTATACAAAAGTCATGGATCATAACGATTTGGATTTTAATACCGTATATTTACTAGCACTAATGAGTAAAGAAAAATTATTGGGTTTCGTACTCTCCAGAACTGTTGAGTTTTCAAAGCTTAATAACTTATTTGTCAAATTTGGAGTATTGTTTCCAAAAAGTAATATGATCATATTCCTTAATGTATTTTTAGAGACAGTTTACAAATTTTCAAACAAATTACTGAAAAATTGCATCCTGCGGAACATTTTGAGCATGGAAAAGAGTGGAAATAAGTTTGCGAGAAAATAAAGTTTAAAGAAGGGGGGGGTGCCTGTTAATCTGCAAACGCGTACCAATATATAGCTTCGGTTATTTTAAAATACTTTTCTTTTGTTTTATCTTGACCATGTAAGAGAGAGAATTGCAATCGCACTCCCTTCTATCTATAAGGAGTATATGCCATTTCTGGTAATGTTTATCTCGAAAAGCATGAAGTATATAAAAGAATAATCTTTCGTAGGAATAGTTTATTGCAGAATAGACAGAGAGAGGGAGAGAGAGAGAGAGAGACGTGAATGGAACTCACAACATATTTTTATATTCTCAATAGTAACATCTTTGATCTCTCTCTGTATACTGGACTTGGAATTTTTCACTTTACTTGGCCATCAGACAGTGACAGTATTAGTGACAGTGTTTCAGGGGAAAAACAAAACTAAGCTGATGTACATTCACATGGCTTTCTCTAACCATATTAAGCAGACTATTCTTACTCAAACTTTTCATTCTATCTACTTCACGCTAATCGAGATGAATATTTTCAGATGTGGTGTTATTTAATATTACCTTGTTGCCATAATGAGTGCAGGGTGACATTTTGAGTTCTATTTATGGACGCTCTTTAACTGCTGTGTTTTTCAGTGTCTCATTCTATATTGAGCCTGAATTAAAATCTTTTCAGGGAATACACTAGGCAAAAGCGAATGTCAATTCTTTTAAAAGTCGGTCGCTATATATAACAATTGAAATTTTGTTCTCTGTTTTTGCTAGGAGTAAACAAAATAGAGACGAAAGGATGAATAGATGACTTCCCGTTTAAAAAAGAGGTTTAGTTCATTTAAACGAAATCAATATGGAATATTTCTCAAACTGTTGGCTCTACAACAAAAGGTATATGACATAGGTTGTGTGTTTTAACGAGCTTTAAAATTTTGAGCAGTCAAGTTTTTGTCTCTCTCATACTGTTTTGCAAGTTACTCAAAAGTTATACAAAAATATGAAGGGTCTTAAGAAGCTATTACCAGAAAATTCAAGATATACATTTTGTTTGTCATAAATGGTAATCAATATCGATAAAGCCATTTTTGAGAAAATAAACATTTTCGAAAAATGTTCCATGTAAAGGGTAGTTGGTGGTGGGGAGATTTTCTTAAAAACCTTCGTGTCGCATCCTTGAAAAATGCCAAAATTATATGCTAAGTTTGGTATTTAACTGACTTTTCGTTTTTGAGCTATGCTGCTCACACACACACACACACACACACACACACACACACACACACACACACACACACACACACACACACACACGGATATGCTTCTAAAATGTTTTTTTCTGCATATTGTACATATGTGCCAAAGAAAGTAAAAAAAAAAAAAAACTTATTCTTCTACCTATGTATATTACATATTTCCTTGTAGATACAAAGGAATAAGGAAGTACACTAGACTAAAGCGATAACCAAATCTTCTAAGATCTGGTCGCTGTTTGATGACTTAAAATTCCGTTCTCTTTGCTTAATCTGGCGCAAGAAAAACCAATCAGGAAATTGAGGGAAGTGTAAGAACTTTTAAATTGAAACCAATAACAAAGAACATCCTGGAAATGGTTCATTTCTTCAAAGTAATTGACATGTATTTCTTGTTTTAGCGAGATTTTCATTTTATGTCTAGAAGCCATCCAGAATGAAAGGGACTTCAGAGGTTTTTCCTAGAAAATTCAAGATATTCATTTATTTGTGATGCAAATGTCTTAATCATAAGGTATTTTAATGAAAATCGTTAGCCCCAACATTTTCGAAAAAGTCTGACATGGTCCATGCACATATCTTTCTTTAACTGTTTCATATACAAACAATTCCTACAAAAATTATTCTTTTTACTTATTTTTATTACTTGCTTCAATGTAAGTGGAAGGGAAATAAGGGAATGCCTACATTGGACTAAAGTGATAATGAAATCTTTTAAAAGCTGGCTGCTGTGAAACAATCGAGGTGCGGTTCGTTTTGCATGGTCCCACTTGAGAAACGTTTGATATTTTAAAATCGAAACCAATAATGAGGAATATTTCGAAAACGGTCAACTCTACAGAAAAACGTATGTGACATAAACGTTGTGTTTTAACGAGCTGTACATTTTTGTAATACGTTTTTGCTTATCTCTGACGGTTTAACCGTTATGCAACGTTCTGCAAAACTCGTCGAGAATAAAGAGGTCTGCAGAGGCTATTCTCAGAAAATCAAAATACTCATTTTATTTCTGATGTAAGCATCTTTAATATACGCTAGTTTAATGAAAACCGTTAGCGGCATTTTTGAGAAAAACATTTTCAATTTTTAGGAGGAATACAATACCTTCTCCAGCTACTACGCACGTTAAAATGTTCCATGTAAAGGACAGTTTGCGGTAGAGGATTTTCTTGAAAATAATCATGTCGCATCTTTGAACTTAATTACCAAGATTCGTATCTTTATTCTCTTCATTTTGCCTAAAGTTAACGCATTTTATTCTGGTCATATCGGGCCATGAGTGCACGAGATGCGTGAAATGAGCTCAAATAACCTCAGGGTCCATAGGGCTTAAATTTTCTTGATATTCTCTGCTCAGAAAGGATATTCTCTAAGGAAAATTTCCGGAAAACCTCTTACACGGGTGACTCGCCCTAACGGAGTTCATTTTACTTCTTGCGTGTGAAACAGGAATGCTACAACCACACAATTCAGTATTTAACATAATTTTCATTTTTTTACGCACTATGTACATAGTGTATAGAGAAGGTATTGTATTGCACGCAAAAATTCGATACCGAGATTTCACCGAAGATAAATGTTTTGAGACCCCTAAATCAAAAATATTATTTTGAAAAGTGTATGGGTGGGACGGGTGGGTCGGTGGGTGGGCAGCATAGCTCAAAAACGAAAATACCGTGAAGTACCAAACTTTGTATTTAAGTTTAGTATCTTTCAAGAATGCGATAAGAAAATCACCCACCCCCAACTACCCTTTACATGGAACGTTTTCGAAAATTTTTATTTTCCTTACAAATGGTTCTAATGATTTTAATTAGTCTCTTATATTTAAGATATTTACATGATAAGATGTATATCTTAAATTTTTATCACTAGCTACTGAAGATGTGTTTATTCTGGATGCATTCTGCGGAATTTTGCATAACTGGTAAACTCTAACAGATGAACAAAAATTTACCACACAAAATATGTAGAGCACGTTAAAATACACAATTTATGCTATATACATTTTTACTTTCTCTACCGTACTATGTACATAGTGTATAGAGAAGGTATTGTAATGCATCCAAAATTCGATACTGAGATTTCACCCGAAATACATGTTTTGGGCCCCCCTGAATCCAAAAAAAAAACATTTTTGGAAAAAGATTTGTGGGTCTGTCTATGTGGACAGCATAGCTCAAAAACGAAAAGATCATTGAATACCAAACTTGGTATTAAAGTTTAATATCTTCCAAGGATGCGACACGAAGTTTTTCAAGAAGTTCCTTCCATCCCAACTACCCTTTACATGGACTTTTTTTCGAAAATTTTGATTTTCTCAAAAATGGCTCTAACTAGTTTTATTAAAATATCGTATATTAAAGATATTTATCTGACAAATAAAATTTATATCTTACATTTTCTGAGAATATCCTCTGAAGACTACTTTATTGTGGATCAATTTTACGGAATTTTGCATAACATCTAAATCATGAGAGATGGACAAAAACTTACCACACAAAAAATGTAGAGCACGTTAAAACACACAATTTATGTTATATGCATTGCTCGTTTTTGAGATATTCCTTGTTTTTTGTTTCAGCCAGGAAAACTTGCTTTTCTCATATAGAAATTTGTCAACTCCTGTCCACACAAAGAAACTTCAGTCACATAGCAATCTATCTCTTGAACCTATGGTACTTTCTTATTTCCCTTCTACTTACAAGTAAGCCAGTAATAAGACCCTTTCTGCTAATTTTTTTCTCTATTAGCGCTAAGTAAATAGAAGAATGAGCTTGTTAAGAATCATTTATTGCAAAGATGTAGAGAAAGTCATGTGCATGGAACACATCAGACACATCAGTATTTTCAATACTTAATCTTGGTACCTCAGCACGTGTATATCCAGTATCGAAGTTTTATGTGAATTACACCACCTAATCTATGTACGCGAGTAAAATTGTAAAACGTAATGGAAAATTAAAACCAATATCAACGAATGCCTCGGAAATGGTTACTGCTGTAAAATAATTTATGTTATGTAAATTGTTTGGTTTGACTAGATCTTTATATTTCGTATAGTAAATGTTCGTCTAAATGAAATATGTTCCGAATGTAGAGGACACAAATTCAACACACACATTTTATTAGCTACGCAAATAAGTTAAACAAGTGATGTTTAGCGAATATTGTTAGAAGCATTTTTGAGAGTATAAAAAGTAACAAGCTAGTTTTACTTTCTCTACACGTACTATGTACATAGTGTATAGATAAGGTATTGTAATGCACCCACACATTCGATACCGAAATTTCACCGAAAATACAGGTTTTGAGACCCCTGAATAAAAAAAAAGCATTTTTAGAAAAATATCCGTGTGTGAGTCTGTATGTATGTGTGTCTGTGGGCATCATAGTTCAAAAACGAAAAGTCCGTTAAATATCAAACTTGGTATTTAAATTTGGTATTGTCCAAGAATGCGACAAGAGGGTTTTCAAGAAAATCCCCCACCCCAAACCACCTTTTACATGGAAAAAATTCGAAAATTTTGATTTTTTTAAAAATGGCTTTAACGATTTTGATTAAAATATCACATATTAAAGATATATACCTGCCAAATGAAATGTATATCTTGAATTTTCTGGGAATAGCGTCTTTATTCTGCATGAATTTTACGGACTTTTGCATAACTGCTAAACGGTAAGAGAATGGCACTTTTGGATAATGACATTTTCTTGAAACATCCAGGTTTCGCGCTTACGCGACTTTTCATTTTTAGTTATGCTGGTTACAACGGAGACTGCGTCGATACTTCTGTAAAAGTGGTTTGTTTGTTTCATGGGCCTGAAAACGCGTATTTTCTTTTGAAGACCAAGTGAAGTATTAAGTTTTAAAGGAGTGCAACATTTCTTCTAATACAAGAAGGTACTACAGAAAGTGAAAACGAAACATCTGTTAAACACCAAATTTCATACTCGAGTTCATTTTGGTTACCCAAAATAAATGATTTTGGTTATCGTATTTTGAAGAAACTTGCATAACAAATAAAATGTATATCTCTAGTGCTTTTGTGAATAACCTTGGAAGTGCTATATTTTGTTGTAGTCGCGTTCTAAAGCCTTAAAGGGGACGGGCAAAATTTTCCTGAAAAACTTACTGCTGTCGTTAAAGCAAACGTTTGTGTGAAACTTTTTTTGCAGTATTAGGCTTTTTTATGAAATTATCCCAACCACTTATAATATGTGCTTGTAAGATAATGAAATAATATGTGGCAAATATCGATTTACGGAATACTTCAAACAGAAAATTAAACGTTCCTTGAATCATTTGTAAAATAACTACGGAAATAGATTAACATATAGAAAATACAGGGTGATTGATGCAATTACTCTTCTTCTTCTTATTATTATTATTATTATTATTATTATTATTATTGGTACGAAGCGATCTATTCTTCAAATAGGTGTACGAGTTTGATAGCTAGTTCTCCAGTTTAATAGATTAGATTGACCCACTATACAGCTGAAGCAGAGAAGTTGCCGACATATCAGGGGTTAATCTACAATTAATCCGTTTCTCTAAAGAGCTTAGCACTCAGGCATCAACTGGCAGCTGTAATCCACATCTGGTTTTTCTTAACTACAGCACTCTACGTCAAGGTTTGAATTGAGATTTAATTACAATTCTTAAGTGAAAAAGCTACTCTGAGGAACTCGCTGGGTTTCAAATCCCCCGATGTCCGGGTGGCTCGGTGTAATTCTAATCAATACCGCGATGTATTAAGGTATCATATTTGGAAATTTGACCAGAAATTGAGTTAAATTAAAAAAATTTGAGTTAAATTAAAGAAAATATATTCTTTTTAACTTTTAAGCATTTTTACTGCCTCTCATAAGCCTACTAAAAGAAAATTATCATATAAGTTTTGTGACACAATATTCTAAATTTTACAAATTGTTATTAAACTTTGAAAAAAAAAATCAAGAGTTTTGGAGAATACGAAAATTAGTAATTTTTCCCACTATTTAGTGTTATACAAAAAATGTAATATGACAGACCTGTTTGTATACTTATTGACAGTTAAAATTGTATTTTTATGTGAATAGTTTTAAAAAAGCTGATGTGTCCCATTCACATGACTTTCTCTACTTCTGTGTAGCAAATTATTTTTAGTAAGCTTATTTTTCTATTTACTTCATGCTAACTGAAAAAACATTTACAAAAATAGTCTCATTACTTGCTTCCTTGTAAGTAGAAGCGAAATATGAGAGTATCATAGGTTAAAGTGAAGACAAAAGCTGGTTACTAGGTGACTGAAGTTCCTTTGTTTGTATGGACACTAGTAGACAAATTCCTGTATGAGAAAAGTATAAGTTTTTTAAACCTGAAACCAAAAACAAGGAATATCTAAAAAAACGATCAACTCCTCAAAACATTTTTATATAACATGAATTGTGTGTTTTAATGTGCTCCACATTTTTTGTGCGGTAAGTTTTTGTCTATTTCTTATGTTTAGCAGATATGCAACATTTCGTAAAATTCATCCAGAATAAAGTAGTCTTCAGAAGCTCTTCAAGATATACATATTATTTGTCAGGTAAATATCTTTAATATACGATATTTTAATCAAAATCTTTGGAGCCATTTTTAAGAAAATCTAAACTTTCGAAAAAAGTTCCATGTAAAGGGTAGTTTGGGGGTGGGGGGATTTTCTTGAAAATCTTCGTGACACATCCTTGGAGGATACCAACTTAAATACCAAGTTTGGTATTTAACGGTCTTTTCGTTTTTGAGCTATGCTGTCCACACACACACACACTCACTCACACACATACCTTTTTCCAAAAATGCTTTTTTTTTATTCAGGGGGACCAAAAACATGTGTTTGCGGTGAAATTTCGGTATTGAATTTTTGGGTGCATTACAATGCCTTCTCTATACACTATGTACATAATACTTGTAGAGAAAGTAAAATGCATCACGTGGTTCATTTTTATCAAAACAATGGATTTGTTATAAAATTATTATTTAAATAAATGCAAGCTATAATTGTGATAATTGGCAGAAATATCACATTGTGTATAATATCTGGTATAAATTTCAATAGGATATCTTTCTGTGATTTTCTAAATGTCGCAGGCGAGTCGCCTTAAATGGCGGAGGAGTAATTTGGAAATTGGGGATGTATGATGTGACCATTTGGCTTCTTGAGCATAATTTCCACGATGGTAATACTTCTCCATTTTAAATTTGAGAAAATTGTAAAACCAAAGCATATTTGTTCCTCTCTTATTTGTAACCCTGTCTGATCTTCGAAGACGACATTTAATATTCATCCTGCGGCGTAAATAGCAGCAATGGATTTATTACTTATACCTTTCAGGAAATGTACGGTCATATTAATGCCTTATTCACCAATCGGAATGTAACTAAATCGTCAATTTTAAAGCATAGCACTAAAAAACTATTAACTAATAATTGTTCTTTCCTCTTCTCGTACTGTTGTTCTCCGTGGTGTAATAGTTCATGTACGCAATTCGGCGAAGGACAGGGGAGTAAAGCCGTTTGTCCGTTTGAGGCCTCAAACCTGATAAAGAGGCCTCTGATGAAAATTAAGCAATATTTCACACCCTGTATAGAAATGGAATTTATACTCGTACTCCATTTTATTTACTCCTACAATCTCTTTACTCAATCGAGTAGGGATCAAGGAAGCCTAGCTTCATGCATTTCCTTCACTATGGCGGTTGGTGAAGTATATAAACATCTGATGTAGTACATTCACGTGGCCTTTTATATCCTACCTTCAGCAAACTATTCTTAAACAGTTTTACTCTTCTATCTACTTCACGTTAATGGAAAAGTACTTCCATTTCATATTTCCTTGTAGGCACGACCTGATTGGGGGGATGCAATAGGCGTAAGCGATAATCAAATCTTCAAAGAGCTGGTCCTAAGGGATCGCTTTGAAATCCCGCAAATAACTTGTCATTTGAAATTTAAACCAATAAGAAATATTTTGGAGTCAGTTTACTCAAAAAGGTGACAAATTGTATGTTTTGACGACATATGCATTTTTTGTTAAATAAGTTTTATCTATTCATTGCGTCTTACCAGTTATGCAACTGTCATCAAGAATGAAGAGGACTTCAGAGGCTATTCGTAGGAAATTAAAGCTATACATTTGATTTTCATAATCATAAAATATCTTAAAAATAGGGTATTTTAATAAAAATCGTCAGAGCCTTTTTTTGAGAAAAACAAAATACAATATCTTCCCTGCCTGCGTACTAAAATAAAGTAAAATTTAAACTTTCAGTTTATGAACTTTGTGTGACAAGCTTTTATATTAATATCGAGTTAACAGAAGTAAGAAATTCTTACTTTGTTGTTGGAATCGAATGCATTAAACAATACATAAACCTTTTTTAGCTTTTTGATACCTTGAAGGACCCTTAAACAGGTATGGGCACACAATGTACTTTGGTCCTTTTTGCACTATAATTTTTTTCCTAGCTTCCTATTGTTATTTCCCGAAAGTATTTTGCTCTCTTTTCTTGTTGCACCCTTTTCTTGCCTTGGAAACCGTCTGCGATAGAGGATCTAAATTCCTTTTCCTTTATGCATCAGTGAAAACGTGCATCAGTCTGGAGTGCACACGCCTCAAAAAATACAACAAATTGCTAGAATTCGAATTCTCTCGACGTTAAGGCGTTCAAGACGTGCAAGGACGCGGAGGGTGACATATAAGCTTTAGTACGGATTAGGATACGGACAGAGGGCCTCAACTTAAGTAGTTATTGTATTGGGGGAGGAATGAGGTGAGTGAATACAGTAGGTGGCGGGAACCAGCAATGTTAGTGTTTCCAAATTGAAACCCCCCGGTAGTCACAGTCGGACCTGGAACCCCGGTCCAACCCGCCGAAGTCGGCTGACGGAGATAGTCGCTATGAGTATTATTTCCCCATCCATACAGAACCTAGCACCATCGCCGACACTTTCAAACCTGAAAGAAACAACCGAAACCTATTGTGAATAAAATTACAATGAAAACGGCATGCAGGGACAGAGAATTCAGGGGATGAGAGAAACCAACCCAGTATTCGCCTTATGATTCAGGGAAACCCCCGAAAAGTCATGGGTTACTACACCGGTCACGGGGATCGAACCCTTCACCTCCCGAATGCGGGCCGTAGATGAAACCGCCTAAGCCATCCCGCTCGGTAATTTGAGTATATTTTTACCCATGATTTCTGCGCGTCAGTAGGGCAAGAATGACGTCATAGCTGATAGGCGAACCTACATATAAAATATAACACAATGCCGAGAACCAGCAGTGAAAGTTTAAAAAAGAGAAAGCAATCACAGCGATCGCTGCCTAGAAAGAGGGTTAGAGATTACGGCAGAGAAAATATACCACATCGCATTGGATATTGGTGTGTGGCTAATGCAACCAGCCTTCCCACGCTCCCTGCTATCGCAGTAGGGAATAACATTTAAAGGTTGCTCTGTTCTTTGTTGGCAAGCTGAGTACAAACCCAACACATCTTTTGCGTGTGATTGGATGTTATCGTTGCATAGATATGATACCTTCCCCGAACCATCTAATGTGAGCACCTGCCCGCTAGGACACTACTTATTCAAGTCGTCTCATCATCAATGGCATCACATTAAGTAGAAGCTCCTGTGGCTAGAGGGACAGCAGACGAACTTTCATCGCCAGTGGCATCGATGACATTTCTTTCGTGGAAAGTCATAGACAGAAACGAACACCTATATTCATTACAAGAACTATAGAGATTCGCCATAAGATTAGTTCAGTTTGGTATATTTCATATAATTACCCCGAATAAAAGTTGGGTTTACTGATAAACGGAGAAAGTATCGAGCCTAAGTTGTGCTTCACGTAAATTCAGTTTAGATAGAAAAGAATAAGCTTTTATCAGCGAGATAAAATATGCATGTAGAAGAGAAAAACGTCATAAGAAAATCTGCTATTCTGTTTTGACGAAATTCTTTAAGGAACCCTGCAAGCGCACAAAGAGAACATGATTATTTCAGAGCAAGTGAAAGTCTGATTTTGAAGAGATTTCCAGATTTCTGACGCAACTCCCAAATGAGTGATGCTGTGTTTTTCTCTCAGAATGCACTCGCCGTTGTCGCGGAGTCTAGGAATGCAGTCTTTTGAAAGAAACACTTGAAGCGCAGGATTATAAGAATCCTTGACGGCGTATCCTTCCAAGCGCGGAGACTTTCTTTGCTTTCTTTCACCTTGTGTTGTTAATTCTCTTGCTTTGTGTTGGCATTGCTCATTTGCAGAGAGAAAAGTTTGCCTAGCTTAATGAGGTCCTCAGCTGAGCAACAAGTGACTGGACACGACATTCTGCCATCATTTGTTTCTTCAACATCATGCAAACCCACTCTTATCGAAACTCTGTAAATCTGGTGGGAAATCAGGCTAGCTTTCTGAAGATTTGGGACATCGGAAACAATACTCAGTACATACATAATATTCTCAGTTTGTCTTCGCCCCCTTATGGTGGAACTAGGCTAACTATAGTGGAACTGACTAACAGTGTTAGTCAGTTAATTTTTTCATTTGCGCCAGTCCACTTAAGTTCTGTTCCTCCGCTTTGCAACCGTCTGATTCCACTCAATGCTGCCTGCCAGCGATCTTGATTGATAGATACTCTTTTTAAATTTTTATCTACATTGCCTTTTAATCTGCGTATCTAGTTCTATTTTAATTTTAATCCTTTCCCCTTCCTGGAGAGGTAGCTGACCCCCCCCCCCCCGAGTTTTTAACCTTTTAGGCATTGAAATTTAGCAAAAGAATTTGGTATTAGTCCTACCCTTTTAGCTATTTTAATTCTCTTTTAGAATCCCTAGGGTTTACGATGGCCGTTTTACTGGTGTTCTCCAGTTTTTGTTTTTAATGCATTTTAATTATTTTATTTCTTGGCTTTAGATAGGTGCAAATAACCGCCGCAGTTGGGTACCCTTAAACCTACTCATCAGCATTCTCTTAAATTCCCTCTTGCAGTAGCAGTAGTACTGCTGTGACAGTAATGTCTTATTGTAACTCTGGTCTCTCAGGCTATGAGCGCTGGTAGAAACAGATGTGTACACAGGCTATTTCGAAACGATACCGAACGAATATAACAATCTTTTACTTATACTTGAAATTTCCAAAGCTTGATGTCGTATCTTCGAAACTGTTTAGGCAAGTTTTTATATAACATAAAATTAAATCATTTTGAGATTGGGTAACGCACAAAGCACTTGTGTGAGATGTTGACATATGACTCGCAGGGCAAGCATGTATCATGAAAAGAGGCGAGTTTCTTCTTGTTCGTTATGGGTAAAGCCGCTCTAGCTTTCTGGTAAAGGAGCAAAGGGCAGCTACCTACTTGAAAAGCTACTTGTGAGTCGGACACATTCGAGATGAATGCGAAGCATACGCATTTTGATCAAACCAATAGCATATTCTGCTTATTATCGTAATCTTTGTAATTATCGTAATGGTAAACTCCATATTTACTCTAAATATCAACAAGAACTTGCTGTTAAATGCACTAAGGTTTCATATAGTATTACGAATTAAAGACAGTAAAATAACATTCTTTTCTCACTGCAAAAGATTTCTTTTTAGCTTTATTTACACTCATTTGGTAATTATCTGCTACTATTCTTGTTTGTGTTGTCTTTATCAGCTCCTAGCTGCCTTCCTCAAGATCACTAACGTTAAAATGCCTCTGAAACATAGTATTAGCGGCCTATGTATCCCAGCTTATTTTACTAGTAATTTCCTTTCATTCATTGCTATGATAAAATATGCTGGAAGAAAAAACAAATAACTAAAGGTATATATTGTTTAGCGGGATTTTGTAAGACAGGGAACCCCTTAATGTTAGCTAACCACTGTGCAGCGTTGCGGTATGTTCGCAAAACATTGCTAAAGCACGCGAGTCGGAAGCGCTGCCAAGCACATGGCTTTGTTCCTGGGTAACTATTTATTCAACGCTGACCATGAGGCGTTCTGAGGTACTTGGAAACAATATTTTCGTGGCGCGGCATCGTTTTGAAACACCCCTATAGAGTGAGAGTGGAAATTACCGTGTATGACCTTTACTACCTAGAGTAAAACCACTGTAATTGCTTTTATAATGCCCAAAAGTCCGTATGACTTAGCGCACAGAATACTCATGTGTGAGAACAAACTCTTTTAGAAAAATCTGATGTGTACCATTCACATGACTTTCTCTATATCCCTGCAACAAATTATTCTTAAAAAGCTTATACTTCTATTTACTTTATGCTAATCAGAAAGAAAATTAGCAGAAATAGTCTTATTACTTGCTTCCTTCTAAGTAGAAGCGAAATAAGGGACAACCATAGGTTAAAGTGATAGTCAAAAGCTGGTTGCTATGTCAATGAAGTTCCTTTGTTTATATGGATAGGAGTTGACAAGTTCCTGTATGAGAAAAGTATACGTTTTTCATAGCAGAAACAAAAAATAAGGAATGTCTCAAAAACGACGAACTCCACGAAAAAATGTATATAACATAAATTGTGTGTTTTAATGTGCTCTACATTTTTTGTTTAGTACGTTTCTGTCCATCTCTTACGGTTTAGCAGTTATTCAAAATTCAGTAAAATTCATCCAGAATAAACTACTCTTCAGAGGCTATTCCCAGAAAATTCAGGACATACATTTTATTTTTCAGGTAAATATCTTTAATATACGAAATTTTAATCAAAATCGTTAGAGCCATTTTTGAGAAAATCAAAAATTTCGAAAAAAGTTCCATGTAAAGGGTAGTTGGGGGTGGGGGGATTTTTCTCAAAATCTTGTGTCGCATCCCTGGAAGATACTAAACTTAAATACCAAGTTTGGTATTTTACCGACTTTTCGTTTTTGAGTTATCGTGTTCACAGACACACTGACACACACACACACACACACACACACACACACGGACCTTTTTGTGAAAATGCTTTTTTTAGATATTGGGGACCCTAAAACATATATTTTCTGTGGAATGTCGGTATCGAATTTTTGGGTGGAGTGCAATACCTTCTCTATACACTATATGCATAGTGCGTATAGAGAAAGTAAAAATGAGACGGTGATTTATAGACGAATTCCCTCCTGTTCGTGCATCTTGCGGAGAAGGGGACCATAATCTTGTGAATAGATTTAGAAAAGCGGGATCTATTCTTATAAGAACCGAAGTTAAATCAGCGTGATTTTATGGAGGAATAATGCATGACTTCGAAGAAAAGTTATAATGAAATTCAAAGAGATCTCCGGGAAAGTTTGTTCAGGAGTCAGGAATTTCAAATCTTCAAACTTTGAATACAAAGTAAAAGTTCAGGAGTTACAAGTACGTGATAAATTGTGTAGAGTTAATGTCTGCAAATGGGAGTTGAATAATGTTGATGATTGCTATATTGACCCGCGTTTAATCTTTATGCAGACGAGGCATGGTTTTATTTACATGGCCATGAAGAATGATTAAGTATGCAGTGACCTGACAACTCACGAATGTGTGCGGTCCAGGGAA
Source organism: Hymenopus coronatus (assembly GCA_030762935.1). Taxonomy (NCBI): domain Eukaryota; kingdom Metazoa; phylum Arthropoda; class Insecta; order Mantodea; family Hymenopodidae; genus Hymenopus; species Hymenopus coronatus. The sequence continues at coordinate 43,109,349 of CM060882.1, read as the reverse complement.
CATGTCCATGGGGGTCTTTCCACTAGGCCGGTGCATGCAAGGGCAGACGCGTCAGTCCTAAAGGGGAAGACTACTGAACAACCTTGGTGAGGGCGACATTTACCAGCTTGTGTCTACTAACTCTCCAGGTTAGTGCCGGGGGACATTGAGGCGTGTCACAACACCGACAGGGCATTTCCCATGCGTACCCAATCTCCCACGGGTATCGGGCACTGCCACGTCGAGTCCAACCCAATCCGAGCACACCCTTCCGGCTAGGGCTTGGAGCCATGAAAGAATTAAGGAATGTTAATGTGCACTTTCTTTGTGTGTGTGTGTGTGTGTGTGTGTGTGTGTGTGTGTGTGTGTGGCGGCTCAAGAGAAGGGCATCAGTGCCAATGTTTTCTACGACAACGCTATGATGCTTCTGACCCCATAGCTCAGTCGGTAAAGCACCTACCTACTGTGCGAGGGACCCCAGGTTGGATTCCCGGCTTGTGTGTGGGTGAAATTTTCTCCTCCCAAGTTTATTTCCCGTCCTCCCCCCCCCCCCCCCCAGAATCTGGACATGGATGAGAATGTAAATATGCGCCTTAAGTTAAAGATAATTTAACCAAAATATAAAAGTAAATCTGTGAACTTCATTGACATGATCAATTGTCCTCAAAGTATAAGCCGCCGATGTAACCTAGATGTTAAAGCCGGCATTTAAATAGAAAAAAAGTATTTGGTTGCTGTAGTTATAATTTGCATGAGAAAATTCTGAGCTTGAATTCAAGGAGCAATCAAATATCGCTCTTCTCAGTGCGGAGAAAAATTTCTGTTGTTAGCCTCTACAATGTGGCGGTGACATGTTTATCTCACATTCAACTGGTCCAGAGTTCGAATCTCAACTAGAGTGAGTTACCTGGATACTTTTTATGTGGCTTTCTGTTATCGTGAGAAGACAAATTTCGAACAACTTTAAGTTCCATAACCCCGGGCTCATTTGAGTATTACCATCTACTCCAAAGATTAACATGGGTTTTATCTTTGTTGATATAAACCTCTCAGATAACACACTGATTATTCTGGGAAGTCGCCGACGTTTTGCAGTGCACCAATGAGCGCGTAGAAATCACAAACGACAGAAAGACGTGGAGTACGCGTGGAGTAAAACATAATGTCTTATCGCAGTCTTTGAAGCCGACATGTTAACCTTTTCAGTAGCACGGTAATAAAATTGCGCAGATTCCGTTTATCGTCTCATATGTCATACCAGGTTAAAGGACGTTAAACTAAACTAAAACAAAATAATTCCAGTTATGCCGACCAAGCATCCAATCGAATGCTGTACGTCAGCCTTTTTAAGCGCAGGCATATGAGCCGAACTTGGCTCGTCGTTCCTACGCGTTACGCGAACTTCGCAAGTGCTTACCGATTCATCCTTATACTAGCAATTAACGTCGTCATTCTCATAACAGTGGTGGAATGTAATGGAGTAATATCGCTGTCTAAACCCCTCCACTTTTTTTTACCTTTTCTACACGTACTATGTACATAAGATACAGAGAAGATATTGTATTCCACCCAAAAATTGTATTCAACCCAAAAATTCGATGTCGAGATTTCACCATAAATACATATTTTGAGGGCCCCTGAGTTAAAAACAATTTTAGAAAAAGATCCGTGTTGTGTGTCTGTGGGCAGCATGGCTAAAAAACGAAAAGACCACTAAATGCCAAACTTGGTATTTAAGTTTGGTATCTATCAAGAATGCGACACAAAGATTATCAAAAAAGTCCACCACACGAAACTACCCTTTACAAGATATTTTTATGACAAACGAAATGTATATCTAGAATTTTCTGGGAATAGTCTTTGAAGACCTCTTCATTCTGGATGACTTATAACTGGCAAACGGTAAGAGATATACAAAAACTTACTACACAAAAAGGTACATCTCATTAAAACACAATTTATGTCGTATACTTTTTTGTAGAGTTAACTGTTTCCGAGATATTCGAATTATTGGTTTCAATTTTACCTACTTAAACTTTTCTCAAACGCGAATACATATTTCCTCTCGTTTCTCGTTGTTTACTCCTGGCAAGCAAAGAAATTGGAATTTCAATAGTTTCACATTACGACCGGCTTTTAAAGAACGAGGCTGTCTCTTAAGCCTGTATATTATTTCCCTTCTATTTACAAGGAAGTTGGTAATACCTACCTGCCTATTTTTATCTTGATTAGCATGATGTAGATAAGACATTAATGTTTTTAATAAACGGTTTGTTTACCGAACAGCTGGAGGACATCGTGTAAATGGTACACATTATATTTTTACCCTTCACTTTATAACCAAGTAATAAGGATACTTTCTACTGTTTATCTCAATTATCATGAAGTAGATAGAAGAATCAGTTTTTTTAACAGTAATCTGTAACAGACTTGTAGAGTAAGTCATATGAATGGAACAGATCAGATTTTTTTTTTTTTTTTTAAATTATGGGAGATTGTTTTCTTCTTTTTGCCAACCCCTTTGCAATGGCACCAAAAACGGCATCATTGCTCAATTAGTTACATTAAACAATTGCATAGTACCTAGTTAAAAGTATGTGCAAAGAACGTTTAAAATAGATGTACATAAACTTGCTCCTAGAAATAAATATATTTCTCTTGGGGAATTTAGCGCTGTGTTTGCCTCAACACACATTTGTAAGCAACTTTTTTCTTGAATGAAGCAATAAAATATAAAAATAAAACTATGATATCAGATTCCCACTAAAATATCTATAACAATATTGTATCAAATGTGAAAGATATTGTGGATTCAATTGATGTAGGAAAATATAAGTTTAGAAATGTGATTTGAATGCTATTGCTATTCTATCTAATAGTGCTGTAATCTATCTGATGCTTTATTAAAGACAGTCGTTTATTATACAAAAATCTTAACTTTCTTTGGCCTTGCGAATACTAGTAGGCCTTTCGTATTCACAATGTTCAGTAATAACTTCAGACAGTACTAAGGTAAATTACGCCTCTCCCTGCTTCCAAAATGCAACACTCATGCGGGAAATATGAAAGACTGGATCGGTGTTTGGACATAGCTGCTTTATACAATACAAAGCATTGCTAAAATGTGTGAAACAAAATGGGTAAATTAAACGTGCAAGTTTTACTTTCTCTAGCCCATATGTAGATCTCATTAAAATACGCAATTTATGCCGTATAGTTCATTTTTGGATAGGTTTTTAATTAATTAATTTTATTTTTTTGTAGAGTTAACCATTTTCGAGATATTCCGAGTTTTTGGTTTCGGTTTTAAACTACTTAAACTTTTGTAAAATTATAAGTCACCTAGCAAGCAAAGAGAACTGGATTTCAATTGTTCACATAGCGATTGGCTTTTAAAATATTTTACTTTCGCTTTACCATGTGCATTTCCTTGTTTCCCTTCTGCTTACAAAGAAGCAAGTAATAAGACAATTTTGCTAATGTTATCCTGATGAAGATAAGAGAATAATCTTTTGTAAGAAAACAGCTAGAGAAAGAATGGAACACGTCAGATTTTTTTTATGTTCTATTTAATCGACTTGGTGTAAACTATACTTTCTATGTAAATCTAGTAGCTTGTTACCTCTCTGCACAAAGAGAGGAAGACAGTAAGGGAATTTCACCGAGATGATTGTAGGTTTGGGGAGGTGCACCACGCTGTGCTGAACAAGTGAGCGGTGAAAGGCTGGAGGAGTTGCGGTCCACATGTTGAGCAAATTGCGGGTTTAGTTAGACCAAGGCATTATATGCGGGAATGAAGACAAATGCCGGTCGTTAGCAGGGGGGCAAGCACTTGGCCGAGCTTTTAAATGTGACACATGGCAACGAGCGGGATTAGCATGGCCGCCATAAACAAGAGGTACGCCGGGTTGTTGTACACTGTGGCACATAAATGGTGAGGGTCGTCTCCTTATCGAAGATTCACTGGTCTGTTCGTTTAGAAGCGTAACAAGAGAATAGTTTGCTTTCTAAACGACTTTCCTGACTCCCATAAACATTAGGTACGTATATAGTTGTATTCTGGGCTCGTGAGCCCTGCAGGATGAGGTGTGGGGAGAGGGGAAAGGGATATCTGGCTACCCGGTGAGCTGCTATGCAGTAATCATTCTTGCAGATATGTGCATTAAACTAGCATAGCCTACTTAGCATAATAAGGGACAGAAGTAGTTCAATATTGTAAGAAGTGTATTTTTTCCACCATGTCTGGAGTTAAATGTACGGTGGTGCATTCAGAAGGGCGTGAAATTATAAGTAGTGTTATAGACAAATATGATGAAGAAGCTCTGAATAAACAGTATTTATATCCAGCGCCACAAGTTCACTACCAGTTGCATATTATACTGGTGTTTCCGTGTCAACGATAAAGAAATTTCATAAGGAGAAGAAAGAGCTGCGGTCAATCGGAGGAACTAGTGGAAACGAAGAAAAACTAGACCAATACATACTGTTGCACAAATCAATGACTTTAATGCTTTCGTTATACGAACAATAATAAGTTAACTCATTTTAATTTGTTAAAAAAAAAAAAAAAATACTGTGTCATAGTGTATGTTATTGAATGAAATCTACATATTTTGTGTAGTGAGTTTGTCTTTCTTTTACTTACAAAAGTCATCCAGAATTAAAAAATCTTTAGAGGCTATTTCCCAGAAAATTCAAGGTATACTTTACGTTTGCCAGAAAATGTCTTAAAAATATGGTATTTTAATAAAAATTGTTAAAGCTAATTTTGATAAAATCAAAATTTTCGGAAAAAAATGTCACGTGTACAGCGTAATGAGGGTGGGAAGGATTTGTTGAGAATCTTTGTGCGACAACCTTGGAAGATTTTGAACTTGAATATCTAAGTTTGTATTTAACGAGCGTTTCGCTTTGGAGCTATGCTGCCCGCCCGCGCGCGCGCGCGCGCGCACACACACAATAACAACAACCAACTTTGTTCTTCAGAAAATGAAACAGCGCCGTGTTCAGAATTGGACAGGAATTGGTATGGTCACTAATCTGTTAAGGTACACTGCATGTTATTCTTCAACAGCGTTTATATTTGCGTGTGTCACCTTATCTGTACTCACGTGTGTGTTATGTACGCATTCCTTTCACCGTTCATGAACTGGGAATGCAACTATTGCTTGCACTGGGATAGTAAGGGTTGAATCTTATAAAAAAATCCATTAATCTTTTCTTTTAAATAGAAGTGGCAAGGGGTAGACAGCGATTTCTAAACGCAATGTCTGGTTTCTATAAACATTAGGGCACTGTGGTACACGAATGTCGCTTAACAAATTTTCACTAATCTGCTGCTTTACAATCAATTAACCAAAGGACAATTTGCTTCCCATCTAGTTAGCCCGGGTTCGATCCCAAGCGCCCGCATGTGGGATTTGTGGTGGATGAAATGGCGTCGTAGCGGGTCATCCGGTTTCCTCCACCAATTACTCCATCATCACCTATATCATCATCCATTTCGCTTGCAATTCATGTCATCCACTTCATTATCTTCGCCCTCCGTGGTGTAATGGCTACCATGCTAACTTCATATACCCAAGGTCGCGGGTTCAAACCCGGCGATGGCTTTTCTCGGGCGTAAAAATCCTTAGCAAGGCTTCCTTCGGAAAGACAATAAAGCCGTAAGTTCCGTGTCGTAGATTTACGGCACGTAAAAGAACCTCAAGCCTGATAGAGAGACCTCTGAGCAAAATTAAGCGGTATTTTACGCCCAGTATAGAATGGGACGCTGAGAACTACAGTAGTTAAAAAGCGTACATAAATAAAACTTGATTCCATTTTTTTCATCCACTTCATCCGCTCATGCCTGGCTACGGGCCGACCACTCGTTTCAAGTTCTCCATTCTGTGGTTAAGTGTCATTGAGTCTCCTACAGGCTTTCGACGTGTAGGCACCCTAGCGGGGTGCTAGTCCTACATAAGGGAAGGGTAAGCCAACTAAAAATAAAAAATAAAATATTGTTGTCGTATGCAAATTGCGATAAAGACTGGTTAACAATAACCCGAGAAAGGTAGCCAGAACGAAAGCAGAACGGGAAGCCGTACAGGACACGAAATTTTGGTTCACTACAACCCGGTAACCAGAACGCGAATCTGTATTCTTCTTTTCCTAGTCAACTTTGGGCGCTCTAACTTCACTTGTTTTTAACTGACCAATGACATTTTTATCTGTCTCCAATTTGGCCAACATAATGCGAGTTAGCCAATATTACGTATAATTCGAAAGAATTGCGACTAAAATGAGCTCTAGTGACTGGTTCAGTCACATCCATTAGAATAAACTTTACATCTAAGGGTCTTCTAATATCCGTTTAGTATGCCGTTCCCGGTAACAAGAATGAGAAAGTTAAAACTTGCCCAAGATTTGTTTAGCTTTCTGGGGGCCCGGGAAGGCTTCCCGTCATTGTGAACGTTCCCATTGAAATGCATGTATTTCAAGTTTTGTCGTTCCCGTTCTGGTTACCGTTACCGTTTGTTGAGAAGCAGCCTTAATTGCGCGATTCCGGGAATCTGAATAACGGATATCAGAAGATGTGATAAATTAAAACGTTATTTTTCTTTTATTTTCTACTTAAATCAGCTAATGATTTTTACTTTCTATAGCACGTATGGAATATAGGGAAGAATTGTATTCTACCCAAATATTCGATGTCGAGATTTCTCTGTTTATATGTTTTGATATCCTGAGTCCAAAAAAACCTTTTTTAGAAAAAGGTCCGTGTGTGTCTCGCATAGCTCAAAAACGAAAAGACCTTTAAATACCAAAACTTGGTGTTTATGTTTAATATCTTTCAAGGATGTGATGCGAGATTTTCAAGAAAATTCCCCCACCAGAAACTATCCTGTATATGGAAAATGTTTTTCAAAAATGACTAACAATTTTGATTAAAATAACAATTTAAAGATATTTATATCACAAATGCAGATTTTGAATTTTATGGGAATAGCCTCTGAAGACCCTTTTTATTCTGGATGAATTTTGCATAACGGTTAAACTGTAAAACATAGAGCAAAACTTACTACACACAAAAATGTAGATCTCGTTAAAACACATAAGATGCCATATATGTTTTTCTTGTAGGGATGACTTTGCTGAGCCTCACTTGTTTTCTCATATCTCCCAGGTTTTAAAAGATCTGACTATCGCTTTAGCCTAATGTATTCCCTTATACTTAAACAAGTAACACAAATCCTGCTAATGTTTATCTCGATTAAAAGATGTAAGAATGACTTGTTTAAGAATAGTTTGTCTACGGAACAGCTATACTTAGTTATATGAATGCAATACATCAATTTTATATTACTGATTTTTACTCTCTCTCTACACGTACTATGTACGTAGTGTATAGAAAAGGTATTGTATTGCATTAAAAATTCCATTTTGAGATTTCTCGGAAATACATGTTTTGAGACCCCCCTGCTTAAAAATTCAGAACAAAGGCCGTGTGTGTGTGTCTGTATGTGTGCCTTTGGGCAGCATAGCTCAGAACCGAAAAGACCGTTAAATATCAAGTTTGGTGTCTTCCAAGGATGCGACACGAAGATTTTCAAGAAAATCCCACTACCCCAAATTGCCTTTACATGGAATATTTTTCCAAAATTTTGATTTTCTCAAAAATTGCTCTAACGATTTTGATTAAAATATCTTGTAATGTATATCTTGGATTTTCTGAGAATAGCCTCTGAAGACCTCTTCATTCTGGATGACTTTTGTAGAGCTGGCAAACCGTAAGAGCTATACAAAAATTTACTGCACAAAACATGTGGATCTCATTAAAATACACAATTTGTCATCTACATTCTTTGTAGAGTTAACCGTTTTCGAGTATTCTGGACTATTGGTTTCAATTTTAGCCGCTTTCTTCTCGTTTCTCGTTTGCTTACTCCTGACTGCAAAGAGATTGGAATTCCAATTGTTTCGCCTAGCGACCGTCTTTACCTGTGCATTTTCTTATTTCCCTTCAACATAATGTAGATTACAGATTAATCTTCTAAATATAATTTTTGTTTACCGAATGGCTAGAGGACATCATGTGAATGGAGCGTATTAGATTTTTACTTTCTCTATATTCACTATGTACATAGTGTATAGAGAATGTATTGCACTCCACCAAAAAATTCGATACCGAGATTTCACTGGAAATATATGTTTTAGGGTCCCCTGTATCCAAAAAAAGGATTTTCAGAAAAAGGCCCGTGTGTGTGTGTGTGTATGTGTGTGTGTATGTGTGTGTGTATGTGTGTGTGTCCGTGTGTCCGTGTGTCAGTGTGTCCGTGTGTCTGTGAACACGATAACTCAAAAACGAAAAGTCGGTAAAATACCAAACTTGGTATTTAAGTTTAGTATCTTCCAGGGATGAGACACAAGATTTTGAGAAAAATCCCCCCACCCCAAACTACCCTTTACATGGAACTTTTTTCTAAAATTTTGATTTTCTAAAAAATGGCTCTAACGATTTTGATTAAAATATCGTATATTAAAGTTATTTACCTGACAAATAAAATGTATATTTTGAATTTTCTGGAAACAGCCTCTGAAGACTACTTTATTCTGGATGAATTTTTGATAACTACTAAACCGTAAGAGATGGACAAAAACTTAACCCACAGAAAATGTAGAGCACGTTAAAACACACAATTTATGTTACATACATTTTTTTCGTGGAGTTGATCGTTTTTGAGATATTCCTTGTTTTTGGTTTCAGCTTTGAAAAACTTACTTTTCTCATACAGGAATTTGTCAACTCCTGTCCATACAAACAAAGGAACATCAGTCACATAGCAACCAGCTTTTGGCTTTCACTTTAACCTATGGTACTCCCTTATTTCGCTTCTACTTACAATAAAGCAAGAAATAAGACTATTTCTGCTATTTTTTCTCGATTAGCATGAAATAAATAAAAGATACGCTTATTAACAATAATAATTTACGGAGATATAGAGAAAGTCATGTGAATGGAACACATCAGATTTTTTACTTTCTGCTTACAAGGGACCAAGTAATAAGGACAATTTCTGCTAATGTTTATCTCGATTAACATGAAGTAGACAGAAGAATAAGGTTTTTAACAATAATTTGTTACAGAGATGTAGAGTAAATCATGCTAATGGAACACTTCAGATTCTTTTTATTAAAACAATATACTTTTCGATATGCATACGCTGAATCAAATCAATTATTTTTCTTCGTGTTTTTGTCCAAGCCTGGCATGAGCCCGACAAAACATTTTTCAATGTAACCCGAACTCGGCCCGTACCCATGCAGACCTCTAAAGCATAGCTCCTGTAGCTTAGGTTAGTGGAAGAATAAGTACCACGATTCTCAGAACCTGAAATGAGATTGTATAATGAAATTGGCCGTCCTCGGTGGAGTAGCTGTCAAGTCAAGAGGAGCGAAATCTTTGTTGGATATTTCCAGTAGGTAATTACTAACACGATAATGAGATCAAGTGATGGAACCGCGCTGTTCTTTGTCAACTGTAGCTTCAGAAGGGATGCTGGGAATCCCCTGGGGCCGATATTGGAACAGAGTCAAACGCGACTGTCATCAACGCCAGTCTAATTGATTGCCCCTGGCTGTCAGGTCTCCATGTTGCCAAATTGCTCGAGAGAATCAGTTCATCCTTTCATCTTATCACCATGAGATTAAACGCATTTTCATGCTGGAAGTTTGCACGACTAGTAGCGATGGGCTAAACAGTTATTTTGATGAAACAGTTTCCGTTTCAAGCTCGAAACAAGTGTAATGTCGTTGTCTGTTGGATCAAAACAGTATATGCTGAGTGGCTATCAACTCTGTAGAGATAGACTGAAGTAATCGCAGGACTTAATTGGTATTTTAAAGAAGCTTCATAATAACTATCCGCTCCGATTAGTTAAACCTTGTTCCTTATAATCTTATCCCACTGATATGTATCCTTCAGTGCCAAATTTCCTTCTTCTTGCCAATGCCCGAGCTTGTGTTGATCCAGTCAGCGAGCCTGGATCTATCCTTTTCTTTATGCAGTATTCAGCGCACTTATGGTTCATGTTACTTGGTGCAATATTGTCACACCTGCTGTTATAAATTCAGAAACTAGCTTGGCAATTGAGGAATTAACCAAGGAAATGTACTTTTCATTACAGCCAGGCGTGCATATGAGGACGCAGCTCTGTTCTATCAGAGACCACCAGAAAATGATTCTACATAACTATAATTAAAGGTGAATGGGGCTAACTGGTCTACCAATACAAGAACACAAACATTTCTTACTAACAATATTTATTATTTTACCTTATCGATGATGCGGTAGCGACCCCATGATGACCTAGGTGAGTTACGCCCCTGGCCTTCGTCTTGACAGACACTCTACATTGCAGTCAAAAGAAGAAAAGCGTGTTTTTATGAACAGTACAGTTGTCAATGTAGCCAACAAATGAAACGCTAATTCTTTACGATGTTACCACATCCTATGCCGCAGTCAGGATGTGACAATGTGCCGTGTGATTCTTTGCCCCTGAGTACAGTTGAGTGTAAATTATTGTGGGGTATTTCTACATATGCAAGTTAACTGTGGTATCGCCTCCTTTACTTTCAAAACTACAGGGTCGATACATTATAAGGAAACCACTCTCAGGATTTCTCTTCTCTGCGCGAGAGACTCCTGTAGTGGTTCTAGCAAAGGCGCACTAAAATCCTTACTTAGGGTAAATGCTGGAAATGATAACTTTGTGCTCCCAAACAGGCAGCGCATTTTGAATGTTACACAGGATTTCTGTTGCTGAGATTAGGCGAGTGAGCGAGAACATTTTTACAAGGTATACTGCCTATTTGGAAGCAGAATATTAACATTTCCAGCGTTTACTTTAAGGTAAGGACTTCAGTGCACCTTTGCCGGCGACTTTCGGTTCTCTGGCGCAGCGGAGAGAGGCCGCGAGAGGGGTTACCTTATAATTTGATGACCCTGTATAAGTAAGAAGTGTTAATTTAATCAATAACACAAGCCGTATGTGGAATAGGAGTTGGATAGGTAGAGTCAAACAGAAAAATTCAATGCCATAGCCGGGATTAGAGCTACGGATCTCCCGGTCGCTCTAACCACTTGAGCTGCAATGGTAACATGAGGCACGGCATTAAATTCCTCAACAGACTCGCATGTTTCCCGGTGAACCACGAGGTGATATCAATTTATTTTGAGATGAGTAAAATAAAAACACCTCATACTCAAACTCGTTAGCTGATTAACAGAATACAAGAAGGAATGGGCCAAATATAAGAACGGTACTCTTCTGAGCTTTTCGAAAAATAAAAAACTGCAAAAAATTGTTTATTTTTTTCTAAAAACATTCCATCCATGGCGCCTTTTATATCCAAGTCATATTGACGATTTTCCTTTAAGAACTAATTATTATTGCCTGAAAATAAGCCAGGGAATTGTTCAAATGGTTATGATAATGCAAGTTTGACAATTCTCCTTGGTACAGCTCACTAAGAGCCTTGGCTTGCCCCATCTCGGTCCATTACAGACGTCATGGATGGGGTGCAGTGGTCAGCGCTTCGATCCCTCCCGGCCAGTTAATGCGGTTCTCATGACTGGAGCCGCTACTTCTCCGTCAAGTAGCTCCTTAATTGACCCCCCCCCCGGTCCAGGTCTCCCTCTTGGCAAGCAGCAAGTTACCACCGCGCTAAGGAGCCGACCTTGACAATTCTCTGGGGATATATATATATATATATATATATATATATATATATATATATATATGACCATGATAAATAAGAAACTATATTGCACCGCACAGCGATTAGAGATGATAAGTGCACATTACAGTAATAGACATGGGTAAAGTTAATTTAATTTTCATTTCCACCCGTTGCATTTGAGCATCTGTTTCTTATAGTGGGTTTTGTTGACGTCGTTCAACAGCAAAACTAAATGACAATATCTGCTTTAACTTAATACTTTCTCTACACGTACCATGTACATAGTGTATTGTAATGCACCCAAAAATTCGATACCAAGATTTCACCTAAAATACAGGTTTTGGGTCCCCCTGAATCCAAAAAAAAAAAAATATGGAAAAAGGTCCGCTTGTGTGTATGTGTGGACGGCATAGCTCAAAAACGAAAAGGCCGTTAAATACCAAACTTGGTATTTAAGTTTGGTATCTTGCAAGGATGCGACACGAAGATTTTAGAGAAAATCCATCCACCCCCAGTTTTTTTTCTCGAATATTTTGATTTGCTCAAAAATGGCTCTAACGATTTTGATTAAAATATCGCATATTAAAGATATTTACCTGACAAATAAAATGTAAATTTAGCAGTTAATGCAGAATTCTGTAAAATTGATCCAGAATAAATTAGTCTTCAGAGGCCATTCCCAGAAAATTCAAGATATACATTCTATTTGTTAGGTAGGTAAATATCTTTAATATACGGTATTTTAATCAAAATCGTTAGAGCCATTTTTAAGAAAATCAAACATTTCGGAAAAAGGTTCCATTTAAAGGGTAGTTTGGGGTGGGGAATTTTTCTCAAAATCTTCGTGTCGCATCCCAGGAAGATACTAAACTTAAATACCAAGTTTGATGTTTTACCGAATTTTCTTTTGGGTTATTGTGTTCACGGACACACACACGGACCTTTTTCTGAAAATGCTTTTTTTGGTTACAGGGGACCTTAAAACATATATTTCCGGTGAAATCTCGGTGTCAGATTTTTGGGTAGAGTGCGATACCTTCTCCTTACACTATGTACATAGTACGTGTAGAGAAAGTAAAAACTGTGATTGCCACCGAATATACCAGCCCAAACGTTGAAACCCCAAAGAATTTGTAAGGCCGCCTCTCGCATCCAATGTAAGCTTTATCAGTGCTCCAGTAATGCATGTTATGGTGATTTACATGCCCTGTGCTGTGGAACCCTGCATCGTTTGTAAATAATACAGTTGCCCAAAATGTGGTTCTTGGAAATGTGGATCAGAAAATATAAGATTAATGTACATTTTATTTATGGTGGAAATATCTTTAACATATGATAATTTAATCAAAACTGATACAACCAGTTTTGAGAAATCAACACTGTTGAAAAATCTTCTATGTAAAGGATTAAGATTGAGTGATTTTTTTCTCATAATTTTCGTATCACATCTTTGGAAGATACTGAACTAAAGTACCACTTTTGATGTTTATCCGACTTATCGTTTATGAACTATGTTGTTCAAATGTACTACACACGGATCTTTTTTCCAAAATTGCTTTTTACGGATTCATAGGGCCTCAATGTGTATATCCAGCGAAATCTCGCTATCGAATTTTTGGTTGGAAAGGTAACACCTTCTCTATCTACTACATGTGCGTGGTAGAGAAAGTAGAAGTGTATCCCAGCAGGAATTAATTCACCATCCGACGTGGCTTACATAAGATATAACTAAACACGCTGTTGGGGAGAACAAAACAGCAACAAAGGTTATCGTGTAGGGAGGAACACGGACATTAAAATACAATTATCTCGGGAATGGCTGACAGTGGGACGGGCTGCTGATAAGAATACAAAGCGAGGTTGTGAAACAATAACGTTTGTAGCAAAACAACCCTTTGAGAGCGAGGACGCTTTCATAAACAGTGATCGATTGATTCAGTGGAAAAGTGCTGTATGTATGTTCGTATGTCGTCGTCAGAAGAGGATCAATGGGCCAATGGAAATGTTAAAAGTACACTTCCTTGCAAAAAATGTTAGCAGTCTTTCATCACAGGAGCGCCCAACAAAACTTAACATTTGAACTGACACATGACAAGCCTAGAGTAATAAGGTTAAGGTGAATTTTTATCAAAAATTGTTAAAAAAAATGGTTTTTTCAAGTGGTGAATTTGAGCTACCTATTAACCGAAAACATATATGGACAGGCGGATGCTTATTAATATTCGTAGGCACGCCTAATTTATACCTTTTTTTCTCGCAAACCTTTTCTCAGCATTATTCCATTCCAAAATGATCCTGACGATGAACTTGTTTACTAATGCGTTTCAAAATTTATTTTGCATCTCCAAAGTAGTCTCACCTAGACGGCCCGGGTTCCATCCCAAGCGACCACATGTGGGATTTGTGGTGGACAAAGCGGCGAAGGGACAGGTTTTCTCCAGTTTCCTCCACCATCGCATTCCACCGTTGCTCCATCTTCATTCCATGTATCATCAGTGTCATCGCCTGCGGTGATATTTGTAGTAAAAGTGGGCGTTAAACAGCATAATTTCACCCATTTCATTCTTCGTCCGATATGACCAACGTTAAGTTGCCAACAGAAATATAATTATATACATGAAAAGTGCTTTGATATTAAATCGTTAAAATATGTGCCAGTTATGTTTTATGTTCAGCGCATGTAGTAAAATGTTTAAATTAATCAAAGCGAATAGTGAAAGGAGAGAAAAATCTCATCAATAGAGAAAATGGGTATTAAGACATTTCACTATCAAGTCAAACTGCTTCGCTCATGTTTAAGCAAACTTTTTCTAGTAAATACATATTTTACACTGAGTAATTCAAGTTGAAGTATGCTTGCTACAATCAATTTGTGTTAGAAGTTATCCTATTTCAGTGTATTTTTTAAAGTTATTATCTATTATTCCTTAAGGTCGTTCTAACTACGTGGTCATATCGGGTGCATTGGTTCATCTATGACGGTGTAAGCCAGACACATAACCTTAGTTGTGTAGTTGCCTTGAGGAACTTGTATTTAGTTGAATTTAGTTGATCTTGTGCTTAGACTTTTGTAACATCGACTTGAGAAATATGTAGACAAATGATTTTAGTTGCGAATGACCTGCACCATTTGCTTTGCTCTGTAGGGTGAACTTCGGTACGTGGTATTGGATATCCAATCCGGTATTTACCTCAGAATTGAGCAGTAAAATAACCATAGCCGGATAGGAACCCGTGACCTCCCGGTTTCGAATTTCTCTTGGAATTGCACTTCACAGTAAACTGGTATCCCTCGGATATTTTATAAGTAGAATGCCAATATTTTCAGAATTTTCTAGAAGTTTACCAACTCCCACCTTGAGACGACTGTTTGTGTATTACACAGAGTTGAGTTTTTCTCTGCCATCTTCCCTTTCGTTGATTGGATAGCAAACACACAGGTTCTTCATAGAATTTCTATCATCAAATTGTTTAAAGGTCACTGCATTTAAGTTTTCTAAGACGTTGAGACTCGCTTTCGTTGATCCTGTTCAATAAATCGATATGTTCTCCGTTAAATAGAGTTTCCTGAGTTTACTACTTCAGGCTCTCTTCTTCCACCCATTTACTGTACTAACTAAAAATGAGCAGTAAAATCAGATGTGCTCCATTCACATGACTTTCTCTACATCTCTGTAACAAATCATAGTTAGAACGCTTATTCTTCTATCTACTTCCTGCTAATCGAGATAAACATTAGCAGAAATGATTTCTTGTCAGTAGAAGGGAAATCATGGAATACACCAGACTAGAACGATAGTCAAATCTTTTAAAACTGGTTGCCATGTGGATGAATTCCGTTTCTTTGCACTGCCAGGAGCTGACAAATTCCCGTATGTGAAAAGTGTGTCTTTTAAAACTGAAACCAATAACAAGGAATATCCCAAAAACGGTCAACTCCACGAAAAAATATGCATATAACATAGATTGTGTGTTTTAACGAGCTCTACATTTTTTGTCAAGTAAATTTTTGTCAATCTCTTATGATTTACCAATTATGCAAAATTCCGCAAAGTTCATCCAGAATAAAGTTGTCTTCAGTGGATATTCCCAGAAAATTCAAGATATAAATCTTATTTGTCATGCAGATATTTTTATTTTATCAAAACCGTTAGACATTTTTGAGACAGTCAACATTTTCGAATTTTTTTTCTATACAAAGGATGGTTTGGGGTGGGGGGATTTTCCTCAAAATCTTCGTGTCGCATCCCTGGAAGATACTAAACTTAAACTTGGTATTTTACCGACTCTTCGTTTTTGTGTTATCGTGTTCACACACACACACACACACACACACACACACACACACACCTTTTTCTGAAAATACCCTTTTTGGACTCGGGGGACTCTAACATGTGTATTTCCGGTGAAATCTCGGTATCGAATTAGAGTGGAATGTAATACGTTCTCTATACATGTGTATATAGTACCTGTAGAAAAAGTAAAAGTTGTCGGTATTTTGACCTGCGACATTCTAAAGCGAGACACAGATTAAAAATTCGTATCTGCGTATATTTGTGACGTGTAATTGATACGGTGAAGAAGTATAGGATTGTTATAGCGCTGACAGAATATAATACACGACACCCGGACGCACCCATTTCGCAGACTTCTGTATAAGGAACGGGAAACGTGGGCTTCCTCTTCAGTAACGGTCCGGGCGACCTTGGACATAAGACGGAGCCTTGTTCGCTCGTGGACATAACAGTTTGATGCGGTCCATTTGAAGTTGAGTGTGGTTTACTGTGCTTTTATTACCTCGACTCCAGATGCCAAGGTAAAGGAGAAGCAATTCTAGTTTCTAATCTTCAGAAACAACAAGCTGTGTTACAGTTTACATATTCTAATGCTTTTTGAACTTCTTTTTAATTTTATAATGTACATAGCAAGTAGAAAAAATACTACATTCCACCCAAAAAATTGATACTGAGGTTTCACATGGCAACCAGCTTCGAGGACCCCCAAAATAAAACATTTTTACTTTCTCTACATAATACATGGATTGCACTCCACCCAAATATTCGATATTGGCGTTTCATAGGAAATATATGTTTTAAGGGTTCCTTTATCCAAAAATTTTTGTTGTTGTTGAAAAAAGGTCCTTATGTGTGTCTGACCACGATAACTCAAAAACGAAAAGTTTTAAAATCGGTAAAATATTAAATTTGGTATTTAAGTTTAACATATTCCAGAGATGCGATACGTAGCCTTTGAGAAAATTCTCCCCGTCTCAAGCTACCCTTTACATGAAAAAAAATTTGATTTAAAATGGTTCCTACGATTTTGATTAAAATATCGTACCTATATTAAAGATATTTATATAACAAATAAGTAGTATATCTTGAATTTTCTGGGAATAGCCTCCGAAGATCACTTTATTCTGAATGAATTTTTCTGAAGTTTTAAAGCTGGTAAACCGTAAGAGATAGACAAACATTTGCTGCACAGAAAATGTAGATCTCTTAAAACACACAATTTATGTCATGTGTGCTTTTTTTTTTTAAGAGTTGGTCATTTTTTTTAGATATTCTTTGTATTAGTTTCAGTTTTAAAGCACTTGAAGCTTTTCTGATGCGCGAATTTGTAAACTCCTGGCCATGCAAAGAAACGGATTTCAACCACATGACAATCAGCTTTTAGTAGTGTTGAAGAAGATGACATAATTAAGAATATACCACTCCCTTTATAAACAAACTATTGATTGAAAATCTGATGTGTTCTATTCACATGAGTTGGCTATATCTCTGTAACAAATTATAGTTAAAAAGCTTATTCTTCTATATACTTCATGCTAACCGAGATAAACATTAATAACTTGTTTCCTTATAAGTAGAATGGAAATGAGAGAGTACACTATGCTAAACCTGAAATTAAATGTTTCAAAAGGGGGTTGCCATGGGATTGAAACCCGTTTCTTTGCGTGGCCAGGAGTTGACAAGTTTCCGCAGGAGAAAAGTTTTAAGTATTTTAAAACTGAAAGCAATAACAAGTAATATCTCGGATACGGCTAACGCTACGAAAAAAATATTTATGGCATAAATTGTGAGTTTTAAGGAGATCTACATTTTTTGTGTAGTAAATTTTTGTCTATCTCTTACACTTTACCACTTTGCAAAATTCAGAAAAATTCATCCAGAATAAAGAGGTCTTCAGGGGTTAATCCCAGAAAATTCAAGATATACATTTTACTTATCATGTAAAGATCTTTAATATAAGAGATTTTAATCAAAATCATTTGAACCATTTTTGATAAAACCAAATTTTAGAATTTTTTTCCATGTGAAGGGTAGTTATGATTGGGGGAATCTCTTTAAAATCTTCGTATCGTATATACTTGGAAGATACTGAACTTAAATACAAGTTGGATATTTAACGGACTTTTCGTTTTTGAGCTATTCTGCCCCCTCTCCACAATCACACACACACACACAGACACGGCTTTTTTGTAAAAATGTTTTATTTTGGATTCAGAGGGTCTGAAAACATAAATCTCCCGCGAAATCTCGGTATCGAATTTTTGGTTGCAATACAATACCTTCTCTGTACACTATGTACATAGTACCTATAGAGAAAGTAAAAGCAGATCAGTAAGTATAGAAGATTGCATCTACATCCTGTAAAATTTTCAATGGATATCTAAATAAAGTTTGGGGTAGAGGTCTTCGGAGAGGGCTCGGCAACTGGTAAACACATGGTAGCAGGGAGTGTCTATCTTTGTTGTATAATGCCTCGTATTGCAGTTTATAATGTTGGGAACCGGAAGCAATCCAACACGAATCTATCAACGTACTTTTATGGCTGCCTAAGGGGAATCTTTGTTATTTTAGAAAGTGACGGAATAAATGTTTACTTTTCGGCAAAGTTCTGCACGCAGGAAATTCACTTTGTAGCTTCATTACGCAACACATGCTAGTGAGTAAGTGTAAATGGCATGTTTTTATGGACGCTCTTTAACTGCAGTGGTTCTCAGTGTCCCCTTTTAAATTGGGCGTGAAAGACCGCTTAATTTTGCTCAGAGGCCTCTCTATTAGGCTTGGGGTTCTTTTACATGCCGTAAATCTACGACAGGGGACCAACGGCTTTACTTCCCTTCCGAAGCCATGCTAAGGATTTTTACACCCGAAAAAATCCATCGTCCTCCGCCGGGTTTGAACCCGTGACCTTGGGTATATGAAGTCAGCATGGTAACCATTCACCACGGAGGGCGACATGTTAGTGAGTAACACAGCTTCCAAGGGGAAAAAAAATCTGATGTGTTCCCTTCACATGACTTTCTCTACATCTCTATAACAAATTGTTGTTAATAAGCTTATTCTTCTATCCACTTCATGCTATTCCAGATAAGCATTAGAAAAAACGGTCTTATTACTTAGTTCCTTGTAAGTAGAAGGGGAATAAGGGAATATATTGGCTAAATCGATAGTAAGATGTTTTAAAACGTGGTTGCTATGGGTATGAAATCCCCTTCTTTGTGTGACCAGGAGTTGACAAGTTCCTGTATGAGAAAAGTTTAAGTATTTTAAAACAAATCAATATCACGAAATATCTCGACCACGAAACAAATGTATATGACATCAATTGTGTTTTTATTGATATCTGCGTCTTTTGTGTAATAAATTTTGTGTATCTCTTGGTTTGCCAGTTATGCAAAATTCAATAATCATAATCTTAAATATGAGATTTTAATCAAAATCGTTAGTCATTTTTGATAAAATAAAATATTTAAACCTTTTTTCCATGTAAAGGGTAGTTTGGGGTGAAGGGATTTTGTTGAAAGTCTTCTTGTCGCATTCTTGGAAGGTACTAAAATTAAATGCCAGGTTTGGTATTAAACGGTCTTTTCGTTTTTGAAACACACGGATCTCTTTTCTCAAAATGCTTTTTTTTTTTTTTTGGATTGAGGGCGACCCAAAACATGTATTATCGGTGAAATCTCGGTATCGACTTTTTGGATGCAATACAATACCTTCTCTATGCACTATGTATATAGGACTTGTAGAGAAAGTAAAAAGGTTGTTCTCAATTTTGATACCAATTAATTATAAAGAAGCCTATTCACATTCACTGCTATAACTGTTTAAAAGTTTTCCGTTATAAATGAATTCTCATACTGTTGCGATAAAATGCGATCAACCAAGCTGTGAAGCTTGTTTTATTGTGTGTTAATACTGTAATAATTTCAATTATTTTTGCTGGTATTTTTCCTACGACTGCCAATGAAACTGTTACGTATGTGTATGTTCATATCTGAAGTATAAATTCCTATGCAAGAGAGAAAATACAGAAATTCTTCTACCAATCATCTACATGTATTAGGTAACCTATGAAAACTGGCCTACGTACATCAAGTGCAAAATATTACTATAACACAGCACTGAAGGAACTATCTGTTCTTGCTTTCCTTATAATTAGTCACGTAGGTGATTCGCAGCAGCATTGAGTAAATTTCAAAGACCTTGGAATTAAATTTGTTCTCTTCGCTTTACTCAAAGAGCAACCAGCTGGGGACCCCTGTTATAGATAAACCGATACTACATCTAGTTTCAGTAACATTGGAGGATTTATGTACCTCAGCGACGGTAAATTTCTCAATCCCACGAGTGGAAAACTTGTGTTTATGACGAAGAACCCAATTAGTAAGAAAGACACGCATATTTAGCGCCTGAAGGCAGCTGCACAATTATTCCCTGTGCGACTGAACTTCTACGAGAAGACCTCGGCTAAAAATTAGCAGTTGCTCTACTGAAAACTTCGTAATGAACCGTATTAGCACGGCCTGCGTAAACTTTGGGAACCTGGTAAAGCTGTAACAAAACTTCTTCAGCATCTGCATTATTACTTCATGAAAGTTAAGGTTTCGGGGTGGAAGAGAGGAGAAAAGAGGGCGACAATCTTGAATTAATGCTCCGTTTTGATAACCTATTGTTGTAGAAAAACTACTTCAGCCGAGCGTTCTAGAACTTCGGGTTAGCAGCTACACAAAATGAGTCAAAAGCCTGTTATATCAAAGAATGAATTAGGAAGTCACATTCACATTTGTTATAACCATTTCATAAAGGGCGATTCAACCAAATTTTTACTTTCTCTACAAGCCAGGTATAGTAAAAAGTTCTATACCAAAATTTCACTGAAAATTCAGTTTTAAAGTATATTGGATTAGGAAAAAGGTGTCTATGTGTGTCGAAGATTTTTGTTTGTTAATTATTAGAGCTCGGATTCTTACGTTAATTACTCATTCTATTCCTCTAATAGAGTCTTCAGATTCACTGGGTATTTGCCTCCAGTCTGTTGTCCTCGCATGATGTCTGTACTAGAGAGCGAGTTTATCACGCATTGTCTTTTGCATAGGACCTAGGAACGATGAGTAGAATGGGGCGGATGCCAACAGTTTCGAGGTCATTTATTACCTTTCTAATGTTTACATTTGCTTACGTCTCACAAACTCGCAATCATAACATTTATGCTGATAGGTAACTCAAATAGTTGGACGGTTACGGTAACATAAAGGAATTTAATGTCACAACTTCTCCATTACAATAAAGGCTTGTTCATACTCTTTACAGCAGCAAATAAAACTGGCCTACAGGAATAAACACACACATTCTATGATCGGTGGTCACTCCCATCTCGCGTGAAAAGAATGCACAAAATGTCCTGATGGAAAAACACTTCTGCACTGGCCAGTGCATCAACCTGTTTACCAAGTCAAGCCAGTTCAAGGTTTATTCCGCACCTCCCCTTTGAGACAATGGGCTCGCTGAACTAATAATGGCAGCCATTCATTATTTTTTTTTATAAAAAAACTGTTCCGGAGGGTTGCCGAGACTCCGGCGCTGTATTCCTTTTCCTCTTTTCCAGTTTCCCTACATTTGATTTACCGTTTGCTTTCTGCTTCCAAATATACAAATATACACACATTAACAAACACAGAGACACCCATGCCCAAGGCGGGATTCGAACCCACGATCCCGTGCGCCACGAAGTACCAAAGTGAGGCACTTTAGCGAGCGCGACCACGGGGACCGGCATTAAAGATACCTACGGAGATTTGAACCTCCAACTCCCTCAACATCTCAACCTATACCAACACGCTAACCATAGCGCTATTCATTTAAACCCACTGGCGCTTAAGACCTAATAAATCTGAAAACCCAGTATATGGACATACGCAAACAAAAATATGAATAGTTACACCGAAGTTTTATTTTACACACAGTTACATATTACCTACATATTTTGCACAATGTCACATAAAATAAATATTTTGCGTTTCTTTTGTAGTTATATTGTTTTATTTCTCTATGCCTTCCTATATTTTTCTTTCTTTAAAAATGAAAATAAATGCAGTTAATGTGTCCTGAAAGTTCCAGAATGTAATTGATATTCCTATTAACCCTGGCTAGTGTAGTTTCTTCACTATATGCAAGATCATGAATGGTGAATTGTAGCCTTCGGAGCTTAACCTCCAGGAAAAAGTCTTGATCAAGAACAGGAAACTATTGAGACAAATTCACTCTAAATATGTATTCTTATTTTTAAAGAAATATAGACTGGTATTCAGAGAAAGAAAATGTAAATATAATAAATAACTAAGCAAATAAATGGCTAATGTTTATTTTTATGTAAGATTCTGCAAAGTATGTGCGCTGAAATATAGGTGTTAAATGTACACAGAAATATTTTATTTTAAACAAGTAATTTGACATAAACTCTGGTCTGTGTTTTCAAATGTATCAGTCCGCCACTGACTGATGGTGATACCATTTCAGAACGCATCAAAAACGACATTATGACATTAACTTCGCACAATAGGCAGGATTTCTTTTTGAGTTCGAAACTTTTCATCGTAAGAATAACTCCATGGCACGAGAGCTCACAAGGATCATTGGCCTAACACCCGGCCGCTGCGTCCCCCATCTCGGTCCATGACAGACGTCATGGATGGGATGCAGTATTGGAGGGTGAGACGTGGTCAGCGCCTCGAATCCCTCCCGTCCGGTTAATGCGGTCCTCATGACCTGGAGCCGCTACTTCTCCATCAAGTAGCTTCTCAATTGGTCCCCCCCAGGGACCTCACGAGGCTGAGTGCACCCCGGTCCAGGTCTCCCAGCGGGGGGAAAATCCCCACGCCGGTACTGGGAATCGGACCCTGATCTCCCGCTTGGTAACCAGCTGCACTACCACCGCGCTAAGGAGGCGACCAACACTTCTTTGTATGGGCTTTAAAAGAAAAAAAGTTAACCCATGGCAGGAAACGAACCTATGACCTGCGGGCCATAAGCCATGGTGTTATACATTAAAACACAGGTAATGCCTCTAGAGTAGGCATCACTCGCACTGACAAGGGATCTGTTCGAGATTTGAGAGAACTTTATGGCAGTAAATCTTGAAACGCGAATAAACAGTTGCTGAAAATCGATATTTCTAAACTCGCATATCACTTTTAAAAACATTCCATATTTTCTTATAACTTTGATTTAACATCTGCATTTGAAACCAATCTGTTTAACACCTTATAACTGCGTTATGTTTAGCCGTGATCCATGCATTTCCTATCTGAAATTACTTATATCAGGCACGTTTAATCTCTTAAATTATTTCGGTGTAGTTTATTAACATCCTATATTAAAATATGTAAAATTAAACTGTAGTACAACAATGTACATACCTCAATTCGTAGATATTTTCTGTTTCTCCACCCATAAGGGAATAGAAGCCGGGTTATATAGGGTCATTTATATAGAACCGACACATTTCTTTCGTTAATTGTTTCAAAACGTGTTATGCTAGCGACAACTTATTATACCTACATTTTAGAGGAATTTTGGGAGATAATGTACCTCTATAGCAAATGCTGAAAATGCCCTCCATCCTGCATAAGGCACAACATGTTGCTGGCGTTCCATTCTACTGACCACTAGTTGGAGGACTCTGTTGTCAGGAGCTTGAATCTCCTTTGTGATGTGATGTCTGGGGACGTGTGGCGTAAACCCTGTCTTTTAAATAAATAAGTCCGGCGATGTCAAATCCGGAGATCTCGGTGCCCACAGGTTCCTGGAAATTATCCAGACGCCAAAGAAACTTGCAATTAGGTTTATGGATTCATTTGATGAATGGCATGTAGCGCCATCTTGCTGAAAATGTCGAAACAGCTGCCAACATTGCAATTGGGAATAAAACATAAACATCTGCGCATCTAGTGACAAGGAATCGAAGCTCCAGAATATTCTGGTTAATTTGGTGGTAAAATTGGGTCATTGAATGAATTTCCAATGGAATAATTAAGTGTCAGTTTTACATAAATGACTCTGTAGATAATGACCCTTATGAATTTTGTTTTGTTGAACCTGGATACTTTATGCTTGTGAGGATGAAAAAGAGCCCTGTACTGCAGTCATACCCAGATTAGCGAAATATAAAAGTTGCTGTTAATTATGGATATAATCCTGTGATGATATTGGTATTGAATGCTTCAGCTGATGAATGAACTTTGCTAATTGTTGATGTTTGAGTTACCTACGAAAATGTAAAAGCACAATATTTCTTAAGCCATTACGTTCATTTTTGTACCACGTGCCTCCTTGTTATGTGTAACAAGTTCTAAGATGTTGGGACAAAAGTATCAAGTAGTCTTTAAGAAAAACAACATTTTTATTAACTACTCTATTAAAAACACTCTTGTGCTTCAGTGGTCATAATTTTGTAATAAAACTTTAAATTACACTCCGAGAATATCACTTTAAAAATTATCGGATGGGTTTCAAATTAATTAAATATTACTATAAAAAAGACAGGATAAATTATTCCTTCATAACTTTTAAATCATTTTGTTTTAAGTATTTTATTAATCTGGTTTATACAAATACATACTTTAATTTTGTACATTCGATAACTTTTATTTATTGTGATTTTAACTTGTATAGTAGAAAACTCAAACTGATGGTTGGAATGTGCACAGCAAGGAATATTTTGAACATTTACGTGCGTTGGAAAATACATTTAGAGAAACACACCTTTTAATATTTTAAATACCATTTGTAACTATTAAAACTACTATTTAAAAGATCACGCGACAAGAGTTTAAATTGCAAGAGGCTAAAAATAGCTTCGGCATATTAATGTGTAATGAACACGTTATATTAACATTTTCAAGAATTTTGGTCAATTTTCACAGGTTGGTCCCCTTAAGAAGTAGAAAGAAGACATCGCTTTTCTAAGAACACTTTGTAGAAATGAGTAGAGAAATTTATGCGAATGCAAGACTAGCATTTTGTGCTTCATTCCTGTTACATTAGTTATAACTCTTGTATTTTTCTTTGTAAGAGAGTAAATTTTCCTTTCTCTACGCTTGAATTAATCTCGTAGTCGTTAGGCAGGGGGGAAAATGCAACTAAAACTCGCCTTTCCAAGATTACAGGCACTGTGGTCATGTATACCACTGTAAATCTGCTCCCGCCCTAAGGGTTTTTATTGCATCACACCGTTGCGCCGGGTAGATATGCCGGTTGTGTAAATTAAAAATCGATTTTTGAGTTTAGGGGCCGTAAATCTCTGCAAGAGGGGCGCTGAAACGGATCCTCCCCCTCGCACCCTTTATTTTTCCGGAGTTGGCTACGCTATATCACTGCGAACGGTTTTTTTGTTTGTTTTTGTTTTGCTGTGTTACCGTCCTTTAATGTGCCAAGCTAACAAATGAATGCGTTCCTATCTACCGTTCGATTTTTTTTTTTATTTTGTTTCCTGCTACTTTATTTAAATTATGAACAAATAGTAGCGTGAGGTTTTGGCAGCATGTCGAGAAGGTCGCGAGGAAACAGTGTGCGCTGTTTCCAAGTTTTGGACGTTGCATGTAAATCTGGTTGCCATTAAAACCATGTGAGGAAAGAATTGCACTGCAATAACTGTTTCCGTGGTAATTAAGCTGGAAATTATTATTCCGCGTTTTGCACAATTCTTGTTATACTCAGACAACGGAGTTTCCGGTTGAGTTTTTAAACAAGCATCTCGATTCTCATTCTGTGTTCATTAAAAAAAAAAAAGAAAATAGAAAACAATTGACGTTAAAGTTTCCTCTTTCCCTTTCTCTTCTACACCTTTCTAGAGCATTGATGGTTTAAAGGAGATATTAAACTCTGTTTAATTTTCAGACGATAATAATTGAAACCTTATTTTATGGTTAACCATATTTCATTATACGATATTTTGAGAATTTGAAACACAAGTTGTAGAACATACGTTTTACTTTCTCTACACGTCCTATGTACATAGTGTATAGAAATGGTATTGCATTTCGCCCAAGAATTCGATACCGAAATCTCACCGGAAATATACGTTTTAAGGTTCCCTGTATTCAAAAAAAGTATTTTGAGAAAAAAGATCCATGTGTGTGTGCGTTTGTGAATACGATAATTCAAAAACGAAAATTCGGTAAAATACCAAACTTGGTATTTAAGTTTAGTATCTTTCAGGGATGCGACACGAAGATTTTGAGGGAAAAAAAACCACCACAAACTACCCTTTACATGAAAAATGTCGAAAATGTTGATTTTCTCAAACGAGTCTTAACGATTTTGATTAAAATCTCTTATATTTAAGGTATTTATGTGACAAATAGAATGTATATCTTCGTTTTTCTGGGAATAGCCTCTGAAGACATGTTTATTTTAGATGAATTTTGCGGAAGTATGCATAACTGTAAGCTGTAAGAGATAGATAAAAACTTACCACACACAAAATGTAGAGCTCATTAAAACACACAATTTATGTTATATACATTATTTTCGCGGAGTTGACAGTTTTTGAGATACTCCTTGTTATTAGTTTCAGCTTTGAAATACTGATACTTTTCTCATACAGGAATTTGTCATCTCCTGTCCATACAAACAAAGGTACTTCAATCACAGCAACCAGATTTTAAAAGATTTGAATATCGATTTAGCCTATTGCATTCCCTTATTTCCCTTCTACTTATGAGGAAGCAGGTAATAAGACTCTTACTGCCAATTTGTTCTGGATTAGCATGAAGTAAATGGAAGAATAAACTTTTTATCAATAATTTGTTGCAGAGATGTAGAGAAAATCATGTGAATGGAACACATTAGATATTTTCTTTCTCTACACGTACTTTGTGGATAGTGTATAAAGAAGGTATTGCATTCCACCCAAAAATTTGAGATTTCACCGGAAATAGACATTTTAGAGTCTCCTGTATAAAAAAAAACATTTTTAGAAAAAGGTCCTTGTGTCCATGTCTCAGTGTGTCTGTGAACACGATAAAGTCGGTAAAATACCAAACTTGGTATATAGGTAAGTTTAGGATGCGAGACTAAGATTTTGGGAAAAATTCCCCTCCCCACCCCAAACTACCCTTTACATGGAAAATGTTTTCTTAAATTTTGATTGTGTCAAAAATGGTTTTAACGATTTTGATTAAAATACCGTATATTTGAGAGATTTACACGGCAAGTATAACGTATATCTCGAATTTTCAGGGGATGGCTTCTGAAGATCTCTTTATTCTGAATGAATTTTCGTCTTATGTATGCGAGAGTGAATGTGTGTGTGTGTGTGTGTGTGTGTGTGTGTGTGTGTGTGTGTGTGTGTGTTTGTTTGAGGAAAATAAAACGATTTAAACCCATCGTAAAGAACCTACAGACAGCGAGTTGTTTAAAGTGCAAAGCACCCGATATAACCTTAGATGTTAAAGGGGGCTATAGAAATGAGACAAAAAAAAATACAAAAACAAACAAACAAACTTGCTACACAAGAAATGTGGATCTTGTTAAAATATACAATTTAAGTCGTATACATTCTTTTTTATCATTTTTGGGATATTCCTTATTATTGTTTCAGTTTTAAAATACTTTAAAACTTTACACATACGAGAATTTGTCAACACCTGACAAGGCCAAAGAAAGAAGAAGCAAAACAAACAAACAAAACCCCGATTTCATCCACATGGCAACCAGCTTTTAAAAGATTGGACTATCGCTTTAGTCTCATGTATTCCCTTGTTTACTTTCTGCTTACAAGACAGCATTTCTGCTAATGTTTATCTCGATTAGCATGAACTAGAGAGAAGCATAAGCTTCTGTCATAGATGTAGAGAAAGTCATGCGAATGGAACTCATAAGATTTTTTAATATTGCTTACTCTTTTATGTATTGCAAAAGCACGTACGGTATGTGGACCGGTGCGGTTGATGGAGATCAATGTGTGCATACTGTTACTTCAATGAATACATTTATTCGTTTATATTCTTCCCGACCAACGTGTGATACACATTCACTGTCTTTTCGGCTGTCACTTGTTGAAAAGCTGCTTACACAAGATGTCGCACCTAGACTAATTTGTTTTGCATACTTTATGATGCGTTCGGAAACATCAGTAAGTTCTACCGTTAATACAAAAATATTGTTTAATTAAAAAGCAAGGTGTTTTTCATTATACTTATTGTATAGTCTATGATAAATTATTTCCTTGCTTATGTTTCACTACACTAGTATTACACGTTTCCGCTATTGCTTGCTAACAAGAAGTAGCCGTTGAACTGCAGAACTGATATACATTGCTGTATAAAGAAATAATGGGTAAATGATCAGCAAACTTTGTTCCTTAATCATTCATACTATATTATTTAGACAACATTGCATAGCGAGTTTTCTCACTCGGAAAGTTGAGAGAAACTATTTTGTTCCGAAGAAAAACAGTAAAACGTTCAGCAACCAATCATAGCCATTGCAACCAGTTGCTTTTGTTTACATTACCAGTGAAGTAAGCCTGGACGGAGATTAGAGCAATCTATATAGAACTATCACATTTTTTTTAAAATACAGTTCCGTAGTCTGATCGGGACTCCGACACTGTATACCGTACTTTTTATTTAGCTAATTTGTTTACTGTGATAACTGTATGATTACTGAATTTCTGTTTTACTTTTTACACAAACATATAACACCCATGCCCATGGCGGGACTCGAACACCACGATCCCCTGCGCTGCGAAACACCAAAGCGAGACGCTTTGGCGAGCGCGGCCATGGGGACCGGCAGTATTGAGAGCTGCGAGGTATCCAGACCTCACCCCTAAATAACCAATGTGAGCGCCATGGGCATGGGTGTTATATGTTTGTGTATGTGTGTAGGTAAATAAAAAGTAGGGTATACAGTGTCGGAGTCCCGATCAGACTCCAGAACTGTATTAAAAAAAAAAAAAATATTCGGGGGTACCATGCATCTATACCTAATACTTTTTGCGTTAGATATTTAAATGTTTGAGTTCTACATTCAACTTTTTGCTAGATAAGGAATGAAAGGAGTCAAAACCACGTTATTGCTTCGTACGTGTTCCCAAAGAGTTGATGAATTATAGTTCTCGATAGACTGGCTGTATTTCCTATGGGCACAGTGCAACATTCATACTTCATGTCTAAATGAAAACGTGCAAAACAACGGAGGAAGTAGTAGAGGTACTCTTGTAACATGCAGAGCTAACTGAATTGTGAATGAAGTTGCTTTAACTGACACACTAAATCATAATGCTGCAATAGCCTAAGGCTGGTGATCGACTCTCCATCATTGACTAGCTATAATACTTGCTAATGATATCCAAGGTGAATTTGAGCTCTTGGAACAATGATGATTTCAGGACAACCTATAGATTTATAACTCCCGTTTTGCGTCAAACTTAGCTACGCTTATGGAAGGCCTACACTCGCCAGCAAGTGCGTATTCGTTGAAACTTATTTATCAGTTTCCATATCGTTTTATTCGTTAGTCGTTTATAAATTTCTGTTGAAACCGTAGTCGCAGCTCATCTCACGGAGTACCCTGTAGACGCCATGTGCAATACGTTCAGGAATAGTTAGCATACTACTCAGTGATCAACCTGTTACAAAAAGACATTGCTTAAGTTACCTTAATCACGAAAAAATCTGATGCGTACCATTCACATGACTTTCTCTATATCCTTGCAACAAGTTATTCTTAAAAAGCGTATACTTCTATTTACTTCACGCTTATCAAAAATTTAGCAGAAATAGTCTTATTACTTGCTTCCTTGTAAGTAGAAGCGAAATAAGGGTTAAAGTGATAGTCAAAAGCTGGTTACTATGTGACTGAAGTTCCTTTGTTTGTATGGACACGAGTTCACAAAGTCCTGTATGAGAAAAGTGTGTTTTTTTATAGCTGAAACCAAAAACGAGGAATATCTCAAAAACAATCAACTCCACGAAAAAAATGTATGTAACATAAATTGTGTATTTTAATGTGCTCTACATTTGTTGTGTGGTAAGGTTTTGTCCATCTCTTACGGTTTAGCAGTTATGCAAAATTCCGTAAAATTGACCCAGAATAAAGTAATCTTCAGAGACTATTCCCAGAAAATTCAAAATATACATTTTATTTGTCGTGTAAATATCTTTAATATACGATATTTTAATCAAAATCGTTAGATCCATTTTCTAGAAAATCAAAATTTTCGAAAAAAGTTCCATGTAAAGAGTAGTTTGGGGTGGGGGGATTTTTCTCAAAATCTTCGTGTCGCATCCCTGGAAGATACTAAACTTAAATACCATGTTTGGTATGTTACCGACTTTTCGTTTTTGAGTTATCGTGTTCACAGACACGGACCTTTTTCTGAAAATATTTTTTTTGGATACAGGGGACCCTAAAACATATATTTCCGGTGAAATCTCGGTATCGAATTTGTTGGTGGAGTGCAGTACCTTCTCTATACACTATGTATATAGTGCGTATAGAGAAAGTAATAAATAAATTAAAGGAAAATAGTCTGATTGTAATGAATTCTGTGTATTATAGAGGGGAAAATTATCTGAATACTTCAATAAGCCTTTGAAATTCCAGAGTTTCATCATGATTAGCATTCAGAGCATAGAAGCTCGAGCTTTATAGAAACAGCAGTAGTCTATAGAAATAACCTGAATAGGTTACTGGAAGAATCGAGGACATCTCACAGGGGTTGAGTATTTAAGCTTCAGAAATAGACGGCTTTGTTTTCCGAATCAGTGTAACATAAGACCTTTATCCCTTTAAAAGCACATACAGGACAATGTGTAGTGATGTCTCTTTGGTACCGTTCGGATTCCCATCTGATTTACTGAAGAGTAACACAAGTACCTACAGAGAATGCCTGTTGAACTTTTTCCAGCTGCAGAACAATAGCAAATATATGATGGGTCGGTATTTTTTTTCCTCAATACATTCACTCTAATGGACGGAAACAAAAAAAAAAAACAAAAAAAAAAAAAAACATACACACACACGTCTGCAGCAGGAAAAATTGTATTTGAGTGATCGTAAATTGTTTTGTGCAGTCGTTGGTTACTATGGTTACTGCCACGTTGCATAGGGGTGTGAGAAACCGAGTTAGAGTGGGATGTAATTAATTTATCCAACTGTACAAGCGTTTTAAATTGTCAGTCCAGACTAAACATTATGTTAAAGGCTGCACCGTCATTATTAATAACGGTGTTCTTTTTTACTGCGGAGTCTGCAATTATATCGCTCCAGGCGATTCGGTTTTGTCATCCATACTGACCAGTGACGTATGCATTTTTGCGATTATATCTGTGCAGCTCATTTTTAATATTACATTCATTTCCGCTTAATATGGCAGACGAACAATTCAACCTTAAAATCCCCTAGTTTGCAACAAAATGGTGTGGTTTGAGTCCTAGGAAGCCTAGAAAAAGGTTCTGTGCTCACAAAATCTAAGATGCAGAATGAATACCGAATACTAGCTTTAAGGATGTGAGGCAAAGATTTTCAGGTGATTTCCTCCAGCTTCAGATTTACATTTTTCCCCCACTAAAACAACCCTTAACTATTTTGTTGAAAATGTTGTTTGCAAAATATTGATAGCCATTTTTATCTTGAATCGCATATGTTAGGAATACCTCAACATGTTTTCAAGTGAAGTAACTTCCAAAATATTATTTTATAAACCAAATTTGAGAGACTTGCCAAAAAATACCCCTACATACAGCTGTTTTTTTTTTTTTTTTTTTTTTTTTTTTTTTTTTGGCTTAACGTCCTTCAATCTGGTAAGCCATATCGGACGATGAATGACATTGGTGAAATGATGCTCAAATTATCTTGGGGTTCATGGATCTTAAAGTTATTCAACATTCATTTTCTCAGGATAAGGGAAAACCCCGAAAAAAAATTTATTCGGATAGCTCACACTAAGCGAGATTCGAACTCACGACCTTTTGAATGTGGGGTATTGTCTACCCTCACACTATCCAGGCGAGCATATTACTTTGTGAAGCAATTTAATTTTAGACCCATTAAATTATTAACGAGATATACTATAAGCAAATGTCACTCAGGGAAGTTGTTTTATGTACATTTTTCTTCCTTTTTGGAATCTCTGTTTTTAAATATATACTGGTGTTAAGTTAAACATATGGTTTAAGTTTAACACCAGTGAAATATGACTTACTTGATATAACAAAGATTTCAGTTACTATATGTGGAGTTTGCCTACAAATTTACGAATTAATAACTAAAAATTCTGATGTGCTGTATTCACACGGCTTGCTTTACCCTCTATCGTTTATTAGTGAGTATAGGAATCGTTCTTATACGTATTATCGCTTTCATATAAATGGAATACGTATAAACCTATACTTTGGTGGGCTATAGTTTCCCTCTGAAAGCTGGCAAAAATGTAAAATTTGTTTTAATGATGTCAGTGGCTCTGGAAGAATCAGTACCACTGCCTATTGTTGACCATTTTGTGATTTCGATAGGAATTACGATCATTGTTGACAGTCTTTAGTTTGCAGTCGTAACAGAAACATGCAATACTCACTTCGATATCCTGTTCTTTAGTGAAAACGTATTGCAAGACAAATTCATTGAAGAGAATTCAGTGAGAGTGATGTTCCAACAAAGGCAACACTTTTATCGATAGTGAGAAAGCTGGAGACAACTGGTATACTAGTCAGGTGAAAATGGTACACCATTGGGTTGCGTCGATTGAGCCAGGAAAATATTTATATGCCACATGTCAAAGAGCTGCAAAGAAATTGGGATTGCGACCATGCAGAATGCTTGTGTGCAGCAATTGAAAGCAACAGATCAAGAAAAGCGAATACGTTATTTTCGATGGTTTCAGGATTTACTTATTCCACGTCCATACATTCTATCTGTAAAGTGGTTTACAGATGAAGCATGGTACATCAACACACAAAACAGTAGGCTGCTATGAACTCCCAAGTCATCCACGAAACACCATTGCGTGATCCATATAAATCTGAACCAGTTTCAGAGAGAAATCATACCATTAAAGCTCGTAGAAATGTGAAGTGTGTTTTATAATCCCAGTGGCTCCTGGAAAATTAGTAACACTGGCCATTGTTGACACTTTGTTGATTTCGATGGCAATTACGCGCGTTGTTGACAGACTTTAATTTGCATCGTAACAGAAGCATGCGGTACTCAACTTCAAGAGCGTGTGTTTATTCTGGAAACGTATTGAAAGTTAAATTATCGATAACAACACAGCGGGAATTTTGAAAACATTTTGTTGCAACAAAGGCAACGGTTTTATCAATAGTAAGGAAGCTGGAGTAAACTTTCGTTGTACTCGTCAGTAAGAGTGGGAAGTATAGAACAGTAATGGGCAAAGTACGGCCCGCGACATGATTTTGAATAACCCCTACATACACACGTGACAAAATATATTTTCTGCGTTGCTAGACATTTTTAGCCAACCATTTAATATGGATTGTGAATCAGTCAAACCAGAATTGCAGCTCGAACTGATTGAGTTGTAATATAACACCGAAGCAACTATTTCTCAACGTTTCTAAAATTGAGTTCTACGAGGTCCTATCAAAATCAAGTTTCCCAAACTTGAAATCTCGCGCTCAGAAGATATTTGCGATTTCTATATCTTCCTACATCTGTGAAAAGGTGTTTTCTATTAGGAAACTTTGCAAAAACAGCGTTATAAACCGATTGACTGACCACCATTTAGCTTCACTACTGCAATCAACTCATCCCAATTTCTCCCAGATTTTAGAAGCTCAGTCACAGTTTCATCAGTCACATACATCTTCATACTTTTCTAAAGAATAATAAATTTTTGTAAACTTTTTCCTAAGTTTTCTTTAACCATTGTAGTATATAAGTATATAAATAAAATTTGTTACTTTTAAATGTGTTTTATTCAATTTTTTTCGGGCCGCCTAGATAATTTTTTATTTCATCTAGCCCACCCTTTAAAAGTTTGCCCAGCACTGGCATAGACCATCATTGAGTGTAGAGTCTGTTGATAATATTCAAAGATGCTTAGTGAACTCTTCAAGAAATCCTTGCGTCGATTGAACCAGGAGAACAGGATATTCATATGGCATATATCATAGAGCTACAAATACAACCACACAGAAGTGCATATAGTACATTGAAAGAAGTAGATCAAAAAACGAATGCTTATTGTTGATGGTGTCAGGACTTTTTTTATTGCAAGTCCAGGCATTCTCTCCATAACATAGTTTGCAGATGAGGCATGATCCATCTGCCAGGCTGCAACAGATACTGGGCTGCTGCAAACTCCAATATCATCCACGAAACACCACTGCTGATGAAAAGGTTGGAGTATGGTGCACGGTGTCAGCTTCCATGACCCATTTTCTTAGATACGACTGTAGTCACTGTGCATCTTCAATACATTTGTAGAGCAGATGGATAATGTGAAATTGATAGAAGCTTATTTCCAGCAAGATGGAGAAACGTGTCTAATTCCTTTATGCAACTTGTAACCAGTTTCTTTAAAAATCGAATAATCTGAAAAGGTCTTTGATCCGCCGGAGCACCTAACCTCGCCGGACTTTTTCTTATGGTGGTATCTTAAAAATAGAGCGAATAAGAATAGACCTGGACAACTGCTGAATTCCGTGAATTCGTTAATAACATTAGCGAGAATGCTCTTTGTAGAACATCACAGAATATAACGAGTGCAGAAATGTATGGATGCTGCTGAAGGACACTGTCAACAGTTGCTCTTAGGAACAACGAATCTTCCAAATGTATATTATATACTCCCAAAGTTGCACACGTATCCCATTGCTGGTTCAAAAGTTATGGCACATTAAAGTAGTTCAGGTTTATATGGCTCGCACCACACGCCACTGGAATGAAATGTTTGTCGGAACGATATAAAGGGGCAGGGAATTAGAAGGATTAGAGCCAGCCTAGCATGGGTGGGGAATTAAACCCGGGACCCGAATGCTAGCTGCAAGTGTTACCGCGAGGTCAACTGGCTGAATTCTCGCAACCCGTAGATGACGCAGAGGCTACCCACGTGCCAGACCATAAGAGGCAAGTTGTCTACACAACACGGCTGACCTATCCGACAGAGAAGGTCCCTAACCTCAACTTGTTTACTGTAGCGGACCTCTCGGCAGACGTGTGGGTTCGCGTCGCGATTCCTCTGCTCTTGACTTCCCAGCTGTTTGCTTTCCACCTCACTATTATGTACTAAATATACTATTTCTCTTGTTCTGCTTCCCCTAACAGGTAGAGGAAGTATCTATTACTCCATTCATCAAACAATTCAATGTCGAGATTTCAATGAATATACATGTTTTGAGATCCTCTGAATCCAGAAAAAGCCTTAAATATTCGCACGACTTTCTCTTCTCTAATCAGTTATTATATATAAATAGAAAAACAGTGCTTGTAAGGTTATTTTCCTGTCTACTTTATTTTAACGTATACGTTTAAAAGAAATAGCTAGATTACGCATTTCGTTATAGATATAATGGAAATAGCGATAGTCAATGTTTAACGACGGGGCGGTATATACTGGCCTTAAATTTCGTACTCTTTCCAATCAATTCTGAAAAACAGCGGAATGTCGAAAAGACTTTAAAAGAATTGAATGATTTAAACCGAAAATGACTGATATCTCCGAGAATTATGCCACAAATACGTTTTTTAGTATAAATACTGACTTTTAAATTGATCTGCGTTTTCTAAAAATAACGCGAAATTTCTTCCTAATGAAGAGGATTTTACAGGCTATTCTTAAAAAAAAATTCAAGGTGTATATTTTATTTGTCATGTTAATATTTTGATAATTAATTTAAATTAATAATGCTAGTCATTTTGCAGAGGATATATAATTTCGAGAAAAGTTCCATATAAGTGGTAATAGGGGAATTTTCAGATCATCTTGTCACATTATTGGGAGATACTTAAATACCAAGTTATTTGTTTTACCTGCTACTTAATTTCTGAATTGAGATGTTCACTAATACGCACGGATCTTTTTTTTTTTTTTAAATACTCTTTTGTTTTGTTTCAGGACCTCAAAATTCCGGTGAAATATCGACATCGCATTTACTTTTTTTCTTTTCTTCTAGGCGGAGGACGATGACATTTTTAGGGTGTAAAAATCCTTAGCATGGCTTCCTTCGGAAGGGAGTAAAGCCGCTGGCTCCGTGTCGTAAAGGAACCTCAAGCCTGATGGAGAGGCCTCTGAGCAAAATTAAGCGGTCTTTCACGCCCAATTTAGAATGGGATTCTGGGAACCATAGTAGTTAAAGAGCGTCCATAAATGACACACCATTTACATTTTTTGGGTATTGTGTTGCGTCCAAAAATTCGATACAGAAATTTCACCGGAAATACATGTTTTGGGACCCCCTGAATAAAAAAAATATTTTTAGAGAAAGGTCCGTGTGTGTGTGTGTGTCTGGCTCTGAGTGTGTGCGTGCGTGTTCGTGTGTGCGCGCGCGCCTTTGGGCAGCATATCTCAAAAAAGAAAAGTCTGTTAAATACCAAATTTGACATTTTAGTTCGGTATCTTCCAAGCATGCGACAGAATATTTTCAAGAAAATCCCCCCACCACAAACTACCCAAGGAAAAAAAAATTCGAAACTTTTAATTTTCTCAAAAATGGATCTAACGATTTTGATTTAAACCTCTTATTCACAAGACATGTATATGGCAGATAAAATGTATAACTTGAATTTTCTGGGAATAACCTCTAAAGACCTCTTTACTCTGAATAAAATGTTTTTGAAATTTGCATAACTAGTAAACCGTAAGAGTTAGACAAAAACTTATTACACAGAAATGTAGAGTTCCTTAAAACACACAATGTGTCGATACTTTTTTTGCTGGAGTTGACCGTTTTTGAAATATTCGTTGTTATCGGTTTCAGTTTTAAAATACTTATACTTTTCTCATACAAGAAATTGTCAACTCCTGGTCACGCAAAGAAACGGTACTCAATCCCATAGCAACCACATTTTAAAACATGTGACTGTCGATTTAGCCTAGTGTATTCCCTTATACTCATAAGGAACTAAGTAATAAGACCGTTTCTGCTAGTGTTTATCTCCATTAGCATGAAGTGGTTAGCAGAATAAGCATATTAACAATAATTTGTTACAGATATGTAGAGAAAGTCATGTAAATGGAACACATAAGATTTTTGCTAATGTTTATATCGATATAGTATGAGGTAAACTAGGGTTTCGTAACAATAGTTGTTGTAGATAGGTTGAGGAAGTTATGTGCAACACATCAGATTTGTTTAATTTTGCAGTGGACAGACGCAACAGTGAAAAATGAAGTCATGCCCAGAAATGTCAGAATTGACACTGAGGAATTAGAGTACGGACTGTTGGTGTCTGGTATGCGTGTCATCAATGGACACACAGGTGGAATTCCGGTGAAAGTGTGGAAACCGATTCTGCATGACCTGGTGAAGAAACACAACCAACGAGATTATTGCAAAATTGACACTGCACCCATATGTCTGTGTACTTCTACTCCAATATTGTGCCAGCAGTGTTGTCTGCGTTTGCTTGCTTTTGTCATTTTTGGACCGCTTTCCAAAGGGAGAGGAAATAATACATTAGACCCAAAATTAGTGAATTCGATGTCATTACAAACTCTAGTGGTGTGTGTGAGAGAGAGAGAGAGAGAGAGAGAGAGAGAGAGAGAGAGAGAGAGAGAGGGAGGGGAACCGTATAATTCTTAAAAAAAAAAAAAAAATCTAAAAAAGAATACCAAAGCCTGTATTTAGGCAGTCGTCGAATAAGGAAATTCTCTCCGAATTTCGTAAATTCTATGTTTTAAAATATATTATAATGACATCTATTTTTACTTTCTCTATTTGTACTATGTACATATGTAGTGTATAGAGAAAGTGTTGCACTCCACCCAAAAATTCGATCCCGAGATTTCACCGGAAACATATGTCTAGGGCCCCCTGTATCCCAAAAAAAAAAAAAAAAAAAAAAAAAAAAAAAGCATTTTCATTATCGGTGAGTCTGCGGACACGAAAAACGGAAAGTCGGTAAATTACCAAACTAGGTATTTAAGTTCAATATCTCCGAAGGATGCGTCACGAAGATTTTCAAGCAAATCCCCACACCCCCAACTACCCTTTACATGGAAAAAAATTCGAAAATTTTCCATTTTCTCAAAAACGACTAACAAGTTTGATTAAAATATCGTATATTAAAGATATTTAGAAGACAAATAAAATTTATATTTTGAATATTCTCGGAAT
This sequence comes from Hymenopus coronatus, assembly GCA_030762935.1. Lineage (NCBI taxonomy): Eukaryota > Metazoa > Arthropoda > Insecta > Mantodea > Hymenopodidae > Hymenopus > Hymenopus coronatus. The sequence goes on along the minus strand of CM060882.1, from coordinate 43,071,050 downwards.
AGCATCTGAAGACATTATTGTTCTGGATAAATTTTGCTGAATTTTATAACGGGTAAACAGTAGGAGATAGACCAAAACCTTACGTAATAGAAAACGTAGATCTCATTAAAACACACAATTTATGTTATATGCACTTTTTTCGTGGAGTTCATAGTTTTTTTTAGATATTCTTTGTTATTGGTTTCAGCTTTAAAATACTTATACTTTTCTCATTCGGGAATGAGAAATCAACTTCTGTACATACAAACAAAGGAACTTCAAGAACATAGCAACCAGCTTTTGACTATCGCTTCATCCTATGGTACTCTCTTATTTTTCTTCTACTTAAATGGAAACGAGTAATAAGATGTTTCTGTTATTTTTTCTCGATAAGCATGAAGTAAATAGAAGAAATGATTTTTTTACCGAATAATTTGTAGCAGAGATGTAGAGAAAGACGTGTGAATGGAACGCATCAGATTTTCTTTATATTCTGTTGCTAAGTATAAACTATTGTTATAAAATCACGTTTACAAATGTTGCACTATTTTTGGAAACCATTATATATCTTAAAGTAAATAAGCGTATTTTCAAAACCATTAAATTTAATTTGTCTAAACAATGACTAATTAATCTTTATATGGTTTTTAATTAGAGAACCTCAATGTATTTACGAGAAATATCGAAATATGTTTGGAAAGAACAGTATACTTCTTTACCTCACTAAGGAGAAAGTAAAATAAATGCATTTGTGGAAGAATGGTCAGAGAAAGTCGTGTGAATGAAGAAAAACATTTGATTTATTTCCTATGGGTTCCTCGTATTAAGAATAGCAGATTAGTGCAACTCCCCCGCCCTAACATATGCGTTCAATTCGCATGACTTTTTCTACTTGTTCTGCAAAATATGCTAAATCGAGTTCAAGGGGTTTTAAAGGCTGTTGTTCATCTTTGCTCAAGAGAAAGATGAAATAATAGCGACTTCCCATTTAAGAAAAGTTTAAGTATTTTCAAATTGAAACCAATAAGGGAATATCTCGGAAATGGTTAACTCTACCGCCCCTCCCTCAAAGTGTATTACATAATAAAATGTGTGTTTTATCGAGATCTACATTTGTTGTATTGTAAGTTTTTGCCTTATCTCTTACGGTTTACCATTTACACAAGTCATCCAGAATGAAGAGGTCTTCAGAAACTATTCCCAGAAAATTCAAGAAATAAATTTCCTTTGCCATGATAACGTGTTTAAATGTGATGTTTTAATCAACTTTTTGAGAGAATAATTTTCGAAAAATGTTTTCATGTAAGGGTATTTTGGGAGGGGGATATGGTTTCTCTGAAAATATTCGTGTCGCATTCTTGGAAGATGCTTAATATAAATATAAGCGTGGTATTTAACAGACTACGTTTTTGAGTTAAGCATACATATGCGCGTGCGCACGCACGCACACACACACACACACACACACACACATTAAACTTTTTCTACAGGGTTACTACAAAAGAAATAGACAACTTCAACTGCGTGTAAAACAAAAACTATTAGAGATAGCAACCTAATTATTTTGGAGGTATGTTGAGAAACTCTCAAAGTTTTGTTTGTTACTATTGGTAACGCTATAGTGTTTTGTTTGTTGTTGCAGAAGCTGAAATGGCGGAAAATCCTGTGGAAAAGGCATATTACGTGTTGGAATTTGCTAGAACGCAATCAGCAACTGTTGTCCAACGACATTTTAGAACACGTTACCACAAAAATGAAATGATGCGCTCACAAAAACCAGCATCGTCTTCATCATGTCGCAACATGTCGATGCAAAAGTCACGCCGTATGACCTTATCTTCTTCACTCAGAAACTGCAACATCTGTAATCTGTAAGGCATCATGTGAAGTCGCTTCCGCAAGATTTTCCATACGGTTTGCTGTGGAATTTGTAATTGCATGCTTGCCCTAGATGTCGATTTCTGTGGGCTTCTTATGTAGGCAGAACGAACACGTTCAACGTTTTCTTCCGAAACTCTTGGTCTTCCCGAGCTCTTCCCTTTGCACAAACATCCCGTTGTCTCGAATTTTCTATACCAGTCGTAGATTGACTGTCTAGTCGGTGTCGTTTTGTGGTAACGTGTTCTAAAATGTCGTCACATTTCCATTGATTCATTTCTCGCACAAGAGAGTTTTCAGACAAACAATAATAATCAATTCTTACTAATGATACACACGTACGAAAGAGGGGAAGGGTAGCATCAAACCGAAAAATTAAATTTCATAACAGCGATTTTAACCACGGATCTTTGACCGCTACTCTAATTAGGCTAGCGTGACAGCACGATGCAATTTTCTTAACAAACCTTAAAAACGCTTTGCGTTTTACTTTCTCTGCTTCGTAAATTGTACATAGGCAGAGAAGGTATTGTATTCCACCAAAAATTGGATACCAAACTTAAAAGGGAATGCTCCAACTGAATAATTTAATCCGTTTCTCTACTTCGTAAAAAGTACAAACGTAAAGAAAGTATTGTATTCCAACAATAAATTCGATATAAGGCTTTCACTGGAAATACTGGTTTTATGATTCCCTAAATGAAATAAGCATTTTATCACTTTCTCAACTTCGTAGAAGGTACATAAGTAGAGAAGGTTTTGTATTCCACCAAAAGTTCGATACCAAACTTTCGTTGGAAATACACATTTTACGGTCCCCTGAATGAAATACATTTTTACTTTCTCTATACGTACTATGTACATAGTGTATAGAGAAGGTATTGTAATGCACCCAAAATGTCCTCCTGAATAAAAAAAAAGGCATTTTTAGAAAAATGTCCGCGTGTGTGTGTGTGTGTGTGTGTGTGTGTGTGTGTGTGGACAGCATAGCTCAAAAACGAAAAGACCGTTAAAAACCAAACTTAGTATTTAAGTTTGGTATCTTCCAAGGATGCGACACGAAGATTTTCAAAAAAATCCCCCAAACGAAAACTACCCTTTACATGGAAAAAATTTCGAAAATGATGATTTTCTTAAAGATGGCTCTAACGATTTTGATTAAAATCTTTTATATACAGGATATTTACTTGCCAAATAAAATGTATATCTTGAATTTTCTGGGAATAGCCTCTGAAGACTACTTTATTCTGGATGTATTTTACTGAATTTTGCATAACTATTAAACCATAAGAGATAGACAAAAACTTAATTAACAGAAAATATGGAGCTCTTTTAAACACACAATTTATCTTATATACATTTTTTTCGAGGAGTGGATCGTTTTTGAGATAATCTTTGTTTTTGGTTTCAGGTTTGAAAACCTTATACTTTTCTCGTACAGGAATTTGTCAACCCCTATCCATACAAACAAAGGAGCTTCAGTCTCATAGCAACCAGCTTTTGATTATCACTTTAACCTATAGTACTCCCTCATTTCGCTTCTACTTACAAGGAAGCAAGTAATAACACTATTTATGCTAATTTTTCCTCAATTAGCATGAAGTAAATAGAAGCATAAGCTTTTTAACAATAATTTATTGCAGAGATGTAGAGAAAATCATGTGAATGGAAAACATCAGATTTTTTATCACTTTCTCTCTACTTCATAGTACATAGGTAGAGAAGATATTGTATTCCGCCAATAAATTCGATACCAAGCTTTCACTGGAAATACTCGTTTTATGATCCCCTGAATAAAATAAACATTTTTATAACTTTCTGTACTTCGTAAAAAGTACGTAGACAGAGAAGGTATTTATTCCACGCAAAGATTTAATGGCAAAAGTTCTCTGAAAATAAATATTTTAGGTTCTCCTGAATCTAGAAAGCATTTTTAGGAAGAAGGTCAGTGTGATGTCTGTGAATATTATAACTCAAATAACGAAAGGTTTGTATAATACCACACTTGAAAGTTCAGCACCTTTCTATGATGCGACACGAGGATTTTCAAGAAAATCCCGCACCCCAAACCACCATTTACATGGATTTTTTTTTTTAAATTAGTTTGTCTAAACATGACTAACAATTTTGATTAAACATCGTGTATTAAAGATACTTGCATGATACACAAAATGTATATGTTTAATTTCCTGGGAATAGCTTCAGAAATGCTCTTAATTCTTAATAACTTTACATAACTGGTAAACCGTCAGTTATACAGAAACTGTAGATCTCTTAAGACACACGATTTAGTCATGTATACAAGTGTTAATGAACCACACCGAAATATTTCCAGAGAATAGGAGGCTTCTTAAACAAGTAATTTGAGTGTCTTGGTGTCTGTTCAAATTTCCAAGTTACGGATGTGTTTCTAATGTACCACAACAAGAACACGAGAACACAATAAAAACAAAGGGCCGTTGGAAAGCGTACATTTTTAGTTTAATGGTTATGACATTAACTTCGCACAATAGGCAGTATTTATTTTCGAGTTCGTATATCTCTCCACCAAGCAGCATTTCTTCATAAGAACTTAAAAGAAAAACGGGGGAAAAAGTTAAGTTCATTGCAGGAAACCTACCTATGACGTTCGGATCATCAGTTTTTGGCGTTACACATGAGCGTTAAGCCACATGAACAATTAAATAAACGCCTCTAAATTAGGCTGCATAATGCAAACGAGCTGAGTTCTCTCCCGAAGGTCCTGGGTTCGATTCCAGATTGGGGCGGGTAATTTGTATGTAACCAGAATTATTCCATATCCCTCCACAGAATCTGGAAGTATGATTGTGTGTGTGTTTGAGGAAAACGAAACGATTTAAACCCAACGTAAAGAGCTACAGACGAGTCGTTTCTAGTGCAAAGCCCCCAATATGACCTTAGATGTTAAAATGTGGCCATATAAATGGAACAATTAAAAAAATGCAAGAGGCAAGTTAATCCATGGAGAGTGTCCACTGTCAAGAGATGTGTTCGAGATTTGGGAGAACTTATGACAGTGAATCTTGACAATACGAATAACGAGTTGCTGAAAATTATTTCTAAACTCCCGTACCAGTTTTTTTTTTCTAGCTTTGATTTAATATCCACTTATCAGCATATGAAACCAATCTTTTTAACACCTTATAACTGTGTTATGTTTAGCCGTGGACCATGCATTTCCTATCTGTAATTACTTTTATCAGACACGTCTATAATCTCTTAAATTATTTCATGTTGTTCATTAACAACCTGTATATATTTTGTGTGTGGACAGCATATCTGTAAAACAAAAAAATCTGATGTGTTCCATTCACATGACTTTCTCTACATCTCTGCAATAAATTGTTGTTAATAGGTTATCTATCTACTTCATGCTAATCGAGAAAAAATTAACAGAAATAGTCTTATTACTTGCTTCCTTAAGTAGAAGCGAAAAAATCTGATGTGTTCCATTCACATGACTTTCTCTATATCTCTATAAACTATTATTGTTAATAAGCTTATGTATTATTTATTTCATGCTAATCGACAAAAATTAGCAGAAATAGTCTTATTTCTTGCTTTATTGTAAGTAGAAGCGAAATAAGGGAGTACCATACGTTAAAGTGAAAGCCAAAAGCTGGTTGCTATGTGATTGTTTGTTTATATTGACAGGAGTTGAAAAATTCCTGTATGAGAAAAATATAAGTTTTATAAAGGTGAAACCAATAACAAGGAATTTCTCGAAAACGGTAAGCTCCACGAAGAAAATGTTTGACATAACTTGTGTATTTTAACAAAATCTACATTTTTGTATTGCAAGATTTTTTCTATCTCTTACGGTCAAAATTTATCCGGAATAAACAGGTGTTAAGAAGCTATTCTCAGAAAATACAAAATATACATTTTATTTGTGATAAAAATGGCTTTAATGTGTAGAGTTTTAATCAATATCGTTAGAGCCATTTTTAAGAAAAACAACATTTTTGAATAATTTTCCATGTGAAGGGTAATTAGGGGTGGAGGGATTTTCTTGAAAATCTTCGTGCCACATCTTCGGAAGAGACCAAACTTCAATACCAAGTTTGGTATTTAACCATCTTTTCGTTTTTGAGCTCTGCTGTCCACACACACACACACACACACACACACACACACACACATGGACCTGTTTCTGAAAATGCTTTTTTGGATTCAAGGAGTCCTAAAACATGTATTTCCGGTGTAAACTCGACATCGAATTTTTGGGTGGAATACAATACTTGTCTATCCCTATGTGCATTGTACATACGAGGCTATAGGAAGTAAAAGACCATTAAATACCAAATGTGGTATTTTGGTATAATATCTTCCAAGATGCGATACGAAGATTTTGAGGAAAATCCCCTCCCCCAAACTGCCCTTTAGAATCGTTTTTCTCTGGTTAAAATACCGTAAATATATTTACAGGATAAATAAAATGTATATCTTGAGTTTTTAAAAAAATACCCTCTGAAAACCTCTACATTGGGGATGAATTTTGCATAGCTGATAAGCTAAGAGATACACAAATTCATACGACACAAAACGTGTAGATCGCGTTAAGATACACAATTTATGCCATATGCGATTTAACCGTTTTCTTGTCATTGAGAAGACCATTTTTTTTGCATGTATGTCGTGTTTTACCTCTAGCTGTATAAACCGAATTTAATATTTTTTCGTGGGACCGACTTTTTAAAAAAATTGACTATCGCTTTAGCGTAGTACCCGCCAGTTTACAAGTAACCATTGGTCATTCTACTAATTTTATCTCGATTACCACGATGCAGATAAAGAAATAAGAAATAAGCATTTGTAACAATACTTAGCAGAGAAAGCCATGCGAATGGAACACATCAGTTAATTTCATTTTTATCGCTTTGCTTTTTCCTAAGCAAAGGAGATATACATATATGGAACAAATCTCCAGGAAAGATAGAAGAAATGTAACTGAAAACTCGACAGTAAGTTACCTAAATTCTAAGAGCAAAGGCACTATTTCAGTTAAAACTCGGACATGAATATAGAGTTAAACGGGGCTATAGAAATAACCCCCCCCCCCGCCCCAAATCTTTCATATATTTTGTCGTGCTCTGTGTCGAGAAAGGATTGTTATAAATCACTGGTTATTGTGTATAGACTCGTTCTGATTTATGGATATAAAAACAAGGTCAGTATACCTTACAAATGCAGCGACCACATGCATCTCTGGCTGGAAATTTATTGTCCTGTTGTTTACAACCAAGAGAGGTTGAGACTATTCTGATAAACAAACAGCCTTCGACGATGTGAATAATAGTGCTCTTTATATCAACTTTATTACTAAATATTCATTGTTTAGTTTCTCTAGCACATATGTGCAAGCAATAGATAGAGAAGCTATTGTATTCCACCCAAAAATTCCATACTGATTTTTCACTGAATGTTTTGAGACTCGTGAATTAAAAAAAAAAAATGATGATGTGTTACCTCACATGGCTTTCTCTAGCTGCTCTACAAACCTCTTACAAAAAATTCAATGCTACAATGCTATTCGAGATAAACAATAGCAGAATGTTCTTATTACTTAGGTCCGTAGAAGGGAAATAAAGGAATACACTATGCTAAAGTGATAGTCAAATGTTTTAAAAACTGTCGTTATGCGATTGTCATTGCAAACAGCTTCTTTGTTTGACCAAGAGTAGAACAAAAGGAAAACGGACACTTCCTGTCTGAGAAAAGTACTTTACAATTGAAACTAATAACAAGGAATATTTCGAAAACAGTAAACAGTAAAATGTATATGACATAAATTGTGTATGTTAACAAGATCTACATTTTTTTTTTGTGTGTAGTAAGTTTTTGTCTATCTTTTACGGATTGATAGTTATGCAAAATTCAGCAAAATTCATCTAGAATAAATAGGTCTTTAGAAGCTTTTCCCAGAAAATTAAAGATATACGTTTTATTTGTCATGTAACTATCTTAGATATAAGAGATTTTAATCAAAATCGTTAAGAGCCATTTTTGAGAAAATCAACATTTTCGAATTTTTTTCCATGTAAAGGGTAGTTGCGGTGGGGGGGGGATTTTCTACAAAATCTTCGTGTCGTATCCTTAGAAGATACCAAACTTAAATACAAAGTATGGTATTTAACGGTCCTTTCATTTTAGCTATGCTGCCCAAAGACACACACACGGACATTTTTCTAAGAATGTTTTTTTCATGGATTCAGAGGGTCTCAAAACATGTATTTCCGGTGAAATCTCGGGCATTACACTAGCTTCTCTATACGCTACGTACAGAGTACGTGTAGAGAACGTAAAAAAGAAAAAGAGGTCAGAGTTAAGTACCGAACTTGGTGTTCAAGTGTAATACCCTCCAAGGATACGACCAGAAGATTTTCAATTAAATCCCTTCAAACCGCCCTTTACAGGGACATTATTTTGAAAAATTTCTTTTTATTAAAAATGATTCTACGATTTTGATTAATATGCCATATATTACAGATATTTACATCACAAATAAAAATTATATTTTGATTTTTCTGGGAATAACATCTGAATACCTCTTCATTCCGGATGACTCTTATATAGCTGGTAAACCGTAAGAGATAGAAAAAATTTTACTACATAAAAAAAGTAGATCTCGTTAAAACACACAATTTATGTCATATATACATACATGCATATTTTTTTCGAGTTGACCATTTCCGAAATATCCTTGTTATTGAATTCAGATTTAAAATACTTGAATTTTTCTCATACGGGAATTCGTCAACTCCTGGGCATGCAAAGAAACGAATTTCAATCTGGCTTTTAAAAGATTTGACTAGCCTTTAACATACTTTATTTCCCTTTTACTTACAAGGAAGCTAGTTATTAGACCATTTTTGCTAATCGATTAGCATGAGGTAGATAGCAGAAGCTTTTCAACAATAATTTGTTACAGAGATGTAGAGAAATTCATATGAATGGAACACCTCAGATATTTCTTGTAACTGCACTCCACATTCTGGACTAACAATCCATTCCTTTTACGTCATCTACCACTTATAGTATGTTCAGGAACTGATGTATTAAGTAAATTATTTAGGTGTCAAGATTTTACCGCAAATGCATGCCCTAAGAGTTTCGCCTCAATATACAAGAATGTCTACGTTTTTCATTGACACAACTTTTTCTGCATAATCATGAAAAAAACTATACGTGCAAAAAGTTAAGTACTTCATGCAAATCGATATAAACATTAGCAGAAATGGTCCTATTACGTAGAGAATTCATTGTAATTGTAAGGAAAATGAGGGAATACGCTATAAATTAATATTCAACAGAAATGGTTGGTTCTACAAAAGAGTATAGGTATACATATATGATTTATATTATTGTGTGTGTTAACGAGATCTACATTTTTGTGTAGTGATATTTAGAATAACTCTAATGATTTATGATGTGATGCAAAAGTCGCCTAAAATATTGAGGGCTCGGGAACTATTCCCAGAATATGCAAAATATATACATACAATTTATTTGTAATGAAAATATCGTAAACATGGCATTTTAATCAAACTCGTTAAGGACTATTTTTGAGAAAGTCAACATTAACTTTGGAATTTAATGGATTCTTCATTTTTTGAATTATGCTGTTCACACACACACACACACACACACACACACACACATACACACATAGTGCTTAAGCCGTAAGGAAAGTAAAATCTGAAGTTACATTGACATGACTTTCTTGCTTTACCAGTATATGAAATATGGGGTTTGAAGTCCCTTGAATGAATACATAAATACGAGTATGTACACATTTCTACTCCCTCTACCATGTAATTAGGTAACAAATGCCTTTAATTACTCTAAAATCGGTTACGAATACAGTCTTTCATTCATTGCTCCAAATCGTTTTTATGCGTAGACACTTAACGGCTGCACGCCATCCATCGCTCACGCATTACTACGCACTAACACTCACGACTGAGTACAATTTCCAACGCGACTGAATAACAAACAACCTGCATTGCAATCCTTCCTCCCTTTATAGCCAGAAAATAACCTGACAAACTCTCTGGAAACTTGTCGAAAATACTGGAAGCTGAAGCCTGGAGAAACATCTCGAATATCGAGAAGAGTTATGATGCCGCGAGAAATGTCTCGCATTCCAAAGTTTACTGTTTCGTCGTGCACTCTTCCATGTTTTTTACGCATCCCAGGTGCGATCACTAGCATACCAAGGCACACATGCGAGCAATCAGATACACAGACGGCATTGTCATAATAGTTGATCATCTTGCAAGTATGCAACAGGAGATTTTCAAGCTACTCGTTTCCATAGAAACATTTTTCGTTATTTGTTTAATTTCTCAAAATTGCCTCTAACGGTTCATTACAGTACTATTGTTTAAAATATTTGCATGACAAATAAAATACACACCTTAAATATTCTGTGAGGTCCTCTTCATTCCTAATAAATGTTTGTCACTTTTTTCAGTCAAACATTTAATTAAAAAAAAAAAAAAAAAGAACTTGTTAAAGAAAAAGCTATTCAAATACAGTTTTTGTGACTTTTACATTTTCTGAAACATCCGCTGACAAATAGTTTATTATTATTATTGCTATTATTGCTATTATTATTTAAGAGTACTAAATACGAAGTACGTCCAGAATGTTAAGTTCCGTTTCAATTTATCTCCGCTGCAGCGCTGCGATCGAAGTTCCGCACATGCGCTGTAGACGCTCTGTATCAAGGAGAAGAAACGTGCGCCATTTTGAGATCGCTGTCGGCCACATACGCTTTGTTGTGCTTGTTTACACTGTCGGTGTTGATTGAAAATCCCGTCGCTTGTGAAATCAGATCTGTGATTTGTTTTCTGAATGCTAGGAAAGTGAAACCAATTGAAATTTATCGGCAAATTTGCGAAGTTTACGGACAAAATGCGATTAGTGATTCAATGGTGAGAAGATGGGTCCGACAGTTCAATGAAGGACGTAGTGAAGTGCACGATGAAGAACGAAGTGGGCGTCCATCTTTGGTTACAGAAGAACTGGTTCACGCGATTGATGACAAGATCCAGGAAAACCGCAAGTTTACAATTAGTGCTCTCTCTATGAATTTCCCCAAAGCTCATGATCACTAATTCATGAAATTGTTACCGAAAAACTGTAATTTCGTAAACTTTGCTCACGTTGGGTACCAAAGATTTTTACTGAGCAACACAAAACAAAACGGATGGGCAGTGTACTTCAGTTTTTAACCCGTTATGATGAAGACGGCGAAGAATTTCTGACACACAGTCACAGGAGATAAGACTTGGGTTTCTTACGACACCCCTGAGAGTAAGCGGCAATCAATGGAATGGAGGCACACTTCATCCCCAGCAAAGGTTAAGCCGAAAAAAATCTTGACACCTCGAAAAATGATGTGCACAGTGTTCTGGGACTGGAAAGGCATCTTACTCATTGATTTCTTACCGCGTGGTCAATCAAAACAGATGTTTATTGCGAGACACGTAGGAAATTGCGCCGCGCAATACAGAATAAGGGCCGAGGATTTCTGTCAAAAGTTGTTGTTTTTCTTCACGACAACGCACGACCACACACTGCAAATGTGACGAAAAACCTCCTACTGGGATTGGGCTTGGACGTGTTTGATCATCCTCCGTACAGGGCTGATGTAAGAACAGATGAAAGTCGCTAGGAGCGAGGTCAGGGCTGACCTCGCTCCTAGCGACTTTCATCTGTTCTTACATCTCAAGTCTTTCCTTGGCGGTCAACACTTCAACAATGACCAAGAGCTGAAAGAAAACGTTTCCAACTTTTTGAAGACACAGGCGACAAACTTCTGTGAAGCAGGTATACAAAAACTTGTGCCACGCTATGACAAATGCCTGCAAAATTTCGGCAGTTATGTGGAAAAGTATTTTAAGAGTTGTAGAATTTTGTGCAATAAATAATTATTCTGTATCTGTACACAATTTAATTTTATTACCAAACGGAACTTACTTTCTGGACGTACCTCGTATGTCCATAAAATACTCCGGGACGATTATATCAAAAGGTCGCTTGATTTAATCGACCTGGAGTGGCATCAGCTTTCACTCCAATGCTAGGAATTATTCAGGAATGAAAAACTTCTGATAGAATTGTAATTCTGTTTTCTTTTTCTCACTGCACAGAGTTGAATTTCAAGACAATGCCTAGTGGCCTGGTTTTTAAAGATTTGATTCAGTCTACAAGTAAACTTCTCTTATCAACAACGAAATGTGTAATAAAAGTTTCTACAATCGTTTATGTCGATTAACAAGAAATATGTATTTGAAAAAATGCTTTGTAGAAAAATGAATAGATCTTGTCTTTATTTATAAGGTAGCAAATATATTACACTTATGCTTTTCTCTTTCTATTTTTTATACCTCCTGTAAGCGTCTTATATTTTTCTAAACTGGCACATTTATGTGTAGGTTGTCGTTTTCTTTCCCCTGGCTTCGTGCTGGGAAGCGTTTGTCATTTTGCGCCGTCAGAAAAAAGGACCAGAAAACCAGCGGCAAGCATGAGTATAGTGTGAATTGGAACAAATGAAATATGTGGCAACAGTTGTCCGAAGAGGTCGACAATTAGAGGTAGACGTGACTTGTTTGCTTGCATTCACATGTAACCTAGATTTCGATAATTCACTTCACGTGGTGAAGCCTTATGACTTAATTCCTGTAACAGTCTCGTGATTACCTTTATTCTGTATTTCCGTATCCTTGAAGGTCGTAGGAGAAAGCATGGAAAATAGATCAATTTGTGTGGATGCATTGCTGAAATAAATGAAACATAAATGTGCGTTCACATAACTGCTATTCACGCTTCAAGAAAAATGTTTCTTATGAAGGTTTAGTCCTCTGTCTACTTCTTGTTAAACACAGAGTGAAATTTCAAATTTCTATATATTTCTGTATATATTTTTCTAAATTTTAGGGAATTGGATTATATCAATCCGAGCACCAAATATCACTCACTTGATGTTTTAATCAAAATCGTTAGAGCCATTTATGAGAAAATCAACATTTTTGAAAATAAAGAGTAATTGGGGATGGGAGCATTTTCTTAAATTTCTTCTTGTCGCATCCTTGGAAGATACTGAACTTAAATAACAAGTTTGGTATTTAGCGTTTGAGCTTTGCTGCACACATATACACATACACACACAAGGACATTTTTCAAAAATGCTTTTTTGGATTCAGGGTTCTCAAAATATATATTTCCGGTTAAATCTCAGTATCAAATTTTTGGGTGAAATACAATACCTCTCTATACACTATGTACATGCACACGTAGAGAAAGTAAAAAATCATGTAAAACAAATGTGATTTAAAGAGAAGTACATGTTTTGTGTAGTACTGTTTTTTATATCGCTTAACTTAACCAGCAACAGCAAAGTGGAGCATAAGCCTCGTTACGATGTTTCCATGATGAGATTTGGGTTTCTAGCTTGTGAGTTCGCCTCTATGCGCCACAGATGGCACTGTAGGGCGAAATCACTGCTTGCGGACGCGAAATGGCGGGAAATTTTGCTCAGAAACCTTCTTCTTTCAAGGTATGAAGTTATATTACGTGCAAATAAACATTACACGGGACCACCTGCTTTACTCCCCTTCAGAAAGAAGCCATACTAAGGATTTTTCCGTCCGAAAAAAAAATCAATCTTCCTCCACCAGGTTTGAAACTGCAATCCTGGGTTTTAGAGCCTAGCACGGTTTACAAGATTATACAAAAGTCCTTCCAAATGCAGAGGCCTTTATAATCTGTTATTAGAACATTCAAGATGTACGTTTTATTTATCACTACATATCTTTAATGTATAGTACCTTTAATATGCGGTATTTTGATCAAAACTGTTAGAGCAATTTTTGAGAAAATCGAAAAATCTCCCATTAATGGGAGTTTGTGGAGGAGGATTTTGTTGGAAATATACCTTTACATCAATGGAAGATGAAGTCTGAAAACCTATATTTCCAGTGAAATCTCGCAAACGAATTTTCAGGGGGGGGTCCAATACTTTCACTAATACTACTGCGCGTAGTAGAGAAAGTAATAAACATGGAAATATTCAGTTGTTTTTTTGTGTCTCGTCTCAAAATTGCATAAATGAGACACTGAAGACTCCACAGGGTAAACTAGCATGCATGGTTGTTATGTATCTATGAGGGAAGTGGAGTATACAACAATGTTCGAGAGCAGCGGTACAATGAAGAACCCTCGAGGAGAATTTGCATATCAGAGTGTCTCTTCCAGTTCTTCTTTAGGAAGATGTTGACGGAATAAGAGCATCGACAATTCTGGGATGGGGAGTTACCACTCCTACGTTGCTGCTCTTACATTTTTTAAGTCGCCTTTCTTATTTCAGCTTAAGTAAACTAATGCTGAAGAAACGGATACATTCTTTGCTAATAGTCAATTTTTAACAACGTGATAAAGAATGTGCCCTTTTTCCATCTAGCCTAGTTTTATTGTTTCATTTGTATAGCCCCCTTTAACTTCTATGGTCATATAGGGGGCTTTGACTTGTGAAACAGTTCATATATTCACTGTAGGTTATTACCATTCGGTTAATCATTTTATTTCATTAAACATATACACAGTCGCTCTTCTTCTTCTTCTTCTTCTTCCATATTGTTCCGTCTGTTCTGTACACCAATCCGACTTCACATCCATTACTCTATTCCCATCCTTGGGTGTCCGACGTCACTTTTCCCCAACGGTTTATAGAGAAGCTATTGTTATGCACCCAAAAATTCGATACCAAGATTTCATCGGAAATACATGTTTTAGGACCCCCCTAAATGTTCGTGTGTGTGTACGCGCGCGCGTCTGCATGTTTGGTTGTGGGTCTGTGGACAGCATAGCTCAAAAACGAGAAGTCCGTTAAATATAAACTTGGTATTCAAGTTCAGTATCTTCCAAGGATGCAACACGAAGATTTTCAAGAAAATCTCCCAACCACAACTACCCTTACATAGAAAAAATTCGAAAATGTTTATTTTGTCACAAATGGCTCTAACGGTTTTGATTAAAATTTCGTATGTTAAACATATTTACATGACAAATAAAATGTATATCTTGAATTTTCTGGGAATATCCTATGAAGACCTCTTTATTCTGGATGAATTTTGCGGAATTTTGCTTAACTGGTAAACAGTAACAGACAGACTAAAACGTACTACATAAAAAATGTTGATCTCGTTAAAACACACAATTTATATTATATACATTTCTTTTCTTCGAGGAATTGACCGTTTTTGAGATATTTCTTGTTATTGGTTTCAGTTTTAAAATACTTACACTTCTCTCCTACGGGACCTTGTCAACTCCTGGCCACTCAAATAATCGATTTAAATCCCATAGCAGCCTCATTTTAAAATTTTAACAGTCGGTTTAGCCTAGTATGTTCGCTTATATCCCATCTACTTATAAGGAACTAAGTAGTAAGACAGTATCTGATAATGTTTATCATGATCAGTATGAAATAGAAGAGTAATGTATTGCTGAGATATAGAGAAAGTCATGTGAATGGAACACATAAGATTTTTTAAATTAATAGTGGTATTCTTTCTTCACTCGTACGATTCATGTGCTCTTTCCAATTCTGCTGTTCTTCTTGTTCTTCTTCTTCTTCTTCTTCTTCTTCAATTTTATCATTTAATTTATAAATATTCAATTCTTCTCTAGTTACTTAATTTCTTGTTAAGTCTAATCTGATGCATCTTTTAAATTCTTCGTAAATTTTCATTTCCAAATTTTACTTTTGTCCTTCTCTTTCGGTATCCACGATTCCTACCATACATGAGCACAGGGACCACCATGGTCTTGTAGAACTTCAGTTTTGTTTCTTTGTTTTATTTTGTAATGTTCTTATTATTTTTTTCATATTTGTTTGAATTGATTTATCCTCTTTTCTATATCTCTATCGACATTTAAGCTTATGTTACAACCTTAAAAAAAAAAAAAAAAAAAAAAAAAAAAATAATGACATGTCATCAACATTTTTAAGTTATATTCATTACCCAATTGGTGCAATTTATAAATAGAGCGCTGTAGAGCACATTCACTCCCATATGCATACTTCCAGACTCTATGGGGGATAGAGAATAATTCTGGTTAAACAAAAATGTCATACCCCAGCTTGCTGACCACTCGACCACGGAGGCATTCCCTAGGTTTTTTTTTATGACAGACTGAAACACTGGAGAAATGCTAATAGCATTTTTTTCTGTTTATTCCACTAGACCGTTCTACGCTAAGGCGTTGATCTTGGTGGCTTAATTGGTTAGGCGTTGACCTTCTGATCCTAAGATCGCGGCTTTAAAATCACCCAGACCAATGACTTTTAAGTGTGCTTGGCAATTGACAGCATTGTCAACAAATAATATTTATATTTATCTTGTGCCTTGCGCAGTGAACTGGAAGTGACACTCTGGTTCCCGGCCGCGGAATCCGTCCAGGTTTGATCCTATCCAAGGTGTTTCAAGTTCCAGGGGACAGGCAGGTGCTTACTGAGGAAATTCAGGAGCTGGGCAACGTGTGATGCTGGCCAGATCATCTACCAGTATTGGTTGGGTGGTCGCCCTCGTTGCCGCGCGTGGTAGATATGAAGCCGCCGTGACCCACATGGGGCTACATTTCGGCCCCAGCTACCGCTATCGTCAGTGTTCTATTGATACCGGTTCCCGTTGTGATCACATTTTCTGACCAGTTCATCATCGCTGGTTCGACACTCAGTGTTGCAAGGTTACGAGATATAGGTATTAAATTTGGAATCTAAGATTAGTGTACTATGCCAAGATTTGTGAACATTTTGATACTTATGTTGTAGGTTCTAAACGTTAGTTAAGTTTTATTTTTATATTAAATCAATTTTGAAATGACTTGCCTAATTTATAAGGAACTGATTAGAGAAATAGTGTGCCTTTTGAATAATATTGCATTAATGTATTTTTTTTTCCTTTTTTGCAGGTTGGTTGGTGTCTTTAGACGGAGAATGAATCCTTGGTGGTTGTGCTGTAAGTTAGATTGTTTATTTATAATGATTTCAGTTGTAAGATATAATGTATCAATATATGTGTGCAATTAATTTTGCATTTTGATAGATAACTTGACTTAACGGTCCTGAATTCCCCCATTCCTGAAGCATAGTTACTGCAATAGCACTACCAGTCCTTAATAAAAGTGGGGATTGGTATTCCAGCTATTGTGAGTGAGATATGTGGTCTTTGCTCCCCCATTTCTTTTCGTGTCTCCTTTCTTGATCATATAGGATGCCGTGACAACCTATAATGCAAACAGTAGCACGAGTGTAATGATTTCAAATTTGAAGAACATCACGGTAATATCTGTAGAATAATATAGTTGTGAAATTTCTTTGTTTATGTGGATAATAGTGCCCGTGTAAACAAACATTTTTATGTAACATAAATTAGACGAATGCTCAATTTTTCCTCTAAATGGTCATTTTTACTTTCTCTAACACGTATGTACAAAAATTTACAGAATACCTAGAGAAGGTAGCTATCGGATTTCAACCAAATATTCGATGTTTGAGATTTCATCGGAAATATACGTTTCGAGGTTCCTTGAGTATGAAAAACGCATGTTTTATTTTTTGGAAAAATGTGTGTTGGTGGGTGTGCTCGTGCGTGCATGGTATTTGAACACCAACATGAAGATTTTTACAAGAAACCCCCTCCATCACAAACTATCCTTTATATGCATTTTTTTTGAAAAATTTGTTTTTCTCAAAAATGAATTTTGATTAAAATACCATATATTGAAATATTCATATCACAAAATGTATATTTTGAATTTTATGGGAATAGTTTCTGAAGGAGGATTCTGGATGAGTTTTACAGTAACGGTTAAGAGATAGACATAAGTTTACTACACAAAGATATAGGTCTCGTTAAAACACATAATTTGCTCTAAAACCCAGGATTGCAGGTTCAAACCTGGCGGAGGATGATGGATTTTTTTTTCGGACGGAAAAATCCTTAGTATGGCTTCTTTCTGAAGGGGAGTAAAGCAGGTGGTCCCGTGTAATGTTTATTTGCACGTAATATAACTTCATACCTTGAAAGAAGAAGGTTTCTGAGCAAAATTTCCCGCCATTTCGCGTCCGCAAGCAGTGATTTCGCCCTACAGTGCCATCTGTGGCGCATAGAGGCGAACTCACAAGCTAGAAACCCAAATCTCATCATGGAAACATCGTAACGAGGCCTATGCTCCACTTTGCTGTTGCTGGTTAAGTTAAGCGATATAAAAAACATACTCGAACATTAAATAAATATTAAATAAGAGCGTTTCTGATAATGAAGATTATAAACATGATTACATAAGGGATATTGAGCCCTTCAAAACAGATGTACCATTTGATTTAATAGCTAACGTGTGTAAGTTTAGCATCTTGCAGTTGTCCGCAAAGAACTTACGAATTGTTCCTCGAGCACCTAATAACAGCCGGAAAACAGTAATATGGTGAAGTGCATATTTTTCAGAAGTAATATCACGAGAGCTCTAATTTTTTTTTGTAGCTTAACGTCCTTTAATGTGGTTGGTCATATCGGACGATGAATGAAATTGGTGAACTGATCTCAGGGTCCATGGAGCTTACAGTTACTCGACATTCGTCTTCTCAGGATAAGGGAAAACCCTGAAAAAACCCTTACCCGGGTAACTTACCCTAAGCGAGATGACTTTTTGAATGTGAAGCAGGCTGGTTCTCTAACTTCTATCTAGAGAAAAGTTGAAGCTCGAGTTGTATTTAATCAGACTATTTCGTGAATAAAATAACAATGATTATCCTATATGAACAAGAAGATTAATGTTCCTAAAGCCCCATTTGTCTTGACGTATATTTGTACCGAAATCGCTGTAACTTGATGTCCATATCATAAATTTCAGATCTCTTTATACTGCTACAAGCTATTATTTTGGCGTAGTAACGTATAATTGCAATTAATATGTCTATTATAACTTCCGCCATTATTTACAGGAACATCACTGCACACTGATATTCAGAGAGAAAACAAATGCTCGTGGGTGTGATTAAAAACGATTAAAATGCAGAGATAAAGAGTTCCGATTGGTAGGAATTTTACGATCCATTGTACTGGATTGTACACTCCCTACCATCACGTGTCATGAGCGAAATATTTTTTGTAATATGGAAAGGTTACAGTTAACTTGCTTGGAACCGTTTAAGATGACTGCGTCAGGAATTTTTGGAGAAATAAAAACAAAAATCCCTATACAGTATGTGACGAAACTTCCTCAGATGTGGCATTTATATAGCTCGTGATGGCATTATGAATTGTATGACGGACTCGAAAATGCCAAGAGTTGTTTTAGCTGCAAAGACTGTTCGATAACGCTACTACCGCTGGAAAGAGACATTGAAACTATATGAATAGGATTAGATGGAAGAGAAGGAAGAAGCTATGAGTAAGCTGAAAGTAATGCACATTGATATAGACGGTGAGGTAAGCTGAGGTTACTTTCACTGGCTGTGAATGAGTCACTGCCCCGAGGGCTACAACAGAACTGGTTAGTGCCTGCCTGCCTGCCTGACTCACTACTGAGACAATAGTTCACCTGACCAACATCTGGTCGCACGTTTCTTTTGCTTTTATCCCCAATTTCTTTTCTGTAAAGTTTTCCAGAGTTTTTATTGTCCAATGTTCCACTCGAAATTCTTTATTTCCTTTTCTGTTTTAGTATGCATTTTGTAGTTGTTGAACGACATATTGTTTTATATTCACATCCCCGGCTGGGGTAGGGAATTTTTATTTAACCAGAATTATTCCCTATCCCCCCAGAATCAGGAAGTGTGTATGTGAGAGTGAATGTGTGTATGTTTGAGGAAAATAAAACGGTTTAAACCCAACGTAAAGAACCTACAAACAATGAGTTGTTTCTAATGCAAAGCCTCCGATATGACCTTAGATGTTAAAGGGGCTCTATAAATGAAACAACAATAAAAAAAAAAAACTTAGGAATTAACTTTTACAAAATAGTTTCATTACACTTTGGGGGGGGGGTAGTGAAACGTCCTTTAACCTGGTAAGTCATATCGGACGATGACTGACATTTGTGAAATGATGCTCAAATGATCTCGGGTTCGTGTACCTTAAAGTTATTCGTCATTCGTCTTCTCAGAATAAGGGGAAAACCCCGAAAAACTCGCCCTAAGCGAGACCTTTTGAATGTGCGGCACACACATTACCCCCACACTACCCAGGCGGGATACATTTCGTTGTAGTACAAGAAATAATAGTTTCATGTTCAAAAGCAGGTCTCTTATAGTACGCTGAAATTCCAAACCTTTCGATGATATTACGAGACAAAACTTGTAATTAAAAACTATTGGATATTCTCACAAAAATTTGTAATATCTTAGAAGTCGCTGATGCTAAAATAAGTTATTTAAAATAAATTGTGTGTTTTAGAGTTCTACAATTTTTGTATGGCCAGTTTTTCTCATCTATTATGGTTTACTAGTTATATAAAATTATTTTCTAAGTACTTAGGAATGAAGAGGATTTCGCAGACAATTTCCTTGAAAACTCACTATTTTATCATGTTAATATGCTAACTATATGGCATTTTCATCAAAATCGTTAGTCGTTTGTGAGAGAATATAAAAATAATCAATATCGCACCATGTAAAGGCTAGTTTGGGGTGGGGGATTTTTTTGAAAATGTTTACACACACGCGCGCACCTGAACATGATCCTTTTTAAAAATGATTATTTTGGAGTCGGGAGACCTCAAAACATGTATTTCTGGAGAAATTTTGACATTGAATTTTTGGATGGAGTACAATACCTCTACCTATACATGTTATGCGCAGAGAAAATAACAAGACATGCAATTTTCCTCGAAAGAATGTGCATTAAAAAAACGGATGTTTTTTATTTTATTTTTATAAGAGTTCTATGTAATGTTACCTACTCAATTTGACACCCATTCAATACATGGTTTTAATATGATAACGCCACTGATCTCGCTTACTGGTGGTCTGGTTCATCCTGTAAAGAGCAATAACTAAATTACTTCAGTAACTGAATTTTACGCTTTGAGTGGGAAATAGAATACGCTGTGTCGAAACTTCTCGCTACCTAGATAGATGGCACTGACTGCCTTTATGACGTAAAATGTGTTTTTAATCACCGGAGGGTACGTATGGGGATAGAACTAGATCGGCCGTTTTTTCACTCACGGTTCTTGTGATTCAGTTACTGGAATTGAGCCAATGAGCTTTGTACTAAAATGAAACAAGCCCATGTGTTAAAAAACCCTACCATTGGTTTCAGCATGCCCATGTTGGCTGTCTCTTTCTAAAACATTTGCAGCACAATTTCGCGCCTGCGCCATAAAATTATGCACGCTACTGAACTCTGGGAACCTCTGCATTTTTACGGTTCTACCACATCCAGACTTGAAACATAAACATATTCAAAATCATGCGTTTAATTAATATGACCTCCATTATTTCTAAATGAAACAAAAAGGTGGGGGGGGGGTGTTAGCTCGCATACCGGTGTAAACACAATACGCAGACTTCATGCTATAAAGCGCACCATTTAACCAATTAGATAATCAAATCTGATACACACCCCAGGGGTGTACCAACCCAAACATGTTCGGACAGGGATTTTGTGAACCAATATATTTTGAGGTTTACTCTAGAGGTAGTATAGGGTCTTTGAAAAGTTGCTTCAAATTTTAAACTCCTATAATTATTATATCTGAAATAGATATAAACAAAAGAAGTTACATACTGGGCAAACCTTGGGGTTTGTTTTTTTTTCCTGTCCAATTTTAAGGAAGTAATAAGACCATTTCTGTTAATGTTTATCTGTAATGCCTAGCATGATGCAGATAGAAGAGGAAGCTTTCTAACAATTTATTACAGAGATGTAGAGAAAGTCATGTGCATGGAGCTTATCAGATTTGTTTCTTCAGTTCCCGTTACAGTGGGTACAGTTTTATTCAATAAAACATAATTTTGTTCATACTGCTATAAGAATTAGTAAGTTACAAATCATGGCTTTAATGCTTTTTTTTTTATTCAGGGATCTCGAAACATGTTTTCCGTTAAAATCTCGGTATCGCAATTTTGGGCGGAGTAGATACAATACTTCCTTTATATACTATGTACATGCATAATACGTGTTGAGAAAATAAAATACGTTTTTTTGCTGTTTATGTATATATAAACAGCAATACACGGACTTTTTTTTTTCTAAAAAATGTATATTTTGGGGATTCAGATGGTCTCAAAACATGTTTTTTCGATAAAATCTGGGTATCGCAATTTTGGGTGGAATGCAATACTTCCTCTATACACTACGTACATACATAGTACGTATAGATAAAGTAAAGTTTTTTGTTGGTGTTTTCTTTTTTGCTTTTCGCACACACACAATCGTTTCCATATAGAAATTGTGTGTAAATAGCAATACTTACTTCCCCCCAATACCTACTGTAGATAAGTAGCAGAGAAACTAGAGATGTTCACATTGTAAAGTTTAAAGTAAAATCCCTCAAATTTTTCTTACCCCTGTATTTTTACACCATTCTTTTTGTGTTCTTTTTGTTTTGTGTTTTTATTGCCTCGCCTATTCTTCACTCATCTCACGATACACAAATTGTGTTTGCTTAGAGGGGAAGTCCGAAAGAAGCCCATAATGTTGCTCTATCCTTAACTAAAGCACCATATCCCCCCTTCTTTAGCAGAGGGGTTACGCTGTTGGTAGATGAGTTCTTTTGTTTCTGGAGAAACCCTAGATCACATGGCGCCTACAGAATGCAACCTTTGTTTACAAATATTTTATTTTTCCCCTGGTAGAATTACCAAGGACCAAGGTTGCAAACCCTAGGAACATTTCCCTAGTTTAGAGGTAACATACACGCTATGCAGAAACAGGAAATTACATTTTTTACTAGGCTATTTCTTTAAAGAGTGTTTTGAGCATATTAGTCTTCCAAAATTCCCCGTTCAAACCGCGCGATGGCTCTGCGATAACGTTCAAAACTCGCATTCGGAATATCCTAGGTTTGATTTATGGTGCTAACTATTATGGGTTTTTTCATGGTTTTCCGTGGTTGCCCAGTGCTGGAGGAATTTCTGTTCTACCACGAATTTCCTTTCTCTCATTTCCTAAATTTCACGTCCCCTTTTATGTTTCAGGTCGGCTTAGGGACTGTACATTGTCAGCCAATGTCGGACAGATGGCGCATATGCTTGCTCGCTGGAAGATTTTTCTCCCCCTGCTATGTGATAAGACTGCTCTCAGCAGCCCGTCGATATGACTGGGTCATATAAAATTATAACGTGGCAACTTGCCAAAGAAAGCAGCTTTTGTTGTTTGAGTCAGTAAATGGCTTTCTTCATGAAAGTCTTTTATTCTGACTTGCGTTATTCGCAGTAATTTTTACTTTCTCTATACGTACTATGTATATAGTGTATAGAGAAGGTGTTGCACACCACCTAAAAATTCGATACCGAGATTCCACCAGAAATATATGTTTTAGGGTGCCCTTTATAAAAAAAAAACATTTTCAGAAAAAGGCCGTGTTTGTCCATGTGTCTATGAACACGATAACTCAAAAACGAAAAGTCGATAAAATACCAAACTTGGTATTTAAATTTAGTATCTTCCAGGGATCCGAAACGAAGATTTTGAGAAAAATTTCCCCACCCCAAACTACCCTTTACATGGAACTTTTTTCGAAACTTTTGATTTTCTTAAAAATGGCTCAAACGATTTTTAATAAAAATATCGTATATTAAAGATATTTATCTGACAAATAAAATGTATATCTTGAGTTTTCTGGGAATAGCCTATGAAGACCACTTTATTCTGGATGAATTTTACGGAAGTTCACATAACTGCTAAACCGTAATGAATGGTGAATTTTTTCTGAATGAATTTTGCTGGATTTTGCATAACTAGTAAACTGTAAGAGATAAAGAAAAAACCAACTACACAAATTATGTAGATCTCGTCGAAACACAAATTTATGCCATATACATTTTTTTGCGTGGAGTTGGCTCTTTTTAAGATATTTCTTATTATTGGTATCAGTTTTAAAATACTTAAAACTTTTCTCATACCGGAATTTGTCAACTCCTGGCAATGCAAAGAAACTGATTCCATGTACCTACATGGCAACCAACTTTTAGAAGATTTGACTATCGTTTAGCCTAGTGTATCCCATTATTTCCTTTCTAATTACAAGAAAGCATTTATAATGTTTATCTGGATTAGCATGAAGAAGTTAGAAGAATGAGATTTTTTACAATAATTTGATAGAGATATGTAGAGAAAGCCATGTGAATGGAACACATCAATTTTTTTTTAAAGAGATGAGTTAAATGAGTGCATTATTCCTTATTGATGAAATATAATAATATTTGAATATGCCATTGCTGGACACTGAATCACCTCAGATTTTTTTTTTTTTTTTTTTTTTTTTCACATTTTTAGAGATTGTTCGTTGCTGGGAGAAAAACGACTGCAGAGAGGGATATGAAAACGAGTGAGGTTGGCGGCAGTGTCAAGGACAGTGTTTGTTCTGACATAGTGGATGAAAGATGGGTTCTTTCACACGTTCTAATTCTCACGGTCACAGTTATCGGATTTTCACACATTGCGTGTCTCTCATTTGGTGCACTGATTCCTAAAACTTCACAGTGACCAACAGAATATCCTCATGTTGACCGAGGAGAACAGAAGAACCTCTGCTCTAATCTTCGACCGCACTGAACTTAATTATATGAAAAAATACTTTTTTACTTTCTCTACACGTACATGTATATAGTGTATAGAGAAGGTATTGCATTCCACCTGAGATTTCACCAAAATAGACGTTTTAGGATCTCCTGTATAAAAAAAATAGAAAAAGGTGACTCAAAAACGAGAAGTCGTTAAAATACCAAACTTGGTGTTTACGTTTAGTATTTTCCAGGGATGCGGCACGAAGTTTTTGAGAAAAATTCCCCTACCCTTTACGTGGCAAAAATTTTGAAAATTTTTATTTTCTCAAAAATGGCTTTAAGATTTTAATTAAATTACAGTATATTAAAGATTTTTATATAGCCAAATACATTTTATATCTTGAATTTTCTGGGAATATTCTGTAAAGACCTTTTATTCTGAATGAACTTTGCTGAATTTTGCGTAACTGTAAACCGAAAGTGGTAGACAAAAAACTTACTACAAAAAATGTAGATCAAGTGAAATCACATGGAATTGACCATTTCTGAGATATTCCTTGTTATTTGTTCCAGATTTGAAACACTTCAACTTTCCTTACACGGAGAGTTGTGAATTTCTGCACTGTATAGAAACGGATTTCAATCACTTGGGAACCAGCTATTAAAAGATTTGACTATCGTTTTAACCTAGTTTATTCACTTATTTTCCTTCTACTTACAAGGAAGCAAACAATTAAGACAATTTCTGTTAATGTTTATCTCGATTATCATAAAGTAGATAGAAGAATTAGTTTTTAACGATAATTTGTTACAGAGATGTAGAGAAATTCATGTGAATGGAACACACCAGATGTTTATGAGCCAAATTTGAATGATAAGCCAAAGGATATTTGGTTCTGGGGTGGTGAATATAGTGAAAAGACATCTAAAATGTTCTATTTTGAATTTTAGCAAACAGTTATAACTTTAGGACGCGCCGTGGTCGAGTGGTTAGACCATTCCACTCTTAAGATAGCCGGTCCCCATAGCCACGCTCGCTAAGGCGTCTCGCTTTTTTTTTAACCTTATTTTTCTGAATTATTACTGGATTGCTGCTTTCTTACTCTTGCAACGCACACATAAACACAAACATATAACACCCATGCCCAAGGCGGGACTCGAACCCACGATCCCCAGCGCTACGAAGCACCAAAGCGGGACGCCTTGGCGAGCGCGGCCATGGGGACCGGCATGCTTTGTGGGCAGATGATCGTGGGTTGAGTCCCGCCTTGGGCATGGATGTTATATGTTTGTGTAAAGGAACAGTAAAACCAGTAATCATACAGGGGGGCATGTAAATAGAGGATACAGCGCCGGAGTCCTGACCAGACTCCGGTACTGTTAAAAGAAGGTGGCCCGGGTTCCTCCTTGGCGACCACATGTGGAATTTGTGGTAGACAAAGCGGGGCAGGAAAGCGTTTTCTCCGGTTTCCATAGCCGTCGCGTTCCACCGGAGCTGCATCTGCATTCCATGTATTATCAGTGTCATCGCCTGTGTTGCCTATGTAGTAAAAGCGAGCATTAAACACTGTAAAAACAAGCTGATCTGTTCCAATGATATGACTTTCTCTAGTTGTTACACAACTTTCCATAAAAGATTATTCTTTTATCTACATGTTGATCAGGATAAACATTAGCAGAAATTAACTTATTACTTGTAAGTAGAAGGAACATAAGGGAATACACTAGGCTAAATTGATAGTCAAAATTTTAAACCCTGGTCCTATGTGAAACAATTGAAGTTCAGTTTCCTTTGCATGGCCCAATGTAAAACAGAGATGAAACGAAACGTCACTTCCCGTTTGAGAAATGTTTAAGTAGTTTAACATTAAAATCTAATAACATAGAATGTTTCAGAATCGTCGACTATACATAAAAAACGTATATGACATAAATTATGTGTTTTAACTAGATCTACATTATTTGTGCAGTAAGTTTTTGTATATCTTCTACGGTTTAAGCGCTATGCAACCTTCATCCAGAATAAATAGATCTTAAGAGGCTGTTCCCAGAAAATTCAAAATTTACATTTTATTTGTATTGTAAATATATGCAATATTAGGTGTTTTAATTAAAATCGTTAGTTTTTTTTTGAGACAAACAATATTTGCAAAACTTTTTCCAAGTTAAAAGTAGTTTTTTTCGTGTTGCATCTTTGGAAGATACTAAACATACACCACGTTCGTTATTTAACGGTCTTTTCGTTTTTGAGCTATACTGCGCTCTCTCTCTCTCTCTCTCTCTCTCTCTCTCTCTCTCACACACACATACACATACACACACATACACACACCTTTTTCTAAAAATGTTTTTTTCGTACTCGTGGGACGTCAAATCTGTTGAAATCTCGACATCGATTTATTTAGTGGAATACTATAACTTCTCTATCCAATATGTACATTGTACATATTGGGCTAAAGAAAGAAAAAGTTATGACTTGTTTTAAAGTTTGCAGAAAAAATATTTAAAAGTTGTAGAATCGCCATCCAATTTTGCCTTTCCAACCGTTTAAATCCCTTACGCGACGTTTAAACGGAACAGTCCCGGTGTGTTTACAAATAGTTCAAATCATAAAACTTTTATTATGTTTTTACGCTTGTAGTTTTTAATTTCTCTACGTATACTATGTACACAGTAGCTAGAGAAAGTTTGTATTCCAAAGATTCGATGTCGCGATGTACTGAAAAAAAAAACACTTTTTGTGTGTGTGTGTGTGTGTGTGTGTGTGTGTGTGTGTGTGTGTGTGGACAGCATAACTCAAAAACGAAAAGTCCGTCAACTACTGAACTTGGCATTTAATTTAGTATTTTTAAGATTTTCAGAAATATCCGCCTCCCACCTCAAATTATCCTTTATATGAAAGATTTTTTGTTTCTCTCAAAAATGCCGCTAACGACTTTGATTAAAATACCATATATTAAAGATATTTGCATGCGAAATAAAATGAATGTCTTGCTTGTATTTGTTAGTATAGCCTCAGAAATCGTTCTCATTCTGAATGCCTTTTGAATAACTGGTAGACCTTAAGATATGAACAATAACTTACTGCATACAAAAGGTAGATCTAAAAATACAACTTACCTCACATACCATGCGATTAAAGGCGGAACCTTATTGGAAGGGGGGGGGGACGACAACCAAATGTAGGCAGCGAGCCCTACAGGCTCTAGGAAGTCCCTAACAGATGCTGGCTCGGAGTTCCGTCTCCCTACTGGATCAGCCCAGAGGGGCCGACGAATAAGCCGTTCAACCAAACAGACTTCTAGGGCCCTTGGTTGGTGTTGGGGGTACCATTCGGCACCTACAAGTACACCTGAAACTCAAGAAGGAAGCACACTGAAAGGGTAATGATAGAAAGGAAACCATGGTAGATGAGAAACCACTATCGCCTACCAATCAGGGAGAATCACGAAAAATGCAAGAGCAGAGTAGGCGGAATGGAATGCACCTCCCCATTTCAAGCTTCGCACGTCGCCTTGGAATCATTCGTTCGGTTAGATATCTCCCGCCCAAAATACTGCGCCAGTGTGGTACATTACTTACATTATCTGTTGCGAAATTTATGCGAATAATTCTGAAGAAAAAAGGCTCATACACATAGCTTTCTCACCTATTCTTCCATCAACTTTTCATAAAGCTTATTCATCTATGTACCTACTTCACACCGATAATAACTGATAACTACTTGTAGAAAACAAAGGAATCACCGCGATGTCATGCCTTAATGTCAGAGTCGGAAAGTACGAAGTTGGAACACGTACGAATTTTTTTGAGTTATGTTGTCGGCGGACACACACATGTGGGCGCGCACGCGCACTCGCACACACCTTTTTCTAAATATATATATTGTTTTTACTTCTTTCTTTCTTCACGGGGGTCATCAAACGTAAATTTCGGGGAAAACCTTGAGTTGAAGTTTTGTTTCGAATATAATAACTCATCTACTTAGTATACGTATTAGAGAAAGTAAAACCGAATGACTATTTCCCTGTTTAGAAAAGCCCAAGTAATTGAAAATTCACACCAAAACAAGCGATATCCCGGAAATGATTAACGCTACAAAAATTTTGCACAAAGTGTGTGTTATCGAGTTCTAAGATGTTGCACACTGAAGCTGTATCTCTCCTGCGCAGTTGACCGTGTCGTAAGAGTTCTGGTTCCCGGGTTCGGATTTTTCAGTTTCATGAGGAAATTGAGGAATGAAGGCTAATGTTCTGGCTGGGGTAAGCATGGAACCTGACCTTATCACCTCCCCGTATCATTTGGATGATTTTCGACCTCTGCCGTGGGTATTGTGAGGCTGGGAGTCAGATTTTATTCCTTAGTGGAAGTGGAAGATTTTGTCCATATCTTGTGGTTTATCAATTGCACGAAAGCTATTCAGAATGTAAATAACTTTACAGGCTATCCACTAACTTTCATGAGACATATTTTATTATCAAATATCTTAAACACGTGGTATTTTTATAAAAATCGTTTAGCAATTTTGAGAAAATATAAAACAACGTAAGTTTTTCCTAGGGGTAGTTTTTGGTGGAGATTTTCTTGAAAATTGTGTCGCATCCTTGAAAGACATTGAACTTAAATACCAGGTTTGGTATTTAACTGTTTTTTCGTTTCGCAGTTAAGCTGTTTAACACATCATTTTCGATATCATCTAACTGGAAACACATTTCCGGCGAAATATGTGTTTCCATATATCGAATTTCTGGGTGGAATACAATAGTTTGTCTACCTACTATAGGTACGTAGATGGTAAAAAATTCGAATTGCATAGCAGTTAAGGATAACTATTTCTGGGTTCATGCTCTCGTATCATCGATCTCAAACTTTTTGTAACGAGTGTTGTAGGTTCCATACTGAAGCTCAGAGAAGTGGTCGATCATCAAAATTGCTGAAGTACCTGTTGGAGGAGTGTTGTTTGTCGATTGTTTCTTGCTGCGTACTGTGTATAATAAAGTTGGCAACTTGAGTGGAGCGATAAGACTGTCATCACAGAGTCACCGGCTCACATTTCCTGTTATGTGTGTCGTTAAACTCTATTCCCATCCGAGTAATTTCAAGGCAAATTGCTTCTCCGGGTACTTGCTCTTTTCCGAGAGATGGTCCAAATGCGATCGTCCTCTTTTATGGCGGGCAAGCTCAAGCGAGTTTCGGTTGTAATACACTACTACATCCAGAAATGGCAGCAAAAAAATAAGCACGGGGTTCGAGCGTTCCCAAGGATGAGGAACTTGAGCGGGACCGAGTGTCATTGTTACTGCAAGGACTATTTAGAATAGAAGGGAACTAATTACATTGCTTGTAATATTCACTTCTTAGAGGTATTACAAACAAAAAAAGTGTGATCGGCCGCTTCTGATAGAAAGAAAACTATGTTCTTCCAAATTAGATGGTCTATTCCGCAAGAATACATACAGATATTAGTTCCATACTTGTATGGTGTGTAGAGAGATCTATTTATGGTCTACTTTCACTAGTAATATGACATAATACAGGGATTTGAAATAATTAATAATTTTCCGAGCACTGTTTTGCAGACGTAATGTCGTTGGAGACATAGGCAATGTTTCTAGGTCAAAGTAGGTCAGTGAGAACCGGCTCTCGGAGAAAACAAAACCACATACCTGAATGTGAGATCGGGGACGGTTTTTCTCACAACCCTTAATCCGAATATACAAGCGAAAGTGAAACCTGATTACGCGCTGACCTGTTTCCGGGCTTGAAAGTGAGAGTTCCTCCATCTATCTCTTGCCAACGTGTGCTTTTTATGTCATCGAAAAACCTAAAATATCTCCGCAGAAAATTATCATATAAAAATGAAAGATACAAAAGATCCAAATATGTTAAGTTTAAATTAATGTAGTGAATTTCCTCCCACTGGTATATAATGCATGTTCATTTCAAAATGTGTTATGAGGGAACTATTTTGAGCCAGTTTTTTTAAGGTGTGTCGGCTCTAGGGGGAATGGCGTAACATCGTACTCGTGTCGGTAAGTTGCCTAGCAAGCACGGCGTTCAATCAAACGAGACTAATCCGATAACGACAATAATAAAACAGAGCAAATAGAGTGTGTCACATGCAAACGCGAAAAATAAAGTATACAATCAAACATACATATTTATCTTTCTTTGCATAACCCTACCAACGTGCATTCATGCCATACAGATGTGTTATTTACATTCGTAGAAGGGAGCCGAAGCACACGCACATGATAAATTCATGTTGCATTAAATTAAGTCAGCGATGATAAACACCCCGTTTACAAGTTACACGGACATTTTTACTGTCTAAACAAAACACCAGATCAAAGATGTATGTTAGGACACGTACCATACACCTCTGTTGCTACGAGGAAGCTTCAGATAGAACGCCTTGCTTGATAGGCAACTTCATCAGCACAGAGCGACAAGCCTCTGCAGAAGCACTAGGAGGATATAATAATTGAGGGCTAAGCAGCTAGAGAAGTGACGTCATACAGCATGCCATGAAACACTTGGAAATGTGCATGCATGTCGTTCTTTCTACATACGGTACCACTGGCGGTAAACACTAACGATACCTGAAATAAGTCGGAAAGGAAATTTAGGGAAGAAGCGTTCCAGGAAAACTTGGAAGACATCTTAGCCAAGGAGGACGTTCTTAGCTGGATTTGAACTCCAGATTTTCTATTCATAATTTCGGTTCTTGACTACTCATAAGCGCTCGGTCCGGGGTCCTGAAATTGCCGGATTGAGGTTCGGTGCACACAAAGAATAACTATGACGTGATGGAGTAGGCGTGATCTTTACAGCCTGTTTCGAAACGTGTTGCAATATGTAGCATTGCGCCTGGCCTCGTTCAGCAAGTTTTTTTTTTTTTTTTTTTTTTTTTTTTTTACCTGCTTTACTTCTTTTTATATGTATCCTTACATGTCTGTTGTTTTACTATTTATTTCCTTTTTATATACAGACATTTACAAACACCCATGCCCGAGGTGGGACTCGAACCAGCGATCCCCTGCGCCTTGAAGCACCTAAGCTAGGCACTTTAGCGAGCGCGGATATTAGGACTGGCAACTAGTAGATAAACCAGTGAACACAAAGAGACCGCAGATCGAAAAATGCCGAAAATTTGAAAGAATAGGCATTCTACACTAAACAAACTTGTGGATGATTCAAACATATTTTTAGTGACAAGAGGAGAAGAGCCTTTTCTTTCGATACAGAAGATGTATCTCGTAATTCACTGCAATGAATTCTGAGTGAGTTTTGGTTTTTATGTTTATTGTCTATTCAAAGCTCTACACATATTATCGTGAGGTTTTTTTTTGTATCAAACTTTATATATCATTTTTAAAATTACATGCCTTTTTATTTATTAATCATATTTATTAATCATGCCTTAATATTTATTAATCATTATGCAATGATTGCTTTATTGTATTACTTTATGAATTAGAACGATGCATATACTGTCAATACATAACTGCTTTCGGAACGGATAATACTTAGTGGGGAGGGCTTTGTAGCATAAACATGTAGACTACCTTATCTTTATACCGCTTACTGCTCTGTGTGTGCCGCCCTCCGTGATGTAAGGGTCTTCATATACCTAAGGTCGTGGGTTCAGATCCGGCGAAGTATGATGGACTTTTTCGGGCGTAAAAAATCTTAAACATGGAAGGAAAATAGAGCCCTTGGTCCCGTATCCTATATTTACGGCACGAAAAAGAACCTCAAGCTAAAGTGTCCATAAATAAAACTCCGTTTCATTTTATTATGCTCTGTGTGTCCGTACTGTGCGCGTTTCGGTACCCAAAACCGAGCTCTACTCGTGAATTTATAAACTAGATAAGCTTTTGTAACAATCGTTTGTTCAAGAGTAGAGAAAGTCTTGTGAGTGAAAAAATCAGATTTTTATTTTCCCAGATATTTAGTTTTATTGCTATATTTTATTATTTTTACACTTGCATTTGTGGTTTTATATATACACATATATATGTATATATGGGTATATATGCGTATATGGGTATATATGTGTGTATTTATTTCTCTGCAAGTGGGTATCACCCGGTGGCAGAGTTATATACATATGTACACAAGATATATAAACAATAAATCACAGCTGCCAGTTTATGGCTTTGTATGCTAGATGTAGTAGTTATTTACAACAAATATGAAAACATTAATTTTTCTCTCAATTCAGATTAATTAATTTCATAATTAGGATCACCAACCAATTTAACATTTGTATTTACAACAATATAAAATCATAAGCATTTCATTTAAGGAATATTTACAAAAATTATCCAACATTAATATCAAGATTTTTCCTAAATTTCTTCAGAGACAGAGGACAAACCCGAAAGGCTGATCCAGGCAATTCATTCCAGTCTTTTATGGTTCTATTAACAAAGGCGAACTTTCCCACGTCAGTTCTGTATCTTCTACCCTTAATTTTGAAAGGATGATCATTTCGTGCATAGTAAGTTGGGTTTTCCAGTTTGTCAGTAACGTCTTCCCATGCGTTTAAGCCAGCGTAAGCTTTAAATAAAGCGCACAACCTCTGTTTCTCACGCCTAACTTTCAACGGCTCCCATTTTATCTCCTCAGCGTTTGTAGGCCCAAAATATTTACCCCTTTTTATGAATTTTATAGCCCTTCTCTGGATCTTTTCTAACGAATCAATTTGATTTACTCTATACGGGTCCCAACAAGTTACTCCAAATTCCATGACCGGCCGCACTAAGGACTTGTACGCGATTTCCCTGGACTTTGCACTCCCCTTTTTTAAAATCCTCATTAGGAAGTGCAGCGTTTTCCACGATTTCTTAAATACAGAATTTACCTGCTCGTATATATATTCTTCATGGTGTTATTTGCATTTGTTTGTATGGAAGAAAACTCCACCAGAATAAATACGTCATAAATAAATATTATACTGAGAAACAGCAGTTTTGAACATGCGAGAGGGAGTAAGATGAAGAAAGGGAAAGAACAGGAAGGGTAACTCTTTATATTTTGTGTCTATCAAGGAAAATGAGCAAATATGGAAAAGAAAAGGCACTTTCATTTCTCTTTCTTTCAACAAGAAAGAATAAAAGAAGAACGTCTGAGACCTGGTCTCCCTCATTTTCTCCCTCTCTTTCTCCTGGCCAAGAGAAAGAACTTTTAGAGAGTAAAAAAACTTCTCGATCTTGTTAATGAAGAAGCGAAGAGTGAAGAAAAAAAAAATCGCTCTTGTAACTTGTCCCTCTCTAATGTTATGTTTTTTATTGTTTACATCATTAAAACAATAGTTGTGTTTGTGATATTGATACTGGGATAACTCTGCAGCACTGTGAAAAGGTTTCTCAGTGTTATGAATATTTCATAGCTCACGGTAAGTAAGGGGCACTTCATTTAAATTTTCTCACAGGAGTGCTTTAACTTGAAATCACCGGCGCGGATATTCTTTCAGAGTAAACTTTTAAAGAGATGCTGAATACGTCCATATAAGCTGCAAGCCATTAATATTGCAGTGTGCGAGTATAAAAGAAAAGTGAATGTTTAATTCAGTATTATGCACGAAAAAGAACTTTAGCTGTGTCGGTTTTATCCATGACGAGCCTTAAATCCAGAAGATAAGTTATGATGCGTTATACTCACATTGCTTTCTTTAGACACATTTATTACTTTTAGCTCTTCTACAAACGATACACCGGCAGGAATATTCTGGCTTTGATGTATTGAATTGAAGTTTATTTGTAACATGGCAATAGTACATGGATTTACACTGAGTATAATAAGAAAAACAGTAAAATACATAACTGATGACATGGTAAAATACATAACTAATAACATTTTAAAACTTGTAACTTAAAAACTCTTTCACTAAATAGACACGTTGATTCATTAGAAATCGTTTTACATTTTGCTTAAAGCTGTTGTAAGGCAATTTTTACTTTCTCTATACGCACTATGTACATACTGTATAGAGAAGGTATTGCACTCCACTCAAAAATTCGATACCGAGATTTCACCAGAAATATATGTTTTAGGGTCCCCAACATCCAAAAAAAGCATTTTCACAAAAAGGTCCGTGTGTGTGTCCGTGCATCTGTGAACTCGATAACTCAAAAAACGAAAAGTGTGTAAAATACCAAACTTGGTATTTAAGTTTAGTATCTTTCAGGGATGCGACACGAAGATTTTGAGAAAAATCCCCCACCCCAAACTATCCTTTACATGGAACTTTTTTCGAAAACTTTGATTTTCTCAAAAATAGCTCTAACGATTTTGATTAAAATTTCGTATATTAAAGATATTTACCTGACAAATAAAATGTATATCTTGAATTTTCTGGGAATAGCCTCTGAAGAGTAGTTTATTCTGTATGAATTTTACTGAATTTTGAATAACTGCTAAACCGTAAGAGATGGACAAAAACTTACTACACAAAAAATGTAGAACACATTAAAACACACAATTTATGTTACATACATTTCGTATGTTCGTCGTTTTTGAGACGTTCCTTATTTTTGGTTTCTGCTGTGAAAAACGTTTACTTTTCTCATACAGGAAGTTGTCAACTCCTATCCATATAAACAAAGGAACTTCATTGACATAGCAACCAGCTTTTGACTTTCGCTTTAACCTACAGTTGTCCCTTATATCGCTTCTACTTACAAGGAAGCAAGTAATAAGCCTATTTCTGCTAATTTTTTCTGATTAGCATAAAGTGAATAGAAGTATAAGCTTTTTAAGAATAATTTGTTGCAGGGATATGGAGAAAGTCATGTGAATGGTACACATCAGATTTTTGTATATCCAACGTTAACTTATTAAAAAGCATAAGGCCAGAATATGCAGGTGATTTTTATATTTTGAGAGTTTATGGGTGTACCTTTCTTTTCACAAGAATCGCGAGAAAATAACACTTGACAACTGATGTGTTCCGTTCACATAACTTTCCCTAGCTATTCCAAATACAAATTGCTCTTAAAAAAGATTATTCTTTTATCTGTATCATGCTAATCGAGGTAAACATTAGCAGAATTGGTCTTAACCGTTATGCAAAATTCTGCAAAACTCGTCCAAGATATTCAAAATATACATTTATTTATGATCTTAATATACAGTATTTTAATCAAAACTGTTGGAACCATTTTTGAGAAAAACAACATTTCCAAAACTTTTTCCATGTAAAGGGTATGTAATGGGGAGGATTTTTTTAAAATCTTCGTGTCGCATCCTTGGAACATACTAAACATAAATACCAAGTTTGATTTTTTAACGTTTTTGGGCTTTTAACGTTTTCGTTTTTAAGCTTTGCTGTTCACAGACACGCAGAATCTTTTTCTAATTTTTTTTCGGACTCAGGGGACCTCAAAACATATATCGATTTCGAAGTTTTGTGGGAATACAATAGGTACATTCTCTAGCTATTATGTACATTGTGTGTACATACGTGCTAGAGAAAGTAACAATTTGATGTGTTCCATTCATATACCCTTCCTATTCTGTAACAAACCATTCTTACAAAAGCTTATTCTTCCTCCATAGACATTAGCAGAAATCGTTTTATTGCTTAGTTCCTTATAAATATAAAGGAAATGCACTATGCTAAAGCGACAGTAAACTCTTTAAAAATCTGGTTACTACGTGATTGAAATGCCCTTCTCTTTGCATGGCCATAAGTAAAACAAAATAAAAAAAGGAGTAGTAAATTTCTTATTGGGAAAAGTTTAAGTATTTTAAAATTGAAACCAATTACGAGCAATATCTGGGAAATGTTTAACTCGAAAGAAATGCTTATATGACATAAATTGTGTGATTAAACCAGATATACTGTTTTGTGTAGTAAGTTTTGTCCATCTTTTACGGTTCATTAACCATGTAAAAGTTATCCGGAATGAAGGGGTCTTCATAAGCATTTCCTATAACATTTACGATATACATTTTTATTATTTTTAATATACGGTATTTTAATCAGACTTATTAGAGCCAAATTTTCGTAAATTTTTACATATAAAGGGCGGTGGGGGTATTTTCTAGAAAATATTGTGTCGCATTCTTCGAAGGTGCTGAATTTAAATTACAAGTTTGGTATTTAATCACACTTTCGATTTTGAGTAGTGCTATCCAAAACGCGCACGCGTGAACTTTTTTTTTAAAAATCTGATGTTTTCCACAACTTTCTCTATCTGTTCTGCAAACAAACTTTCTTACAAAATATTTCTTTTGTCTACATAATACTTATCAATACAGACATGGTCTTATTATTTAGAAGCTTATAAGCAAGAAGGGAAATAAGGGAAAATACCAGGCTAAAGCAATAATCAAGTATTAACATCTATCGCTATGCGATTGTTATTGGCATTCAGTTCTCTTTGTATAGCCAGAAGTAAAACAAAAGCGGTATTAAACGGATGAGAATTTCCGCTTGAGAAAAGTATTAAGTATTATAAAATTGAAACCAATAAACAGAAATATCTCGGAAATGGTTAGTTCTTAAAACAAATATGTATGTGACTTAATCTACTTGTGTGTTTTGACAAGATCTACATTTTTTGGGCAAGTTTGTCTCTCTCTCTCTCTCTCTCTCTCTCTTTCTCTCTCTTTCTTTCTTTCTTTCTCTCTCTCTCACGTACACGATTTTAATGTAAATGGTAGTTTTGGCTGGGGAAATTTTCCTGTAAATCTTCGGTTGCATGCTAAACTTCAGTACCAAGTTTGGTGTTTAAGCGACTTTGCGGTTTTTAATTATTGTGTTCACATACACACACACACACATACAAACCCTGTATTTTCATTGAAATCTATACCTTCTCTACCTATGTACGAAGTAGGTAAAGTCAAATTGACCTAAGTATTAAACTGTTCTTTTCAATAACAATCTATAGGTATATCAGAAATATCAAAAATCGATTTTAAATAAATTGTGTTTGGTTTTAGTAAGCAGGAGAAGATCGTATTTCACCCTAAATTTGATACCAACATTTCATTAGTAACAGAAATTCACTTGTGATATGAACTGCAGTGTTCCTTCTTCACGTAACCAAGCTCACGTGGGGTAATAGGAACTGATGAGTAATATATAGTGACTATTTCGTTCATGACATGTGATCGTAAGAAGTGGCCAGTCCAGTACATTGGCACATAAAATTTCAACCAATTGGAACTCATTATCTCTGCATTTTAATCGTTTTTATCGCACCCAGGTGCATTTGTTTTCTCTCTGAACTAATGTTCGTCTCATGATAATTGTATGAGTGTGGAGCGATATTCCCGTATATAATGGCGGAAGTTCCAAAACGTTTTGGGGAAAGGTCCATCGCTGAAATAGACATATTAATTGAAAACTCAAAGCCGCAGAATACTAAAAACAACAGAGAGAGAGAGAGAGAGAGAGAGAGAGAGAGAGAGAGAGAGAGGAACCAATTCAACGAGTTCTGTAAGCAACGAGGCCATGATTTATGATATGAACATCAAGTTGCAGTGATTTCGGTACAAATATACGTCAAAACAAATGGGATTTTAGGAATATTATGCATGTTCATATAGGATAATCATTGTTATTTTATTTCTCTAGATAAAAGTTGGAGCTACTTACGATTATGCTGGGTGGATAGTAGTAAAATTATATGCATAACTATCAGATGAGGTACCTATATGTAGCCATTGTCGTGCATCAGATTTTTGTGTTCAAGAACATCGAAGCGTGTATTTTGCCGGAAATTGTGTAATGAGATATTTGGATCCATTAATTCTTCCTCTACCTGAAGTAAGATGTGGAGAAAGGAAAAATAAACAGCATGGAGAAATATTTCTGAGGTTCATATTTGAGAGGCAGGGTGTTTCTGTAGTGCTCCCGCCGAATTATTAAATCCATCGCAATTAAAACTTCGCTTTCATATTGAAATTCTTTTTGCAGCCTCTTCTGAGCGCACGTAACTCTGAATGCTGCCTGGGCTGAAATTAAAACAGGAGAGGAAAAAATTTATCTGGTTTTATTATATTCATCATTTCGGTTTTTCCTTCTCTCTATTCCCTTTCACGGAGAGTGTACTTCTTTTGTTTCACTCTTGGGTTCATACAATAGGTAGAAAGAAGTTGGGGAAGACATAGCAGCGTTTACATTTTTTGAATATTTACATGAAAGCAAAGTTAAGTGAAAAATATTGTTTTGGTGTCCATAAACATTGCGGCTACCTGGAAAGGGAAAAGAAAAGAAATCGGATGTGATACATTCTCACGACTTTCTCTACCGGACATATTTACTAATATATATTTACACAATATATCAGACTATTATATAAAATCATTTCTTCTATCCACATTAAACATTCATAAGCATTCTTTATCATGCACGCAGTAGATAAAGAATTGTATTCCATTCATTCCTTATGCCGGGGTGTCAATGGAAATGTTTTGAAGGCCACGGAATACAAAGCACCTTTAGAAAAGGAGTTTTATATGTTCATGTTCGCGTGCGTATAAATGTGTAAAAGAGTAACTTGAAAAATAAATGTTCAATACTTTTTTGTTTGTTTTTTTGTTACCTTAACATACTTTAACCTTTATATCAGACGATGAATGGAATTATTGGTGAAATAAATGCTCAAATGACCTCAGGGTCAATAACGCTTAAAGTTACTCGCCATTCGTCTTCTCAGTATAAGGGAAAACCCGAAAAAAAACAACAAAAAAAAAAAAAACATCCGGGTAACTCACCCTAAGCGAGATTTGAACTCGCGAACTGTTGAACGTGAGGCAGACACACTACACAGGCGGGCCTTGAATAGTTATCAACTAAACTTCCCACATTTCAGATATCCTTTACGTGGAAAAGGTTATCTAAAAATTCTAATGCGGTCCATTAACATGAATTTCTCTCAAACTACTGTCGCAAAGGATTATTTCGTCTACATCATGCTAATCGAGAGAAATATTAACAGCATTGGTTGTATTACATTTCTTTTAATTGGAAGGAAAAATATCGTGCAATAGGCTAAAGTGATAGTTAAATATTTTAATATGCGGTAAAACAAAAGAAATGAGACATGTTTGAGAAACATTTTAAGTATGAAACCAATAATAAGGAATTACATGGAAATTAACTCAAAAAAAAGTATATGATATAGCTTGTGTATTTTAATGGAATCTTAGTTTTTGTAAAGTCATTTATACAAAAGTCGTCCAGAATGAAGAGGTCTTCTGAGGCTATTCCCAGAAAACTCAACATATACATTTCGTTTTTCATGAAAATGTCTTGAACATACGGCATTTTAATAAAATTCGATAGCCTCAACATTTTCAAAAAATGTTCCATGTAAAATATAGTTGGCATGGGGGGGGATTGTTCTGAAAAGCTTCGAGTCGCATCTTTTGAAGACATTGGAGATAAATGTTTGTATCCAAAGACACATGCACACAGAGCACACAATAACTTTTATAAAAATGCCTTTATTATTATTATTGTTATTATTTTCAGAAGCCTAAAATCATGTTCATATTTCCGGTGAAACATTGGTATCGAATTTTTGGTGGTATACAATGCCTTCTCTATCTACTCTGTGCATTGTATATGCTTGCCAAAGAAAGCAAAAATGGCATAAGTACCATCTTGATGTAAGGTGTTTTCATGTCAAAATATGTAACTTAATTTTATTTTCTGTATTGCCTGTAAAGCCCTCTTCATTCGGAATATATATTTTCAATTCTAATATATTTTACGTCGCTTTAACAAACTGGTCGTATCGCGACGGGTCAGTTCGGTGGACATAGCCTTGAAGGTCTCATCCCTGTACCATAATACCAGCGCTTCGCGCCACGCAGATAGTTTCAGAATGTTGTTCAGTCTAACTGCTGTACCACAAGTAGCCAGATGGCAAAATGCTGCTAGCATTCTAGGTCTCGTCCCTTTATATCATAATCTGCGACAAGTAGATGGGGTTAGGGTACCACCCGTCTAACTGGCAGGGCAACCTTTGGATAGATGGCAGGGCAATCTTAATTACCATCTTTTTTCAGTTTTCTTGTTCAGTTTTACTTCGTGTATGTACAATGTCCCTACATGGTAAACAGAGAAGGCATTGCATCCAAAAATGCTATT
This sequence comes from Hymenopus coronatus, assembly GCA_030762935.1. Classification (NCBI taxonomy): domain Eukaryota; kingdom Metazoa; phylum Arthropoda; class Insecta; order Mantodea; family Hymenopodidae; genus Hymenopus; species Hymenopus coronatus. The sequence continues at coordinate 43,030,311 of CM060882.1, read as the reverse complement.
ACCAAATTTCACATAAAATACATGTTTTTTAGGTCCTCTGAATAAAAAACTTAGGGAAACATCTGTGAGACACTGTGTGGATAGCAAAACTAAAAACTGAAATACCAAACTTGATGTTTAAGTTCAGAATCTTCCAAAGATGCGTTATGATGTTTTTTTTAGAAAATCCCCTACCATAAACTAGCATTTACATGGAACATTGTTCGAAATTTTCAATTTTTAAAACATGGCTCTTAACGATTTGGAGTAAAATGACGTATATTGAAGACATTTACAAGACAAATAAAATGTTTATCCTAATTTTTTTGGCAATAATCCCCGCAATCCTCTTCTTTCTGAATGACTTTTGCATAGCTGGCAAACCGTAAGAGATAGACAAAAACTTACTAAACAAAAAAATGACATCTCGTTTAAACACACAATTTTTCATATGCAGTATTTTTGTAGCTATTCACTTTTATTTGTTTCATTAATTTAAAATACTTTCAAACTGAAAGCCCTTGTTCGTTTCATAACTCTTTTGTAATGTAAAAAGAACCAAATTTCAATGTCAATCGCATAGCGACAGCTTTTGACAAAGTTTACTGTCGCTTTAGCCTAGTGCATTCCTTATTTGCCTTCTACTTTTAAGAAGCTAAGTAATAAAACCATTTTGGTAAATTTATCTTAAAAGAATAATCTAAGAATATAATATATATATTTATTTATATATATTTATTTATATGTATATTTATATATATATATATATATAGTATAGCGCCCTTTAACATCAATGGTCATATCGGGGGCTTTGACTTGTGAAATTTTAGGGCCAGAACATTAGATTAATAAACTTTATATTACTAAACACACGCACATTTACTCTCACATTCATACTTCCAGACTCCATAGGCGATAATTCTGGTTAAAGAAAAATTCCCCGCCCCAGCCGGGAATCGAACCCGAGACCTCCGGATGAGAAGCCAGCTCCCTGAGTACTCGACCACGGAAGCAGTCTATATTGTTTGCAGAACAGATAAAGAAAGCCATTTGGATGGAACACAGATGTTTTTAGAATTAAGGTGGAACTTTGGGTCCTGGTATTAAGTATCCAATACGGTATTTACTTTGCCGATTGAGGGAAACTACAAAACGGGCGGGTGGGGGGGGGGGAGGAGGTGGCAGATTGATCTAACCGCGGGATTTGAACCCAGTACCTCCCGAATACGTCCACAGACGTTACAGTCTGGGCTATTCCACTCGATAGAAATGAACTGGTAAACTTGAAAGAAAAGGAAAACTTTTAAGCAATTATCACATCACGAATCTGGCACATCTTACAAGTGCTATCACATGGTTTCTCGAGATGTATAAAAAAGAATATGAAATATAAAAATATGATGTGTTCCATTCACATGACTTTCTCTAATTGTCCCCCCCCCAAAAAAAAAAACTTTCATTCAAAAGATACATGTTGTATCTACATCATGCTATTCAAAATAAACATAAGCAAAATTAGCCTTATTACTTGCTTCCTTGCAAGTAGAAGGAAAAATAAGGGAATAACAAGCTAAAGTGACAGTAAAGTCCTTTAAACGCCGGTTACTATGTGAAACAATTAAAATTCCAATCTCTTTGCTTGTCATGAGTAAACAAACGAGAAACGAGCAGGAAGATGTTTCCCGGTAGAGAGAAGCCCCTTAAAATTGACACAAATAATTCCGAATATCTCGAAAAAGGTTAACACTGCAAAAAAATTGCAAATAACATTAATTGTATGTTTTAATGAGATTTACATTTTTTTGTGTAGTAAATTGTTGTCTATCTCTTATGATTTTCCAGTTAAACAAAAGTCACTCAGAATGAAGAGGTCTTCGGAAACTATTCCCAGAAATGCAAGATATACATTTCATTTTCCATAAAAATATCTTAAGCATAAAAGTATCTTAATTAAAATCGTGTTATTTTTGAGAAAATAAAACTTTTCGAAAAATGTTCCATGCAAAGGTTAGTTGGGTGGGGGATTTTCTTGAAAATCTTTGTATTGCATCCTTGGAAGGTACTTAACTTAAATACCAAGTTTGATATTTAAGACTTTTCGTTTTTGAGCTATACTGCCTACAGACGCGAGGGTGCGCCCGCAAACACATACACATACACATGTTTCTAAAAATGTTTTTTTTGGAATCGGGGAATCTCAAAACATGTATTTCCGGTGAAATCTCGGTATCGAATTTTTGGATGCATTAGAATACCATCTCTGTACAATATGTTACATATTACGTACAGAGAAAGTAAAAACCAGCATATAGCAGGCCCTCGTAAACATTTTACTGTCATAATAGGTAGAGACAGACGAAAATTTCAATGCCCTAGCCGAGATTTGCAACTCGGATCTCCCTCTATCCACCGAACTGCCATGGCAACGTGCCGGCACAGAATTAATTTCCTTAAGGATACCCATCTGTTAAAAACCTAAAATCCACAATTTTGCTTGGATTGATTTGAAACTTTAATACAGCAATTGCAGTGTTAAGAATTTGCAAAAAATGCAACATAAATGTATATTGGGCAATTACTCGTATTTTAAATCCATGGTGTGGTAATTATTTTGCATCTCCAGGTTCAGGTTTGGCTTGGTCTTTGATACACGCGAGGGTAATGAAGGTGAGTTATTTAACACTGGCAAGTTAGCAAACATGCCTAATAAAAAACATTGGTGAAGGAGATCCAGTTCCCACGTGTCGCAATGTGCGCGTGTATGTTAATAGTCAGTCTTAAGAGAAAGGGAGAGACTCTTTATAGCCACATGACAAAAATATGATCTGACCAAAGAAAGCTTGGGTATTCCATACTCCCAAGATACCCTTTTCCCACGAAAGCTTTTGAAATGAGAACAAAGGAAGCTGTGTAAATACCGGGAATTGTGACAAGGGGAAAAAGTGACGAGAAACAGTTCCGTTTGCCGGAAGTTTCATCTCCCGGCCGATTATATCCTCGCCCAAGCTAAGGGCCCAGAATATTCAATTCACCGTTTTTAATTTTTTACTTCAGTCTATATCTGTATAAAGAACTGTCTCCAAGGTTTGGTACATGTATGTTAAGCTTTAAGTTGGAAGTAATAGTTTTAATTGTTTTAATATATAAGAGATGGGACTTCCATACCTCGATACTATGTGGTATCGATGTGCGACTAATACTTCAAGACAAATCTTCAATAATTTAATATTTTAAGTTTTGCATTATTGGAAGGAAAAATCTGATGTGTTCCATTTACATGAGTTTCTCTACACCTCTGTAGCAAATTATTGTTAAAAAGCTTATTCTTCTATTTACTTCATACTAATCGAGAAACACATTATCAGAAATGTTATTATTACTTGTTTCCTTGTAAGTGAGTATCATAGTCTAAAGCGATAGTAAAATCTTTTAAACCCTAGTTGCTATGTGATTGAAGTTCCTTTGTTTTTTATGGCCAGGAGTAAATAAATCCCCGTATTAGAAAAGTATAACTATTTTAAAACTGAAACCAATAGCAAGGAATATCTCAAAAACGGTCAACTCCACGAAAAAAAACATGTTTGAATAAATTGTGTCTTTTAACGAGCTCTGCATTTTTTTTTTTTTTTTTAAATTAGTTTATTTCTATTTCTTACAGTTTACCAGTTATGCGAAATTCTGCAAAATTTATACAGAATAAAGATGTCTTCAGAGACTATACCCAGAAAATTCAAGACATACATTTTATCTGTCATGTAAATATCGTTAATATACCATATTTTAATCAAAATGGTTAGAGCTATTTTTGAGAAAATCAACATTTTCGAAAAATTTTTCATGTGAAGGGTAGTTAGGGTGGGGGATTTTCTTGAACATCCTCGTGTCGCAAGTTTGGTATTTAAGCGACTTTTCCTTTTTTGCGCTATGCTGCCCCCCCCCCCACAAACGGTCATTTTTCTATATATATTTTTTTTTTATTCAGGGGTCTCAAATATATATATATATATATATATATATGTGTGTGTGTGTGTGTGTGTGTGTGTGTGGTGTGTGTGTGCGTTTGTGTGTCCGGTGAAATCTCGGTATCAAATTTTTGGGTGCAATACAATACCACCTCTATACACTTTGTAAATATTACGTGTAGAGAAAGCAGAAATATTTAACGTTCTTTTAACCTAGAAGGTCATATTGGACGATGGATGAAATCGGTGATACGATGCTCAAAGGAGCACAGGACCTATGGAACTCAAAATTATCCGACACTCGACTTTTCAAGAGAGGAGAAATTGCCGTAAGAAAACCTTATCCTGACTGAAATTGGAACTCGGGACCTCTCTAATGTGAGGCGATACCACAGCTCCTTAGAGGAGGGCATGTTTCGTGTTATGCTAGATATAGAATGAAACAGTCGACAGTCACGTTATTGTTTCACAAGAGTTGCTTGCTGTACCAGGGTTCTTGAAAGACCTTGACTGGTTTCGTGTGGTGAATGAGTGCAACATTCCATAGACACTCGTGTCTAAATAATAGCATGCAAAACAAACAGGAAAAGAGAAGAGGCTTTAACTGAGTTGTGAATGAAGCAAATTTAGCTTTCGCACAAAATAGCGTTTCTGCAATAGCCTTGCTGGTGACTTAACTTTCGAGCATTACATTTACCTTCTGTGGTGACCAAAATCTGCGAATCCAGCAGAAACTAATCAGAATGAGAGATTATCAGAATATTTGTTACAGGCGTTTATAAACAGAAAACTACTAATAACGACATAAAAGGCCATGTAGTTACACCAATCGCCTCTCACCTGGGTACGATTCCAGGCGAACCGCATGTGGGATTGGTGGTGGACAAAGCGGGCAGGGGTGGATTTTTTTTCCGGTTCTCCGGTTCGCCCCGCCATCTTCATTTCGTGTATCATCAGTGTCATCGCATACGGTGTAGTAAAAGCGGGCGTTAAACACTAACATTGAGAGAGAGAGAGGGAGAGAGAGAGGGGGGGAGAGAGGGAGAGAGAGAGGGGGGGAGAGAGAAATCGTTGACGAGATATCCCGTTTACACTTTTTCTTTCTGTATACGAACTATGTACATAGTGTATAGAGAAGGTATTACATAGTTACCAAAAATTCGATACCGAGATTTCACCGGAAATACATGTTTTGAGACTCCCTGAATCCAAAAAAAAAAGCATTTTTAGAAAAATGTCCGTGTGTGTGTCTGTATATGTATGTGTGTCTGTGGGCAGCATAGCGCAAAAACGAAAGACCGTTAAAGCCCAAACTTGGTATTTAAGTTTGGTACCTTCCAAGGATGCGACACGAAGATTTTCAAGAAAATCCCCCCACCCCCAACTTTTTTCGAAAATTTTTATTTTCTCAAAAATGGTTCTAACGAATTTGATGAAAAATATGTATATCTTGAATTTTCTGGGAATAGCCTCTGAAGACTACTTTATTCTGGACGAATTTTACGGAATTTTGCATAACTGCTAAACCGTAAGAGATGGACAAAAACTTACTGTACAGAAAATGTAGCTCGCGATAAAACACACAATTTATGTCATATACATTTTTTTCGTGGAGTTGATCATTTTTAAGATATTCTTGGTTTTTCGTTTCTGCTTTGAAAAAAAAAATTCATACACGAATTTGTTAACTCCTGTCCATGCAAACAAAGGAACTTCAGTTACATAGCAACCAACTTTTGGCTATCATTTTAACCTATGATACTCCCTCACTTCGCTTCTACTTACAAGGAAGCAAATAATAAGACTATTTCTGCTAATGTTTCTCGATTAGCAGGAAGTAAATAGAAGAATAAGTTTAACTAAAATTTGTTGCAGAGTAGTAGAGAAACTCATGTGAATGGAACACATCAGATATTTTTAATATGAAGTGTCGGATCTCAAAAAGCGGTACGAGTATCGAGAAATACTGGTATCGTCGCATCATGCGCACATACAAGCGCGCAGACACACAAATAGACGGAAATGGAGAGATTGATATACCTAGATGGTAAGAGATAGTGATAGACATGCATATATTTGCATATACATATAATGTAGGAGTTATATAATGCACATTAAATACATAATTTAGAAACTGATTACACTATGTACATAGTATGAGTAGAGAAAGTAAAAAGTGAACGAATAATATGTTAAATTCTAACATTTTTATCGATGACGCCACAACCTTTACAATTATGGCTTTTTGTAGTAACATTCTCCTTTCAAAATATTAAATTTGACGTGTCCAAACATTTTTATTTTCTGAATACGTACTATCTACATGGTGTAAACAGAATGTATTGTATTCCACCCAAAAATTCGATACCGATATTTCAGCGGAAATACACGTTTTAGGGCCCCGTGTATGTAAAAAAACATTTTTAGGAAAAGGTCCGTGTGTGCGCGTGTGTGTCCGTGAATACGGTAACTAAAACACGAAAAGACGGTAAAATAGCAAACTTGGTATATAAGTTTAGTATTTTCCAAGGTTCTGACACGAAGTTTGAGAAAAAACGCCCCACACCAAACTATTCCTTACCTGGAAAACATTTCGAAAGTTTTGATTTTCTCAAAAATGACTAACGTTTTTGATTAAAATACTATACATTAAAGATATTTACATGATAAAATGTATATTTGAATTGTTTGCGAATAGCCCCCGAAGACTAGTCTGGATGAATTTAGCAGAATTTGCATAACTGCTAAATAGTAAGATATCGACAAAAACTTACTGTACAAATGTAAATCTCTTTAAAGCATAATTTGTTTTTTTTCGTATGATCGTTTTCGAGATATACTTTGTTATAGGGTTTAATTTTAAAATACTTAAACTTTTCTTATGCGGAAATTTTTCAACTGCTTGTCATGCAAAGAAATGCATTTCAACCCCATAGCAACGGTATTGAAAAATTTTGATTATCGCTTTAGCCTAGTGTACCCCCTTATTTCCCTTCAACTTAAGGAAGCAAGTAATAACTTCTGATAATATTTATCTCGATTAGCACAAATAGATAGAAGAATAAACTTTTTATCGATAATTTGCTACAGAGATGCAGAGAAAGTCATGTGAATGGAACAGATCAGATTTTTTTATAGAAAGAGTTAATCACTTTCTCTATACGTACTATGTACATAGTGTATAGAGAAGGTATTGTATTGTACCCAAAAATTCGATACCGAGATTTCACCGGAAATTCATGTTTTGAGACCACATGAATCCAAAAAAAGCATTTTTAGAAAAATGTCCGTGTGTGTGTGTGTGTGTGTGTGTGTGTGTGTGTCTGTCAATGTGTATTTGTGTGTGTGTCTGTGGGCAGCATAGCTCAAAAACGAAAAGACCGTTAAATACCAAACTTGGTATTTAAGTTTGGTATCTTCCAAGGATGCTACACGAAGATTTTCAAGAAAATTCCCCACCCGCAACTAACCTTCACATGGAAAAATTTTCGAAAATTTTGATTTTCTAAAAATGGCTCTAACGATGTTGATAAAAATATCATATATTAAAGATATATACTTGACAAATAATGTGTATATCTTGAATTTTCTGGGAATAGCCTCTGAAGACTACTTTATTCTTAATGAATTTTACGGAATTTTGTGTATCTGGTAAACCGTAAGAGATAGACAAAATCTTACCCCACAAAAAATGTAGAGCACATTAAAACACACAATTTATGTTATATACATTTTTTGCGTGGCGTTGATCGTCTTTTAGATATTCCTTGTTTTTTGTTTCAGCCTTAAAAAACTTATACCTTTCTCAATCAGAAATTTGTCAACTCCTGTCCATACAAACAAAGGGACTTCAGTCACATAGCAACCATCTTTTGCTGTCACTTTAACCTATTATACTCCCATATTTCACTTCTACTTACAGTGAAACAAGTAATATGACTATTTCTGCTAATTTTTTCTAACTTAGCATGAAGTAAATAGAAACAACAACTTTTTAACAAAAATTTGTTGTAGAGATATAGAGAAAGTCATGTGAACGGATTACATCAGCTTTTTTTTTTTTTTTTTTTTAATTGTATTTCTATTATTCCTTACTTATGAAGAACTCGGTATAAATCACTTTTATAGCATAATGAATAACAGTAATTGGCTTGTCAAGTAGAAGAAAATCCCAGGCGGCATCAAACTCAGGTCAGCCAGCTCCTGGGCACATTTCCAGCAACCCCTGACCCGGGCGCTCATATCATGACCCTATGCAATTCTGGTCCCCAGCCTAGCGATTTTCATCTTTTTGGCCCAGCGAGGAATTCGTACTTTGTGCAGATGCTGCTGCATTCCTGACTACGATAGCAGCCAAATATTTCACCCTGGGAATCAATATGTAGTTGAACGGTTGAGCACAACGTATTGAAATGGCGAACAAAATACTGGCTCAGATTTAGCGTAATAGCTTAAACTACAATGGCTGCAAAAGTTAAGTGTTGTTATTTCCTTTTAGCAAATGAAGGAATAAATAACATCATAATTTAAAAATAGTATTTTAATTTCTTTTTCTTGTTGAGTCAACGGCGGACCAAAGGTCTCGGGTACGACCCCAATCAGACCTATGTTTCTTTATGGTTTCCTCAGTTCAGTACGCAATTGCTGAGATGGTTCATCACCTGCCACAACATTTCTGACTATCCTTGTCTCCTGTTTCAGGATTAAACTACCAGGCGGCGGGTTGTGGATGGGCGGGGATTGTGCGCTCTGGCATTGTTGCGGGATCCTCCAGTCAGGTCCTATCTCTGCGACCCTTAACGAGGGACTCCTTAGCAGTGCCACCGTAGGTTCAGCGGCTTGAGAGAGTGGTTCGGGCGACGCCGGATTTGCTCTATCTGGAAACGTTAAGCACCCCGTCCATGTAGTAGCTCTTGTCATACCAGTGCATTGTGCACCGCGGTAATCCTAATCTCCAATAGAGATTACAGTAATGCAGATTCATTTTTGGAACATTTAAAGGGCCTATTGACTCATCTTTGAATTCCTTACTTAATGTTAAAAAAAGGACTTGTATATTATATTCACATGACGTTCTCTACTAAACGTTTATTTTTATATCTCGACTACAAACTAACACGTAAAAAAATCTAATGTGCTGCAATCACATGACTTTCTCCTCATCTCTGCAACAAATTATTGTTAAAAAGCATATGCTTCTATTTACTTCATGCTAATGGAGAAAAAATTAGCAGACATAGTCATTACTTGCTTCCTTGCAGGTAGAGGCGAAATAAGGGAGTACTATAGGTTAAAGTGATAGTCAAAAGCTGGTTGCTATGTTCCTTTGTTTGTATGGACAGGAGTTGACAAATTCCCTCATGGGAAAATTATAAGCTTTTAAAGGTGAAATGAAAAACAAGGAATAACTCAAAATCAATCAACTCCACGAAAAAAATGTGTATGACATAAATTGTGTGTTTTAACGTGCTCTACATTTTTGTGTGGTAAGTTTTTGTCCATCTCTTACGGTTTAGCAGTTATGCAAAATTTCGTAAAATTCATCCAGAATAATAAGAGATTTTAATTAAAATTGTTTGAGCCATTTTTGAAAAAATAAACATTTTGGAAAAAAGTTCCAATGTAAAGTTTAGCTTGGGGGGGGGGATATTTCTAAAAATCTTCGTGTAACATCCCTGGAAGATACTAAACTTAAATACCAAGTTTAGTGTTTTACCGACTTTTTGTTTTTGAGTTATCGTGTTTACAGACACACAGGCACACACACACACAGACACACACACATACACACAGACACACACACACACACACACACACCTTTTTGTGAAAATGCTTTTTTTTAGATACAGGGGACCCTAAAACATATATTTCCGGTGAAATCTGGGTATCGAATTTTGGGTGTAGTGCAATACTTTCTCTATACACTATGTACATAGTACGTGTACTGAAAGTAGAAATTCAGGGTATTGATATCGTTCAAACTAATAACATAGCTGTCTCGGAAATGGATGATGCCTCAAAAAAGTGGTTTGAAATAAATTGTATGTATCTTATGTTTAACAGTTATAGAAAGTTGTAGAAATTTCAATCTATTTTCAGAAAATTGAAGATAAACAGCTTGACATGTAATATCTTAATTTTATTGTGTTACGCTTTAATTCATAGTCAAGAGGCCTTTTTAAGGAAGTAAAAATTGTCGAAAGTTGTTCCATGTAAAGGATAGTTTAGGGTGTGGCAATTATAGTCTTAACGTCGCTTCCTTGAAGATGCTGAACTTAAATTGGAAGTTTGAAATTCAACCGACCGACATTTCGTTTTTTACTTTTTCTGCCATGTATAATGTACATAGTATATGGAGATGTTTTATGTCACCCAAAATTTTGATGGAGATTTTAACGGAAACAAATGTTTTGAGGGCCCTTATCCAAAAAGCATTTTAAGAAAAAAGTCCTTGTGATCAGGATAACTCAAAAACAAATGTCGGTTAAATACCAAACCTAGTTTTCAAGTTCAGTATATTCCAAGGATGCAATACTAAGATTTTCCGGAAAATTCACCCGTCTCATAAACTACCCTTTACGTCGAAGATTTTTTGGAATTTTTTATTTTCTGAACAATAGCTAATACAGTTTTAATTAAAATATGTATGTATTAAAATATTTACGTAAAAATAAATAAAGTGTGTATCTTGAATTTTCTGGGAATAGTATGTTACCTTCCGAATGACATTTTACATAACTGGTAAACCGCAAGAGAGACAAAATGCTGCTATACAAAAATGTAGATCCCGTTAAAACACTTAATTTGAGTGGATTTTTTTTTTCCTGGTGGATGCATTCATTTACGAGATATTCCCCGTTGGTTTAATTTTTTCAAAACTTACACTTTCTCAAATGGGAAGTCATTACTTTTTTTTCACCCGGTCATGCGAGGGGAACGGAATTTCAATGTTATGTAATAGCAACCAGCTATTAAAAAATTTGACGCTTTAACCTAGACTACAAGGAAATATGTAATAAAACCGTTTGTTCTAATGTTTAACTATTCTACAAGAATGGTATTTTGCACGGAGAGTTTGTTTCAGAATAGGTAGAGAAAGTGATGTGAAAGTAACACTTCAGAATTATATGTTCCGACTACTGTCATATGACGTCAACTTCACCGTAGCATCCATCGCCTTAGATGAAGGACGCTGAGAGTAAAGCAGGAGGCAGGCACCCTTCTCCAACGTTTGATTTTCAATAACTTAACGTGATGGATCAGCCGCAGGGCATAAGGCCGGGGTATTAACTTTGCATCCAGTTAGGAGAGAGGGGGCAGGAGAGGATCTTTTTGCGTTCAACGCGAGGAATGAATAATGTTATAAAACTGGGCTTCACTATCAGTCATCAGCCTCAAGGAATTTCCTGCTCCTTCCAAACTGCAAATATACTTCACTTATCCACTTTTCTTTTCATCTTTTAGCGGATATGAAGCGGTTGTAATGATCCATTTATGTTTCTTTGCTTCCATGCATCCGTTTATACTGCCCTGTTTGCCTTTCCTTTCTTTTGTGAGCTGTTCTTTCAGTTTATGATAATACAAGTCCTTCGTTTGGACGCGTGGCCGGCAGGTGGAAGCACGCTGTTTGCTGGCGGAATCTGATATTTACAACGCCTTAAATTCAAGGCCATATTATTTCTCTTGCAATTATAAGAAACTACGATAACCCCATCTTTTCGTGATAAAATGTATAGATAATGGCTATATAAATAAAACAATGATTTGTCCATAAAATAAATAAACCTGGGGCATAACCCAACTCAGAAATTTATGCTTATTATTGTGTGGTTGCATTTCCTCAACAATAGTTATCTTATAAGATTTTTAGTTTTAAAAGTTCAGTGAAATCAAACCCGAGGTTTGAGAAATACCTAATTCCTGCATAAGCTTTGTTGGATTATTTTTAAATTCCTTCTAACTTTTCTTTGATGTCCAGTATTTCACTGTAGTAATACGGAATACACTTTAATTTCTTATCAAGAATAGGTTCGCTTTCTTATTTCCCTAAACAGGGCTTCGCAAACGTCTAAAATCGCACCGGTGCAAACTGAGGCGCTGAGCTTCTGTGTACTGTGCGGCAGTTCAACTCTGTTGGCTGAGGACAATTTGCAATTAGGAACATCAGGGCGTATGTGTGGAAAGGGGAGACAGACGTAAGAAAAGAGAGGGACAGCACTGATGTTGCTAACAGTCGACGAGTTGGAGTTTGCACTGTCATTAACCTTGCCAACTAGTATTTCGCATCCTGCGCCGTGCAATGCACCATTACATTCTCTCCGAGAGGCCCTGCCCTAAATCTGTCCACAAGAATTCGAAGCGTTTCTCTGTGAGGCGCACGAGCAGCAGAGAATCTTTTCTATAAATTACCGCCTCACTGCTCTGCAAGAGTTACCACATATGAATCATACATCGCTAAAGTATGCGGACTTATTATACTATAAGGTTTGAGGGCTTTGTTTTAGGGAAAACGGTAAAACAGTTTCTGCTAATGTTTATCTAGATTAGTATGAAGCAGGTAGAAGAATAAGCTGTTGCAGAATAGATAGAAAAGTCATGTAAATGTAACACATCGGAATTCTTTCTGACGTGTTACATTTGCTTTCTGGAGTCACTTTATACCATTCATCATTAAGATTCAACAAAAGCAAAACCATCTGTATATGTCAACGGGGGACCAAACAAGACAGCTGACAAACGGAAATATAAGTTATTTATTTTCTTATTCTTTCAGTGATTACTAACAATCCAGAAATAATAGTTATTTATATTATTAGTGATTTAAATAGACTATTGTTTGCGAGTGGGATATTTAGTACACGAGCGCGGGTGATCTAATTTCTCATGAGCAAATAATAGTCTAAGCCACGTGTAATATACAACGTTTTATCCTATCCTAATATTAACTGACATACTCTTACATTTATTAATATTAATATTATTAGAGTCGTCATTACAAGGATTTGAATTTCGTAGGAAGTGTTTTGTTTCTTGCTGCGCAACCACGCCGGAATAAACAGTTTCAATTCTGGTTGTTTAAACTGCTCCAAATAAATCAACAAATGAATGGAAATGGGTATTCCCGAAGAAGTTTTAGATTATGCTAAATGATGCTGTACTTAGTTTGTTACCCGGCAAGTCGATGGACTTGTATTATAAGGAATTTTCATTATTTAAAGAATGGGGAGCTGCCAAAGGAGTTAAAATAATTTACAGTGAAACACGATGAAATAAAGACTCATTTTTGTTGTTTCCTAGGATACATGAAGTGTGTACATGGAATCTATAGGACAGGTTAAAAACGCTTTTGTTTCCTGTTGTCATATATTACATGTAAGTTTTAGATAGAGAATATAGTAATGGGAAATGTAGAATGGGATAAACAGAGAGAGAGAGAGAGAGAGGGGGGGGGGGGCTAATGACATGAGCAAAGCTAAAGGTTCTGCTAATGAATCCATAAAGAGGTGATGACGTTTATACAGATCAAAGGCCATATGTTCCGACTCTAATGGGTATCCATTTGAAAACCAAACTTCATAATACCTACTATATTAATCATGCGATTGTGAAAGTGCTGTTTGTCACATGGTGTAAAAGCCCTGGGACTGATATTATATAATCCTGGAGATCAGTTGAATCGCCCGATATAAATCGATACATCTCGTAAATCAGAGCGTAAGAGAGCGTAATAATGCCACTGGACGGTCCTTAACGTCATTACTCTGTATGTATGTGGTCAATAACATGTATCTTCATTACGAACGGCCGTCACAGTAGTAATAAAACTGGTGCCATTGTAACCAGGAGGTACCTCTAACTGTGAGAGGAATTAACATTTCTGCGTCATCAAATATTGAGAAGAAAATTCCTTCCTATTGTTTTGAAAACCGATAATATCGCTACTTTTTCAGTCGGGCTAGTAACATTTAAAACTCAAAGAATTAACAGCACACAACTCTATGCCTCTTCTTTCACTTGCATTGCGGTCGTTACTGCAGACAGACAGACAGATGTTGGAGGTGATTCTGCACTGCAGCCAATGGCTTATTGTGCGTCAGACCCGAAGAATATAAGATGATAAGAGAGTAATTTCAAAGGGTGACCGAAACTGGACAGTGGGGAGAAGCCATCGTGGAGGCTCCTTAACATATTTCAATTAGTTCTCCATTCAGACGCAAGGAGCCCGCGCTTCAAGACTGACCAAACTCCCCAAGTCTACAGACGCCTTCCAACGCCATCGCGCCGCGGAGAGTTGTATTTCCAGAGCGCAGTCATCACCACGGGAGGGCGCAACCATACCACCGCAGTCTTTGTCGTCACTTACAACTTTGAAAGAGACCAGTTGGTTGAAATGAACAGGAAGTTCGGGGGAATAAAGAAACCTCACCAGAATTACCCTGATTACTCGAAAAAAAAACCCTTGGGCGAGAGAGGTCGGCCGTGGGAATCGATCCCAGGACCCCCTGAATGCCAGTTATAGGCGAAGCGCCTGAGCCACCTAGCTCGGTACTACAGGCGTAAATGTATGTTACATTGCTGTGTATTTGAGAGAGGTATACCATGTGATCTTATTCTGTTTATAAATCCATGCCCATAAAGTTTGTTTACGCGCTAGAGCCTCCAAGTGAGATGACTGTATGTAAACAAACCGTAGACTCCAAGACAAGCATTATATGCCGCAGTAAAATGTGTTTATCAAATATCAAGTCTTACGTGATGCACGCCATACTTAAAACCAATGGTATTGTTTAGAATATAATTCTGTTTGTATTTTCATACTTCAGTGTTTGTGTGAGTGTCGTCGAATGGGAATCAACGCAGAGTACACCGAGATGATTCTCATCTGCGAGAACCTCGAGGAATGCAAAGAGATTTGTCGGCTCTATCAACGTTACTCCAATAGACGTCACCCTGCCCACCATGTCTCCAGGATTGAAGAGTTGTTTAAGTGTAACGTGCAGCATATCTCCTATAATCCCTAAGGAGGTCCTCAGACACGTATACCAGGATTAGAATTACACACGGACGGGGTCCCCAGACACACACAGTACCCGAGGGCCGTTTAAATTCTTGCGTTGGCTCAGGGAGGGAGGGATGATGTCCGTGTGTGTGTTGGGGGGGGGGCAGCATAGCTCAAAATGTACATTAAGTACCAAACTTGGAATTTAAGTTCACTTTAAGAATACGACACGAAGATGTTCAAGAAAATCCCCCCCACCCACAACTACCTTTTACATGGAACATTTTTCGAAATTTTTTATTTTCTCAAAATTGGCTCTAACGATTTTGATTAAAATATCATATATTAAAGATATTTGTATGCCGAATAAAATGTATATCTTGAGTTTTCTGGACTTGCCTCTGAAGACGTCTTTATTCTGGAAAAAATTTACGGAATTTTGCCTAAGTGGTAAAATGTGAGAAATAAACAAAAACTTACTACACAAACATGTAGATCTCATTAAAACACACAATTTATATTATATACATTTTTTTTCGCAGAGTTGGTCGTTTTAGAGATATTCCTTGTTATTGATTTCAGTTTTAAAATATTTTTCTCATACAGGAATTTGTCAACCCCTGACCGTACGAATAAAGGAACTTCAATCACATAGCAACCAGCTTTTAAAACATTTGACTACCGCTTTAGACTATGGTACTGCCTTATTTCCCTTCTACTTACAAGGAAGCAAGTAATAACACTATTTTTGCTAATTTTTTCTCGATTAGCATTAAATAAATAAAAGAATAAGCTTTTTAACGATAATTTGTTGCAGAGATATAGAGAACGTCATGTGAATGGGACACATCAGATTTTTTTACTGAACAGCAGGCACTAAACCTGCAAGTAAAGACATAGGGAACCCACAATTTGCCGTTGTCAATTTTTGATTATGAGACTTTAGAATCCAGGAAGCGAAGTATCCTGATAAACCAACATTTACCATTTTTGCTGTAGTAGATCTTTATACATATACTACCATCGTATTCACACTCGTGCGTTGAGAAGTAATCTATCTCCATGGCCGTTGGTCTCCATGTTTCTCTACAAACAAAATATACGCGACTATAATCTCATCAGCGCCTCTGCCGGCCTCAGCAAAAAGTAAAGAAACAAAGGAGAATCGGCCAGACGATTTTATTTGCCTCGTGCGTTAACATCAGAAGGCTTTGGAAAAGAAAATAAACACGGCGGTAAAGGCAAGCAGTATTTGCTTTATTTATCACTGGTCTGTGCTCTTACTCCCTACGGTTTAATCGAACAGAGTGGGTGGGCTTTTTATTTTTTTCTCTTTGAGCCTCAAAGATAATGCTGCTTTTAAAACTCTTCTCTTTCTTTCATCGTGGCTCTTGGAATACAGCGCACTTTTTGCTAGTTAAAACTGGAATTGTTCCACCACATCTGTAAAAGGGAAGATTTTAAAAATAGGTTAACAAAAAATAACATTTTATGTTGATACTAATGAGCTTGCAACTTTATGGACATCAATATTACATACGGTGGGCTGCAATTATGGTAAAAGTTGGTAAGCTGTAATTTTGATTTTCTGTAGGAAAACTTTTATATTCCACCCTAAAATTCGATGTCAAGGTTTCAGCGCAAATATGTTTTGAGGGCCCCGAATCCCAAAAAAGAGCATTTTTACTTTCGTTTTTATGTAGTACATAATAGGTAGAGAAAGTATTGTATTTCACCCATAAACCGAAAACACGTTTTGAGCTTCCAGAAGAAAAACACACTTTAAAAAATCTGATGTTTTACTCTCACATGACTTTCTCTAGCTGCCGTACAAACAAACTTCTTACAAAAGATTATTCTTCTTTTTACACCATACCAATCGGTAAACATCAGTAGAATATTACTTAGTTCCCTGTAAGTAGAAGGGAACTAAAGGAATGCTCTATGCTAAAGTGATAGTCAACGGTTTTAAAAGCTGCCGTCACACGATTGTCATTGCAAATCGCTTCTTTGCTTGGCCAGGAGTAGAACAAAAGAAAAACGGACACGGTCTAAGTACTTTACAATTGAAAACAATAACAAGGAATATCTCGGAAACGGTTACCTCCACAACAAAAACGCCAAGACGATTGTGCAGTAAGTTTTTGTCTTATCTCTTACGGTTTAGCAGTTAAGCACAATTCGGCAAATTTTATGTAGATAGAATATACATATCTTTAATATACAGGATTTAATTAAAATCGTTAGAGCCAGTATTTAGAAAATCAAAATTTTTGAAAAATATTCCATGTAAAGGATAATTGGGAGTGGGGGGATTTTCTTGAAAATCTTCGTGTCGCATCCTTGGAAAATACCAAACCTAAATAACCAGGATTGGTATTTAATGGACTTTTCGTTTTTGAGCGATACTGTTCTTAGGCACACACACACACACACACGAATCTTTTTCTAAAAATGCTTTTTTCGGACTCAGGTGACCCCAAAGCATATATTTCCGATGAATTGTGGTATCGAATTTTTAGGTGGAATGCAATACCTCCTCTATCCACTATGTTGTACATACAGGACTAGAGAAAGTAAAAATTGTGTGTGCGTGCGTGTGTGAACAGCATAGCTCAAAATCGAAAAGACTGTTAAATATTTTGAGTTCTTGTTGAGAGCCTTCCAAGGTAGCAATAAAATCCCTTACACAAACTACCCTTTGAATGGAACATTTTCATAGAAAATGTTGATTTTCTTAAAAAAAAAAAAAAAAAAAAAAAAAGTCTCTAATTATGTGATTTAAAGTATCGCATGTTTAAGATATTTTCGTGACAAAAAGAAATATCTTTAGTTTTTAATAATTCCCTGAAATCCATGACATTAAGAACGACGTGCATAACTGGCAAACCATAAGATGGACAAAATCTTGACAATCCCTCCCCCAAAATCTCATTAAAGTACACAGAGTAGCGAAAGTAAAATGATAGTAATTACTGTCAATGTATACAACTAGCCCAGCGAGCCTCCGGCTGTTATAGTCAAGTTTCATAACACCATTTATTCTAAAATGTTTGAAATTATTACTTTCTGTATACGTACTATATATATAGTGTATAGAGAAGGTGTTGTAATGCACCCAAACATTCGAATCCGAGATAACATCGGAAATGGACGTTTTGAGACCCCCTGAATCCAAAAAAAGCATTTTTGGAAAAATGTCCATGTGTGTCTGTGTGTGTGTGTGTGTGTGTGTGTGTGTGTGTGTGTGTGTGTGTGTGTGTGTGTGAGAGAGTGTGAGTGTTACTGTGGGCAGCATAGCTCAAAAACGAAGGGTCCGTTAAATACCAAACTTGGTATTTAAGTTTGGTATATTCCAAGGATGCGACACGAAGATTTTCAAGAAAATCCCCCCACCCTAACTATCCTATACATGGAACATTTTGATTTTCTCAAAAATGGCTCTAACGATTTTGATTAAAATATCCTAAATTAAAGATTAAAATAAAATGTATATCTTGAATTTTCTGGGAATAGCCTCTGAAGACTACTTTATTCTGGATCAATTTTACGGAATTTTGCATAACTGCTAAGAGATGAACCAAAACTTGCCACACACAAAATGTAGTAATTTTTTTTTTGGTAGTGTTTAACGCCCGCTTTTACTGCTCTGGCACCGCAGGCGATGACACTGATGTTACATGAAGATGGAGCCGCGGGGGAAACCGGAGAAAACCCGCCCCTGCACCGCTTTGTCCACCACAAATCTCTGGTCGCTTGGGATCGAACCCGGCCCGTTTAGGTGAGAGGCGAATGGTCTGACCACTCGACCACGGCGCGGCCCAGCACGTTAAAAGAAACAACTTATTGTATATACATTTTCTTTTTCGTGGAGTTGATCGTTTTTGAGATATTCGTTGTTTTTGGTTTCAGCTTTGAAAAATTTAATATTCTTCTCATGCAGGAATTTGTCAACTCCTGTCCATACAAACACAGGAACTTCAGTGATATAGCAACCAGCTTTTGACTATCACTTTAATCTATGATACTCCCTTTTTGCTTCTATGAATAAGGAAGAAGTAATTAGAATGTTTCTGCTAGTTTTTTCTGGATTAGAATGAAGTAAATAGAAGCATATGTTTTTTAACAATAATTTGTTGCAGAGATGTAGAGAAAGTCATGTGAATGGAACACGTCAGATTTTTTTTAATATTCTATTCTTACCTTAGTGAATCAATAAGTGCATTGTTCTTACTTACGCAGTCAAGCAGCTGGCTAGGTTGCGGTATGTGCGCTGACGCGAAAATAATAATATTGATGCATGTGGATCTTCTAATTGGTGGAAACCTGCACTAGATCCACTTTTATGAGGTTCATAAACGTGCATCTACCAGACGCAAAATTACTACATTTAGTCATTACGCATATATATATATATATATATATATATATATATTTCCGGTGTATTCTTTGTGAGTCACTTGAGAAACTTATTACAGCCATGCAGAGAGAATGGAATTTTAACGACCCAATCTTAAAAGACTTAGCTTTAGTTTGAAGCCTACCCTTATCCGCTGTACCTACAAACATTTTCCAATAAGCCAATTTCTGTAAATGTCTATCTCGATTAACACAAAGTAGATAGAAAAATAATTGTTCCATTCACATGATTTTCTCGGCCTAATCTGCAACAAATTCTTATAAAATATCATTCTTCTTTCTGCTTCTTGGTAATCAAGATAAACATTAGCAGAAATGCTATGTAATGCTGTGATCAGGATGCGAGTGACTATTTCACATTTAAGAAAAAGTGCTGGAAATTTAAAACCAATAATGAAGACTACTTCAGAAATAGCTCTGAAAAAATAAAATAAAAATATACATAAACTGTGTATTTTAGAGAGTTCTACATTTTACTTTCTCTGACACGTATGTACAATGTACATAGTGGATAGAGAAGTTACCTATTGTATTTAATTAAAAAATTCCATTCCGAGATTTATTCGGAAATACATGTTTTGAGAACCCCCTGAATATAAAGAAAAGCGTTTTTTAGAAATAGTCAGTGTGTGTCTGTGGGCAGCATAACTAAAAAAGGAAAGGTGGTTTGTTTTCCCCTAAGAGTGGGTGGGAAAAGTAATGTGAGTACAACACAGCATAATTTTGTCAATTAATGACTATCTACTTGTTTTTTATATGTTAATATTGCAGAAAGAAAAGGTTTTGTTTCAGTAACCAATAAATTAAAAACACAATAATGTGTGTCTTTGTTAATACATTTTTCAAGCAAATTAATGCATGAATATGCATGTAACCATAAATTAACCTCCATAAGCTTATCTTGCTGAACCATATCTACATATCACCTTATCAAACATCCAAACCTGACTTCCCAGTATTGGTAGCCGTGGAATCGTACTGTGTGATTGATCATTTGTACGTTACGCCATATTACCATGTGCAATTCTGCTCTGCAATTTAAATGAACAGAGAAATGAAGCAGTCACATTCAAAATTGCAATTCCAGGGGTAAAAAAGAGCTGATGCACGATTTTCTGCATTGCATTTGTTTTCATTGTTATCATGCGAGTTATTCACATAAAAGTAGGTTACAACGTAATCGTTTTGTTTGGTTTTTTGCTTATTTGCTTCTAGCTGAATTACCTATCCGACGCTGCACGGTTAGCTGTCTATGTGAAATCTAACGATGAATTAATTTCGTTTACCTACCCAGTTCTTTTCATATGTACAGGATGATTCTAAATTACTTCTACAAAGTTTGGGGACAGTTTCCTTACATCAAAACAAGAAAAAATGCTCATATAAACACGTGTCCCTAAACTCTTCGTTCTCGATTTATTGAGGTTCAAAATGCTATTAATCGTAACATTTTAAAGTGATGCATTATTTTATTGTTGACGCTTTCAGCTTGCTAGGAGGTGTTCCTCAACAACACCACTTATAGTAAATGATTCAAATGTCCTGTTACGTCTAGACACGCATGCACGGCCCACTCGGTGTCGTATGATTTCGCAGGCTTCTATGACACGCAGATAATGAGTTTCTTCATCCGGAATGTCTGCTGCATAAACCAATTGTTTGAGGTGCCCCCAAAAGATAAAAACCCTAAAGATTGAGGCCGGGGGAACATTCAGGTCATGGAACTGGTCCTCCTCTACCTATCCATTTGTCATGCTAGATACCAGCCGGTGCATCTCGAACAATGAGACTAAAATGTGCTAGAGCATCATGCATAAATCATATGTTCTTATTTGCAGAGACACGTTTTCTAATAAGTCTGGGAGATTGTGCTGAATGAAGTGCCTGTAGTCAGCACTTGTACCGCCTCCGGTGCCATTAAAGCGGGCGTTAAACACTACCAAAAAAAATCTGATGTGTACCATTCACATGACTTTCTCCATATCCCTGCAACAAATAATTCTTAAAAAGCTTATACTTCTATTTACTTTATGCTAATGAGAAAACATTAGCAGAAATAGTCTTATTACTCGCATCCTTGTAAGTAGAAGCGAAATAAGGGACAACCGTAGGTTAAAGTGATAGTCAAAAGCTGGTTGCTATGTCAATGAAGTTCCTTTGTTTATATGGATAGGAGTTGACAAGTTCCAGTATGAGAAAAGTATACGTTTTTCATAGCAGAAACCAAAAATAAGGAATGTCACAAAAATGACGAACTCCACGAAAAAAATGTATATAACATAAATTATATGTTTTAATGTGCTGTACACTTTTTGTGTAGTAAGTTTTTGTCCGTCTCTTACGGGTTAGCAGTTATTCAAAATTTAGTAAAATTCATCCAGAATAAACTACTCTTCAGAGGCTATTCCCAGAAAATTCAAGATATACATTTCATTTGTCAGGTAAATATGTTTAATATCCGAAATTGTAATCAAAATCGTTACAGCCATTTTTGAGAAAATCAAAATTTTCGAAAAAAGTTCCATGTAAAGGGTAGTTGGGGGTGGGGGGATTTTTCTCAAAATCTTCGTGTCGCATCTCTGGAAGATACTAAACTTAAATACCAAGTTTGGTATTTTACCGACTTTTCGTTTTTGAGTTATCGTGTTCACAGACACACGGACACACACACACACGGACCTTTTTGTGAAAATGCTTTTTTTGGATATTGGGGACCCTAAAACATATTTCCGGTGAAATCTCGCTATCGAATTTTTGGTGGAGTGCAATACTTTCTCTATACACTATGTACATAGTGCGTATGGAGAAAGTAAAAAGTCAGCACTTGTAAGGCGTGCTAAGGGAATGTATTACACATCTGATAAATGACAAATGTAGCCATGGCAACACAAGGCCAACTCTGCGGGGTAAAATGGGTCAAAGCCTTCTATGAATAAGTGCATAAATAAAGTGGGACCCGGAAAGCCGTTGAAGGTGAGTTTCATTAAAATAATTGACAACGCGAAAACGAAGCGTTTTAGAACATATGTTTATATGAACCTATTTTGTTTTGATGTCAGGAATCCATCCCCAAACGTTGTAAAAGCATTTTTGAATCACTCTGTATGCAATTCTGTAACTGCACAACATTTTGAGTAAACTATAGCACCTACGTCCATGCCAGATATCTCATTCCTAAATGTTAATTCAGGAGGGTGGTAAAATTATTGAAAATATTCGACATTCTTATTTTTATAGCTTAACAATGTAAATGAAGCAACCTAAATATTGCGACAATCAGGACAGTTACAGTAAAGCGGCAGGTAAGTTTTCAGGAGGCGGTGTTTAACAGTTTTCATATTCAGTTTCGTCTATTACATAACCTCCAGCTTTGTATACTTTATTTTATGACTGCCTGAACTACCAATAAACCCCGAATTGAATGAACTTTTGGCAAAGCTATACGATGGTTGCAACACACACACACACACACACACACACACACACACACGCGCGCGCGCGCACAGTCTTAAGAAGTAGTTTAAATGGTGGGTAAAACTTCCACTGGCGATCCACATTTGAAAGTGTTGAAAACATATAGTTGATCAGATGTGAAGTGGCCAGATTGTGAGATCATTGGGGTTTTAGCTTTACAGATTCCTCGGCTGCGTCCTGTCGTTGTTCCGCAGAAGGAATGCGAAGGCATGGCATTTTAAGACCAGCATATGTCGTCTATTTCTTAAATATCTGAAAACCACTATTATCTTTGTATCTATAATGAATTGTGTAATACAACTATTTCTACAAAGCTTTATCTGGATCAAAATGAAGTAGATAAGAACATATGCTTTTGTAAAAATTGTTTCTATTACCACTAATAAGCGATAGAGGGTGGAGAAAGTCATGGTGCAAGCTATGTCTTGCTTCCTAAATCGTGACTATCTGCATGTAGCTTTGTTTTGAATACCTATATCAATAACATTTATCTTATTTTACATTCTTTGTAAATCTTTTTTAGACTTTTATAATTTTATGAATTGAAATTAGATGCTTTATAACCCATACTCTTAAGAAATAATGGTCGTATACAAAGGTAGAAGAATTAGAAAATCGGTTGAGTTGTTTTTGAGGTTACTCTACATATGTACAAATTTTGGACTCATATATAAGTATGGTCACCTTAGCGCGGTAGTAGATTCCCGGTACCGGCGGTGGGACTTTCTTCCGCTGGGAGACCTGGTCCGGGGTGCGCTCAGTCTCGTGAGGTCCCTAGGAGGCCAATTGAGGAGCTACTTGAGGAAAAACCTGATATGTTCCATTCATATGACTTTCTCTACTTTTCTGCAACAAATTATTGTTAAAATCTATTTACTTCATTCTAATCCAGAAACAAATAGCAGAAATAGTCTTTATTACTCGCTACCTTGTCAGCGAAATAAGTGAGTACCATAGGTTAAAGTGAATAGTGAAAAGCTGGTTGCTATGTGACTGAAGTCCCTTTGTATGGACAGGAGTTGACAAATCCATGTATGAGAAAAGTATACATTTTTCAAAGTTTAAACCAAAAACAACGAATATCTGAAAAAAAACGATCAACTTCACGGAAAAATGTATATGACAGTATTTGTGTGTTTTAAAGTGCTCTACATTTTTTGTGTAGTAAGTTTTTGTCCATCTCTTACGGTTTAGCAGTTATGCAAAATTCCGTAAAATGCATCCCGAATAAAGTAGTCTTCAGAGGCTATTTCCAGAAAATTCAAGATATACATTTTATTTGTCAGGTAAATATCTTTAATATATGATGTTTTAATCAAAATCGTTAGAGCCATTTTTTGATAAAATAAAATTTTTCGAAAAAAGTTCTCTGTAAAGGGTAGTTTGAAGAGGGGGGATTTTTCTCACAAATCTTAGTATCGCATCCCTGGAAGATACTAAACTTAAATGCCAAGTTTGATATTTTACCGACTTTTCGTTTTTGAGTTCTCATGTTCACACATATACACACATACACACGGAGCATTTTTCTGAAAATGCTTTTTTTTATACAGGGGACCCTAAAACATATATTTCCGGTGAAATCTCGGTATCGAATTTTTGGATGGAGTACAATACTTCTCTATACACTATGTACAGAGTACGTATAGAGAAAGTAAAAAGTAGTGGTCCAAGTTGCGTAGGCCACCTTATACGGCCGGAAGGGACTCGGGGCGTTAACCACGCCCCACCCTCCAGTATTTCATCCCATCCATGACGTATATAATGGGCAGAGATGGGGGACGCAGCTGTCAGGCGGTAAGTCTTGGCCCCACTTTGGGCTGTTGTGCCACGGAATTTTTTACTTTCTCTAGCCCCGTATGTTCAATGTACATAGGCATAGAGAAGTATTGTATCCCACCCAAAAATTCGATGTCGAGATTTCACCGGAAATACATGTTTTAGGACCCCCTGAGCCCAAAAAAAAAAAAAAATTCAGAAAGAGGTTCGTGTGTGTGTGTGTGTGTGTGTGTCTGTCTGTGTGTGTGTGTGTGTGTGTGTGTGTGTGTGTGTGTTACTGTGGACAGCATAGCTCAAAAACGAAAAGACGTTTATATACCAAACTTGGTATTTAAGTTTGGTATCTTCCAAGGATGCGACACGAAGCTTTTCAAGAAAATCCCCCACCCCTAACTACCCTTTACATGGGAAAATGTTCGAAAATTTTGTTTTTCTTAAAAATGACCCTTCACGATTTTGATTAAAATATTCCATATTAATGCCATTTCTATCACAAATAAAATGTATATCTTGAATTTTCTGGTAATAGCTTCTAAAGGCCTGTTTATTCTGGGTGAATTTTGCTTCATTTAGAATAACTAGTAAACCGCAAGAGATAGAAAAAAAACTTACTATACAAAACATGTAGATCTCGTTAAAATACACAAGTTATGTCACATACATTATTTTCGTGGAACTTACCGTTTTAGAGGTATTCCTTGTTATTAATTTCAGTTGTGAAGTACTTATACTTTTCACAGACGGGAGTGTTCGTTTTTCTTTTGTTCTACACCTGGCCAAGCAAAGAAGCGATTTGCAATGGCAATCGCATAACGACAGCTTTTAAAACATTTGACTATCACTTTAGCCTAGTGCATTCCCTTAGTTCCAGTCTACTTATAAGGAACTAAGTAAAAAGATTCTGCTAATGTTTATCTCGATTAGCGTGGTGTTGAAAGAAGAACACATCAGATTTCTTTTTAGTATATATAAGCATACATCTATGTATATTCTTCAGTACACAACTCGGAGTGACCTAGACCAGATCGTTACATTTCGAGTCGTTGGAGTACTGGTGCGTAAAAAGCCCAGACCTCGGAGCCTAGTTAGAGAGGAAGGTCACTTAGTGAAGGTCATAAGCATTTCAACACTTAATTCAGCCTTGACGATTGGTTGCCCTAAATGATGAGTCATATTGCAGGAATTACCCTGTGAGTAAGGGAGTAACTCGCTCCTCTAGCTAAGCTGGAACAGCCTGCCCTAGACAAAGAGCCTTGTCCCCTTGCTGAGACATCTGTTGTAAGATTGGTCTCTGGAATCGTAGAGTAGCTATTTTGTAGTCATTACCGTATCGAATATAAGGCCGTAGCGTCATAGAGGACTTCATGTCTATGCGCCTTTTATCAGTATGTATAAATTTGGGTCACTGTACTGAAATATCCGATCTGGTATTTACTTGACGGCTGAGTGAGAAACCTTTGAAACTCCCTGCATGTCTGCTGTTCCGTGCAGAAGACAGGCGGTACTCAAACCTGGAAACGCAGTTTCACTTTGCACTTGATATTACTTCAAAAATGCTCCTACAGTCTGTATAACGAGAAAGGGTTGTTATTTCTTTGACGTTACCATTCCAACCATTAATAATAAAAACTTCGTTAAGACACGAATTTCTAAATGTATATTACTTTCTCTACACGTACTATGAGATTCCACCGGAAATACATGTTTTGGGATCCCCTGAATAAAAAAAAATTAGAAAAATGTCCGTGTTTGTGTGTCTGTGGGAGCATAGGTCAATAAACGAAACGTACGTTAATACCAAATCTGATATCTCACTGCCTCTGTGGAGAATTGTCAGCGAGCTGACTTCTCATCCGGAGGTCCGCGTTCGATTTCCGGCTGGGATGGGGAACTTTTCTTTAACCAGAATTTTTCCCTATCCCCAATAGAGTCTGGAAGTATGAATGAGAGAGTAAATGTGTGAAACAATAAAAAAAAAAATAAAAAAAAAACAACTGATATCTAAGTTCAGTATTCTCCAAGGATGCGGCACGAAGATTTTCAAGAAAATCCCCCACCCCAACTATCCTTTACATGGACAGAATTTTGAAATTTTTTATTTTCTCAAAATATGACTAATGATTTTGATTAAAATCTCCTATATTTAAGATATTTATATGAGAAATAAAATGCCTGTCTTGAATTTTCTGAGAATAGCCTCTGAAGACTCCTTTATTCGAGATGAATTTTTCTGAATTTTGCATAACTGGTAAACCGTAAGAGATAGACAAAAGCTTATTACACAAAAAATGTAGATCTCCTTAAAGCATATGTGTCATATAAATTTCTTTCGTGAAGTTGACCGTTTTCGAGATATTCCTTGTTATTGGTTTCAGTTTTAAAATACTTAAAAAAAATTCTGTAGTAACTTGTCAATTTCTGGCCACGCAAAGAAACTGATTTCAATCCCATAGCAACCGCATTTTAAAACATTTGACTGTCGATTTATCCTGGTGTACTGCCCTTATTTCCCTTCTTCATACAAGGGACTAAGTAATACGACCGTTTCTGCTAATGTTTATCACGATTAACATGAAGCAGATAGAAGAATAAACTTATTAACAATCATTTGCTGCAGAGATGAAGAGAAAGTCATGTGAATGGAACAATCAGATATTTTTATTTGCTTATAGGGGAATATGAAGAACGAAAACAGCTTGTAATGTTCGTTTATTTAGTAAATGATAACCTTGATTTACTCGCGATGTTCCGTCATTTTCGTAACAATATATATCACTGGTGTGAAAAATGTAAATGGCGTGTTATTTAGGGACGCCCTTTAACTACTGTGGTTCCCATTCTAAATTGGGCGTGAAAGACCGCTTAATTTTGATCAGAGGCCGTAAATCTGCCACACGGAACCAACGGCTTTACTTCCCTTCCGAAGGAAGCCATGCTAAGGATTTTTACGCCCTAAAGTTGTCGAATGCCTGTTGAGCGTTTGCATCGGATAGTGGGGGAACTGACTCGTCAACTTTCTCTCATGTCTGTAGTTCGGTGTTCATTAATTCTGATCCTATAGTAAAGTTATCATGCTCGCCATTCACTAAGTAGGGATACAAAGCGTGCAAATCATTTAAAATTGCTGGTGTATATGTCTTCGCTCTCGTAGCATTTTCCCGGTGTTCCGTTTTATATTGATTTTTTTCTAACTTTCTCTACCACGTACAGTAAGAAGCACTGCATACCTAAAACTTCGATTACCGAAATTTCACTGTAAATACACGATTTCAGACTCTATGAGCAAAAAGAAGAACAAAAATTACTTTCTCTGTCTACATATAGTAAGTAGAGGAAATGTTGCATTCCATCCAAAAAGTCGATGTTGAAAATTCGTTGGAGATACATGTTTTAAGACCTCTAATTCGATTAAATAACATATATATATATATATATATATATATATACATATAAAAAGATCTCCGTAAGTGCGACAGAAAGATGCAGAATAGCATAGGTACCTAAAACTAGAACTGAGTGAAATGTCAAACTTGGTGCTCAAGTTCAGTATCGTCCTAGGATGTGACACAGACATTTCCAAGAAATTCCCCTCATTCCAAACTAACCTTTACATGGAAAATGTTCGATTATTTATTATTTTGTCAGCTTTCAGTTTATTTAAGGCATACTGTGTTTAAAATACAAAAGTTATATCGAAAAATAAAATGAAATGATTTTTTGAAGCTCCGGGCTGTGCTTCTGAGTGAATGTCTGTGAACAGTATATCTACTTGAAAAAGAAAATATTGGATAAAAACCAAACTTGTCATCTAGCAGAGATTTTCGTCAAAATCGCTCACCACAAACTGGCCTTTTCATAGAAAAATTAGTTAAACCTCGTTTTCTGAAAACGTGTTCTAACATTTTTATTAACATGCCATATGTTGAAGAGATTTGCATGGGAAATGTAATGCACACCTGCCTTAGTTTTACAGGTATTTCCTGAAAAAACATCTTCATTCTGAATGACTTTTATAGATATATTGGGAAACAATAAGAGATAGAATGTTACTGCACAGAAATATAGATCACATTTTTGTAGTATAAATCATTTCCAAGATAATATTTGATATTGTTTCGAATTTTTAAAAATCGTTTACCGTTTCAGTGATAAGTCGCTAGTGTTTTTTGTATCTTCTTTTTTCTCGCGGTCATGAGAAGAGCATTACATAGCTATTTACTTTTTAAAAATCTGACTAATGCTCTAAGTTTCTGCGATCCTCTAAATCTACATAGAACGAAACGTGTATATATGAAATGAATGAAAGTTAATCTCGATTATCAACTTTCTCTTTCTCTCTCTCTCCACATGGCTCGACAGTCTATAAGGGACGTTGGCCTACCGCCCGGCCACTGCATCCCCCATCTTGGCCCGAAGGCGTCATGAATGGGGTGTAGTACTGGAGGGTGAGACGTGATCAGCACCTCGATTTTGGAGCCCTACTTCTCAATCAAGTAGCTCCTCAATTGCCCCCCCCCCCAGGGACCTCAGGAGGCTGAGTGAACTCCGGATCAGGTTTCCCTCACCTGTACCGGGAATGCAACCCAGGTCTCCCGCTTGACAAGCAGCCGCGTTACCACCGTGCTAAGGAGACGACCTCGATTATCAAGGACTAGAGACAATACGTTTTGTAAGAATAGTTTCTAGAAGAGTGAATAGAAAAAGGAATGTGAGTGCAAGACATCGGAATTTTTGGATCACTTTAGTGTTAATTTCTTGTAGCGCAACCAGAAAGTGTGATTGCCCTCGCCATTGAAGCATTTTGGGGACACCCTGTGCGGATATATCACATTATAGCGGAAGTCTCTCACCAGCAAGATTTAATTGGAATCTCGAGCGTTCAGTCTCGCGGAGTCCCTAAAAATCGATAGTGTGCCACGTAGCAAGTGCAAGAGGGTTGCTGCACTCTCCCTTTCCTCTTCCATCTGGATCATTACTGATGCAGCAAGTTCTCGAGATAATTGCATCGATCCCTCTAATGACAGCAGCGTATCGATCAGAATTACAAAGGAACACATTTAATTAAATGCAGGCGACGTGAGGAATTTGCAACTTAGTCACGTTACTGCCATAGAATCTCTGATGGGATGGACATACGTACCCCTCACTGTACCCTAAATAATCACAATGACCAATCTATCTTTTCAGTAGATAATACTTTGGATATAGCATCTGTCACCGTTAATCCTGCCTTTATTTACCGTTGGATTTTGATCACTAATACGTAATCAAAATTGGAAATCGCTCAGCATTCAGCTGTCGATCTGCACAGGAACTACACATTGTGAATGTCATATCAAGATTTTCTGTACCTTAAAATGTCGATATATCTACGTGTGCTGATATACTCTCACATACAATACCAAAATATACAATGCCCTGTAAAAGGGACAATTTGGGAAGGTTTTCTTTAAGAACTTATAGAAGAAAATCTGATCCCTATCTGCTCTGCAAACAAATTATTCTTGCAAAAAATAATTCTTACTCTGCATTGAAGCATAATTATGGCCTCTATAAGTGCTCGTCAGATGTTTAATTCAAAGTCTACTCGCGCTTATATTTGATTTTGAGAAGCAATTGACTCTTCTCAGGGCGTTTTATCGGGCTTGTTGGGCTTCACAGACCCAGACTACCTGGCGGCTTCTTAAATAATAAGTTGCTAGGATCTTTGTATAATCGCAGTTTATTTTGTACAATTCCAAAGAGAAACTGTAAGCGCTCTATGCAATTTTTACTTTGTTGAACGCGTGAATCCATCTGCGCGTATAATTCAACGCGAATGCATTTTACGCGTTATCTCTAAGCGGCCTTTTCCATTACGCGTGAAGAAAAACCTCCTCCTTCATAACTTGGCGTCACCAGCCAGAAAATCAACACATAACTATAGATATTGTTGAAAAACAAAATCGCATCGAGAAAATCAAAACACTTATATGCGACGAAAGCACAAGGAATAATAAAAATTTACATCGTGATTTTAACTTCGGAAGCAAAGGAATAAAAACAATTGAACATCAAATATTACAAACATGACATAAAAGTCATAAAATGTCGGCAGATTTTGTGAATAATATATAAATAATGCCTCAGCATTATGCTAATCGAGATAAGTATTGACAGAAATTGCCTTGTTACTTGCTTCCTTTGTAAGTAGGAAGGAAATAAGAAATATACTAGGCTAAAGTGATAGTCAAATCTTTTAAAAGCTGTCGGCTCATTCACTGGCCTGGAGTAAAACAATAAAAGATATCAAACGCACGAGGACTTCCGGTTAGAGAAAAGTTAGTGTTTTAAAATTGAAACCAACAACAGAGCATATCTCGGAAATGTTTAGCTTAACTTTACCCACATTATATTTATAAAAAATAAACAAACAACAACTTTGTGCTTTAACAAAATCTAAATCATTGTAGTAAGGTTTTGTCTTATCTCTTACTTTTTACCACTTATGCAAAAGTCATTCAATATGAAGAGGACTTCAGAATCTATTCCCAAGCAATTTAGAATAATAAATGTGCTTAACATAATAACTCCATGGCTCGACAGCTCACGGGGAACCTTGGTCCACCACAGAAGGCAGTGCAGTAATGGTGGGTGAAACATGGTCAGCGCCTCGAGTCTCCCCGGCCGGTTTAATGCGGTCCTCAAACCTGGAGCCACTAGTTCTCCATCAAGTAGTTCCTCAATTGGCTCCCCCCCCCCAGGGACCTTACGAGGCTGAGTGCACCCCGGGCCAGGTCTCCCAGCGGGGGAAAAATCCCCATGCCGGTACTGGGGATCGAACCCAGGTCTCCCGCTTGGTGAGCAGCTGCGCTACCACCGCGCTAAGGAGACGACCATGTGCTTAATATACGGCATTGTAATCAAAATCCTCCAAGCTAGTTTTGAGAAACAAAATTACGAAAAATGCTCCATGTGAAGACTGAAAATTTTCGTGACGCATCCTTGGAAAGTACCACTATTAAATAACCAGTTTGGTAACTAACCCACTTTTCGTTTTTTAGTTATGCTGTCCACAGACGCATCATGCACGGATTTTTTTTGTATTTCAGAAAGTGCTTTCTTTCTTTCTTTTTTTATTTTTCAGTGGGCCACAAAAGATGTACTTTCTGTGAAATCTCGATTTCGAATTTTTGTGTGTAGTAAAATACTATTTCTACCTAATATGTACGTAGTACAAACGTGGTAGAGAACGTAATAATTTAAATAATTTATATTAATACAAAACACTAAATATCTATACTTTAACACTTTAGATACAGAAATGCAATAGGTTATCAGAAAGTGCCGCCGCAACCTGTTTTCTATCTTTGCCCTGTCTATCTGTCTCAAAAAAACAAAAGGAACATTTGAATAACTGACAGGAAAGAGTTTTTGTATAATTACATATAAGGTGTATTGATGTATTGATGTGTGAGCTGATGTTACAATATGATAGAATATTTAGTTTCATACATGTTCAAAATACTTTATATTGTGGTGAATGTTATGTTTCACATGGCCTCAATCGTAAGTTTCATGTGCCCATTGCAGGCCAACTGTTTTATAATAACAGTTGAAGGAATTACTAAACGTACCATAAAGGGCGCTTCTGTGATCCTAAGCCTCCAAAGCAGATATTACAGAAGTATGAGGGAGTAATAAGACAACTATGTACATAATACTCAAATTTCTAAATTAATAAACAAACATGAAATAATGCAACACAGAAGAAAAATTCTTCTGGAAAATTATTCTCGGAGTAGATTTATCATTATGTAATGTTGGTGTTGCAGTTCGAAAACTCTTGTTCCATTCACTTGACTTTCTATACATCTCTGTAAGAAATTGTTAATAAGCTTATTCTTCTATCTACTTCATGCTAACCGAGATAAATATTAGCAGAAAATGTCTTATTACTTAGTTCCTTATAAGTAGAAGGAAAATAAAGGAATACACTCTGCTGAACAGACAGACAGATGTTTTAAAATGTGGTTGCTAAGGGATTTGAATCCGTTTCTTTGCATGGCCAGGAGTGGACAAGTTCCTGTAGGAGACAAGTTTAAGTATTTTAAAACTGGAACAAATAAGGAATATTTCGAAAACGATCAACTCTAGGAAAAAAATGTTCATGCCATCAATTGTGTGTCTTATATAAAAGATATATTAATCAAAATTGTTGGCCATTTCTGAGAAAATCAATGCTAACCACAGGCACACACGGGCCTTTTTGTAACATTTTTTTTTTACTCAGGTGACATTAAAACATATTTCCGGTGAAATCCCTGTATCGAATTTTTTAGGGTTATACAATACTTCCTCTTTACACTAAGTACATAATACGTATAGAGAAATTAATAAGTTCACCCGATTTCTTAATTATGCTATTCAGACACGCAGATTTTCGATGCACAGGACCTCAAAACTTCTAATTCGCATGATTTTGATGGGATGGGGTGGAACACATTATTTATGCTACTTACTAGAGTTGTTTCCCCACAGTTAATTTGGGTGCTAGGAGTTTTTAAGCAGACGTTAATGTTCTATTGTACATCATGAATTCCATCTCTATCAAATATACCTATAGATCCATGATTAAGAGGAAGAAGATGGGGGGGGGGATCACCATGTGTTCCATTCACATGAATTTTCTGGCTATTCTGCAACAGATTGCTCTTAAAAAGCTGATCCTAAAGCTAATCAAGATAAAGATAGCAAAAGCGGTCGTATTGCTTGCTTCCTTGTAAGTAGAAAAAAAAAATAAGGGAATACATTAGGCTAAAGGGATAGTCAAATCTCTTAAAAGCTGTTGCTATGTGATTGAAATTCGTTTCTTTACAATGCCAGGAGTTGGCAAATTCCCATATGAGAAAAGTTTTAAGTAGATATTTTAAAACTGAAATCATTAATAAGGAATATCTCGGAAATATCAACTCCTCAGAAAGACTATATCTAATATGCATTTTGTGTGTACGAAATCTACCTTTTTTCTGTGGTAAGTTTTTGTCTATCTCGTACGGTTTATCAGTTACGCAAAAGTCATCTAGAATGCTTCAGAGTCTATTCCGATTGAATTCAGGAAACACACATTGTTTGTTTTACATACACGGTATTTTAATCAAAATCAAAAGTTTCGCAATTTTCATCTTGTAAAGGGTAATTTGAGGTAGGGTGATTTTCTTCAAAATCTTCACATCTTTAGACGATACTAAACTTAAATACCAAGTTTGGTATTTTATCACACACACACACAGTGAGAGCAGTAATAGAGCAGATCAGAAAGGAGATACGATTATTATTAGAAAGCGAAAACTGGTCCACTGACTGCGTGGATTCAAGCACCTAGGATCCACCATGTAAACGAACTTGCAGAAAGATTAGCTAAAGAAGCTTCTTCGAATCTCATACAGCAAACTTCCTAAAAGTCAAATTAGAAAAAACTGAGAGAAGCTAGCGCCAATAGATGGGAGAGGGAATGGTTGAAGAACTCAAACGGACAACAAACAAAATAATTTTTTTCCCACGGTTAAAGAAAGAATTTCAATTAAAATAAATCTCATTACCAAGGTAACTAGTACATTAATTGAACATAGAAAACTGCGAATATATTACCACAGATTTAATATAGCAGACAGCCCAATGTGCTCCTGTAATAATGGACATCAAACAGTAGACCATATTCTCTATGAATGTATCAAGTTGAAAAGTGAAAGAGAAATATTTTAAAAATAGTAACTCTGAAAAGTGGAAAGTGGCCAATACAAAAGAAGAAAATGGTTAAAAGCTTTATAAAGA
This sequence comes from Hymenopus coronatus, assembly GCA_030762935.1. Classification (NCBI taxonomy): domain Eukaryota; kingdom Metazoa; phylum Arthropoda; class Insecta; order Mantodea; family Hymenopodidae; genus Hymenopus; species Hymenopus coronatus. The sequence continues at coordinate 42,995,886 of CM060882.1, read as the reverse complement.
AATTTTACAAATTCGTGAATTCTATAAACTTTGAATTATAGTAAATCATGTGTAAACGTCTCATAGTTTAAAAATGTTAATACTATCTTATAGGAATTCTGACAATTAAGTATCGGATACAACTAAACATGTAGATTTACTATAGCTGTAATGGCATATGCGCTTATAAAGGATTATACATTAAAAAAATACAGTGGGATGATTTTCCTCAAAATATTTGCATTCTTGGAAGATACCCAACTTAAATACCAAGTTTATTATTTTATCGAGTTTTCGTTTACCTCCGCCCCCCACACACACACACACCTTTTTTTTTTTTTTTTTTTTTAAAAAAATTCCTTTTTATTCAGGGGCCCTAAATCATGTTATTTCCAGAATCGAAGTTTTAAAATAGTCTTATTACTTGCTTCCTTGTTAGTAAAAGCGAAATAAGGGGGTACCATGGGTTAAAGTGATAGTCAAAAGCTGGTTGCTCTGTGACTGAAGTTCCTTTGTTTGTCTGGACACGAGTTCACAAAGTCCTGTATGAGAAAAGTATAAGTCTTTATAGCTGAAAGAAAAACAAGGAATATCTAAAAAACAACCAACTCCACGAAAAAAATGTATAAATTGTGTGTTTTAAGGTTCTCTACATTTGTTGTGAGGTAAGTTTTTGTCCATCTCTTTACGGTTTAGCGGTTATGCAAAATTCCGTAAAATTGACCGAGAATAAAGTAGTCTTCAGGGACTTCCCAGAAAATTCAAAATATAGATTTTATTTGTCAGGTAAATATCTTTAATATATGATATTTTAATCAAAATCGTTAGAACCATTTTTTTAGGAAAATATAAATTTTCGAAAAAAGTTCCATGTAAAGGGTAGTTTGGGATGGGGGGATTCTTCTCAAAATCTTCGAGTCGCATCCCTGGAAGATACTAAGTTTGGTATTTTACCGACCTTTCGTTTTTGAGTTATCGTGTTCACAGACACACGGACCTTTTTCTGAAAATATATTTTTTTGGATACAGGGGACCCTAAAACATATATTTCCGGTGAAATCTCGGTATCGAATTTTTTGGTGGAGTGCAATACCTTCTCTATACACTATATACATAGCACTTATAGAGAAAGTAAAAATAAGTGATAATGTGTATGTGGAGAATCCATTTGGAGAATTAAACGCTTGGACAGTTGGTACTTGGGTGACGTGAGTCGACAAATGAAACGATGTTTCCTACCAATTATGGAAATCAGCAATCTGTCATCAACATTTTATGGCGTCGACAAATGCTGCCACCAGAACTTGAAGACTCGTGATAAAACATTTATTGGTGACATCTCGCGTAGATATGAATGAAGGCTCTGAATTAATTAACAGCATTAAAAACGTTTTTTTAAAATACGACGTCTGAGTGTTGAGATACGAGTGACGGAAATATAAAAGGGGTTGGATGTTGGTTGACGTATTGAAATCTCTCCTGTGATTATGGACAACCCCAAGCACTACCTGTCAACAGGACCTCCGTGACCACAATGGCTAATTAGGCGTAGTCAGTTTGAACCTTCCCCCGACTCTCTTGTAATGCTGCATGTTCACCCCAGGGTGCCATCATAACATACGTGAGGGAGGTACGATATGATTTGTCAAAACGTCCAGCGAAATTGCTTTGCATAGGACCGTGCAAGTTTAGTGAATACGAATATCTGTGCTGAGGTCAAACGCGTATTAGAATGTACAGTGTGTGTAGTATTAATATTAATATAGCAGGTACTGTCTTCGCTTCTACAAATGTTCTATAGAGTTTTATATATATACTGATGCGTTCCATTCATATGTCTTTCTCTACATCTCTGTAACAAATTAATGTTAAAAAGCTTATGCTAATCGACAAAACATTAGCAGATATAGTCTTATTACTTGCTTCCATGCAAGTAGGAGCGAAATAAGGCAGTAGCATAGGTTAAAGTGATAATCAAATGCTGGTTGCAATGGGACTGAAGTTCCTTTGCTTGTATGGACAGCAGTTGAATTCCTGTATGAGAAAAGTTGCTGAAACCAATAACAAGGGATATCTCAAAAACGAACCACTCCACGAAAAAATGTATATACCATAAATTGTGTGTTTTAACGTGCTCTACATTTTCTGTTAGGTAAGTTTTTGTCTATCTCTTACGGTTTGCCAGTTATATCAAATTCCGTAAAGTTCATCCAGAATGAAGTGGTCTTCAGAGGCTATTCCCAGAAAATTCAAGATATACATTCTATTTGTTAGGTAAATACCTTTAAAATACAATATTTTAATAAAAATCGTTAGAGCAATTTTTGAGAAAACAAAATTTTTGAAAATTTTTCCATGTAAAGGGTAGTTGGGAGTGGGAATATTTTTTTGAAAATCTTTGTGTCGCATCCTTGGAAGATAGCGAACTTAAATACTAAATTTGGAATTTAAACACCTTTATGTTTTTGAGCTATGCTGTCCACACACACACACACACACACACACGCACGCACGCACATGGATATTTTTCCAAAAATGATTTTTTTTTTTTTAATTCGGGGTACCCAAAACATGTTTTACCGGTGAAATCTCGGTATCGAATTTTTGGGTGCATTACAATACCTTCTCATAGTATATACCATAGTACCTGTAGAGAAAGTAATATGTTCCATTCAAATGGCTTTTTCTGCGTATTCTGCAACAAACTTTTCTTACAGAAGCTTACTCTTCTTTTTAATTGAGATAAACGTTAGCATAAATGATTATACTTATTACGTAGTTCCTAGTAAATACAAGGGAAATAATGAATATACTATTTAAAGCGATTGTCAAATCTTTTAAAAAATGGTCGCTATGTGATGCAAATGAATATCCGTTGTATTTGCATGACTAGGATGAAAAAATCTGAAATCCTTTCATATGAGTTCATCTGTTCTGAAAACAAAATATTATTTTATCTACAACGTGCTAATAGAGATAAAGTTATCAGTAATGGTCTCGCTACTTAGTATCTCATGCTAAAGCGACAATCAAATCTTTTAAAATTTGTCGCTACGGGATTGCTTTGAAATTCGGTTCTCTTTCCAGCCAGCAGTAAAACAAAAGAGATGAAACGTATGAGAACTTCATATTTCATATATGAAATAAAATATGTTTTAATGAGGTCTACATTTTTCGTGTAGTTGGTTTTGTTTAACTCTTACGGTTTACCAGTTATGCAAAAGTAATTCAGAATGAAGAGAACCTCAGGATATACATTTTATATGCCATGTAAGCATCTTCAATATTCAGCATTTTAATCAAATCGTGCAGAGTTTTAGAAGATAGAACATTTCGAAAGAACTTCACGGTTTGCGTTGTAGAGATTCTCCGAAAATATAAGAGTCGCTCTCTTTGAAGATACCTAACTTAAATGCAAAGTAAGATATTTAGCCGGTATTCGTTTTTGCACGCACACGGATCTTTTTCTAAAAATGCTAATTTTAGGGTCCTTAACACATGTGTTGCCGGTGAAACCTCGGTGTAGAATTCTTGGGTGAAATACAATTCCTTCTCTACGTACTATGTACATTGTACATACGTAACTAGAGAATGTAAACACTGACTTCTCATTTGAGAAAAGTCTAAGTATTCGAAATTTTAAAACCAATAACAAGGAATAAATCGGAAACGGTTTACTCCACAAAAAATGCATACGACATACATTTTAGTGTTTTAATGGGATCCACATTTATCTGTCTCTGAGGTTTGCAGATTAATGCAAAATTCGTCCAGAATGAAGAGGGCTTCAGAGGCTATTCCTAGAAAATTCTGGAATTTCATTTTATTTTTCGTGTAAATACCTATAATACATGACGATTTTAATTAAAATCGTTTGAGTTTTGGTTTTTTTTTTTTATTTTATAAAATCGATAGTTTTGAAAACTCTTCCATGTAAGGGTTGTATAGGGTGGGAGAAATATCCTGAAAAGCTTCGTGTCGCAACCTTGTAAGGTACCGAAGTTTAAGATCAGGAATGGTACTAAACCGACTTTTCGTTTTTGACGTATGCTGTTCACACCCCCACGGTCCATTTTTAAAAATGTTTTTTTTTTTTAATATAGGGGGACCATAAACATGTATTTGGAATATAATCTCGGTATTATGAGTGAATGCAATACGTTCAGTATCTACTAGCACGTGACAGAGAAGGTGAAAATTAGTCTCTCTTCCATATACCTTTAGTAAGCAAGAGGAAGTAGTTGTATTCGACCCAAAGATTTGAACGCCAAGTTTTATTATTTTGAGACACTCTGAATTAAAAAAAAATGAGAAAGGTTCTTGTGTGTGAGTGTGTGAATCCTATAGCAGTACAACTCTAAAACAAGATGTTCGGTAAATACTAAACTTAGTATTTAAGTTATGTAACTTCAAAGATGTGATACGAAGAGTTTAAGAATTCTCCCCCTCCCACAAGCTACTGTTTACATCAGACGTCTACAAAACCGTATCGCTAATATAGTCCCATGAATGAAGGGCGTGACGTAACTTACAGTCCATTCACTCTTTCCTTGAGACGTGCAGCTGTGGGCTGTCTATCGTAGTGAAATGGTTGCTCCCAGTGATAATAAGAATCCACGGAAAAATGTATGCATATTTAAGGACGAATGAGAGGAACAGTTTTTCTATACTGCTTCTGGCGAAAATGTACGGTGCCTCTTTTGCCAAGAGTTTACGTGGGATGTATAAGACGTCATTATATTGCGTGTCACAAAGAACACGAGAACATTAAATGCAAGTAATGTTAACAAAATGAATGATCAACTGCAAGTACACAGATTTTCATACCCAATATTTTATTATTATTATTATTATTATTATTATTATTATTATTATTATTGTTATAATATTATTATTGTTATAATATTATTATTATATTATTATATTATCATTATTATATTATCATTATTATATTATCATTATTATATTATCATTATTATCATTATCATTATTATCATTATCATTATCATCATTATTATATTATCATTATCATCATTATTATATCATCATTATTATATTATCATTATCATTATCATCATTATTATATCATCATTATTATATTATCATTATTATATTATCATTATTATATCATCATTATTATATCATCATTATTATCATTATCATCATCATTATTATCATCATTATTATCATCATCATTATTATCATTATTATTATCATCATCATTATCATTATTATTATCATCATTATCATCATTATTATATTATCATTATCATCATTATTATATTATCATTATCATCATTATTATTATTATCATTATTATTATTATCATCATTATTATCATCATTGTTATTATTGTTATGATTATTATCATTATTATTATTAATAGTATTCGTAGTAGTAGTCTAATATTACTATAATCCTTGTTATCATCATCTTTATTAACATCATTAAATTCCATATACGAGTGTAATTTAATAAATTCATCGAGTTTTAAACATACTTCAGGAGTAAATGGAAGGTTAATATTTTCTTACAGATGTAGAACTGTGATGTTGGATAAAAGCGTAAAATTCATAATCGTAATACAGGGATTGAACGTACAATACAATTCCAGAAACTGAAACATTTTTCATTATTGAAAACTATAAAATCGCATTCACGATCTCGGATACCAGGTGCAAGTCTATATGCCCAGTCAAAAGTAGTCGCATGTGATAGTGAAATATATTTGAATACTCTTTATGTCCCAATTCATCTACCAAATTCACTCTTTACTGTGACTTGTGCGCAGGTATTCACAGTGCAGCACTGCGGCTCTGTCCCCTTCCGCCAACCGTCAATGCCTTTAGCTTTGGAGGTGCCTGCTTTACAAGATAAATCTTAGTTGACTTTGTTTTACTAAAAATGGTTTAGAATCTTTGGTTACAATGCCTTAGGTACTCGTATATTTGAGATATTTACCTGTCAATGTATAATATATTGAATTGTCTTGGAATAAATTGTAAAGTGTTATTTATTCGGAAGGAATTTCGTATATTCAGCATAACTGATAAACCATAAGAGGTACACAAAACTTAGTAACATTACAAATTTAGATACCTTTTGAAACACATTGATTATTTTAAATATCCTTTAGTGATTTCGAAGAAATCCTATCTTATTTACTTGCTTTTTTGTTCTTTGTTTTTCTTGAAACACTGGCACAGTTCAGTTATTTTTGGAGATGTGGAAAGACATGGTATTACAAGACCATCATAATCCGACCCACTTTAAATATTTGACTATCGCTTCAGTTTGTGTATCCGCTTATACCATCAGCAAAATGTTCTCGGTTGGCATGAAGTAGAAAATAAGGGTATCGTAAGATTGATAATAGAAACTGTCTTAAAATAGACGATAGTGTACCAGGTGGGCTAACTGTACCCTATCTGAAATGTGCACACATCCCTTCGTGCGTTAAAAGAGTTGTGGAACTATATGGGGCTAGGTATTTCATGTTGAAACCTGTCATTATCCACTAACTGTGTAACTTGAAATATCCCCGTTGAGTTCTGCAACTCTTTTAACGCGCAAGGAATACCGATACATTCAAATACGGGACACTTGGGTTACCTGGTATGCAGAACATCACATGAATGTAACACAACGCCTTCTTGTTTATGATACTTCAAAAGTTGTACTTTGGTAAAGCCACAAAATAAATATATATATATATATATATATATATATATATATATATATATATATATATATGAACTCAAAACACGCTCTAAGTAAACGAAAAAGAGAGTAAAAGGCACTTTAAAATAAAATAGAAAAAGAAAACAGCAATGGTAGTAAACTGAAATAGAACATGTGAATGTTTTATTCCGGTTCAAAGGACTTGCTGATGAAACCTGTTTATGTGCTGCATCCCTTCCACTGTAACCAGAAAAGGGTCGTATACTATCGAAAACTCGAATCAAAAAAGAGTGGCATGAAGGACTAAAGTCACTTTTCTCCTTCATTTATTTGATTTCCGAACAGAATTGTCTTTTCTTGAAGCTTAGAACCGCGGGTATTTCCTGTTTTTTTTTTCTTCCCTTTTCCTTTCGTATTCCTTTCGCCTCATGGATTTCTGATCTGTAAGAATCTTATAACTCCTGAAAAACTCGTTTCTCAGTTTTACTGCAATCTGTTTCGTTAACTGTGTGCCACTTTTCTTTTTCTTTGGGAACTTAGTATTTTATTACTATAAAAAGTTGTTTACCAGCACTTGTAGTTCAGGACCCTCAGACATTGTTCTTACAAAACTATTCTTTTATCTACATCATGCTAACCGAAATACATTAACATAATGGGTCTTATTACTTGGTTCCTTGTAAGTAGAAGGGAAATAAGGGAGTACATTAGGCTACAGCGATAGTCCCATCTTTTAAAAGTAGGTCGCTGTGTGAAATATTTGAGATTGGGTTCGCTTTGCATGATCCTGTTTATGAAAATTTGGGTAGTTTAAAATTGAAACCAATAACAAATATCTCAAAAACAGTTAACTCTAAAGAAAAAAGTATATGACATAACTTTTATGTTTTAACGGGTTCTAAAGTTTTTGGTAAGTTTTTGTCTATCTCTTGCGGTTTAAACGTTATGCAAATTTTTGCAAAACTCATCCTGAAAAGAGAGGTCTTCACAGACTATTTCCAGAAAATTCAAAGTATACATTTTATTTGTGATGTAAATATCTTTGATATATGATATTTTAGTCAAAATTGTTAGAGCCATTGTTGAGAAAAGCAAAAATTTAAAAAAAATGTTCCATGTAAAGGGTAGTTTGTGGTGGGGGGATTTTCTTGACATTCTTCGAGTCGCATCCGTAGAAGATCTTAAATACAAATACCAAGTTTGGCATTTAACCGTCTTTTCGTTTTTGAGCTATGAAACATGCACACACACATTCTAAAGTGCTTTTTTTTGGACTCAGGGGATCTCGAAATATATTTTCGGCGAAATCTCGATATCGAATTTTTGAGTGGAATATAATACGTTCATTATCTACAATGCACATTACATGTGCATACGGGCTGGAGAAAATGAAAAGGTCCGCGTGTCTGTGAGCAGCACAACTTAAAAACGAAAAAATCTGTTTAATACCAAACTCGATATTTAAGATCAGCATCTTCCAAAGATGCGACACGAAGATATTAAGGAAAATGTGCTACCTAAAATACCCTTATACATGGAAGATTTTTGCAATTTTTATTTTTTCAAAACTGGCTTTGACGATTTTGATTAAAATACCATATATGAGTCGTTTATGACTTGTATCTTCAAAAAACATGTAATAACCATTACTGCTAATGTTTATCCACTTAACTATGTAGAAGAATAATGGGATGCAGAATAGATAGACAGCAGTTGGATAGGTAGTCAGGCTGAAATATTCAATACCATAGCTGGGATTTGAACTACGGATCTCCCGGTCTCCGTCCGGTTGCTCTGACCACCGAGCTACGATGACAGCACCGGCACGACATTACATTCCCCAACGGATTCACATTGTGCCCGGTAAACCACAAGGAAATTGCAAATAATTTTGAGATTTTTTTTTTTTTAAATACAGTTCCGGAGTCTGATCGGGACTCCGGCGCTGTATACCCTACTTTTTGTTTACCCAATTTGTTTACTTTTATTACTGAATTTCTGTTTAACCTTTTACACAAACATATAACACCCATGCCCAAGGCGGGACTCGAACCCACGATCCCCTGCGCTGCGAAACACCAAAGCGAGACGCTTTGGCGAGCGCGGCCATGGGGACCGGCCAAAAGTGGTAAATGCCAACGGCACGTGGTGTTCCCAAGCGGTCACCCATCCAAGTACTGACCACGCCCAATGCTGCTTAACTTCGGTGATTTTTTTTTAAAAAACAGTAACGGAGTCTGATCAGGAACATATAACATCCATGCCCAAGGCGGGACTCGAACCCACGATCCCCTGCCCACGAAGCACCAAAGCGAGACGCTTTAGCGAGCGTGGCCATGGGGACCGGCTTGATCGGACGAGAACCGGTGTTTTCAGCATGGTATGGCCGTTGGCTGATAAGCACCCCATCGTCGGCTTACTTTTCCGTAAGTACTTCAAGTTCCGGGCTTAATAGTTTAATAAACTATTATGGGTCTACCTATCGAAGTTCTTTTCCACACACGGTTTGTATGGAAAAACGATATGATATAGCTAATAGTTGGTTAAGTTAATAAGATAAATATAGGAACAATACGGGGCCGCGCCGTGGTCGAGATGTTAGACCACTCGCCTCTCACTTCGATCCCAAGCGAGCGCATGTGAGATTTGTGACGCAGGGGCAGGTTTTCCCCGGGTACTCAGGTTTCCCCCGCCATTGAATTCCGACGAAGCTCCATCTTCAGTCCATGTATCACCAGTGTCATCGCCTGCGGTGCCACAAGTAGTAAAAGCGGGCTATCAAAAAACCTAATGTGTTACACTCACATGACTTTCCCTAGCTGCTCTACAAACTTCTTACAAAAGATTATTCTTTTTACACAATGCTGATCGAGATAAACATTGGCAGAATGTTCTTATTACTTAGTTCCTTATAAGTAGAAGGGAACTAAAGGAAAGCACTATGCTAAAGTGATAGTCAAATGTTTTAAAAACTCTCGTTATGCGATAGTCATTGCAAATCGCTTCTTTGCTTGGCCAGGAAGAATAAAATAAAAACGGACACTTCCTGTCTGAGAAAAGCATAAAGCACTTTACAATTGAAACTAATAACAAGGAATATCTCGAAAACGGCAAATGTATTTGATATAAATTGTGTATTTTAACGAGGTCAACATTTTTTGTGTAGTAAGTTTATGTTTATCTCACGGTTTACTAGTTATGCAAAATTCAGAATAAACAGATAATCAGAATATATTCCCAGAAAAGTCAAGATAAACATTTTATTTGTGATGAAAATGGCTTTAATATGTGGTATTTTAATCAAAATCGTTAGAGCACTTTTAAGAAAAACAAAATTTTCGGAAAGTTTTCCATGTAAAGGATTGTTAAGGGTGGGGGGATTTTCTTGAAAATCTTATCTCATCCTTGGAAGATACCAAACTTAAATATCAAGTTTGGTATTTAACCGTCTTTTCGTTTTTGATCCATGCTGTCCACAGACACACACACACACACGGATCTTTTTCTGAAAATGCTTTTTTTGGATTCAGGGGATCCTAAAACATGTATTTTCGGTGAAATCTCAGTATCGACTTTTTGGGTGGAATACAATACCTTCTCTATCCTCTATGTGCATTGTACATACAGGGCTAGAGAAAGTAAAAGGAAGAATGGAATCAGGGAAATTTAATGTCCGGTCGGTATGTCACCATGGTAGTTTAGTATGTATTTAGAGCAACCGGATAGAAACCGGGAGATCTGTGGTTAAAATTCCGCTATGACATAGCAGTTTTCAGCCTGACTCTACCTATTCAACTTTTGTAGGAATATATTTTGCGGAAGAGTGGTCAGATGAAGTCATCTGTTTTTTCCCCCGCAACTATTGGCAACAGCAAACGGCTGTTACACTACCGCATAGACCCTACTGTGCCAGTGATCGATTCTGTCTCACCTCCAGTAACAAACAGCTTTGGCAAATCGTATTTGCGATGAACAACTCGCATTAGTAGTTAGTGTAAATGAGTTTTATACGAGGCTGAGTAAACATGTGAAACACGAAACATAATTGGAAACGTAACAAATCTAGTTCTCGTTTGTCAGTTTTATTAGACACGCAATTAAAAATGAACGCTTCATTGTCCTTGAGTCCTCGCAAATACGTGTTAGTTTTCCAGTATACCGCTTCATGAAAGACGGTAATCAATTCGGCCTAGGGGGGTTTCCTCTTGTTTAATTAATTAGTAATTATGAAGCTTTTGACGGGTGACGTACGTCACTTTAAATTGTTTAAAGCACAGTAACTTTATATTTCTAACCTAATCAGCAACTATTCTGGCCTTGTGGTTGAGTGGTGAAAAGAAGAAAGGCATCATACTTTACACCCAACCCTTCTGCCTCTCTCTCTCTCTCTCTCTCTCTCTCTCTCTCTCTCTCTCTCTCTCTCGCCTTGGTAGAACGCGAACGGTCTAACCACTCGCCACAGCGCCGCCCCCTCCCTTTTCTAAAGTTGCAATTTTTACTTTCTCTACTCGTAAATTCGATAACCGAGGTTTCGCCTGAAATACCCCCGAAGAGAACCCGGAATCTAAAAAAAAAAATCATTTTTATATTTAGAAAACTGTCTATGTGTGGGTGTGGGGGGCATGATAGCTCAAAAACGAAAAGACTGTTAAATACCAAACTTATTATATAAGTATCTTCCATGGATGCGACACAAAAATGTTTATCTAAATCCGCCCGAACTATCCTATACACGGAAAAGTTTTCGACAATTTTGATTTTCTCAAAAGTATATCAACGATTTTCATTAAAATGCTATATGTTTAAAATATTTTCATTATAAACGAAATATGTATCTTGAATTTTCTGGGAAAAGCCTCAATAGACCTCTTCTTTCTGGATGACTTTTGTATAACTTCTAAACTGTGAGAGATAGAAAAAAGTGTACTAAATATATAAAAGGTGTGACCTTATTAAAACACACAATTTATGATATATGCATTTTTGTAGACTTAACCGTTTCAGAGATATTCCTTGTTATTTGTTTCAATTTTAAACTACTTTAAAATTTTTCTTAAGCGGGAAGTCAACTTTAGGTTCGTCCCTTTTACTCTCGGGAATACAAAAGCAAATCGAATTTCAATTGTTTCACATAGCGATAGCTTTTAAATGATTTTACTATTCTTTATTCTAGTGAATTCCGTTCTACTTACAAGGAAGCAAGTAATTAGACCAACTCTGTTAAGGTTTATCGCGGTAGACAAAAGAACAATCACTAGAGAAAGTCGTATGAATAGAGCACATCAATGTTTTTTCGTTCTATGCCAGTACCTATAGGTAGTATTAATTATAAAAATATTGCAAATTTTCCAAAATCTGCCTTGCGCTTTAATTTCTCAGAGAGGTATAACAGCGATATTTTCTGATACTTTAGTACTATGAAAATGAATATAAGAATTTGAATTAAGTTAAGAGTTTTAGTGAAAGAAATGTTTGGACTATTTTTCAGCCAATGAATAAAGCAAGCATAAAATGTATACTAAAATCTTAAATTAACATTCTTGAGATTATATATGCAAATTTGCAAACACATCAGAACAAAATGAAACGCAAGGAATAAATTTCATGCGCAAAAATGTGAAACTGAGAAATAGAAAGGAGAAGTAGGGTTAAAAGGTAGCGCTTGAATGATTTCAATATGTCGTTCGGCATTTAAAAATTGCGGGACATAAAAAAATATTTTGTCAAAATAATTCATAGGTTTTATACATTATTTGCTATAATTAGGTAAAATAACAGCGAAAATGTTGTGATTTTCACTTAAAATCTCGAACCCAGTGTCCCTTAACTATGAATTCCGGGATTTAAAGTACCTACTGCTTACGAGATTGTAAGTAGCAATGAACATGTTATGACAAAGTGAGTTTCAGAATGTATTATAGTTTATAGGGAAAAAATATTAGTGTTCAGGGAATTTAATATCATGGCGGCGTGATGCTGTTGTGGTTCAGTTGGTTAGAGCAGCCGCAAGGAAAGCCTAAGTTTCGTTGCCATGGCATTGAATTTTTCAGTGTGATTCTACCTTTCCAGTTTCTGCAAATGTTTAATTAGATTAGCATGAAGTACCAACATAGAAAACTAAAAGTTTAATAAGCGCAATTTGTAGAAGTTACCTATATCAAAATAAACTACGTTCTGTTACACCGATTCTGTTGGCCGGAATTCTGAAAAGCTGTTTCCATTTCTTTTTGTGCTTTGCAGTGTTTCAAGCACAGACCTTAGTAAAGTAGACGAAGATGTTGTTGATGAATATTTAAATTTTAATTACCTCACTATGTGTAATATTTTTATTGAAACGTTAAGCAAATATCTGAACATGCGCAGATGGCCAATTCATTGAATGACTCCTATAAAATAAAGGTTATCGCTGAACATGAATGTGCTTGACAAGTTATTAAACTGCACAAACTTTTGTAATTATTGCCGTTGTTCTGTTCCGCAATATGCATACCCGGGGTGTGCAAATTTCCTCTCTAGCTCTGTAATAAACATGAAGCTGACGTAATTTACTTTCCAAATGCTCAGACCAGCTTATGAACAACGTCATTTGAGGGAGATTAGGCAGTAATGTGGTACAGCTTTTGATGGCTAAATTTCCTGAGCCAGGGTGCGAAAAGCAAGCAAGAAAAACTAAGAGTTTTATTAGATGCCATCTACATGAAATATGTTGCAGGGAATTGCGCAAAAGAGGGCGTTAGCTTGTGGGAAATGTAATTACTGTCATGGTGATAGTGTTTTACTCAGTACGTAACTTAAAACTCCTGAATATGGACCTCTCATAATACTGATATATACACCACAAGTGGCCATCATGGTCTCAAGATTTAAATATCCAAATTTTCAGCATGAGTGAGAAATAATGTACAAACTTTTTAATTATTCTTCACCCCTTTTTACTTTCTCTACATGCACTATTACATAAAAGATAGGCAAGTTATTGCATTGTGTATTATGTATATGGTACAGAATATTATTATAGTGAGAGAGAAAAAGAGATAGAGACAGAGAAAGAGAGAGAGAGAGAGAGAGAGAGAGAGAGAGAGCGAGCCTTTTTAGAAAAAGTTCCATGCGCACGCGTGTAAGTATATGAACAGCATGCATAACTCCCTAAAAAGTCAGTTGAATACCAAACTTGATATTCTAAGTTCTGTATCTTCCAAGAATGCGACACGAAGTTTTTGAAGAAAATCTTCCCATCTAAAACCAACCTTTACGTTGAAGATTTGAACAATGTTATTTTTTCAAAAATAGTTCTAACGACTTTTATTAAAACACTATATATTTAAAATATTTTTATGAGAAATTAAATGTATACCTTGAATTTTCTAGAATAGTCTCTGAAGTCCGCTTTATTCTGTATGACTTGTATAACTGGTAAAGCGTAAGAGTTAGACAAAAAGTTACTGCACAAAAAATGTAAATCTCTTTAAAACATAAAATTTTTTGAGTTAACCATTTCTGAGATATTCCTTGTTTAAATTATAAACTATTTAATTTTTCCCAAACGGAAAGTCCTCATTCGTTTCATCTCTCGTTTGTTTTACTCCTGGTTATGCATTGTTATCACATGGCAACCAGATTTTAAAAGATTTGACTATCACTTTAGTCTAGTGTATTCTCTTATTTACCTTCTTCTTACAAGAAACTACGTAATTAGACTACATTTATATTAGCACCATGTAGATAAAAGAATAATCTTTTGTTAGAATAGTTTGTTTGCGAAAAGGTAAGAGAAGGTCATGTGAATGGAACACATCAGATTTTTCTTCATGCGTATTACTTCCTCCTCGTCGTATATTGAGGTGCATAATAAAACGCAGCTGGTTATATTGGGATTCACAAATACTGCCTCACCCTCTTGCAAGCGTCAGCCACTCAAATCCTCGGACACTTTCTAGCCGATAGAAAGGGTTATTCAAAAAGAAAGAACAGACTTCAAATGTTTATTGCTTCCAAACTACAAAAGATAGAAACATGATTCCAACGTTCATGGAGATAGAAAAGTGTACATTTTTATAATATACATTCAATATGAGCACTGTGTGTTACACGACATATGTCAAAACCGGTGGCACATTTTTTGCCACACACGAATCAGCTGGTCTCCAGTTATCGAATTTACAGCTTCAACAATTCGATGTCGTAGATCTTCAAGAGTGCCAGGCATAGGAGGGATAAAAACACGGTCTTATACGTAACCTCATAGATGAAAATCTCACGGAGTGAGATCTGGAGCTGTGGGAGGCCACCAGCGATAAAGTTGATCTGCTCCTCCTCTCGCAATCCAACGTCCTGCAAACGTGTTATTCAAGTAACGTCGGACGTGGTAAGAGAAATGAGTCAGGGCACCATCTTGCATGAAAACATTTCATTGAAAACATTAATCGTTGAGTAAAATTGTCTTCCTCCACATCTTCTAACATGCCAATGTACAATGTGTACCGTTTGTTGTGGTCATCAGAATTCAATGCTTGCAATAATTGCAGTATGTATGTCATCAGGTGCAGACGATGTTTTAGAACTCGCCACACTGTTGGTTCTTGCTCGTGATGTGGATTTCTTTGGGATCCTTTCGTTGAACTGCAACAATGGACTCTAGCTTTGCTAATTGCAGCACACAAAATGATTTCTCTTGAGGTGTCGCCGCCTTTTCACTACAGACAAACAACAATAAACAACAGCGCCAATGTGGCCGTGATTGGAACTTTTCTCTCTCCATGAACGTTGGAATCATGCTTCTATCTTTTGTAGTTTGGAAGCAATAAGAGTTTGAAATGTGTTCTTTATTTTTGAATAACCCTGTATTTTCACTCTCCCATAATATATAAGTCCGAATTATGAAAGGTAACATTACATGCTACATGTTCTCACTGACGGATTACCGTTAAGGGACACTGAGAGGGAAATTTTGACTACAATCGGTCAAAATATCGAAAATGGATTTTGTTTCATAGCAAATGGTTGAATTTTTTCTGTCAACATTTAGCTGTTCCGCAACCCGTTGTTTCGGGCCCTACAGCCATCTAAAGATCGTACAATACACCTATTTCCTTGCACAGTATTTTATGAAAGGCTTTTCTCTCAAAACGGTCGTCTCCTTAGCTAGCGCGGTGATAGCGCAGCCGCTTACCAAGCGGGAGACCTGGGTTCTATCCCCAGTACCGGCGTGGGGATTTTTTCCCCGCTGGGAGACCTGGCCCGGGGTGCATTCAGGTCTCTGGGGGGTCAATTGAGGAGCTACTTGATGGAGAAGTAGCGGCTCCAGGTCATGAGGACCGCATTAACCGGCCGGGGGGACGTATCACCCTCCATTACTGCACTGACATCTGTAGTGGACCGAGATGGGGGACGCAGCGGCCGGGCGGTAGGCCAAGATTCTCCGTGATCTGTAATGCCCTGGAATTATTGTTATTTCTGTCAAAACATTTCCCTCTTTCAGAATTTTCCACGCATTTTAGTTTTTGTTTCTGGGAAATTTTAGTTGCATTTAAAGTGCAGAAGTATTAATTGCAATATTACACTCAACGAAATTATTCTAACACAAATAGTACTTTTTCTAAAGAATATTTTTACGAAAAAAGTAATAATTATAATTTTCTAACATTTTTAGAATAAGATTATAATTCAGTAATCAGGGTGTTTGAAATATCAAGTTTTCTTCTTTGGTTCAAACCTTCAATTGAAACAGTGATAACCAATTCTCTCAAATTTTGAAACGTATGGAACATTTTACTATGCGATATAATTAAATAATAAACTATTTGCGATAATTTATATATTGCAAAGTATTTATCCAATTTGATAAATATACATACTATCATAACCACAATGCAATCACAGTAACATTTCCAGAAAACTGTATACAAACTTGAAATTTCACTTCATCACTACGTTGAATATAACCATAAAGGACTATAGAAACGTAAAAATACACACGAAAATATTTTTGTCTTCGTTTCTCTGTCGCTAATGATATGCCGTGGCTGTAACAACACAAAATTTATTCTTCACACCTTCCTTTAGAAAGCCAAATTATGTCGTATTTGGTCTGGCGTGTCCTTTATCGTAACGAAACTGTAATAGAGGCGGTATCCGAGCCACTCCTTTATTTCATATCGATTATAATTTTTTTTTTTTTTTTTATTTGTTTTTGTGTCTGTATTGTTTTTTAAGTCAGTTACCTAGCTGAAACTGACTGGGTGGACTCAAAAGTTTGGTTATCTGGGAAAAGCAGCATTACGGTGTAGGAGAATAGCGTTGCTTTATGCTCGTTTTGTGTGCCTAATTCAGACGAATTATTATGATAATTCTCGAGCGTGATGGTTTCGGATTACGTGCGAGGCTTGCTTTCGAAAGTCCTGGGTTCCAGTCCTGAGGCCGGCATCTGTGACTGTGCTTTTCATGATTTTTCTTTGTTGGAACGGCGAATTCTGGGGCAATGTCCACCATTTGCGTCATTTCGCTTCTGTTTAATGTTTCAAGTAGACTTAGGCACTTTGCATTCCCCTTCGGTGTCGGACAGAAGGCTCAGATCCTTGCTCGTTGGAAAGCTCTACTCGGGTCAAGCTGGATGACGACATTCTCTGAGCCACCATATGATGATCCAGATCTCCCCGGTTCCGCTAGAGGGAAACTTACTCCGAGTTGCCCGCCGGAGTGACTGGGTCATCAAACTGGGAATCATTACATTTTCTTATGCGCTCGGCACCCTAGTCCTCATTCGGTACGTTTTGCGCAATTTCAGAAGCGGGTCAGAGCGATATCTTTGGAATGAAGTATACCTAGATATCTAATGGCTTGAATTCTAAAGTTTCATTCTGTCTGTAGATCGCAGAACTCTTATGCACGTGCGCTGTTTCGTTTAATATTTCAGCTAGTTCGCGGTAAATTAGATAACTTATTTATCATTTGAAACATTTTACTATAACTTATGAGCTTATAAAGTTGAAGAAAGATATCTCAGAACTATCTGATTGCATCACAATAAACATACACCGTACACTACAAATATATCAGTATGATTTAATATCATCCTCATGGTGTTTTCAAGACACAAGAACAGCTATGTAAAATAACTTCTTAAATTAGTTTGAAATCCAAAACATAAAACGTTTAGAAAACTTGTGAGTATATACCTACATATCAAGAGTTAATTAAGTGGACAGCCTATGTGTTGACGAAACAACTGGAAATACGCCATTTGAAATGGCTTTATGCTATACTGCAGGCGCCTACCAAATACCAAAGAATTAAAAACATGCATACAAGTTGCAAATATTGTTTCTCTTTGTACAAAAAGAATGAATGTGTGTTCTAAAACTTTAAAAGGAATCTTTTCTCAGAATGCCCAGTCCTATACTCCTAAGTAGTAGAAAGCCATGAGATAAAACCAATTCCACGATATCAGCTTGCAGCGGTGTTTTTAACGAGGTGGAAGGAAATTTTATTTTATACAGTTAAATATACTTTGGCGACAATCCATTCCACCCGCGCCAACAATGTGTCTCCCTCCAGCGTGTCTGGTTTGATGGTTTAATGTGCCTCGGCGTAGTAAAGTATTTATTATTTTCTCTATACGCACTATGTGCACAGTGAATAGAGAA
Organism: Hymenopus coronatus; assembly: GCA_030762935.1. Classification (NCBI taxonomy): domain Eukaryota; kingdom Metazoa; phylum Arthropoda; class Insecta; order Mantodea; family Hymenopodidae; genus Hymenopus; species Hymenopus coronatus. The sequence goes on along the minus strand of CM060882.1, from coordinate 42,977,584 downwards.
AGTATTGCACTCCACCAAAAAATTCGATACCGAGATTTCACCGGAAATATATGTTTTAGGGTCCCCTTTATCTAAAAAGAGCATTTTCACAAAAAGGTCCGTGTGTGTGTGTGTGTGTGTGTGTGTGTGTGTCCCCGTGTGTGTGTCCGTGTGTCCGCGTGTCAGTGTGTCCGTGTGGCTGTGAACACGATAACTCAAAAACAAAAAATAGCTAAAATACCAAACTTGGTATTTAAGTTTAGTATCTTCCAGGAATGCGACACGAAGATTTTGAGAAAAATCCTCCCACCCCAAACTACCCTTTACATGGAACTTTTTTCGAAAATTTTGATTTTCTTAAAAATGGTTGTAACGATTTTGATTAAAATATCGTATATTAAAGATATTTACCTGACAAATAAAATGTATATCTTGAATTTTCTGGGAATAGCTTCTGAAGACCTGTTTATTCTGGATGGATTTGGCTTAATTTGGCATAACTAGTAAACCGTAAGAGATAGACAAAAGCTTACTATACAAAAAATGTAGGTTATGTAACACAAGTTATGTCATATACATTTTTCTCGTGGAGCTTACCGTTTTCGAGGTACTCATTGTTATTAGTTTCAGTTGTGAAGTACTTATACTTTTCTCAGACGGGAGTGTCCGTTTTTCTTTTGTTCTACTCCTGGCCAAGAAAAGAAGCGATTTATAATGACAATCGCGTAACGACAGCTTTTAAAACATTTGACTATTAGTTTAACCTAGTGTATTCCCTTATTTTTTTCCTACTTATACGGAACTAAGTAATAAGAACATTGTGCTAATGAGTACCACGAATAGCAATGTGCAAAAAGAAGAATTATCTTATGTAAGAAGTTTGTAGAAGAGCTAGAGAAAGTCATGTGAGTGTAACACATCAGATTTTTAGCATTTGTTTAGCAAGAGACTTTTCTGAAGACGTTCAGAAGCGGAAAACTGTTCTTTTGGAATAAGATCTATTGAAGGTGAGTTATTGATAACTTTTATTGTATTTGGCAAACTTTTAACGCACAATAAAATAATACACAGTTTTAAACATTATGACTTACTTTACATTTATGATTTTACTTCTCTAACGAAGTAATTCTCTTCTACATTTATTATGTTATATCAAATATTTAAATTATATTTTATTTACATTAGCATTTGTACATAATTTGTAGCTCATTCATTCAACATGCAATCATATTTATACAACAAAAATGATAAGATTTATGGCTTTAACTATTTTTGCATTACTTTTTTACTTAAATGGCTTTAGCTTTCTCAGGTCTTGAGGATTATTTCTGTTACAAACTTTATATATAGCTTAACGTCCTTTAACCTGGTTGGTATATCGGAAGATAAATGCAATCGGTGAAATGCTGGTCAAATATCTCGGGATACATAGAGGTTAAATTACTCGACAATCGTCTTCTCAATATAAGAGAAAACTCCGAACAAAACCTTATCCGTGACTTACCCTAAGTGAGATTGAAATACGCGACCTCGTGGATATGAGGCAGACAGGCTGCAACAACACTTTCGAGGCGGGCATAACTCTTTATTTTTATATGCTACAAGAAAAAAAATAATAAAACCACAGAAATTGTAAAATAGGAACTTGTGGCTGTAAAACCTTAACGTACAGTATTTTTCAGAACATGATGGCCCTGCCACACTCTTCTTCTTCTTTGGAACAACTTTAAAGTTTGCGGTTAGGGTGTGTGCGGTTGGAAACCAACCCTCACTGTTGCCAAGTCTTCCACTTAGTTGTCCCTTACGTGAGGCATGAAGGTCGACTTGCAAGCAGTGTCTCCAGTAAACAGATATTACTACTCTCACCACTAGTACAGGGTCGTCTTTTGTAGCTAATCGTAATTGCCCAGTTAATATAGATACTTTATTTCACTGCTTAGGGCGTGGCCCGGTGGCAGCGCTGTCAATGTAATAATACAATGTACAATACAATTGAGTTAAATAAACAATAATGTGAGTAATACCCTGTTAAAATGCCAATGACATCATAGTATACTAATATATGCATAATTGTAACAACAGTAATAATAACGCAATATTTTTATTTACTATCCTGACTATAAATCACTCTTCTTTAGTCTCTTTTTAAAACTATTTACACTTTGAGGCAAAGTCTCCAGTAAATCTGCAGGTGTTTTGTTCCATTCGTTTATTGTTCTATTTGCGAAGGAAAATTTACCTATGTCTGTTTTCTGTTCCATACATTTGTGTTGTGTATAAAACGTGAAGGTATTTAACCTAAGTCCGAATCTAGTGACGAATATTATAAGTCCACAACCTGAACATAAATGTTGTCCTGGAGTAGGTATAGTTCCAACAAGCGCTTGAATGTAAGCAATTGTTTTATGCATTGTATTGCTAGCTGCTGAGTCTGTGACTTCTGCTGTACTGCCTTTTCCTCAGCGATTCGCCGTGCTTGTTAATTCTGAGCACTGGATCGGATAAGGAGGTCCGGTTGAACGGCCAGATCTCCTTTTTGACTAGTTCCCTCTTTGATTGCTGCTTTTTTCGGAACACGTAATTCTGTAACATTATTTGATCTTTCTACATATTAACCATGAATATTTTCTTTCCATTAATTTGGCTGCTACAATTTAATTTGGAGACAAACAGTACTTTTTGCAGTGACTGTATATGTTGATTAATGTTCAGTATTGTAGGAAATCTGTTTCGTTGTCATTCAGAAAAGGCAGAAAGAAAGAGAGACGAAAAACTTTTGTGTTACATTCACATGAATTTCGTTTTATAAGCGGGTGTACCAACTATTATTACGAACGTTTATATTTCTATGTACTTCAGTTCGAGATAAACCTTTGCAACAATAGCTACAGTACACATTTCGTATTAGATATAAAGATAATGCATCTTTAACCATAGGACTAACTGGCTAAAAATTCCATATTTTTCCAGGCTATCGCGAGAAACAACTAACATTTGGACAACGACTAACCTAGCATTTGGAACGATTTGACCCAACAACGGATATTTCGGAAATGGCTACTGGCACGAAAAAAGAAGTTATTAATACTAATTTGTGAGTTTTTTTGTTGTGTTTTTGTTTTTGTTTTTAAGTACCTTTTACAAGATTATACAAAATACTTTTTGAATGAAGAGGACCATACAGGGTATTCCCAGAAAATACAAATATGCATTGTATTTGTCATGCTAACTAACTCCTTGGCACGACAGCTCACAAGGAACCTTGGCCTACCGCCCGGCCGCTGTGTATCCCATCTCGGTCCCCCGGGCGGTTAATGCAGTCCTCATAACCTGGAGCCGCTACTTCTCCATCAAGTAGCTCCTCAATTGGCCCCCCATCGACCTCACGAGGCTGAGTGCAATCCGGACCGGTATTTTAAAACTGAAACCGATAATAATAAAAATGTCAATTCCACGAAAAAATGTATGCGACATAAACTGTGTTTAAACGAGATCTCCATTTTTGTGTAGTAAAATTTTATCTCTCTCTTACGGTTCACCAGTTATGCAAAATTCAGCAAAGTTAATACAGAATAACAATGTCTTCAGAGGCTATTCTCATAAAATTCAAGATATACATTTTATTTGTCATATAAATATCTTTAATGTATGATCCATTACTCAAAATTGTTATTCATTTTCGAGAAAAAAATGTTCGAATATTTTTCTACATATAAAGAAGGGTAGTTCGTAGTGCGGGATTTATCTCAAAATCTTCGTGTCGCGGAGGATACCAAACTTGGTATTTTAAGTTAAGTATTTTATCGAATTTTCGTTTTTGAATTGTCGTGTTCAGACACGAACACACACACGCGTGCGGGCGCGCGCGCTTGGACCTTTACTAAAAATGTTTTTTTTTAAATACAGAGAACCCTAAAATGTGCATTTCCTGAAATCTTGATATCGAATTTTTGAGTGGGGTGGAATACTTTATTTACCTATATACCACGTACTCTGTAGACAAGCTAAACATGATTTGATTTAGGGAGTGTCCCAAAAATTCGATATTGAAATTTCACCGGAAATACATATTTTGACACAATCGAAATAAAATAAAAATCATTTTTAGAAAAAAGGTCTGTGTGTGTGTGTGTTTGAATTTTTATGTGGTTCTAACAATATGCAAAACGTATAATAATATCGCTAATATAACACGAAAATTATTAGCAAAATTGCAACTGTGTAAAACACTACCTGAAAATAATTATAAACTATAAATGTATATATGACCCTTATCTAAAATACATGTGTAAATAATGGGAACACATTCGTTTATATACGATACAAATTATTTTTCAGTATAACTATAACACTTCAATAGTGTTACCGGAGTTTTATTTAATTCATGTTTTGTGCAAAATTATAAAGAAAAAAAAATCTGCAGTGCTCCATTCACATGCCTTTCTCTAGCTGTTCCCAAAACAACTTTTCTTTTATCTAATCACTCTAATCAAGATAAACATTAGCAGAATTGCTCTTATTACGCTCTTCTTTGTAAATAGAACGGAATGCACTCGGGTAAAGCGATAGTCAAATCTTTTAAAAGTCAAACGCTATGTGAAACAATTGAAATTCGGTTTTCTTTGTTTGCTGGAGTAAGGCAAAAGGTAGACGAAAAGAAATATGACTTGTTTGAGAAAAGTTTAAGTAGCTTAGAATTAAAGTCGATAACACGAATTATCTCGGAAACTACAAAAGCATGACATAAATTGTGTCTGTTAACGAGAGCTACATTTTTTATGTAGTAGCTTTTTGTCTATCTCTTATGGTTTACTATTTATACAAAGTTATATAAAAGTCATCCAGAATGAAGAGGTGTTGAGAGGCTACTCCCAAAAAAATCATAATTACATTTGGTTTGCCATAAAATATCTTAAGGCCATCGCCTTTTTATGAAAATCGTTAGAGCCATTTTTGAGAAAATAAAAATCTTCAAAAAATGTTCCATGTAAAGGGTAGTTTGATGTGGGGGATTTGTCTCAAAATCTTTGTGTCGCATCCTTGGAAGAAACTGAACTTAAATACCAAATTTGGTCTTCAACTGACTTGTCGGTTTTGATTTATGCTGTTCACATACACACACTGACCTTTTTCTAAAAATGCTTTTTTTTTTAAACTCTGAGGATCTTGGAATATGTTTTTCCGGTGAGGTCTAGGTATGGACTTTTTAATGGAATACAATACCTTCTCTGTCTGCTATGTGCATTGTAGATATTTACATGCTAAAGAAAGCAAAATAATGAGAAAGTATCTCTGCTTCTATTAATAAGCCAGCAACATAATTTGAAGCAAGTTTATATTTAGCATAGTTAATGTCAAAAGTGTACCGCATATTCAGTATTGTTTGTATATTTTTCTTGGAAATTTATAAGGGGCATTACATTTTTAACTTAAACCTGATATTAAATATGTAATATCTTTAGTTTCAAAACCTAATTGAAAGAATAATTATGAATAAAGTACTCGATTTACTCTTGCCATGTAATACATACATTGTATTTATTAAAATGTAGTAATTTCTAGCTTTTCGAAACTAATAATTACATCACTATACCTCCCTCCTGGGATATGGCACGCTTTTGCCCAAATCTGTCTTCAGATTATCAGTTATAACATTTGTAGTAAATTTACGCGGGATGATGAAGACTTCACAGGGTATTTGTCCAAAACCAAGTTGTATTTTTAATTGATTACCTATATAAATACAAAAAATAACTTCTGTACCTACGGCTTTGGGGGGGGGGGGGAAGAAACGAACTATCTTCTATGTAAGGAGTAGTAAGGGAGTGGGAATTTTTTGCATGTTTGAAATATGTTAAATTTAAATACCAAGTTCAGTATTTCTCCCACATTTCATTTTTGAGTTATGTTATTCGCATGCTTAGTTCTTTTTAATTCAGGAGTCTCAAAATATGCATTTCTGCTGGTTTTTGGTGACAATAATACTGCTACTTATAGGTCTGAGAGGGGGAAACGGGAGAAGGAGGCTTTCCACAAGAAAGTATTAACTCTCGTGAAATATACAAGTTATGCCAAATAAAAATGTTTATCACATTAACAATTTGTATAATGTTTACTGTTGTTAATTTAAATTTTCTTACATTCACAAGATTTTAAAGTATTAGTTAACTGTTCTTCTGTTTCTCACGAGATCGTCGGTAAAAGCTTTTAATATTATAATTTTTAAGTTGCATTAGAAAACATATTTGCTTTTAAACGTTTGTTCTATGAGGGTTACACAGGTTCTTACGATATGCACGATGTCTCTCACTGTCTAGTACGTCTTCCAGCGATGACACTAGCGACAAGAGTGATGATGTGGGAGACAGATGACTTAGATCTCTTCATTTGTTTCTATTTGTGGGAGGAGTTCTTGTCACATATATACCCGGATATCCCGACGTTGACGTCACTCGCTATATGTATGTGTCCCCTCATTCCTTACCATCGTGTCTGTCTGTCTGTCTTGTCTTTGTGAATTATTATTCCTGACAGAAGAAGGTAGTAAGTTATTTTTGTTCCCCCCAAATTTAAATGAATCTTATGTCATTACTTTCTCTACTCGTCAGTTATTTTCATGTGTATTCAACAATCTTATTGTCGCTTAACGTTTACAGTTGTATAAGATTATGTGAAATCCTGTCTGAATTAAGGTGATTCTCAGCAAATTCCATATATGTTTTTATTCATATTGAAAGTATCTTTAATATATGACATGTATATAAAATTAATAGAGCCATTTTAGCAAATCAAAATTGTAAAATAATGTTCCATGTAAAGCATATTTAGAGTGGGGGGGAGGGGGTTCTTAATCTTCGTATTGCATCTTTGGGACCTAAGGCTATAGTCAAATATTACAGATAAAAGTCGCTTTATACTAGCATTGACTCGAGAGAAACGAGAATTTGAGACTTTAAAACTCTGATGTATTTCATTCACATGATTTTCTCTACATCTCTGTAACAAATTATTGTTAAAAAGCTTATTTTTCTACCTACTTATGCTAATCGAGATAAACATTAGCAAAAATGGTCTTATTACTTGCTTCCTTATAAGTAGTAGGGAAATAAGGAAATAAACTAAACTAAAGCAATAGAAAAATCTTGTAAACACTGTTGCGTGTGGTTGAAATCCGTTACTATCATTGACAGGAGTTGACAAATTCCTTTTTGAGAAAAGTTTGTTTTTAAAACTGAGACTAATAAAAAGGAATATATCAAAAATGAATAACTTAGAAAAAATGTATATTACGTAACGTGTTTGTTTTAATGGGATCTACATTTTTTTTTTTTTTTTTTTTTTGTGGTAAGTTTTTGTCTTATCTCTTGCGGTTTACCAGTTATGCAAAATTCAGCCAGATGGAAGAGCTATTCAGAGGCTATTCCCAGAAAATTAAATATATACTTTGTGTTTGTCACGTAAATATCTTTAACATGCAGTATTTTAATCAAAATCGTTAGAGCCATATTTGAGAACATCAAAATTTCGAAAACATTTCCGTGTAAAGGTGGTTTATGGTTGGGGGGGGATAGGGATTTTCCTCAAAATCTTTGTGTCCTACCATTAGAAAATACTAAACGTATGTACCAAGTTTGGTATTTTACTGATTTTTCGATTTTGAGGGGTCGTGTTCGCAGACACACGGACACACACAAAAGAACAAATGGTTTTTTGATACAGGATAAAGACGTATTTCCGGTGAAATCTCAGTATCTATTTTTTGGTGGAATGTAATATCTTCTCTATCTGTTACTAAGTATAGCAAATAAAAATGAATTAAATACTGAACATATTGGAAAATAATTCGAAAATGATGAATGTAATGAACGTTTTTGTTTGACATAAATTAAGTAATGTTCTTTAAGAATCTAGGACTGTTACAAGTGGTGTAACTCTATGAACTCCTGTAAACCATTATTTATTAAGCTGCATATGATGAGTAAATAAGTGAAATTTCAAAATTCTGTATTTATGAGCATACGTTTTTACTTTCTCTATACGCACTATGTATATAGTGTATAGAGAAGGTATTGCACTCCACCCAAATATTCGATACCGAGATTTCACCGGAAATATATGTTTTAGGTTCCCCAATATACAAAAAAAGCATTATCATAAAATGGTCCGCGCGCGCGCGCTTGTGTGTGTATGTGTGTCTGTGTCTGTGAACACGATAACTCAAAAACGAAAAGTCGGTAAAATACCAAACTTGGTATTTAAGTTTAATATCTTCCAGGGATGCGACACGAAGATTTGAGAAAAATCCCCCCACCCCCAACTACCCTTTACATAGAACTTTTTTCGAAAATTTTGATTTTCTCAAAAATGGCTCTAACGATTTTGATTGAAATTTCGTATATTAAACATATTTACCTGACAAATAAAATGTATATCTTGAATTTTTTGGGAATAGCCTCTGAAGAGTAGTTTATTCTGGATGAATTTTACTGAATTTTGAATTACTGCTAAACCGTAAGAGATGGACAAAAACGTACTGCACAAAAATGTAGAGCACCTTAAAACACACAATTTATGTTATATACCTTTTTTTCATGGAGTTCGTCGTTTTTGAGAGATTCCTTATATTTGGTTTCTGCTATGAAAAACTTATATTTTTCTCATACAGGAACTTATCAACTCAGATCCATATAAACAAAGGAACTTCATTGACATAGCAACCAGATTTTGACTATTATTTTAACCTATGGTACTCCCTTATTTCGCTTCTACTTACAAGGAAGCAAGTAATAAGTCTATTTCTGTTAAATTTTTCTGATAAGCATAAAGTAAATAGAATTATAAGCTTTTTAAGAATAATTTGTTGCAGGGATATAGAGAAAGTCATGTGACATCAGATTTTTTCATATATGTAGCGCAAACAAAAACGAAATCATCAGCATATACACCTAGTATCATTGAAATGTCTGCAGCACTTTTTCGGTCGCTTAACTATTTTATTGATAGAAATTGTCCATACGACGAAATAATTACAAGTTTTGGTAATATAATTCATTTTCTCACTTGCAATTTCAACACTTGTCGCGTGATCTTTTAAATGGAAGTTTTAATGCTAACAAATGACACTTCAAATATTATAAGACGTGTTTCTCTAAATGCATTTTCCAACGCATGTAAATGTTCAAAATGCTTCTTGCGGTGCACATTTCAACTTATCAGTTCGATCTTTCTATCAGAAACCCTTAATATCGTAATAAATAAAATTATCGAATTAATTTTTTAAGTAAGTAAAATTAAATATGTAAAAATATGTTTTTGTATTGACAAAATTCACATATGTTTTAATTCACAAAAATGTGAACGAATAATCTATCATACCTTTACCTGTAGCAATATTAAATTAATTTAAAGTTCATACGATAGTTTTTAAAGTGATGTTCTTGGAATGTAAATACAAAGTAACGTTACAAAATTTTGAAAACTGAAGCCCAAGGAGCGTTTTTTTTTGATAGAGTAGTTAAAAAATACAAAGTTATTTTGATCTCAAAAAGTAGTTTATGTATTTGTTCCAAAATTTCAGAATTAGATGCACATAACAATAGAGGTATGCAGTAAAAAAAAAAAAAAAAAAATAACGTAATTGCTTAAGGAACATTGAACTTCAAATTTTCACAGGTTGGTCGCTTTAAGGGATACCGTTTTTGAATTCGCTACATATATACACACGTCTTTTTCTAAAAGTATTTTCTGGAGGATTCAGAGATCCTGAAAACACGTATTTCGAGTGAAATCTCGGTACAGAATTTATTAGTGGAATGCAATGATTTCTGTGCCTACTATGTATGTGAAGGTAATAGCAGTTAATTTGGTATTCAGTAACAATGAACGTTATCTCCGGGGTATATGTAAAAATTCACGTTGAATGAGTTTTGTTTTACAACATGGGAGAGCATTAAGGAAGCGAATGCCACCAGGGCTTTGCGCGAGGACTACGGATGAGTAATCGTGCTGGGAGATCCAGGTTCATTTCCTGAGAGAGCCATCAAGTAGAGCGTTATGTGTGTGCAGCGGAACTACATGACATTAATTACGGTGCACGTACAGTAGCATCCGCAGTATCGCGGGTGTCCGGTGCTCTTGATCTGGATCTCTGGGGCACCTACTCTGCCTTATTCGTAGCACTTTCTGTGACAGATGGCACCATTGAGGACAAACTAAAGCAATGTGTGAAGTCCTCCACAGTTAAAGTATGTACATGACTTTCTCTACGAATTCTGCAACAAATTATTATTCATATTTTTACGTTCTCTACACGTACTATGCATATAGTGTATAGAGAAGGTATTGCATTCCACCCAAAAATTCGTTACCGAGATTTCACCGGAAATTTATGTTTGGAGTCCCCCTGAATCCAAAAAAAGTATTTTTAAAAAAAGGTCCGCGTATGTGTGTCCTTGGACAGCATACTTCAAAAACAAAAAGACTGTTGAATACCAAACTTGGTATTTAAGTTAAATATCTTCCAAGCTTGCAATACGAATATTTTCAAGAAAATCCTTTACTTGGAACTTTTTTCGAAAATTTTGATTTTATCAAAAATGGCTGTAACAGTTTTCATTAAAATAACGTATATTAAAGATATTTAGCTGACAAATAAAATGTATATCTTGCATTTTCTGTGAACAGCCTCTGAAGACTACTTTATTCTGGATGAATTTTATGAAATTTTACATAGCTGGTAAACCGTAAGAGATTGACAAAAACTTAATAGAAAATGTAGATCTCGCTAAAGCACACAATTTGTAACATGAATTTTTTACTAGAGTGGATCGTTTTTGAGATATTCCTTGTTATTGGTTTCAGCTTTTCTATTATACCCTACTTTTATTTACCTAATTTGTTTACTTTGATTGCTGTATGATTACTGAGTTTGTGTTCTTCTGCTTTTACACACACATACACAAACATATAACACCCATGCCCAAGTCGGGACTCGAACCCACTATCCCCTGCGCGGCCATGGGAACCGGCTAGTGTTCTTTTCTCATACAGGAATTTTTTAACTTCTTGGTGCCAATACAAAGGAACTTTAGTCACATAGCAACCAGCTTTTACTATCACCTTAACCTATGGTTCTCCCTTATTTCGTTTCTAGTTACAAGGAAGCATGTAATAAGATTATTTCTGCTAATTTTTTCTTTATTAGCATGAACTAAGTAGAAGCATAAGCTTTCTAACAATCATTTGTTGCAGAGATGTAGAGAAAGGCATGTGAATGGTACACATCAGATTTTTTTATTTATTTCATTTTATTTTCATAGCTTCCTTTATTGTAAGGTGGACAAAGCTTAACAAATGCAAACTGTAATAAGAACACATAACTAGTTGGATATAGCAATGAGAAATAACGTAAAAACAATTTACAGTATCAAAATTCAATTTATAAATTTACAAGTAAAGTAGTGGAGTATATCATTGAATAAGAATGTCATTGATGAAGACTATAAACATGATTCCTTGAGCCCTTCAAAGCAGGTGTACTAATTGATCTAATATCTGTGGTGTGTAAGCCTAGCACCTTGCAGGTGTCGGCGAAGAACTTGGGGATTGTTCCACGGGCACCAGTTACTAGCCCCATCACAGTAATATGGCCGAGTGCATATTTTTCTTTGGTTTGTAGATGTTCTTTTTCTCGTCGTCGACCTCCTTGGCTTGGGCAGGGCTTGTTTCAAATTGTATTGAGGGATCTAATATATAGCCAATATGTGCGACAGGTTTAAAGGCTTATTGTCTCGTCGACCTCCGTGTGTAGGGGTTACCATACTAGTCTTATATACCGCCGGTCCCGGTGGCCGCGCTCGCTAAAGTGCCTCGTTTGGTGCTTCGTGGCGCACGGGATCGTGGGTGTTTCTGTGTTTGTAAATATGTTTATGTCTGTGTATGTACTTGTAAAAGGAAAACGTTAAACATTAATAGGTCAACTAAGGAAACTGGGGGGGGAAAAAAAAAAAACAGAAAAAAAGGAATACAGCGCCGGAATCCTGACAAACCTCCGGATCTGCATTTTATTTTAAAAAAAATCTGATGTGTTCCATTCACATAACTTTCTCTACTTCTGTGTAACAAATTATTGTTAATAAGCTTATTCTTCTATCTATTTCAGGCTTATCGAGAAAAAAATAGTAGAAATAGTCTTATTACTTACTTCCTTGTAAGTAGAAACGAAATATGGGAGTATCATAGCTTAAAGTGAAGTCAAAAGCTGGTTACTAGGTGACTGAAGTTCCTTTGTTTGTATGGAAACGAATTGACAAATTCCTGTATGAGAAAAGTATGTTTTTCAAAGCTGAAACCAAGAACAAGGAATATCTCAAAAACGATCAACTCCTCGGAAAAAAAATCATATAACATAAATTGTGTGTTTTAATGTGCTCTACATGTTTTGTGTTATAAGTTTTTTGTCCATTTCTTACGGTTTGGCAGTTATGCAAAATTCCTCCAGAATAAAGTAGTCTTCAGAGGCTATTCCCAGAAAATTCAAGATACACATATTATTTGTCAGGTAAATATCTTTAATATACGATATTTTAATCAAAATCGTTAGAGGCATTTTTGAGAAAGTCAAAATTTTCGAAAAAAGTTCCATTTAAAGGGTAGTTAGGGGTGGGGGGGTTTTCTTGCAAATCTTCATTCGCATCCTTGGAAGATACCAAACTTAAATACCAAGTTTGGTATTTAACGGTCTTTTCGTTTTTGAGCTATTCTGTCCACAGACACACACAGACACAAACACACGCACACACACATGGACCTTTTTCCACATTTTTTTTTGGATTTAGGGGGACCCAAAACGTGTGTTCGGTGAAATCTCGGTATCGAATTTTTGGGTGGAATACAATACCTTATCTATACACTATGTACATAGTACGTGTACAGAAAGTAATAAATAAAAACTCAAGGTCGCAGGTTCAAACCCGGCTGAGGAAAGGGATTTTTTTCGGGCGTCAAAATCCTTAATATGGCTTAATTCGGGAGGGATTACTTCCCTTTGATCCCGTATCGAAGATTTACGGCACGTAAAAAAAACCTCAGCCTTGATAAAAGAGACCTCTGAGCAAAATTAAGCGGTCTTTCACGCCCAATATAGAATGGGACGCTGAGAACTACAGTAGTTGAAGAGCGTCCATAAATAACACTCCTTTAATTTCTGTTTACTCCATGGAAATCAAGATAAAAGTTATCCCAATGGTTTTATTAGTGTTTCCTTGTGGATACAACCGGAATTAGGAGATTCACTTGACTAAAACAAAATTAATTCAGGATAAAGAGGTCTCCAAAAAAAACCATAATAAACATTTTATTTATTATGTAAATGCCTTTAAAATATATCTTAATGTAAATCGTTAGAGCCATTTTTGAGAATATCAAAATTTTAGAATTTTTTTCCATGTAAAGGGTAGTTTGAAGTGGGACGATTTTCTTTGTGTCGCATTCTTGAAAGATATTAAATTTAAATACCAAGTTTGGTGTTTTACCGACTTTTCGATTTCGAGTTTGTTCACAGAAAAACACATAGAGCTTATTCTTAAAATGCTTTTCTCGATTCTAAAACGCGTATTTAAGGTGAAATCTCGGTATAGAATTTTTGAATGAAGTGCTACAGCTTCTCTACCTACATAACATGTACTATGTCTAGAAAGTAAAAAGTGGTACACAAAAAGTTCTCTCCTTAAAATACATATTTATTTATTGTCATTATAGAATAGATATATAAAGTAAACCAATTACTTAAAACGAGGTACAATATTTAACCTATTTACATTGTATGTGGTATGGTTGAGTAACTTAGATTTAATGATTGCTTTGAACTGAGCACAGCTGAAGTCTTTTGTTGGTAGCCTATTATACAACTGGCATGAAATTCAATTTCTTTTGGGTCATTCCATAATTCATACATCATTTCTGATAGAATTACAATTTCTGCTATCCTAGTTGTGATAAAAATTAAAGTTATTGAACTTTTTTTCAAGCACTAATCACTGCATACATAATATGGAGCCAGAAACACACCTGGGAAGATTTAAATATTTACAATACATTTTGACATCTCTTTATTGAACGTTAGGATGGAAGAAAATACCTTTTCTGTCTACTATGTACGTTGCAGATAAAGAAGTTGTTTTTATTTAATTACACGTACTATGTACATTCTGTATAGAGAAGTTTTTTTCTTTGTTGTAGCTTAGCGTCCTTTAACCTAGTGCTTGGCCATATTGGACGATGAATGAAATTGATGAATTGATGCTTAAACGAAATCGGGGTCTATGGAGCTTAAAGTTACTCGACATTCGTCTTCTTAGGATAAGTGAATCCCCCCCACCCCCAGGAAAAACGCCCTTTATTTTGGTAACTCACCCTAAGCAAGATTCGAACACGCGACCGGTTGAATGTGAGGTAGACACGCTACCACCACATTACCCAGGCGGACGAGAAGGTATTGTATTCCACCCAAAAATTGATTCCGAGATTTTACCGGAAATGCGCTGTTTAGGGTCCCCTATATACAGAAAAAAGTTTGTTAGAAAAAGGTTCGTGTGCCTGTGATTACGATAACTCAAAAACAAAAGTCGGTAAAATACTAAACTTGGTATTTAAGTCCAGTATCTTCCTAGAATGCGACACGAAGGCTTTGAGATAAATCCCATACACCAAACTACCGTTTACATGGTCTAGAACATTGTAATTTTTCTCAAAAGTGGTTCTAACGATTTTGATTAAAATACCGTATATTAAAGATATTTACATGACAAACAAAAATACATATTTTGAATCTTCTAGGAATGGCCTCTGAAGACCTCTTTATTATGGATAAACTTTGCTTAATTTTGCATATCTGGTAACCTGTAAGAGAGGGGCAGAAACTTGCTACACAAAACATGTAGATCTCGTTAAACACAATTTATGTTGCACACGTTTTTTTCGGGGAGTTGACTTTTTGAGATATTCCTTGTTATTGGTTTCAGTTTTAAAAAACGTTTCTGATTTTGTGAACTGCTGGTCATGCAATGAAACGGGACTTCAACCACATGGCAACCAGCTTTTAAAGGATATGAATACTGTTTTAGCTTAGTGTATTCCCTTATTTCGCTTCTATTTACAAGAAACCAGGTAATAAACCCAATTTCTGTTAATGTTTATTTTGATTATCATGAGTGGGTAGAAATAAGCTTTTTAACAATAATTTGTAACAAAGATTATGTGAATGGAACACATAAGATTTTTACTTTTTCTACACGTACTATTGTACATAGTGTATAGAGAAGGTGTTGTAATGTACCCAAAAATTTGAACCGAGATTTCACCAGAAATAAATGCTTTGTGAACCCCTGAATAAAAACATTTTTGAAAAAGGTCCGTGAGTGTAGGGACACCACAGCTCAAAAACGAAAAGACGGTTAAATACCAAAGTTGGTTTTGTTATCTTCCAAGGATGTAACGTGAATATTTTCAAGAACATCCCCTCACAACAAACTACCCTTTCTAAAGAATATTTTCGAAATTTTTGATCTTCTCGAAAATGGCTGTGACGATTTTGATTAAAATACCTTGTGTATAAGATATTTTTATAACAAACGAAATGCATATCTTGAATTTTCTGGGAATAGCGTCTGAAGACCTCTAGATGGATTTTATATAACTGGCAAATCGTAAAAGATAATACAAAAACTTACTATACAAAAAATGTAGATCTCGTTAAAAGACACAATTTATATCATATACTTTTTTGTAGAGTGAACCGTTTTCGAGATATGCCGGATTTTTTTTTTTTTCCAATTTTAAGTCAAACTTTTCTCAAACGGGAAGACATCTTCTTTCTTGTTTTTCGTTGTTCACTCCTGGTAAGCAAAGAGATTAATATTTCAATTGTTTGACACAGCGACCGGCTTTTAAAGTACGAGATTATCGCTTTAGCTTGTGCATTATCTTATTTCCGTTTTACTTACATGGAAGCTAGTAATAAGAATAATTCTGCTAATGTTTATCTTGATTAGCATGATGTAGATAGTAGATTTATGTTTTGAATAAAAGGTTTGTTAACCAAACAACTAGAGGACATCATGAGAATGAAACACATTCGATTTTTTCCCTTTTACTTACAAGGAACCAAGTAATAAGGACAATTTCTGTTGACTTTGATTATTATGAAGTAGAAGAATAAGCTTTTTAACAATAATTTGTTTACAGAGATGTTGAAAAATTTGTGTATGGAACATATCAGATTTTTTCTTAATTTATTAATTGAGTGATTCCGCGCAATTTGAAAATGGGAAGTGGTGACTGTAAAACTACTGTTCACCCACTAAGCCAAGAGAAAGGAGATACGCGAGCTTGATATAACCACGGTTGCAGCCGTAATGAGGAAGCTTCCTGGAAAGCAAAGGGCCTCGGGTGGGAGGGGGGTGGTTACATCAAAATTTCAACAGAGAAACGTCTTTGTTCGCTGTACCGCGTCTAAGTGCTCTCTTGTTACCAGCTAATTCTCGCTATGATCCCGTCAACGGGCTCTTGTGAAGCGATGTAAATGAGCCTTCAGGCTCGCCGATCATGCCAAATACTGCTCAAATGCTTTTTGATGAGCCAAATATTAGCCTCAGAGATATGAACCTCATTTAGAAAGTTTCCGCACAGCTTCATCTTGCCTTTTGGAGAGAAGGCGCCATTTTTAACAATCTACCCTGCTAAGTTTTTATCCAACAAGAGCCCTAAAATCTGCCGAAAATGTATTTACTACACTGGGATGCCATTAAGAAGCTAACATATTTACACTACTTCAAATTCTTATTGCAGAATAACCATTGAAGGAATGACAACCAAATTACAAATTTTCCCTAAAACACACGAGATGACTTTATACCGCAAAAAAAAAAAAAAAATGATTTTACTTTCTTTATAGATACGTAATATGTACATAGTGTATAGAGAAGGTATTGTATTGCACCCAAAAATTAGATACCGGAAATATGTGTTTTCAGCCCTCCTGAATCCCCCCCCCAAAAAGCGTTTTAGGAAAAAAGTGTGTGTGTGAGTGTGTTTGGACAGCATAGCTCAAAAACTAAAAGACCGTTAAATAACAAACTTGGTATTTAAGTTTACTAAGTTTACTATCTTCCAAGGTGGCGACACAATTCTCAAACAAATCCTCCCACCCCAAAACTATCATTTTCATGCAAAAACGTTTGATTTTTTTGTCTCTAAATGGCTATAACAATTTTGATAAAAATACCTCATATTAAAATTATTCACAACAATAATAAAATGTGTATTTTGAATTTTCTGGGAATAGCCTCTGAAGGGCACTTAATACTGGTTGACTTTTGTAGAATTTTGTACTACGGTTAAACCGTAAGATATAGACAAAAACTTACTGCACGAAGAATGTAGATCTCCTTAAAACACACAATTTATGTCATATGCATTTTTGTTGCAGAGTTGACCGCTTCCAAGATATTCGTTGTTATTGGTTTCAATTTTAAAATACTTACTTTTCTCAGACAGGAAGTGTCCGTTTTCTTTTGTTCTACTCCTGGCGAAGCAAGGAAGCCAATTTCAATGACAATCCCATAACGATAGCTTTTAAAATATTTGACTTTCGCTTCAGCATAGCGCATTCCTTTAGTTTCCTTCTACTTATAAGGAACTAAGTAGAATAAGAGTATTCTGTTAATGCTTATCTCGATTAACATGGTGTAGAAAGAAGAATCTTTTGCAAGAATCTTTTGTAGAACAGTTAGAGAAAGTCATGTGAGTATAACAAGTCAGATTTTTCCAGTATTCTTTAACCTGCTGAGAAAAAATAGTTTCCAAATAGGTTTTATTCTCACATTTATTTAAAACTCTAAACAAAAAGTATTTTAGCACAAAGAGGTAGTTGCCAGAAATAGTCGGAAAAACAATTCTCTCTACCAATTCCTCAACAAAGTATTCTTAAAAAACGTATTTTTCTAAGGTCAAATGTTTTAACAGCTGTTCGTTATGTAGTCCCTTTGAAATCCCGTTTTCTTTGCTTAGCCAGCAGAAAGAAAATCGAATGACTTCCTATTTGATGGAAGTATAAGAAGCTCAAAATTACACAAGGAATATCTCTGCAATGGTTAACTGTGCAACCGAAATGTGTTTGAATAAAGTGTATGCTATAACGAGATCTACACTTTTTGTTTAGTAAGATTTTGTTTGTCTTACAGTTTATCGGTTACGTAATCGTTATTCAGAATGAAAAGGATTTCAGAGGCTATTTCAAGAAAATTCAATGTATTTTATTTATCTTGAAAATATCAAAAAACGTATAGTATTATAACTAAAATTCGTTAGAACGATTTTTGAGAAAATCGAACATTTCAAAAATTGTTAAATGTTAAGTGTAGTTCGGAATGGGTGATTTTCTGAAAATCATCATGTCGCATCCTTCAAAAATACTAAACTTAAAATGCCAAGTTTGGTATTTTAATGCAGTTTTGTTTTCTAGTTATGCTGTCACAAACAAAGAGAAAGCTTTTTTAATTTTTTTTAATTCATAAGGTTCTCAAAACTTGTATTTCCAATGAAATCTAGGTATCAAAGTTTTGAGTGGAATACAAAACTACTTGCCTACTTGTACCTACTTTTCTACCTTCTCTATCTATGTACATTGTACATGCATGCCACAGAAATTAAAAATCTGATGTGTTCCGTTCACATGACTTTCTCTACATCTCTGCAACAAATTATTATTATTATTTTTTTTTAATTGATTCATTTTTATAGCCCCATTTAGCTTCAGGGGGTCATACCGGGGGCTTTAACTTGTGTAACTGTAAGGTTCAGAACATTAGGTTAATCAATTTTATATTACTAAACACACCTACATTTACTCTCACACTTATATTTCCAGACTCTATGGGGGATAGGGAATAATTATGGTTAAAGAAAAATTCCCCGCCCCAGCCGGGAATCGAACCCGGGAACTCCGGGTGAGAAGAACAAGTTATTGTTAAAAAGCTTATGTTTCTATTTACTTCATGCTAATCTAGAAAAAAAATAGCAGGAATAGTATTATTACTTGCTTCTTTGTAAGTAGAAGCGAATTAAGGGAGTACCAGAAGTTAAAGTGATAGTCATAAGCTGGGTTCTATGTGACTGACGTTCCTTTGTTTGTATGGACAGGAGTTGACAAATTCCTGTGTGAGCAAAGTGAATTTTTAAAGGCGAAGCCATAAAACAAGGAATATCTTAAAAACGATCAACTCCACGAAAAAAAAAAATGTATTTTACATAAATTGTGTGTTTTAACGTGCTCTACATTTTTTTGAGTGGTAACTTTTTGTCCATCTCTTACGGTTTAGCAGTTATTCAAAATTCCGTAAAACTCATCCAGAATGAAGTACTCTTCAGAGGCTATTTCCAGAAAATTCAAGATATACATTTTATTTGTCATGTAAATATCTTTAATATACGATATTTTAATCAAAATCGTTAGAGCCATTTTTAAGAAAATAAAAATTATCGAAAAAAGTTCCATGTAAAGGGTAGTTTGGGGTGGGGAAATTTTTCACAAAATCTTCGTGTCGCATCCCTGGAAGATAGCAAACTTTAATACCAAATTTGGTATTTTACCGACTTATCGTTTTTGAGTTATCGTGTTCACACACACACACACACACAATACATATACACATACACACGGACTTTTTTCTGAAAATTATTTTTTTGGATACAGAGGACCTTAAAACATAGATTTCCGGTGAAATCTCGGTTTGAATTTTTGGGTGGAGTGCAATACCTTCTCTATACACTATGTACACCATAGTTAAAGATTGGTAAGTGAGGGGTGAATTGAGTAAAATTAAACAAAGGCCCTTCCTACCCCCCCCCCAAAAGAATTTTGCCCAAAATTCAAACTTTTAAGAACAATTGAAAACATTGGTCCCATTAACAATACTTTTAGTTTATTTTTTTACTCATAGATTACATTTTTATGAAGATAATTGATCAGTTCAGGCACATAGTGTTTTGGTGGAATTATGAGTATTGCATTTTCATACCTGTGTGATAAGAACACAGTACATGAATCAAGAAATAAAAGTACTTATATTTACTTACAATCAAGCTTTTTGATGTTAGACCACGCATAAATTACTAGTATTTGACCCAAACAACAGATAACAGCATTAATCGGAAACTTTTGATTTTGAGAATTAGACTGTTTTTACGTACATAGATATGTACTGCAATTGGCTTTGTTTGTAAATTTTCAAAATGTGTTACTCTACTTACATTTTAATTAATTTTCCATGAAAACCAGATATTTTGATCACTTGCAATAAACCAGTTGTAATTTGTAATTAATTTGGTGCAGTTTTAGTGGAATAAGTAACTATTTCAATACTACAAACACAAACAAACAAAAAGAAACAGCTGCCTGATCTGAAATAGGGATTGATAGCTCCCCTCCAAGGTTTTACAACTTTTAAACTAAATTAGAGTTGGAAAATGACACAACATCGTGACAAACATAACTCAAATATTTTTTTACCAAATAAAAATGTCAGAAAATGCAGAAGTGGTTAAGATGAAAACGACTTGAGACATTTTTATAGTGTAGAGTAACTCTAAATGGTAGGAAGATTCTTTAATATTTAAAACTTTCAATTTTCCCATAAAATACAAAATACCACTTCAAGTTTACTTTTCCCAATTCATTTTACCGTGGAAGAAAAAATATGTTGGAAATGTTTACCGTGAAACAAAACATAATAAAAGAAACTGCATATTTTCTTGATACTTTAATTGCCTTGAAATTATGTTTTCTATTAAAGGTTAGGAAGAATTAATTTAATCACTTCGAAATGTTGAAAAGTTAAAAATTCAACTAATATTCAAGATTTTTCAAAACTCGTGCATGTTTATTGCTAATTACCTCTACTATGAACGTTCCGATTCTCAATTACCTAGTTCAAATTTTAATTTTAAAAAGTATATCTCAAATTTGAAAAGAATAAGAACCATACTTTGAAAAATAATACATCAATTTTTTTTTTTTGGTTGGTCATATCGGACGATGAATGAAATTTGTGAAATGATGCAAAATGATTTCGGGATCCATGGAGTTTAAAGTTACTCGACATTCGTCTTCTCAGGATAAGGGAGAACCCCGAAAAAATCCGAGTAACTCACGCTAAGCGAGATTTGAACTCACGACCTGATGAATATGAGGCAGACACGCTACCACCACACTACCCAGGTGGGCCCATCAAGGTTTTGTATAATAAGAATAGTAGTGTTCCCTTAAATCGTATGTTTTCGCAAATATAGGGAAATAATCATACAGAATATTTAAATGGTAAAAATTCAACATCAGACATGCCTGAAGCAATACTTTCTATTTCACTTCAAGTTACAACCTGTCATATCGGAGTGAGCTGGGCCACATTTAAGTGCTTTCTTGATCACAGAATATTTAATTCGCGAGTTTGTGCACATGGTGATGAAGGTTCAACTCATCGCTCACAAATGTCATTGAAGAAAACTTCTGTTTTGTTCCATTTGTACCCCACCTTTAACTATAGGTCTTATCGGAGACGTTTCCCTGTGGAACCTATTGCCTCTTGGCAGTGGTGTTAACTCGTGTAATGTTTGTTGTTGTTGGGTTGGTATTTTCATTAGATCGTACTCCCATCCACTCTCTCATTCGTTCATCCAAACTCGCTAGAGAAAAATTCCCCACATTCTAGCCAGAAATTGAACCTAGAGCCCCTTGCATAGTAGGCAGGTGCTCTTCCGGCTGAGCTACGGGTCCAGCCTGAAATCAAGACTTGCGGACATGAAAAGTGGAATTTAGCACAGGGAGCTTTTCTTTGAAGGTTATTTACGTGCAAATAAACGTTATACGGTACCAATAGCTTAAGTTCCCTTCCGAAGGATTGTTAAAGACCGACAAAATCCATCTCCCTTGCCAGGTTTGAACTCCCCTTCTCCAACCTTGGATATTAGAGGCTAGTATGGTAACCACTTTACCACGGAGGGCAATCGCAACAATATGTGTTCATGTCAACAATTGGATAATGAATATATATTTTTTTAATACATACAATAAAATTCAAAGGCGTGGAGTGCAAAAATTTCAACTTCCCCACACCTGATAGCATGATCGGAAAATGGGTAAATATAGTCGTCTACTTAGCGCGGCTGCTGGGTTCGATTCTCGGTACAGACGTGGGGAGACCTGGTCCGGGGAGCACTCAGCCAATTGAGGAGCTATCTGATTGAGAAGTAGCTGTCCAGATATAAAGAACCGCATAACCGACCGTGAGGGACTCGAGGCACTCTCACCTTTCAGCACTGCATCCATACATGACCCTTCGGGCCGAGATGGGGGATACAGTGGCCGGACTGTAGGCCAAGGTCCCTTGTCGTGACATGGAGTTACGTTTATCTTTTTATATACAGTTCTTGTGTTTGAGTGTATGTCACTGAACTCCTCCGTTACTGTTGGACCGATTTTGATGACAGTTTTTGTGTGTGTTCAATTGGATTCGAGAATAGTTAAGATTCAAAATTCTATCCGATAATGTGTTTTTAATTAATTGATTTATTTTTCCTTTGTTAATTTTGGGCGATTTATATTGGATCCAGCAGGCAGCGCTGCGATCGTGGTATAGAAGGATTTGCTGCGATCGGATTCAAGGAAATTTCCTGTAAGTTTGTTACTATTTTACACATTTGTGGTATTTCAATTATTTTTTTTACATATATTTTCATCAAAACAGTCCAAATAATTACAATCTTTTTTCTTTTTTTTTATATATAACATTTTTGGACTTAAAACTTTTGAACAGGACAATTGTCGGGTCTGCTGGTGCAGGTATATATATATATTGTGTATACAATCTGCATATATTTTGTTATATATATTTATATTTTACAAGGTTGGGATATGTATGTCATCTCAAGCAATGTGAATTCTGATATGTCCTCTTACAATGAAATGTTTTTTCCATAGCAGCCGTTTTTGCTGTTATAGATGGATTTCTACATTGATACTCATTATTTATAATTCAACCATTGCTGGCTTTTCTGATAGTTATTTTTAGGCATTTCCATCATAAGAGCTGACCACACAGTATGTAAAAGGAGTGAAACAAGATTTAACTGTTACGCGACAGCATCTTCCAAAATTGTTTTGTTCTGGAACAAAACAAAACTGAACTTACACTGAAATGAATAACAACATTCAGTATGTTATTAGTTTGGTGATTGTGGTTAAATACACGATTTTTCAGTCCAAAGTTGTAAAATTCTTTAATTCTATCTCTTTAAGTGCCATAAGCCACGGCAGCAAAAACTGTCAACTGCAAATGCGGTGGCGTGAAATAAAATAGCTAAAAAGCCTAACAACAAAAAAGTTCCAGATTAACGAACCATTAACGGGGCTAATGTCATAATCCTTGGCGGTTACACCTTATTTAACACCCAAAAAAGACCGCATGCAAAATTCTCGGAAAGAAACCATTTTATCCACACGGCCTTGTTTTAGAGCCCAAATTAAATGCAATTTTGCTGTACAGAATTTTAGTGTTTATTTATCTTATCTCTGATTATCATTAAGTTCTGGCTCAGATGTGTGTAGGCTGTTATGAGTCGCATTAACATCGGAGCTCCTCATTTGTCAACGCATTTTAAATTTGAAACCGATACAGAAATAAGGGCCACTGGAAATACGTTTTTAAATTAAAATATGCGTATGTGTACAATATGCATAGAAAAGGTATTTCACCCAAAAATTCGATACCGCGGAGTACAAATAAGCATTTTTAGAAAAAAAAGGTCCGCGTATGTGTGTGTGTCTGTGGCCAGCATAGCTGACAAACGAAAATACCCTTAAATATCAAACTTGGTATTTATGTTTAGTGTCTTCCAAGTATGTCACACGAAGATTTTCAACAAAATTCTCCCTTCCAAACTACCCTTTAGATCGAACATTTTTGAAAATGTTATATTTCTCAAATGGCTCCTATGATTTTGATTAAAATGCCGTATATTAATGATATTTACACAACAAATACAATGTATATAATGCATTTTGTGCACATAGCCTCTAGAGACCTTTTTATTCTGGATGGATTTTGCTAAATTTTAGACAAAGACTTACTGCACAAAAATGTAAATTTCGTTAAAACATATAAGTTATGTCATATACGTTTTCTATGTAGAGTTTATGAGATATTCTTTAAACGGGATGTGACGTTTAGTTTCAGTTCTGTTTTACTGCAAGCCATTCAAAGCGGACCGAACTTCGATTGCTTCACATATAATCAGCTTTTAAAAGATCTTCTACCTGCAATAAAATAATTAATAAGACCATTTCCGTAAATACTTATCTTGAATAGCATGTAGATAGACAAATACGCTTTCGTGAGAAAAATTTACTGTAGTACTGTGAGAGAAAAACATATGAATGAACACATCAAACTTTTTACCTGTTTCCTATCTTCTGTTATCGGTACTGAACACGTTCCTTCCTATATTTCAAATACGCTTACTCGTAAACAAATAGTTTCTGTACATGGATTTATTAACAAATTAAGGTTACATAGAACTCGTATACTTACCACTAACCCTTTAGCATGTGAATACCTCCGTCCGTGCGTGCGTAGGTGCGTGTCTGGTAGGCTCGTGGTGAAACTAGGTGTTGTTGCTGTGTACCTACCTTGGCAAGGGTTTAACCACAGGAATGAGGTGAAGGTTGAGGTTTTAATTTTGGAGTTTTCGAGTGTTGGTGTTAAGGAGGTAGCGCTGGTAGGCTCCTCGAGCGTTTGCATTTCAGGAGCAGCATCCTTTCCTCTGCTCCGCTGGTGTTTATTTTTATTTAATTATGGTGGTGAAATTTTGATAGACCTCTCCCAATGGGAGGGGGGGGGGCATTACTTGGTTCAGCTATTACGCTGTTGGCTGGTTTAAAACCGTTGTTACTGGGGGTGCCCAGAAGCCATGCGGGGAACCCGGAACCGCCTCTTTCGGCGTTCAGAGGGTAAGTACTCCCCCAGAGATCTGACAAGTGCGTTCTCATGGTCACCCAATCTGGCGTAGAATTTTTGAGCCCGGCGCCTAATGGCATCTTCCACATATGGGAGGGCCGAAGTTTCATGTAGTGGCTTCAAAGGGAAATGTCGACATACAGAATATATGGACCGGGGTCCTCTATTCTGTATCCGCTGTAACCAGAGAAGCCTAGAGTCTGCTGGCAAACCCCACACTTCGCAGGCGTAGAGCATCAGGGGGACTATGAGCGCCTTGAAAAGACGTAACTTTAAGTGAACTGGCATCTAGGAGACCAGAACAGGGTAAAGGGAGGCTACCGTCCCCTTCGCTTTGTCCGATGTTCCGCGCACGTTTTCACGAAAAGTTAGGTCCTTATCAAGAGTGACGCCCAGGTATTTGATGGAATTTCCCCACTCTATCCTCTGGCCCTGATAGGAAAAGTTGGGTATATGGGCTACTGCGGGGCGTTTTCTGGTGAACAGAACAGCATGACTTTTGCCCGGGTTAACGGTCATTCGCCACTGTCTGATATTCTCAGTATGAAAATCTTAAAAAAAGTCAGATTTTGTATTTGCTGTGTGTAAAAGTTCTTCATAAACAAAGTTGTAATACACTACTTTTTCTGGATCAAAAGCATTTGACCCAGAGAGAGGAAAAAATATTTCGTCTTATACAATCCAGACCTTACAGAATTGTTTTGTGTCTTGCAGGAGACCTGGTTTGAGACAGCGCTCCAAATTTCCTGCACTTGGGGACCTCCGGAGTACCACATTGTTAATATTTTATAAGGTGAGTAACTATTCACATGCCAGAACATTATATTTCAACAGTTTTTTCAGTGATGAAACATATATGCTGATCATAGGATTAGGGTTACACATAGATGGGGTCCACAGACATGGGATAGAGCACCGCAGGTAGGGTCTTGGGGCCCTTTGTGTCTTATGTGACCCCAGAGAGAGAGAGAGGGGGGGGATATGGGGAGAGACCAGAAGGGCGACTACATCTGGACGACGGGCGCAAGCATGGATGGGGACTCTAACGGGGATAGACGGAACATCTTCGTCGCCGCCCGGTCCCAGTCACGAGCCCCAAGCTTGTGATTCCTCGAGGGGGCCCGAGCATGAAAACTTGAAGGCGGGTCCCGATTGAGCGTTACTGACGATGACAGGATAAACCTTTTATACTGCGCAAGTCACCGTTAGTGGCAACCCGCTGGTCCTTTAACCCTTAAACAGACGACAAGGAAATAATGAGAACAGGAAATTGTGGACGGGACATCTTGAGGGGTCATCATAGCATTCACCTAGCGACCCGAGGAAACCCCTGAAAAACCATTTGTCAAGAAGGTCGGCCATGGGGATGGAATCGACGAATTCCCGAGTGCGAGTTGCATAGTTAACGCGGCGCCAACTCCTTCGGAGCTCATAGAATAATGTTTGGTTTTAACTAGCTTCTTAAAAAGCATATTTATATAGCAGTTATACTTCAAAACGCTGTTAACGAAGCGTTTTTAGTGGGCATCTAATTTCCCATAATGTGATTACTAATTAGTATAGTGATTACGCATAGCACCATCAACTGTTTCCTACAAGAGAGTACACGGAAGTAATTTTTAGCAGCAGAAAAATGCTTATCAATAATAAAACAGAACCACATTGGAAATGCATAGTACACTACAGATATATCATTGTGATCTAAATGCCAATTTTCAAAACATGATAATCGTTAAGAATATATTGTAAAATAACTGTTTGAAATACATTTAAAAATTGAAAAAGAAAACGTAAAGTCTTGTAAAATGTGTTCATATCAACAGTTTGTGAACAAGGTATGCGAGTCGCGAAGTAATTTGAATGGCATTTCTACCGTACTGCAGTCGCCGATCATTACCAAAGGATACAGAGAAACCTACACGGTTCCAGTATTCTTTTTATACAAAACTATGAATATACCTTTTTTTTCCCCTCAGAATGCTCCATTCCTGTAACCAGGCTATAATAAAATATTTGAATAAAATCAATCTCATGACTGCTATAGTATCAACTCTATATTTTTATTTGCTGCATGAAAAAAAATAATAAAAACACACAAAAGGTAAAATAGGCACGTTAAAATAGGTGCCAATGGTCAAAACTGGTGTTTTAAATACCAGAAAACCCTTTCCTAAAGGTTACATTTTATTCATTGTATGAATATACTTAAGTATCCAGTTTTAGTTTATTTACACGCTTAAAGTTAAGTACTTAACCTAAAATCCGAGATTAGAAGTAACTGATTAGTAATTGATTCTAGATGTTTCAGGTATTTATTTCGCGCAGCAATATAGAAATCCTACCGCATACGGATAGATTGGGAATGAAGAATGAATTCAACCCCCCTCCCCGTCCCCCACACCTTCCCTTTTTATTCCAATTTTTTTTAACTTTTTTTTTATTTCCATTTTAGATAAAATTACAACATTTTTAGTATAAAAACAAGGATATAAAGTTGAACAATAAATTGACTCAGACAACCATGGTAATTTCACTGAGTTATTCTGGTGACACTGGTGCTAGATGGTCACGTTCCCTCCATCCTAGTGGTAGAAACAACGGCGCTGGGTGATGATATTACCGTTAGAGCTAGGTGATCTGGATTCTCCTTTTCTGTACAGAATAGAAGCACAAAACATTAATCGCAAGCTACCTGTAAGGAAGTCACTGAATCTCGCTCCTTGTCACACATCGAGACATGCAATCTGTGCCGCGCACCGTTTCGCCATGGGCGACGTTAATTTAGCTAAGTGTAGTCGCTCTTTTCTCAACAGCCTTTTGAAAGTGACGACGTTCTTATTGGTCTCTGTGAACACAAAATACTGGTACCTCATGGCAAACTATATTTTAAGAAATTCATATTTTGCGCCACTAGATTGCAACTGGAGAAAGAGGCCATATAGTTCTGTACGCATCTGCGTTGGGAACAGTTTTGCAAATTCTGGTGTTGTCCAGTTCCATAGCTGTTGGACTTCCACACATTGTGTGAGTCGATGCCTCGGTGTGTCAAGCCTTCCACACATCTGGCATAAGGGACTCTGAACCAGATTATGCCGGTACTTCTTTTCGTCTGTTGGGATAATTTCATGTATCAGGGCGTATGCTTGCACCTTCCATTCTGTTGGTAATCAATTCGTAGTTTCAAATACAGGCCTCTACAAAGCCAGATTTTATTCCAAACTCCAGGTATAAACTTTTCCTCAGTTCGCCGCCGTTCGCCTCACACCAGGCGTTGACCTGCAGCGGTGTAAGGGAGAAAATGAGGAATGAGGAAATCCGACTCGTTGCCAGGGAAACATAATGATTAGGATGTCCAGTCAACAAGGGGGAAGGAGGACTTAACACCTACGGAATGCTACCACCAAATTCCTCGGCAACATTATATGATCGTCCAAATAAACAGTCTGCCGTTTCTTCTTGAGCTGCATACAGAAAAGATGGTAATTGAATTTAAGTGTTAAATTCACACGCTTTTTTCAACTCGTTTATTTGTATATGACTTTTACAAACTATTCTTATAAAAGCTTTTATTTCTGTCCATCTACACCATGTTAATAAAGAAAGAAATAATTTGATTGCACATTTATTTGTAGGTAGAGTGGCTAGACTGTTTTGTTCCAAATGGATATTTCAGAACCTTTTTTGATAAGATGGCGAAGGGTGGCATTTGGGAAATGAGATAGGGAGAGTTTGTTTCGATATTCATCTAAACCCCATTTTCCACTTTTAGGTTCTGGTGCTACTGTAAAAGAGAGATACTGAAAGTAAACTGTTAAAAGTTGGCTCGCTATGCCCTATGTTGTTTCCTTGGTTCGCGAGAAACAACTGAGTAGAACAATTAAGAAAATGGCAGTTTTGAACAAACCGAAGATAACGTATAAGTATTTCGCATTTAGAATAAGGATTCTCGCCGAGGAGATCCTCAATCTCCGGGGCAGAGCACCGCACGTAGGCCATTGACCCTTTGAGACCTACCTGGGAGGGAAAGATGAGTTGAGAGACCCGAAGGTTGACATTTGGATGACGGGCGCAAACTCAGACGGGGTTCCTAATATTCCTAGATCCGCCTCAGCCCGGGTATTACACAAACCCTGAGTCTCCGTTGGTCTCCCGAAAGAATCCGAAGGCGGTTTCTGACAGAACTGTCATGCAACAATGCCAGGAAAAAAACTTTATAAAGCGCGAGCCACCACCCAACTTCAATAGCCGAACACGTCGCCTGGTCATGTAACCCTGAAACAGATGACAAGGAAATGATGAGTTCCGGAAATTATGGATAGAAAATTCGCCTCGGATGATGAACCAATCTCCGCCTGCCGATCCGGAGAAACCACGAAAATCGCATGGGTCAGAGTGGACGGTTGCCGAAATCTTACCCCTAGAATATGAGTCACACACGTTACCGCGACGCCACTTCTCTCGATTGGATATTTTGGAATTCTCTGTGGGCTTTAGAGAAGGAGGGGGGGGGATAGCAACACGTAGATTTCCGGTGAAATACTTGTGTAGAATTTTTGAGGGAAATGCAACAATTTCTCAGCTCTCTAGGTATGGAGTAGAGAAGTTAAAAAAAAAAAAAATCCTCATTTTCTTGTTATTCACTTCCCCATGTGTACCTACTGCTACAGTGCTCTAGATTCTAGAAATATTTCTGCTATATATTTTCTTGTAAACTAATACATCATTCATTTATTTCAGCAGAAGTTAAGGCCTCTACAAATCCCCTCTGTCCTGTTGTTACAATGTAACTGGGATTTTGAACAGAAGCAGAATTGTAAATTTTCCACTGCAGTATCTCATTCACGGATGAGTACCTGGCACAGGATGAAGTATCCTCATAGGAAAGGGTTTTGTGCCCCTAAAGGACCTTCCAGACCAGAATAACCAGGTTGTCCTTGTTTGTATGTATGTATGTGAGAGAGGAACCCCCTCCTCCCCCTGCAACTTCCTCTTATATTGTGCGCGGTTGTCGCCCCCACACATTTGTCCCGGATGTGCTGCGTTTCCAGATTCCGACGTCATTTGTACGTGGCATTGTATAACACGTAGCCTACTTTCAGGAAATACGATTTTGCTAATTTCTGCAGGTGCTTCGGCGAGAAACAGTGGCTGCAATATGTCGAGAGAAATTAGTTGGGGAGAATATTGTATTCCTCCCAAAGCATTCATAAAGTCTTTATTCACCCTTCTACAAACTATTGTTATAAAATCTTTTCCTTCTATCTTCAGGGCCTTCGGTATAAAACGTAACCTCTCGCAGGGGTTTTTGCTTCTGGCACTCTTGTCTTTGCTTCTTAAATCTATTCCTGTAAACCTGCACATAAAATAACAAATTTAACTCTTCCCTCATAGTAAATAATGGAAATGTCATCCTTCTACAGTTTAACATTCTATTGAGTATACTCGTTTAGATTTTTTTTTTTTAATTCCGGAGTCTCGTCGGGACTCCTGCGCGGTATTTATTTTTCTTATTATACTGTGGTTCCTTTTCCTCAAAATTTCCTTTGTTTACCGTGTTTCCGTTTTATGACAAATACACATATATACATTCAGAAACACACAAATACCCATGCCCAAGGCGGGACTGGGACCCACGATCCCCTGCGCCACGAAGCACCAAAGCGAGGCGCTTTAGCGAGGTTGAAACGACTTAGCTCGGCCACTGTAATATTTGATATTTTAATTCATATGTTTCCTTAAGTTTGACATCTCGAACTAAAAGTAGAATTTTTAATGTAAGCCATACGAGTTAAAAGCTGTACTTTATTGCACTATTGTGATAGGGTTTATTCCACTCCGCGCATGCGCAAGTCGGTTGATATCCACCAGCCTTCACTGTTGTCAGTGTGATGGTAGGAATAAACAGATAAACATCGTGCATCACAGATACGAAATAGGTAAAAAAAAAATCTAATAATTAATAATGGTATATAAATATTGACGACTGTTTAAAAATGGTGTATTACACAGGTCTTAAAATGATTTTGTATTGTTCGTAGGGTTGAAAAACTCCGCCTATGGCCTCGTTTCGAAAGCTTACCTAGTCACAATATAAAACACAATTTTTAACATTTATATCATAAATAACTATTAATAACTAACCTTTCAAGGTTTACGCAATTTCGTAATCTTTCCGTACGTCTTTGCATGTTGGTTTTTTCGTTATTATTATTATTATTATTATTAATACTTTTTATTTATTTATTTATTTATTATAGCTTAACGTCTTTTAACCTAGTTAGTCATATCGAAAATGAAATTGCCGAAAATTGTACTCAAATGATCACGGGGTCATGGAGCTTAAAGTTACTCGACATTCGTTTTCTCAGGATAAGGGATAACCCCGAAAATAAACCTTGTCCGGGTAACTCACCCTAAGCGAGAGTCGATCTGTTGAATGTGAGGCAGATACTCTACCATCACACTACGCAGGCGGGGTTATTTATTTTTTGTTTCATTTATATAGCCCCCTTTAACTTTTATGGTCGTATCGGGGGCTTTGACTTGAGAAACAACTGACACTCACTAACATACTTTCAGTCTCAGATCATATTTCCATCCTCTGTGGATAGTTTGTGAGTAGTGAGAAGTATGATTCGTCAAAGAAACATACTCCACCCCCAGTCGGGAATGGAACCCGGGACCTCTGGATTGTAATCCTGGCTGGTGCCAATTGTGCAGAAAACTTCAGGAAGAATGCTTCACGAACGCGATGAGCCGATTTTTATTTAAAATAACATGTACATACAAATATACACTATTTAAAGGTTACTGAGTACTGGAATTTTCAAAGGTGATAAGTGTCGGAACATTTTCAGTCAATTGTTTCTTCCCACAAACCGTGTTTAGTCAGACTGAAAAATTGATTGCCATAGACGGGATGGAGACCAGGAGATCTGTGGTTCCGACCATGGCATTGAATTTTTCAGCCTAACTCTTACCTTTTCAAAACATTTAATTTTATTTATGAATAATTTATATTTTGATCAGGTACTTTCATTGGTTCTTATACAAGTAACTATGCTAAACTGAAAAATTCTTACTGGATTACTTACCACATTTAGCATGTGATAAATAACCTGGAGCTCAAATCGTATGCATTTTATTTAAATCTAAAGTTAACAAAAGCGCATATGGTATTTGTGATGCAGAATCATCTTTCCTGTCATCCATTTCACTTGTTATTTCTTCACTTTCACACCAGGCATCGGCTGATCATCCATCCTGCCTTCTCTTTCATCCAGAACTTCTGCTCCTCAACAAGCGTCTGATCCCAGGTGCTGGCTTAAGTCCAAGTCCTACATATGGGGAAGGTAAACGGAGAAAGGAAGGAGGGAGATAGAAGTGGTTTACTCACATTTGGATTTTCTCTGAAAGGTATCTGTTACCATCAGCTTCAACTCGAAGGAACAAGAACATAGTAGTTGTGAGGAGAAAATGGCTTTAACACCGTTCTGAAGAAATATATCAATTGGGGATTTTTATGGCATTTGATACTTTTGAGAAATTCAATCTACAACCATTTTCCCTTCTTCGCAAAAGTAATGGAATACCAACACTAATTCGTAAAGAAGGACAGAAAGCATGTCTTAACTGTAGAGCGTGGAGATTGTGGAAGGCAGCCGCCATATGTCGAGTGTTGAGGTTTTACACCTAAGACCCTGTACTTATCAGTGAGTGTTTGCAGAAATGGTTTTATTACATAGCAACTGCCTGTCCGACGTTGTATGCGTATTTTTTTTAAACACAATATCATTTACCTCCCACATCTTTATCAAATTATTGTAAAATTATTTATGCGATATTTATGATGAATCCTCTCCTTTGCCCCTTGCAAGAGTTTTACTCGTCATCGCACTGATAAATTTCACATGAAAGGGCTTGAAAATAAAGATAGGTGTGATTTTTGAAGTCATGTGTTTTTTGTAGTGTTTACGTTTAGATAATTAAAATGTAGGTATCCAAATTTTTCTCCAGATGGTCAAATAGTGATTATATATAACCGATTGAAAAAGGGTAGCTTTCGGAAGGGGTATGATATTTCGCCATTTCGAGTACTATAGGATTCAAAATAAGGCGCGCGGACCGTATTCCTTTAACACCTGTGTATAAATGAGTGAAATGCACTGCGAATTTTCGCCGTATACTCTGGAAATAGTGTATTTAAATGTCAAGTTAAATGCTTGTATCAGCTCTCATGGTCAACAATGGCTTCTCAACAATAATAATGTGACAATGCTGTCCATGTATGTGCCTCTCTCAGGTTCGCCTTGCTATGTGAGTCATTGCAGTTGAATGCGCAAACGGAAAGAACGGTGCGACTTTAACAGGAACCTTCAGAACGCGAGACATCATGATTGTTCTCAATAGTCGAGATGGTTCTCCAAGCTTCGGCTTCCAGCATTTTCGACAAGTTACCAGAAAGTTCGTGACGTCATTTTCTAGCTATAAAAAGAGGAAGGATTGCAGTGCGCTGTAAATTGTACTGAGTTGCGAGTGACGAGTGTTGCGCGAACTATAGACGGCGTGCAGCTGTAAACTTTTACGCGTCGAAACGTCGAGTGAATTATTTGTAGTGTGAATCAAAGATGGTATTTGTTAACAATTTTGAGCCAATAAAGACATTTAGTAAATTCAGACGTGTGTGATGGGTTATATTCATATTAGTTTCTCTCACCACTGTCATTTATTATTTTCAAAACATTCTTACAAAAACGTCCTTAAATATCAACTTCGTGCTAATCAAGATAAACGTTCGTAGAGATACTTTTTCTAATGTTTTGTGTAGCCAATTATTGTACACATAAAACAAAATTCTTTCAGAAAACTTCAGAGATTAATCTCAAAAAATTCAGATATGTATTTTATCGGTCATGTGAATATAGTAAACTTAAAATCGTTGGAATCATTTTAGAGAAGGTAAAAAAATTACCAAAAACTTTTTATTAAAAAATAGTTTGAGGTGGGTGGATTTTCTTGAGTCTTCGAGTCGCATCCCTGGAAGATGCTGAAATTAATCGTTTCTTTTTTAGTTATGGTGTTCGCGTATATATTGTTTTTATTAATAGGAACTCAAAACAGCATACAGTTATTATATTACGTTTATCTGTATAGTTATTCAATTTAGTTAATTATTTTTATGTACAGAATTAATTTTAAGTCGTCTTATTTACTCTGAAGTTAGTGCTATTGTTTCAACAATTAAAAAAAAAAGATCTTGTATGAATTAATATAATTGCCAATTATTTGGGTATCTTGGAATGAATTCTTCAAATAAATTCCAATCCAAACAAACGATTCAATAATGTTATGAATACCAATCTTACTTTTTCTCCACCAGGAATTAATATTAAAACTGAATAAATACCACATACAACATCAAAATTACATCTAATATTAGAATGTTTTTTTGTTATGTAACAATATGATACTAGTATTATAAGTAACATTAATTTATGCAACAACTGAATAATGTTAATATGACAGAAATGAATAATTGCTTTATTTAGTATCATATTAAGATTATCCACGAGTTGGATACAATATGTTATTCAATCTTATTATTAAAAATGATAGAAAATAAACCCTTAAAATAATTCGGCATCCACAACTGACCTAAGTGAAGCAGTGTCCATATGTTTGTAAATAAACTTAGATTTTCTCACTGTATTTCATTTGTTACGTACCCTTCGTTTTGAACCAGAACTTTTTCCAGTCCGATTTATTGTCGGCTGAAATTGCTTTTTGAAAACTGATGGGATATAATGGATACTTGTGAATTTAAGAAGTTGGTATTACCGATCCTTATTGGTAGCTCAGTTGTCTTAACTTCTAAAGCACTGAACATCACTGACCAAGATTTCAATATGAGATTAACATAGGTTGGAATCCTCGTTACAGTGCTACTAAGTGTGATAAAGGAAGGGGTGAGCCCATGTAAAATAAACGCGACCTCGGTGTCACTGTAGCGAAGAACGGTGCAGTATTTGTGTTAGAGAAAAGGTATCATTGAAATTATTTTATTTTCGTTTTCGCCTATTTTATGCTATGCTAATATCAATCAATTTAAAAAAAAAATGCCAAAATATACACCAATAATGGTAGAGAATTGTTGAACGTTGAGTTTTCAGGTCCAAATCTTTACTTACCTACAACAAATAACATAATGATGCCATATGGCACAAATAGGCTGGATATAGTTAAGCAAGACAATCATTTGCGTGCATTCCCTTCCTGGAAAAGAAGAGAAGACTTTGATGTAACCTATTACTAGCAAGTACTTATAAACTCGGATCTTAATTATTCTATATTTAATATAGTACAGATATTTTTATTTTCCATCTTTGTTCTTCAGAGAAAAAAAAATAACAAAACGCCTTCATATTCTCTCTCTATAAGCCAAGATAATTTTAAATATCGGCATTACGTCAATGCTATTATTGGGATGAGTGCTATAATGAGCCAATTATGAACGCTATTGAACGCTAGTAACCTGTTTACAATGATAGTATTGCATCAAATATGTTATTAGTAATATAGTTACATTTACTGGTTGATTTATGTTTGCGACAGCATTCTATATATTACAGACTGTTATGGCTAAATGTTCATGAAGGTCAAATAACAACAAAAGCCAAACAACATGCAAGAGCTCATCATAGCTCATGTTCAAATGTGTACTGCTATTTTCACACATTTCAGTTGAATACTTAGGACTCTCTAAAAGCACGTATGAAACATAATGAAGGGTCAAGGGGAAACACGATCAAAGTTCTATTTCCAAAAACAATTAGTGGTGTCATCTAGTTCAAAGGTTGAGTGCTATATTCTGAATGACAGTTTGTTGTGAAAAACTGATCAGAGTATCCAAATTATGAGCGGTTGAAAATTTAAGTCGAATAGAATAATGATCAAAGTCCATACATTTTATGGAAGGATGATCAAAGTGCTGGATGTTTGTTAAGAGTGTAGTCGAAATATTATTAAATGTTATTTTTTAATATGGTATAACTTAAGTTTGGTAACCTGTATTTTGTATAAATATATAGTGTTGTATTACACTGTTAGGTTTGTTAACGTGTATTTTATATAAATAAAGTAGGAAGGTGCATTGTTGTAACAATCCCTTTCAAGAAAAAGCGCCGTCGTGTGACAATTGAATTTCTCTCAAGAGCACCCAAGAACAATGACTTCGAGAGCTACATATAAAGGAACATGGGAAGCTTATGGTGTAATTGACAAAACTTCTAGTAAAACTGGTCTAGGAATTTTCCAGAAACGAGACACGTCTCAATTATTGCACTACAGTCCATTTCCAGTTCCTAGAGGAAAGTTTCAAGATCTCAGGTGCACAAGAGTTTCTTAGTGAATTTGCCAGTCCTGTAAATGATCTACACGAGGCTTTCCCACTACCATGCTGAGTTACAACATAGGATTAATCTTAATCCATATTTCTATAAGTAATAACAAGTCGCTTCGCTCCGGTCGTAAATTATTGACAAGATGAAAACAGGAATTTGTTTGATAAGACAATTCAGCGAAATAGATTATTAATAATTTATAATATATAGGAAGGGAAATTTGATCACTTGATTATAATACATTAGTTCTCAGATGGTAGATGACTCATTCGACCATGTTTAGTTACTGAATGTTTTTTTTTTTTTTTTTTTTTTTTTTTTTTTGTTTTCTCTTCACTGCCTCCTGAATTAAGATATGGCCTACCATGTCTACACCCAATGTACGAATATCAATAGGGAACAACTATTTTATTTCAGCTTTTAAAAAGTAATACATGAAATGGAAACAACTGTTATTTTATTTGAGGTCATTGGAATCATCTCATACATAATAAATACAAATAATGATTATTTTCACTCCTTTTTTTAACTAAATACGTTACGAACTGGAAAAAACTTTAAATAAACATTGTAACTGAATTAATTGAAAGTGCAATTGTGGAACTGACAGTTATTAAAAGTAAAGGTTAGCTGCTTGGATTGTCATCATGTTACCAATAACCAAGATAAGAGATTAATCATACGAACATCAGGTGCGACAAGATTTCAAAGAAATGAACGTCAGCTACGGTAAGATGTTTCGACAATATCGCTCCAGTTAGATGACCGCGATTGGTTGAAATTGCCTAAACTCGGCCATTCCATGGGCGCTTTAATTGTTGAGCTGAATTGTCATACAGTACATTGCTCGTTTTTCCGAACTAAGAAGTGTACTTCTAACATACAAATGTGTGTATTGTGAGGAATTATTGTAATTTCAAAATACTTTGATACTAATATTTGTACACTCAAGATATATTACTTTCTCTATACGTACTATGTACATAATGTATAAAGAAGATATCATAATGCACCCAAAAATTCGATACCAAGATTTCGCCGAAAATACAAGTTTTGGATCCCCCTGAATCCAAAAAAAGCATTTTTAGAAAAATGTCCGCGTGGGTGAATGTGTGTGTCTGAGGGCAGCATAGCTCAAAAACGAAAAAACCGTTAAATACCAAACTTGGTATCTTCCAAGGATTTTAAAGAAAATCCCCCACTCCAAACTACCCTTTACATGGAACTTTTTTCAAAAATTTTGATTTTCTAAAAAAATGGCTAACGATTTTATTAAAATATCGTGTATTAAAGATATTTACCTGACAAATAAAATGTATATCTTGAATTTTCTGGGAACAACCTATGAAGACTACTTTATTCTGGATGAATTTTACGGAATTTTGCATAACTGGTAAACCGTAAGAGATGGACAAAAACTTAGCAAACAAAAAAATGTACAGCCCAATAAAACACACAATTTATGTTATAGACATTTTTTTCGTGGAGTTGATAGTTTTTTAACTGTTCCTTGTTTTTGGTTTCAGCTTTGAAAAACATATTTTTCTCATACAGGAATTGGTCAACTCCTGTCCACACAAAGGAACTTCAGTCACCTAACAACCAGCTTTTGATTATTACTTTAACCTATTCTACTCCCTTATTTCTCTTCTACTTACAAGGAAGCAAGTAGTAAGATCATTTGTGCTATTTTGTTCTCGATTAGCATGAAGTAAATAGATGCATAAGCTTTTTAACAATAATTTGTTGCTGAGGCAGAGAAAGTCATGTGAATGGAACACATCAGATTTTTATTATCATGATATTTAATTTTAATGTTTTAACATTAAACAACTTTATTCGAAGAAAATGTGACTTTGATCGTTTTACCTCTGGACTCTTCATATGTTAATGGTTTTATTTTCTCCTAGGATTGCTATTTGCAAAACATAACTTCACTTTTAACAC
Organism: Hymenopus coronatus; assembly: GCA_030762935.1. Lineage (NCBI taxonomy): Eukaryota > Metazoa > Arthropoda > Insecta > Mantodea > Hymenopodidae > Hymenopus > Hymenopus coronatus. Next base: position 42,939,192 of record CM060882.1, on the reverse strand, counting down.
TTGTATCGTAAATAACTATTTAGAAATTTTAGTTATGAACTTAATGGTCATAAGTAAGAGGCAGTTTCATGTAGAAGGTCTTTGAATTTACGAGAACTGCACGTTGAATTTGAAGGGGGTATTTCGAGATAAGCCGCTTAATAGCTTAATAACTCTCTTGTGAAGCCCACCCACCTGCACTCGACAGAAGTTTCTCTTGAATAGCTAACAAGTCCCATAAGCTATGTATGTGTGTGCAGCATACAAATGTATGCGTACACCTGCATCTTACTCCTGTGTAGGCGAACACGGAAAGTAGGCTGTATGGTATTCGACGTCTGAAGACATTTTTAAAACGCCATCTCGCATATAATATACTTGCTCCCCAAGTTTTGCTTCCCAAGGAGAGTAACAGGGTCACTTTGCTATCTCATTTTGAGATATAAATAATATTCCCCCTAAGCCTTAACGTGCTCGGAAAGTTGTACATCCCCGTTTTTAGTTTATTTCTCTCTTCTCGGCGACAGTTTATAGCTCAAATGTTGGTCTCTTGAGGCTCAGAGACTGTCTGCTTCATTTTTGCTAGTTTGTAGAAATCTCTTTGCGTAGAAACAAAATTCGTCAAATCTCTTTATTTTGATGTTGTTGCTGTTTATCGTTCAGACGTAAATATATTTACAAACTTCATTCGCACCAGTGTACAAAAATAACGAGGAACAGTTGTTGGACTGTTCGAATGGCAGGATTAAACTCTTTGGACTAGGGTCCCAGAGCCTGAGATTTTATTCTCGAGGTGGGCTTATTATTTTCTCTACTTAGTACATAGTACATAAGTAGAGAAGGCATTTTACTCAACCCACAAACTCGATACCGAAATTTCACCGGAAATACATTTTAAGTCCAATTTGTTTTTTACTTTCTCTACACGTACTATGTACATAGAGTCTACAGAAGGTATTGCATTCCATCTAAAATTTGATACCGAGATTAGGCTTTTTAGGGGCCCCTGTATACAAAAATTAGAAAAAAGGTCTGTGTGTGTCCGTGTGTCTGTAAACACGGTAACTCTAAAACGAATAGTCGGCTATTCACGATTTGTATTCATTTGTCTTTAAAATTGGTTGGGCATATATATATTAATAAAAATGGTAAGGGGCATTTTTGAGAAAATGCATTTTGAAAAAAAAATCCATCCAAAGATAGCTTGGGGTGGGAATTTTTGAGGAATACAATACTTTCCCTACTAACTACACGTAGTAAAGTAAAAATAATGTATTGCTCTACTTCAAATTTGGTATTACAAGGGGCATTTGAAGTATCAATATTTTGTATAAACTTTTATGAACTTGAACATTATTGTATTACATGAAAACATTGCACAATGCTAATGATTATCATAAGGAAAAGTGTAAGTAATACCACGAGTGTGTTCATCTTGTCGATAATTCACGACCGTAACGAAGCGACGGGAGTCAATTGTCCTGAATACACGATTTATTTGATAAGACATCTCAACGAAATACGCTATTAATAATTTATAATATATAGAAAGGGAACTTTTATCAGGTTATGATTGTAATACTTACATTAGTTCTCAAATGGTAGATGACGCATTTCACCATGTTTATTTACCGAATGCTTTCACTACCTCCTGAATTATGATATGGCCGACCGTGTCTACATAAATTTGAGGTTATTGCAGTCATCTCATACATAAATAAATACAAAAAATACAAAATAATGATTATTTTCACTTTTTTTAACTACATACATTATGAACTGGATAAAACTTTAATGAAACATTGTAACTGAATTCATTGAAAGTACAATTGTGAAACTGACAGTTATTAAAAGTGAAGTTTTGGCTACCTAGATTGTCACCTTGTTACCAATAACCAAGACAGGAGATTAAACATACTAACGTGAGGTGTGGTAAGATTTTAAAGAAATGTACATCAGCTGCGATAAGATTTTTCAACAATATCGCTCCAGTCAGATGACCGCGATTGTTTGAAATTGGCTAATCTCGGCTATTCCATGGGCGCTTTAATAGTCGAGCTAAATTGTCAACGAAATGATTTCAAAATTACTGTATTGTCATAAAAAATTAAGTATACTGCAAGTCTCTTTCCCTTTGTGCCCACAAACATTGTGCCGCAGCAATATAGTCGTTGTCTCCATGTTAACACCCTACCACTACCCATCCTACCATGTTTCTGAGCGCTGACCGAAACTGCAGAGCGATTTTACTGATCAAAGTTAATTTGTTTACCCCTCACGCTGAGCGCTCTTTATCAGTTTGATGAAAGGTGTTATAGGTATATTGAGTGAGCTAAACGTGAAAACGAGTGTGTACATAATTAAAAGCGTCTAGATGAGTGCCCCGATTGAGTTATCGAGGACATTTGAAGGAACAATTGAGATCCTCTATGCCCCATTAATTACGGTAGCTCTCTGGATTCTGTCAGTTGCACATGCACTTTAGTACTAATATCCAGAGTAGCAAAACGAGAGTTCCATTATTTATTTTAGAGCTATTTGCAACTTGTCTGTGTGGATTGGATGTGTGTTACTTGTATATGTGATGGACCATTTAATTTGAAACTATGCATCTCTAAAGCTAAGGGATGTAGAAAGAAAGCCTTGAATAAAAGTTGTTTCATATTATATGATAAAGTAAATGCCATTATTTGGAGGATGTTGGGGTTGTTCGTTTTAAGGTCAATTTAATGTTTTTAAACGATCTAATGTGGTTTTCTTACGTCTCAATAAAATTAGCAGCATTTCATTAAAATACTTCTTAATTACTATTTTACTAACATAAATAACAACGAAAATTCTGAATGGCTGTGTACAAAGAGCGCAATGACCCTTTTATAGCTAGAAAATGACGTCGCAGAAGTCTGGAAGCTTGTAGAAACCGAAGGTTCTGGAAGAATCAGGAGACGCCTCGCGTTCCAAACTAACGGGTTACCAGCGCACCGCACTTCCTGTGTTGCTACGTATTCCAAGGTCACCGACTGCGATGATTCGCATACCCAGGTAAACGTGCGAATCACTGCAAAAGACACTCAGTTATATTGTATAGTCTCAAATTATTTATCCTATCTAGATAGAACAGGAACTTAATTGTGAGGTCAGTCTCTGGCCCCTCTGTCACTAACTTAGGTCATCAGGTTTTGATTGTTTTGATAACTGTTGATCTTATGTGTCAGAATCACTATCATATGATAGCACAATATTGTGGGAAACGACTTCAGTTATGACAGATTCCTGCAGAAAGTCTTCGTAGGGGTAAATAATTGCCTATATTGCACCGGCGTGTCTCTGTAAGAAGGAACGTGCCTGAGAAAGGATGTGCTCAGGCATGGTACTGAGTCTCAGTTGTCTTACCTCCTCGCAGCGCTTTCCACCAAATTTGGCACATAAAGAGTAAGTAATCAGATTAAAAGAATTGAATACCAGGACCTGATTCACAATGTTCTGACTACGCCTTCTGGTCGTAATGGCCGCAGCTTGCTTCGGAAGACATGGTTGATTGTTTCTGTGAACTGTTACAGCTACGTGAGTGGACCCATGTGCCGTTGGTGAGTTTTTTTTTTTTTTTTTACATTGAATCCGTGCATTGTTGCACCTGCGTTGCACCTGTTGTGGTTTGCAAGTGTGAATGCTTCCGAAAATTTGTTGCTACGGCATTGGCAGGTATAAAAGAGAGAACGACTCCTGTAGTTTCAACTGGAAATGTTTAGCGTGCAGTAGTTGAGACGTTTCGACGGGAAATTCGTACCTGGCAGTAGTAGCCGCCGCGGCAGGAACATCGAAGTGAAACTATACGGCAGATTTGTTTCGAAAGCCTCGAATAAATAGTTATTTGTTGACAGGGTTGTTTATTGGAGTAATAACAATATTTATAATTTAAAGATAATAAGCACACTTTTATTGTGAAACAGATTTTGCAAACTTGTAAAGTTTGACGAACTTCACAAATCCAGCTGTACAATTAACAAAAGCGCACTTTTCATACTCTCGTTTCAAAGCATCGCCAAACACGCGTTACAGAAACTACTAAATAGCCGAGTTACGTCTCCATACGTCCAGCACATTCGATACATGTTACGTACTTCACCTGAAATACACTATATAACTCCATGGCACGACAGCTCACGGGGAACCATGGCCTATCGCCCGGCCGCTGCGTCCCCATCTCGGTCCACTACAGACGTCATGGATGGGGTGCAGTAATGGAGGGTGAGACGTGGTCAGCGCCTCGAGTCCCCCCCGGACCTGGAGCCGCTACTTCTCCTTCAAGTAGCTCCTCAATTGGCCTCCCAGGGACCTTACGAGGCTGAGTGCACCCCGGGCCAGGTCTCCCAGCGGGGGAAAAATCCCCAAGCCGGTACTAGGCATCGAACCCAGGTCTCCCGCTTGGTAAGCAGCTGCGCTACCACCGCGCTAAAGGGACGACCAAATATACTATATAGAGATATTTAATCGCATGTGAAGATTCAAAGATACCAAATATTAACGACGAGTAATTAGGAAGACTGGCATTGTAGCTCTAATAACCAGTGATTTGATTGGCCGTTTGAAGAATTACATCGGACATTGCATAAATTCACATAAACGAGTACGTGGGATACTTTATGCACACTTCTGCATCTGAATTCTTAGAAACTAATATTTTCTATGTAAGTTGTAGTTTGAGTCGGGGTTTTCTTGAAAATGTATGTTCCATCCTTGGAAGATGCTGCAGTTTGGCATTTACTCAAACACAGGAAATACATTTTTCTGAAAATGTTTCCTTATTTTTAGATCTGGAATTTTCAAAACGTATATTTCCAGTGAAATCTCGGTATCGATTTTTGACTGGAGTCCAATAACTTCTACTTAATATTGACAAGCAGTAGAGAAAATGTGTTCTATTTACATGCCTTTCTCTACTTCTCTGTAACAAATTATTGTTAAACAGCTTATCCTTCTATCTGCTTTATGATAATCAGATAAGCATTAGCAGAAATTGCCCTTATTACTTGTTCCCTTATAAGTAGAAAGGCAAAAATCCACAAAATGTTCCATTCACATGATGTCCTCTAGCTGTCCGTAAACAAACATTTTATTCAAAACATTAATCTGTTATCTACATCATGCTAATCAAGATAAACATACGCAGAATTAGTCTTATTGCAAGCTTCCTTGTAAGTAGAAGGTAAATAAGAAAACGCACAGGCTAAAGCGATAGTCTCGACCTTTAAAAGACGGCCGCTATTACAAAAAATTGAAATTCCAATCTCTTTTCTCCGGAAAAATAAACGAGAAACGAGAAGAAAGATGTCTTCCCCCTTGAGAAAAGTTTAAGTGGCTAAAATTGAAACCAAAATCTGGAATATCTCGAAAACGGTTAAGTCTACAAAAACTGTATGGTATAAATTGTGTGTTTTAATGAGATCTACCCTTTTGTGTAGTAAGTTATTGTATATCTCTTACGGTTTATACAAAAGTCATCCAGAATGCAGAGGTGTTCAGTGGCTATTCCCAGAAAATCCGAGACATACATTTCGTTCGTCATAAAAAATATACTGCACATCAGGTGTTTTAAGTATTTTAATCAAAATCGTTAGAGCCATTCTTAAGAAAATCAAAATTTTCGAAAAATGTTCCAGTAAAGAGTAGTTTGGCATGAGCGACTTTTCTTGAAAATCTTCGTGTCGCATTCATGGAAGGTACCAAACTTCAATACCAAGTTTGGTATTTAACGGACTTTTCATTTTTGAACTATGGTATCCACACACACACACACACACACATACACACACGCACCCGCGCGCGACCTTTTTCTAAAAATGTTGCTTTTTTTTTAATCTCGATATAGAATTTTTGGGTGCATTACAATATCTTCTCTATACACTATGTACATACCACGTGTAGGGGAAATACAAATATACAGCAACACATAATTATGTAGTATAGGCATCTGTGCGGTTTTGTTCTCTTCCCTTCTGAAGCCCGTGTTTCCCAGAGACCCTTCCGCAGAGCTTGGTGTTCTGGATATGGCATTTTGAGGGCTGCTGAACGTTCACAACCAGAGAATAGGGAATTGTTTTGTCGGTAGCAACTGGTGAAAACATGTGAACAACGATAAATAAACTCACTTTGACCTGTTGCACAGAGCAGGTCATGCAAACCGAGTTGGTTAATTTGCGTTGGCGATTTGATCTGATTGTGTTACACAAACATGCGAGACACTAAGTGTAAGTGATGTTTCGTGAAGGAAACTCTAGTGAAACAAACTTGACTTAATTCTTACAAGAAACCAGTTTGTAGTGGTGTGCTCGTTAAATAAAGACGATATACTGTATCAACATGTTTCTGCTAATTTTAGATTCTGAATAAATAACTGATGTAAAGTATATAATGTGCTATCTAAAATTCAGAAAGTTTTCATTATTTTATCTAGTATTTAGCTAGGGTGTCTAGAGGAAGCATTGTAATATTCCATCCAAATTTGGATAATACAACAAAAAAGTTTCTTTATACTTCTAAATTGAAATCAGTAAAACTTTTTATTCTGATACTTGCACAACATTTTTTTTCTCTCGTCGCTTCGACGCTCGAGACGATTGCAATCGCTGCACGCTGAGAAATCTCAGTCGAAACTGACTTACTTGCCTGTAGCCAGAAGTACATATGTTCGTGCGGAGGGTAAATCGCCACGAGACGTATACGTTTTTCTTATGGCCTTATCCGTGTCATTGAACAAGCGGGTGTTTGTTTGCCGTAAAACTATCTGCGCGGGTCAGTAATGCTGCATGGGATGGTCATTCACCCAAGCAGTGACCAAGCCCGATGCTGCTTAACTTGGCCAGCCGCTTGCGGACTGTCGAGTTGAGCAGTGTCATCTAGTGGGGAAACGTGAAGGGTTTCGATTGCGGCGCGCGGCTCTCCCTTTTATAGCTGCTGATGACGTAGCCAGAAACTTCTAGAAAAGCGAATAAACACATGTCCATTGTGCCCAGGCGTGGTATTCAAAGGCTTTTGAGTTACTGCGGTCAGTCTTCATATGTCAAATTTGGCCGCTGCGTCTTTGAGTGCTACATAAAGGAGACCTACTTCACAGTGCAACAATAAGCTATAAGCTTTGTAAAGTAAACCGCTAACACACGTGCGGCGATGTCTCAATATTGCTCATTGAAATCAAAAGCAGATTTTCAGGTCAAAGAGCCCGAAAATAAAAACAATTTTGTGTGTGTGTGTGTGTGTGTGTGTGTGAGTGTGAGTGTGTGTGTGTGTGTGTGTGTGTGTGTGTGTGTGTTGAGAGTGAAGAGCAAATTAATAACGAAAAGGTTGATACATTCCAAACTTGGTATTTAAGTTCAGCTCCTTCTAAGCGTGTGAGTTACTGCACAAAAAAAGTCTGATGTGTTACATACACGTGACTTTCTCAAGCTGCTCTTCAAACAAACTTCTTACAAAAGATCTTCTTTCTATATCATTTTAATCGAGAGAAACATTAGCAGAATGTTCTTATTCTTAGTTCTTATAAGTAGGAGGGAACTAAGGGAATACACTAGGCTGAAGTGACAGTCAAATATTTTAAAAGCTGTCGTTATGCGATTGTCATTGCAAATCACTTCTTTGCTTGGCCGGGAGTGGAACGAAAGAAAACCGGACACTTCCTGTTTGAGAAAAATATAAGTACTTTACAACTGAAACTAATAACAAGGAATATCTCGAAAACGGCAAACTACACGAAAAAATATATATGACATAAATTGTGTGTTTTAAAGATCTTCATTTTTTCTACAGTACGTTTTTGTCTATCTCTTACGGTTTACTAGTTATGCAAAATTCGGCAAAATTCATCAAGAATAAACAGGTATTCAGAAGCTATTCCCAGAAAATTCAAGCTATAGATTTTATTTGTGATGGAAATGGTTTTGAAATGTGGTGTTTTAATTAAAATCGTTACAGCCATTTTTTAAGAAAAACAATATTTTCGAAAATTTTTCGATGTAAAGGGTAGTTAGGGGTGAGGGAATTTTCTTGGAAATCTTCGTGTCGCATCCTTGGAAGACACCAAACTTAAACGCCAAGTTTGGTTTTTAATAGTCTTTTCGTTTTTGATATATGCTGTACACAGACATACACACTTTTTCTGAAAATGCCTTTTTTGGATTCTGGGGATCCTAAAAATGCATTTCCGGTGAAATCTCGGTATCGAATTTTTGGGTGGAATACAATACCTTCTCTATCCACTATGTATGAAACTATTCATACAAAGTCTTAATATTGTATCTGTTTCATGCTAATGGGGATAAACTGGTTAAGAATAGACCTTTTACTTATTTCTTTGTACGTACGTTAAACACGCGCACACAAACACACACATACTTATTAGGCTAAATTAATAGTTAAATCTTTTTAACATTTTGTTAATATGCGAAGACATTGAAATTACATTCTTTGTGCGTGGGCAGAAGTATAATAAAATGAAAAACAACTGACTGATAATTTCCCATATGAGAAAACTATAAATATTGCAAAATTTAAACTAGTAAAAATCATAGTTTAGAAATGCGGTTAACTCAACAAATAAGAAAGAAAAAGTATCTGACATAAGTGTGCTTTAACAGATCTATATTTTTTGTGTATTGAGGATTTGTCTATCTTGCACGGTTTACCAGTTACGTAAAAGCCATTCAGAATGAAGAGTATTTCAGAGGTAATTGCCAGAAAATTCAAGATAGTCATTTAATTTATTATGAAAATATGCTAAACATGTTTTATTTTATTCAAAATCGTTAGCCAATTTTAAGAAAATTATAATTCTCGAAAAATGTTCCATGGAAAAGTTAATTTGGGTTAGGAGGTTTGGTATTTAAAGGACTTCTTGATTTAGAGTTATGATGTCCACATGCATACAAACTCGTTCACTCTCTCTCTCTCTGTCTCTCACGAACCTTTTTCTAAAAATTCTAGTTTTGCTTTCGGTGAAATACAGGTATCGAAATTTTATGTGGAGTACAATGCCTTCTCTAAATGCTCTGCAGTGGTAGAGAATGCAAAATGTGAATCTAATTAAATCATAGAAATAATTAAGGAATATTCTTTGGCTTTGGTTGGAATTTTTCAATACTTGATATTTTTTAAGATCTTGATCATCATTTATTTGTTTCTCTTGCAGTGCAATTAATATGGAATTTCAAAACCCTCAAACAGCGACTTGTTTTAACACTTTGCTGTATAATCTTTGTAGAAACGAATTGTGCAATGAAACCATTTCTCCAAACCTTTTTCCCGATTAGCATTGAAATAGATAGATAAATAACCGTCTTCAAGAATTTGTAGAAGAGATATAAATAAAAGGTTTTGTTTCTCTTCGCGCATTTGGACTTACGTAAATTAATTGCGGCCACCATCTCCCAGGAGGAAGAAATGAAGTGAATGAACTCGCCGCGGGCAGTCTGCAACGAGACGCTGAAGTCCCTAATAGTTTCTGGTTGTAGGACACATTCTGGAGCTGTTAGAAAGGACGATGCGCGACTCGTCGAACCAGGCAACTCTTGTGTGTCGACAGAGAATACTCTTCCATGGAGCAAGCATGCGCGCCCATCTGTGCCGCCTCACGTTACAATACATAATGAAGGTAACGTAGGGAAAGGCAATTGTGGTAGATGAAAAACCACCCCAGCATTCGCCTACCGGCTAAGTAAAATACGAAAAGCTCAGGGTCAGAGTCTGCATCGATGAGAATGGAAGTCGAGACATCATGAATGCGAGTCTCTAACGCTACTGCAGAGTCAACTCGTTCGGGTTCAAACGTAGCATTATGTTGCGATCAATTTATTGAAATTATGCCGATATAATGTGCAGTGGTTTGTGTTTATAAGGAGATAGAAAACCGTCTCTGCTTCGCCCCGTTACCGGTTGTAGCATTCCACTTAATGTTTGTATTACTCTCCTTTATTTTTCCTTAGCTGTTGAGCCTGAAGCTGATCTGTTTTTGTGGGTTAAACTTTGAGTGTCAGAGATTTCCTATCCATTTAAACGACACGGGTTCATTCAGAGGCTGGTGGCATTGCGATACAAGCCTTTTAGTCAACCAGGTGAAATGTTTTCCTCCCCTTTCACCGGTCACCTAGGCCTGGCCTTTGCCCTTAGGCTAGTATGTGTGTGTCGGAGTTAATTCAAATTAATAATCACCAGGGCAGGTGTGGGCCGTCGGTGTGAAGCATGTCTTCCAGCCATTCAGGTGGAATATTTTGTCACTCCTTCCCTTTCACCGCTCATCTACACCCGACCTTTCTTCATAGCTTGCAAACGTGTGTTGTAGTTAATTCAAACCAACAAGAGGCCACCCAAGGCGTGTTCCGCCGTGCGATATGCTTTCCAACCACTCAGATGAAATGTTTCCCTATTCCGCCCTTTTGTCGCAGATATAGACCTGCCTTTTTTCATAGTCTAATATATGTATATAATTTTTGTTTTTATCGTGTGTATTGACCTGAATTCAAAACAATAACTCACTTCGAGGTGGTGTGCGCCCTCGTTGGAAAGTGTGTCTTCCAGTCACTCTGTGAAATGTTTCCGTACTTCTGTCCTTTAGCCGCTCACCTAGACCTGAGCTTTGTTCATAGGCAGTGTGTGTGCTTTCGTGCTTGTATGTGTTGGACTTAAATTAAAATCACACTTGGGGAGATTCTGCCAACAGTATAGGAAATCAAAAGCATCGGCACGTTTCCTTGCTCTGCACTATAAGTTACACGAAGGGAGGGGGAGAAAGAAAGGAAGTGGAGAGAAACGAGTCTATGCATAATAATGTTGTGGGATTGCGAGCTATAATAATTGTTCCTCAGAGACAATTCATGCATACCTTTTTTTCCGACACTTGAGAATGTCATTTCGTTTTCAATTACCATGGCAATAGTCTGAATGAGCTGGTGTTTTCTGCACCCCAGGAAAAGTGTGACTGTAAAGTATATCAGCTGTTTTCATAATAAGCAATAACTGCACAATGCCCTAGACCATTAGAGGACGCCTTACGGAGATATCTATTAGTGACAAGAGAAGGTTCTGAATACAGATGAGATCGCGCTAATGAGCGAGCTACTTGCTAAACTTATTATGCAAAACACAGAGGCAGGCATTTGCATGAACAGGCCATGTTGCCATTCCATTTACATTGTTACATTCAGGCGATTACTGCCTACCCTGACAAACAAGGGCTTTCTTGCCAGCTGAATCAAGGAGGGTCATGAGAGTTATTCAAGGGTTCCTCCGACTTGCAGTGGAAGCAGCTTATACAGGTGTCCCAGAATTCAGCCACAGAAATTGGGAGGACTGTAGAGGAGTGCTATGTAGATAAACACTTTGGGATACGGAAGCTTTTGTCTCTGTTGTCAAATTTCAAAGCTTTCTGGGTCCCACATCAGTGGCTGTAGTTCATTCAGAATGTCTCATTTGAATATCAGCTGTCGAAGGAATGCAGTATTGATGCACAGTCAACGTGATATTTCAAACTATTGGACTTGAAATTTTGGCAAAATTGCTGTTCTCTTGAGAGTGTACACGCCACTGGTAACAGTTCGGTTGATACCAGACCATATGCAGTTAGCAGTTCGAATATAACGTACTGGTGGGCGAGTATAGTGTCGGTCATCAAATCCCACTATAGTAATATCGCAACTCTCCTTAACGTTTCTATTGTTCAGATTTTTTTTAATATTTTTTTTTTCTCAAGGATTACACAATTTGACCAGAATTAATACTCTTAGTTTACATTTTTGAAGTCAAGACGATAAATCTTTCAGGACAAATTGCTTTCAAATCTACGTAGGTTCAATATCATAGGCAATGTTTGTCAAGGAACTTGCCTAGATTAATGCAATAAAACAATTATGCTTATTCTAAACATTTATGTAAATGCGTTCTTTGAAAAGTAGAAACTAAACTATGAGTTTAGCGGGGGAGGGGAAAAAAGAAAAGGAAGGGGAAAAATACTCTGCTAAGGTTCGAAGAGCGTATTTTGGTTTCTCCTATGTAGGTATTATGCTGTTTTAACCACTTGAGCTACAGTGGCTCTACGGCGCAATCTGTTCTAGGTTGTGTTTTTGTGTAAAGTCTTTCTTTATTTGCCTTTCATGCTGAGATGCAAAGGTGCAATTCACTTTCCTTTCCAGCATGTAGTTCTTAACTATTTTTATGTAGGTACCTGTTTTACTATAGAGAGGTGGTTCATTTTGTATTCCATGTGAAGTTCGTTTGACACAATGATAATATTGTGAACTGTGCCTTAAGTTGCAATGTGCACGTGCATAACCCGTCACTATATTTTAGAAGCTTCTTCGAGAGGTACGGAGAACTGTACCCCTTTAGATGTTTAATGTAAATATTATTGAAACATTCGCAGATGCTAATGGTACACTACAATTAGGTATTTTATGCTATCCTATAGACTTCATGTATACATTTGATGTATCCTAGGAAACAACACAAATGTGTATTTTTTTCATCGCGAAATAAAGTATTTTATTTCATTGTAAATTATTTTAACTCCTTTGGGAAGCTCCCCGTTCTTTAAATAATGAAAATTCCATGTCATTTAAATCCTTCAACTTGCCGGGTAACAAAGTACAGTTTTTTTTTATAGCATAATCTAAAACTTCTTTTATTGATTTATTTGGTGCACTTTAAACAAACAGAATTAAAACTATTTATTCCGGCGGGGTTACACAGCAACGAACAAACAAAATAGTACCTACGTCACGACTAAAATTCAGTTCCTCGTAATGACGGCTCTAATAATATTAATATTAATAAATATAAGAATATTTCATTTAATGTTAGGATATGATAAAACATATATTACTTGGCTTAAATAGACTATCATTTGCTCATGAGAAATTAGAATAATCGCGCTTACCGCTCATATACTAAACAAATAATACTCTATTTAAGCCACTTATAATGTATATAACTAGTATTTGTCCGTACGAATAAACCCTAAATATGAACGGTTCATTATAACATTCAAATAAAGGAGACAACATATAAATAAAAGCATCTACGGAAACTTTAACCTCCAAATCCCTCAGCATTTTAAATGGGTGCCCATCAGATCTACACTCTCCGAAATTAGAATGTTCAGGTTACGGCACGTGGGGTTTGATCAGTGGCATGCTAACCTTTAATCATTTTATGTGGTAGCAATAGCCCATAGGTTCCCTACAATGCTGCTAATTTGTGCGGTTGGATTCTGGTACACTCTGTATATGTTGCAACACTCGCTGATAGATCTGCATCATCCATATATATACTTTCTCTACACGTACTATGTACATAGTGTATAGAGAAGGTATTTTAATGCACCCAAAAGTTCTATACCGAAATTTCACCGGAAATATATGTTTTAAGACACCCTGAATCCAAAAAAAAACATTTTTAGAAAAACGTCCGTGTGTCTGTGGGCAGCATAGCTAAAAAACGGAAAAGTCCGTTAAAAACGAAACTTGGTATTTAGGGTTGGTATCTTCCAAGGATGCGACACTAAGATTTTCAAGAAAACCTCCCCACTCCCAACTACCCTTTACATGGAACGTTTTTCGAAAATTTTGATTTTCTCAAAAATGGCTCTAACGATTTTGAGTAAAATATCGTATATTAAAGATATTTACCTGACAAATAAAATGTATATCTTGAATTTTCTGGGAATAACCTCTGAAGACTAATTTATTCTGGATGAATTTTGCGTAACTACTAAACCGTAAGAGATGGACAAAAAATTAACATACAAAAAATGTAGAGTACGTTAAAACACGCCATTTATGTTATATACATTTTTTTCGTGGAGTTGATCGTTTTTTGAGATATTTCTTGTTTTTGGTTTCAGCTTTGAAAAACATAATTTTCTCATACAGGAATTTGCCAAACATACAAACAAACGAACTTCAGTCAAATAGCAACCAGCTTTTGAGTATCACTTTAACCTATGGCACTCCCTTATTTCGCTTCTTCTTACAAGGAAGCAAGTAATAAGACTATTTGTGCTAATTTTTCTCGATTAGCATGAAATAAATAAAAGAATAAGCTTATTAACAATAATTTGTTAGAGAGATATAGAGAAAGTAATGTGAATGGAACACATAAGATTTTTTTTTTATAAATCCGTGTCCAGAAATTACTTGTTTTACGTTGAAATGTGAAAGGGGGAAGGCCTTAGATTCCGCGACAAGCTATAGACGTCGCATACATTATTATTTATTCACTCTTAGGTTGATTCGCAGTACAACGTACCCACGTAGCCAATGCACCGTGGTATAACACAGTAGCAATGCGCGCAGGAAAGTAATCCTTTGCTAATAACGTAAATTTCAGAATGAATTTATTCTTAAATTGTATAACATTCTATACAAATGCTTCCAATTTAACAAATGCTGTTTTATACTGTTAAATAGAGCTATATGTGCCAACATGCAATTCGTATGGATCACCTGATATCCGGAATATTGTTTACTACAGTTACTGTGTTTGGATTCATGGAGGACGGTTGCTTTGAATTTGCTCTTGCGTCTTCGTCGAGATACGTAAAGCATAAGATTGATAAACCATTGACTAGTGGTGAAAAACATTAGTATTGCATGTTTATAGTAAGTTTTTGAGAAATATCGAACACTTCCGATAGTAAAAGTGGTGAAATTTACTTCTAAATTCATCAGTGTTTCAGCTACAAGTTAATAAATTTAGGGAGTTGCCATATTTCAAGAAGATAATAAAAATCTATGTGTTAATTCACGTGACTTTCTCTAAACTCTCTGATGAATTATTTTTGAAAAGCTTAATCTTCTATCTTCTTCATGCTAATCGAGATAAGCATTAGCAGGAATTGTCTTTATTGCTTGCTTTCTTGTAAGTAGAAGGGAAATAAGGGAATACACTAGGCCAAAGCGATAGTCAAATCTTTTAAAAGCTGGTTGTCATGTGGTTGAAATCAATTTCTTTGCATGGTCATCAGTTTACAAACTTCCGCAAGAGAAAATGAATATTTTAAAACTGAAACCAATAACAAGGAATATCTCGGAAATGATCAAATCGACGAAAAAGAAATCACTTGATGTAATTTGTGTGTTTTAATGAAATCTAAACCTTTTGTGTGATTAGTTTTTGTCTAGCACTTACGGGTTACCAGTTATACAAAAGGCATTCAGAATGAAGAGGTCTTCAGTGATTATTCCAAAAAAAAAATGCAATATACACATTTTGTTTGCCATGCAAATTCTTTAATATATGGTATTTTAATCAAAATCGTTTGAAACATTTCTGAGAAAATAACATTTTTCAGAATATTTTCCATGTAAAAGTTAGTTTGGGGTGAGGGGATTTTTCTGGAAATCTTGGTGTCGCATCCTTGGAAAATACTAAACTTAAATGACAAGTTTGGTATTTTACAGATTTTTCGAAGTTGTAGCTGAAGTTCTTTTTACCTTCTCTACACGTACTATGTACATCGTGTATAGAGAAGGTATTGTATTCCGCTCAAAATTCGATACCGAGATTTCATCGGAAATGTGTTTTGAGGTCCCCTAAGTAATAAAAAATTTTTTTAGAAAAAGTTCCTCGAGTGTGTGTCTGTGGACAGTATAGCTCAACAACTAAAAGGCCGTTAAATACCAAACTTTGTATTTAAGTTTGGTTATCTTCCAAGGAAGTGGCACCAAGATTTTCAAGAAAATCCCCACCCCCTCAGATTACCATTTACATGGAAAAATTTAGAAGGTTTTGGTTTTCTTTAACGATTTTGATTCAAATACTGCATATTAGAGCTTTTTGCATCACAAATAAAAGGTACATCCTGAATTTTCTGGGAATAGCTTCTGAAGACCTGTTCATTCTGAATAACTTTTGCTGAATTTTGCATAACTGATAAATAGTAAGAGAGATACACAGAAGCTCACTATATAAAACATGTAAATGTTGTTGCAATACAACTGATGTCATATATATTTTTGTTGTAGAGTTGACGCTTTCCGAGATATTCCTTTTTATTGGTTACGCATCTTTTCAAACGGGATCACCTTTCGTTTCTTTTTTTGTTTTTCTGGAAATATAAAGAAACCGAATTGGTCACATATCGATCTGCATTTAAGCGATTTGACTATCGCTTTAACCTGGTATATTCCCTCTTTTCCTTCTGCTTATAAGGAACTAAGTAGTAATAAGACCTATTGTATTACTTTTATCTCGTTTAGATAGAAGAATAATCTTTTGTGAGAATATTTTGTTTGCAGAACAGGTAAAGAAAGTCGTGTGAATGCAACATATTTTTTCTCAGGTCATGCAAGAGCATGAAATTTCAAAACCATCACCTAGCGACGCGTGATGATTATCTGTTTTGACTGCCTTTACATTCTTTACATACTTGAAACGAAACGTGTACTTTATCTCGATTAATTAAAGTAGAAATAATACTTTACAGGTTTGTAGAAGTATGGCTACAGAAATTCATGTGAATGTACCACATCAGATTGTTTAAAATGGAGTCTAATATTTTGCAGCCACTGTATGTACTGAAACCCGTAGCCATGCCTGTAGGTCTCGGAATTGTCAAAGGGTTACCTTGAGGATAAAGGTGGGTGACAACGTCAGGTCAAGTTCAGGAACATGTGCGACGCCAGCGGACACGTGCCACGTAGCGTCGTGACGTCACATTCCCCATAACAAACTTGGAACTGACATTTCGATTTGCCTAGGGGAGTACGTCATGTTGACAAGTGGGCCACCGAGTGAGTCCAGGGTTGCCAACATAGCTGCATTATCTCCAGATCATCTATATATTGATCGTACGTAACGAGGTCCAAGCTCTTAAAGGAGGTCTATCTAATGAGGTATGACGGAGCTGCTGTTCACGATTCTGGTCGAAATGTTGCATAGGAAACATTTTCGTAAATTTAATTATTGCTTAATGGGTACAGTAAATTGCTGCGCTGGATTTCCTAAAGGCATTTTAAGCAGATGTATGGTCATAACTTTGGATCCAGCGGAAATGGGCAAAATAAACGACACATAGTGAAATGTAATGTATCATATGAGGTATGGAATAAGAGGTGATATAATAATTATTTTAGCAATTATTTTGCTTTCTCTAGCACTTTTACATAGTATTGTATTACACCCAAATATTCTATACCGAAATTTCAGTGGAAATTCGTGTTTTCAAGTCATCTGGAAAAAAATAAAAACATTCTTAGAAAGGTTAGTATGTGTATGTGTTTGTGGACAGCACAACTCAAAAATAAAGTCGGTTAAATACTAAACTTGGTATAAGTTCAATATCTTCCAAGGATGCGATACGAAGATTTTCAAGAAAATCCTTCTACCTCATACTACACTTTACGAAACATTTTGCGAAATTTTCTGTTTTCTAAAAACTGGCTCTAACGCTGTTGATTAAAATGCACACATTGAAGTTGTTTATATGATAAATATGAATTTCTTCGGAATAGCATCTGAAATCCTATTCATTCTAAATGACTGTTGCATAACTGATAAACCGTAAGAGACAAAACTTACTACACAAGAAATGCAGATCTCGTTAAAACGCACAATTTATGTCTTATCAGTTTTTATAGAGCTAGCCATTTCAGAGATATTCCCTCTTATTGCTTTCAATTTTAAAATACTTAAAACTTTTCTCATTTGGGAGGTTCCTTGTGCGTTTCATATCTATAGAAAGAGAACCAAATTTCAAAGTCAATCGCATAGCCACAGCTTTTAAAAAATTTCATCCTCGCTTTAGCCTAGTGTATTCCCATATTTCCCTTCTACTTAGACGGAGTTAAGCAATAAGAAAACCATTTCTCATAATGTTTACCTTGATAAACGTGAAATATACAGAAGCCTAAGCTTTTGTGAGAATAATTTTTCACCATAGGTAGAGAAGTTAATGTGAATGTACTTGTTGGACATCAGGCTTTTTTATTTCCTTCTGCACTCCTTAAGCTTTTTTTCTACATAGTTTACATAACCATTTAAATTCTGATTGTTGTGTTAAATAGGTTTTAATGGTTCTTTCTGATAGACGTTTGCCGCCAGCGTTGTGTACTGTTTTTGAAATGCATGTTTCCGTAACTAAGGTTTCATAACAGAAGAAAATGTTAAATGGTATTAGAGCCTTGAAACTGGAATCAGAAAGCAATTGTTAATCTGAGGTTCGCTAAAACAGACCTTACAAAAATGTCCTTACTTTAAAAACATCTCAAAAATATTGATGAAGTATGCACTAATAATAATATTATTGATTTTATTATAATAGTTAAACAACTCATTTGGTTGGATTATCAAATTTTAATTCCTCATCGATTAAAACCCTTTAAATTATATATATTAAAGAGTTGCAAATTTTCATGAAATTTATTTTCACAACTAGTCTACAGATTATTCATACGAAACTTTATCTTTACTTCTCTCTCTGATACTCATAGTAAATATTCTCATGAAACTGCTTCAATAAGTTAATACCACAGTTTTTTTGCTAAAAGGCAAATCAATGTAATTATGTTAGCCATGCATTTACAAACCTAATGAGGTAACTTCCATTACGACATTAGCACTTCAAAACATGTTAATAGTATATTATATATGTATATAGGTGTGTTGGTTACCATGCTAACTTCATATACCTAAGGTCGCGGGTTCAAACCCGGCGGAGGACGATGGATTTTTTTCAGGCTTAAACATCCTTAGCATAAAGCCGATAGTCCCATTTCGTAGATTTACGGCACGGAAAAGAACTTCAAGTCTAATAAAGAGGCCTCTGAGCAAAATTAAGCAGTCTTTCATGATCAGTATAGAATGGGACGCTGAGAACCACAGTAGTTAAACAGCGTCCATAAATGAAACCCCATTTCATATATATATATATTTGCAGTGCGTGAATTTGAAGACTAGAAAGAGTTTGAAAATAGGAGAAACCTCTAGTAGGTATTTTCTGTTTGCAAGGTTCCCCAATGGATTTAATGCATTTGCATTGCTACTATTTTTCCGACAATGCTGAATAAAAGAAATATTAGGTATAGGAAAATGAAAATGAATTACCAACAGCTGTTGAACATAGGTTCCAATAAAAAGTTGATAGTGAACTGGAGATCGTTAACCACGCCAGGTTGCTGAGCTTAAGATCAGTAACTTGCAGCTTATTTATCTGCTGTATGAATCAAACCATAGATAAATATTAGTAAATAAAGAAGTTAATACCCAAGTAACATAAATTGTAAAATCCAAGCATTAAATATGAATATATTCCATGCCTAGAGGATTTAATAAACTTCGTGCACATACTACAATAAAATAAACAAAACATGCAGGCATTAGGTTACCAGCACTGAACGTGGGATGCTCAACTTTCCATGATAACAGCGTAAACGGGGAGTAGATTGAAAAGCGCCATCGTTATTCTGGTACAAGTATGTAAAGTCGTAGTTTTCTTTAGCAAGTGTGGATATTATTAAACAAGCTTAGTCGGAAAAATACTTTGTTTGAGTCTATCATTTAACGTTTTTGCACGGCACTACGAAATTAAAAAAAAAATTCTATTCACACGACTTTCTCTATATCACTGCAACAAATTATTATATTTACTTCATCTAATGGAGCAAAAATTAGCAGAAATAGTCTTATTACTTGCTTCCTTGTTAGTAGAAGCGAAAATAAGGGGGTACCATAGGTTAAAGTTATAGTCAAAAGCTGGTTGCTCTGCGACTGAAGTTCCTTTGCTGTATGGACACGAGTTCACAAAGTCCTGTATGAGGAAACTACAAGTTTTTATAGCTGAAACCAAAAACAAGGAATATCTCAAAACAATCAACTCCACCAAAAAAATGTATATAACATACATTTGTTGTGTGGTAAGTTTTTGTCTATCTGTTACGGTTTAGCAGTTATGCAAAATTCCGTAAAATTGACCCAGAACAAAGTAGTCTTCAGAGGCTATTCCCAGAAAATTCAAAATATACATTTTATTTGTCAGGTAAATATCTTAAATATACGATATTTTAATCAAAATCGTTAGAGCATTTTTTTAGAAAGTCAAAATTTTCGTAAAAAGTACCATGTAAAGGGTAGTTGGGGGTGGGGGGATTTTTCTCAAAATCTTCGTGTCGCATCCCTGGAAGATACTAAACTTAAATACCAAGTTTGGTATTTTACCGACTTTTCATTTTTAAGTGTTCACAGACACACGGACACACACACGGACCTTTTTCTGCAAATGCTTTTTTTGGATACAGGGGACCCTAAAACATCCATTTCCGGTGAAATCTCGGTATCGAATTTTGGGTGGAGTTCAATACCTTTTCTATACACTATGTACATAGCACGTATAGAGAAAGTATTATGAGGATATTTGTTTTAATAAACATTGGGAATAATTGAAAAAGATGAGAACATCTGGTTTACTTAGCTACTGGTTCCAATAAGTATTGAATAATTAAAAAAAGTGGGTTAATTAGGAGATTTTGCAAGATGTAGTCACAGTTCAACGGAAATACATGATACAGCGGAATTTTCTTTAGGAGATTTGTTACCTAAATATGTTTAACAAACAGTGTATGTTACGTATTGTTTTCACTTTCTCTAGCTCCGTAAGTACAATGTACATAGTGGATAGAGAAGATATTGTATTCCACCCAAAAATTCGATACCGAGATTTTATCGGAAATACATGTTTTAGGACCACTTGAATCAAAAAAAAAAAAAAAAAAAAAAAAAAAGCATTTTCAGAAAAAGATCCGTG
Organism: Hymenopus coronatus; assembly: GCA_030762935.1. Taxonomy (NCBI): domain Eukaryota; kingdom Metazoa; phylum Arthropoda; class Insecta; order Mantodea; family Hymenopodidae; genus Hymenopus; species Hymenopus coronatus. Next base: position 42,918,431 of record CM060882.1, on the reverse strand, counting down.
TGGTGTGTGTGTATGTGTATGTGTGGACAGCATAGATCAAAACGAAAAGACGGTTAAATACCAAACTTGGCATTTAAGTTTGGTATCCTCCAAGGATGCGACTTGAATATTTTCAAGAAAATCCCCCCACCCTTAACTATCCTTTACATGGAAAAAATTTCGAAAATTTACGATTTTGATTCCCTCACAAATAAAAAGTATATCTTGAATTTTCTGGGAATAGCTTCTGAAGACTTGTTTATTCTGGATGAATTTTGCTGAATTTTGCATAACTCGTAAACCGTAAGAGATAGGCAAAAACTTACTACACAAAAATGTAGATCTCGTTAAAATACACAAGTTATGTCACATACATTTTTTTTCGTGGAGTTTACCGTTCCTTGCTGTTAGTTTCAATTGTAAAGTACTTATACTTTTCTCAGACAGGAAGTGTCAGTTTTTCTTTTGTTCTGCTCCTAGCCAACAAAGAAGCGATTTGCAATGACAATCGCATAACGACAGCTTTTAAAACATTTGACTATTACTTTAGCATAGCGCATTCTTTTAGTTCCCTTCTACTCATAATAAACTAAGTAATAAGAACATTCTGTAACTGTTTATGTCGATTAGTATTGTGTAGAAAGAAGATAATCTTTTGTAAGAAGTTTCTTTGTAGAGTAGCTAGAGAAAGTCATGTGAGTGTAACACATCAGAAATTTTTTTTCACGATGGTATGTGAACTTGCAACTTGCTATGATATGCTTTTATGTTAAAAAGCTTCGCTTTACGCTCTGATAACAGTACGAAAACTGAAATATTAAATGGCAAAAAACCAGTGATTATGTGTACGTCACTTCCTGCTTACTGAAATGGAAAATGCACAATAGCACTGAACTCCCCAAGGTCAGTAGACTTCATGATATGTTGATATTGTACAGCTATTTTTAGCTAAAAACTGCTTTATTAATGGAAATATAAAATTCAAGTTTGATATGACTCAGGTCCATGACAAATATTATGTTCCATTCACATGACTTCCACTAGTTGCTTCACATATAAACTATTCTTATAAACGATTATTAATTTATCTATTACATCATGCTAATCGAGATAAACATTAGCAGAATAGGTCTTATTACTTTCTTCTTTGTAAATTCAAGGGGAAATAAGAGAATTTACTAGACTAAATATTTTAAAAGCCGGTCGCTATCTGAAACGAGAAGTTCGGTTGTTTTGCATGGCCAGCAGTAAAGCAAGAAATGTGAAACGTTTGGGAAGTGTTAGCGTAGCTTAAAAGTGAAACTATTTACAAAGAAAATATAGAAAACGGTCAACTCTACAAGAAAACCGTATATGAATTTTATAAATTATGTGCTTTAACGAGATCTACATTTTTTGTGTAGTAAGTTTTTGTCTATCTCTTACGGTTTTTCAGTTATGCAATATTCATCTACAATAAAGAGGTCTTCTGAAGCTGTTCCCAGAAAATTCAAGATATACATTTTATTTGTAATGTATTTCTTTAATATATGACGATTTTAATCAAAATCGTTAGAACCATTTTTGACAAAAACATTTTGATTTTTTTCCCCCATTTAAACGGTAGTTTGGTGTGGAAGATTTTCTTGAAAATCTTCATGTCGCATCCTTGAAAGTCTATGGTTGCAATACTTACATTAGTTATTAAATGGTAGATGAAGCATTCACCCTTGTTTATTTACCGATTTTTTTTCACTGCCTCCTGAATTATGATATGGCCGACCGTGCCTACACCCAATATACGAATATCGATAGCAACAATAGAAATTGGGAACAATTGCTTTATTTCAGCTTTTAATAACTAATACTTGAAATGGAAACAAACGTTATTTTATATGAGGTTATTGCACTTATCTCATACGAGAAAAAATACAAATAATGATTATTTTAACTTTTTTTAACTAAATACATTATGAACTAGATGAAACTCTAATAAACATTGTAACTGAATTAATTGAAAGTATAATTGTGGAACTGACAGTATCAAAAGTGAAGATTGGCTAACTGGATTGTCACCTTGGAATTTATTATTCTGGTATTTATAGAAGAGTAAGAGGTTATTGTCGTGAATATTTATTACTTATATTACATTGATTACCTTTAAATTTATTGATTTTGAAGAGAGATTATGTATTAATTTGATTTTAAATTTACTTAAGTAGTTTAATAAAAATTGTGTCCCAATAACCAAAGAAGGAGATTAAACAAATGAACACGATTTCAAAGAAATGATCGGCTGCAATATGATGTTTCGACAGTATCGCTCCAGTCAGATGACCGCGATTGGTTGAAATTGCCTAATCTTGGCCACTCCATTGACGCTTTAATAAGGTTAAATTGTCCACAACACAACACTTCATTTACAAGTGGGAATGTTTGTATTCAACTTTTCCGAGATTTGATATCTCAATCCACGCAAAACAAACACCTTTATGCAGATGGCTCAAAAACGGATAACGGATGTGGATATGGAGTAACCACCGGCACTGACTGCATTACTTCCCATTTCGTCTCTTGACAAGTTCTCGATATTCTCCTGTGAACTACTGGCTCTCAGGGAAGCCACTATCTTATAACATGTGGCATCAAATTACTCTGATTTTCACCGACTCAAAAGTTCTCTCCAAGCCATAACAGATCGGTTTACGATATTCACCGGCTCTTCCAGTCTATTCCGCAAATAGCTGCCAGAATACTTGTCTGGATTCCATTATATGTCGGTATCACCGGCAGCGAAACAGCAGCTTCTTTGGCTAAAAGAATTGCTCTTCAAAACTCTGTTGGCTGTTCCATTAAAGCTCCTTACCAGGATTTAATATTATACCTCGGAAACATAACAACTGAAAATTCCACTCGCTTTCTTCTCCCAACAGCAAACTTCACATGAATCATGAAATCAAACCTTTTTCTTATAATGATACGAAACGCCAAGATCAAATTAAAGCAGCCAGGATTTGCATTGGGTACTCAAGGTTTTATTCATATTCATCCCATTACTAAAGACGAAACCCCTCAATACCCATTCCATTGTGTTACCTTGACAATAGAAATCATAGTAACAACATGTCAAAAAATCAGCCTTAAGGGGAAAATATATGCAATCCCCATAAAGCAGTTGAAACCCCATCAGCTAATTTCAAGTTAATCTTCCTCGCTGACATTGGAATGTTAAAAGAACTAAATTTATATGATAAAAATTACATAACTGATAAATTATGGAACATCTCTAATAGATAAGAGCATTACAAATATGACAATGATGTATATATATATATATATATATATATAATATGTATATACATTTATTGTGTGAATGATTCAGCAGTTAAAATAAGTGAATAGTAATAGAAGCTACAGTTATAAACAGCAATGACAGGTGCATACAACACACAAGCATAAAGCAATATGACAATAAGTCAAGTTGTACAGAGAGTTTATTAAATTAAATTAATGATTTACGAAATAATACGCATCTAGAAACAAACTATAAAACATGTTCAAAAGTGATTCTACGAGTTTGTATAATATTAATATGTAGGTACTTCTCCAGTGTTAAAGTTACCCCAAACATAAATCTGAATTGCATAAGTATCATGTATTATTGTATTATGTATTACTTTGTAAAAGTTGCTATTGGACCCAAGATGTTTTAGAGAGACTATAAATTAATTCATTTTAAATACTTTAATGTCAGAATTTCTCTCCAAAACACTCATAATTTACTGCTTAATTGTCATGTATATTTAAAAGGAGCACTCCCAAGTTTACTCTGAACCTCCAAGTAAGAAGTTGCGTGTATAATAATGCTAGCTGCATAGAAAAATAATGAGATATGCAAGCATATGACACTATAAAACGTTGCAAACAAACATGGAAGAAAAAAAAAATCGTAAGCCTTAATTCGATATTACCAGAAAAACCAAACTAAATATTCCGTTGTGTAATTGTATGTACACACAAAATCTAATGCTTGCTTAAGATTTTCTCTACGTCACACATATATACCATTTATATAATAGTGATTCTTCTATTCGCATTGAGTTATTCTAAAATAAATTGGTATGTAATTTTATATATTTATAGTATGGAAAACAAACGTATATGGCTTACATACAAGAGATTTCGCGTACCCATCAATCTAACTTGGGATTTTTCGCAGTTTCACTCAGTTACCAAATAAAATAATGTATATGGTATTCAATACCACGATCCAAATTTCCAACACAGATTATTGAATAATAAAAGTATTTTACAATTGTGCCTAATCACTCCAAAAACAAATTGTAAATCATTTTATTGAACTAGGAACGTTAACATTGAATATGAAGACTTTAGTATTTAAGTTTGGTATTTATTATTTTCGTTTTGAGTTAGCTGTTCTCACACACACTCGCAGCATTCACAAAACACACACACACACATACACACGCACACACATTTCTCTTAAAACGGTTATTTTGGAATCAGGGGATCTCAAAACATATTTCCGTTCAGATCTCGACAGTGAATTTTTAAATGAAATATCTACAATGTGTGTTATATTTTGTTAATATGTACTGAGCAAAAATACAAATAAAGTTGCTATACATCAGCTCAAGCTAGTTTCATATCTAGATTTTTTTTAATATTTGAAATGTTTTGTTTTAGTGATAATGCTAATAATCATAATAATAAATAATAATTAATAAATATAATAAGCTCAAAAGTGTTATGTTTACAACTTGTGTTTCATTTGTATCTCTTTTTATGGACCACAGCCACTTCTTTTTCACTTAAGTCAAATACTCATCTACCTTTTTACTATCTTTACTTATGAGTTTAATTAAAGCTGCATTTCTATATAATTTTAACCATTTTCCATAAATACACTCTTTCTTCCAATACTTTGTCGCTTTGCATCAAGAACTATTTGCTCTGTATTTTCTTTTCCTCCACATGCTGGACACTGGTTCGTTTGGAGGGACTTTTTTTCATCCCCTTCAGTCTCCACACACCGCTCGTATCCAAGCAACACTCTCTTTTTGTTCCTCGTTTAGATTATTATCCACATATACGAGCTTACTATACAGTAAGTATTGCTATTACATATATACCTAGATAGCAGAGAAAGTAAACAATTAAAAATGTTTACGTGTCTTTAGCTCAGTGGATATCAAAGCATGCATTTCTGGTGAAATCTTACTATTGAATTTTTGTGCAATAATTCCTTGTGGGAGAGGAAGCAACCTTAGAATATGGAAGCAGATTGTCCTCTTTCTTGAAATCGTGTGTGAAGGTTTATCATAGCATAAGAAGCTTTTGATGGAAGCTGGTGATTTTCGGAAGCGTGAATGTTGACGATGTGACCTGGGTACATTATATTATTAATACTAGGGGGAGCGACGTCACGGCGGGAACGGGGAAGGGGAGGTGCCCCGGCTGTATTGATCTGACAGGAGAAGAGGCTGTGTAGTCAGATCCCGGCGAGTTGCTTCTGGACCAGGGTACTCGTCACATGTCCTAGTCGCGCGTATACAACTCAAACGTGTGTGTTTATTATCAGTGTGTATGTGTGTGTGATGGTGTCATGGTGCCTGGCGTCGATTGCCTCCCACATCGCAATTTTCTTAACACACGAGCTTCATTTGTCTCATAAGAGCACGCTCGCTGCTCCTTTATATCAAGTAGAAGGTTTGCAGATAGATCTAAGCCAAACGTTTACGATCAATAAATAAGGGTTTTTGTTGTTTAAGATGAAATATTTTTAAAGGTATTTCTAGATTCTACATGCGAACCAGATGTGCAAGGTTTATTTGCACGAAATAGAACTGAAGGGGGAGACCCAGCTAATTCTAAGACTGTAGAGCATGATCATTAGAGAGCTGAAATTGAGGCACTAAAAACTTAGTTTTAGATGTTTAAAATAGGCTTCTTAAATATTGTATTTAGAATTTTTGAATCTATATTCACTTTCTATACCTATTCTATAATAAAATATTTTTATAAAAGCTTATTCTTCTATCTACTTCATTTTAGTTAGTATAAACATTAGCAGAAATGGTGTTATTACTTATTTTATCGTAGAAGATCGAAAATGGGGAATATATTTAGCCAAAGCTAGTGGCTATGTAAGCCATTGATAATTGACTCTCCTTGCATGGTAAGAAGAAAAACAATTAAGACTTGCCTTTTGAGAAAAGCAAACGCATTGGAAAATTTAAACTAATAACAGGAATATTTAGAAAATGGTTAATTCAAAAAAAAAAAAAAAGTATTAAGACATATGTTGTTTTAATGAAATCTGATTTTTTTTGTGTAATAACATTTTTGATATCTCTTACAGTTTACCAGTTATGCGAAAGTCAATATGAATTTCATGCGTTTGGAAAATATCCATGTAAGAGTGGTTTGGGAGGGGGGGGGTTTCTTGAAAGGCTTAATCCTTGGAAGATATCAAATTTGGTATTTAACGTACTTTTCGCTATTCAATTATGCTGTTCTCACACACACACACATACACACACACAGAGGACCCTTTCCTTTTTTTGATTCTGGGCACCCCAAATAGTATTTCCGGTGACGTCTCGAGATTTTTTGTGGATTACACTACATGCGCTATTTACCAAATGTAGTACAGACAGTAAAAATAGGTTGATATTAAAAACAACAACACCGAAAGTTTGATGTAAGTGATTTAATGATTTAACATGGATTAATGTGAATTGTTGACTTGAAAAGAAACCAAATAAACTTCACAGTTGACACAGATACCAACAGTTACAGATTAAACATCATTGCCGTAGCCAGCGTAGCAGTAATAATAACCACTTTCTCTAAATTATTAATGAAACATATTATAAAATCTCATAAAATATTAATTTGCACGCTGCAATCTGTCACTAAAACGGTTACTGCAGATCTTGTAGTGGATTGTTAATCTTTAGTGTTTCCTGCCTTGTTGTGTTTAACGGTACAATCTTTTAAGAATCATAGTAGACACCTCTATGATTTATTTGGATTTTATGAATAGTGTAAAATAACACAAATAAGACAGAAATGTGAATATAATTCAGGAACACTCTGACATTACCTTCTCTATGTGTTCTGCAAACAAACAATTCCTACAAAAAATATTTTTTTATCCTCGTCATGATAATCAACATAAACATTAGCAGAAATAGTCTTAATATTTAGTCCATTATAAGTAGGAAGGAAATAAGGGAATACGCTCTGCTGAACCAACAGTCAAATGTTTTAAAATGTGGTTGCTATGGAATTTAAATCCGTTTCTTTGCATGACCAAAAGTTGACAAGCTCCTGTAGGAGAAAATTGTATTTTAAATAAGGAAATGCAATAGACTATAGCAATGGTCAGATCTTTTAAAAGCTGTCGCTATATGATTGTCATTGAAATTAAATTCTATTTCAATGGCCAGAATTAAAACAAAAGAAATATGAAACGGATGAGCACTTCTCGTTTTAGAAAGGCTTAACTATTTTAAAGTTGGAAAACAAAATAGTGGGAAATATTTCGGAAATGGTTGCCCCCCCCAAAACTATATATGACAAAAATTAAGTTTTAACGAGATCTATATTTTTTGTGTGCCATATAAGTTTTTGTCTATCTCCTAAGGTTTACCAGTATGCAAAAGTCATTCAAAATGAAGAGGACTTCAAGGGTTATTCCAAAGAAATTCAGGATATACCATTTATTTCTTGTATAAATATCTTTAACTTATATTTTAATTAAAATCATCAGCAATTTTTGAGAAAATGAGACATTTTGAAATATGTTCCATGTAAACGATAGTGTGAAATCCCAAAAATCTTCGTGTCGCGTCCTTGAAAGTTTTGTACACACACGCGCATACACACTTGGACTTTTTTCAAAAAATACTTATTTTATTCAGGGGTTCTCAAAAATGCATATCCCTTGAAATCTCAGTTTTGAATTTTTGAGTGCAATATAATACCTTCTTTACCTGTTATGTATGTTTTACATACTAGATACTAGAGTAAGGACATTTTAACACATATAAAATAGAAAAATATGTATACATCAGAGGGAAAATAGGCTAGACTGTAAAATAAACTCTTAAAATAGATTTAAAGTGTAAAGTAGGCAATATTGTCAAAATAGGTATTTTAGACACTATCGAACCGCTTTATTTACACCTAAAAACCAATGAAACATGTAATTACAAAAGGGGAAGCCAATACAAAATGTTGACTTCTAGTTTCAAGTGATCGGCGCAGAGACCGAGTGGCTAGACCGCTCGCCTCTCACCTAGGTGGCCGGGGTTCGATCTCAGGAGACCGCATTTGATGGACAAAGTGGAGTCTGTGCATGTTGTTCCGATTTCCCCCGCTATTCATTCCATCATTGCTCTATAATCATCCTTCCTGCATCCATTTCAGCATCATTTCATATAATCCACTTTTTCAATTTCATACCAAGACATCAAACTGACCCCCTAGCCTGGCTTCTTCGGATCCAGAGCTTCTGCTCAACAGATATCTGACCCAAGACAGAAAGAAAGAAAGAAAAGGTCATGTGACTGTAAAAACCAAGCCATTTTAAACAAAATAATTTCGTTCAAAATTTGGTGTCAAACAGTAATTTCCTTTCGTTTAGAGCACGCAAAACCGTTGAGATATACTGTTTTGAAAACTGGTTTTAAAAAGTTAAAAATGTTATATTCCTATGACTATTCCCGTGGTATTTATGAATAATTAAAAAAATTGATACTCGATTTTGTATAGATAACACTGTGAAGGTTTAATAACAATTAGACAGTATTTACTCTGCATATTAGAAGCAAACATGTAAATAAACATTTCTGCCAAATATCTGCTTTAGGCTTTCAAGTCAATAGAGTACTACTGTACAAAATGTTAAGGTACACACGTTTGAAATTGTTTTTAAAAACTTGGTATTCTAAGGATTATTTCTCTCGTTAAATACTTTATTAAAATGATAGTATATGTAGTATATAAATTATGCTCAAAACTATGTGCAAAACAGTGTTCAAAATTTATTTTAAATGTTTTATTGGAGTGTCAAATAAAATTAGAGTTTTAATCTAATTTCCAGACTTACTTAGATAAAATGCATTCATTAATTATAGAAAATCAAGCAAATATAGCTAGAATGAAACAGAAAATCACAAATTATATTTTGTGATCAGGTATAATATTTTACAGAGAACTTCATGCTAGGTAGCAATAACCAATTCTTATACCATAATCATTAAGTAAAAATTAGAAAGACACAAATATGTAATATCAGTACTCTTATAACTAACTAAAATGCTTTGAACTAAAATTTTAAAAATCTCCATACTCCTTTCAAGAAATTACAATAATAGATTTTCCCCTTCCCTTTTTGAACTGTATACCAATTCTTAAAACACATAAACGCACTAAACCTCAGATTTCCGGTTAAATGACCATATTTTAAATTAATTAATCTTAAAGTTTTGCATAAAATGAAATCTATGGAAGAGGCTTAGTTAACTCCATGGCACGACAGCTCACGGGGAACCTTGGCCTACCGCCCGGCCGCTGCGTCCCCCATCTCGGTCCACTACAGACGTCATGGATGGGGTGCAGTATTGGAGGGTGAGACGTGGTCAGCGCCTCGAGTCCCCCCGGCCGGTTAATGCGGTCCTCATGACCTGGAGCCGCTACTTCTCCATCAAGTAGCTCCTCAATTGGCCCCCCAGGGACCTTACGAGGCTGAGTGCACCCCGGGCCAGGTCTCCCAGCGGGGGAAAAATCCCCACGCCGGTACTGGGGATCGAACCCAGGTCTCCCGCTTGGTAAGCAGCAACGCTACCACCGCGCTAAGGAGACGACCGGAAGAGGCTTAGTGGTGCCTCAAATTCTTGTTACCATGGGACTGGTTTTATTCAAAAACTTTCTAGTAGATTGGTTAAAGGAATGGGACGTTTGGGAAAAGTACTTGTTTTTTAAATATTTAGATGGTATATTCGTTCGTTTTGTAGAAAGAGAAAGAGAAAGAGAATATTTGCAGCCTGTAGCCTCTATGGCAGAAATCCCTTTCAAACGGCTATTGTTGCTTATTGTTTCGAGACTCGCAATAGAACATTTCAAAACGTGCATATCTGGTGAAACCTCCACATCAAATTTGTGTGAAATAAAATGCTTTAGAAACTTACTATACGTAATAAAGGGTAGGCAACGGAGGGGACATCTCGCATGCTGCGACCCATGTAGATCTATTGTAGCTACATCTCCCGTTGGGCAGTATAAGGTGAAGGGACCATAGGAGGCCACATGTCGCAGGCAGACTTGTCATCAGAGACGCGCGGAAGTCCCTAACGTTGCCAAGCTCGATGACCCGTCATACTGCCGGGTCGTCAGTAAGGCAACCCGTCCACTAGTGTCCACAGGGTGTATTCTTTACATTTAGCAAGAATCCGCGCCATCTGCCCACACTACCATACACCACGAAAGGCCCCTTGGTCTCAAGGTGGGCGTCGCCGGGTATCGAATTCTGGACCCCTTGAATGCGAAGCGAGCCAGTTACCACTGCTCTACCTCTCATGCAGAGAAAGTAAACAGGCTGACGCGAACATGTCTCTCATTTTCGTACTCTGTAATGAAATCCACATACACTGTCAGTCAAAAATCTGATGTGTTCACTCCCATGACTTCCTGTATCTCTTCTGTTAAAAAAAAAACAAAAAAAAACGACAAAATTAAGTATTTTGTAATTGAAACCAATAACAAGGAATATATGGAAAATGATTTAAAAAAAATCTATTGTGTTCGAATCACATTACTTTCTCATCTCGGTAACAAAATATTGCGGAAAAGCTTATTCTCCCATCTACTTCATACTAATCGAAATAAACATTAGCAGAAATAGACTTATTCCTTGTTTTCTTATAAGCAAGTAAATAAGGGAATACACTAGGTTAAAGCGATAGTAAACTCTTTTAAAAGCTGGTTGCCATTTGCATAAAATCCCTTTCTTTATATTGTCAGGATTTGACAAATTCCCGTATGAGAAAATTGTGTAAGTATTTTAAAAATGAAAAAAATAACAAGATATCTTAAAAAAGTCCACTCCAGGAAAAAAATGTGTATGGCATAAATTGTGTGTTCTTACGAGATCTATATTTCTTCTGCGGTAAGTTTTTGTCTATCTCTTAACGTTTACCAGTTGTGCAAAATTCAGCAAAAGTCGTCCACAATGATCGTCCACAATTGTGTTATCATGTCATATAGGGTAACTTAGTCTAAAACGGGTCAAAAATTATAAAAATAATAATGGCGCTTAAAACGTTCATGTGAATAAACATAACATATTTTTGATTACGTAAGTCCTTAAGCAACAAAACCCAATAGACATATTTTTACTAACAATAAGGATACACGAAACACTGAAGTTAATAGCACTTCTGTGCACGACCCGATATACCCTAAGGATTAGGTCTAAATCGGGTCAGTCATCAAGGTAAATAGGGTCAGTCTAAAATAGTTTGCTTCTTGAAAAATACACACTTGATTATGGAAAAAATTAATCACATAACCTGCATTTGCCACAAATGAAATTTTTCTTTCCTTTGGCACCAACACAATTTTCATGGGCGCCCACCTGGGTAGCGTGGTGGTAGCATGTCTGCCTCACGTTCAAAAGGTCGTGAGTTCGAATCTCGCTTAGGGTGAGTTATCCGGGTAAGGTTTTTTTCGGGGTTTTCCCTTATCCTGAGAAGACGAATGTCGAGTAACTTTAAGCCCCATGGACCCCGAGATCATTTGAGCATCATATCATCAATTGCATTCATCGTCCGATATGACCAAACCAGGTTAAAGGACGTTCAACTACAAAAAAAACAAAACAAAATCTTCATGGTGCAATTATTTCCCACTTCCCTGACACTGTGAGCAAGAAGTTGCAGTCTTCTTCGGTAGATGGTAGCATGTTGTATATGTCATTTGACCTTGGTATAAACAGCAAAGTTTTAAAACTGACCCGATTAATCTGTTGACCCAATTTAGACTAAGTTACCCTACACACGAATGCGCACTCATGGACCTTTTTCTAAAACTATTTTTTTTTGATATACAGGAGGTCCCTAAAACTTCTTGTTTTCGGTGAAATCTCGGTATCGTACTTTTGAGTGGAATGCAGTACCTTCTGTACCTATGCATTATGTAGAGAAAGTAAAAAGTACGACTGTGCATTTTTAGAGGTCTCAGTGTTTTGTGTTATAAGGTTTTGTCTATCTCTCAGGGTTTACCAGTTATATAAAAGTCAATCAGAATGCTCAGGCCCTCGAAGGCTATTCCAAGAAAGTTCAAGATATATATTTTAGTTTAATATACGGTATTCTAATTGCACTCAAAAACCATGTTTAATATAAAAATAGAACTTTCTTAGTATTTACAATGTAAAGAGTAGTTTAGGCTGGAGAACTTTTCTTGATGTCGCGTCCTTAGAAGATGCTCAACTTAAATATCAAGTTTGGTATATAATCTAGTTTTTGAGTTATACTTTTTAGAGGAGCGCACTCGCGCGCGTGCGCGCGCGCACACACACACACACACACACACACACACACACACTCTCTCTCTCTCTCTCTCTCTCTCTCACTTGCAGATCTTTATTCAATTTTTTACAGAAAACTTTAAACTTGTATTTCTGGTGATATCTCGGTATGGAATTTTTGGATGGAATGCTTTACCTTCGTTAGCCATGTAGTACGTATGAAGTAGAGAAATAAAAATTAATCCTAATCTAATTAAATATAATAATCACTTTATTATAGAAATGTGTAAGGGATGGTGTGAAGTTATAAAATCTTATGACTGCGCCATATCTAATATTTTAAAATATCTCACTAAAATTCGACATATTTGTCGCATCTCTTAAAACGTGTGTAGTCAGTTTGCAGCCACAGTAACAACGGAACGGGAAGTTTATTTCATTACACTAACAGGGTAGTTTGTTTTATTTTTATAGCTCTTTTCAGTTCATAAAACATTCATGTGCCATGACGGACGTGACTAATTTGTATCCCAGGGGTGTAAACTGTTGACATTGTCACAGACAAATCAATAGTGAAATAGGATAATAACTTGGTTACGAATTTCTTAATTAACAAATGTCACTGCGTGTTGCAAATAGCATGCAAACTACATTTTTAATAAGCTGAAACAGGTGAAGAATGTTTTTTGTATCACTTAACTTCTATGGTTATGTCGGGTGCTTTGCTTTATGCTAATGTTTTCTCGCCGAACTGCGTGGTTTATTAACATTAATTTGTTTCAGTTTTTTACTATTAATCTCACTCTCTCTCTCTCTCTCTCTCTCTCTCTCTCACACACACACACACACACACACACACACACACACACACACACACATGTATTCATTCCCACATGCATACTCCATACTCTGTGGGGAACGATTCTAGTTAAAGAAAAATTCTCAGGCCCAGCCGGAAATTGAACCTGGAACGTCTGGGTGAGTAGCCAGAATGCTGACAATTCGACTGCAGAGGCAGTCAGGTAAAGCACGATTTATCTACAACATCGTAAATAAATCTGATGGACATCCATACAGAATTTCCTTTGTTAAATGCTGTTCATGCATTGTATCTTAACGATTTTATCATAATTCATTGAAATGATTTCCATACATTGTAATGACTATTTATGTGATGTCTTCTAATGACTTGAATTGTAATTAACAGTTGTACAGTTCTGTTTTTTATGTCGCAAAAAAAGAAGAAAAAAAAAAACATTTGCAGCTAAGCGACAATAAATACATTTAAAAAGAAATCTGATGTTAAGGGTTTCCATCGCGAGTTTTAAAAATTGACGCACACACACGCACACACATATTTTTCCTCACTCTTTACAAATTCACATACATGTATTCTGTATTACGTATATATTATAAATATGAAAAGCATATGATATATCTACATTACATTAGTCGGTCTGGGTAGCCCAGTTGGTAAGATGCTAGTCTTCCGTACTCAAGGTCGCGGATTCCAACCCGGCCCAGATCGATTGTTTTTAAGTGTGCTTTAAGCTGACATGTTAGTAGATTTATGCTACATTCACAATGAAATGAGAGCGCAGATGCAACGTAAGCGTAATACTTTGGACTCTGTATAATAATGTAAACATTCACATTGAAACACGCAAGACGCAACGCAAGAGTTTGCAAACTCTAAACTTTATCCTTGCGTTGCATGCAAAGAGGAGTTCTACCTCTTTTCTCTATGTATTGCGTATGAATTCAATAACAAACGATCGCACTGCGAGACTTTACAGGGCCTGCTGTACATGCCTGCTCTTCTAGTTGGCCGTTTAGTTCCGCGCCAGCTCTAATTTTCCTCAAAAGGTCATGACAATCTCCTTGCGAATCCTCCTTCGATTTAATGGATGTAACTATTATGTGTCTAGATTTCTTGCTTCTCATAAACCGAAGACGCAGAACTTTTCTCATACAGGAGCTTGTTAACTCCTGGTTACGCAAAGAAAGGAATCTCAACCCCATAGCAACCACATTTTAAAACATTTGACTGTCGGCTTAGCCTAATGTATTCCTATTTCCCTTTTGCTCACAAGGAAGCAAGTAATAAGACAATTTCTGCTAATATTATCTGAATTAGCATAAAGTAAATGGAAGAACAATATTTTAACAATAATTTGTTTTAGAGATGTAGAGGAAGTCATCTGAATAGAAGGGATACAATTAGGGATATTTTTCCATATAAAGAGCGGTCGGACATTGAAAATCTGAGTTTCGAATCTTCGTAACATGCTGTACTTTAATACCAAGGTGCTAGTAGTTCTTAAAGTTTTATTCAGGGGTCTCAAAACGTGTATATCCTGTGAAATGTCATATCAAATTGTTGGATGGTATGCAATGCTTGCTCTATTTACTACAAGATGATAACCAATAGATAAACGAATAATTGAGTTCTACGAATTGAGAACTTGAAGCCATATCGTCACGTTCACCAGCAAAGTAGCTCCCGCAAAGTAAGTTGTGGAATACGGTAGTAAACTTGGTAACATCTCCAAACGTAAACAAGGAGGAGCGCACACAGTATGAAGAGAGAGCCTCTCTACGCCGACCGCTTGAGGCACAAAAACAAATTACGCCCTGGAGCCATGCAACCCGCTTACCACATTCCCCGCCGTATAAAGCGAATGTTTTTCCGTTCATATATTCCAAGCGTGCCCCTTGTGGGAGGCGATGTACACCGCCAATTTGCGCCGAGAATTAAAACCTTTATTTTCTCTTCCACTCCCGCTACCCCTCCCCAGCTCCAGTCTGATATTAAATTAAAAATACTGCGCACGGAAAGTAATGGAGTTACAATCTAGCTATAAAACAATACAATGTAGCTCTGTATTTCCTTAATAGACTTGTACACAGGAGAGAAAGGAATTTTATATCATAATTTTATAGGCTGATTTCATGCTGTAAATAGAATATATTTTGCTTAGAGCACTTTGGCTGAAATAATAATTTCTCCTTTTCATTTCGTTTGCTGAAGTGTGCTAATGCGTTGAATTCATATATTCTGATTATAATCTATACTAACAGAGAAAATATTCAGCATTTACATATGGTATTTTCAAAAACCACTCAACCGATTTTAATATCTCTTTCGTTGAAAAATCGTATATTTTCTGACGCAAGGGCGGATCCATGGGGGAGAGTTTCCCCTCCTTACTAAATAAAACATTAATGAAAAATCTGGTGTGTTCCATTCAAATGACTTTTTCTACCTGTTCTGCAATATATTCTTACAAAAGATTATGCTTTTATCTGCTTCATATTAACAGAGGTAAATATTAGCAGAAATTGTCTCGTCATTTTCTTCCTTTTATGTAGAAGGGAAGTAGGGAGTACACTACGCTAGAGCGATAGTCAAATCTTTTAAAACCTCGTCGCTATGTGATACAGTTGGAATTCGGTTACCTTGGTATGACCACAACAGGTATGAAACAAATGATTTAAGTATTTTAAAATTGAATCCAGTAACTAGAAACATCTCAGAAATGGTTAACTCTACACAATATGTATGACATCAATTGTGTTTTTGACTACAAGCGGTCAGAAAAAATTGATGTTTTATTATAAATAGTTGTTAGATCTTTTAGTCATCCAGAGAGAATCAGCATTTAGCTGTCCGCTCCCTGCCATTTAAATCTCACACAATACATTTGTTTCCTAGCATACTATTGCATTAAACAACGTTTTTCTTAAAACTATGTTTTCACACTTCTGTTATAATATTACGAAAGACAAAACTAAAACTTAAAATAAGTTTTCATATAAACATTTGTTGAAATATTACTATAAGATATTACAATTAATAACATTTTTAAAAAAAGCATAATAATTCAATGATCAAAGTTATTAAAATATTCCCGTTTAAAGTTTCTCTTTTTCATTTACATAGCCCCTTTAACTTCTATGGTCATATTGGGGGCTTTGCTTTAGAAACAGCTGCTGATACTTTCTCGCTAAAGTGTCGGATTTTTAACGTTAGATTTTTCAATACTATATTGTTAAAAAAACGCATGCACTCTCACATGCATACTTCCAGACTCTGTGGGGAAATAGGGGATGATTCTGGTTTAAAAAAATTCGCTGCCCTAGCTAAGAATCAAACTCGGGACCTTGAGTGAGAAGCCAGAACGCTCTCCACTCGACTACAGAGAAAGTCTAAAAGTTTTTGTGCGTGGTTCAAAGCTCTAATTCAAAATTCCAAACAATTTACTAAAATTTTGAGGCGTGTGGGTCATTTTGATTATGCAATATATTTACATAATACATTTTATGAAATAATTTATATCTTGCAAAGTTTTTAGCCAACTTGAATGAAATTTGGTATTCATATTAACATAACAGCAATGCAATCACAGTAAATCTTTTAGAAAAATAAGTACAGAAACATACACATTTTAAATAAACCAGTGTACCTTAACAAGATGGATACATTTTTTGTGCAATAAGTTTTTGTCTCTTTCTTTGGGTTTACCAGTAATGCAAAATTCGTCCAAAATGAAGAAGTGTTCAAAGTTATTTCCAGAAAATAATATATAATCGCTTGTTATGTATATATGTTAAACATATATGTTAAAGTTTTGAGTCATTTTCAAGAAAATAAACCTTTTGAAAATTGTTTCGTGAGGTGGGGAGATTTTCTTAAATCCTTTGAAGATGTTGAATTTAAATATCAAGTTTAGTATTTAACCGACTTGGCTTTTGCTGTCTCACAACAGAGGGGGAGTTTTATTCAGGCGATCTCGAAACGCGTATTCTCAGTGAAATCTCGGTATCGTGGAATACAATACCTTCTAGAATGTAGAGAAAGCAGAAATTACTCGCACATTCCGACCGATGGTTGTCCCAAAGCCAAAGGACACTAATAGGCTATGCAGCATTTCCAGAACTTGAAAGACTGCTGCGTGAATATCAGGGGATTTTTATCCTTATTAGGAATAGCCACGGCTGTATGGAAGTACAATTGTCAGGAAGGAAGGAAGGAAGGAAGGAGAGATTTCACCTTAAAAATCCTGTATACTGTAACGAAGGAGTTATACCGTTACGGGGCTAGGGGAAACATAATGCTTATGTATGGGCGTAGTCAGAGATATCAGAGTTTACAATAAATACTACAATTCTCGTAAAAGCAGAACCAGTTGTGGTGAAAGGAATTACCTACTTGAAATCAGACGCTACGAGAGAGGTAATTCTAGATTCTAAATTCTAGTATTTACATTATTTTACAAAGATATGGTGAGCTTTATACATGTTGATGATAATAATATTAGATTCTGGTCAACTTACCTGTTTAACCGGGGAGCGTGATTTTTCCGAGATATTGCGGGAGGTGTTGAAGTAATTCACTATTTAAACAATAACTTAAGTTCCCTTCGGGGCAAAGTGATGCAGGTTCGTGTTAGCAGAGACGGCCAAAAGACGCAGGGGTACCAAAACCCGGAGTTTTGATATACTTCCTAAATCTTTAGCAACAGGTTTGCATTATCCTAATAAGGCATAGCTGACATTGCAGCCAGCAAACAGGTTCACAGGAAATTGCTATAATATGGAATATTCGATCCCACCGCTTCAGAAGTAGACAGCTGATTTAGCGTCTGGCCGATACCGAAACCATTTCATTTTAATGCTATGAAAGGTTGTTGTAAGGTTCTTATGGATAACATATAAATGCCAAACTTAAATCTCACAATATCATTGTACAGTTGTTTCATGCCGAGCCAGGTGGCTCAGATGTTTCGTCTGGCTCTGGCATTCGAGAGGTCCGGGTTTGCTCCCGGTTGACCGCGCCCTCTGGCTCTGGGTTTTTCCGTGGTTTTCTTGGGGTCGCGTAGGCGAATGCTGGGGTGTTGTATGTCTACCACGGTTCCTTTCCCTTTCATTCCTTCATTTTTAGATCGGCTCAGATGTGACTTGAAGCTTGGCAGGTAGATGGCACAGTTGCTTGCTCCGAGTGAAACTCTCTTCCCCCTTGTTGCGATGGTTGAGGCTAGGTGCTGTTGGAGAGGCATCCTTTCGGCCTCCGCGGTGCGCCAGGGTTGCCATCTAGTGACTGTTAGGGACTTCCGTGCGTCTCTGCGCTTAGCTCCGTCGTTTCCTGTGTGTTGTTCCAGCGTTCGTCTAAACCAGCTTATATTGCTAAGACAGCATAAATAACTCAAAATGCTTGTAGATTTAGTAATATTCTATGTGACTTGTAATGGTTGTTGAATGTTGAGTTACTGGTGGTGTCTGCCTCGGGCTAATTCCTTCCTGTATTTGTGGGTAATGCTGTGATTTTGAATTTGTAACATTACATTTCCTTTCTATTTGTCAGAGACCGTGAAACAAAGTATTAAATTACGTTACCCCAATCTAAGCTATCGCTTTACACCAATATATATTTGTCTATCGATGTTACTTTAAAGTAAATTAATATCATTCACTAGATGTTCTAGGTGGCTTGCTTCACCTTGAGCGGATTGAATACATGATAGGCGCAGAATGTGTGTTTTTTTTTTTTTTATTTAATTGTTTCATTTGTATAGCCCCCTTTAATTTCAGAGGTCATATCGCGGGGGCTTTGACTTATGAAACAACTCGTAGGTTTAGAACATTAGGTTAATCATTTTTATATCACTAAACACATGCACATTCACTCTCACATGCATATTTCGAGGCTGTGGGAATAGGGAATAATTCTGGTAAGGAAAAATGCCCCGCCTTAGCCGAGAATTGAACCCGGGACCTGCGAATGAGAAATCAGCTCGATGACCACTCGACTCACGTCTACACACGCTTTCTTTATTTTTCTTTACCACACAATGTGTATTGTAAGGAAGCTATTGCAGTTGTCCCAAAAATTCAATGTCGAGATTTCACCACAAATATATATTCTAAAGGTTGTTAAAGATACGTGTGTAAACACAAAGTCCGTTAAATACCAAGCTGGATATTTAAGTTGTACATCTTCAAGGATGCGACACGAAGAGTTTCATGAAAATCCCCCCCCCCATCCGAAACTGTTTTTTACATACCGCATTTTTCGAAATATTGATTTTCTCAAAAATGTTCTAACGTTTGTGATTAAAATACCATAGGATTAATATACTTTCATCACAAATGAAATGTATATTTTGAATTTTCTGGAAATACCCTCTAACGTCCTCTTCATTCTGAATGACTTTTCTATAACTGGTAAACCGTAGGAGATACAGAAAATCTTGGTATACAAAAAAATGTAGATCTCGCTAAAGAACAAAATTTACGCCAGATACATTTTTTTAAATTACTTATTCCCGATATATTTCTTATTATTGGATAAAGTTTTCCAATACTTACACTTTTCTTAAATGTGAGGTCGTCATTCATTTTTCTTATTCTTTTTAAAGATTTGCCTACCTGATTAGCCTAATGATTTACTTATTTCCCTTGTACACATCTAAAAGAAAATAAGTGAAAAACTCCATTTCCACTCTTGTTCATCTGGGTTAATATGAAGTAGATAGAAGCATAGTGGTAGTTGCAGGATTAATAGAGAAGGTCATGATTTTTATTTCAATTATGCTCCATCTCCCGGTTTCGGACATTCTCCTAATACTTCTTTCCTACATTGCCTCCGTACAGTAGCTAGCTAATTTATATGCTACATCCTGGAATTGACCTTAGTCTGAGCTAATTCCTGATTCCGATCTGAGCCATTAATTACTTAAAGAATGATTATAAAAATACGTAAATGCATGCAATCATACCAAGTATCGTTATGAGCACCAAAACTGTATTTTTTTTTCTCTTGTTATTATCATTGTAATTCAAAGTTGCTATTAGTTATGAATCGCTAGCATGCGAATTTATTTTATTATTAGAAAATGTTAATTATCTGCGTAGTCTAGGTGTACTATTTCAGACTTAGCCTTCGTATCCACAATGACTGATAAAACAGCGGCAGCATTGTTAAGTAACGTAAAGGTTTTACATTTAGTTTCCAAAATTGTAGCTGGAGAAATATAACACTTATGCTATAAGAAAATTGAATAATTACATATTATGTCGTTGATCAAAATACTGGCTCACGAGCTTCGGATAGTGGTTAATGTAACCTTGGAGCGTACGGATGGATTGATTTAGTCTTACCCAACCGCATTTCCACAAAGATTTGAGAGTGACTGTACATACTCTCCTTTTCATCCGCTTTGCTCACTCCGTCTTATATTACCTCCGTCTTATATAGGATTTCGGTACTTTTTTCGCATTCCAAGTCACGAACGTTTTTCTAATAATGCTGTTTTTGAAGGGAGGCCTAAAATGTGTACTCCAGGTGAAAACCACAAGTAAGCGATAGAGAAAGAAAAAAGCTATTATTTCGCATGACTTTTATCTATTTTGTAACAAACTACTCTAACAAAGGTATATTCTTCTAACTGCTACATACTAGTCGGAATAAGCATCAGCAGAAATACTTCCTTTTAGGCACAAGGCAAATAAGGGAATACACTTTGGTAAAGCTGAAGTCAGATATTTAAGAGATGGTCATTATATGATGGTGTTGAAATCGCGTTCCCTTTGCATGAAATACGATGAAAAATGAATAACCATTTGCCATTTGAGAAAAGTATATATACACACTTTTGTGTACATACGATAATATAATAATTTAAACAATGTGTTTAACTTAATTTTGTGTTTTGACGAGATCTACGGGTTTTGTGTAGAAATGTTTTCTTAATCTTTCACTGTATCAGTTATGCAAAGAATAAAAAGCCCCTCAAAGGCTATTCGCACAAGATTTAAGATACGCATGTAATTTGCCAGAAAAATGCATTAAACATTTGGTATTTTAATAAACATATTTGAGAAAATCAACATTTTCTAAAATGTTTCCATGAAAGTGGAAATTTTATTGGAGGGTTTTCTTGAAAATATTCGTGTCTCAGCCTTGAAAGATGTTGAAATGGGTTTTCAAGTTTGGTATTTAGTTTTTAAGTTAGTGTTCAGGACACACACACACCCACATAAATACATACACACACCTACACGGACTTTTTTCTTAAAATGTTTTATCTCGGGGACCTCAATCGAATTTTTGGGTTGAAAACCGTACCTTCTGTACTTATAAGTACGTGGTAGATAAAGTAGAAAATATACAGTTCCTCGAAAAAGGCAGCAAGCATTAACAATATTTTACGTTCTGTTTGTTTTGTGATGCCGATTTCTCTTCACTGATGTATAGTGTTGCTTTTGTGTTATCGGCTAGGTTTCACACAACTGATTATGCTTCGTAAACAAGTGGAAAGAAGAGAGATTTTATGGAAGGGTTGTTCAGTGTGATGTTTCCCAATCTCTCGTTTAGCACTTGACCTGCTTTGTTCAAGTCGTTAAGTAAACATAAAAGCTGATTCATGGCGTTCTCATCACCTCACTGTTCAGTAGACTACGTTTCGCCGATCTGGGGAAAATGAAAACACATCTCAAGAGATGCTTCAAACTATCTTTCTTGCCTCGCGTATATTAAATTACATTTCAGACTCGACGGGTGCGTTTATAAAGTACTTCACGTTAAAACACATAATTTATGTTATATACATTTTTTTCGTGGAGTTGATAGTTTTTTATATATTCCTTGTTATTGGTTTCAGCTTTAAAAAACTTATTCTTTTCTCATACAGGTATTTGTCAATACCTTTCCATACAAACAAAGGAATTTCCGTCACATAGCAACCAGTTTTTGACTATCACTTTAACATATGAAACTCCCTTATTTCGCTTCTACTTACAAAGCAGCAAGTAATAAGACTATTTTTCTCAATTAGCATGAAGTATATAGAAGCATAGGTTCTTTAACAATAATTTGTTGCAGAGATGTAGAGAAAGCCATGTGATTGGAACATATCAGATAATTTTTTAGTCATGTTCATAGACAATGTGCACCTTTTTGTAAAAAAAATATTTTTGTATTAAGGGGCTTCAAAACTTGTGTAATCTGTGTATGAAATATTTTAATGGATTATTCCTCTACTTAACCCTACTTAGTGTAGTATAGAAAGTAAAACATAATTGGCTTATACACGTTTTCTCGCCAGGGGCCTATTGTGCATTAAACAGCCTCCGACAGGAAGGAATGAGACGAAAGATCCGAAGGTAGTTGCCTGGAATAGTAGCGGCAGGTGCGGAAATTGCGGGGTCCCTAAAGTCACAATGGTGATTGATACTCCTGCAGACACCTCCCAGCGCTCCTCCTGACGAAATGGTCCAAATTATCCTGGCTCCGTACCAGAGGAAGTGGAAGCAGATAATCAAACTACGCAGTTAGGTGCTATACCCCGAAAGGAGTGTGAATTGAAATGTTGGGAAATCTTTCATATGTTTAAGGGGCGGAATGTTTTAAGTATAGGAACACGGTTTCCTTGCAGAAGGGTGAGAGAAGTTTTGTTAAAGTTACTTTTTAGTACTTTTTTACTATTAAATACCCTCGCATTCACTCCCACGTTCATACTTCCAGATTCTCCTGGAAGGTTAAGGTTAAATATTAAAGGTGATAAAGGTTAAAGAAAAAATTCCCCGATTCAGCCAGGAATCGAACCCGAACATTTGGATTGGGAAGCCGAAACCTTGGCCGCTCTACCAGAGACTTCCCATATGGACTTTCAAATCGTACAACTACTGACTTTTCTTTCGGTGTATACGTAGTACTTTGATGCTGGAAAATGTCCTTAGTTGTGTAGTCGCCTTCCTAGATAATCTGCTAAGATAACTTGTTGATAGATGGCCTTGTTTGCTTAGGTTCTTCAGTAACAAATCCGCCATTTCTCTGGAAACTGAAGGATACCACGAGAAAGTCTGGTAGGATGTACGCGTGATTCAAATCCAAGACTTCTCAAGTTCGAGTCGTACCATCTCGCACGATGCCGTTTAGTAGGCATTATTAAGCTCTTTTCGACATTGTTTTTGAGCCCAACTGACATCGGAAGACTCGAGATTTGAAATAGAGATCAAAGACGCAGCCATCTATAACGAACAGCTCTTGTCCATTCTTGAAGTCGCCTGAGGATTTCCATCAACTCTTTCGCGCACGTGACAATTCCACCTTTCAGAGGCTGTTTTATCGGAAAACAATATCTTCCCTCATTCTGCCATTGTGGACCTGCAGCTCAAGGGTTTGGACTCTCAGTACAGAAAAGTCCATTCTAAGGTCACCCGTACACTAAATCTAGAGTAATCATATTTCATAGTGAGACTGCGAATTGAAAGAAGTTTGCTGGAAACTAAATGAATGAGCATTTTCCTTCGAGGACATTGCGACACTGCTTAATCTATAAGGGCAGTCAAACTGCAGGGTATTTCAAAAATTTGTGATGTGTTTCTACAGCAAATTATTCTAACAATAGTTTATTATTCTCTCTACTTCATGGTTAGCGAGGTACAGGTTTTTTTCTTACTTAGTTCTAAATAGAAGTAAAATAAGGAAATACCTCTTTGTCTGACCAGGATGAAAACATTGAATAAAGACTTCGCATTTGAGAAAACTCTAAATATATTGGAAATTTTAAAGCCAATAACAAGGAAAAGCAGGGAGATAGCTCTAAAAATGTATATGGCATAACTTATGTGTTTTAACGAAATATACACTTTTTTGCACTAAATTTTTGTCTATCAGTTACGCAAAAGTCATTCAGAATGAAAGGGACTTCAACCCAAGAAGTGCAGGCTATACATTTTGACATAAATATGTTTAATATGCGTATTTTTATTAAATTCTTCAGTAATTTTTGAGAAAATCTTCCAAGTAAAGGATGGTTTGGGGTGGGGAATTTTCCTGATAATATTCGTGTCACATCTTGGAAGATGTTAAACCTAAATACGAGTACAATAGGTCGCCCCGAGATCATTTGAGCATCATTTCACCAATTTCATTTACCGTCCGATATGACCAACCAGGTCAAAAGACGTTAAGCTACAAATAAAAAATAACTAACTAAATAAAAATAAAATGAAATAAAAAGACCTTCTGTGCTTACTATATACGTGCTGGAGAAAGTAAAACTGTACTTGCCCTCCCGCGTTTGAACATCTGACTATCACTTCGGTTACCGGTATACCTTCTCTACAAATTTATGTCGATATCATTAAGGAGATAGATAACCAGCTTCTGTAAGAAATTTTTATTAAATCTATATAGAATTAAACATCAGATTTTTGTAATTCACGCTAGTTTTGAAATGTGAACTTGAGGAGCTTATTTGTATTTGAAATAACGTTTATATACAAATATACCCTGCTTAACTCTGTTGTCTTCATCTTAGACCAATGATATTGACAGCTCTGGAGTGAGACAGGCAAATCCCTATTCAGCATGGTACGTTTGTGACCCGAGTTTAAAGGATTTGGTGCTAACTGTAAACTTTATTAAAAATATCTGAAGTTACATTTACGGGACTTTCTCTACATATTCTGTAACAAATTGTTCTACCAAACACTTATTCTTCTATCTACTTCATACTACTCAAGACAAATGTTAGTAGAAATAACCTCACTATTTGCTTCTTTATAAGTAGGGATATATATATTTCCGGTGAAATATAGACATCGAATTTTAGGGTGGAATACACTATGTACATACTACGAGTAAAGATGCATGCAGTTTTGTATAATGTTTGTTTCATACTGTGTCGAAATAGTTATATTGGTTAAATAATGTACTTAATTCTTGTAGGGCATGGATGCAGTCATATGTTTCACATGCTCATTGCAGTACTAACAGTTAAGTTACTGATTGAACAGTTATAGGAAATACTAAAATCATCATGTGAGTTTCCAAAGCAGAAGTTACCGAAATATGGGGAAATTAAATAATATTTAAATTTTAAAATTAATAGAATGGTAAAATAATGCAAAAAAAGTTATTCTGTATCATTATGTATTATGTTAGTGTTTGGAATATGGAAAATAAATAAACGGATAAAATCAATTTGACGTACTGATTTGGAGACAAAAAAAAAAAAAATGAACTTCTATATAGTATGAAACAAATATATAAATGTGTTCTATTACAACGAATGTAAGCCTTATCAATCGTCATTTGTTGAATATAAGGTTTCGTTTCGTATAAGGTGCTATAAATTCTGATCGTTTACAGTTTCTCTTTTTTCTAATATCTAAATGTTATCTAATCAAGATACGCACATGCAAGGTTAAGGTCCACTTGTCACAATACTGGTTGATATTTCATAGCACTAAAACAGGTCTACGTCACACTCGGTTTGCTTTCTATCTTCTTTGTTCGTTCCCATCGTGTTTTGGACCTCCTCGGTCAAGCACGTGTGTACTTGATTGGTAAACTTTTCTGTATTCTGAAATTCTTGCTAAAAATCAGCAGTTGTAGCAGCGGTAGAGACGCCTCTCTTATTCTCAGAGTGCTGAGTTCGAGTATCAGTTGGTTTGCATAGAAAAGGATATTTTTACTTTATCTACTGCTTACCTCGTATAATCGATCCGGCCTTTAGCCGGGATTAAGACCAATTGTACTAAACATGACGGGGTGTAACGTGAAGTAATGAATTTCTGTTAAACTGAATACCAATTAGGATGTGCTTTTACTTAACCTTACCGAAATTACTCTTGTTTGGTAGTTTTTATTACTTCATGCTACAGCTCCACTGCTTCGATACCACGTGGCGTAAAGGGAAGGAAGATTTGACTGCCAAACTCTTAAGTTACCTCGCGTTAAGTCACGTCAAGTCAATCCTAAATAGCTCTATTTAATAGAATGTAATATAATATGTTTCACGTTAAATCATGTTGCGTTAAGTTCCTTATAATTCCGGCATTAGAACCCGACTTGATGTAAACAAAAACTTTTGTATCCCTCCGCGTTTGCCTCTCCGTCGCGATAAGACTAATTAGTTAAAGCGACGTAAAGTAAATAGAATATGAGAGTGAGAGAGAGAGAGAGAGAAAGAAATAGAAGCTGTTGAAAGAAAAGGAGTTTGGAAAGCTGCAATGGTTAGACAAAGAGATGTGCATGTTAAAAAATCTTATGTGTTCCATTCACATGCCTTTATCTGTTTTGTAAACAAACTATTCTTACAAAAGATAATTTTTTTTAATCTACAAAATGCTAATCAAGTTAAACATTAGTAGAAATGGACTTATTACTTAGTGCTTTATAAGTGGAAGGGGAATAAGGAAATACAATAGACTAAACTCACAGTCAAATCTTTTAAAAACTGTCGGTATTTGAGTGTCATTGAAATCAGTATTTCCTAAATGTGTTATTAGAAGGTGACCCGCAATTATATGAGCAGCTAGTCGGATTGCTAAAGTACCAGGTCGAATAATATTTCCAATTGTTTCAATACATAGTATAAAAAGTGTTAAGGTCTCTGGTGTCCCTTGGGGATCTCTTTCCGTGGCCGGGAGTAAAACAAAAGATGTGAAATGGACGAGGGCTTCCCTTTTAGGAAAAGTTTAAGTATTTTAAAATTGAGACCAATAACAACCCTGAAGTGGTTAGTTCATAAAAAAGAGAAGACAAAATGTGTATTTGAACGAAATCTACATTTTTGTGTAGACGGTTTTTTTTTCTTTCTTTCTTTCTATCTCTTACGGTTTATCAGTTATACAAAACACATTCAGAAGGAACGACTTGTAGGCTATTCCCAAGAAATTAAGGATATCCATTTTATTTAATATGTAAACGGCATTTTAATACAAATCGTCAGCCGTTTTTTTAGAAAATAAACATTTTCTAAAACTGTTCAATTTAAAGGATAGTTTGGAGCTGGGGAATTTTTCTGCTAATCTTTGGGTCGCAGCATTGGACGATACTGAACATAAATACCAAGTTTAGTATTTTACCAACATTTCGTTTTTGAGTTATTGTGACAACTCGCATGCGCGAGCTCACTCTCTCTCTCTCTCTCTCTCTCTCTCTCTCTCTCTCTCTCTCACACACACACACACACACACACACACACACATACACACACACACACACACAGAGTCGGTCTTGGTAACCCAGTTGGTTAGACGCTGGCCCTCTGATCTCAAGGTGGTGGATTCAAACCCGGCCCAGACCGATAGTTTTTAAGTGTACTTAAAAGCGACACCCCTTATGTAAGTAGATTTACTGTTACGTAAAAAAAAACTCCTGTGGGACGAAAATTCGGTACACCGGCGGCTCTGATATGATCCTGGTAACTGTCAGCATCGTTGAAAACAAACATTTTAAAAACAGACTCAGACAAACATAGACCTTTTTCTAAAAATGTTTTTTCAGGGGTCCTCAAAATATGTGTTTCCGCAGAAATCTCGGTAGCCTGTCGAGATCGAATTTTTGAGTTGAATAAAATACCTTCTCCATCTTCTATGTACATTATACATACGTTATAGCGAATGTAAAAACCAAAGTTAGAGAGAGAGAGAGAGAGAAAGAGAGACAGAAGCGGTTGAAAGATAAGCATAGAAAACTGTAATGGTTAGAGAAAGAGATAAATATGTTTGAAAAAATCATTTTAATAAGAATAATCGTTTCTCCAAGTTATTTTAGACGTATTGTATCCCAAAACGAGGAACGGATCAAGACATAGATAGCAAAATAAACAAAGCAAAATATGTTTTCTCACAGTTGAGAACAGATTGAATTCACAGAATATTCAAAGGAATACTAAAATTGGAATTTTTAAATCGAAGTATTATCCGTATTATACGGATGTAAAACCTAGAAAAGACCCAAGAAATAAATAAAAAATCTTATGTGTACCATTCACAAGACCTTCTCTATATCCCTGCACCAAATTATTCTTAAAAAGCTTATACTTCTATTAACTTCATGCTAATCAGTAAAACATTAGCAAAAATAGCCATATTACTTGCTTCCTTGTAAGTAGAAGTGAAATAAGGGAGTACCATAGGTTAAAGTGATAATCAAAAGCTGGTTGCTATGTCACTGAAGTTCCTTTGTTTGTATGGACAGGAGTTGACAAATTCCTGTATGAGAAATGTATAAGTTTATAATAGCAGAAACCAAAAATAAGCAATGTTACAAAAACGACGAACTCTACGAAAAAAATGTATATAACATAAATTGTGTCTTTTAACGTGCTCTATATTTTTTGTGGAGTAAGTTTTTGTCCATCACTTACGGTTTAGCAGCTACTCAAAATTTAGTAAAATTCATCCAAAATAAACTACTCTTCAGAGGCTATTCCCAGAAAATTCAAGATATACATTTTATTTGTCAGGTAAGTATCT
Organism: Hymenopus coronatus; assembly: GCA_030762935.1. Classification (NCBI taxonomy): domain Eukaryota; kingdom Metazoa; phylum Arthropoda; class Insecta; order Mantodea; family Hymenopodidae; genus Hymenopus; species Hymenopus coronatus. The sequence goes on along the minus strand of CM060882.1, from coordinate 42,889,639 downwards.
TTAATATACGAAATTTTAATCAAAATCGTTAGAGCCATTTTTGAGAAAATCAAAATTTTTGAAAAAAGTTCCATGTAAAGGGTAGTTGGGGTGGGGGGATTTTTCTCAAAATCTTCGTGTTGCATCCCTGGAAGATACTTTAATTAAATATCAAGTTTGGTATTTTACTTACTTTTCGTTTTTGAGTTATCGTGTTCACAGACACACGGACCTTTTTCCGAAAATTGTTTTTTTAGATAAAGGGGACCCTAAAACATATATTTCCGGTGAAATCTCGGTATCGAATTTTTTTGTGGAGTGCAATACATTCTCTATACACTATGTACATAGTGCCTATAGAGAAAGTAAGAATTGGAAATATTTATTAATCGATGTCTAAGACACATATTGAGAATCTGGTGGTCAAAAATCATTAGCAACACTACATGATGGGAAATAATAAAACAGTTACCAATTAATAGAGAAATAAAGAAGGGTAAATGGACATGGATTGGACTTACACTGAGAAAGGAAGATTATAAGACCGAGGATAACTTGTAGAAGAACAGTAGAGGCGGAATTGAGAGAAATGGAAGGAGATACCAGTCTTGTTCGATGACGAAGATTTGTTGCGGCTCTGTGTTCCACCTAGGAATTAAAGCAATCTATCATTTGATCCAACTAGGAATGTTTGAAGTTTGCTAAGGAGTTTAAAACTGGGATTTCTTCAATGTTGTTAGGGTCCACTTCTTCACGACTGGTGAACAGACCACAGAGCTGGTTCCTCCCGTCGGCATTGGATGCTGTAAAGAATATCTGCCGTACCCCACAGACATACATACATATTTTGTCATTCTGATCTCGAAGACGGGAGACACAATGCCCGTATGTTTGCTGTTCCAGGCACGTCCTACGGGAAAGGAAATATTCAAGATTACCGCAGATAAGGGCTGTCTCATATAACATAGATACCAATGGAATATATATGCGCTTTGTTTCCTATCTTTTAAAGCATATAGACAGACGTCTCTGCTCGTGAAGGAGGCGGTGTTTTAACTCCAGTTTGGTCAGAAAATCAATAGATGAAATGTGGAAGAGTTCTAAGAGTTCGCAGAAGGAATTAAAGTATATTCGAGTCTCCACAAGACCATTGCGATGTTATTCTCAACATCCGTTCTGTTGCTTTCTTTCTGTACACATTCTTCTACAAATTTTTCTTAAAAATTATTCTTCCATTTACGTTTTAGTTTCTCTACTCGTTCCATCCAAAAATTTAGCACTCTGTTCCATCCAAGAAATTTAGTGTTGAAATTTCGTTGGAAATACACCTGTTCAGACTCCCTGAATAAAGAAAACTATTTTGAAAACACATCTGTGTGTGCGTCATAACTAAAAAATGAGTTGTATTTAAGTTCAGAATCTTCCGAGAATGTTCCTTTATATCGAAAAAGTTTCTTTCATTTTTATATTTTCAAAAATTAATAACGATTTAATATGTTTAAACTATTTTCCTGTAAATGAAATTTATAAATGTTCTACGATTTCTTAGAAAGTTATTTGCATTCTGAAGTAGTTACCTACCATAAGAAATACACAAACTCTTTTATACAAAAAACGCAGATCTTGTTAAACCATACAATGTCCTCATTTTTTCAACTTCAGCAATAACACGAATACCTTGTTTGATCAGTAGATAGCACACTGCTCTTCACTTATTTATATTCCAAATAAAAGTGTAAGTATTATAATAGTTTGATTATAAATTTTAATAAGAAATTTCGAGATATTCGTTATTATTTTTTGAAATGTCAAATAGTTGTTTTTCTCAATTATACTTTTTCTCTAATAGGAAGTCATTCCTTTTCTTGTCGTGGACTTGTAAAGAAAATGGAATTTCAAAGTCATCAAATAACACCGGGTTCCATAAGAATTTGACTTATTTATACACTAATCTTCCAACGAAATGTATAGATGTGAACTTAAATCTATTTAGAAGTAAAGGGCTAATAACCTTTTGAAAGAATAGTTGTAAGTGAATGGAGAAGGTCAGGTGAATGCAACACTGTCGGATTATTTTTATATCTTTCATTTGATGATGTGTTTATTGGCAAAAAGCTTTGGTTTGACAAACATTTAGAATCTTGTTCGCATTAGATCTGAGCTCCGTAATGGGACTGCATTTTAACAGCAGTTAATGTAAACAGCTAACAAGAGCATACAAATTACTCTTGATCTGGATATTTTGTATTTCAAAATTGCGGACTTTTCGAGCTTTTAATAGCATGTGTTGATAATTGGTCTTCTTTAAATCAAATGCTTCCAAAATAGATATTTGAATTTGCATTCCACCTTAAATTCTTTCTTTTCTAATTATTGTTTTCATTTACCATGCAACGTGACCTGTCTTGTTGACATGGCGGAAACAACGTTCACATCTTTATGGCAAGCTTAAGTTCAGAAAACGTAATCGTAACGCAGTAACGAGGTCTTGAAGTGAAAAATATCTGATATGTTCCATTCACATGACTTTCTCTATATCTCTGCAATACATTATTTTTAAAAAGATTATGCTTCTATTTACTTCCTGCTAATCGAGAAAAAATTAGCAGAAATAGTCCTGTTTCTTGCTTCCTTGTAAGTAGAAACGAAATAAGGGAGTAGCATAGGTTAAAGTGATAGTCAAAAAGCTGGTTCCTATGTTACTGAAGTTCCTTTGTTTGTATGGACACAAGGTCACAAAGTCCTGAATGGGAAAAATATAAATGTTTATAGCTTAAACCAAAAACAAGGAATATCTAAAAAAAAAAAAAAAAAATCAACTCCACGAAAAAAATGTATACAACATAAATTGTGTGTTTTAATGTGCTCTACATTTTTTGTGTGGTAAGTTTTTGTCTCTCTCTTACGGTATAGCACTTATGCAAAATTCCGTAAAATTCACTCAGAATAAAGAAGTCTTCAGAGGCTATTCCCAGAAAATTCAAAATATACATTTTATTTTTCTCAAAATCTTCGTGTCGCACGCATCCCCGGAAGATACTAAACTTAAATACCAAGTTTGGTATTTTACCGAGTTTTCGTTTTTGAGTTATCGTGTTCACAGTCACACGGACACACACACACACGGATCTTTTTCTTAAAATACTTTTTACTTTTTTTTGGATACAGGGGACCCTAAAACATATATTTCCGGTGAAATCTCGGTATCGAATTTTTGGGTGGAGCGCAATACCTTCTCTATACACCATGTACATAGTACGTGTAGAGAAAGTAAAAAGAATCAAATGACGTACTTACACTGCGGTAAATGTAGTATTTCAGCATGGCATATTTCCAAAACTGCAACTCAAGTGTTACAAATTGTGCGTTTTAAAGACCTCTATTTTTCTGTAATAAGGTTTTGCCTATCTCATGGTTTCCTACCTATGTAGATTGATTTAGATTGAAGGATTTCACAGCCTTTCATAGAAAATTATGCATGTTTGCTTCACTAATACTTTGCTTATAGGCCACCCCATATCTAAAGCACGGTCTTCCAAAGATGAGGCACGATTGCTTTCAAGAAAATCCTTCTCGCCGAACTTTTTTCGTATTTTTACTTTTCAAAAATATTGTTATGAATTAGATTGGAATGCCGTATATTTAAGGCTTTTATATATCAAATAAAATGTCCACCTTGAGCTCTCGGGGAATACGCGGTGAAGTTCTTTATTTGTAAAGAATTTAATACTCCTATAATTTTGTTTAATTGGTTAACCGTAAGAAATAGAATAAATTTGCATTTTCCAGTACGTTAAAAATGGCAAAGCGCCGACACCTTAACGATGTCGGAGATTTCAAGACCAGCGTACAGCGATCCCTTTTAACACATTTTATTGTCGCTTCAGTTGCCTTCAAAGTGTACCTACAATGAAATGTGTAGACATTTGTGTGTGTGTAAATAAATAAATGAGAAGAGATTTATTTTGGGGGGAGGATCTAAATCTCAGTGACATTTTCTACCTATATAGGTGGTAGAAAAAGTAAAAATTGTTTTTAAAATTGTTATTTATTTATTTTTTGTTTTAATATGCGTTAACCTCTTAGATTATATCGGAGGTTGTACAAAATTGTTGAAATGATGCTCAACGAGCCCGGTGTCATTGAGTTTAAAGTTACTCGAAATTCGTGCTTTTAGGATAAGGGGAAAGCCCGCGGCTGCAGCAATAAATGGCACAACAAAATAGAGCGTAAAGAGTCGATTTAAGGTTCCTTTATCAACGGCAAATCCAACTTTGTCATTAACTAAAGATATAATTAGTGTAATAGGTGTAAATTATAACATTTTGAGCTAAATCATAGACTCAAAGCATCTTAGATCCGATCTCGTTCCTTAGATTCGAACATCTTAGAATCAAACTCGGAACCTCTTAAATGTAAGGCATAACGCTACCCCTACACCACAGAAGTGGTCTTGTAAAATTTTGAAGATTGTGTTTTATTATGTCTAGTAAATAGTAGAATGCAAACATAACAAGTACTAATGCTATGCGCATATTTACAACTTGCACACTGTCTTAACATTATGGCATTATCTTGTAGACATTTTAGGAGGTAAAGATGAGGATATAATCCTCTATACAATCCTACCGTTGAAAACACGTTTTGCTGTATTAAATATCTCATTTAATTAGCTCATAATGGCACACGTGACAATAATAACAATCACGTAATACTAATATTTCAAGCTACCTATAAAGAGGGAAGATGAAACCATTTTGTGATATTGTTTCTCTGAGCAACAAAGTTGCCAAAATTGTTTAACCTTATTAAATATAGAATAATTAAGATCGTACTTTTTAAATACTTAACCATGCTGTGCTGATAATGATCTACGTTACAGTCTGTAACACCTGCTCACTTCTTTCCCGGGAAAAGACTGCATTCAATGGGTCTCTTGCTTAGCGGTTAAACGCACCAAGTCATAACAATTGATATGCCGGAGAGAAGCTAACGTATTATAACTTAGGAAGACGTACTCATTTATGTCAGCTGTGGTTGCAAAATTATTTCATCATTTATTTCTTACAATAATCAATGTTAAGATTGCATAAAATGTGTATCTAACTCTGAATAATCTTGATATGATACTCGTGAAAATTGTCGCATGAATGACATAACATTCACTCATACCTAAACCCTCAAATTTGTTACTTGTTCAATAGTTATTAGTGGCTGTTGCCAGTTTTATTTTAGGCGCGGAAATGATGTTCGCCCTGCAGGTCTAGCGGTGATTAAACAGAGGCGTGAGGTTATTTTAAAAAGGCAGACATAAAAGAAGGCCGACCGAAGTGTTGAAGTTAATAGGTTGCAGACACTTGTGGTTTATGTGGAAATCCATCGGGGACCTAAGTATAATCCCGCAGGGTGGGCGGCAGGCCGGGCGGGTTTTACTGCCTTGGGGCATATCTCCTAAAGCCAGCCACATAAACTGGGGCTCCCTGCAGTGATAAAATGTATCCCTTTGAGGCTATCAGCTAGCTTCGACTTTTCTTCTTATTGCTTCACTGTAACCAGCGAAACAGCGCTTTCCTTATTTCCGTATCATTATTTATTTACATTTCTAATTATTTCTCTCCATTTCTGGCCTCTCGTTCCTTCAGTTTTACTCTTCATTTTTCCGGATTTTGCGGAGAATTTAAGAGCTTCAATTCTTCCGCATTATCACTGTGTTTTTTTTGTTTTTTGTTTTTTTGTTTTCTAACTTTAATGCATTCCGTTTCCTGTTTTCATAAACACAGTGTTGTAATCTGCCGGGAACACACCTTCCATTTGCTTGGGTAAATCAACTCATTGAGGATGTTTTTAATAACCGGTTTTTTGCTTTCTCTACACGTACCATGTGCATGATGTATAGTGAAAGTACTGTATTTCACCCAAAAATTCGATACCGAAATTTCACCGGAAATACTTGTCTTGAGACTCCTTGAATGCAAAAAAAGAATTTTTAGAAAAATGTCCGTGTGTGTAGCATAGCTCAAAAAGGAAAAGTCCGTTAAATGTCAAACTTGGTATTTAAATTTAGTATCTTCCAAGGACTTGACACGAAAACTTTCAAGAAAATACCCCACCCCAGCTACCATATTCCTTCTACATGAAAATGTTTTGAAAATGTTGATTATTTTCAAAAATGGGTCTAACGATTTTGATTAAGATATTGAATATTAAAGATATTAACATGACAAAATGCATATCTTGACATTTCTGGGCATAGCCTCTGATGGCCTTTTTTATTCTGGATGAAGTTTGCGGAATTTTGTATTTTTAAAATACTTAAACTTTTGTCATAAGGGAATTTGTCAACCCCTGATCGTGCAAAGGAACGTATTTCAATCCCATAGTAACTGGCTTCTAAAAGATTTGACTATCGTTTTATTTATTTCCCCTCTACTTACTAGGAAGCAAGTAGGTAATAACATTTCTGTTAATCGGTTAGTATGAAGTAGATAGAAGAATAAGCTTTTCAACAATAATTTATTATAGAGATATAGACTAAGTCTGTGAATGGAACAAATCAAATTTTTAAAGAATAGTTTGTCGCAGAATAGTTAGAGAAAGTCATATGAGTGTAACATATCAGTACTTTTTTTCCCTCTCCAAAATATTTAATTGATAAACATTCCCCTTATTTATAATGATTTAGCTGCCTTTACTTCATTTGTATAGAGAAGGTATTGTATTGCACCCAAAAATTAGATACCGAGATTTCACTGGAAATACTGTTTTTGGGCCTCTGAAGCTCGCACGTGCGCGTGTGTGTATGTTTGTGTAGGCAGCATGGGCTCAAAAACGAAAAGTAAGTTAAATACCAAATTTGATATTTAAGTTCAGTATCTCCCAAGGATGCTATACGAAGTTTTTCAAGAAAATCCTCCAACCCCCAACTATCCTTTACATAGAACAAATTTCGAAAATGTTGGTTTTCTCAAAAATGGCTCAAAGATTTTGATTAAAATCTATTTATTATATTTAAGATATTTACATGACAAATAAAATGTATTTCTTTAATTTCCTTGGAGTAGTTTCTAAAGACCTTTTTATTCTGGATTAATTTTATTTTCATAACTAGTAAACGTCAAGAGATAGACAAAACCTTACTTAAAATACACACTTTGTCATATACATTTTTTCCTGGAGTTGATCGTTTTCGAGATATTCCTAGTTATTGGTTTCAGTTTTAAAATACTTAAACTTTTCTCATTACGAGAATTATCAACTCTTGGCTATGCAAAGAAATGGATTTCAGTCTCATAGCAACCACATTTTAAAACATTTGACTGTCGGTTTAGCATAGTGTATTCCTTTATTTCCCTTCTACTTATGAGGAACTAAGTAATAAGACCATTTCTGCTAATGTTTATGTCGATTTGCACGAAGTAGATAGAAGAATAAGCTTATTAACAATAATTTGTGACTGAGATGTAGAGAAAGTCATGCAAATGGAATACATCATATTTTTGCGTCCGTTTCCTATTATTACTGTACCTTGCCTCTCTTGCTTTCTGCTACAGAGACTCCATCTTGACATTTTATCCCTCTCCGTTTCCATGGTGACCTGTCGTCATATTTTCTCAGGATATGTTTTGACGTCAGGAGGACGTGTTACACATAATTTCCGGTAGAGGCGCTGATTAGTTGGACATACTGTACTAATTAGAGAGGCAGGCCGGACGCCCTGTAATTACCGGAGCAAAAGGGCTCTCGCTTAGTTCCCAAAGGGCAGAACAACTCGCTTGACATTTTCAGACACGAAGAAGCGTTATGAAATGAAGTTCTCTTCCTTCTATTTGAAGTCGTCACGTTCTTGGTGTGCAGAACGTGACATATAATATCAGTCACGTCGATAACAATACAAACAAGACAAAGGGAGTGTTCAGATAGAGTTGTTACCGCAGTTTTCTTAAGGATAGTGATAGCACAACTGCTATCTTCTCGATGTTGTGATATTTTATACAGAATTTTCAATTGTAATGCTTGCGTACACCGTTTTGATATTTAAGGTCAGTATCTTTCAAAGATGTGACATGAAGATTTTCGAGAAACTCCGAAGACTTCTCATAACTCTTTAATTGGAAAAATGTTTCGTTATATTTCACTTTCTCAAAAGTGCATGTAAAGATTTCGATTACGGTACGTTCTATTTGAGATATTTAAGGCGGCGGAGCGGTAGGACCACTCGCCTCTGACCAATACGACTCGGGTTCAACCCAGGAGACCGCATGTGGAGTATATAGTGGACAAAACGGCTGTGGGAGGGTTTTCTCCGGGTTCTCCTGTTGTCCCCGCCATTTCTTCCGGCACCTTCATAATTACTGTCATTTTCATATCCTCTTGTTTCTCACTCTCATACCATCGAGCTGATCACCCATCCTGGCTTCTCTGTCTGGTCAATCTGCTGCTCTCAGTCTGCTTCTCTGATCTCAGGCATTGGCTTGTACGTCCTGGGGGTTGTAAATAAACCATACAAGGAAAATGTATTATTTAAGGCATTTACACGATAAAATGTATATTTTGATTCGTCGTGAATTACGTGTGAAATCTTCGTATTTTTTAATGTAACTTTGAGTACTTCATATAATTGGTAAACCATAAAAGATGTGTAAAATCTTACTACATAGAAAAAGTAAATCTCTTTAGAGAACAATTTATTTCAAATGATATATTCATGTCATTAAGCATTTCTGATTTATTAAAGGATTTATTATTGGTTTAAATTTTGAGTACTTTGTAATGTTTTTTTTAATTTATGTTAGCATTCGTTTGTTTCTCACGACGTCATGGAAACGGTATGGAGTTACAAAACCAAAAACCAGCAGTGGCGAACCGGTTTCAAACATTTGACTATCTCTTCAGTGGAGGATTGCATAAAGAAGGTTTGAGTACGCAATATTTGGCATTAAGAAGTGTTTAGAAGAGGCTTCTGAAAAAAAAATAGTTTTTTATAGAAAAGTCCTTTTGTATAGGGAAAGGCTGGCGAAAATTATATAGAGGTCCTTCTCCCCACGTTAGCGCGTTAACACTCGACTGTTGATTTAAGAAACTATTCGCATTATTCTTCATTTGAAAGGGTTAGGTCGCTAGATTTGTATGTTAAATGACGCCCCAGCTCGAAAACAGCGCCTAGGCTTTCTAAAGAATTGGGTTTTGTCTCCGTTACATAATATTTCTTGCACGATTTCTGGGGATGACTGGTTCTCTACAACTTCCAGAAATGGCAGGCAAAGGCTCTAACTTATAGCTCTTGTTTTCCTGCGCAATATCAGTGATAGTCGTATGTTTGTGGGACAGGTGTTCTTTAACAAGCATTACTAGAATCTGGACATTATGGCATTTATAACAATGTTCAGCTGGACTTAATCTGAAATACTCTTAATTTATATCGATCTGAAGCAACTTCTTTTTTTCTTCAAACTCTTTGTTTAATATTTAAACTTCACATGTACAGGGCTGCGCATAAAAATTGAACATGTGTTGAAGGTTCTCAATCCTTCATTTTGTAAGATTTGAAATCTGTCTGTAAATGTTCCAAGTCCCTATATATAATCTGAACCCCGAATTGTTTCTTAACATACATACAGACAAAGCAACACTAATACGTACTGCCCAGTAGCTTATGCATCTGAAAAATAAACTGGTCTGTCCATTCACATGACTTTCTCTATATATCTGTTACAAATAATTGTTGAAACGTTTATTCTTCTTTCTACTCCATACCAATCGAGATAAACATTAGCAGAAATGACCTTACTTGTTTCCATGTGAGTAGAAGGGAAATAAAGGAATGCACAGGCTAAAGCGATAGTCAAATCTTTTAAAAGCTAGTTGTCATGTGGTTGAAATCCGTTTTTTAATTGCCATGGGTTGGCAAATTCCCGCATAAGAAAATTTTAAAGTATTTTAAAACTGAAACCAACAGCAAAAAAAAAAAAAAAAAAAAAAAAAAAAAAAAAAAAAAATCTCAAAATTGGCAATCTCCAAGAAAAAACATCTATATGGCTTAAATTATGTTTAACGCGATATATTTTTTTGTATAGCAAGTTTTTGTCTATCCCTTACGGTTTACCAGTTATACAAAATTTAGCAACATTCATCCTGAATGAAGAGCTCTTCAGAAGCTAGTACCAGAAAAGTCAAAATATACATTTTGCCATGTAAATATCTTTAATATGTGGCATTTTAATCAAAATCGTGGGCCATTTTTGAGCAAATAAAACAATTCAAAAGTTTTTCCATGTAAAGGGTAGTTGGGAATGGACCGGGGATGAGGATTTTCCTCAAAATATTTGTGTTGCATCCTTGAAAGATACTACACTTAAATACCAAGATTGGTACTTCACAGAATTTTCGTTTTTGAGTTGTCGTGTTCACAGACACACGGACACAAATAGACTTGGACCTTTTTCTAAAAATGCCTTTTTGCATACAGGGTACCTTAAAACGTTTTATTTCGGTATCGAATAATTGGGTGGAGTGCAATACGTTCTCTACTTATGCACCGTGTACTATGCAGAGAAAGTAAGAAAGACTTTTTTTATAATGTTTAACGCCCGCTTTCACTGCTCTGGCACCGGAGGCGATGACACTGATGATACATGAAGATGGAGCCCCGGTGGAATGTAGTGGCGGGGGAAACCGGAGAAAACCCGCCCCTGCGCCGCTTTGTCCACCACAAATCGTACATGCGGTCGCTTGGGATCGAACCCGGTCTAGGTGAGAGGCTAGTGGTCTGACCACTCGGCCAGAAAGACGTTGGCACCTTGGGTCACTCGGTAAGCACCTGCCTGCTGTGCAAGGAGTCCCGGGTTCGATTGCCGGCTGGGTGGCGTGTAATTTTCTTTTGCGAAGATTATTCCCTATCCTCCTTAGAGTCTGGAGGTATGGATGTCAGTGAATATATCTGTGTAATGTTGAAGACAATTTTAGAAATAAACACCAACGGTAAATGTGTGAACATCATTTCCATGAGCAAATGTTTCAAAGGAAAAAGCCGCCGACACGACTTAGATGTTAAGGTGGCATATAAATGGAACAGTCCTCTCACCCCCCTCCAAAAAAAAAAGAAAAAAAAAGCAACACATACACAAACAAAAAGGAAAGAACGGTCTCTCCGCTGAATACCAAGAGCTGTGCACAGGGATTCAAACTGACAGGATAAGAAACAAAATAAGGGAAAATACATAACCTTACATTCCTACAGTGGCTTAATACTTTTGTAACACGTATGTAAAATGTATCCTTCCAAAAAAATCGATATCGAAATTTTATCGGAAATACTTGTATATGTTTTGAGACCCCCCCCCCCCCGAAATAAAAAAAAATTAGCAACGTGTCTGTGTAGGGGGGGCAGCCTAGTTCAAAAAAGAAAAATTGATTAAATACTAAACTTGGTATTTAAGTTCAGTATCTTCTATGTATGCGACACGAAGGTTTTCAAGAAAATCATCCCATCTCCAACTACCCTTTACAAGGAAAATTTTTATTTTCTCAAAAATGACTCTTAACGAGTTTTACTAAAATGCTATTTGTTTAAGATATGTTCAATACAAATTAAATGTATATCTTTATTTTTCTGGGAATAGCCTCTGAAAATCTATTCATTTTGGATGACTTGTTTAACTGGTAAACCATAAGAGTTATACAAAAACTTACTGCACAAAAATGCGGATCTCATTAATACACACACACAATATATATATATATATATATATATATATATATATATATATATATATATATATATATTTTAAGAGTTAACCCGTTTCGAGATATTCCGAGCTATTGGTTTTCGTTTAAAGCTACGTAAACGTTTCTCAAACGAGAAAACATCTTGCCTTTGGTCTCTCTTTTTTACTCCTAACAAGCAAAAAGAACCGAATTTCAATTGTTTCACTTGGCGAGCGGTTTTAAAACATTTTGACTATCGCTTTAGCCTAGTGTATTTGTTTATTCCCCTTTTATTTACAAAGAACCTAGTAATAAGCCAAATTCTGGTAATGTTTATCTTGTTTAGCATGATGTAGATAATAAGAAAATTCGTTAGGGCAAACAATGTACAGTCAGATGTTTGAAACTGAGTGGTGATGTTTTTCCATGATCTCGCAATAAACAACTGAATATGCCCACTCCAAAAAAAAATGAAAAACTATACAAAAGTCAAACCAATGTGGACTATATCTCGAAACTGGTGAATGCCACAGAAAGAGTTAAGAAATAAGTAATTAATTATTTTAAAGAGATGTACATTTTTTCTGCAAAATTTTTCTCTATCCGTTACGGCTTACCAATTATATAAGATCACAGGAAATTCCTTTCGGATAAAGTACTTCATAAGTATTCCTAAAAACATTTTTTTTTTTATTTTTGAACTTAATGTCTCGAAGTTATTATGGTAAATTAATCAAAATCCTTAGATCCATTTTTGAGAAAATACACATTTCAAAAGGGGTCGATGTAAAGAGTAGCTTTTGGTGGGGGGGGGGGGGGATTCTCTTGGAAACCTTCGCGTGCCATCCTTTGAAGATACCATTTATCTAAGTGCTAGTTTCCTTTTTATTTATTTATTTATATAAAATATTTTCTTATAAATGCGCTGTCTTGTGGTGACTCCGGCGCCGTATTCTTTGTATCTTTTTCCTCTTTTTTCCATTTCCTTATATTTTCTATTTGTTTACCCTTTTTACGTAAAAATACATATTTACGAACACACAAACGCCCGTGCTCAATGCGAGACTCCAACTTACGATCCCCTGCGCCACGAAACACCAAAGCTAGGCACTCTGGCGAGCGCGGCCATGAGGATCGGCAGTTTGATACTGTCCAATATATCATTATCGAGTTATGCTGTACACAAATATTTTCCTAAAAATTAATTTTTATTTAGAGGGTATCACACTTCCTCTGCTTATTAAAACTGTTGCCTTGCAGAGCTTTTGTTTGATAGTGCGGAGTGATACGGTAATTTACGGTTATAATACAGGCCTATTAAAATAACAATACAAGAAGTGACATCGTGACAGCTTGCTGCTGCTAGAATCGCACCCCCTGTACTTAAATCAAATCCGTCATGAGAAGCAGCGGAATATGCTGACAATAGGGGATTACACCTGGAGAATTCCGCGCCACACTAATTACGAGGGTGGGATGGCGGATACGCGTGCCTGAACCCGTTACTTTCGCGCCAGCGTGACCTAACTGCAATCATTGGTATCTGCTTTTTGTAGCGTCATTTGAGCTCTAATCGGTTCTGTCTTCGCCAACCCAGTCTGGGAGCAACAGTGCGTTTACACTGTTGTGTTCCATTCACGTAACTTTCTCTAGCTGTTTCAAATAGATACTATTCTTACAGAACATTATTTTATCTGCACCATGCTAAAGTATTAGCATAATTGGCCTTATTACTTGATTCCTTTTATGTATAAGGGAATACATTAGCCTAAAGCGATAGTCAAATACCTTAAAAACTCGAAGCTTTGTGAAACAGTTGAGGCTCGGTTCGCTTTGTACGGTCCCATTTGAGAAAAGTATAGGTATTTTAAAACTGAAACCAATGACAGTAATGTCTCGGAAACAGTCACTTCAACAAAATAAGCATAAATTATGTGTTTTAATGATATCTAGATTTTTTGTGAGGTAGGTTTTTGTCTCTCTCTCTCTGTTACGGTTTACCAATTATGCAAAACTCATTCAGAATAAAGAAGTCTTCGCAGAAATTTCAAGATATACATATGATTTGTGATGTAAATATATTTAATGTACCTATGATATTTTAATCTAAATCGTTTGTCATATTTGAGAAAATCAAACTTTGCGAAACATTTTCCATGTAAAGGATAGTTGGGGTGGGGGATTTACTTGAAAATCTTCGTTTCGCATCCTTGGGAGATACTAAACTTAAATACCTAGTTTGGCATTTAAGGAGCCATGCTGTCCACAGACTCGCACACAGACGGATCTTTTTGTATAAGTGTTTTTTTTCGGACTTAGGGGATCTCAAAAGATTTTGGATAGAATACATTACCTTCTCTATCCGTTATGTATATTTTAGAAAAAGTAAACATATGCGTTCCATTCACATGACTGTCTCTACATTTTCTGTAACGAACTATTCTTACAAAAGCTTATTCTTCTATCTACTTCATACTGATCGAGAAAAACATTAGCAGAAACCTTATAAGTAGAAAGGAAATAAAGGGAGTACGCTAGGCTAAAGCGACAATCAAATCTTTTTAAAGCTGTTAATGACAAATTTCCATTTGAGAAAAGTTGAAGTATTTAGAATTGAAACCAAATAACAAGGAATATCTCGGAAATATTTAACTTTTAACAGTAACAACAACCAAAGCACATGACATAAAGTATGTTTTAACGAAATCTACTTTTTTTTTTGTGATTAACTTTTTGTCCATCTCTTATGGTTTACCAACTGTGTAATAGTCGTCCAATGGTCTCTAAATGCCATTCCCAGAATATTAAAGATGTACATTTTATCATGTAAATATCTTTAATATACTTACGATATTTCAATAATAATCGTTAGCCATTCCTGAGAAAATTTCAAATTTCGAAATTTTTTCCAGGTTTGGGTAGGAGGATTTCCTTGAAAATCTTACTTAATATCGCATGCTTGAAAGATGCGGGGCTTAAACATAAACATCAAGTTCGGTATTAAACACGTCGTATTAGAGTTAAGCTGTGTACCTACACACATACGCGCGCGCGTGCGTGAGGTTTAAATATCTTTTTTGCACTCATGATGACTGAAAAAGTTTATTATTGGTGAAATTTTTATATGGAATACTTTTATATAATGCAGTATACCATACATACGCTATATAGGTAATAGCTGGGGAAAATAAAAAAGTTGAATCAATATTTTAGAGTTAAACATTGTGGAAAACTACAGATCAACAAAATCAAGTTTAATGATATGCCAACGTTTCTTGGATCTACAACTGTTAAGGATTTATTCTTTGAAGGTTTAATTTAAAGTTTATTCACATTTTTTTTTTTTTTTTTAAATCTTGTCGAAAATTTGATATGGAATATCATTACTATAGCTCTGAAGCCGTGCATTAGTATCGATTTATAAAGCAAGTTGTTAACAACCCAGTGTAGATGATCATTAAAACGCGATGGGAGGCGATTGCGTCAGGAAGCCATCTGTATAAGATCAAGCCATCATGACACCATCGCTCTCTCATTAGGAAACTGCCATGTAGTGCAACGTGGTGAGGAATGGTACTACAGAAATTGGTGCCGTGTCGTTGGCAACGAGGACGACCCAAGAAAAGGTGAGTTGTACTCAGAATCTCCTGTGATTTTCCTCAATGTTTCATCCAATGTTTAAGTGAATGGTTATTTTAATGCCCTCTTGTTTGTAATTATTAAACACTAAGACTATGTGCATTTTATATCTTTAGGTATACAAGATATGAGTGCGCAGATTTCAATGAAAACTTCCTGGCGTTAAAAAGAAACGTGGTTCCTGTACTATTTTCCTCTATAGTACATGGTTGCACAAGTGAAAAGTAAAATTGGTCAAGAGTTTGATTGCTAATATGTCAACAGTGCTTTATCATTTACTTCTGCAATTACAATAACGAGGTAGAGCTGCAAAAGACGAGTTATTAGTGTTTTTACCATTTGTTGCTAAAATGAGTCGTTTAGCCACAAAAGTATATTAAAGAATTGGATTCACGAGTGTGTACTAGAAAAAGTCTTGGTCATACGCTTGACAACTACGCCACATTTGGTGTGTTTGTAGGACGGAGGTTAGAAACGTTGACAAACTACCTGCCTTGACACCTTGCACAACACCTGCTTCTGTCACTGCTTCAGATGCGTTAAATGCATTTGAAACTATGGCAGTCCTCAAATCAAGAGTATCTAGATATACTTCTTGCTTAAGACAAAGCTCAATCCTTTAGAATATTATTTCTGGAGACATTTGAATAGTAAGGTGTACCATAGCATTATGATCTTAGCACTATATTCCAGCCCTAGAGACAGGACAGAAAGTAGAAACTCTAAAGACAAAGGGCAAAATTGGCTAAGAAGATGCGATGCTTAAATACATTCTAACGGATCAATTTTGAATATCTGCTCTAAATGAATATATAATGTCCTGCTTAGCAAAGATTGGTTTAATTATACACGATACACCATTTCCATAATTCATACTTGAATTTGCTTTATCTATGATCAGCTTACATCTTAATGCGTAGCCTCTTACGCAGCTTTTAGCTCAGGTCCGATCGGTGAATACGATCAGATAGAAAGAAAACCACCCCATCCCTCATTAATGCCAGTAGCTGATAATAAACACACATGCGCCTGGCGAACTGAATTTCAAACGCAAACCAAAACAAACTATTCGACTCTTAAGTCCTAAATTGTTGCCAGACTGTGCAGATAATGTGTTAATAATGTTCAATTACCTCCGTTAGCTTTCAAGAAAAGACAAAAGTTGTTATTGCACTTTATTATTCCTCATATTTGGATCTCCCAACACGCGAAATCTACTTACGTCTTCAGAGGCTATTCCCAGAACATTCAAGATATACATTTTGTTTGTAATATATGGAGTTCAAAAACATTAGTCGCCCTCCGTGGTGTAATGGTTACCATGCTAACTTCATATACCTGCGGAGGACGATGGATTTTTTCGGGCGTAAAAATCCTTAGCATGACTTCCTTCGGAAGGGAAGTAAAGCTGTGGGTCCCGTGTCGTAGATTTACGGCACGTAAAAGAACCTCAAGCCTGATAAGAGAGGCCACTGAGCAAAATTAAGCGATCTTTCACGCCCAATATAAAATGGGACGCTGAGAACCGAAGCAGTTAAAGAGCGTCCATAAATAACAGGCCATTTCATTTTTTTCATTTTCAAAAACATTAAAATATTTTTGAGAAAATAAAAATGTTGGAACTTCCTTCCATGTAAAGGTAGTTTGGGGTGGGGGGATTTTACTCAAAATTTACCTGTAGCATCCTTGGAAAATACTAAACTTAAATATATATTTCCGGTAAAATCTCGGTATCAAATTTTTGGGTGGAATGTATTATCTTTATCTATGTTCATTGTGCATATGTGCTAGAGAAAAATACAAGTCTGCAGTGCCATATTCAGTCATGTGCTTCTTGCCAGTCAACGGCAGTCTGTTTTAAAGGGTATTTGTGTGAAATAACATGTTCTTTAACGATGAGGTTTGATAATTTCGAACTCTAAATTTTCTCCACAGGGAAGAAACCTTCGGGATGAGACGTTTGAAACACAATTCAGTGACGAATAACGTAAGATTAACGTTTAACAACAAAGCAATGCGCTGTCCGGTTAATTCCAAACCTCCACGTACTTGTCATCATCCCTCTTTCCCTCCTAGCAACTGCCCGACAGTCATTTACCGCCTTCGTTCATGACTAGAGCTTAATCCTGGACCAATTTCTTTTTTTCTTTGTTCCTTTCTTTCTTTTTGGAAAAAGTAAATGTCTCTTGTGTGAATTTATCAATCTGAGTAATTGTTTCAACAAAACTCTGCCGCAGCTACATTCTGAAACACAGAGTTCAGAGTTATTAGTAAGCATTCGTATAAACTCGATCTCTTGAGCTTACCAACCCCCCCCCCTAAATCCATATACAAGAGAAACCTCGTATCCTGAAAGAAATAAAATAAATCTGTCAGCAAACAGTATTATTGTACTTGAACTACAATGAATAGTAGAATATATTATAAATGCATATGTTACAACACATTTATTACGTAATTGTTGCTTAAGAACCATAATGGCTTCTGTGGTAGAAATACTCAATTATGCACAAGTTTGACCATCACAACAACGTGTTTAGAATGCTAGGATTGTGTACTGTGACCATATTATGTTACGGATTGTATGCGTCAGTCGTGTAGAGGTTTCTGTTCACGTAGTTTCCTCGTCGGAAGCAATCTGTTGCTATGGTAACCACACTTGCATAGAAGCAAGCCTGAATGCGCACCAGCATTCCTGCGGTAGTCATGGCGACAAATCTAATGACTTCGTGGTTAAGGTTGTTGATAAAACTGACAGCTCGGCGTGTCTTATGCTTGTGCTGCGAATTATGTTGCAACACTTCTGATGTGCTGCATTCACATGACTTTCTCAACTCTCTCACCTACAAGCGAATTCCTACAAACTATTCGTCTAATTTCTTGTTAATACAGATAAACTTTAATTATGCATGTAACATTTGTTTGTAGGATAAATCATTTTTGCTTTCTTTACCGATTACTATGAATGTATATAGTAGGTAGGAAAGGTGTTGTATTGCGTCCAAAATTCCAAATGTCACCGGAAATTCATGTTATCAGGACCCCGGTATTCAAAAAAAAGCATTTTAAGATAAAACTCGGTGGGCGTGAGCTCGCGCGCTTGCGACTATGTCACAGCGTAACTCAAAAATGAAAAGTTCATTTAAGTTCAGTTTTTTTCAAGGGTGCAACATAAAGCCTCCACCCCAATTTTTCGAACATTTTGATTTATTAAAAAATAACCAAAGATTTTGATATTAAAGACATGACAAATAAAATGTAGGTTATTGAATCTCCTGGGATTATCCTCTGTAGTCCTCTTCATTCTGGATGATTTTTGAGTAACTGATTAGCCGTAAGATAGAGACAAAAACTTAATATACAAAAAATGGTGGATCTCGTCATAAACTGCAATTTAAGTCCTGTACATTTTTGTTTCAAGCCAGTCCTTTCAGAGTTATTCCTTATTATGGGTTTAATTTTAAATATTTATACTTTTCTCACACAGTAATCCATCGTGTTTCTTTTGTTTTACTCCTCGCCGTGCAAAAAGAACGGAATTTTCATGTCATAGGCAAGGCGACAGCTTTTAAAAATTGACTATCGTTTTAGCCTAGTGTGTTTCCTTATTTCCTTCCCACTTAAAAGGAACTAAGCAATAAGACATTCTTCTGTTTATCTGAAATAGCATGAAGTCGAAAGAAGAATAATCTTTGTAAGAAGTTTGTTTGCAGAACAGATAGAACAATGGAACATATTAGATTTTTAAAAGAAATGTGATGGCTTTAAAATTCCATGTTCTTAGTATGACACGATTTAAAAAAAAAAAAAAAAGGAATAGTGTTTTCCTCTTAAAGTATTTGTGAATTCGAATCAATAACACAGAGTATCTCGGTTATAGTTAAAGCCACAAAAATGTTGAGTGCTTTAATGAGGTCTAAATTTTTTGTCGGGTAGCTTCTTGATTTCGTTTGCGGTTCTCGTGCTGAGGAAACGTGGCCTGATTCCCAGCTCTGGGGTTGCGATTTTAAGTCGGCCTTGTCCAAGCTGCACCTTTGTGAAATATCCCCCAAGCCCAGCATAGTTCAGAGCCCATCACGGTAAAAGCTGCAGATTCTCTCAACTGCCACCATTCTCATCTTCACCCTTCCAATGGAGATAATGATACCACCCGCTGAGTGCCTTCATCTCAGAAATGGATCCGTCATCGTTTGGTGGAATAAGGTTATCCTCCGAAGGTCATTCATATGGGCAGAGTGAGAAACGTACGAATAGACGAGATTCATATTCTGTTACGGCTTAACAGTTATATAGAAGTCATTCACAGACTATTCGCAAAAAATCAAGGTATACATTTTATTTGTAACAATATACCTATATTAAATATGAATATTTAGGCATACAAAAAAGTAATAAAAATAATTTTAAATAAAATATAAATGAATGTAAATAGGGCCAAGAAAAATAACACCCATTAATATACTCATAAATAAAATACTAGAATACTCTTTTTAAAAATTCTGATGTCTTCCATTCACATGATTTTCTCTGCATCTGTGCAAAAAATTGTTGTTATAAAGTCTATACTTCTATTTACTTCATGCTAATCGAGAAAAAATTATTTCCTTGGCACTAGAAGCGAAATAAGGGAGTACCGTAGGTTAAACTGATAGTCAAAAGCTGGTTGCTATGTGACTGAAGTCCCTTTGTTTGTATGGACAGGAGTTGACAAATTTCTGTATGAGAAAAGCGTAAGTTTTTAAAAATAAAACAAAAAATAAGGAATATTTAAAAAATTATCAACTCCACGAAAAAAATGTATATAATATAAATTGTGTGTTTTAACGTGCTCTGCATTTTTGTGTGGTAAGTTTTTGTCCAACTCTTACGGTTTAGCGGACATTTTTCTAAAAATGCCTGTTTTTTGGATTCAGGGGTCTCAAAACATGTATTTCCGGTGAAATCTCGGTATCGAATTTTTGGGTGCAATACAATACCTTCTTTGTACACTATGTACATAGTACGTATAGAGAAAGTAAAAATTAAGCCATTTTTGAGAAAATAAAAAATAATGAAAAAATTGCCCCTGTAAAGGTGTATTCGGTATAGGGAATAATCTTGAAATTCTTTATGACACATCCTTGGCAGATGTTGAACTTATACCAAGTTTGAGACAATCCAAGCGAAGTAGCGCCTCGGTAATGTGAGCGATACGCATTTGCAGGTTTCAAGTTCGATTCCCGCCTACCGCCTCCTCCAGCCCATGGTTTTCCCAAGTTCCCGAATTTCCTGTCCCTCTATGTCATCCTTCGCCCCGAATGTCTCTTTGAGACCTCGAAGTGACAGTGCTTCAGTGCGGCGTGGCAGGGGAAAAGGATGATCTCTCCGGTCTTAGACTGGTTGTGGGGTATAAGATCCGCCCTGTGGGTCTGTTGGATACTATACGAGGCGTGGTTTCAGGTCCTCCATGCCGACTGTCGGAGAGCCTCAATCTGGTAACTGTAGGAACACTGTTGTGCCTCGCTTGGACTTGACCGCCCAGTGTCTCCTTTCTCCTCACTTCTGGGAGCGCCTTCTGTGGGCTATACGCACAATAGCTTCATCTGTTCAGTGGAGTGTCACCTACGTAATAGACTTCCTGCTTTTGAGTTGAACTGTTTACACATACACGCGCGCGCACTCGCCTTTCCTTTATTCAGGGAGTCTCAAAACTTGTATTTCCGGTGAAATCTCGGTATCGAAATCGAATGGAATGCAATACTAACGAGTAATTGCTATTGTGGCGGAAGTAAAAATGAATTGGTTTGCTGAACTTGAAATTAGTAATATTTATTTTAAAAATCTGATGTGTTCCATTCACATGACTTTCTTTAATCTCTGCAACAACTTGCAGTTAAAAAGCTTATGCAACTATTTACTTCATGCTAATCGAGAAAAATTAGCAGAAATAGTCTTATTATTTGATTCCTTGTAAGTGGAAGCGAAATGAGGGAGTACCATAGGTTAAAATGATAGCCAAAAGCTGGTTGCTATGTAACTGAAGTTCGTTTGTTTGTATGGACAGGAGTTAACACATTCCTGTATGAGACAGGTATGTTTTTCAAAGCTGAAACGGAAAACCAGGAATATCTTAAAAATGATCAACTCCACGAAAAAAATGTATATGACACAAATTGTGTGTTTTATCGTGAGCTACATTTTCTGTGAATTAAGTTTTTGTCCATCTTTTACGGTTTAGCAGTTATGCACAATTCCGTAAAATTCATCCAGAATAAAGTACTCTTCAGAGGCTATTCCCAGAAAATTCAATATATACATTTTATTTGTCAGGTAAATATCTTTAATATACGACATTTTAATCAAAATCGTTAGATCGAAAAAAGTTCCGTGTTTGGGGTGGGGAGATTTTCTTGAAAATCTTTGTGTCGCATGCTTGGAGGATACCAAACTTAAATACCAAGTTTGGGCTTTAAGTGTCCTTTCATTTTTTAGCTATACTGCCCACAGACATACACACATGGGCATTTTTCTAAAAATGCTTTTCTTGGATTAAGGGAGTCTCAAAATTTGTATTTCCGGTGAAATCTCGGTATCGAATTTTTGGGTGAATACAATACCTTCTCTATACACTATGTACATAGTTTGTATAGGGAAAGTAAAAATGTATATATTTATTAACGTAAGTACAAATATTTCATTACTGAATAGCATAAAGCGCTTTCAATTTTACATTTCAGGGTGTACGTTTGGAACGTTAAAATTGGCAAATTGCGGTAATAGCATTACTAAGTGGATTGTATTTACGAAGACGAACATTAAAATACAATTTTAGTTTGAGAACACTTATTTCAGTGTTGCACGTAGTCTGTGCACAAAGGCTGTTAGCAGTAAATTGCCCATTATTACGTTACATACACCGTTTTTATTAAGCCCTAAATCTTCTCATCTGCGCTTATTGGCTGCTCCTGAAGGTTCCGCTTACAACGGGACCCGCACAGTTCCTCTCGCAGGGCTCGAAATTACTTGACATTTGTCTTGTGGGGTCGCAGACGCAGCCAGGCAGAGGCCTTTTTGGAACACGTGAATAACATATCTAGCATAAAATATCAATTAGTATATTTATTTTCTCTGTTATGTTTATTACGTAGATAGAATAGGTATTTTATTCAAGCAAAAGGTCGATGTCAAGATTTCACCAAGAATTGTTTTGAGGTCCCCTAAATAAAAACCGTTTAGAAAAAAATGTCCTTGCGTATATAGGTATGTGTGTGCGCGCAGGCATGAACAGCACATAACTTAAAAATCTGATGTGTTACACTCACATGACTTTCTCTAGCCGTTCTACAAACTTCTTACATAAGATTATTCTTCTTTAGGCACCTTGCTAATCGAGGTATTCAGCACAATGTTCTTATTACTTAGTTCGTTATAAGTAGGAAGAAAATAAGGGAATACACTAGGCTAAATCGATACTCAAATGTTTTAAAAGCTGTCGTTATGCGATTGTCATTCAAATCGCTTCTTTTCTTGGCCAGGAGTAGAACAAAAGAGAAACGGACACTCCCGTCTGAGAAAAGTATAAGTACTTCACAACTGAAACTAATAACACGGAATACCTCGAAAACGGTAAGCTCCACGAAAAAAATGTATATGACGTAAGTTGTGTATTTTAACAAGGCCTACATTTTTTGTATAGTAAGTTTTTGTCTATCTCTTACGGTTAACTAGTTTTGCCAAATTAAGCAAAATTCATCCAGAATAAACGGTCTTTAGAAGCTATTCCCAAAAAATTCAAGATATACATTTTATTTGCCAGGTAAATATCTTTAATATACGACATTTTAATCAAAATCGTTAGAGCCATTTTTAAAAAAATCAAAATTTTCGAAAAAAGTTCCATGTAAAGGGTAGTTTGGGGTGGGGGGATATTTCTTAAAATCTTCGTGTCGCATCCCTGGAAGATACTGAACTTAAATGCCAAGTTTGGTATTTTAGCTTCTTTTCGTTTTTGAGTTATCGTGTTCACACACACACACACACACACACACATAATGACCTTTTTCTGGAAATGCTTTTTTTGGATTCAGGGGGTCCTAAAATATGTATTTCCGGTGAAATCTCGACATCGAATTTTTGGGTGGAATACAATACTTCTCTATCCTATGTACATTGTACATACGGGGCTAGAAAAAGTAAAAACGAAAAGTCGATTAAATACTAAACTTCATATTAAAGTTTAGTATCTTTCAAGGACGAAAATATACCACTCCATACTACCCTTTACATGGAACATTTTTCACTTGTTTTGAATTTCTCAAAACTTTTTCAGCAGGCCGGTTTTCTCAACACTTCTATGGAATGAAATAGAAATCATGTGCTCTTCTTTGTTTTAGAGGTGAAATAACAAAAGCAACACGCAGTGGAAGAGAGGTTGGTAATGTTAGGGCAAGCGGAATAGAGTTGGACAATTTTGGATGAGAAGCAATTTAAATAATGTGTAATATGTATGGAACATCTGTTACAATGAAGGTGAGGTGATCAAATTAAAAATATTTAATATGAACAATGTCGCCCTCCGTTGTGTAGTGTTTATAATGCTGGCCTCTAATATTCAAAATTGCAGAGGATATCTGCGTAAAAGTCCTCCCTTCGGACTCTTTGGCCCCGTGAAACGATTATTTGCACGTAAAATAATCCCATATCTCAAAAGAAAAGGTACCTGGGTTAAATTCACCAAATTTCACGTCCGCAATCGTGATTTCGTTCTATAGTATAATCTGTGGGCGATGTGTTTATCCTTGGTCACAAACTAGGAATTCCTTGATCAAGAAACCACTGCAATGGTAGCCCAATTTACACTGATATAGCTTCCAATTTTATAAAAGCTTTTATTCATTTAAGTGTAAATAAACACGTATATGGAAAACTGATATTTTACCAAAAGGGTGAAAGCAACACCAGATATTTCTATTAGTATATTACTAATCCTATTGCATTATCTCCGCTACAAAACCAACTCTGGTGGAAAGTAAAGTTATACGCACATTTACGATGTTGTTACTTACAGGACGGATGCTAAACCGGGCGTGTTTGGCGCGGCCACTTGTTACGGAAACAAACAGAACTAAGGTGACTGATTTAAGGTGGTTAGTGTAGGGTGTTACCGGCAATGGTGTTAATGAGGGAAACAGTCCAGGGTCATGATTAACCTGGGCCAGGGTGGGGTGGGGGACACGCCCTGTCGCATTGATTTGACCCAGGGTGACCCGCCAGTCGAGACGCTCTACGTTATCATGGCGACCATTAACACAGCAACTTTTAATGTGCAAAATTAGAGGATTCCAGTACTGCTCGTTTCTCGGAAATTTCCACATAATTCTGGTAGAAAACCCTTCCTTCGGTTCTGGTTTACAATGGTTCGAATACCCCGAGTGATGCCAAGACGATAAAAATCAAGCTATTGGGTTTCTTCAGGAGAATCAAATTACAAGCTAATATGGCAACATCGCAATTCAATTGCAGAGTTGAAAACAATTCAAAAAGTTCCTAAAGTTTTAGGCCAGTTTGTCTGAATATTTAAAATTAAGTTCCTCTTATGTAAACACTAAAGAGTTTAAAATTTCCTTTCGGTATATCTTAGTCTTCAAGTTACTAACTTTAAAAATCTAGAAAAAATAGCTATGAAATTCTAAAGGTATATTTGACGTTTAAAAATTGTTGTTTATTTTCTAATCATCAATCATACAGACTAAATATTTAGTACGAAATTAGATTATTTCATTCTTAATATACTTCTTTAAAAAATCTTATATGATACATATACCCAGAATAGTGAACTTCAGAGGCTATTCCCGGAAAATTCAAGTTCATTTTAAAAAGTAAATGTATGGCATTTTAATCAAAATAGTTAGAAAATCAAAAGTTTCGAAGCGTTTTCCATGTAAAAGGTACAAGGGGATATTCTGGAACCTTTTTGTGTCTCATCCTTGGAATATGCTATTTAATTGAATTTTCGATGTTGAGTTGTCCTTTACACACACACACACACACACACACACACATGCACGCGCACAAAATGTTTCTGTATGCGCGGATCTTTTTATAACGTATTTTATTTCAGGGGACCTCAAAACGTATATTTACACTAAAATTTCGGTATCAACTTTTATGGTGGAGTTGCAATACCTTTATATATATAGAGGTATATATACCCACACATACAGGCTATTTCAAAACGACACCAAACGAAGATAGCAATCGATTAGCTTGCCCTTTGACTTGTCCAAAACTTGATGTCGCAACTCTCAAACTCTTCTATTTAAAGTTGTGTGTGTTTACAAATAGCACACATTTGGGATTAGGCAGCAAAGGTACAACGGTTGTCATACGCCACATAAATAACCTCAGAACGTGTTATATGAAACACACAACAAAACCCACATGCTACGTTTTCCATTACTAAAGTGACCAGTACCGCGCCGGCGTGACTATCAAACCACCCCTGCACCACGCGATTGGGACCTTCGCTACCAACCGGCATCTCTCTTGGAGCGGTCCAGACACGTGCCATTTGGTTATGTACGACGCCAACTCCATGGTGATTTTATGCCAGTTTTTGTATGTGCCGAATTTAGAGCTGAAAATTATATTCACGTATCACGGACAGTATGACCAACAAGGCCCACTTCTTCGTTTGGTGTCGTTTTAAAACACCTTGTATATATAGACTGTAGAGAAAATAAAATTCCTGTACGACTATAATACTCTTTTAAGAGAACTTATTTTAGTACCTACTTCACGTTTGTGTACTGCAAGTTACATACAGACTAAGGCGTTTTGTGTAGCGTCAGTTAAAAGATATTCCAACCAGTGTTGACCACGTTTGTAAGAAACTATTTTAAGACCGAGTAGTGAATGTTTCATCTATAATCGATGCAAAGTTTGCCAAGCATTTCAGTCACGCTCAATTTAAATAGCAGAATTAAGTTTCTGGGAAATCGGTTGGTTTTCCAGGGAAATTAAATTTAGTAGTTGAACTCTTAAAAGCATGCAGTTGACCTACATACAGTTTCTTGTTGAGTAGTTTAATATAGTATAAACACCGTGTGACCCTGTTTATATAGAAATTACGCGTGCATTTGCTCCTGGCTTCCACACCGGATAATTATTTCCCCCAAGGATCCCTCACTAAGCTAGAAATATATGCTGTTCATATAATCCCAGTAACTCGACGTCATAATCCCGCATAAGCCAAGCAACATAGTAAACTGTTAAAAGAAGGTCTATTATGTGCTACCGTTGGTACTCTAAGTTCCGCGCCTGAATTGAACCAGAAAAAAAAATCTAATGTGTTCCATTCACTGATTTTCTCTACATCCCTGCAACAAATTATTGTTAAAAAGCTTATGCTTCTATTTACTTCATGCTAATCGAAAAAAAAATACCAGAAATAGTCTTATTACTTGCTTCCTTGTAAGTATAAGTGAAATAAGGGAGTACCATAGGTTAAATTGATAGTCAAAAGCTAGTTGCTATGTGACTAAACTTCCTTTGTTTGTATGGACAGGAGTTGACAAATTCCTGTATGAGAAAAATATAAGTTTTTTAAAGCTGAAGCAAAAACCAAGCACTACAAAATGTGTATAACGTAAATTGTGTGTTTTAATGTGCTCTACATTTTTGTATGGTAAGTGTTTGTCCATCTTTTACGATTTAGCAGTTATGCAAAATTCCGTAAAATTCATCCAGAATAAAGTAGTCTTTAGAGGCTATTCCCAGAAAATTCAAGCTATACATTTTATTTGTCAGGTAAATAGCTTTAATATACGATATTTTAATCAAAATCGTTAATAATTTTTGATAAAATCAAAATTTTAGAACATTTTTCCATGTAAAGGGTAGTTGGGGGTGGGAGAATTTTCTTGAAAATCGTGTCGCATCCTTGCAAGATACCAAACTTAAATACCAAGTTTGGTATGTAACGGTCTTTTCGTTTTTGAGCTATGCTGCCCTCAGACACACAGGACCTTTTTCCAAAAATGCTTTTTAATTCCCAAAACATGAATTTCCGATGAAATCTCGGTATCGAATTTTCGGGTGGAATGTAATACCTTCTCTATACGCATAGTACGTGTAGGGAAAGTAATAAAAGGAATAATAGATACTATTTCAACAGTGCAAAAATAGCTTTTACTTTCACTACCACGTATGTACAGTGTACATGGTAGGTATTGCATTCCACCCAAAAGTCTGTTAAGTACTAAATGCGGTAAGTATTTCATTATCTTACAAGTATCTTTGAAGGATACGACACAAGATTTTCAGGAAAATTCGCCCACCCCAAACTGCTCTTTACATGGAACAATTTTTGAAATGTTCTCAAATGCTTCTAACGATTTTTATTAAAATGCCGCAAATTAAAGATATTACGTGACAAATAAAATGTATATCTTGAAATTTCTGGGAATAGCTGAAACCCACTTCATTCTGGACGACTTTTGCATAATTGTTAAATGGTATAGATAAACCTTACTACACAGATATGTAGAGCTCAGTTATGTAATTTATGTAATATATTTTTACTTTCTCTATACGTGCTATGTACATAGTGTATAGAGAAGGTACAGAGATTTCACCAGAAATACATGTTTTAGGGTCCCCTATATCAAAAAAAGCATTTTCAGAAAAAAGTCCGTGTGTGCGTGTCCGTGTGTCTGTGAACACGATAACTCAAAAACGAAAAGTAGGTAAAATACCAAACTTGGTATTTAAGTTAAGTATCTTCCAGGGATGCGACATGAAGATTTTGAGAAAAATCCGCCTACCCCAAACTACCCTTTACATGGAATTTTTTTTCGAAAATTTTGATTTTCTAAAAAATAGCTCTAACGATTTTGATTAAAATATCGTATATTAAACATATTTACCTAACAAATAAAATGTATATTTTGAATTTTCTGGGAGTAGCCTCTGAAAACTACTTTATTCTGGATGAAATTTACGGAATTTTGAATAACTGCTAAACCGTAAGACTTAGATAAAAACTTATTTCACAAAAAATGTAGAGCACGTTAAAACGCACAATTTATGTTATATGCATTTTTTTTCGTGGAGTTGATTGTTTTTTAGATATTCCTTGTTTTTGTTTTCAGCCATTAAGATCTTACTTTTCTCATACAGGAATTGATCAACTCCTGTCCATACAAGCAAAGGAACTTCAGTCAAATAGCAACCAGCTCTTAACTCTCACTTTAACCTATGGCACTCCCATATTTCGCTTCTACGCACAAGGAAGCAAGTAATAAGACTATTTCTGCTAATTTTTTCTCGATTAGCATAAAGTAAACAGAGGCAAAAGCTTTTTATCAATAATTTGTTGCAGAGCTGTAGAGAAAGTCATGTGAATGGAACACATCAGATTTTTGTTGTTTATGGAGTTAATATTTCCGAGATATTTTTAGTTGTTGGCTTTAAAATTACCAATACTTAGTATTTTATCAAATTCTAAGTCATTTTTCACTTTTTTCGTCCTGGTCATGCAAGAAAAGGGGATTTTCATTGCATCATATAGTGAGCAGCTTATAAAAGATTTGACTATCACTTCAGTCTAGTGTATCCCCCGTATTGTCGGTTTACCTAGGAGGAACCAAGACGTAATAAGACCATTGCTGCTAATGTTTATTTCGATTAGCGCGAAGTAGATAGAAGAATAGCCTTTGTAAGAAAAAAATTGTTCCAGAATAGGTTGAGAGATTTGTGTAATGGAACACAATAGTTACATAAATTTTGTATTTAAAGTTTTACGCTGAAATACTTTTTATGAACCTTTGTGTTCCGAAGTGAATTAAAGAGGACTGTGTGTGTGTGTGTGTGTGTGTGTGTGTGTGTGTGTGTGTGTGTGTGTGTGTGTGTGTGTGTGTGTGTGTGTGTGTGTGTGTGTGTGTGTGTACAACATAAAAGTTCAATATGTATATTTTATTTAAATGCAATGCGGTAGAACACCTTGGGAAAGAAAAAACGGATCACATTATTTCCTCCACCAGGTACATCGATATCTTTATGTTGTATATTCTCTGTCCTTATATTTTTGCTTAGGAATAATTTCAAATTAAGCAATAAAAGTACTTAGCTACATGTGGAAACACCATTCAAATGTTTATTCGAAGTAACAAACTCTTGCAGTAGTAAATTTAAAAATCTGATGTGTTCCATTCACATGACTTTCTCTACATCTCTACAACAAATTTTTGTTAAAAAGCTTTGCTTCTATTTACTTCATGCTAATTTAGAAAAAAAAAATAGCAGAAATAGTCTTATTACTTGTTACCTTTAAGTAGAAGCGATATAAGGGAATATGATAGGTAAAGGTGATAATCAAAAGCTGGTTGTTATGTGATTGAAGTTCCGTTGTTTGTATGGACAGGAGTTCACAAAGTCCTGTGTGAGAAAAGTTAGGTTTTTCAAAGCTGAAACCAAAAACAAGGAATATCTCAAAAACGATTAGTTCCACGAAAAAAATGTATAGGACATAAAAGGTGTGTTTTAATATGCTCTACATTTTCTGTATGGTAAGTTTTTGTCCATCTCTTACGGTTTAGCAGTTATGCCAAATTCCGTAAAGTTCGTCCAGAATAAAGTAGTCTTCAGAGGCTATTCCCAGAAAATTCGAGATATACATTTGATTTGTCAGGTAAGTATCAAAATCGTTAGCCATTTTTAAGAAAATCAAAATTTTCGAAGTTTGGGGTGGGGGATTTTTCTCAAAATTTTCGTGTCGCATCTCTGGAATATAGTAAAACTGAAATACTAAGTTTGGTATTCTACTGACTTTTCGTTTTTGAGTTATCGTGTTCACGGACACACGGATATTTTTTTTTGTAGTGCTCTGGCACCGCAGGCGATGACACGGATGATACTTGAAGATGGAGCCCCGGTGGAATGAGATGGCGGGGGAAACCGGAGAACCCGGAGAAAACCCGCCCCTGCGCCGCTTTGTCCACCACAAATATCACATGCGGTCGTTTGGTATCGAACCCGGACCGTCTAGGTGAGAGGCGAGTGGTCTGACCACTCGGCCACGGCGCGGCCACACACATGGACACACTGACACACGGACACACACACGGACCTTTTTGTGAAAATACTTTTTATGGATACAGGGGACCCTAAAACATATATTTCCGGTGAAATCTCGGTATCGAATTTTTGGGTGGAATGGGTTTCCTTCTCTATACACTGTGTACATAGTACGTATAGATAAAGTAAAAATTACAACTTTTCAGGCAGATTTGAAATTGCTGGTCATCAATTAACACCAAACTTGAAAAAATAGTATTTTGCAACTTGGAATATTTCGAAAGCAGCTAACACTACGAAAGATTTTGATTGTGAATTTTACTAAGTTCTACATTTCTCCATCAAAAAGCTGATGTGTTCATTCACATGACTTTCTGTGTATCACTGCAACAAATTATTCTATTTACTTCATCTAATGGAGCAAAAATTAGCAGAAATAGTGTTATTACTTGCTTCCTTGTTAGTAGAAGCGAAATAAGGGGATACCATGGGTTAAAATGATAGTCAAAAGCTGGTTGCTCTGCGACTGGCCTTCTTTTGTTTGTATGGACACGAGTTCACAAAGTCCTGTATGAGAAAAGTATAAGTCTTTATAGCTGAAAAAAAAAACAAGAAATATCTCAAAAACATTCAACTTCACGAAAAAAATGAAAATAACGTAAATTGTGTGGTTTAAGGTATTCTACATTTGTTATGTGGCAAGTTTTTGTCCATCTCTTACGGTTTAGCAGTTATGCAAAATTCCGTAAAATTGACCGAGAATAAAGTAGTCTTCAGAGGCTATTCCCAGAAAATTCAAAATATGCATTTTGTCATATAAATATCTTTAATATACGATATTTTAATCAAGATCGTTGGAGCCATTTTTTAGAAAATCAAATTTTTCGAAAAAAGTTCCATGTAAAGGGAGTTTGGGGTGGGGAGGTTTTTTTCTCAAAATCTTCGTGTTGCATCCCTGGAAGATGCCAAACTTTAAATACCAAGTTTGGTATTTTACCGACTTTTCGTTTTTGAGTTATCGTGTTCACTGACACACACACACACACACACACACACACACACACACACACACACGGACCTTTGTCTGAAAATAGTTTTTTTTTGGATACGGGGGACCCTAAAACATATATTTCCGGTGAAATCTCGGTATCGAATTTTTTGGTGCACTGCAATACCTTTTCTATACACTATATACATAGCATGTATAGAGAAAGTAAAAATGTGTATTTATCTCCCATTATTTCCTAGTACGTGTACAAAGTTCTGTTAATATTAACAAACTATTTGCAAAAAACTAAATATTTACATTTATTTCTTAATTCACTTTATGAAATATTGTTTAATTCAAATGGTTGGTTAAATTAAATATAGACAATATCTAGACGTTTAATTGTCGTTGGGATTTTTTAAATATCTCTTGTTAGAACTTGTTTTTATCAGTGAAATGTTACTCAAATTAGCCCGTGATCCATGGTGCTTTAAAGTTACCCGACATGTCTTCTCATAAATATCGGAAAACACCTTATATGAGTAACGCGCTCTAACCGAGATGCGAACTCTGGACCTGTTGAGTGTGCAGGCAGGCTTTCTCGCAATCTTGGAAGATGCTGAACTTAAATTGGTCCTTATTGGCTCCTAATTTCTGAATTATGCTTTACGCACACAGCTTTTTTCCAAATAGTTTCTGTTGGGCGGACCTCAAAACGTGTATTTCTACTCTTTCATATCCTAGATAGGTTATATAATATATAGTAATATGCTCTATAATACTTTCCGAGATAAGACAACAATAAAAACAAATGGTAGATTGCTCAGGGGTAGCCCCAAAGGTCACGGGATCAATTTTCGTTTATCGGCAATTTTGAGAATATTTTTGGTTTATTTTTTTTTTTTTTCAGACTTTCCTCAGATACTAAGTTAGTACGATGTGGCATGCAAACTCAAAGTTCCACCTTTAAATAAAGAGAAAGGAAACTGAGATAAAATCTCAACAGGAAAGCGAAAAAACTGAAATAAAACAGAACAGGAAGGCGACTACGCAACTTAAGACCATTTGTGCATCACAATCACAACGTGTACACTTATAACAGTAGCCATTAGTTTCTGAATCCAAAAGTCTAAATTGCACTGAAACTCACTATCAACAATAGCAGATGTTGCAGAAAGACAACTAAAGGCAGCTGCTGGTTTACAATAAATATGTGCTAATCGTCGTAATAACACCTAGAAGTTAAAGCGACAATAAAGCAGCTAATAATTTCCATTGATATTTGTCACCGATATTGCCATAAGAACTTTGTCAAGCTGGATCATTTTCAGTGAGTCTTTGCTAAATGCATCGAACATGTGAGAGCAAAACAATTGTTTATTGCCATTGGGTTAAATCAACAAAATGTCGGGCAAGGTTACACAGTTTTGATAATGGTTGTTACACGGTATACTGAAGCCAACACAAAACAACATCGATGTGTACAACGTTATTTGTGTTTCATTTGTAATGTTGTTTTGATTTGACTAGTAAACGACAGCACCAGAATGACATCAATTAACTGTTTAATATTTCAAAAGTGCTCTAACCGTTTTCATTAACAATTGAAGACATTAACTTACAAGGGGATCATTTACAAATTACAAATGATCCACTAGTTATATTTAATTCCTTGTGTTCGAGGACTGAAAAAGTATTAAAACAAGTTCCCTACTTAATATATAGTATTGCACTTCACCCAAAAATTGGATGGCGATATTTCACCGGAAATGTATGTTTTAGGGCCCCATGTGTCCAAAAAATAGTGTTAGAAAAAGGTCCATGTGTGTGTCCGCGTGTCTTTAAAATCGATAACTCAAAATCGATAACTCAATCGATAAACTACTAAAAGTTGGTATTTAATTTTAAACTTCCAGGGATGTGATAACGAAGATTTTTTTAGGAAAATCCCTTTACATGGAAAAAGTTATGTAAATTTTGATTTCCTCAAAAAAAAAGGCTAACGATTTCGATTAAAATGCCATATAGTCAAGATATTTACATGACAAAGTGTATGTATATGTTAAACTTTCTGGGAATAGCCTCCGAGACCTGTTCATTCTGGATGAGTTTTGCATAACTGGTAAACTCTAAGAGATAGACAAAAACTTACTACTCAAAAAATGCAGCTCGTTAAAATACATGTACTTTTTCATGGAGTTGGCCATTCCGAAATACTCCTTGTTATTGGTTTAAGTTTTAAGATACTTAAACTTTTATCATACGGAAATTATTTACACGAATGTGCAGCAATGTCTAGTTATTTTTATCAAATAACTAAATTTTAATTCCTGGAACCAAAAATAAAATTTCCAAATGTATGCACACATTGACTCAAAGTATTCGTATGCGGTTTAAAAGGCTTCTGCAGCCACATTAATGCAGACCTTAAGCAGACTCCCATTTTTAATATGCAGAGATTGCCAATAATACAGTTCACGTAGTCTGGGATTTTTTAAGATCTTTTATTTCATCACTAATGTTTTTTTTTTTTTTTTTTTACTTTCTCTATACGCACTATGTTTATATTGTATAGAGAAGGTAATTCGATACCGATATTTCAACGGAAATACATGTTTTGAGACTCCGTGAATCCAAAAAAAAAAAGCATTTGTAGAAAAATGTCCGTGTGTGTGTCTGTCTGTGTGTGTGTCTGTGGACAGCATAGCTCAAAAACGAAAACACCGTTGAATACCAAATTTGGTATTTAAGTTTGGTATCTTCCGAGGATGCGACACGAAGATTTTCAAGAAAATCCCCCCACCCCGAACTACCCTTTACATGGAACTTTTTTTTGAAAATTTTTATTTTCTTAAAAATGGCTCTAACAATTTTGATTAAAATATCGTATATTAAAGATATCACCTGACAAACAAAATATATATCTTGAATTTTCTGGGAATAGCCTCTGAAGACTACTTTATTCTGGATGAATTTTACGAAATTTTGCATCACTGCTAAACCGTAAGAGTTGGACAAAAACTTACCACACAAAAATATATAGAACACGTTAAAACACACAATTTATATTATATACATTTTTTAGATATTCCTTATTTTTGGTTTCAGCTTTGAAAAACATACTTTTCTCATACAGAAATTTGTCAACTCCTGCCCATACAAACAAAGGAACTTCAGTCACATAGCAACCAACTTTTGACTACCATTTTAACCTATGGTACTCCCTTATTGCGCTTCTCGTACTTACAAGGAAGCAAGTAATAAAGACTATTTCTGCTATTTTTTTCTCAATTAACATGAAGTAAATAGATGGACAATCTTTCTAACAATTTGTTGTAGAGATGTAGAGATAGTCATGTGAATGGAACACATCAGATTTTTTTAATTGCACTCCGATTTCTCAATATTATGTGTGGTAATTAAAAAATTATTTTACATATGCTTTGTTAGTTATGTCTGGGCGTTGGAGTGTGAGACTTTCTAATGGTGATTTCTATGGTCATTGATTCTGTCACTATAGGTGCGTATGGTGCCGGCGATGAGCCCCCACGCATAGATACGTCAATGGAAATTTGGTATTTAACCTTCACGCACGAACACAAACACACACAGCTTATCAGCGCAAAACCGCGAAGTAAAGAAATGCAGAGAGCAAGATTAAGCAGTGGTCCTTCTCTGCCCCTTTGAAAATCAGTTAAGCGGCAACTTCTTTTGCATTTGTGTATGCGGGCAACATAAATCTGGGAAAAAAGTCCTGATATATTCTTAAGAAAGATTGTTCTTTTATCCACAACATGCTAATCAAGACAAACATAACTAGAAATGTGTAATATTTACTTCCCCTTAAACTTAAGTAATATACTAAGCTAAAGCGACAGTCAAGTGTTTTAAAGGATGTCGCTATGCGATTTACATTGACATTCAGTTCTCTCCCCATGGCCAGGAATAAAACAAAAAGAATATATGAAACTTCTCGTGTGAGGAAAGTTTAAATAGGTATTTTAAAATTGAAACAAATGAAAGGGAATATCTCGAAAATGGCTAATTCTACAAAAAAATCTGTAATGATATAAATTTTGTATTTTAACAAGATTTACATTTTTTTTTTTTTTTGTAGTAAGTTTTTGTTCCATCACGTAGAGTATACTAATGACACAAAAGTCGTTCCGAATGAAGAGAATTCTGGGGCTAATCCCAATATATTCAAGATATACATTTTTATTTGCTATGTAAATAACTTTTATATACGAAATTTTAAGGAAAATGTTAGTGCCATTTTATTTTAGAAAATCGAACGTTTCGAAAAAATCTTCCATATATAGTTTAGAGTGGGGGGGATTTTCCTGAAAAGCTTTGTGTCGCATCCTTGGAAGATATTGAATTAAATACCAACTTTGGTCTTTAACTGATCTTTCGTTTTTTACTTTCTCCATACGCACTATGTACATGGTGTATAGAGAAAGTATTGCACTCCACCAAAAATTCGATACCGAGATTTCACCGGAAATATGTTTTAGGGTCTCCAATATCCAAAAAAAGCATTTTCACAAAAAGGTCCGTGTGTATGTGTGTGTTCATGTGTCTGTGAACACGATAACTCAAAAACGAAAAGTCGGTAAAATACCAAACTTGGTATTTAAGTTTAGTATCTTCCAGGGATGCGACACGAAGATTTTGAGAAAAATCCCCCCACCCCAACTACCCTTTACATGGAACTTTTTTCGAAAATTTTGATTTTCTCAAAAATGGCTCTAACGATTTTGATTAAAATTTCTGATATTACACATATTTACCTGACAAATGAAATGTATATCTTGAATTTTCTGGGAATATCCTCTGAAGAGTAGTTTATTCTGGATGAATTTTACTAAATTTTGAATAACTGCTAAACCGTAAGAGATGGACAAAAACTTGCTACACAAAAAATGTAGAGCACATTAAAACACACAATTTATGTTATATACATTTTTTTCGTGGAGTTCGTCGTTTTTGTGACTCTTTATTTTTGGTTTCTGCTATGAAAAACGTATACTTTTCTCATACTGGAACTTGTCAACTCCTATCCATACAAACAAATGAACTTCATTGACATGGCAACCTGCTTTTGACTATCACTTTAACCTATGGTTGTCCCTTATTTGGCTTCTACTTACAAGGATGCGAGTAATAAGACTATTTCTGCTAATCTTTTCTGATTAGCATAAAGTAAATAGAAGTATAAGCTTTTTAAGAATTATTTGTTGCAGGGATATGGAGAAAGTCATGTGAATGGTACACATCAGATTTTTTCTGCACACACACCCGCAGACTTTTGGATTCAACACGGATTTCCGGTGAAATCTCGGTATCGAATTTGTGGGTGGAACACAATATGCATCCTCTACCTACTGTGTATATTGTACATACGAGCTAGAGAAAGTAAAATCCCATGTTTGGTTCATGTGATACATACATAAGTAATAGACAAAGGAGCTATGCGCACACGTGCAAAGACAAAATAGAAACAGCACACCCACAGTTTTATTAATAATCCAACACCCGAGGAAGTAATGCATACAATCTCTTAATTGAAATATTCAGGTCTCTGGGTTAATTTTCTGAAGCAAAAGAAAATGAAGTGTTTTATCTTGGAAAAGCAGCGATACACCATTGTGGTGTTAATTTGTTCTCATTTGTGCGTTATGAGCTGATTTTATTGCGTGTTTGTATCGCTCGACACATATTTTTGTTGCGTGTGTTGACGATTCTAGCAGCACGCGAGGAAATTAACGGAAGTTGATTGTGGTGTGGGTGACAGGCATAGCGGTATATACTCACCTGCTTGGAATTTCACTATCGCTGACTCACGCTTACCAACATACAAGTATCAAATTCCTCTGGAGATCGCTTGCAAGATAAAACAAATCATATTTAACTTTTTTTTTCTCGAAATGTTAGGAAACAAAAGCAATATAATTAGTATTTTCTCTACTTCGTCTAGTACCTAAGTAGAGGAGTATTACTTTTTACTAAAAAATTCACCACTGCGATTTCACCGAAAATGCTTGTTTTGAGGACTCCTGAGTGAAACTCTTTTTACATTTTCTATCGCATGTACCTATACAACGTACATAGTAAATAAGGTATTGTATTCCATCCAAAAATTTCATAGCGAAATATGTTTTGGGACGCCCTGAATAAAAAAAAATTGAAAAAGGTATGTGTGTGTGCGCGTGTGTGTGAAACTCAAAAACGAAAAGTCCGTTAAACCTACAAGAATGCCACATTTTGCCACCTTGGATAGTCTAGGGATAGCGTGTCTGCCTCACATTCAACAGGTCGCAGGTTCGAATTTCGCTTCGAGTTACCCGGATAAGGTTTTTTCTAGGGTTTTCCCCTTACCTTGAGAAGACAAATGTCGAGTAACTTATAGCTCCATGGATTCCCAGATCATTTCAGCAATGTAATTCATCGTCCGATATGATCAACCAGGTTAAAGGACGTTAAGCTAGCAAAAAAAAAAAAAAAAAAAAAAAAAAATGCCACACGAGATTTTCAAGGAATTCCTCCCATCCCTCCTTTACATTGAAAAAATGTCAACATTTTTTATGTTCTCAAAAATTGCTCTCATGATTTTGATTAAATTGATAATAAAGTTTGATTAAAGTGATATCAAATATGTTAAATTGATTAAATTGCATAAAAGCTTTGCAGGCTATAAATCGTTTCATAAATTTTATTATGTACCTAAATATATTACGTAATAAAGTTTTTCCTTGCGCCTCAAAATTTGAGAAAATTTGTTGGCATTTTCTGGATTGAAATTTTGAACCGCACACAAAGTTAGAAATTTTAATATTTAAAATTAACCTTTCTTCATAAAAAATACATTTTTTGTACAATTGGTTACGATTTTTTATCCTTTGTAATATTACAATAGATATTTTTGCACATTTTGGAACATTCTATAAATACTCGGACGCATGGAACATTTTGAAAGTGTGAAAAAGTTATTTTGATAAAAACACTGTTTAATGAAATAGTATGCTGGGAAGCAGGCGTATTGCACGACCTTAAAATGCTTGTAGAGGCCGAAGCAAGGGGAAGACAGCTAGATGTTGATTCTCTATAGTCGCCCAAAGGTTCCAACTAATTTTAATAAAAATTATTTTTATTTTCTGACCGATATTAGTCAAAATTTCACTACCAGTGTTCCTTAAAACTTTGGTGTAATGGTTACCATGCTAACTTCATACACCCAAGGTCAGGGGTTCAATTCCGACGGAGGACGATGGATTTTTTCGGGTGTAAAAATCCTTCGGAAGGGAAGTAATACCGTTGGTGCCGTGTTGTAGATTTACGGCACGTAAAAGAACCTCAAGCCTGATAGAGAGGCCTCTGAGCAAAATTAAGCTGTCTTTCACGCCCAGTTACAATGGGACGCTGAGAACCGCAGCAGGTAAAGAACGCCCATAAATAGCACGCCATTTATTTATTTGTTAAGAGAAACGGGCAATTTTTTTTTTTCCTGATCCTGTCCTACATGCTTGAAGTGACGAGGTGATGTTCCCAATCGCAAATGGAATTGTATAAAGCTTCATGCATCAATAGAGATTGTATAATTTATGAAAGGAGTAATCCAAGTAGAAGGGGTAGGAATGCTCTACCCACCCCTACCCCTTCCGGAAACCCAGTGAGGCACGCCGCTGTTAAATCAAATAATCAATGAAGCGTTGTCCTAACTTCCACGCTCCCTTGGAAACAAAAAATGACCTAGTGAAAGTGTTTTGTCTTTTTGAGGCATTCCATGTTCAGATAGCGTGACTGTACAGCGGAACCGTGACCTTCGTGATTCATTTGGCACATTCCCTTATTCGATTCTTTCTTCGTGCACGGGCTCTGAGAAATGTTGGCACAGTTAATTATTATCAATTGAAGTACTTTCTCTTTTGTCTGATAAAGGGTGTAATAAATTGGTGTTATTTTATTATACGTTCACTCCCACATTTCCCTAAAATATATTAAGGGTACTAGGCACTCTGAAATTTTAAAAAAATCTTATGTGTTCCATTCACATGTCTTTCTCTACATCTCTGCAACAAATTATTGTTAAATCAGAGTATCAGAGAAAAAGGTACACAAATTCACATGTTATATTATTTTTCTACTGAATGAAATAGGTTTTATAGACTCAACCACATAAGCTATTAATGCAAACAACCGCTTGAAATACTTGTCATGATTTATGGAATAATTCATACAAATTTCTGGAAAAACAATTGAATACTTTAAGAGCAGTGGTTTTTCAACTTACTTAAGATGTAATTTCCAATGTTTACACTACCGTGTCTCCTTAACATATATAATATGATAATACATCTCCTACCTGCCTTAGTTTTCTTCAAGTTGAAGTTTTAAAGCTATAATTTTGGAAATTTAATTCAGGAGCTAATATTAGTGGAGAAGCTAGGCATTATGGACTGGAGAGTGAGAGGTTTACCTTCGAGTATCTTGTAGATTAACTCTATACGGAGCATGAATCAAAATATCTACCACCTTAAATCTGCTAAAATAGTTTTAATTTCTCCAGCTCCGTATGTGCAATGTACATAATGAATAGAGAAGGTGTATTCCACTCAAAAATTCGATACCGAGATTTCATCGAAAACACACATTTTAGGACCCCCTGAATAAAAAAAAAAAACATTTTCAGACAAAAAGATCCGCGTGTGTGTGTGTTTGTGTGTGTGTATGTGTGTGTGTGTCTGTGGACATCATAGCTCAAAAACAAAAAGACGGTTAAATACCAAAATTGGTATTTGCTTTGGTATCTTCCAAGGATGCACCACTAAGGTTTTTAAGAAAATCCCCCCACCTCAAACTACCCTTTACATGGAAAAATGTTCGAAAATGTTTTTCTCCTTAAAAATGGCTCTAGCGATTTTGATTAAAATACCGCATATTAAAGCCATTTCCATCAAATAAAATGTATATCTTGACTTTTCTGGAAATAGCAGTCTGAAGACCTGTTGATTCTGGATGAGTTTTGCTGAATTTTGCATAACTAGTAAACCGTAAGAGATAGACCAAAACTTACTACACAAAAATGCATATCTCGTTAAAATACACCATTTATGCCATATACATTTTTTTCGTGGAGTTTGCCGTTTTCGAGATATTCCTTGTTATTAGTTTTAATTTAAAGTGCTAATACTTTTCTCACACTGGAAGGTCCGTTTTTCTTTTATTCTACTCCTAGCCATGCAAAGAAGCGATTTGTAATATAATCGCATAACGACAGCTTTTAAAACATTTGACTGTCACTTTAGCATAGCGCATTCCTTTAGTTCCCTTCTGCTTATAAGGAACTAAGTAATAAGAACATTCTGCCAATGTTTATCTCGATTAGCATTGTGTAAAAAGAAGAATAATCTTTTGTAAGAAGTTGGTTTGTAGAGGAAGTAAGAAAGTCATGTGAGTGTAACACATTATATTTTCATAATTAATGGAGTCGTCAGCGTGTACTCCGATGCTGGCCTTTATTTAGTTGAAACAAACAACAGGTCTATTATGTTTAGTCCTTGCATGGATCCAGCAGTAGCATTTACAACACAAATAACAAAAACCAGCACGCCTCCACAGTTCCACCCTGCGTCGGTAGCCAGAGTCTACACATATAATAAATTAGATTGGTAAAGTGGGGAATAATTTTAGCTCAGCCTGAGGAACCATCAGTAACGATTCCATTCCTTTAGCTTAATAGCTTACACAGAAACGTGCATTTAAATAAGTGATTATTACTTTCTCTACACATACTGTGTACATGGTGTGTAGAGAAGGTATTGTATTGCACCAAAAATACGATACCGAGATTTCACAGGAAATACATGTTTTGGGGCAGTGTGTGTGTGTGTGTGTGTGTGTGTGTGTGTGTGTGTGTGTGTGTGTGTGTCTGTGGACAGCATATCTCACAAACGAAAATACCGTTAAATACCAAACTCGCTATTTAAGTTCAGTATCTTCTAAGGATGCAACACGAAGATTTTCAAATAAATCCCCCACCCCCAAACTACCTTTACCTGGAAAAATTTTAGAACATTTTGATTTTTTCAAAAATGGCTCTAATTATTTTGTTTAAAATATAGCATATTAAAGATATTACATGACAAAATTATATCTTGAGTTTTGTAGGAACAGCTTCTGAACACATCTTTATTCTAGATGAATTTTGCTAAATTTTGCATAATTGGTAAACCGTAAGAGATAGACAAAAACTTTGTATACTAAAAACTTGTACCGCTCGTTAAAACACACGATTTATGTTATAAACATTTTTTTCGTGGAGTTGATCTTTTTGAGATATTCCTTATTCAGCTTTAAAATACTTATACTTTTCTCATACGGAACTTTGTCTGGCCATACAAACAAAGGCACTTAAATCACATGGCAGACAGACACGCACACGGACATTTTTAAAAAATGCTTTTGTTTTTATTCAGGGTGTCTCAAAACATGTATATCCGGTGAAATCTCGGTATCGAATTTTGGGTGCATTACAATACCTTCTCTATACACTATGTATATAGTACGTGTAGAGAAAGTAAAAATCAATGCCATATCCGAGATTTGAACCACGGATCTCCCAGCTGAGCTACCATGAAAACATAGAATTCAAGCCTCCTCGAGTTTTCCCTGGTAAACCACAAGGATATATCAAATTATTTTAAAAGAATATTCCTCATAGATTGACCTAATAGTAGGTTAAACTATTACACCCACGGCATTTTTTTTAGAACTTCAATTGACTTGTGAAACAACATTATTGTAGGTTTTAGAACATTAGGATTATCATTTTATATCATTAACCACTCGCACATTCACACTTCCAGACTCTGGTTAAAGAAAAATTCCCCGCCCCAACCGGGAATCGAACCCTAGGCCCCTATGTGAGAAGTCAGCTCGCTGACCTCTGGACCTCGGAGGCAGTCATACTTGACATTGTGAGTGGCAGAAAAAGTAAAAAGGGGGCGAACGCTAATTGATACCATTTTTCTAGTACGGGAAGAACTAAAGCTCATAATGTAGGAAATAAAAATTGTTTTGTGCCAATCCTTTAAATTTCTATTGTTAATTCTCTTTAATGGAGGGAATTTTCAGGTGGTGCAGTATACGCAGGTTAAAGTAGTTGCAGAATTGTTCAATTTAAAAACTGTCGGTTTGTGGTGGTCTGTCTGTAGCACCCAAAATGTTCCGTTAATTTGGGAACACTGTGGTCATCTTACGGCAAGTTCTGTAGCCGGTCAACCGCACGATAATCTGTTTTTCTACCACATGCCATTGTAACAATTATCTCTGGTTTACGAGTAACGGCATCTAAAGCAACGCTGTTGCTTTTCACCGTCGCCAATGCTCAAGAGCGGAAACCTAGTTTGATGAAATAAATGAAAGAATGAAGTCCAACGCTTCTGCACATTTCCGGTAGAGCGCACTGTGGTGCCACAAGGAGATTGGTTCATTTCCTTGCCATTTCCCGCGCAAGCAAGCAAAATGCTTTACATT
Organism: Hymenopus coronatus; assembly: GCA_030762935.1. Classification (NCBI taxonomy): domain Eukaryota; kingdom Metazoa; phylum Arthropoda; class Insecta; order Mantodea; family Hymenopodidae; genus Hymenopus; species Hymenopus coronatus. The sequence continues at coordinate 42,846,738 of CM060882.1, read as the reverse complement.
GTTACTGCAATAATGCATCTTTTGTGTTGGAAAACAAACAAATGGAGCAGCTGAGTAATTTTTATTTCAGTGTCTCGTTAGAAAATTAGCATGTTAGTTTGCTGACTGTAAAATTCAAACAGCAACGCCTTGCTTGCCCTAAATAAGGACGTTCTAAGCTTTATTTGGTTTTGTGCACTCGTGTGTGGAAAATAAGAGTGAGTGCATTTTTATGACTTTCAAAGCATTTTCTGCTTACAGTGCTCTGGAGTGAAACACTCCTGTAAATACAAAGAAACTCCTTCAGTTCTATTTGGCGAGATAAACATGGCTTTAACTAATTTAAGTATTTTTCATATTCACATTTTAAGAAAACAAATCTAATATGTTTCATTCACATTACTTTCTCTGTTCAGCAACAAATTATTCTTCAAACCCGTATTCTTTTCAACTTGGAAGGTGCTAATGGAGATACATTATCAGAAATGGTTATATTACTTAGTTCCTTCTAACCAGAAGGGCAATAACTGAATAGCCAGTTGCATATGATGTGAATAACACTTGAGTGACATTTAGAAAATCTAAGTACTGGAAATGTTTAAACCAATAACAAGGAATAATTCCGAAATGGTTAATTCTATTAAAAAAAAAAAAAAAAAAAAAAGGAAGTTACGTGGCATAAATTGTTTGTTTTAAAGAGAGCATTTTGTTTTATTTATTTAAATTTTTGTCTCTCTTACGGTTTACCAGCTATGCGAAACTCATTCGGAATGAAGAGGTCTTCAGTGGCCATTCTCAACAAATTCAAGATTTACATTTTATTTGGGCTGTGAGTATCTTTAATATAAGATATTTTAATTCAAATTGTTGCAGCCATTTATGAGGGCATAGATTTTTTCGAAAACTTTTTCATTTAAAGGTGAGTTTGTGTTGGGGGTTTTTCCTGATAATCTTCGAGTCTTATCCTTGTAAGATACTAAGCGTGCCAAGTTTAATACATAACACAGTTTTGTATTTGAGTATGCTACACACACGCGCGCGCAGGGCCTTTTTCTAATTTTATTTGATTCAGGGATCCTCCAATGAAATCTCGGTATCCAAATTTTGGGTAGATACAATACTTTTTCTGCATACTATGTACGTACATAGTACTTGGTTGAGAAGCTAATATACATATTTAATACATGGGTTGATTTTTTTTTTTTTTTATGTGATTAGTGGCTACATTGCTGACACATTGCGCTGAATCGGAGACAGAGGAAATAATTTATACGAGAGGTTAGTTACTTAGTTACATTCCCCCTCCCTTCCATGCCAGCGTGACAATAATAATAATAATAATTAATAATGCAGTTTTGAACAAGCGTTCCTGGAATAATCGCTTTCAAAGCCCGATCCGAATAGCTGGTTAAAAATTAAATGTACTAGAGGTCTCATATGCATTGTTATGTTGCATTGCGTTTTAAATATTGCGCATATTTATCATTATGTTCCATGTTAATGCAAATATATTTAAGAAAATGAAGTAGCATCACAAGATCAATAATGGGGGTATCATAGTACTAATAGTCAACAGCAAACTTAGATACTATTTAGGCATTGTAGGCTGTCGCAGTTCATTGACATGTGCCATATGAACAGCCTGATAAAAATCGTTAGAGCCATTTTTATTAAAATACCGTATATTTAAGATATTTTTATGATAACCGAAATGCATGTGTCTTGGATTTTTTGGGAATAGCCTCTGAAGACCTCTTCATTCTGGATGACTTCTGTACAACTGGCAAACCGTAAGGGATACCCAAAAATTCAATACAGAAAAATGTAGATCTCATTAAAACACACACTTTGTTATGTATATTTTTTTTTTAAGTTAACCGTTTTCAAGATATTCCAGATTAGTAGTTTAAAGTTTAGCCACTCAAACGGGAAGAGAGTTTTTGTTTACTCCTGGAAAGCAAAGAGATTGGAATTTCAACTGTTTCACATAGCGACCGCTTTTAAAGGATGAGATTAGGTATCGCTTTAACCTGTGTATTTTCTTATCTCCCTTCTACTTCAAGGAGCTAGTAATATGATAATTCTGTTTATGTTTATCTTGATTTCCATGATGTATATAATAGATTAATCTTTTAAATATAAGGTTTGTTTGCCGAACAGCTAGAGGATATGTGAATGGAACACCTTATACGTTTTCCCTCCTACTTATAAGGGGCCAAGTAATAAGGCCAATTTCTGCTAATGCTTATCTCTATTACATGATGTAGATACAAAAATAACCTTTATAACAATAATTTGTTACAGAGATGTAAAGAAAGTTGTGCGATTGTAACAACATTATCGTTCTCTTCAACTCCTATCGTTGTGCAGTTGTTTCTCGCGATTGCATGCAAAGGTTCTAAAATTCTAAGGCCTGCGTATTGGGTCCATTTTCTAAAACATTTGACTATCGATATTCTCTTTGTATGCATCACGAAATATGTAATGCCGCTGTCTGTAAATGTTTGTCTAAATTAAAATGATGTGGAGAAGAATATGATTTTGTGTACCAACCAATCAGCGTTAGAGGTTAGGGAAAGTAATGTCAGATGCATTCAGTAGTCTTCGTTGTTGGCATGAATACACTCGAAATGAAATGGTGGTGAGTAGATGAAGTCCTGTGAATGAAAACTCTCACATGTTTTGCAGTGTGTTACACCCCATAATTGTGGTTTTCATCATACAGAGTCCCTGACGTTTGCTTTTGCTTGCTAATAAATGCTATCTGCATTGCATTAGTGCCCGGATTTATTGAGTCTGAACATGTATGATTGTGGGTCAAGTGCATATCTTCATTTCCAGTGGAAACCACAGGGAGGTACTTGATTACAGACCAAATTGAGACCATATAACATATTGGAACAAAGGGTTAATAAATCGTTGTCGGGAAGCGAGCCCAGGACCCAGTCACCTGTCGCACAGAGCCAGACAATAGGGATGCAATAAATTGTCCCCTCCGTGCCAGGTCCCAAACCAACCTGTTCTTGATCCCGTGAGAAATGCGAAATCGATATCCGAAAACATACACGACATTTATAGTGCAGATATTGTGAAGCCAGTGTGCGTAATATACGTTCGGAAATTGGATGAAATCAATCTGCTTTCATTGCAGACGTGCGGCAGTGAAACTAATTTTAATATTTACTCATCAAAAATATTCTCGGTCGGAACTCTGGTTATAGGAGCAATGTGACACGAAGATCAAAAGTTCAGAAACTACGAAGGATGTATTAAACTAGGGTCCATTATGCATAAAATAACAACTACTAAATATTTAAGATAATTAATTTTTACTTTCTCTACTAATTAATATAAGTAGAATTATTCTTACAAAAGCTGATCCTTCTCTCTACTTCGTGCTAATCAAGATAACAAAATTTGTCGTATTAATTACTTCCTTATAAGTACAAGGGAAATAAAGGAGTATTCAGCTAATTCAAATCTTTTAAAAGCTATTGTTATTTGATTGAAACTCGTTTCTTTGCATGACCAGGAGTTGACAAATTACCATATGAAAAAAGTATTTTAAACTGAAGCCAATAGTAAGGAATATCTCGGAAGTGGTTACGTACACAAAACATATGTATGATATACATTGTATACTTTAACGAGATATCGTTTTTTATGTATCACATTTTTGTCTTACCTCTTACGTTTACCAATTATGGAAAATTTATCCAGAATGAGGAGGTCTTCAAAGGCTATTTCCAGAAAATTCAAAATAAACATTTTGTTTGCCATGAGATTACCTTTAATATACCGTATTTTAATTACAATCGTTAGAGCTATTTCTGAGAAAATCAAAATGCTCGGATATGTTTCCATTTAAAGGGTAATTTTGGGGTGGGGGGGATTCTCTTCAAAATCTCCGTGTCGCATCATTGGGAAACACCAAACCTAAATACCAAGTGTACTACTTTACCGATTTTTGCTTTCGCTACATGTACTATGTACTTACACAGTGTATACAGAAGGCATTGTAATGCACTCAAAAATGCGATGCCGAGATTTTTCCAGAAATATATGCTTTGTCGTTAAAACACAATTTCTATCATACACATTTTTTCATGGAATTGACAATTTTCCATATATTCCTTGTTATTTGTTTCAGTTTTAAAACACTTAAAATTTTTCTCCTACGGGATCTTGTCATCCCTGACCACGCAAAGAAAGAGATTTCAATTCCGTAGCAACCACATTTTAAAACATTTGACTGTCGATTTAGCCTAGTATATTCGCTTATTTCGCTTCTACTTATAAGGAATTAAGTAATAAGACCGTTTCTGCTAATACTGATCTCAATTAGCATGAAGTAGGTAGAAAAATAAGCTTATTAACAATAATTTGTTACAGAGTTGTGGAGAAAATCATGTGAATGGAACTCATCAGTTTTTTAAACCTGTTTTTTTTTTATACATGGAACTATAGAACGTGTCTTTCCGGTGAAATCCCGATATCGAATTTTTGAGTATGTATTATATAGAGAAAGTAAAAGATGGCTTTTTTTATACAGGTCAGACCAAAACGTGTATTTCCGGTGAAATCTCGGTATCAAAATTTTGGGTGAATTGCAATACCTTCTCTACCTCCTATGTGCAATTTACATACGTGCTAGATAAAGCAAAGATACCGAGAATTCTTCGGATATGCACGCTTTGAGATCCCCTGAATAGAAAAACGTCTGTGTGTGAGAACAGCATAACTCAAAACGAAAATATCTTCCATTCATGCGACATGAAGATTTTCGAGAAAGTTCCCCACCCCAAACTAGTTTTTACATTGAAAAATATTCGAAAATTTTGTTTTTCTCAACAACGGCTCAACGAATTAGATTAACATTTCACCATGTAAAAAAATTTCATACAGAAAGTATGTATTGAATCTTCTAAGAATAGCCTCTGAAGTCCTATTCATTCTGGATGCCTTTTGCATAACTGGTACACCGTAGACAAAAAATTACAGCACAATAAATGTAAATCTCTTTAAAACACACAAATTGCGTCATATACCTACATTCTTTTTCGTACAGTTGACCATTTTTGAGATATTTCTTTTTATTGGTTTCAGTTTTAAAATACTTAAACTTTTCTCTTACGGGAAGTTTTCGACTCCTGGCCATGCAAAGAAACGCATTTCAATCACATAGCAACCAGTTTTTAAAAGTTTTGACTTTCGCTTTAGCCTAGTGTACTCACTTATTTCCATTTTACTTACAAGGAAAAAAACGAATAAGACCATTTCTGCTAATGATTTGCTTGAAGTCGATGGAACAGTAAGTTTCTTTTAACAATAATTTGTTAAGAATGTGGAGAAACTAATGTGAACGGGGCCTATCAAATTTATAAAATTCAGGTGTCCTCTGAACATGTTTTTCCAGTGAAATTTTGGTATCGATTTTCGGATGACTGGAATACCTTTCCCACTTACTGTGTGCATTGTCCATACGTGTTAGAGAAAGCAATAAAACTGCTTAAATAAAATCTTATGTACCATTCACATGACTTTCTCTACATCCCTGCAAAATATATTATTAAAAAGCTTATACTTCTATTTGCTTCCTGCTAATCAGAAAAAATAGCAGAAATAGTCTTATTACTTGCCTCCTTGTAAAGTAGAAGCGAAATAAGGGAGTAGCATAGATTAAAGTGATAGTCAACAGCTCGTTGCTATGTCACAGAAGTTCCTTTGTATAGACAGCAGTTGGCAAATTCCTGTATAAGTTTTTCAAAGCAGAAACCAAAAACAAGGAATGTCTGAAAAACGATACAAAAATATATATAACATAAATTGTGTGTTTTAACGTGCTCTACATTTTTCGTGTAGCAAGTTTTTGTCCATCTTTTACGGTTTAGCAGTTATTCAAAATTCCGTAAAATTCATCAGAGGCTATTCCCAGAAAATTCAAGGTATATATTTTATTTGTCAGGTAAATATCTTTAATATACGATATTTTAATCCAAATCGTTAGCCATTTTTTAGAAAATCAAAATTTTCGAAAAAATTCTAAGTAAAGGGTGGTTGGGAGTGGGGGGATTTTACCGAAAATCTTCGTGTCACATCCCTGGAAGATACTAAACTTAAAAAGCAAGTTTGGTATTTTACTGGCTTTTCGTTTTTGAGTTATCGTGTTCACAGACACACACACACACACACACACACACACACACACACACACACACACGGACTTTTTCCAAAAAATGTATTTTTATTCAGGGGGACCCAAAACAAATATTTTCGGTAAAATCTCAGAATCGAATTTTTGGGTGCATTACAATACCTTCTATATACACTATGTGCATAGTACGGTAGAGAAAGTAAAAATTGAAGCTATCTAGCAAGCTCCGTATTCCTCTTGGGGAATATATACATCCAGGCGAAAGTTATATACATATATGCAGGGAGTATTTAAAATACGAGTTTTTTAGGGCGGGGAGAATTTTAGTGCAGGGTTCTGTCTTTTTCTTTCCTTCGTGTTTGTCTTCGCAGAACTTCTATTCTTTGTTTTATAATATTCGCTGCTTTTTCCTTTCTCCTAAATTAAAAAGTCCACAAGGCGTTCTCCCTCTTCTTTTGCTTTCTTATCTTCCCTACTATCTTTGTCTCGCTGTTAAGAGAATAAAGTCATTTATTATTAGCAAAAGCTTTTTTTCTTTACTTTTTATCGTTTCATCATCAGTCCTTTCTTGTTGATGACCGACACATGCTTAGCATCAGCATTACTCTTCTTTTTTCCTCTTGTTTAATTTTCTTGTATCCTCTTAGTATATTGAGGTGCCATCCAGCTGGTCATCAGCCATCGTCAAGTACGGAAACTACTCCATTCATATGCCGCTTATCTCTTCCTGGTCGATGACGTGTGTGTGTGTGTGTGTGCAGATATCGACCAATCCGGTCTTATACCTTTATAAAATACTCTCAAAGGAGGCGATTTTATCGGATAAAACATTAGTTCGTTTCTGAATAGTAATAGTATCAGTGTGCAATGATTATTAGGACTTGAACTCGTACTGGCTCAACATTATTTTTAGTTCCCATTGCTGATAACCAGCAGATTCTCTGTTTTAAAATATCTACATTTTGACTTTCTGTAGCACTTATGTACATAGTAGATAAATAATTGTATTGCACCCGAAAATTCGATACCGAGATATCACCCCTTGTATGAAAAAAAAAAAAAAAGAGGCAGTTTTGGAAAACTACCCTTGTGATGCCTGTGTGTAGCATAGCTCAGTTCAATGCCTTCCAAGGTTGTGAAGCAAAGATTTTCAAGAAAATCCCCCACTCCACATTACCAATTACATAGAAGAATTTTCATGAATTCTGATTTTTTCAAAAATGGCTCTAATGATTTTGATTAAAAAACGTGTGTATATTATATTTACGTGAAAAATAAATATTATATCAGAATTTTCTGAGAATAGCCTTTGAATTCCTCTTCATTCTGAAAGACTTTTGCATATCTGATAAACCGTGAGAAATAGATAAAACTTACTGCGAAAAAAAAGTGTAGATCTCATCAAAATAGACAGTGTCCTTTACATGTTTGTTGTGGATCTAATGTTTCCTAACTATTCCTTGTTTCCGTTTTAAAATAATTATACTTTTCTCAAATAGGAAGTCTTCTGTGTTTCTTTGTTTTACTCCTGGCCATGCAAAGAAGCGAGTTTGACAATCGCATAGCGACAGCTTTTAAAACATTTGACTACCGCTTTAGCCTAGTGTATTCCCTTTGTTCCTTTCTACTTAAAGGGAACTAAGTAATAAGATCATTCTGTTAATGTTTATCTGTAATTAACACGACGTGGATAAAAAAATAATCCTTTGTAAAGAACAGTTGTTTGTGGAACAACTAGAGAAAGTCATGTGAATGGTAAGCTTGAGCTTTTTTGTGTAGTGCGTTTTTATATATTGCTTAACCTTTACCAGTTACACAGGATTAGATAAGATCCCTTTTGAATGGAGAAGACTGAACAGGACTATCACAGGAAATCCAATATATATTTATTTTTTCATGTGCGTCCTTAATATTTGCCATTTTAATCGAAACGTTAGCCATTTTTGAGTAAATAAAAGAAAAATCGGTAAATATTCCGGATAGGTAAAGGAAGTTGCTGTTTTTTTTTTCTTTCTTGAAAATCTTCGTATCGCATCTTCGTAACATATAAATATATTCGGTTCTGAGCTATGTTGCTACATACACACACACACACACACACACACACACACACACACCGTTAGGGCCGTTTTCTAAAAGTGCTTGTTTTTATTTAGGGATCCTCAAAATATGTAATTCTTGTGAAACTTGAAACGGTGAAATCTCGGTATCGAAGTTTTGGATAGAATGCAATTCTTCCCCTCATTATTATACGTAGTAGAGAAAGTAATAAATAAATTATATCATTTCAATTTTGGTTGCTATTGTCACATTTTCTTTGTCCACAACGGCAGCCTCTGTGTGTGTGTGTGTGTGTGTGTGTGTGTGTGTGTGTGTGTGTGTGTGTGTGTGTGTGTGTGTGTGTGTGTGTGTGTGTGTGTGTGTGTGTGTGTGTGTGTGTGTGTGTGTGTGTGTGTGTGTGTGTGTGTGTGTGTGTGTGTGTGTGTGTGTGTGTGTGTGTGTGTGTGTGTGTGTGTGTGTGTGTGTGTGTGTGTGTGTGTGTGTGTGTGTGTGTGTGTGTGTGTGTGTGTGTGTGTGTGTGTGTGTGTGTGTGTGTGTGTGTGTGTGTGTGTGTGTGTGTGTGTGTGTGTGTGTGTGTGTGTGTGTGTGTGTGTGTGTGTGTGTGTGTGTGTGTGTAAACAATTAATAAAATATAAGAATTCCAAATTATAAGTCTGCACAATAAGTAAAATCTGATGTGTTCCATTCACATGACTTTCTCTGTTTCATATACAAACTTTCTATTATTCTTTTATCTAGCATAATATTCGAAATAAACATTAGCATAAATTGTTATATTACCTGTTTCCGTGAAAGTAGAAGGGAAATAAGAGAATACATTAGGGTACAGCGCTAGTCAAATATTTTTAAGAGTTATCGCCATGTGAAACAATTGAAATTCTCGGGAGTAAAACAAGAGGTGAAACGAAAGTTGTCTTCCCATTTGAGAAGTTAAGTAGTTCAAAATTGAAACAAATAAAAAGGAACATCATGGAATTAGTTAACTCTACAAAAACAAATACAAAAACAAAAGTATGTGACTAAATTATGCGTTTTAATGAAATCTACGTGTTTTGTCTAGTAAATTTTTGCCTATCTCTCGCGGTTTACGAATTATACAAAAGTCGAGAATGAAGAGATCTTCAAGAGGATATTCTCAGAAAATTTAAGCTATATATTTCGTTTGTTATGAAAACATTTTAAACATAATGGTATTTTTATAAAAGTCGTCTGAGCATATTTGAGAAAATCAAAATATTCTTGAAATGTTCCATTTAACGGTGCTTGGGTTGGGGGGATTTTCTTGAAAACCTTCTTTGGACGATACTGAACTTAAATACATACACACACCCTCACACGCATACATGCTTCTAAAATGTTTTAGGGGATCTCAAACATGTGTTTCCAGTAAAATCTCGTCACCGAATTTTTTGGTGGAATACAATAACTTCTCCGTCTACAATGTACACTGTACATAAGTGCTAGAGAAAGTAAAACGTCACTATGCACATAGTGTATAGAGAAAATATTGTATTGCACCCAAAAATTCGATACCGAGATTTCATCGGAAATATGTTTAAAGACCCCCGGAATCCATAAAAAGCATTTTTAGAAAAAAGGTCCGTGTATTGTATTCCACCAGACACGATAACTCAAAAATGAAAAGTCTATAAAATACCAAACTTGACTTTTCCAAGGATGCGACACGGAAGATTTTGAGCAAAACCTCCCACCCTAAACTATCTTTTACATCGAAAAATGTTCGCAAATTTTTATTTTCTCAAACATGGCTGTAACGATTTTGATTAATGTGCCGTATATTAAAGATATTTTTTTACGGAAAATTAAATGTACCTTTATCTTCAATTTTCTGGGAATAGCCTCTGAAGACCTCTTTATTCTGGTTGCATTTTGCTGGATTTTTCATAACTAGTAAATCATAATAGATAACAAAAACTTACTACACAAAAAATGTAGATCTCATTGAAACAGCCACTTTATGTCATGTATCTTTTTCGTAATGCTGACCATTTTTGAGATATCCCTTGTTATTGGTTTCAGTTTTAAAATACATATACCTACTTTTCTCATATGGGAATTTGTCAACTTCTGGCAATGCAAAGAAACAGATTTCATCCACTTGGCAACCAGCTTTTAAAAGATTTGATTATCGTTTTATCCTAGGGTATTCCATTATTTCCCTTCTACTTATAAGGAAGCATTTCTATTAATATTTATCTCGATTAGCAGAAAGTAGACAGAAGAATAAGCTTTTAAACAATAATTGTTACAGAGATGTAGAGAAAGTCATGTGAATGGAGCACATCAGATTTTTTTTTTTACACTTTCGTCCTTATTCTTCGCTTAAAAGATTTGGAGCCGAATAAACACAGGAGTATAACGGTAATGTTGTTAAGTAATGCCATAAACGGAAACTTAAGTGTGACAGATTGACGCGCAGTTTCTCGACCGCGCCCAAGGAGTTGAGCGGAGTAATTTTGCGCAACACTGGTGTTATGTACCTAGGAAGCAGTTTTACTTTTTTAAAGAAGAGGTGCGGCCGTGGTGGGAGAACACTTGCATGACTGAATGAGCTATGTAATGCTTACCTGAGAAACGTAGTTCCTGTAGTTAAATGTTAGAATGGCAGAAATAGAGAGGTCATAAACAATAGACATTACACGAACGGTTTTTACTTTCCCTAGCGCATATACAACTTAAATAGTAGATAGAGAAGGTATTGTATTCCACTCAAGTTCCATGCCAAGATTTCAACAGAAATGTGTTTTAAGACCCCCTGAAAAAAAAACAACAAAAACACACACACATTTGTAGAAAGATGTCCCTGGAAATAGAGTTTTATTTATGGACGCTCTTTAACTGCTGTGATTCTATACCGGGCGTGAAAGACCGCTTAATTTTGCGCAGAGTCCTCTTTATTAGGCTTGAGGATCTTTTACATGCCGTAAATCTACGACACGGGATCAACGGCTTTACTTCCCTTCCGAAGGAAGCCATGCTAAGGATTTTTACGCCCGAAAAAATCCATCGTCCTCCGCCGGGTTTGAACCCACGACCTTGGGAAGATGTCCTTTGTGTGTGGGTGGGTGTGGAGCAAAAACGAAAAGTCGTCAAAACATGATATTTAAGTTCAGTATATTCCAAGGATGCGACACGAAGATTTTCAAGAAAAACCCCCTCCCCCAACAGCAATTGCCCTTTACAAGGAACTTTTTTTTTATTTCTTCAAAAATGGCAGTAACGAAACAGAGGCTGCCACTATGGACACAGCATACCTACTTGACAATCGTAACTAAAAATTGAAATGTCATGTATATATGTATAATGAAACATTATGAGAAATAAGCCTGAATAAAGTTGTCAAAGATTTAATTAATATATATATATATATATATATATATATATATATGTCTAAAAATAGAATAATACTTAAGAGAAACAGTAATAATAAAAATGATATAAGTGATTTTTGTGAACCATATATGATAAATTACTGGTGTACAAATGGTTACGTGAACATTTATTGATACTCTTAACAATATCTTGCGTGATCTGCCTCACATTCAACAGGTCGCGAGTTCGAATCTCGTTTAGGGCGAGTTACCCGGTTAACGTTTTTTCGGGGGTTTTCTTTATCTCGAAAAGACGAATATCGAGTAACTTTAAACTCTATGGTCCCCAAGATCATTTGGCATCATTTCACCGATTTTGTTCATCTTACGATATTACCAACCAGGTTAAAGGACGTTAGGCAAAAAAAAAAAAAAAAATATTTTATTCTTCTTCAGGCCGAACACATTCCAAGAGGCGAGACGAACTTGGTGATCGTCCCATGTGCACTTATCATTACCTCTATTTCTTGGAGTTCGTATTTATCCAAGAAAAATTGTACTGTGGGATTGTAAATATTTTTTATTCTCTGCGTTTACTTCTTGAGGTTGGTCTTTATACATCTTGAATCGGACAGTTGGATCGATTATATCTCTTTTTACTGTTAGCAGGTATTGCCAGTCGCTCCTTCTAGTGCTGTCAGCTGAAGCGAGGCCATGATTTACCTCAATTTGGATGATTTTAGTTCTTGTGTATCATTGATCAGATCTTGTCATGGCGGAAGTTTTCAAACATAAGTACTGCTGAATGATATACTTTGGTAATAAAAGTTTCCTGCATCGCATTAATGAGAAGTATGGTGTAGGCAATTCAGTTCCACTATTAAAGCGCCAGCGGAATGCAATCAACCAATCGCGGTCGTCTAATTGGAGCGATATTGTCGAAATATCTTATCGCAGCTGATGTTCATTTCTTTGAAAACTTCTCACTTTACGTTCGTATGTTTAATCTCCTTTATTGGATACTGGTAACAAGGTGAAAATCCTGGCCGCCAACCTTCACTTTTAATAATTGTCAGTTCCACAATTGTGCTTTCAATTAATTAAGTTACATTGTTTATTTAAAATTTTATCCAGTTCATAATGTATTTAAAAAAAAAAAAGAGCAGTGAAAATAATCATTATTTGCATTTTTATGCTAATATGAGTGCAATAGCTTCAAATAAAACAACTTTTCTTTCCATTTCATGCATTTATTAAAAACTGAAATAAATAATTGCTTCCTATTTCTATTGTTATCGATATTCGTACATTGGGTCGGCCATATAATTCAGGAGGCAGTGAAGAAAGAAGGGAAAAAAAAAAAAAAAAAAAAAACATTCAGCAAATAAACATGGTCGAAAGCGTCATCTACCACTTGACAACTAATCTTAACCTCACAAAATCTCCCTTTCAATGTGTTATAAATTATTGAATTGTCATCAAATACAACACATGTTTTCGTCTCTTAGGACAATTCACTCATGATATTACTTATGGTAATTTGTGACGTATAATGTTTCATGTCGGCTCTTTCTCTAATAAATTAAAGTTAACGCAGATTGTTATACCTCACACAGCGCTACATTATTGTTGATGTAAGCAACCTGTGTCTGTGTCACGTTCTCTAAAATGAAGATGATCACTTGAGAAAGATGCGCGCTTACCTCACGCCTGACTCACATAAAACACGTCACCCAGTCCCAAATTACTGCGGGACTGGAATATCTGTGCTCTTCTCTGGAGACCTGTATCTGCCATATTTCGGCGAGTAATTTCTTAGGGTATAAATAGACGCCTGAGAAACTGGGATTAGTTAACTTCACGAGCATTTCTTATTTTCTGTAGTTAACCACATGTTTAAAATGTATAACAAATTGAAGCTAAGGCATTCTAATTTGCTTTTAACCTACAGAATTCACCTTTTTGATTCCTTATAAATAAGTTTGATAATGATAACGTTATATCCCAGCGACCAAACCTTACTTTATAAAGTAACATTTACCAGAAGATGCGAACATTAACCAGGTGCAGTTTGAATGCCCAATTCCGGCTGCGCGTGCGCGTGTGTGTAACAAAAACAAAACTATTTTTTCTCCAACAAATACTCTTTTATTTCTTCCACAAATTCATTAAAATCAGGACCGTGTCGTGGCCTAATGGTTAGATCACTCGCCTCTCACCGAAGCGACCCGGGTTTGATCCCAGCTGTGAGGATTTGTGGTGGACAAAGCGGCGTAGGGGCGGGTTTTCTCCGGGTTCTCCGGTTTCCCCCGCCAGTGCATTCCACCGGTGCCCCATCTTCATGCCATGTATCAACAGTGTCATCGCCTGCAGTGTGATGTAGTAAAAGCGGGTGACAAAATTGCAGTCAGAATCTGCTCACAAATAACTTCCTTCAATGCTTTGTAATATTGTAACAATTCTGCCGTACCATTAGTTCTTTTCAACGTTGCTACGGCGACAATTACTGCTCGCTACGAATTTCTCGTCGAAACTCGCTAAACTGTTGCCCGCAATGCATTTCCAGAGAAAACTGATCTCTGGGCAAGGCTTAGTTTCCTTTTTTATATCTCTGGGTCACGTGGCTGGAAACTTCTAGAAACGATCACAACTAAACGCTCCAGGAGGCTGTCACAAACTAACTCAGGTGTAACAATGCCCGGCTTCAAAGAACCTTCCGACAGCACACGTGTCCACTCGCACAGGTGTAACAATCTCAGCTGCGATGTTAACTTCCGCCGGCAGACGTGTCCACTAACACGCGTATAACAATAGATGTCAACAAGCATGTGTTGCCTTAAGAAGCAAGCCGTACACATACGTTCGACAATTAGGCACATTTTGGATTATCCCATAAATGTGTTAAATATAACATATTTTTTCTAATAATAATAATGTAAACCATGATAAATAATGTTTCTGTAATTTTAGTTATTCGTTATTTAGGGCACCCAATGTTCTATTCGTTTCGTCGCCTTTGATTCTAAGTGTATACTATATCTAGAATTTATATACTAAATCTAGAATTATATAATTTTGTTATTTATGGCCAAATTGTTAGTTCCTCGCACCCATAAATGACAATAGACAGAAAGCATTTTCTGGTCAGCCGCTTCATAATCGAAGGTTATAATTCGGTGTTACGTGTTAATAGACAGAAATGCACGTAGTCAGCGGAACTCACGGCCTGCTGAATACACCGCCGTTACCCAGTTTAACAGCTGACGCTAGCATGGGCCAGCCGTAACTAACCTAGAAACTGCGTGATGTGTGGAAGATACCTTCGGGCAGTGACCCAGAAACAGCTTATTGTGGCCAAAACGTGCGGGACACATACCGCTCTTGGTGGCAGTTCTCATTTTGATGTTTATTGGCAACAACGCGAAAAGACATGGAAAATTCATAAACCAACTGCACTTCACAGCTTGCGTGCTTCTTCACCATCGAAGCGAAGAGTACCTGCTTAAATGATGACGAATGCTTGCGGAATTTGAAAGTAAGTCATTGCTTGCATGCACAACACTTTACGGTTTGTCGTGTAGTTGTTTGGGCACTGTACACTGTTTGGTAGAATCAGCTATTCGTTTCTATAGAGGTATGTAAAATGAAGAATTTGAAAAGTTGCATTCCTATGAGTTTCTTTATTATTATTTTACACCTCTTGTTACTTATTTTTCTATCCACTTCAAATTAATCGAGATAAACCTTTTCCGAACCAGTTGCATTTCGTTGCAGGCAAAAGTCTGGTAGAGGAAAGTGAATCGATAGTAAGATGTTTAAAACCGGATTCCATACTCCTGCCGTGACATCCCGAGAGGCAACTAAATAGCTGCAGCAATTTAAACAATTTTGAAAAATTCGAAATAAAAATAACTAGTATCTAAGAAATGGCTGTTGTCACAAAAAGGGAATTTGAAATGCAACTATGTACTAATCTAGAACGGCGCACATCTATAATCTAAATGTATAAACGTTTTGTTCTATACTTGTACATACCGTAATGTGGTGCTACAAAGCTTTAAGAATTCTCAGATCTGTTTTTGGTCTTTAACGTTGAATAAAACACGCATTTATATTGAATTACACTAAATGTACTGTACTTCGTTTGGCGTTTAAGTGAGCGTAAATGCTCCACTTGAGTAGATTTATTGACATGTAAAATAACTCCTGTGCCGGAACACCGGCAGTGCCGATATTATCCTGGAAATTGACAGCGTCCTAACAAATAATAATAATAATAATAATATTAATAGAAGTAATAGAAATAGATAGCATTTAATGATTGCATTAATAACTTGAAAACACTGGTCGTTTTACAAAGTTTACATTAGATACTTTTACTATGGCCACACCATTTTAACTACCGCTAACAATCGAAATGATGAAAGTCAAAATTTAAACGATGTATAAAATAAAATGTAAATGGCGTGTTATTTATGGACGCTCTTTTAACTGCTGTGGTTCTCGGCGTTCCATTCTAAATTGGTCGTGAAAGACCACTTAATTTTGCTCAGAGGCCTCTCTATCAGGCTTGAGGTTCTTTTACGTGCCGTAAATCTACGACACGGGATCAGCGGCTTTACTTCCCTCCCGAAGGAAGCCATGCTAAGGATTTTTACACCCGAAAACATCCATTGTCCTCTGCCGGGTTTGAACCCTTGAAGTTAGCATGGTAACCGTTTCACCAGGAGGGCGACTGAACGATTTATGATTTTACCGTTGGCAACTCTTAAGAAATAAAAAATTACACGTTGTTTTGAACTCTTATGTTATGTCCCTTAATGTTATATTGCGACTGACCTATTAGGAGATAGCTCGTGACTCGGGTGTGTGGCAAACAGTTAACCTTTTAGGACTCACGTCTGTAGGTACCATCTTGCTTCGAAGCCTGTCCACAGAAGCCTTAGTGCCACACGATTGCACCCAGCTTCTGCATGCCGGGCACCTGGCATTAGAGTGCTACCCAGTCTACCTACCTACTTTCATTATCTGTGAATAGATATCGTTATTACCATGTGTTTTCATTTTACTACTGTATTAGAAAGTGGAACTTTGGGTCGTGTTCATCCATTCCGGTATTTACCTTGACGACAGAGGGGACAAAAAATCTAATGTGCTAAATTCGCATAATTTGTCTACTTAAGATTCGTCAGAGGCTATTCCCAGAAAATTTAAAATATGCATTTTATTTGTGAGGTAAATATCTTTAATATATTATATTTTAATCAAAATCGTTAGAGCTATTTTGGAGAAAATAAACATTTTCGAAAACAATTCCATGTAAAGGGTTGTTGGGGGTGGGGGGATTTTCTTGCATATCTTCGTGTCGCATCCTTGGAAGATAAAGTTAGATACACACACACACACACGCGCGCGCGGTCCTTTTCCTAAAAATGCTTTTTTTTTTATTTAGGGGGGGCCCAAAATATGTATTTCCGATGAAATCTCGGTATCAAATGTTTGGGTGGAATACAGTACCTTCTCTATCTCTGTGCATTGTACATGCGGGGTTAGAGAAAGTAATAAAAATCTGATGTGTTCAATTCACATGACTTCTGTACGTCGCTGTAACAAATTATTCTTAAAAAGCATATTCTTCTATCTACTTTTGATAATCGAAATAAACATTAGCAGAAATCGTATTAATTACTTGCTTCCTTTTAAGTAGAAGAAAATAGGGGAATATACTAGGCTAAAGTGATAGTCAAAGTTTTTTTAAATCTGGTTGCCATGTGGTTGAAATCCGTTTCTATGCGGAGCCAGAAATTTACAACTTTCCGTGTGAGTAAAGTTTACGTATTTTGAATCTGAAACAAATAACAAATATCTCAGAAATGATAAATTCCACGAAGAAGAAAAAAAACGTATTTGACATAGTGTGTTTTAATGTTATCTACATTTCTTGTGTAGGAAGTTTTGTCTTATCTCTTACGGTGTATCAGTTACACAAAATTCATTCAAAATAAACAGCTGTTCAGAGGATATTCCCAGAAAATTCAAGATTTACTTTTTATTTGCCATATAAATATGTTTAATATACCGTATTTTAATCAAAATCGTTGGAGCCATTTTTGAGAAAATAACAATTTTCGAAATGCAAAGGGTATTTTGGGGTGGGGGGATTTTTCTCAAAATCTCGTGTCGCATCCTTGGAAGATACTAAACTTAAATACAGAGTTTGCTGTTTTACGAAGAGTTATCGTGTTCACAGACACACACGGACCTTTTTCTAAAAATGTTTTTATACAGGGTACCCTAAAACGTGTATTTCTGGTGAAATCTCGGTATAGAATTTTTGGGTGGAATGCAATATCTTCTCTACACTTTGTACATAGTACGTGTAGAGAAGGTAAAAAAAATGGCAAAATAAGCGGTTGTATCGCTCAATAGTCACTGTTTTAAGCTCTGGTATTTACAATTGAACAGCTTCATATAGTTTAATTACTCTTGCTTATTGTAGGCCCTAGCATGTTCAAAGTGTTAATAGCAAAACTCTACAACCACCTTTGTAGGAAGATTCATTCATTGCATTACATTCTTTATCTAGCGAAGGCTTGCACGACTGTCGCCTAATCCAATGAAATAGTCGAGTGGGTTGCATACAAGCACGGCGGTGCACTCCACTATTCAGTTTAGAGAAGCATAGCACATAATCACATTTTCCCCGTGTTGGCTAGAAGATTGTCTACCGTGGGCGTGAGGGCGGCAGCCTAGGATCACAAAGTTTGTCGTGACATAGCTTATCAAATTAAACGCTGGCTTACATAAACCCCAAAATGAAAACAAAATAGTATGCAACATTTGTTTCACAGTATTTCAGGAAAGAGAACGGGAATGCATATCGATGACCGTATCGAAAACAAAGTAGTAGGTAGATTTTGCGCATTGGAACGACATTTGTTTTGTAACGGAGTAAATATACTTTTTCACTTGCTTCTAAATTCTGCCTAGTACAGCTAACATCAAAATTCGATAGAGTAAACATTTTATAAACACAGATCCATTACTGTTTCTGTTTCCTCTAGTCGCTTGAAGTGGCATTCATACATTAAAAGGTACCAGGGCGATGCAATAAGAACCCATGTTAGGAATAAAGATTACATTTTTGTTTTCAAACCCAAATTATTCATTTCAACACTGTCCCCTCTTAGGGATATACACTTTTCCCAATGTTGCTGTCATATTTACCCCCCCCCCCATAAAAAAACTCGTCATAATTTGCCTGTCTCGGCGAAGACTTCATTTGATCTTTTTTTTTTTTTTTCCCCCGCGGGCTATTTCTTCATGTTAGGGAACAAGAAGGAATCTCGGGGAGCCAGTTGGGTGAATATTCCTTGCAACAGAAATTATTCATAACGCGCTTCATGCAGTTTGGTGGCGACAAATCCGGATGAATGTCTGGTGTGTTGCGGTGTGTGGGATTGTCTCCCCTCCAGCTTTTTGTCGAATCTCTGTAACTCATTGTAGATAGTATTAACAATAACTTGCTGTAGATAGTATTTTCCAGTAATGTTTTTCTCCCTTTTTCTAAGAATTCAATGTGTATGACGCTCTTCGCATCCCAAAAATAGTCTTCTACCCTTTTGTGGCCAATAGAACCGCATTTCCTTCTTTGGAGCATTTCACTGGAAGCGATCATTTGTTTATTGTTGCTTGGTTTCTGGAGTAAGTAAAACTGTTTTATGTCAAATCCCGGAGAGGTGGTAAAAGGTTGAATTAAATTGAATCTTATTAATGGACACTCTCTACTGTTGCGGTTCTTAGCGTCCAGTTTTATATTGGGCGTGAAAGATCCCTTAAATTTTGCTCATAGGCCTCTTTACTTTACGTGCTGTAAATTTACGGGACCAATTGCTTTACTTCCCTTCCGAAGGAAGCCATGCTAAGGATTTTTACGCCCGAAAAAATCCATCGCCCTCCGCACGGGTTTGAATCCGCGACCTTGGGAACTAGAGCATAGGCGTGTTACTCCTAAACTATGGAGGACAACGGAAGGCAGCAAGCCTAACACTGTCGATCTAATATGCTGTCTTCGGGAACGGAAACGAGAGTAAATCCTTAGCATGGCTTCCCTCGGAAGGGAAGTAAAGCCGTTGGTCCTGTGTCGTAGATTTACGGCACGAAAAAGAGCCTTAAGCCTGATAGGCCTCTGAGCAAAATTAAGCGGTCCTTCACGCCCAATTTAGAATGGGACGCTGAGAACCACAGCAGTTAAAGAGCGTCCAAAAATTAAAAAAAAAAAAAAAAAAAAAAAAAAACGAGAGTATTAGAGTTTGACTTTGTCTTCTTTCCCGTTTCCGGACCCGGTAAACCTCTGCGTTAATTGTAAACACTCACATTATAATAAAAATTTTTTAAACTTTGGTCATTTTCATTTTGATTTACGTTGTTGGTTATTGTCAACCAACCTTAGTATGCACAAAGAGCATCAAAGAAAAGCTCACTGCACCAATCCTATTATTTATCATTATACGTGGCCTTACGAAGCTATGATTGGTTCCTTTTAGGACCCGGTGCAAGGGTGCGCCACTCATGCTAAATAGCTACACCAGGAAGCATAACAAGGGTTACAAAATGGCGTAGAAATGAAATATTAGTTTACGCTCTCGAGAAATGGGTAGAGTGCGCGCATTCAGTTTGTCATATAGACTTTTTATCATGATTGGTAGCCATAAATTATCGTTAGTGTAGGACACGCCTCAAAAGACCCCAGAAAGCGAAACAAAATCCTCCGATATTTTTTTTTTTCCTTCTTTTTTTTTTTTTGTTGCGCTGAGCGTACATTCGTGCAGGTTCCTTCTACCGCGCGGGCGTCTCTCTCTTCGTTTTCAATTTCAGGAGAACCGTCGGTCGTGTCCTTTAATGTGGATAACGACTTAAACCTTCGATGAGTATCTATATTGTGTTTTAACGCAACAAATAATTATCAATTTTTCACCTGACGAACAGCATCAAGCTCGTTATTTCTCCCCACCTTCTTTCCTTCGTTCTTTGAAATTCTCAGCTATACGGCAAACTGTTTTGTGGGAATAATATTATTGTCCTGGCTAGAGAAAGATCTTCATTTATTTCATCGTTAATGATCTTTCATCTTCCGACATTTTCATTCATTGGCGATTTTTAAATATCCAAGGAAATGCCAAAGTTAAAAAATGTGAACAGAACTGTGAAACGCGATTAATTATAATGTACCTACGTTTAGCTAGACAGTGGCGCCATAAAACTGTGCCCCAGAGTGAGTGTAAACGAAGTGTGCATTAGAATTTCATAAAATGATTGAAAATTGTCTATTGCTTTATAAAAATTGACTGCATGCTTACTATAATTGTTTTGTTTTGATTGGCTAGAATGTTAGTAATTTGAGATAACCAGAAGGTTAAAATGAAATGAAAGATGAAAGTATATTACAGAGAAGCTATTGATGAGTTTTATACTGTATTATCGTTACCTGATGTTTTTCCTAACGGCGTAGTCATTTCCAGGATCATATCAGCGCCGCCGGTGTGCTTGAATTTCGTCCCGCTGGAGTACTTTTACATAACAGTAGGTCTACTGCCCTGGGGCTGTCGCTTGACCATTATGCTTTTCACTGCACACGAAAAAAGTTCCATGTCATTAAATGATTTATATATTTTCTTCGCATTCGTAGTTTCTTAGTCTCTCCGACTAAGAATATTAGTTACCGAGCAAGATGACTCCGCAATAACGTGTGAGGTTAGATACCCGATGGGCGCCCACTCTGACCATGGGTGGCTTTCCCTAGTTGGCGATTGTTGTGGAGGGTTATTTTATCACGGATTTCCTCTCCCACAGTTCCTCACGTTTCATTTCCTCTTACATATTTTAGGTTGAATTCGGGCCAGAGCGGTAGTCGGTGTCGGATAGATGGCGCAGATGCTTGCACAATGGCAATTATTTTCAACCCTGATGGATGAAGCCTCCTCTGCTGGGTCGAGTTCCTTCCGGTTCCGCTGGAGGGACGCCTCTGAGCGACTCTATGTTCAGGTGGTTGAACTTGGATTTGTGAGAGAAATGAGCATGTCTCTGTCGGATGCATGGACCCGTCCTACGTTATATATGCCCCTGCGGTTCGTTTAACTCATCCATTCCTCCTGGACGTGTGTGCAAAAAGATGCATAGGAGTTCGGTACTTGGTGTTTCCCCTTCGTTAAGATATACTTTCGAATACCATGGTCAAGTTTTATACGAATTGGGTGTTAATGTTTTCTTCTGCTTATTCCAGTGTAATATAAGAGAGTATTTTACTTGCCATCATGTGTCCTATTATTTAGTTATGTGAAAATGACGTTTGGTGTAGCGCGTAAAAAATGGAAACAAAGAAGTAAATAAAGGAAACGTATTATGCAGTATTTTACATAGCACGAAGGTGAATATTTATTTTAAGTGTAACCAGGAAGTATCGCAAAAGTTTCATCCAAGTATTAAAATTGATTTTCAAAATATTAGTATACATTAATTAGGTTTGTTTAGAAAACATGAATGTGGTAAGCTTAGTCGGTACTTCAATTCTGGGTAGATCCGATTATATTAAACACACATAAAATTGCGCTATCTCTACAGCTTCGCATTCTACAAACAAGTTGGTGACCAAAATGTCAAATAACTCTCATGCATGTAGTGGAATGACCAGATAGAAGACGCGATATTGCATAATAATTTAGCGCTGCGCACTTATCAGCCTGCCGCTGATAACAACCCGGCAAGCCCGCGAACCGCTTAAGATAAATTTCCTGGTGTGTACAAGTCGTGGTTTGCGCTGAGGAGAGGGAGTTACGGCGGCATGTCAACTCTTGACTGATGAAAACTACTACATTTAAAACATAAGTTCCATACTAATGATTGATTGTCTGAGTTTTCCATGGAATACAACCTTTGAAATTTAGTGCGAGAATACATGGAATTATTGTGCAATATTGTGATGAAGATAGGCCTCCCACTACGTGAATAGCGGACGTGTACTTCAGCGTTAGCCGGATGGTCGGTTGGAGCGACAAAGATAGGGGAGTTGAGACGCTCCTAGCTTAGAAAGCATCTGGAAGGCTAATAAAAGAACAATGCCAAAGTTTCGAGAACTGACCTATCCTTGACGCGTCACGCCCGCTATCCAGAAAGCAGGAGGCCCAGCTTCATCACAATGCGCTTATATTTGTTCATATAATTGATTATTCTTTTTTGCAGGGGAGGAGCAGAGGTGTTTGTAATTTTCCAAGATAATATAACTTGTAGCAGCGTTTATTGTATGTTAGTATGTGCCCCTTAGTAGTAGTGTTTAATCCTAAGTTTTGCTTTGTTGTTTTGCAGCCAGACGCCATTGTTGCTGGGAGGTCCGCTTACTGATGGCCGACTCAACAATCTTGGAGCACGTCTGGCGGCGCACGGTGGGCGGGGCTGCATTGGCGGCGGTGGCGGCTTTGGTAGAGTCGCCATGAGCTCCGTGATGGTGGCCCAATCGGTGCCTGATCCCAACGCTACCAACAATAACAATAACAACAACAACAACTTTCACGTCAACAACAACGATCCCTCACCCGGCGACCTGGCGCTACTCGCGAAACTGGAGGAGGCCAATAGGTGTGCACCCTCTTACCATATTGAACTTTTACCACAAATAGGAATCTAACTAGCCAGGTTTTGTTTCTCTCAGGAAAAATTATTATTATTATTATTATTATTATTATTATTATTATTATTATTATTATTATTATTATTATTCAAGGATCCTTCACCGCAAACCCATAACCCTCAAGTTTTCATTCTTATACTTACCTTTTCATCTTTCCATTTGACATCTGTCTTAATATTATCCATTTTCTGTTATGTGAGTGGCAGAGGCCTGGGTTTGATCCCGGGAGGCTGCATGTGAACAAAGTGGCGTCTGGATAAGTTTTCTCCAGATACTTCCTTGCTCTTATGCTAGTCATGGAGTTGATCACCCATTCTGACTTTTCTCTGGACCACAGCCTGTCTGCTTTTCAGGCATCGCATCCTAGGCTCTGGATTCTTCAGTCCTGTGGGTTTTAATTCCTCCATATGAGGACTTCTGTTTATTAGGAGGGTAAATGAAAGAACAATCTCTTTTGTCTTTTTGACTGTAAATCTTTCCTGTTCACCATTTCTGCCATTACAACAATTAGTAGCTTGTCGTCCAATGTCTCATGTCAACTTCTTCTTTATCACTCAGATTTTTTTTTTTTTCTGAAAAAAATCTCCAAAATGTTTTTACCTTTCTTCACTTCATCTAAATATGAAAGTTTCTGCATTATATAATGCCACACTCCAAACAAAGCAATTCACTAACGCTTTCCTTAGTGATTTCTACAACTATCATCAGCTTCTTTCCTAACCTCTTACTTTTTGACAACAGTTAAAAAACATTCTTATGTGTTTCATAAACCCTGACTTTGTCTGCTACAAACTATTCTAATAGAAGCTTACTTATCAATCTGCTTGATGTTAATTGAAATAACATTTTTTGCATAATGCATTTTATTGTTGGTACAAGAGGGATACAGGCTGAAGCAATAGTAAAATCTTTGAAAAGTTGGTTTTGAAATCCCACTACCTGCAGACCATGAGAGACAAACAAATGGTGACTAAGCACCTCAAAGAAAAGTATTGGGTATAGAGTATTGGGAAATGCTTTTAAAAAAATTGGTTGATGTAAATACAATGGCATACATTATGCACATTAATGAAATCTATATTTCTTTTGTAGTAGTTGCCATTGAGAGCTTTTGGTTTACCAGTCAAACAAAAGTACCGAAAGAAAATTCCCCTCAATGAAGAGGACTTCACTGGCTATTTGCACAAAATATGTGTGTGTGTGTAATACAAGTTACATGACAAATGTATATCTTATCTTAAACAATGTGGTGTATTAATCAAAATCAAAATCATTAGAGCAATTTTTGGGGAAAAAAAAAAAAAAGACTTTCCACTTAAGCATATTTTAACTACCACAAATTGAAAAACACTGTCGTGTTATTTTTTCAAATTGACTTAATGATTTTGATTAAAATAGGTACCACATGAGTAAGATATTTGCATGACAAATAAAAATGATATCCTGGATTTTCTGTGAATGTGAAGACCTCTTCTTTCTGAATCACTTTTGTATAGTTATAAACCATTAAAGATAAACAAGATCTTTTTAGTTTTTCCTGAGATATTCTGTGTTATTGGTTTGAATTTTCAAATGCCAATACTTTTTAAATTGCTATTCATTTGTTCTTGTGGTAAATTAAGAGCATGCAGTTTCAAATCCGTCACATACTGACCCACTTTTTTAAATATCTGACTGTTGCTTTATTTCAAATGTTTATTGTATTACAATGCTTCCTCTGTTTACTTTAAGAGTGGTAGAGAAAGTACAAGTAGCAATTGCTTTGAAAAGAAATATGCAAAATCATAGATGACCAACATAATGTAAATTGCTGAGAGAAACTGGCTTAGATAAGAGAGTAATAAGAGGTTGCCATACCAGATTATTATTTAGATGTCAGCCCCAAATTCAGATATTTATCAGCAACAGTTATAAAATACCTTATAATTCACCATAGGTTTCATCAACAATTTTGTTTAGAGTAATAGTAGTTTTTCATTTGTGACATATGCCCTGTATTTCCCTATAATACTATAATGTGGGAAGGTGAGTTTAACCTTAGGCCTTTAAGATTTGAGTTAAGTAATGTATTATTACAGTGCTGTATATTCTTTTTACTAACCCATCATTATTTCTGTAGTAGACTATAGAAAGGGTTAATGTAGTGATTAGAACTTATTTTAATAGCATTGTACATAGGCAAGATCTAACCCTTAATATTTTGTTGTTATTATCACTCTGGTAACAGGAAACGTTTTAATTCTTTGTGCAGAAATTGTACATGAAGTAAACAATGGAAAGGAGGAGCCTAGAACTTTATAATCTGGTTGTTTTTAAAAGATAAAAACCGGTTTTGTTGGATGTACATCATTTTGAAAAATGTACTTCTTTAAATATCTGGGATGTGTCACTTCACATTCTTCTTGAATAAGTACTTGAATAATTACAAACTATCATGCATGTTGTGTATGTTATAGTATCCATTAAAAAGTTAATTGTTTAAAAGTTAATTGTTTAGTTAGACACAGTTTTAAATTAAACAGTGAGTTTAATTGCTTGGCTCCATACGAACAGAAACAGTCTGCTAATTTGTTTACTTCTTTCAGTGCCAAGTATGTGTCATTGGTGTCCACTTTGTTTAACCTTGGTCATTTTCATAGGCATATATTGTCACGGAGTAATACATTATCTTAATTTACGTTATCCATTCATTCTCTAAAAGACAACATTAATGTATACATTGTGTCCCAAAATTAGACCAACAAACTTTGGGAGCTGATAGATAACATTACTTGAAGCACTTTTTTTAAGTGTTTCAGTTTTTTGCAGCAGTGCTTTGTTTAAGTGCTAGACAAGATGTCTTTACTGCCTCCCACCTAGTTGGTTAAGTATTTAAGGCAAACAATGCAAATAGTAATGTATTTTTCTTAGTAAGGCACATATCCATAGTGCAAGGAAAAAAACAGAACATGCAAACAAAACACAAACACCTAACTGTTTACAGTTAACCACAGCTTCACTATTAAAAGAAAACCTTGGAATGTATGCTCATTGCGATGAACACAAACTTGCATCAGCATGTCATATTCCGCCGTACCCTCTCAAAGACACCAACATTTTCTCAGATTTGTTAGCTGTGCAGGCTATTTGTGCCACAAAGTGCCTTTCAGATTCAACAGGCATTTCTCACCTTCATGTGCCTCATCAAAGTGAAGTCAAGTGGGTTAAAGTCTGGAAGCATGCCAATCGGGCAATGGGTCCACTTCTGCCTATCCAGTGACCGTCCCAAAGTGAGCTGTTGCCCCATCATGTTGAAACCACAATATGTCCTATCTGATATGAGGGATATGTTTCCATTAGACCAGTCAAAGCTTATTGCAGAAATAGTAAGTAATTGCGAGCATTGAGTCAGACTGGCAAAATGTATGGGTCTATTAAGAAGTTATCCACAATACCAGCCCACTAACTTGTCTAGCAGTTGAACGAAGTATTGCAGCAAAAACGTGCCTTAACAAAAAGGTTATCAAATAATGTTATCTATCAGCTCCCAAAGTTTGTCAGTCTAATTTTGGGACACCTGTATATCAGAAGCATGGAGGAATAAATTCAGATGTCCGAGTCATGAGCACTTGTGAAAGAATATATATATACACGAGTAACTTTGAGCACATTCCAACAGATATTAATTATACTTACTTATTATGAGATGTAAGACTTAAAGTATAAGATATTGAACATGACTAAAATTCCTGCTGAAAAGAAAAGCTGAATTGAAATGGAGGTGACTTCAACAGCTATTTGCAGAAAATTGAAGATGTACATTTTATACTTAATGTTAATAAGTTGAACTATAGTTAGATGAACATTTTTGAGAAAATAAAATATATTTTTACATATAAGAGTAGTTTGGAGTGAAGGAGGATGAAAATATGTTTATAGATGTTGAATACAACCTAAGTATTCACCAATTTGTTTTTAATTATCTGTTCATATACATATATCTTTTTTTACTTTCTCTATATATACTATGTACATAGCATATAGAGAAGGTATTGTATTGTACCAAAAAATTTGATACCGAGATTTCACCGGAAACATATGTTTTGAGACCCACTGAATCCAAAAAAAAGCATTTTTTTAGAAAAATGTCTGTCTGTCTGTCTGAGTGTGTGCATGTCTGTGGGCAGCATAGCTCAAAAATGAAAAGACGTTAAAAACAAAATTTGGTATTTAAGTTTGGTATCTTTCAAGAAAATCCCCCCACCCCAAACTACCCTTTACATGGAAAAAATTAAAAATGTTTGATTTTCTTAAAAATGGCTCTAATGATTTTAATTAAAATCTTGTATATTTAAGATATTTACTTGACAAATAAAATATATATCTTGACTTTTCTGATAATAGCCTCTGAAGATTACTTTATTCTGGATGAATTTTACGGTTTTTGCATAACTGCTAAACCTTAAGAGATGGACAAAAACTTACAACCAAGAAAATGTAGAGCACATTAAAACACACAATTTATGTTATATACATCTTTATTGTAGAGTTGATCGTTTTTAAGATGTTCCTTGTTTTTAATTTCAGCTTTAAAAAATATACTTTTCTCGTACAGGAATGTGTCAGCTCTTGTCCATACAAACAAAGGAACTTCAGTCACATAGCAATCAGCTTTTGACTATTACTTTAACCTATGCTACTCCCTTAATTTGCTTCTACTTAAGGAAACAAGTAATAAGACTATTTCTGCTAATGTTTTCTCAATTAGCATGAACAAAATTGAAGCCTAAGCTTTTTAACAATAATTTGTTGCAGAGATGTAGAGAAAGTCATGTGAATGGAACACATCAGATATATTTGCTCTAAAAATGCTCTTTTTTGGGTTAAGGCAATCTCAAAACATGTGTTTCTGATGAAATATCAGTACTGAATTTTTGGGTGGGATACTATACCTCCTGTACCTACAATGTACATTGGTAGATAAAGTAAAAAGGTAGTGTGCATCTTTTCCTATTCTAGCTTTTATCTCTATAACAAATGTTTGAAATGAGTAACCATTTATGGTCACATTACCAGAAGTTGACTCAGAAATGTTCTAATAACTGTAGTACAGTGACTAATATAAATCAAGCATAATGTTCCCTTCTATTACTCTCTATAAATTAATTTGCCTTATTCTGAAAAACCATAGGAGGCTTAGAAATAAAAATTATGCTTTTAGCACATTTTGAACTCTTGAAGATAGAAATGCACCCAGTTAGGTGTATTAATTATAATGTTTAACATTTTCAATAAGTATCTAGGTCGCCCTCCATGGTATAATGTTTACCATGCTAGATTTATGTACCCAGGGTTGCGGGTTCAAACCCAGTGGAGTACGATGAATTTTTTTAGATGCAAAAATCCTTAGCATGGTTTCCTTCAGAAAGGAAGTAAAGCCATTCGTTCCATGTGGTAGATTTACGGCACGTAAAAGAACCTCAAGGCTGATAAAGAGACATCTGAGCAAAATTAACCAGTCTTTCATGCCTAAAATAAAATGGGATGCTGAGAACCACAGTAGTTAAGAGCGTCCATAATAAACTCTATTTCCATTTAAAGTATTCTGGTGCAATATCTATTCCATACATTTTATTCACTATATACATTTCTAATACAGTCTTTGTTACCACTGCTCCAAACATAATCTAATTTAACAGAATTTTACATAGAAATTAATGTTAAAGTATTTCTTTAATCAATATTTGACTTTGGCAACATACAATAACTTATAAGGAGATAAATAACACAAGAACACCAAATTATGAACCTCTTAACTAGAACATTTTAATTATTATTTTAATCTTTACCACACTTTTTAAGCTATAGAAGCATGCCAGAATTTATTCACAGCTTAAAAAAAACAAAAAAAAACTAATTTTATTCAGGAAAACGTCTGATGAAAAATATTTTTCCTCCACTCCTATGCTTAGATCTTGGTTTTATCAAAAATTTCACCCAAATAGACCATTCCTTGTAAAATAACTCCTGTTTCCAATATGAGAGTAGCACCAACTAAAGAAGAGCAATATTTATCTTTTTAATACAAAAATGCCAGTAGCAAAAACAGGTAGTTACCAGAGGGTATATGTTACAATAATAAAGCTTTACCATTAACACTATTTGTGAGTTGGTGCTAATATTAACACATCTACAAAAACTCCTTTAGATGTATAAAAGTATAGGATTAACAAATCGGATACTTTCATATCTTAATGGATTTAATTTTCTTTTTAAGTTATAGTGTAGTCTAATTTCTTAATACTTAATAATTATAAGATGTGCTACAAAATTAAACTGAATCAGACATATATTTATTTGGCTGATGCTCCTTCATAATAAAACACCATGTCACAGCTGTGACATGAAGAAATATACCTTAGAATGTTATGTTCTTTAACCATTTCTTTTTTTATTTCTTCTTGGAAATAAGAGACAAATTAGATGTTTTATTACAGGTCTTTAAAACAGCACACCATTTAATGCAAAGTTAAAATTTAATTTCTTCTGTTCTGTTTATAGTATATGGTTCTTTGTTCAATTCCTTGTATAATTCTTCAATAATTGCCGCTCATCTCCAGACAAATTAATTTAAACAAGCTCAATTTTATTCTTATTTTAAACTGTTTTAAAAATTGGAGGTAATTCTCAAAACATCTATTCTGTTTTTTTGGTAGCTATTATGCTTATTCAGTTTAATTTTGCAACATCATTTCTGTAAACTATTCTTAAAACACTTCTAGGTTCATAATGCAGAAATTTTAATGACACCAATGTAATTATTTCTGTATTTTTAGGTGCCTCCTGATAAATTTATTTTTTATTCTTTCCAAATATTTCATTTCTGATGATGTTATTCTTCTTTCATGTTTATCTTTAGTACACAAGTTTCTTCTCATATAAGAGGTTGTGTGGTTAAACCATTTTGTGTATTTGCATTTTATTGTTGTTATTTCTTTATTCCCTATTATTAATATTATAGAGTTGATAATATATTCCATTCGCCTTTCGAACTCTATGCCTTATTTCAATTCCCAGGAGTACACTTTGTACCTAAATATGGATGTTCCAAACTATCGTTCTTAATTGTATATTTAAATCATTCTGCTGCATTTTGAGTTGGGCTATTCATCAACATTACATACTGCACTAGGGTTGCGATTTCAAGCTCTGATTTTCAGACTTTGTAATTGAAAATGAAAACTAATTTTCTAGTTATGGGCTTTTGGTAGCACATTGCTTTTCTCACAGAAATTTCAGTGTGATTATCAGTATGCATATTTAACCCTACATTGTGAGATTCCACTGAAAATCTTTTGCATTTAAATTAATCAAATATCTTGCCGTATGAAACATAGAAATGTCATTATCACATTAAAAATGGAATAATGTTACATGTAGTTTCATTATTAATCAAAATTTAAATGAATGAAACTATTAATTGCAACCAAAACTGGTCAATATTCCTTAAAGAACAAAGCAATTGTTATAACGGTGTCCTTAAAATTTCTTCAAATTAATTCTGTAGATACATACACTCATTTTCTCACAGTTGTTGGTAACTGCTTTCTACCAGAAGGAATCTTGCTGCTTTTCACTAACTGACTCCAAAAGTGCAAACCTTATGATGGTGGCTGTTGCAGATACACATTTCTAGGTGGATGGGGAGGGCCAAAAGGGGGCTTGTTATTATTGAAAAACATTCTACAAACATGTTTCTTGGTGACATTGGAGGAATTTTCAGGTAAAGTACACCTCACTTGTGTTTTCTAGCTCACTTCTGGTGGAGGGTGTCCATACTAAACATACAGCAAGTAGTAATGGTGTACCTTTGCATGATTTTTGGTGGGGGTTTAATGCTTTTGTAGTTACTAACCCAGAGATTATACAACTTGTGACTAAATGAGTGTGTGTTCTCAAACATGCATGGTTCAAGTTTACATTTACACAGCTGCAATAGTTTTAGTTATAGAAAACTATAATCATCTGTAAAGCAGATATTGTTATTGGCACAGTACCTTTTGTAGTGGCTTTCCATGCACATAATGTAATGGTAGGCAAATCCATAGTTTGCTTCAGCAGTCTTTTTGTTTTATGCATTCTGGCATGATTCAAGGTTAACTGCTAATATGATTAAAACATAAACGGGAATGCACAGTGAAGTAACTAATCAATTAAGAGTAAAATCATAGATTACACTCAAACTTCAATCTTGAAATGAAGTAACTTACTTCTGACATGTTTCCGTGGCTGTTGCCACTATTTTCAACAGAGATTCACTGATGAACTCGTGGTAGCAGCCTGTGGAAGTCTCTCTTCTGGATAGATACATTTTGAGATGAGTCCATTTATTTGTTGTATGTCAAAATTTATGACCTTATTTTTTGTTTTTTAAAATCAATAGATTTTCCCAAACTGTTAATCCAATTGGATTCTGCACTGATTTTAATAACTTGGACTCACTGTGAAAATTATGATTTTGAGTCCAAAAATGATGTGCTACAGCTGAATTATCTATCTGTTTATATTTTAAATATCTCATGTTTTCTTTAAAACATTGTCTAATGTTTTGTTTTGTTTTCCGTATCTATATACCTTTTCACAATCCTTGCAGCTGATTTCATATATCCCTGATTGTTTAAATGGGGAGATTTTATCTTTTGTGTTTGTATGGAGGAGGTTTTATAAACTATGCTTATTAATTGGGGCTAAGTTGATGTTCCATTTTTTGAAAATCTTTTGAACTTCTTTTTAGAAAAAGAATAAAAGCAGAAACCAGCTTCAAAAAATTCACTTACCACTCCTGTATTTAAAATATAAACAGACAGATGTGCTGTAGCATATCATTTTTGGACTCAAAACCATAATTTTCACAGTGAGTCCAAGTTATTAAAATCAGTGCAGAATACAATTGGATTAACAGTTTGGGAAAAATCTATTAATTCTAAAAACCAAAAACAAGGTCATAAATTTTGACATACCACAAACAAATGGACTCATCTCAAAATTCATCTATCCAGAAGACAGACCTCCATAGGCCGCAACATGGCAAGAGCCACCAAAACATGTCCAAAGTAAGTTACTTTATTTCAAGAGTGAAGTTTGAGTGTAATCCATGTTTTTACTCTTAATTGTTAATATGATGTTGGTAATGAGAGATGCTGCTGACTTCAAGCAATTAACTATAAACAGGATGTTAAAAAAACAACCTACCTAATTGGATGAATATTTTCTGGTTATTAATTCTTCCCTCATGGATATTTTGTGTAAGAATTATAGTAGTTCTTACTTCCTATTTCAAAATGAATTTTTAATAGCAAAGCATAAGCTAATAAATCAGCTGCCAAAATAAACAAATTACTCATATTTGCCAACTTTTACAGTATGCCTGAAAAATGCACAGGAACAAAGGAATGTTTACAGTTTTTCGTGCAGATTGAAGTGTTAGAGATTTTCACTACAGACATAACAAACCATCAAATTCTATTGTACTCTACTGTAATGTAAGATAACATACTGAATGTGCCTTACTAATTGGTATACAGTGCTGTAATAGGCCAGAGCCTGTCTGTGTCTATCCTTCATCACAATCATTGTCCCCCTTCACTGGGCTGCAATAAATTGCAGATTTACAATTTGATTGCATCACTCTAATAACCAGTAGTAAACGATGCAAACATTCTGTAATAGGCAATGTGAACTATAAAGTCAAGTCCTTCACATAAACTGTTTATCTTATTTGTAGGCTATAGCTGTGAGATATAAGTTTGACAGTTTATAGTTCATGTTATGAAGCATAAAATATAGACTAGAAATCTGTGTATAGCCTAGGAAATGGTAGTCCATTTACATGCATATCTTGGCAGGTACCAGGAAGAATTTTACCACGTGTGACATAAAGAAGCATACTACCAGGTCTACAAGGAGTGTTAAAAAACAGAATTGTCATGTATTTTACATATAATTTTTGTACATTTATTGCACTGAACATTTTATGCATTCTAAATTTCATGTTGCAAAATTATTGACTTTTTTCGACAAGGGAAAGTTTCATAGTTTTCAATTTCAAGAAGTTGTCAAGTATGAATTACTGAAAAGCTGTCCCTTGCTTTATCTAAAGTAAAACTTATTTTAATTATGTTTACTAGTAATATCATATTATCTTGAAAGTGTTGAGGCAAAGCTGGGAATCTAGTGGCACTCTAATATGCCAAGCTGCATTCTTTGAGAAGCACCGGTGTAAACAAACTGTGGATGGTAGTATATAATAATGACATACAATCCTGTATGAATTAATCAGAACAGAACAATAACACAACAATTTTCATAAATTTAATCATAAATTACCTCTAATTTATATTTCTTAATACTTAATATGTGCTCCTTTCTTTTCCATTACATGATTAGGCATTGACTCCACAAGACTGGAACACACATTTTTGAGATCACCATGAAATCACACTTGAATTAAAGCTAATATGAAACATTCTTTTGTTGGAACAATCAAATTTTGCAAGTCTTTTTGCAAATAGTCCACAAATTTTCTATGGAATATTTCTTCACATTCTTAGAAATATGGCAGGGAGCTAAATCTTGCTGAAAAATTCTGTCACCTTCTGGAAACCTTTATTGAAATTCACGAACAACTCTCACTTGTTCTGTGAAGTACTGATCACTTTCATCATGCCTTCAACTAGAATTAAAGACTCCTGTCCTTCTCAGGTGAAACAGCCGCAAAACATTTTCTTCTCGGAGTGTTTTACAGTTTGTTGAAAATGTACTGAATTTGTAGGTCCATTAGTTGTTCAGTGCACATACTGAATCCTAGAAATTCTTAAAAGGTAACGATGTTTGTGTACTTTAATGGCCAGGGAATTACCTGATATAAACCCCATAGAAAATTTGTGGACTATTTGCAAAAAAGGACTTGAAAATTTTGAGTTTTCCACAAAAGAACATTTGATATTAGCTTTAGTTCAAGTGTGATTTCAAAATGATGATCTCAAAAATGTGTGTTCTAATCTTGTAGACTCAATGTCTAATCATGTAATGGAACTCATAAAAAAGAAAGGAGGACATATTAAGTACTAAGAAATGTAAATTGGAAGTAATTTATGAAAGCATGAAAAATAATGTTATTGTTCTGTTCAGTTTAATTTGCATGGGAGAGTTCATACTTACGCAAACAACAATACAGAGTTCTCTGAAGAATAAAGACACTTATGAACCAAAAAGCTCTGCAGGCAAGGTCATCAGGGGGCCCTGAGTCCATCACCATTTCTAACATTTTAAGTACTAAAATGAAAAAATATTATTTACTAGAACAAATACACAACATGACACAAACTAACTTTTAAAAATCAATTTCCAGTTTATTTATTTATTTTGTAATAAGTTGCTACAAATTATGAATATGACTTGACTAAACATTCAGCCCAGGCTGAATCCAGTATACTAATATAGTTTTGGATATACAATTTATAATTTTTCTTACAATTACAATATACCTACTGTGAGCACCTTGGTTGTAATCTAACCTAAACCCTGGTTTGTTCGCTGGAGCATCAAGATTCAATATGTACAAAACCAAATTAACTTCCAGTTAATATTTTGATGGTCCAAATAAATTCTATCACAACAAGGATCTCATTAAATTGCATTGTATAACAAATTAAATGATCCAGTGTTTAAAAAGTAATCATAGACTTCAAACTTTCAGTTAGATCTATTTTGAACACAATGTGTAAGCATCGCTACCAAAGGGCTACTTTAACTTGGTATTGTCCTATATGGGTACCAAAATTTGTCAATTGAAACACTTTATACAAATTTGACTTCTTCTTGAGAAAGTGTAGTGAAGTTTATAACACATTAAATATTACGAGGTACCCACAAATTTGGTGATATATTATTTGCAGCATGGATTGATCTCAACATTTATAATGTTATAAGTTCTTTGTATTATGCAAGTTTTACTTATTCATCTGTTATTACATAATGCTGAATATTGTAATTGCAGGCTTATTGAAGCCGATGCCAAATCCTTGAATTCGCTCTCTGGGAATAGTGGCCATTCTCGGAAAAGCTCAGACACTTCCCAGATCTCTTTAACTTCTGGTAAGCAGAGCTTGCAATATTTGTTCTGTTATATTTTTCAAGCAAAACTGATTGTTGCATATTTCATATAACTACTTTAATTATGTATCAGGGACCAGCTCAAGCCAAGAAAGGACTGAAGATGGCGAAGAAGATAATTGGACCCTCTGGGGAAAGGTGTCCAATGACTGGGACAATTACTGGAAAAAGAAAAATACGTTTGTTAGGGTAAGTCTGTACAACACCTGTGAATTTGCCAATGAATATTCAGAAATGGATAAATGTTTTCCCAGCAGATTTAAGAAGTTCCTTTTCAAAATCAATTTTTACTTTTAATGACCTTTCATACCAGTTTATTTAAAATCATATAGCAAGAATTCAGATTTAGAAGCTGTACCTAAAACAGTTTTTTACAACTGTTTGGAATGTTATAAGATATACTCTTGGTGTTAACCATTTACAAGATATTTCTTGTTATGGGTTTCAATTCAAAAATACTTAAACTTTGCTCAAATGGAAATTTGTATTCCTCTATTCCAAATTTCAATCACATAGCAGCCAACTTATAAAATATTTGATTATCACTTTAGCCTAGTGTATTTCCCAAGGATGCAAGTAACCTGCTAATGTTTATCTTGATCTTAATATTCATATGTAAAAGCAAGATATTTAAAAATCATATATATATATATAAATAAAATATTTTGTTACACATACCGTTAATTTACTAAAAGCATATGTTAAAACTTTAACTTGTAAAAGTCCTCTTAAATATTAGCATTCCAAACAATAAAATTTGTTCAGTTCCCTTTTAAATCTGTATGTATCTTTTATGTCATTAAAAAATGTAGGTAATTATTATAAGACTCACATGAGGCTAAATAGGCTTTGTCTTAAATATTTGTATTCAATGAGGAGTTGAATGGAAATGAATGTTACCTCTAATGAAGCAGTCATGAATCTAATTGTTAATTTTGATATGATTATTATATTTATATTCTAATCTATACAAAACTAATAAAGAGAAAAAATGTGAAAAGTATTGCCTAAAAGTGTGTTCCAAGAGTTCCATGCAAAAATAAAGATGGGAATAACAAAGCTGAAGATCAAATATAACTGACACAAAAGTTTAATTACTCAGTATAAGATACAGTGACAAGTACATATTTCCAAATAGAACATTTAACACACTAATTGAATATGACAAGTATTTTGATTAAAATAATTTGACTCTTTGCTATTGTAACAAAAGTCCTTATTTACTTCAAAATTGGTTTATTTTTCTGCATTTTTTCTTTTTTTAAAGAATTTTTTTATTTTATGGAATAAACGTAGAATTTTACATATTGATTATTAAATTAAGTAGATTTAATTAATATAATAGTAACTTAAATTATTATCTTTATTTCACTGCTCTCTTAACACTTGCAATCAAAGACTAACTTGGCTTGCAATTTTTCCTTATACAACCATGAATGATGTTAGCAGAAGTTACTAGAAATCAAACCTTCTGCACTGTTGCACTCATGTGTCTCATTCCAAGGCTTTTATTAGTGGCATTTCTCTTCTTGTGTTTATAACATTCCAAAGCTTCTAGTTCTGCCAACCCACATGCCAAGCCTTCTACGAACATGAGATCCGCTACAAACACATGCGGCGATCCCGGCTGGCAAGGCATAGTAACACTATACTGTAGCATTAGATTTGTTTTCAAATTCATCTAAATTCTATTGTTTTGCATTTCCAGCACATGTGTGTCTCAAAATACAGTGATGTCATAAATAATTAGTCCATTTCATCTCCCTATCATTTCATTTGATTTGAAAGCAAACTTTTTCCAAAAGAAATTTGATTTAATGAATAAATCTCCATGATAAATGTTACTGAAAATAGAAAAAATCTGATGTATTCCATTTACATGACTTTCTCTACATCTCTGCAACATATTATTATTTAAAAGCTTATTCTCCTATTTACTTTATGCTAATCAAGAAATAATTATTAAAAATGGTCTTATTACTTGCTACCTTGTAAGTAGGAGGAAAATAGGGGAATACACTAGGCTAAAGCAATAGTAAAATCTTTTAAAGCTGATTGCTATGTAATTGAAGTTCCTTTGTTTGTATGTCCAGGAGTTGACAAATTCCCATATGAGAAAAGTTTTAAAACTGAAACCAATAACAAGGAATATCTCAAAAATGGTCAACTCTACGAAAAAAAATTTATATGAGATAAATTATGTTTTTTAACGAGCTCTACATTTTTTGTGTAGTAAGGTTTTGTCTATCTCTTATGGTTTACCAGTTGTGCAGAATTCATCCAGAATAAGGATGTCTTCAGAGGCTATTCCCAGAAAATTCATGATATATGTTTCATTTAATAAATGTTATTTTAATCAAAATCAGTAGTCATTTTTGAGAAAATAAAAATTTTCCCATGTAAAGAGTAGTCAGAGGGGTGTTTTCTTGAAAATCTTTGTCACATCATTGGAAGATACTGAACTGAATACAAAGTTTGGTATTTAACAGACTTTTCATTTTTGAGCTATGCTGTCCACAGATACACACACTGACAGACACACATGGAATTTTTCTAAAAATTTATTATTTTTTTTTGGATTCAAGGGATCTCAAAACATATATTTGCGATGAAATCTCGGTATCAAATTTTTGGGTGCTATACAATACCTTCTCTATACACTATGTACATAGTACATGTAGAGAAAGTAAAAATAATAGTTGTGACAAATAAAATGGCGTGTTATTTATGGATGCTCTTTAACTGCTATGGTTCTCAGCGTCTCATTCTAAATTGGGTATGAAAGACTGCTTAATTTTGCTCAAAGGCCTCTCTATCAGGCTTGAGGTTCTTTTACGTGCCGTAAATCTACGACACGGGACCAACGGCTTTACTTCCCTTCCGAAGGAAGCCATGCTAAGGATTTTTACACCCGAAAAAATCCATCGTCCTCCTCCTGGTTTAAACCTGCGACCTTGGGTATATGAAGTTAACATGGTAACCATTACACCACGGAAGGCAACTAACAGTTGTGACAAATTTAGTATCAAATTAGTGAGATGAAATGGGCCTGTTATTTGTGTCCAATCCTGTACTATTAGAAAGCTCTAGATAGTAGATACATCACAAATTTTTGTATGTTTAGGAATTGGTGCGTAAAGGAATACCGCACCACTTCCGAGGAATCGTGTGGCAGCTGCTTTGTGGTGCCCATGATTCCCCAGTCAAGAAGCAATATGCGGACTACATCAAGGCCACCTCAGCATGCGAGAAGGTGATCCGAAGAGACATTGCACGGACATATCCGGAGCATGATTTCTTTAAGGAGAAGGATGGCCTGGGGCAGGAGAGTCTCTTCAATGTGATGAAGGCATATTCCCTGCATGACAGGGAGGTGGGATACTGCCAAGGTTCAGGCTTCATTGTTGGACTTCTACTTATGCAGGTACCTCCTTTTTATTTCTGCACATTTACTTACAGTCATAAAGACAATGTTTAATGATCAACCTAAGCTGTGGAGATAGGCAAGTTTGTAAGGAATATTGAGAGAAAATGAAATGGTCAGTTGACAAAACCTAGCACAGTCGGATTATTTAAATTACTCATATATGATTGTTTTGGCAGTTATAACAATCAAAATAGACAAAAAAGACAATTAGTATTTCAAAGAAAATAGATACAATAGATTTAAAAATGTATTATAAATTTTAAAGATTCATAATCATAATATATTTAATAGCCAATATTCAGTTAAGAAAATATACAAATTAAACATTCTTGTTGTTGCACTTTACAACAAACATTGTTGTAAATTAAAAATGTAATAAACTGTTACTTTTGAGTAATGGTTATGATGGTCACAGTTACAATACGTTAATGGTTACATGTAATCATTAACTTATTTGTTTTCATGGTTATCACTAGGCTGTGGATTATGTAAATTTGCATATTTTTTACCTTAAATATCATGATATGCAGACATAAATCATTTCTCATTGTTTGGCATTAGTATGCAGAATTGTGTTGTGCACATTTGAGCATATCTGTAACAATAAAACATTTTAAACTTTTAGAGCATATATTTGGATATTTATACTAACTTAATACAGAAATAATTAAATTGTATTCTGCTAGATGGCAATACTCTTTTTTGCCATCTTGCCCAACAATATCTTACACTAGTCCATCTATGTAGTGACAGGATAGTGTGTCAGCCTCACAATTTCATTGATTTCATTCATCGTCTGATATAACCTACCAGGTTAAAGGATGTAAAAACAAAAAATTATACACAAGCACGCAAAATATAACATACAGCAATGTTAAGGAGCAGGTGCACACTTTATTTATATTTTTTCTTCAGTTCTTTAAAACTAGCATGTTGGCAGTGTTCTACTTAGCTTAACAGTATAATTCAAACCAACTGCTATCCATTAATGTATTCAGTTAATGTGTTTATTTTATACTAAGTTGCAATATTCGTTATGCCTAAAGACAAAGTTCAACAAAATGAACTTTCCAAGTTCAACAAAATGAACTTTCCAAGTTCTTGTGAAAATATGGGTTAATGGACAGAAGACTTTAATATCAGGTGCAAAACCTACCTATATTTTGCTGTTTGCCATAGGATTTCATTACAGAAATATCAGCTTCATCAGTTACAAATAATGCAATATTACAGGCACAAATAACTTAATTGCAAAAAAGAAATTGATTAGTTCAATAAACCTTGCTAAGTCCTGGTGAGGTATCAATCTCACTGGATTGCTATTTGAGGGTTACTGAACTAATAATATTTTTTTTGGAATTACTTTTTTAATCTTTGATGTCAAATTGCATTAATTTTAATATTAAGATTTTGAATTTGTGTTTAAATGGTTTTCACAAGTTATTTTGTTATTCACCATAAATTTTAACTTAAAATCTAACATTTTTTTATTTAATTGCAGATGCCAGAAGAAGAAGCATTTGCAGTGTTGGTGAAGCTCATGCAAGATTACAGAATGCGGGACATGTTCAAACCAACGATGGCTGAGCTGGGACTCTGCATGTATCAATTAGAGAACCTTGTACAGGTAATTAATGTTCTAAATTTGAAAATTCTCCTTCTTTGAAATATTGTGTTAGATCTTGCAAACAAACTCTGCAGTTTAGAAACATGAGGTACAACTTTCTGCATTTTTAGTGTGCATTGCTGCAGTAGAAAAAAGTTTTAATACAACAAAACTTAAATATATTCAAGATGCAAATAATGCTACAAAATTTTTGTGATTACAAAACAGGATATTAGCTGGTTGATCCTCTAATAATATAGTTTAGAAAAACATCATCTGTCGTGTAACACTGAAGTTAAATGTACATTGCAGAAAAATACTAAAGCTAAACAAGAATTAGTTTAACTCGCCAAATATCGATCGTAGCAAAATTTTGCAAGGAAAAAATATGTTTATAAAATTTTATTGTGTAAAATGATTTACTAGACCCTAATAAGATATCATAGCCCAGAGGAAGTAGGCATATAGCTTATTATCTATGTGGAGCATGGTGTATGTTATATACATTTCTTAATGGTTCAGTCACTCAGACTGAATAAGTCTACAAACGCCTAATTAAAAAAAAAATTTGGTTTTGTTTAGCATGTTATGTTCATTAACCTCAACTATATATCGAAAATAAAAACTTGTTAAAATAAAACAGAAAAAGTTTTATTAGTGTTGTAAATATATCCAGAGATATCTCAGATATTAAAGATTTATGCTAATAAGGTGACAAATTTGAAGTTTGAGAGAACATCTGGCCTAGACTTGCTTTAAATACCTACAGTTTAGAAGTTAATTTCCTTAACTGAAGCGCTCCTGTTTTGAGGCTTGTTTTAAATAAATGGTTTCTCAAAGTTTGCTGTAAGAATAATGAACATGATACCTGTTAAAAGAATTTGGAATTAAGAATTATTAAAATAATCTGTTACTGATATTGAGTGATGTATACTATATATAAAGTAGTATTATCTGAGTGGGTTGTAACACTTTTACATCACTTACATTTTATAATTAAGGACATGTTTCGGAAACTCTGTTGCTTGTGGTGGATTTAAGAACCTCTGTATGAGGATGTCTCTTGGCAGGATCTTGAAGTTCATTAAATTGTTTCTACTTTTCCAAATGATCGGCCTTTCAACCCCGCCAAATTGCCCATTATGTACCAAAGAATAAATTATGAGTATGGAACACCTAGAGTCATGCCAAGCTTTGAAGGTGTATCCTTATATTGTCGCCGAATACTGGGAAGCTAGAAGGAGAATGACTTCATTGTCAATTCCTGTGCATTAATCACTCACATACACTTTTCCAAATGTGGATATTCTCGCAGGTTTCCAATTTCCAACTGTTTCTTATGTGTTTTATTAAATTTGGTATTTTTCATATGTTGTGGTGTTCTTTCCAAAAACATTGTGCCACTACTAATTTATCTTCCTGTTTTAATTTTATTTCCTGAGTGTTCCTTGTTCCTTGCCAAATTTCTCTTTGTTTTCCCAATGCACAATTTATCACAATCCAAGCAGATTATCTGGTACATTCTAGCTCTGTTGTCAGACAAACTGCTTGGACTGAGATAAATTGTACATAGGGAATACAAAGAGAAATTTGGTGACTAGGAACAAGGAACACTTCAGGAACATAGGATTAAAACAGGAAGATAAATCAGCAGTGGCACAGCATTTTAGATGAGAACAGCACAACATAGGAAAAGCATATAAGAAAAGGTTTGGAATTGGAAATCTGAGAGAATATCCACATCTGGAAAAGTAGAAACAATTTAATAAACTTGGAGATCCTGTCCAGAGACAACCTCATTCAGAGACTCTTAAATCCACCACCAGATGCAAACTCGCCCACCACAACACCTGCAAACCATGACAGTCGAGGAAAAGTTGATAATGGAAGCAACAGGGCTTCCAGAACATGTCCTTAATTATAAAATGTGAGTGATTTAAAAGTGTTACAATTGACTCAAATAATATTACTCTAAAATGATCTGTATTTTTGCAGGAGCTTATTCCAGATCTCCATGTCCACTTCCAGTCACAAAGTTTTCACACGAGCATGTATGCCAGCAGCTGGTTCCTCACCCTTTTCACAACAGCCCTTCCCCTTCCAGTAGCCTGCAGAATCATGGATGTTTTTCTCTCAGAAGGAATGGAGGTCATCTTCAAGGTAGCTTTAGCCCTACTCACCCTTGGCAAAGAGGATCTGCTCTCTCTGGATATGGAAGGAATGTTAAAGGTTAGTCAAGTTACTAGCTGAAATATTGTGATTTTTCTCAACCCAGAAACTTAACTTTTCAACCCGTGCTATACAAAATTAATTTAGGCCACATTTAACAATGTTTAAAACCTCATAAATGGAAGGTCTTTAGTTCAAATCCTGCCAGGAACATTCACCCAGATTTTACTGAATCCCCATTATTGCAAACACTGTGGAGGTTCTTTAAATTAAGCCTGGAACATTTCCTTGACTAATCTCCTTTCCCAATTTTATCATTTGATTTCATATATCATCTGTAAAATAAAAACAATGCAATTTCCAGGATCATATTAGCGCTGCCAATGTCAAAATTTTATCTCACATGAAGTCTTTTACCGACTAATAAAAAGAAATCTAATGTGTTCAATTCACATAACTTTCTCTACTTATTCTGCAACATATATCTTTGCAAAAGCTTATTCTTTTGGCAAGTAATAGAGTTAAACATGAGCATAAATGGGGTTTTTACTTATTTCCTTGTAGTTATAATGGAAATCAGAAATACATTAAATTAAAGCAATAGTAAAATCTTTAAAACCTGGTCACTATGCAATGATATTAAAATTCTGTTCCTTTCACATGACCAGGAGTAAAAAAGCCTACTCTGCAAGCAAAGTATTCCTAAAAATGATTATTCTATCTATTTCATGCTGAGATAAATAATAGTAGAAATATCTTATTACTTAGTTCCATGTAAGCAGAAGGGAAATAAGGCAATACATTAGGATAAAACATAGTGAAATCTTTTAAAAGCTGTCGCTATGTGACGACATTGAAATTTTGTTCTCTTTTCTAAAATAAACAAAACATGAATGATGACTTCCCATTTGAGAAAAGTATAAATATTGGGAAATTAAATCCAAAAACAAGGAATATCTCTGAATTGCAAAATGTTTTTGAAATATATTGTGTGTTTTAATGATATCTGTAGTTTTTGTACAGTAAGATTTTTGTTTATCCGTTACTGTTTACCAGTTGTGTAAATGTCCAGAATGAAGAAGACTTCAGAGGCTATTTCCAAAAAATTCAAGATGTATATTTTATTTGTGATGTAAATATCTCCAACATATAGTGTTTAAGCAAAAGCATTAGAATCATTTTTGAGAAAATGGTAAATTTTTTAAAATTTAGTTTGAGCTGGAGAGGAAATTTGTTGAAAATCTTAGTTTTGGATCTTTGGAAGCTACTAAGCTTAAATATTAAGATTTGTACATAACCAAGTTTCCGTTTTTGAGTTACGCTGTTCACAGACAGATAACAGGCACACACAAAGACACACATGTGCATGCACATGCACATGGACCATTTTCTAAAAATGCTCTTTTTTGGATTTAGCAAACCCTAAAACATGTATTTCCAGTGGAATCTTGGTATCAAATTCTTAGATGAAATACAATACATTTTTTAGCTTTTAGCTATTATGTGTATTATAAGTATGTGCTAGAGAAAAATATGAGTGACTAATTTAACATGATGAATAGAAACCAGATATCCAACAGCTGACTAAGCAGCATATTGTTGACACAAGGCAAGATTAGAATGAAGATGGAGAAAGTGACATAGAAGGAGTAAAAGATTATGAATTTGTATTACTCACACTGAGATTTTACAATGCCAATGTTGATACTTGAATTGCTTGGAAAAAGAATCAAGGATTTTTAATACTAGACTTTACTGCAGCATGCAAAACATGAATTGCAATAACAAAATGAATTATCTAAGCAGAAAAGTATCAGACTATTTCAGAGTAAAGTATATAAGTTTGAATTCTAAACAACAAATGTATATAATTTTACTTTCTATAAATT
Source organism: Hymenopus coronatus (assembly GCA_030762935.1). NCBI lineage: Eukaryota > Metazoa > Arthropoda > Insecta > Mantodea > Hymenopodidae > Hymenopus > Hymenopus coronatus. Next base: position 42,802,285 of record CM060882.1, on the reverse strand, counting down.
TAAATTGCTGTGAATTTTAATCTTGTCTATAAAATTATACCTGTATATCGTGTACACCTATGAATTTGAACTATGTTTCACAAAATTATAATGCTTCTTTGTGTGAAAGTTTTCATGCAATTTAATTTTTAAACTTTCATCTTGTTGTTTTACTTTTTTAACCATTATTCAATATCTTCTCCCAATGATTAGACGGGTAATCAGGAGCATACCATATAAGATATAGCTTGGTAGTGGCTCATACTTTAAAAACTTTTTACTTTGAATATTACAAAAGTTAATTTTGATTATCATCTTAGCCTATGCTTTAATTCTGTTGTTTACTTATGCTTAAGTTTACAGTGTCATGTCTACAAGCAAGATGAAATTATTAGTTACTTATGGTGTTTCTGTGTTTATTTTAGCTTCACTAATTGACATTCTGCAGTTTTATGCAAAGATTAAACAATAAACATACTAAAACAATAAAAATGTTGCATTTATTTATTTTGAACTTTTGACTGAATATACAGTATTGTTTTTTCTGAATTTTTCTAACAAATGTTGAAGCAGATGTTCATTTGTTACTATGTTAAACCAATTTATGGCAGCTTTCAGTCATAATTTTGAGCAACCAATTCATGTTTAACAATTACATGAAAATAACTGGCAGGCTCAAATCAATATTGTCATAATTCACATTGACTCTGAACATATACTAATGACATTATTGTTGTTTATTGCAGTTTTTTCAGAAAGATTTGCCTCCAAGAGCAGAAGCAGATCCTGATGGCCTAATGCTCCTTGCTTACAACATGAAATTAAATCCTAAACGTATGAAGAAGCTTGAAAAAGAATACACAGTAATGAAAACAAAAGAACAAGAGGAAATGGTGGAGCTTAGGGTAAGTTTTTAGGTGATCAAATATTTTTGGTCCTTCCACTCAAAATTTTAACTAGGGAGTCACTATTTTTATGAACACCCATTCAATTGTATCTAAATTAAAGGAAGAAAATTAGTGTTTGATTATGTTTAGTAAAAATCTGTATACATGATATAGTGATACCAATTCAATAAAGTACACATTGTTATCACATTTTAACTGATTATTTTATAGGCTTAAATGCAAATACAATTTGCACATTTTAAATTATTCTAATATAAAAACAATACAAAATGAGTAAAATGAGTATTTGCAGTTAATATATAAATGGATGAATGAATGATTAATTTCTATCTTTTGTGGCTACAATATTATAATATTTACAGTATTCAAATACATTTTTAAAATCCAGTGTGTCTATCTGCTAGCTTGCCCATACTTTAACCCCAAAGTTGTATGAATGGGTACAGCTACTATACTAACTCTCCAATATCTAAGTTAACCTTGCTTTAGGATCCTTGTCCATTTCTCTCTTCCATTTCCTAAAAATATCCCATTAATTTTAATTGCTATTATTTCTTTGTTTAATTTATCCTATTCTTTGTTCCATACTTACCTCTCAATCTTTTATCTCTCCACATTCTATTACATAGAATGAAATATCACCTGATTTCTCATACATAATATGTTTCCCGAGGAAATTGTGTCCTATTCGTTTTAACAATAATACGCATCCATCCAAGACTTATTCTTTCGTATTTTTCGCTTATGTCTATGTATTTTTCCTTATCCCAATTTGTTTTAACTATCTTATACAATCTTGAAGGCAATGAAATGGCTGATTTTTGGCCAAAAAAGAGAAGTAAAATGATCACTAAATCAACACCTTATTTAATTACATTTTGCTCTATTAAAAGAATAATATCAAATAACTACACAAACAAAATCAATGAAGAATACCAAAAAAAAATCTGGAAAACAATGGAAAAATTTAAAAGATTACAATATTTCTACATTACCAAGAAAATCTGTAGTAGCAACCTTAAGACTACTAACAGGATGTGACAAAAGATTACAAGCTCTTAGCTAAATATTGGAGTGCAAGAAAACGAATGATTTTATTATCAAGTGTTTTAACATTGGATACCAACCAACCACAATCGTGGAGAACTTTTATCCTCAAACTTGTCCATATCGCTTGTTTCTCTATGACTTCCACTCTCAACCTTGCTTCTTTCCAAAATCCACTTTGTTATTTTTATTTAATAGCCAAATATTCTTCATGCAAATTTCTTATACTATCATCCTCATCTCCCCATACCAACTCTGTCTTCTTGCTTACATCTTTTTGGAACTTCAAGCATTCTGTTATATTATTGTCATCTAAACTTACACATCTATACTAATACTTCAAAATTATCTACTTTAGTAAACTCTTGGATAAACCCAAACTTTTCTATGAACTATATCAATCTAGACATCCCTTTGTTACTCCTTGTATTTCTATTCTATAAAGCATTTTTGACCAACTACTGTTTTATCAATCTTTCTAGTCAATTCATTGTTGATGTAGGTATTTTGTGTAAACAAACTGTAATAGTTTTCATAGCAAGTTTTCCTTTCAATTACATATATTTCAACTGTATTTAACATTTCCCTTGCTTGATAAACTGATCCCCAAGTAATCAAATTCTTTCACTGCTTTAATTGGCTCTCCAATTTATAAATCATGTTTCCTCTGTTTTTGATCTTGCTCCTCTTTTAATTACCATTGTCTTAGGCTAAAATTTCTGGACACACATTAAAAGCAATGATTTTTTTTTTCTGTAATTTTAACATCTGATTCTCTCGCATCAAAAATTCTGATTACATTATTATATGCTAACATGCATGTTTATTTCTCTCTGAAAACAGCAAAAGATTTTTAATTTGATTATAACTGATAACACTCAAAGACTGATTTTGCTTTTTACCATATATAGATATTGCCTGAAAACTGCAACTCATTTGGTACAAGTCAAGCTGCTGTTTACTATTTCAGACTGGAATTGTGTTGCTGTGGGGATTTGACTAAACCCCACAGGGTGGAAATGCCTAGCATTTTGCTGAAGCATGTTTTGTGACCAGCCACCATCTTGCAATTCTACACTACCATATACACCATATGCAACATCTGTCAAATGAATTGTTTTTCCAAGTTTTTGAAGTAAAAACCAAAGGACAATGGAAGGGGAGAGATCTCTAGTTGAAGGAATAATCAATACAATCACATTTTTTGGCCTGCCAGAAATTATTATTGATAAATTAATATTATTGCAGTAAACATTGTGGTAAGGTCATAACTTAATATCAGATTTTGACCAAACCTTACTGTTTCTCCCTCATTCCAATAGCTATTAATTCCTCTATATGATGTACAAACTGAGGCTTTCACAGCCGGCGTCTTGAATAAAGAAAGACCTCTGACCAGCCACCAGATCACATGTGAAGATGCCAAGCGCAGCCCTTGGTGAAACGTCAGGAACTTCAAAACCCAATGGACCACGGCCTACAAACCTGTAAAATGCTTTCTTTATCCTCTATATGAACTTATAAATAATGCACACAAAAAAAAAGGTGACAAGTATCAGAGATTATCCAAAATATTATAATGACTTTCATTGCGGACTGCATGTATTGCATTCCAAGTCCGAGGAACACACCCCCTATTCTCACGGTTCTGGTATCATAAGTACTTAATTTGGAACTAATTATTTTTCATAATAGCTGCTAAATGGGCAAATTGGCAAGAGGTTTCATATAAACCAGAGTAGGTTGCCAATTTTGTCTGCGAACTACCTTTACCCAAGTTTCTCAACAGTCTTTCCGAGTTGGAAATCTAAAATCTAACAAACAATACAGAATCGCTCTGTTGATAATGTATAACATATTTCACTAAGTATGCCACCGAAAAATCCCTTAGATATGTACCCTAATCTATGCATTGAAACATTCCTTGTTTTTGCTTCTGCTATTCAAGAAACTACAGCGAAACACAACACCAATATTCACCATTATATTGGTTTAAAACTTACAGTCCAAAGGTACTGCTTAATTGAATTTTAACACCAAAAAATCTTATTTTTTGATGCACATTTAACCCACAAAACTGTACTCATCTCAGAAGTGTAGAATCAAAATATGCTTTACAAAAAATATGCTTCACCAACCACAATGCATAGGGCATTTCCTACCTGTTCTCTCTATATCTATGCTAAACCCCCTGGGAGCTCTGTTGATTAGGATGGGGTAAGCCCAGGTCAAATAATCGATAGTACATCAATTATGGATGATGACAGGGCAGGTAGAATCACTCACTGACACCTGTTTTGTGAATTTTAAAAACACTTATTAACAATTATTACTGTACTCATTTCTTTAACTAATATTGCATTCTGAACAGTGGTTTTTTTAGTTCCTTGCATTTTTGTGGAATAAATAACAATTAAAGCTACACTCTGAAATGTATTGCTTTCACTGGGTGTCTCGAAGATATTGGCTGTGTACAGTCCGGCACATGAAAACATGTTGATCTGAGGTACAGCTGTTTAGTTGGTTGGTGAATGGTGCCACTCCTCTGCCATGCCCCCAGTTCAAATCCCTGTCAGCTATAGCAAGGTGTGATTGGTAAAATGTACTTGCCCTTTGTTTTGCAATGATGGAGGTAAACCAGAGGCCCAGACAGTTTAAGATACATTGACATATAATCCAGAATGTGTCTTATCTATTCGATTATATTATTAGCACCTGTTGAGGAAAGAAGCAAAAGCCAAATTACCAGTCCTTTTTGAAAATTAAAAGTGCCAACTTTGTATATTTTTCGGGGGAAGGGGATGAGGGATGAAGCAAATTTATCTGTTCTACCTTAGAGTTGCTAATTTTATTTGTACCTTAATCCACCATATACCTTAACACCCCTTACCTTACATCATTCCACTGTTTTTTCCCCCCTTTTTCTTATTTTTTATTAAAACAATAAGAGATTACTCTTTCCTCTTCCATCTTGTTGATCATTCTTATCCATTTCTCTGACCTTATCGAAGAAGTTACCTATAACTTTTATATTTTTCTCTCCTTTTGCAGAAAATATGCTGCTAATTACTATTTCCCCATCCAATTTTTCCCATTTTCATTTCCAAATTTGATCTCTCCATATCTTTGTTTGAGTACAATATAATATACAATGGAAATCTGTGTTAGCTTCTCTGCACATTAGACATTTTCTTACATCTTCATTATGCCTTATGCCTATTGAGTTTTTAACCCTGTTTTTACCCATCCAAATCCTTCTCGCCCTAGTTCATTTCATATCTCTATGTACTTTTCCATCCCCCATATTGTTTTTATTCCTCTATATATCCTCAAGGGTATTTTCTCTCTTATATCTTGTCTGTCAATATCTCTAACCTTGATTTTTACTATTTTCCAAAAGCCTCAATTGTTTCATTGTATATTTAACCATGAGCTTCCCATACCTATTTTTTCCATAAATCCTTGTATTTTTAGTTGTAGAATTAACCCTTTTAATGCCAGCCCGAATAGCAAAATGCTATCTGTGAAAAGTGCCAAGTAATTTTAAAGGAGAATGCAGGGTTTTAAAGTATTAGATATAAAATGAGTACCAAATGGCATAGAAACCTGAATATTGTTTTCAATTTTAGTAAACCCTTTTGTCTACTGCATAATATGTATTATATGGATGAGAATACTCTTCAGTATTTTTCTAAAAAATCAAAAGCAAAAGAAAAATTGAATATAAAATTAAAAATCCCAAAATAATCAATAATTAGGCATACAAAAGCTACACAGAAAATTCAGGCTAATTAAATGAATGTATAGATATTTCTTTACTAAAATAGCATTTTGTTTTAGTCTGAAATTTTATTTTTCTAAATAATAAAACTAAATTCATGTAACTGAAACTAAAAAAAAAAAATTCACCACACATACACATAAGCATGATACCATTATTAATGAAAACGGTATAAAGCAATGAGATACAAATGTAACGTAGATTACTGTACAATTTAGCACTTGTGTTTTTGCGTAGCTGAATGGTTGATTCACACTGTGTTTGTTGTCTGGTTACACCTCCGTAACTCCATTTTGATAATTACCTGATTATTGGTTTCGGGAACACTTGTGTCCATTTTCAACCCCCTTTCAACCCTTAGGGTTGAAAATGGGAACAAATGTTCCCGAAACTGGTCCCAGCAAGTAAAAATGAGTGATGTTTGTGTTACACAAACAGACTCAAATTCTTTTGTTTTTAATATCTATGCTGCTTACTCAATGTTAAATTTTGTGCTGTTGTGATAATTGCTGAAATTCAGGGAAAGTACAAAGAAATTTGGGAAGCATTAATGAAGCACTCCTTGAATGATTGAACTAGTAAATTGAAAATTGCTTTCAGTCATGAAAATGTGATACTTGGTCATACACTCCATTTCACTGCAATGAAATTGATAGTTTACATGCACATGGTCTCATCACATGTCAAATCTGTTAATCATGGCACGTTAGTGTTTTTATGTTTGATGTATAATAATCTGGTAGGCACTAGTTTTGTCTTTGCCACTAACTTTAGTCTTGGAAGTACCCATTGACTAGAGCGCATGTGATTATTTCAAATTCTGTTGTAGTAAATTTTAAATAAAAATGTTGGATGTTCATTCATTGTTGAATTTATAATGCCTGAATTTCTATTGAAAGATCATCTTTATAGCTTTAATTTGAATTAAATTATTGCAGAGGTTACGAACAGAAAACAGACTTCTTCGGCAAAGGGTGGAGCTTTTGGAGGCAGAATCCAGTGAACTAGCAGATCGTCTAGTCAGAGGGCAAGTCTCAAGGGCTGAGGAAGAAGAAACTACTTTTGTGGTGCAGCGAGAATTGGCAGCTTTGAGACATACACATCTTGAGACTTCCCATCAGCTTGAAATTGCTCATGAAGAAATAAGAAATCTCTCTTTGCTGATGGAGGAGACTGTAAGTGCATTTATATTGCTTTTCACTGTTCACAAAAGTGGTTTCAATAACAGCATTAGATTTATTTTTATTGTAGCACACCTCACGTCAATCTTCATTAGAAGAAATTAGCCACAAGCGAGAACTCCTTAGTCAGAAAGAAGAGCTCATTGAATGCTTACAAGAAGAACTGGTGAAGGTTCGTCTTCGGGAAGCTGAAAATGATGCATTGATCCGTGACCTGCGAGCTAGAATACAAGAACTGGAAGAGGTATGCTTTGTATACCCTAATGTTTTATTCAGTATTATTTAAGATACTTATATCTCACTTCTTTAAACAAGATTTGATAATGTAATTATCATACTGAAATATGGGATATATGGCTGGATCTTAATTAACGATTGCTTGCATATAACAAATTTTTTTGGAGACAGCTAAAACAAATAAATTAAAATTGAATTGAGTTTTATTTAACTGCAGTTCTTGGCATCCTGTGCTGTATTGAGTGTGAAAGGCCACTTAATTTTGCTCAAAGGCCTCTTTATCAGGCTGAGATTCTTTTATGTGGTATAAATCCAGACACGGGACTAATAGCTTTACTTCCCTTTCAAAGGAAGCTACACTAAGGACTTTTATGCCCAAAAAAAACCCATCACGCTCTGCCACGTTTGCAGCCATGACCTTGGGAACTAAAGGCGAGCATGTTAAGGGGTAACATGGAGAATGACATGCAGTGAAGTAGTAAATCATATGATTAGAAAACAGATTAATGCCTGTGAGAATTTATCTTCACTTGCTGCACTTAAACTTTAACTCCCATCCTCTGCTACAGACCAATCAATGAGAATTCTGGAAAGATCTTTCCTTGTTGCTGTGAAGATGACCTGGTTCAAGAAAGTTTTTTTTGTAACCACAGTAGCAAAGAGATGAATTTGCATATTTGCCAACTTTTATGGTTTTCGCATAAAATGTATGGAGACCCTTTTATACTTAGAGGAAAAAAAGGAATTTTTAAGGCTTTCTGAACAGATTCATAGTGTTCAAGCTATGAATATGATAAAGCAATAAATTCTATTGGATTATATTGTAACTTATATTACACACTAAATGTACTAAGTGGTGTAACTTGCTCTGATAGGCTAGAACTTATCTGTGAGTCTATCCTATATCAGAATCATGGTTCCCTTCACTGGGATACAACAAAATGCATAGCATGGAAATTAAAAGTTGATTGCACCACTAGTAACATCTAGAAACCAGCAGTAAATTGGTCATGAACATTCAGTAAGGGACAACCTGAATTTTAAATTGCCTCCTTCATATAAATTGTTTATCTTATCCAAATTCTATGGCTGTAGGCTGTAAGTTCTCTATTTTATGTGAGAATTTGTTTATATAGCTTCTGTTGTGAAGCTAAAATATTGAATAAAAATTTGTGTACAGCCTAATATTTTTTTTTTTTTTTCTTATTTCTTTCCTCTACATATTCTTGCTTAAAACAGTTTCTCACTTTTAGCTCCACTTGCCTGATTTCATCCAAATACGAAAAACCTTTCTTTAAATTATTCACTTAATAAGTGAAAATATTACACATATTACAGGCTATTATAGATTTATCTTAACCAAATTTTTCTGAAATTTTTTATCCAAATACTTCTGCTTCCAGTCTTATTTTATACTAATTTTTGGGCTGCTTTTACATACATGTATTGGCCAGCTTTAATTAGTATTTTGATTGAGAAACACATTTTATTGCCCTGCTTTAACAGTGAATTCAAACTTGATTTGATTTTGAATTTTTACGCAATTGTATTACATAAAGGAAAAAAAAATTGTTTGTACACCAAGAATTTTTGTTGTTCTTTTTAGGATAAGAAAACTCTTAGAGAGTCTACCCCTGACAATTCGGTGGCACATCTCCAAGAAGAACTCATTGCTGTGAAACTGCGAGAAGCAGAGGCAAACTTATCTCTTAAAGATTTACGGCAGCGTGTTGGAGAACTCAGTCAGCAATGGCAGCGACATCTTCAGGTATTAAAATATCCATTTTTATTTTCTATAACATCTACTAATGTGTGTAAGTATGTATGTGTGTGCAGTATAGTTCAGAGTTGGCTAAATATCAAATTTTGTTGATCTAAAACCTGGGAGCAGTATAGAGCGAAGTGCAAATTATAATATCAAATTACATTGCAAGATAAATTTACACTTGAGTTGCTTAGCAATCAATTAACTGGCAACATTGTAGGTGATGTTGGATATCAGTAGATTTTGACAGTGAGTCTTGTTGTTGAATCTTTCACTGGATCCCTCTGTTAATTGGTTATTGAACTAGTATAGAGGGTTTTCTTCATTGGGAATTTTGAGTCATGCTTTCCCAGATGAGCAGTTCTAATGATGGTTGTACTTATCTTAACAGGTATGCAAGTCTCTCTCTTGTAAGGTCGCGATATGACCATGCTGTTAAAGCGACCCAAAATAAATTATATTGCAAAAAAAGTCTGATGTGTTCCATTCACATGACTTTCTCTGTACCTCTGTAAATTATTATTGTTAATAAGCTTATCTTTTATTTATTTCATGCTAATCGAAAAAAATTAGCAGAAATAGTCCTATTTCTTGCTTTATTAAAAGTAGAAGCGAAATAAGGGAGTACCATAAGTTAAAGTGAAAGCCAAAAGCTGGTTGCTATGTGACTGATGTTCCTTTGTTTGTATGGACAGGAGTTGACAAATTCCTATATGAGAAAAGTATAAGTTTTTCAAAGCTGAAACCAAGAAAAAGGAATATCTCAAAAACGATCAACTCCACGAAAAAAATGTCTATAACATAAATTGTGTGTTTTAACGTGCTCTACATTTTTTGTGGGTTAAGTTTTAGTCCATCTCTTACGGTTTAGTAGTTATGAAAAATTCATCCAGAATTCTTCAGAGGCTATTCCCAGAATATTCAAAATATACATTTTATTTGTCAGGTAAACAACTTTAATGTACGATATTTTAATCAAAATCGTTAGAGCCATTTTTTAGAAAATCAAAATTTTCGAAAAAAGTTCCATGTAAAGGGTAGTTTGGGGTGGGGGGATTTTTATCAAAATCTTCGTTTCGCATCCCTGGAAGATACTAAACTTAAATACCAAGTTTGGTATATTACCAACTTTTCGTTTTTGAGTTATCGTGTTCACAGTCACACGGACACAGTGACACACGGACACACACACACACACACACACACACACACACACACACACAAACCTATTTCTGAAAATACTTTTTTTGGATACAGGGGACCCTAAAACATATATTTCCGGTGAAATCTCGGTATCAAATTTTTGGGTGGAGTGCAATACTTTCTCTATACACTATGTACATAGCAAGTATAGAGAAAGTAAAAAAAGTCTTTCTTTCTCTCTCTCTCTCTCTCTCTCTCTCTCTCTCTCTCTCTCTATTTCCTTACACTTAACGTGCTAACTCCATCAGTTTTCCCCTTTCCTCATCTACCCTGTGATCTTCCTCAGTGTGAATTGTCCTAAGCCGAGCCGAGTTGGACTGATGCATGGTGCACAGAAGTTCTGCATCTATTATGTATATAACTTTGTGCACTGGTGCAATGTTAGATTTTTTGCATTGGTTTGCAACGATGTGACTTTAGGCATTTGAGAGGCAGTGTACTACTGGTTTCTTTGTTTGATTTTATTTGTCTCAGGTGTTGCTTCTTCATCTAGTATAAGTTAATCTTAGCCCTACAAAAGAAACACAGCATCATTAGCCTCTTAAAAGCCAATAAATTAATAATAATAATAATAATAATAATAATAATAATAATGATAATAATTAATTTGAGGGAATAGAAGCTAATAACTGTGATGCATAGTCATATAATAAGCAAGTTGGCAAATGGTAACACTACATCCTGAAAAACACTTACTTGGACGTGTTTCCAGTGTTGTTCCCATCCTCAGTGTTGTTCCAGCCAACTCATTTATTTTATTTCATTCAGTCTGTCAGTATATTGATTTTGGACATGTTAATACATACATATATACATTAGAAATGATACCTCCATCCAAGAATTAATGGAATCATTTGTGAAGACTCTGAAGAAAGATACACAGAAAACACCAAAGAAACATAAGAACAAAATGAATGAATGTTGCCTTTTTCTGCCCCTGTATAAAATGTGTGTTTAATATTTAGGTTTCTGATAATGTATTATGTGAATGTTTCTGTTCTTGTTTTTCTTCCAGTGTCAATTGTTGATAATGGATTTGCATTATTTAATCATTTCATTTTCATCTGGTTTATTAAGTTTAGGCTGATGGAGAAAAACAGTATCTGAAACACATTCCAGTATTTTGTGATATAAAATGCAAGTAGAGTAACTAAATAATTATTAAAAAGAATTAGTTTTGTACTTGCTTTTAAAAATGCAGGACAACTTTCAGAAGCATGTTTCTTCTATCATAACAATGAGTGCCAATTACCTTTGGGGGTGGGGAGGAAAAGTTGTGAGGGAGGCTCTGTTGTTCCTAGGTGGTGACTCGATGATCCTCATCAAATTATATCCCATTGGTATTTCAAAATTAATATCAATCAAATGTGGGGTTTTTGCTTGAGCATAAGTATATGTTTCCATGCTATTAGTTCTAATTTTCATTTAATTCTTAATAAAATAGGCTCTGAATTAGTATCAAGATATTTTAGCCAGAAATGTGGTGCAAATGTTGACATTTCTTCATGTTTTTGTTTGATGTACTGTCATTAAAATTTCAATTTGTACACGTAAAAGGCTTTACAATATTAGTAAAACATTTTTGTAAATAGAAAATGCTAAAATCTAAACTGCTAATTTAATTGAATGTGATGAATAGTCTTTTATTGAAGATTTGTAATTTTAGGAACATAGAGTAGAGGCAACTCCACCTCCAGACAGCACTCCGAAAAAGTTATTATTTTGGGAAAGTCGGGGTAATGAAACCCAACGACTAGAGGAAGAACTAATGACTACTAGAATAAGAGAAATGGAGGTTTTAACAGAACTGAAGGAATTAAGACTGAAAGTGATGGAACTCGAAACTCAGGTAACGAAATTTGAACAAACATGTAGAAACATCTGCCTTTAGAAGTCCTTTGGTTTATGTCCAGCTGGAAAAATATATATTAATATCTAATTTTCATGTCAAAAGCAGTTCTAATTGGTGAACATTAATTCTGTATGTTCTTATTTCTTAGCTTGAGCAAAACAATATTAAGTAATTTCTTTGATAATGAATGTAAACCAAAGTTAAATTTAAAGGGAAGAATAAGGAAGGTTTGTATGATTTAATGAGCTCAATTAATTTAAAATAATTACTATGTTAACTACACCTGTATTGGATATATGTATTAATGTATTATCTTTTAATGTATTATCAGGTGTGAAGTGTTGTTAAGGTGCAATGTTTGATAATTAGAAGTGCAGTATGTGAGGTGCTTAATTGGTGATGATAGTTGGATATCTATATTGTTGTTCTTTTATTTATAACATTTTGTAGTGAAATTATACCATAGCACTAAATAACTCTCTACAAATAGCTAAGTTAACTTTAGAATAGAGGATAATGATAATGTAATAACATGATTAGGAAAAAAATTATGGTAGTTGGTATACAGGAAGAATAAGTAATAAGAATTTTGATTTTTATGTAATTATAACCATTGAATTACTCTGGGTTCTATGAATATTAATTGAATTTTATAAATACCTATTTAAAAGCTGCTTTTTAATACTTTGGAACAACAACATAGGATTCTGTTTATATTCTATTAAATTATATAAGCTGATCAAAGTAAATTATTAATGTATTGGTTTACATAATGTTAGTAATGGAATAATGAAAACATATGCTGGTAACACCAAATGATACTTAACTTAATTTCTTTTCAGATTGAAGGTAATAGGTACATTTTAATATATTGTTTATAGAGCCAAGATAATGACTGCCTATATAAAGGCTTTTGAGTGAAGTGATTCTTCTTAATTATTTAATAACTTAATTTGTTTTTGTTTTGCTTGGAAGCTACAGATATAATCTAATTGCAAAATGTTGCATGAACCGTGTTTCAGGCTACTAATAGTTGCACAATAATTAAGCAACTCCCATTCAATTTTTATACAGAATGTGACTCACTTTAGAAAAATGTGCTTTGCATTAAAATGTTATAGGTTCAGGTTAGCACAAACCAACTTCGTCGTCAAGATGAAGAAAACAAGAACCTGAGAGAAGAGATTGAACAGGCGGCTAATAGAGAGAAGGAACTGACCAACAAGCTGAGAGAAGAGCAGCATCGGTATGCTGACTTAGAGTCCAAGGTATGTTACACATTCTATGTTCTAAAATTGGCCTCATAAACTTTTAAAAATTGGAATGCTTTAAACTGATTTTTGTCCTTAAAAGACTTTCTATTGTTTTATTTGTCATTTGTTTCATTGTATATTTCATGGCCTGTGATATCATGATTCGATTGCTTTAATATTATTGTCCTCTAGTTATCATTAATGGTTCTTATGAGAATGTTTCTTTATGGTTGTTCCTCAAAATGCTAAAATAATGATTTGCAATTATTCCACTCCTGTGTGTTTGTGTCATTTCCTCTCTGGTAGAAACCAATTAGTATTTTTCTAATAATGGGGAAAGTGTTCACTGCTTTGCTGCTTAGAAGTCTTTCATGTTGTAGTTAATATGAAAATTTTTAAGTAAATACAATAGCAAATTATTATTAATTAATGAGTTGTGCTCTAACTTCACAATAGCAAATAGTTACTGCTTATTATAATGTAGAATGGTTCCTTGAAACTAGTTATGAGGTAATTTACCTAATTTTTTACTGTACTTTGCAACTGCTTCTAAACTGTAATAGTTAAAATTTTCATTATGTCTTCTGATTCAAAAATGATGAGTTACTGATTGCTTTGTGTAAAGAGAGTTTGAATAGTTTGTCTTTTAATATTGTTCATTTCATTTCCAGATGAAGGATGAACTTATGATGGCTAGAATACGAGATGCAGAACATGCTCAGTGCGTTGCTGAACTAACTCAGAAAATTTCCATATTGGAACTTAAGGTAAGACTTGTCACCCTCCATGGTGTAATGGTTGCCATGCTAACTCATATACCCAAGGTCGTGGGTTCAAACCTGGCAGAGGACGATGGATTTTTTTCGGGCTTAAACATCCTTAGCAGGGCTTCCTTCGGAAGGGAAGTAAAGCCATTGGTCCTGGGTCGTAAGTTTATGGCATGTAAAAGAACCACTGAGCAACATTAAGCGGTCTTTCATGCCCAATATAGAATGGGATGCTGAGAACCTCAGCAGTTAAAGAGCGTGCATGAATAAAACGCCATTTCATTTCTAAGGTAAGACAATAGAGGGACTGCATTGTAAATGTGAAATATGTCTGTGTAATATTATGTCAAATATTAACTTCATTTTTTTATATTAGAAAATCAGAAATAAAATTTACTGAGAAAATATCTCTAAATGCTTAAACCAGTTGAAGATTTTGAGGAGTTAATGCTTAAGATAAAAATCTGATGGGCTCCATTCACATAGCTTTCTTTATCTATTTTGCAAACAAACTATTCCAAAAGATTATTCTTTCATCTACATCATGTTAATCAAGATAAATATTACCATAAATGTTCTTATTACTGTAAGTAAAAGGGGAATAAGGGAATACATTAAGCTAAAATGATAGTCTGGTACTTTGTGATACAGTTGAAATTTGATTTCTTTGCCTGAGAAAATCAAGAAATATGAAATGAATGAGGACTTCCTATTTGGTAAAAGTTTTAAGCATTTTAAAATTTAAATAAATAACAAGGAATATCTTGTAAATGGTTAAGTCTACAAAAAATGTATATGACATAAATTGTGTTTTTTAATGAGATCTACAGCAACCAGAAATTATCTATACTAGACACCATGTTGGCTGCAAAGCCTACGAGAACAAGTGGAAAATAAATTCATTCACTTATGCCAAAATCTATAATTTTACTAAAGTAAGCCTGGATCCTCCCTCCCCTCCCCCATCCATTTACCCTTCTAATGTTTTAGCATTCCTTATATTTGATCAGTGAAGAAAAGAATGTTATGTTATTGATTTTATTTATTCTTTTAATGTTTGAAATGTTGAGGTTATCTTTCATTTTCATTTTTCTCTAACTTCTTTCTGTTCTATTTTCTTTTTATGCACTTACTCTCTTATAAGTGAAAATGCTCATCAGATTACAAACACATGAAGTAATTATTCAAACTGATTGTTTTCAAGAAACATAGGTTAACCATATTACATTTATTCTGCAGAATGAAGAAATGGTGACCGAGGGTGAAATCAGGAGCAACTTGGATGACAGCGAGAAGGTACGAGAACTGCAGGACAAAGTGGCAGAACTTAAAGCCGAGGTATGTAACAGCATCTCTATCAAAATGTTTGTGTTGTAGCCAACTTTATATTTACTGGACCCTACGGCAAGTTACTGTACATATATACAGTTATTGAGTTTTCTCCCAACAGGCTATGTTGCACATAGGTTTGATCAGTTAATGTTGCTGCTTGCGCTTTGGTTATTTTTTCCATCAATTTTGTAACTTGTATCACCTTTTCTATTTGATTCTGCACTCTACAACATTCTAATTGTTGTTGCTTCCCACTGAGTGTTTCTAGTGGATATTTACTCTTCATTTATTAGAGCTTATTTTTCTACTGTTGCACTCTTTATGATGATAAGGTTGAAGTACAGTATTTAATCATATTTGGAATTGAAGAATATTATTAATAATTGTATTCTTTCAGGCAATCATGTACTTGAATACTTACTTTTAAAATAAAAATCTCTAAACCTGATATGATAAATATGAATCATTGTTGATTTTATAAAACAGCTGTTTAATTATACATAAACTGCAGATACAGATTTTTGGTTAAACTCCCACTCAATTTTACTCTTTTTGCTCTTAATTTTTTAAAATGATAATGAAAAAGAAACATATTAGGATTTATAAAATGTTTTAACTTGTAGACACACATGCTTCACTGATTTCAAATATGTTTCTAGAGAATTCTTCCCATCAATAGTTGATCATTGACTGGAATTCCTTCCTGGAACTATGGTTGATTTTTCCTTTGGAGTTGTGTTGCTATCATGCTGCTTCCATAGGAAGATCCAGCTAAATCCATTAGGAAGCAATACCAGTCAACATCCGAATGATGAAGTGGACAATTCCAATCAGAAACACGTGATTTGTTGTGTTTGATTAAATGAAGCGTATATGGGTACATGTTAAAAAAATTTACAAATTAATGATGCTTCCATCATTTTAACATTAATAACTTCATAAGACTTTGCTGCAACTTCAGCTGTAGAAGCAAATTATTAATAGTGTAGTATAAAGGAGAAAATAAATTTAACTGTAACTGATTTATAATTTCATGAAGGGCTCATTTGCTTCATTATTTTCAAACCATGAAAAAACATTTGGTAAGAATTTGCAATAATTTATATTCTTCTGTTTTGTGGGGGGAAAAAAAGAGATTTTCAATCATATCCAATGCTCAAAATGAATTTTTAATCACGACATCAAAACTTACTTGAACATATATTATCTTAAACTCCTTGTTGTGCCTCCACTTTGGCTTGTAGATGATGTTTCAGGACTGAGATCATTTTCATGTGAGACAATCAACACTTAACAAATTTATGCAGCAACGTTAACAGCCTTCGCCTTTCTCACAAGCTGTGTATAAGCTAAGGTTGGAAAGATAGAAATTGACCTTACCTAGTCTTTTAACCATGAATATTGGCTTATTGTGCTGCTGCTCTAACTTAGGAAACATGGCAATATGCCAGAGCCCACCTGGGTAGTGTGGGAGTAGCATGTCTGCCTCACATTCAAAAGTTGCAAGTTTGAATCTTGCTTAAGGTGATTTACTCAGATAAGGTATTTTCAGGATTTTCCCTTCTCCTGAGAAGATGAATGTTGAGTAACTTTAAGCTCCATGGACCCCGAGATCATTTCACCAATTTTATTCATCGTCCGATATGACCAACCAGGTTAAAGAATGTTAAGCTACCACATGCAAAAAAAAAAAAAAAAGAAAAAGCCAGAACAAGATATTCCCTAACTAACCTACATTTTTCCCGCTGAGCTATGGACCTTGACCTGACTTGACTTTTCATAAAGGAGGAGTCAGGTTATTTACCCTTGATACTGAAACCTTCAGGTTTATTGAATTATTTCCTTTCTCTTAGTTAAATAACCGTGTATGTTTAATTCATATGTTTTACTACCCAGAGCTTAGCATTTGAAGATTGTATGAGAGGTTGTGTATTCCTCTACAATGCACAACCTACATACTGGTTCTTCTTTAAAGATTCCTATTGTTGCAGTAGTCTACAATGTCCCATCAATAACCCTGTTATCAGGCTTATTTGGGATTTGAGTTTAAGCACGTCTTCAGGTAATAAAGAAGATGCTCTACTCATCATTCTCTTACTGCGTTTGCGTCCTTCTGAATGCATCCATTTATGTTGATGGTAATATTTAATCCACTCGCCAATGGTTTTTCGAACAGAATTTATAGGGATGCCAAAAATTAGTTCATAATCTGTGCAGAGTCCCCTTTTTTTTCCTCTTAATTTGTGGCTAGGCATCTTTACATTGCCTAAAATTCCCTTGTGTCCTGGCATCCACCCAAGAGTAACCTTGTGTTTTGCTAATTATACAAAGTTTATTAGGTAGTTCCAAAGTAACTTAGAGGTTGGCTACAAGGTTTTCTTGAATTTATGTTGAGACAGCATATTCCAGTAGCAACTTGCAAACTCATAAGTGCTTTAAATTCCGAGTTTCATAGTTAGCCCTATTAGGTACTAGGAAAAATTAGTCAGTTAGGGACCAGACTACAGTTATTTATCAGTTATTTACAGCAGCACAGAAAGTCACAATCCATGATTCAATTTGGCTGTGGCAATAAATTTTACAGTCTGATTCAATGTTTCCAAACATGTTTACTTTTATATACAAATAGATTTTTCCATATGGTTTATAAAATCTTAGGTCTTGTTTTAATGATCATTGCTCTGCAATCCCAGTGTTCCAGTAAGTTTTTTTATATAGAAGTGAAGCTTTATTGATTAAAATTTATTTTAAGTATTAAATATGTCTGCCAATAGACTTCTGTGTATGCTACAATGTATTGCGATATAAACTGACTACATTTACAGTTTTTTTTATATTAAAATTAATTAATGAATTGTGCTGTTTTAAATTAAAAACAATCTTTTTTTTTTTGTAGTTTGCAGATTAAAACTCCTTATTTATGTAAACCAAATTTGTTACCATATTAGAATGTATAAATAAATTTTAAGAAGAATGAAAACAGTAAAGTAAAACATCATTGAGTTATTTCTGGCATGCCAAACATTTAACAGTCTAAAGCGAAACATTGTCCATTTCAATTAAGTTTCAATGAAGATGCATTTATTTAATTATGTTGTTTATGTTCATTCTTATGCACCATTTTTTAATAATTATTTAAAATAAAACATGCAATTAATTTAAGATAGAGTATAAAAGTAATATAAAAGACATATATTAAATAACTAACCTATTAAAAGAAATAAGGGATATGTTTTTCTTAAAAGTTATCTTTAAAGTATGTTAATTTTGAGCTCCAAAATTTCCTTCGATTATAAAGATTTGAATGAGAATAATTACATTACATAAATAAATATTTAATTTGAAAATATGTTTCATTAAAAGTAACAGAAAACCAGTACCTGTTCAACAAATTTTAGTCTCAAAAGTTGACTTTCCTCAAAGTTGTTATTCATATATGTAATATTAATTACGTTCTAAGGAAGCATTTAATCCTGAATGCCATTATCTTATCATGCAAATTCTGAATTATTTGTTGCACTGTGTTGATTCTTACATGCTTATATTTAAGGAGGTTATATTACTATAAAATGGAAGTTGTTTATTGTTCAAATTTATTTCTAGTTCTTGCCTGTCGATTGTTTATCCTAGTCCCTTTTTTTTTCTTTTTCTTTTTTTTCTCCTGTTTTCTGCTGTGAATTTGAACTTCATGTTTTAATTGGCAATTTGCCATGTCGTTAAATCCACTGGACTATAAATAATTTACCAAAGAAACTTAACAGCACTATTATGCTTCATTTGTTCTGAATTGTTAGGCCTAAGAAAGTTGCCAAAATCTATAAGCTAGATTATAAGAAATGGCTTGTAATTTGTGTATTTATTGACAATAGTTCAATAATCACACTATTCATGCTAGTAGGACATTAATACTGTAAGAATACTATACAGGAAAAATTCATTCACTTTACTTTACTTTATGAAGAGATTATTTGTGCAAAGAATTAGATGCAAACAAAATGGAATCTTGGTGGTAAGAGTGCTCTTCTCTCTTTCTGTGTTTACACTTATTGCTGTTAATATGACTGCTTTTAATTTGGTATTTAAGTAAAAAGTATGTGCCATCTTTTTTTTTTTTTTTTTCTATGCTATTATTCTTTTAGACAGATTGCAGCATACTTTTTGAAATGTAAGAGGGGAAGAGAGAGATTTCAGTTATATTATTGCATAATTAGCTATTATTTTCTAATAATGGCCATTAAATATATTCCCTGCTATTTAGGTGAAATATAATATTAAACGTCCCTTCGCTTGGAAGATTCAGCTTATCGGCTAGATGAGGCCTCTGCTGCTCTTCTTCTAAATAGTTTTCTTTTCGTTTCTTCATTTTCATTTTATTAATTTTTGTATCAAGTACATTTTTTTCCAGCTATTTATTATTGCTTTTTTAAACATTTTTTGCTGTTAAAAAATAGATACTATAATTTTTAATTTACATACATGAAATGTTTAGCAACGCTTCATCCATAAGCCATTAAAACATTTACACTTGTTAAAAAGATATTAAGTAGGTTTATATTCAATCAATTTCTTCATAGAGAATTAATTACATTGCAGTTTTTTTCATTTTAAGCAAAAAAGAAAAATTTAGGGTAGATATAACAAAGGAACTGTTGCTACAAAGAGCATGTCACATGTGATTAATAACAAAGAAAAGAACTAATCTAAAAAATGGTTTGATAAACTGCATTAAAACTTTGAACATTCCATTTGTTTTATGTTTAGCATGCATAGCAAAATATTTCAAGTTAATCAGGAAAAAATTGCAGATATTTAGTTTTTCTTGGATGCAATGACTTAAAACAGGTTCCTTTGACTGGTAGAAGATTATAAATGGTGTTCTACAATATATTATATTATTAAAGTAACTACTATATAGTTAAAACAAGATTATATTCTTATAAGAGTAATGAAATTATATTTTCAATCACAATCTGCATTTATTTGAAATGTTAAAGCTAAACATATTAAAAGCATAAACAGAAGGGTAGCCAACTTGCCAGTATTTTCATAGAAGTTGTGTATTGTCTCAGTTTAATCCTTGTACCCTGTCATTTTCATATAGATGCATTGAAAATTAAATTTAGCTTACTGATAATATGTTTGATAATTATTTCACAACAACCATTCCAAGACCAAAGTTGGAAAATTGAAAGAGACTTGAAAAATTCAGTGTCACAGCTGAGACTATGGATGGGCTCTCCAGACCAATGTATAGAGTATTTGGGATCACCTTGAAGCTTATTGGCATACTTCAATCAGATGACACGAAGACGGTTCAATAAGTATCCAAACACAGATTATTATTTCAAAATCTTCTCGGGCTTCTAGCCAGGTAAAAACTTGGCTTGACACCAACGTTTCGAAGAAGTACATCTTCCTCGTCTTCAGGGTGAACTGAAGTTCACCCTGAAGACGAGGAAGATGTACTTCTTCGAAACGTTAGTGTCAAGCCAAGTTTTTACCTGGCTAGAAGCCCGAGAAGATTTTGAATTAACACGTCGCCAGGAAAGCTTTAGTTCTTATTTTACAAATTATTATGTCTCAACATAACCTCCTTTTAGGGACATACACCTCTCATAACACAGTGTCATTTTTTTAATCCCTCCAAAAAATAGGAATTATCAAGTTCTGCAAAATATGCCTCTGCCTCAATGATGACCTCAATGATTGTTCCTGCAAACCATTTCTTCATGTTTAGGAACAAGAAAATATTGCCAGGGCCAAATCTGGAAAATATGTAGGGTACAGCAGCAATTCATGCAGTTTGACGTGGCAACTCTGGATGAATGTGCTGGTGGTTTGTGTGTGCTCTTTTATCTTTGCTAAATGGAGCTATCTCCCCCTCAACTTCTTGTTGAATCAGGCCAATAATTCATTCTTTTTCTGTTTTCATAGAAGTCGCTGAGTTGCCATTATTACTTTCTCTACACATACTATGTGCGTACTGTATAGAGAAGGTATTGCATTCCACCCAAAAATTCAATAGCAAGATTTCACCAGAAATAGAAATTTTAGGGTCCCCTGTATCAAAAAAAAAGCATTTTTAGAAAAAGATCCACGTGTGTGTGTGTGTGTGTGTGTGTGTGTGTGTGTGTGTGCATAACTGAAAAACGAAAAGTCAGTAAAATACCAAACTTGGTATATAAGTTTAGTATCTTCCAAGGATGTGACACAAAGATTTGAAGAAAATTCTCCCCATCACAAAAAAATTTCAAAATCTTTTATTTTCTCAAAAATGGCTCTTACTATTTTGATTAAAATACTGTATATTAAAGATATTTATATCACAAATAAAATGTATATCTTGAATTTTCTGGGAATAGCCTCTAAAGATCTCTTTATTCTGAATTAGTTTTTGCTGAATTTTGTGTAACTGATAAACCATAAGAGATAAACAAAAACTTACTACACTAAAAATGTAGATCACGTTAAAATGCACAATTTATGTCATATATGCTTTTTTTGTTTAAGTGACCATTTTTGAGATATAACTTGTTATTTGTTTTTGATTTAAAATACTTAAACTTTTCTCACATGGATAGTTGTAAACTCTGTGTACTGCATAGAAACAAATTTCAACTGCATGGCAACCAGCTTTTAAAAGATCTGACTATCACTTTAGCCTAGTGTATTTCCTTATTTCCCTTCTACTTACAAAAAAGCAAGTAATTAAGACAATTTCGCTAATATTTATCTTGAGTATCATGAAGTAGATAGAAGAATAAGCTTTTTATCAATTTTTTTTTATATCATCTTTGGATTAGATTCACCAGAAGCAACCCATTGTTTTGATATTTGCCTGGTTTTTGAAATACAATGATTAATCCAGATGACAACTCAATGATTTCAGATAAATGGCTCCAAACACACTTCAAAATTCTAAGCCACACCTGCTTATTGTCTACAGTGAACATTCATGGCACCCACCTTGCTGATAACTTTTGCATATCAAACTTATCTTACAAAATATAAATTGCCTTTCCCGTTGACATGCCTATGACTGCTGCCACTTCACAAACTTTCATTTAACAATCAGCAAGAGTTATATAATGGATTTTTCAATAGTTTCCTCAGTAACCACATCTGCTGGGCATTTTGGTTGCACCTCATCAAAAACAATGTTTGACTGTGAAGTCCTGAAACCTATATCTAAGTATTGTCATAGATGGCAAAAGGTCTCCATAACCAGCATCCAATTTCCTTTATAACTCCTCAAAGCTTTCCCATCCAAAAGTAAAAAGGGAATTCCTGGATGATGCTGAAATTTTTCCATTATAGTAAAACCCAAGTTGAATGACTAACTGAAATGCCTGTAAAATCCAAACTAACATATGAATCAGTATCAAATTTGTTTGGTGATGCATAACAAATGTCAGTACACGATAATATCAATTTGCCTTAGCAACATCATCTATTTTGAAACATGAGTACTTACTGAACTGCCCTATTATGGTTTACTGCATGTATGAATACCCTGCTATGATATCTTAGTAGATTTCCATGGAGAGCTGAAAATCCTTGATTCTTTTCCAGTAATAACACTGAATATTTCAGGTTTAATTTCATTTTGCAACTTAGTATAATAATTGCAATGATAATACTGTGCGTAAAACAGTCTTTTGCTTAAAATATACTTCATCATCATCCATCAGGATTTAGATTGCGCTTTCAATAATGCTTCTTTTCAATCAAATCTGAGAACCAAAATGAGATATCAAATTATAATTATTAGACCTCTTTATACTTCATAATTTACTGGTGTGTTTTACTACTAAAAGTGATGGTAATAAGGCATTGTTAAGAAAAAAAATAGGCATTTTATGATGAGCTTGCAAGAAGGGAAATAAATGGATCTTGAATTAAACTAATGAGTCAGTCCAAATAAAGTTAGTATTCCATCCAATGTAAATTTTGATTGACTTCAGATCCAAAATCTTTGGTAAATAATCATAGTATTTAATTCATGCATTTCTAATAACTCCATTAGAAGTTAATTATAGATTACAACACATGAAAATTTATTTAGGGAGATATAGAAGATGAGATTTTATTGTTCATGATGTTTACTAACTTGACTATCCTATTTATAAATGTATCTGTTGTGCAGTTTTGAAGTCTTGAGAACAACATTGCACAGCCAAAAGCAGTGGAAAAGAAACCATTCACTGGGGTCTAGCATACCTGCTATTGTTTATTCATATTCCTTTCATTTTGCTCTGCAGTGTACCAAGAACTGACCTTTCCACTTACTCCTTTAGCCTCTTGTAACATGGAAAGCATTCCCTACAATTTAAGTGCATATGAAACATTCTTATTACTTTTGCTATCAACATTTGGAAGAGTTTGAGGGTGTAGAAAAACAATATGCAGAAAATTGTAGAGTTGAAAGGCAGTACCAAAGCAAGCATTTTGAGGTTAGGAACAAGTGTTTACAGAAGCTTTTATACTGCATCACATGCATCAACATTAAATCCACCAATTGTAAATCCTGTTTTTGGCATGTCAGATGTAAACAAAACATACTCTTGTACAGAACTAGTCACCGTCACCAGGGGTATCCATTGAGAAGCCTATTGATTAGTATGGAATTCTGTATGTATGCACATGTAATGGTTAGTTTCTTAATATTTACTGGTATTGATTAGCTGAGACAATAGTACACACTGTGTGCCTGGCAAATAAAGATGTTTCATAAAGTCAGATTTTAATTATGTTCATACAGCGCTCCTGTTATTAAACTGCATCTACAACACAAGCCCCCAACCTCAAAACTTTGTTTGGCACCATCTTTCTATTTATAATTTTCTTCACATTATTTTTGGCACCTTATATATACACACACCCACATATATGTGATCTTAACATTAAAGTTAGAGACCTAATTATCATAAACTCATTTAAGTCATTGCATTCAATTGAAACATATTAAATTTAATGCAGAAGTCAGAATTATAGTACTAATTTCAAGATAGGGGTTTGATATTAGCACTGCAGTCAGAATATAAATGATCACCGGAGGTTCATTGCTTTGGAAAATGGCTATATTGCTCAATTACCGATGCTAAGTATTATATGATGATTGTATTATTTGTTTTTCCAGTTAATTTTGTCTTCCTGTTATGAGTTATTTTTTTATTTAAAATTCAGTGAAAACAAGAAGATGTTTAAAGATTAAATTTTGTGCAGATGGAGTCGACTGAACACTCCCAAGTTTTCACTCACCATTTCTTAAGGTCTGATTTAATCTTATTTTTTGTTATGTTATTTGTTCACTTATGAAAATGGCTTTTCCTCTAAATTTTTCAATTAATCTTATATTGTACATGCAACAAAACTGTGCTGAAGTTATGAGTTTGGCCACTAGTTTCCCAGGCCTCAAATGTTGAAATTACCACTGCTATGGCTAGCTTCGAAAATGCAATATTATGAGTTCATATTTCCTTGACTTCAGATGTGTAATACTTAAAATCAATGTAGCATTACAACGGATCAGGCATAGCTAACCTTTAATAAGTGTAATGGTTCAGTAACCACAAACTTTTATATGCTGGTATTGTGTCAAAGTTAAAATCAGCATTCACTTTATTGTGCTTGGCTAATGAAAATGCATGAAAGAAACATTTAACTTTGGGGGAGAAATTTATCCGCCCAGTATCCCCATTATACTCTTGGCTATTAATAATTGCTACTGAATGCATAAAACTGTCTTGTAAACTGTTTAGAGTTGGTATAAGTTTAATAGCTGTAGGTTTTTATTAATCTTATATTAAAATATTGCTTGTGCATAGAAAGAAAAGATGCTGATTAAAATTATCTAAATTGGTGCTTTATAAAAAAAAAAATATATTATAAAATTCTTTTGTGAATTAATTTTGGATTAATTGTTTATTTATTGATTTGATTTATTTGTTTCTCACAATAAACATTTCTAAAATGCTTGCTCCAACATTAACTGATTAAACTAAGAGTATTAAGTAACAGAGGAAATGAAGTGGATAGGTGTGTATCAAATTGCTATTGTTGGCAAATTTATATAGGTATTGTAACTGAGATAAACTACAATTAGATACCTCCTTAATATAAGCAAAATATGTTGTTTTAAAATCACTTTCATATGAGTATTACATGTTTTTTTCCTCATTGCTGTTTAAATAAAAGTATTCCTTGTTGCTTTTAATGATACCTTGAAGAGGAAATAAAAGATGAATCCTGTATTTAAAGATAGCTAGCTACATTAAACTATCAAATATGAATGAATGTGCTATGTTTATTAGCATATGGTAACATAATTAAATATTTGCTGTAGGTGAAGGTTTTTATAATATGAGTGTTATGCTTGTTTAGTGCTAAATAATATTATCCAAAAAGAATGTATTGCACTGTCCCAGTATCAGAAACTTCAAATCAGTTTAAGGCATAGAATGTTGCAGAGTAGACTCTTGCACTGTTGTGAAGTTTGCTGAGGACAGAGAGAACTGTTGCAAAAAGTATGGAAGCTGCAGATTTAATCCCTTTCATATCCTACCATGGAGAGTGAACCACCTAAAATTTCCACAGCAAATCTTGCTGAAAAAAAAAATAATGATAAATTGAAAAATAAAGGACTTTCATAAGCATGAGCAGTTGAAGTACTTATTAAGGTAGATGATATAAGCCATTCATAAATTAAGTAAATATGATTTTCAGCATAATCTTATGTTTTTTTCTCTACTATGTACAGTAAGTAGGAGAAGTATTGTATTCCATCTAAAAATGTATCACGATTTCCTTAGAAATATGTTTTGATGCCCCCTGAATCCAAATAAAAGCATTGTAAAAGTTACTTGTGAATGCTTGCATATGTGCTTGTATGTGCGCAACATAATTCAAAAACAAAAACCAAATATATAACAAATTTGGTACATATGTTCAACATCCTCCAAAGATGTGAAACAAAGGTTTTTAAGAAAATTCCCCACTCAAAGCTATCCTTTGCATGGAAATTAAAAAAGATTTTCTCAAAAATAGCATTACTGGTTTTGATTCAAATACCATTATTTGCCATTTTGTTGACAAATGAAATGTAAAAATATCTCAAATTTTCTGTGAAAAGTCTCTGAAGTCCTCTTCATTCTGAATGACTTTTGCATAACTGGTAAACCGCTAAGAAATAAAATCTTATAACACAAAAAAAGTAGTTTTTATTAAAGCACACAGTTTATGTTATATATCTACATTTTTTTAACAGATTTTAAATAAACTGAAACCATGTATTATTTTTTATGCAATTGGTAACATGGAAAATATCAGTAATTCATTGCACTGCAATGGTTTCAGTTACATCCTGAAAATTATAACAAGAATTTGGTGCCTGGGATACAATCACACATCAGTTTTACATTCTAAGGTTCATACATGTTGTCGAGTCTCGGGAACAAACTTCACACAGTTAATAGTAATGTGATTTGCCTACTACAATACGAAAAACTGCATTGCAAACTACAATTTAAACAATACTGTTTTTAATTATATTCCAACTGTTATCAATTGTACTGGAAATAACAATGGGTTTCCAGACACATAAAAAGGAAAAATAAGTAAAAGTTCCTTTCTTTTATTGTATCTTAATTCACAATTGTATCTCGATTACAATTTCTCAGGATGTTGCCTATCATAGTTACTTACAGTTTTCAATTACATGTATCATTTGCTTTAATGAGTTTCTCCCCTATCTTCATGGTTGTGAAAGTCTCTTTTCAATTCCTATTTTAAGTGCACATATTTGTGGTGCAATTTTAGATGACTCTCCCTGTATATGAAAGGATTTTCAAATAGAATGTTAAATTTGTTCCTAAATGTTTCTGGTCTAAATATGCATTGATAAAACAAATAATGTTCATACTCATTATTCCAATATACTCTGCAAGTATATCTTGTATGCATATAATTTCACCAATTTATTATCATTATTACTATTATTATTATTATTATTATTATTATTGTTATTATTGTTATTATTGATGCTTTTTGTGAATTATTTCCATAATTGCATCTAATGATCTCAAGAGTTATCAATTTATACAGCAGCAAATCAAAATTTTAACTTGATTGCAGCTGCTATGATAAAGATATTTCATTTTTTAAACAACATATGGAATTTCTTAGAAATGAATCAAACTTATATATGATAAAATCTAGATACTCCCATGTATTCTGATGTTTCAATTCAATGTGCTTTAAGTTTAACAAACTTGTTGACCAATTCAAGTGCAAAAACTATACAGGTAAAGCAGACCACATGTAGCAGCTATTTATTTTGTAAAATACAGTATTAAAATTTCTGAGACAAAATGCTCATCACTAAAGCACAGGTGAACTTTCACTTCAGCATATTACATCAGTCAGCCATTACTGAAAGACAGGTCTGTAGTCTGACATTTTAAAATTTAAAATGAGAGTGCAGGGCCTAATAGGGTACCATTAGATAACAGCTTTTTTAAAACAAACTACTTTCATACAAAACATTTTTAATAATTCATACTCTTTCAAAGTGAAAAGGATATGAAAAAAGCAGCTTACTTAAACCTCTGGTATGCAGTTAGCAGTGCCATTCATGCTGAGAAAATTTTGGCAAGAAACATATCAACATAGCAATACTTAATTACTAGGCAAAACAAATGAAGGTAATCGAAAGAAGATGTAGAAGCTGATAAAGGCAAATAAAGTTGAAATGATTCTAAACAAATTAATATTAGGTAATCAATTTATCATTATTGCATACAGAAAATTAAAATTAATGTTAGTAAAGGAAGTTCAGAAGGCCTTGCAAAATAGAATAACAACTGAATGTTTTGTATTCTTTACTTTTGTAGCTGATGAAATAAGTGTAAAAATCTGCATCTGTGGTGGTAGCATGTCTACTTCACACTCAAGAGATCCCAAGTTTGAACCTTGGTTAGCATGAATTATCTGGATAAGGTTTTTCTGGGGTTTTCCCTTATTTTGAGAAGACAAATGTCAAGAAACTCTAGGCTCTATGCACCCCGGGCTCATTTGCATCATTTCACCTTTTGTACGCTGTCTGATATGATCTACCAGGTTAAAGGAGTTAATCAAACAAAAAAAAAATAAAATAAAAAAAAAATAAATGTAAAAGTGTGCAGTAGCTATAAATATTATAACTCCTGGTATTCCAATAAGAGATGGAATAAAACCAGCAAAGTAACTTTTATAAGTCACTAGGGGAGAAAAAGGAGATCACTCTAGTTAACAGCACATACTTAGTTGGTAAGCACAAAAGCAAGAAGATTTGGTACAAAACAGAACATATAGTACACGTATAAATGTGAATTATAAATATTAATATCATGGATTACAATGACAAAATGCGATACTTACACTGCAAATAGTGATAGTTTTGTTATGTTCATGGTAGTTGGCTGCCAACATATGCACCCTAAAGAGACACCATCAGTCAGGCATCTGTTGCTCATATACAACTGAAGCTCACCCACAATAAAAATTACATATTCTTTTCTCCTTGAAAGAGTATAAATTAATGTCTTCTCAGGATAAGGGGAAACCCCAGAAAAAAGCCTTATCCGGGTAACTCGCCCAAAGCGAGATTTGAACTCGCAACCTGTGAGCTTCATGTCGCTACATTACTAATATGTAAAAAAAAACTCCTGCTGGACAAAATTCTGACACACCAGTGATGCAGATATGATTCAACAATTGACAGCATTTTTTACAAACAAATAGTTACTTAAAATAAGAACTAAAGCTTTCCTGGCGACGTGTTAATTCAAAATCTTCTCGGGCTTCTAGCCAGGTAAAAACTTGGCTTGACACCAACGTTTCGAAGAAGTGCATCAGTTCACCCTGAAGACGAGGAAGATGCACTTCTTCGAAACGTTGGTGTCAAGCCAAGTTTTTACCTGGCTAGAAGCCCGAGAAGATTTTGAATTAAATAGTTACTTAATTTTCCTATTTGACTCCTACTCCCATTTGAAATTTTAAAGTGATATACTGGTAACCCCATGGCTGATTTATGAAAGTTATATGTGCCTTAGTTCAAAATACTTTTGCCTCAATAGTTTTTATGTTGTATTTTCAAAAAAAAAAAAAAAAAAAAAAAAAAAAGATTGTTAGACAGTCTGGTTCAACTTGTATATGAGGTGATTACAATTAAAATGTTGCTACACATAGTGGGCCATTTTATGCACTTTAATGAGCAAAGGATAGTTGGTAGATACGCTAATAAGAGAATGTAAAAGTGATTTATGCTAGAAAAACGATTACAATTTTTTTCCTCCTAGAGAAAATAGTGCCATTGTGCAGGTGGAATTGGTGTGATTTACCAGCCATCATTAGGCATGTGATAAAATAGCAATAGAAGTGTTGCATTGAGGAAATATTGCCACCTAAAACAAACTTAGAAAATTACCCATGTACAAATGAGCTAAAGATAAGGAAAATTGGCAATAGTGAACAGTTGGGGTTCCTGTATGTCAACTATTTGCAACCAATTTAATTTTCCATTCTATAATGTCAGTAACCCCCGACACTAATACCTCTCTGACCACCTTACTCCACTCAGATTTCATTTGTTTTGAACCACACTGACAGTCATTATTATTTCCTTTCCCAGCACCCATGCATCTCCATCTGGAATTTTTTGGTGCAAAGCCTCATTCTTGAATTATCCTTATCCCATTCCTTTCATGTGCAAATTACACATTACTTTGAATGAATAAGTAAATAAAATTGTATTGTTTTTATATTAATAAAATAAAGACTTTAAAACACATTCCTTTCACATGTACATCATCCTTCCCTTGTCCCATGAGAAATAAAAGTGAAAATAACTTCATAATCATTAATAAACATTAAAATATGTTCTAAAACTAAGGAAAAAATGCAACATAAGTAATATTGAATGCATCAATAATAAATGTGAGAATGGCCAAACCATGAAAAGTTAGATAGGTAGAGTCAGACTGAAAAATGTATTGCCATAGTCAAGATCTCCCATCTCTAATCAGTTGCTCTAACCACTGAGCTATCATGGCCACATGCTGGCATGGCATTAAATTTCTCAATTGAGTAGGTAGTTTTTTGAGTTGTTGCCATGTTAGCTCAGTGGTTAGAGCACCAACTAGAGATTGGGAGATCCGTGGATCAAATCTGGGCTATGGCAATTTCTGTTGTACATACAGCTTGTATAAAAAGAACAATTAAATTAATGCAAATGATAGCAAATTGCAATGGTTCCAAGATCTTCTACTTCCAGCCATGTGCCCCCTCCCTCCACACTTCCACTCTGACCCTGTGGCTGGCCCCACCAGCGCTTCCTTTTCCCAGTGTGTAGTGCTTTGAAACAGAGACATGAAAACATTGTAGTGGGGGACACTGATGTTTCGGAAATGAGGCAGTAATTGGTTGACTTGTGGAGGGACCCCAACACATCACTATTATTGGAGATTCAAGGATTTATTAGTAATTTAGATGTGGCATTAGAGAAAGAAAGGTGACCTGTCCAGGCAGACAAAGTTGATAGTTTGTCTTGTAGTACATGTCCCAAATTCTGTAAACAGTGCTTCTGCCATATCCTGCAATTGTCTATCCCATTCAAAAAGCTTTGTAATGTATTTTAAACTGGCCCTCCTACAAGAAACACATTGCTCATCAGATGAAGCCATTCTTGATTAACTTTATATAATTTGCATTTAAATTTGTGAAAATATTTGTTCTAAGATATCTCATAGCTTTTGTGCAGTATTGTCAGAACTCAAGTTGCATAAAACAAAGGAAAACAGGATTAAGATTATTGATTTTATTGATTTTAATAGCAATTTTAAAAATTTAAATTTGATCAAAGGAACTAAGATTATTTTTTATAGCTCAGTATTTCCAGCTTTTATTTATAGAATGGAATTTGTTGTAAGAATTTGTGTTTTTATTTTATATTTATTATTTTGGTAAATTATGTAATTATAACTTAGTATATTTGAAGGATGTTTCATATGGTTGATTTTTCCCTTTGGATTTTGAAAACTGATGGATTGATGATGACCATGTCAAATGGCAATTGGCATACCAATTTGCACAGTGTCAAGTTGCAAAGATTTCAGCTATCCACAGAGCTATTTTTATAAGATATTCTCTTATTAACATGTTTACCAAATATCAATCTGTGTTCATTAAGCCCACATTGTAATTATGTAGTATAAATCCTCAGTCCTCATCACTGCTCAAAAAGAAATAATTTAAATGGAAAAATTGAGTATGTTCATTATTTCAACTCTTTATGTGCAATAGTTCCAAGATTTAATATAGCAAAAATATGAAAACTATTGAAATATGAGATGGTTTAGTTTCTCAAGTAACAACATGATAAATATACAGTAATGAAAAGTGACCCACCACTTGTGGTCATGGTAATGGTAGTAGTGTGACCTGCTTGATGTCTCGAGTTTGAAAACATCAATAACTCTACTTCTTACAGTTTTTGAACCCATAAAACCCATAACAGTACACTCAAAGTATTACTTTATTAAGAAATAGAAAAGAAAGATGCAAGAATGAGAACCTTTTCCTCTCTCCTGAGAGGTTCATTCTACATTTTTGGAGCTGCAGATATTTAAAATTTGAAATCATTTAAACATAAGTTTTAAAAAAATAATTTAAAAACTGTTTTCACCAGGGTAAAGCAACATGTTCACTATGAGATTAAAATGTAAGATAACAGGAACTTTTATATCTGATGCACTACACATTTTTCTGTCATTCTTTTCTTCATCTTTTTATTTCCTCTAACAAGGGGTAACTACTATTGTTTTATACACACTTTCTGTTGAAGTTTGCACTAACATTTCTGCAGAAAACTTCTTATCTGTGTGTTAGAATGGAGTGAATTTAACAAAGTGTTAAACCATTGCTGTATTTAATGCCTTAATTGTATTCACACTGCTTTGTGTTCACAGGGTAAGTTGTAAGATGCACATTTTTAAAATGAGATTTCCAAACTACCTCTACAGTAAAATTTGATATACTCACAATGATATATATAAAGCAAGCATTAGCATAATTCATATCCTTAATAATAAAACGATCAAGATATTCATTTACCTCTGTTGAAAAATGAACAGAATATGATACCTGGTTAGTTGTAATTTACCATTAATGTAGAACAGAACAATACTTGGTTGTTTTTACCTCAAAAGTGTTTGCACATGTTCAGCATGGGACATTCTTTCATAATATTAAGATATTTTGTTTACAAATCAGCAAATAATAAACACAGTTTGAAACATAAGACAGAGGAACCCAACCAGCTTTTATAATATACTGGGTCTTCAGATTATTCAGCCTTTAGCACCAGTGAGTTTAAATGCATGACATTACTAATTCAGCAAGCTCCTCATTTCAAAGGAGAGGTGCGGAACTGAACCTTGAACTGCTGCATTGCTAACTTCGTAAACAGGTTGATGTACTGAGCAGTGCAGAACTGTTTTTCACCAAAACATTTTGTATGTTCTTTTCACGCAAGACAGAAGTGACCACGATCACAGAATTTGCATGGTTGAGTGCTACTCCTGAACTGAAATGCTCCCTATCATAAATGCTGCAATTGTGAGTTTGAGATGTAAGTGAATGTTCCAAATATAAATGTTGGAAGGTATGATACAAGTCCCATTTCACTAAGGTGACCTCAAAACTGTTAACATCCCCCCCTCTCTTTCTATCCATCGTTTGCTAGTCCTCTGCAAGAGACTATGCATGATAAACTCGCTGCTTAGTATTGACATCATGAGCGTTTAAATGGCTGGCTACAAAGGCCAAATAAATCTGAAGACCCTATATAAATCTTTACTGCTGTTAAGCTTGAAGGTTTTCTAGTAACTTCTAAGGACATCCCAATTTAATAGTATGTAGAAAAGCTATAAATTTATTTTTAAGAAACAGCTGTAGGTACTATAAAGGCAGTGATATCACCTATTTGTATGTTAATATAATTGCATAACACACATCACATAACATACTTTTATGATGTCGGTTATAAATTGGACACCAGAGATATATCAATTTACAAAAGATATATTTAATTCCAACATGAATGTGCCTGGTAAAAATATTGATGAAATCCTGTGATTTTTCAAAAGTCAAATGTAGGAAAAAAATGTATTTTCTAACTTTAAATTTAATTTTTACCATTGATAAATTTATAATATTATACATAAATAGGACAAAAAAAATTAAAAATGCTGTCATCATGAGAAAGAAAGAAATAAAAAAAGTGACTCATAAGGAGCCATTTTCGCGCTGATGTCAGATCAAACAGGGATTTTTTAGTGAAAGTAGATGGTAAATAAACATATCCATGTCTCGGTTTTGTCTTGCTTAGACTCAAGTTTGACATGAAAAAAATTATTTACAAGTTAGAATTATTCACTAGTATAACAAATTCGTTGCATATATTTGTGTTGAATAATTATTGAATAACTTGAACAAATATGCAATTTTTACCTCTTCAGTGTATTTCTTGGAGACACTCATCATTGTGAAGAAAAATGAAACATAATTGTGGCCAATTTTACCTTTGCAACCTGCAATTTTGTAAGTAATCTTTAAGGAAGTGTTGTGCACAGATGCTTGTAGCCTTGGTGTGACCAAAGTTCATCATATCAGCACCTCTTATACTTTAGGCAGCTGATCTTTGGATGGAAAACAGACTTAAATTCAGCCATTACAACTCTTTTCCACCAGTTGGGAGCCTTATGAGAGAGAAAGCCAAAACACAAATATTTTTGTTTTCATTTTATTTACAGTATAAAAAAAATCGAAGATCAATATATGAAATCAATGTAACAATGGCCCTTACCACTGTAGCCAACAATTTTGTCATAAAGCATGCCTTTCCAATAAAAGCACAGAATACAAAATGTGAATCCAAAGTAATAATTTGAAACTGTAGGTGGCAAAAACTTCAAGCTAAGAATTGGGGGGGGGGGGCGTCAAAAATCCCCCAATCCTCCTACCAGGCATGCCTGGGAGTTCTAATCAACTCAAGAGTCGGTTTCACAGTTTAAGCTTAAACCAAAGCTTAATAAGCTATAGATACTGCTTAAGCAGGGCTTACACTTTGCTTTAACTTTGCAAGTTTCACAGTAGGGTCACCACCTTTGGTTTTACTGAGCAGAACATTCTAAGGAACAGTAAAGTTAGTAATGATTGAACATGCACATCGAGTGAATTCCCACCATTTTTTATGGTGACACCTTTCCTAAAATAAGCTGGCATAGGTTATCCAGTAACATATAGTTAAAGTGACCAAAAAATATCAAAACATATACAAACTTTGCTTCTCAAGATTTCAGCATTTGTCTAGAAATTGTGAAGTAGCATAAGCCTGTAACTGGATTTAAGCAATCTGACATCATATTACTGTGGAATAAGAAAAGCCAATTATGGGGAAAAGTTGCTATGTGAATAGTGGATTAAACTGATGTGAAACAATATTCAAAGTTCTGTGTGCCATATATTTTGAGATGCTGGAAAAACGTTTGAAGCTTATAATGTTGTGGCTCTCTGTGAATCTATTGGTCCTTTTAAGAAGTCTCTTCTGGACTTTGAGCAAACTTAAATTTTGTCTGCTGTGCCTTTTTTGTTTTGCATGACTGCCAGTTAGAATAAACCAAATGTATATCATATGTGGAAATGCAACAGCTTCACTAACATTAATTTGTATTACAAAACGTAATTGAATATCAGGAAAATCACAAAGAATGAATATAAGGTATAATCACTGTTTAAAATAGCATTCTTTTTTCCAGCATTGATGGTAAAATATATAAACCCATAGATAACCTTACCCAGAAAGAGGAAAAATTATTTAAAGATGTATTAAAAAGAGTCTTCTTTGCAATGCATATTTTATTCAGTACTCTTTTAAAAGAAAATGTATAACTGGAAGAATTTTGTAAGCCATTGAACAACTTAAAAATGATTTCTGGTCCATAAGCTTCCATTTATTTGTTTTGGATAACATACAT
Organism: Hymenopus coronatus; assembly: GCA_030762935.1. Lineage (NCBI taxonomy): Eukaryota > Metazoa > Arthropoda > Insecta > Mantodea > Hymenopodidae > Hymenopus > Hymenopus coronatus. The sequence goes on along the minus strand of CM060882.1, from coordinate 42,766,908 downwards.
TTTAAAGTAAATGTCAAGAAAGTCACGAGTTTACATTTTTTGTTCTAATCCAGGTTATACAGAATGCATCAGAATTAATAATTCATGATTGAAATAACTATAAATAGCAATAAAAGAAGTCAAAGGTCTGCAAGATAATTACAGATACATGGATATGAATCACCATTGATTAAAAGATGTTTAAAATATTTGATTCCTTTCTCTTTGAGCTCTAGAAGCTGTTAGAGGTTTGCCTTTTGTTTACAAAGCTTAGCACTGCCAAGAGGTGGACTGATAATTAGACCACACATATTGTCAAGAATGGATACAGTATACAGTCTGAAAAGTCATAGCATTCGCATCACCTGTGTAATTTAAATCAGTTGCTACAAGCTGAAAACAGAGCAACCTTATAGCAATTAAGTGAAGGCAATGCCTCCCATTTTATCAGTAATGAACTTCATAACCATATATTTGCAAGCGTTTTTTAAACAGATATTTGTAGGCACACATTTATCAAGTCTTTTATGTTTCATTTCAATTTGTACCAATAAATGCTACATTCCATATATTGAATGTCCTGTGCTGAACATTTTTATTATAAATAACAAATTTGTGTTTAACTTTGTAGCACATTTAAAGTAATGACAACTTTCATGTGTTCAGTAATAAACGTTGCCATTCCTCAGGACTAAATAAAGTAAGTAAAACATCATAGAAAAGCATTACTTAAGCTTTATTGTGTTTCCAAAATTTTAGCAGATACACACCTATCTTAGTGCTGTTTGGGAAAGAAAATATAGCATTAAATATATTTTCAGAGTAGTTTGGGAATCTCATATTTACTTTGGTTACAAAGTTAAGATTTCTGTCCTTTCTAATTTTTCTCTCCTCTTATGTGGCAAAATTAGGCTTCAAAAGCAAATGCATTCTAAATCAGAGCTAAGAGGTGAAGAAGAATACCAAAATAGCAAATGACTGTTTTTATATAGATCACTGTAAAAAACGGTATTCAGTGTGATATAACTATAGTAGTTCTTGCCATCTTAAATTATTTTTTTCTCATCTTAATTAAATTTTCTTCAGTAGTGTCAACCAGAGTGAGATTGTTCTGCAAGGTGAGGTATTTATTATATTTTTTTCCTCTCAATATAAGTGAACCATGTGGGTTCTCATATGTTTTAAGATATACTCTGAAACAACTGCTTGAGTTTCAAGAGATTCCACCAAGGACAAAACTGATTTGTTTTGTCTTGTTACTGTTTTGGATAGAAAAATATCTTGTAAACTTTTCATGTCTTAGTTGGGTGGGATTTGAACCTCCTATTCACAATTCCATGCCTTAACAACCTTGGCTACCCATGTTGTCAGTTAAGAATTTCTGATGAACCATGACTTTCTTAAAAGCAGATTGTCAGTTGTGCAGTCCTGAAGTTAAAATTGATTAAGCTTAAGCAACAAAGAGGCTGCACTATACATGCACCTTTTCTTGGGTGTTAGTTTTATGAGGAACTAAGAGTTTGGAGGAAGAAGAGAGAGCTAGCCTGCTTATTTTTCTGCAGTGTTGTCAACCAAAGAAACCACAATTCAGCAGAATCATTTGTAAAGTAAGCCACATCACTGAATTTGGTATGATATGTTTATTTAATACAGTTATGTCATGTAAAGCCAAAAAGTACAAAACAAATATCGTAACAACTGTAAATAAACATTGACTCTTTTTCTGATTGTTAGAATTCAGATCTTTGGTTCAATCATTTTCGTCTCTTGTATCCTCAGCACTGTTATTGATGATTCCGTTAGTTGCATTTTCAACTACACAATCACGACTCCCAACATTCCAACTCTAGCACCTTCTCACAGTTTCCTTCTCAATCTATTGCAGTTATAGAAGAAAGTGTTTCTATAGCAAGTTTCCACAGATTTGTGGCTGACATGTCTTCAGTAATGTCTTGAAAACATTCTTTATTTTCATCCACACCAGTTCAATTGCTTTCACGGAGATGAATAATGGTATGGCTCTTTTTGGCAGCCATAACATCTACAACATAAGTCTTACTCCTGGTTTGTTGGCCTATATTAAATTAGATTGCAGCTTTTGTTATGTCATAGTTTTAGGAATAATTTTTCTCTCCAATTAATGAAATGTTAGAAGTTCTTTTGAGTTGGATTACAGTAACATTATAACACCACTAACAGATCAATTTTACCTGGACATGTTTCAAACCGTATGTGCACTTTATTTTCAGCAGACTCCAACTGATGTGGTATTTCCTCTGGTGGTTTTTTAAGTGTTCAGCTGTGACATGATGGGTGCTCTTGTTACATATTTCCACAGAGTGCTGTGTGGCGGCAAATCAAAATTCATTAAGTTGTTTTGATTCTTTATGATATGGATCTTCTCCCAAATATCCAACTCTGCTGCATGTCTTAGCTCATTCTGTAGATTTGTTCAGCTGTAACATTAACTGCTTATTTTGTCTTTCCAAGTTGATGCATTCTGCTACTTTGGCTATTACTTGTGGGCCATTACTATCCATGGTTGTATGAGTTGGTTTCTGTGTAGCAGTTCATTGTCCAGAGGCACAGGTGATAAGGTTGGTGAGGCCTCAGTCATTATGATGAATTGGATATCTAGTTTACTGCAAACTAGCTGAATTATAAAATAAACACGGTGAACATGCTTGAACTCTTGAGTTCTGCAGACAGAAGTCACCACCCGGCCCAGACCAATGGTTTTTAAATGTGCTTAAAAGCAACAGCTCCATGTCAGTAGATTTACTAGCCTGTAAAAGAACTTTTGCAGGACAAAATTCTGGCACACTGGTGGTGCTAATATGGTCCTGGCAATTGACAGCATTGTTAACAAATTATTTAATTTAATCCCACCAGATGTCAGGGTGTATAGCATACTATAAATGCACCTTTTCTTGGGCACTTGGCTCTGTATTCTTCATCTGGTAGGTTTTGCATAATTTCAGAAGCAGAGCAGAGTGACAACATTGAGACATGAAGTTTGCTATACTCACTGATATCTGGTGGCTTCAATGCTAAGTGTAGATCCCTCAGTTCATACATATGCACATGCACTGTGTTTCTTTAATAATTGAGCTAGCTTGCTGTAAATTAGATAATCTATTCACCATAATGACTGATGGCCTCAAAGAAAAAAACTTTCTTTGGTGACAACACTGCAAAAAGAAAGGTAGGCAAGTGCTTTCTTCTTCCCCTCCCCCACCCCTCATTTCTCCATAAAACTAGTACCCAAGAAAAGGTGCAAGCATAGTACTTCATGTCTCAATATTGTTGCTCTGCTTGTAAAATGGTGCAAAACCTACCAAATGAAGACCAGGGAACTAAATGACCAAGAAAATGTGTGCACATAGCAGTTGCATCCATATGCACAAACAACTGTTTGCTTACATTATTGTGTATTTTGAATTGGCCAATGAATTATAGTGCAATAAAGGTTTCACCTTAGAAGTCTCAATGCGGCTAATTACAGGCTACTGTAAACTAAGAAAGCACACTATCTATAAGGGGAACCTAGTTTGCAGTTGAAGATCATATGAAAGGTGTTTGCTTCTCATCATTTTGCAAAGAGCTTGTTGGTCAAAGATGTGAACATCTGGGGATAATTAACAGTATCTACCAGGTCAGCATCTATTTGTAGAGTACAATAAAATTATATTCTAGGTGTTCTTGGGCTTCAAGCCAGATGAGTTGATGGTGGAGCCATCGATGTTTCAGGAGTGTGCATCTCTCCCATCATCAGGATGATGAATGGCTTGTTGGGTAAAATGGTATGCACCTCATAAAAGCTCTACCACAATAGCTTGCATTCCATATACCACAACTTATCTGGCAGAATACTGGCCAAGCACATCACAAACTGTTTCTGAAAATAAGTAACCTAGGGAGACAAGTGAAAGACCAGCTAGACTTCAATGTACCGGGCATGTATCACATTCCATGTGAGTGCAGAACCCTGTATGTAGAACAAACAGGTGGGACCATAGCCACCAGGACCAAAGAACATGAGAGGACCATCCGTTTGTTGGAGCCTGATAAGCCTGGATTGGCAAAACATTGCTTTGAACAGGACCATAGACCCAACTTCCACAACATTACCATCTTAGACAAATGTGACAGCTACCGGGAATGCAGGATCGCTCTCTCCTCTGAGAGGGGCATGCTGAACCAGAGCACTGGATTACAGTTCAGTTCTGCATGGAAACCGGCCATCAAATTGAAATTAACTGGCTCAGGAAACATAGGTACACACAATCCAAGCAGCGGCTAAAGTAGGCAAGTTTTCTATGAGGAGGTCTGTGTCATGCAGTATAACTACAGTCCATTTTATCCAACAAGTCATTTATCATCCTAATGATGGGAGAGATGCATGCTCCCGAAACATCAATGGCTCTACATCAACTCACCTGAATTGAAGCCCAAGAACAGCTAGAGTATGTTCATCACCAGGAAAGCTTTAGCTGCTGTTGACCAACTGTACTAAAATAGTTTTACTACTTGAAGAAATCTGTAAGAGGCTAGAAAAGCAAAAACTCTTGGTCTGGTTTACTGACAATTATTTTAGAGAAATGTTGTATTGTACCATCATGCCTGACAGAATACTGTGGCAGGTATATTTGGTTTTGGTTTTCAGAAATATTGGCCGTACTACTTTCAATGTAAAGTAAAAGCTGAAGCTTTCCTGATAACGTATTAACTTTAAATGTTTTAGGGCTTCTAGCCAGGTAAATACATGGATTACAATATTTCAAAGATGTGCATCATCTTTTTCGTCAGTATACCGTGAAGCAAAGATGAACATTTTCGAAATGTTGGAGTCAGTCCTTGTACTTACCTGGCTATAAGCCTGAGAACATTTAGGTTACTTTTACTGTATGTTATCTCATTTTTGTAAGCAGATGCTTATGCAGATTACAAAGTTTTGAAATAAATACAGTGTACAAGCAGTCAATTTTTTATATTAATTGACTTAAAAGAATAAAATCAAAAGAAAATTTAAGATAAGTATCAAGTATGATGGTGATTTTCCTTACTAATATACAATAACTCTTTAGGGTTGTATTTGGTGGAAAATTTGTAAACAAAAGTGTTTAAAAATTATTTTTGCATGTAGCAGTTTTCATGTTGTTATAATTTAAAGAAGTTAAATATTCAGAATGTGTCAATCCTATCCGCTTCCAGTTCCAGTGAGAACTAGGAACTTCCATCCTGGCACCATTTACATCCAAGAGTGATAAGTCTGACCTTTATCTGTTTCACTGGGGTTATGTATAAACATCAAAAGCAGACTGGAAAGTTCTAATTGTTAATGTGTAATGGAATTGACACCTTCTGGTTTGATTAAAATACATCGCTCTTAACATGAGAACTGTTACAATCAGAATATATTTATTTAGCATTTTTGTGCCTAATTTGTCCATAATACAATACTAGAGAGAGTTTGTGTACAAATTCATTGTTTCTGTATAGAATCATTTGGAACTAATTTCTACTTGAATCGTTTTATATGAGTTGAAAATATAAACACTTTAAATTTCTCCACTTACAAATTGTTTAATAATTTCGACTCATTACTAAACAGTTCCAGTAATGGTGATCTACTATATACAAATACTCCTAATTATTTACATAATTTCTACTTACTTTAATACCAGATGGCTTGAACTATTATTTACTGTTTTTTGAAGCTAGGCACTGTTATCAAAACATGTTTGTAAATATGAACCATAAAGAGAATGCATTTGCTGGAACCTAGTAGTGTGCCACAAAATAAAACTAATCAAGTGGCACTGCAATACTAACAAGGCCCTGTGTTTAGTTTCCTACGCCCACAAGCCCGGATGTTGAGCCCTGGAAATGGCTGGAGTAAGTGCCCTAGAGGAATTGCTTATTGCTTGCATCTTCATCTATATTATTATTCTTTTTTCACCCTTTTTTTCCAGTTCAGTTTTTTTTTCAGGTGTAGTCCACTTAAACAATTATGAATGTGTCTATAGAGGAAATTATTTATCCTTTGAATAAATATGGGTAAATATTTGAGCAGAAGAAATTCCAACACGTATTTATTGAAATTACAATCAAATGAAAACTGGACAAAGTTGTTTTGCTATGTATTTTCCATAATTTCAATGATACAGATATTGAAAATGTGAATATTTTTGTGACATGCTTCACATGAAATGAAATCTAAATGGTCCAGTATTTTCAATCAGTGATAGCATAATTCTAGCAACACTTTTGTTATATATTGTTAGTTTCCCTGATTTCTGTCATCTTTAAAGATATTTATGGTTAAGAATTAGGACAAATAGAAAGTGATTCTGAAATTTCTTCCTTAACTACGTAATGTATCAGATGACATTGGTTACGATGTGCTGATAGTAATTAATAAATTTGTGGAAGGAACTGGTAACCCAGAAAGCAAATATCTTAGACTCGGTAGCAGCTCATGAGTATACATTTGGAGTTTCGCCAAAGTTTACTCAGACATTGCTGAAAATGTGAAATAGCATCTGCTGCATAATACTTATTATTATGAACAAATTGATACTACTAGAGCTGCTTGTAAAACAGTAATTAATGACAATTACAACAACAATACATGCCTGATTAAAGGAGGGGTTGTTTTTGTAGTTGTTTGTTATATACATAATTAAGCATAAAGTAGGGAGTTAGAGCAAGAAAAAAGTAATGTGCAAATTAAATTCTAGTTGAGATTATGGATATCAACGGAGAAACCAGGAGAAGTGTCCGCACTTGTGCTGTTACTTACTTATACAGTGACTAACTTCTGCATAGTATACTACCACCTGGCAACATTATGTAAAATTGTAGTGATAGTTAAGATAGAGTGTAGGAAAAATTGCATGATAGTGCACCTCACAACACATATGTAACTATAAGGTGATTATGTCATATAGCACTTGTACATGCACGGAAGCACTTTAAAACGTATGCAAGTCAAGATACGCTAGGAACCATGTTGCCATATGTTTCTTTGAGTTTAGAGAAGTAACGAATCGGGTGATAAATAATTCCATTGTAAATGAAAACCTCAATTTTAAATTTAATCTGATTACTTTCTAGGTTAAGCTTACCACCCTTCTGGGATTTGAGAAGACTGTCTAGTTTTTTAATACTGCCCAGTGTTAAAAAATATCTGGGGCTTCGAAAATAAAACAGATTGTTGCAATAATGATAAGTTTGAAAAATTGTGTTTGCCTTTGGAAAAATGAAACAGAGTAGAAGTAAATTGTGGTAATTACTGCTCACGTTAACTCTATAACAGCTCAGCTACTGTGTTTAGACGAATGGCAGTTGTGTTCAGTTTTCTTATTTTGCAATCCGGGTAGCATTGTTTGTGTGAAATCATGATCAGTATTCAACAGGTGTGGTGAAACAGAGTGGTCCAGGGCCTTGTGCATCTTTAAAAAACAGAATATTTTAGTCATCTACTCCTTCAAATTTTCTTGTGTTGTGACAGTGCCATGGGTGAAAAAATATACATGTAATAAAAAACTCCAAAACAAATGCAAGTTTTTGAAAACAATCATGAGCAATCTGCACAATATAATGTTGTTCACAAAGGTAGAGGAGACACATAAGATCACATAAACATAAGGAATCTGTACATGCTGCTTCATCATCAAATATAGCAGTTTACCTCAAGCCTACATATTGTAACAAAATATCTTTTCCTTCTCCAACAATAATACTTCATTTTTCCAGAAACTGATTGCAACCCACGTACAAATGTTTTTGTAGCAATTATGCCATATAGTTTCTTTTCAATGTTTACAGTGGCGACAGCATAGCTTGCTACAAAAATTCTCGTCAAACTCAACTTTTCATGTGGCCCATTTCTGATGAAAACTGCACACTATGCAGGACTTCCTTGCCTCTTTTTATATATGTTGATCACATGACTGGAAATTTCTGGAAGCCATCACATGTGCAGTACCAGAGGTGTTCACAAACTCACTCAGGCTTAACAATGTGCGGCTTCGACATCAAAGAAACTGTTGAAAGAACAGTTCAACAATCATACCGGCAGTGTCAAAAGAACTTGCTGCAGCACAGGTGTTCACTAATGCATGCTGTAACAATGGATGCCAACAATCAGCTATGACTTACAAAGCAAGCCGTACACAATGTATGGTGATTATGGCTGCAGGACCTCGTCACAATATAATTGTGCTCTAAAATTCATGCTCCTTGCATTACTCAATTGCATGCTACTATGAATAAATGGTTAGTGCTTCCATTTATATTTAGGAGAGCCTTTATTTTACATCTTTTATGAAATTTGCTGCTAGAAAAAGATTTTAGCCATGTAAAAATGAACAACACAGTGAAACATCATAAAGTGCAGTTATTACTGGGAAAGACAAAAAATGGTAACCAGTGGAATATTAGCATTCTGCAGGAAATGTCCTACGTTTAGAGCAAAGAAAACAAGCATTGATCTTCAAAAATGTTGTAAGCTAGAGTTATTGTAGATTTTAAATTATTGCGCATACAATATAAAATAACTCAGAAGTTTGAGATAACTGAAATAGTTTGTGTATTAGCACATATGCTATGTTTAACGGCCTTAAAAAAAATAATCAGTAAATCTGCAAGGTGTCAAAGTTCACACTCTCTCTTTGCTCTTATAGTACAGCTGTCAGTGCTTAGACTCAAGCTTGTATTATCAATTTGCAATTAGAAATAACCACTATAAGCAAGTCTTCAATTGGTGCTACTTTCTCTAGGTCTAGATCATATTATAGTGTGAAAATGCAACAGGTAGCATACAGAAAGTTTATTTGAGAAGTTTACTTCCATATTTCACAAAATAATTTTTATTTAAAAGCAGATACATGTATTTCACTATAACATGCAAAACTGTATGTCATGCTCACAGTAAGTCAGGAAAATCTTATTTTCTTGAAAAATCATATCACTCTGACTTAACTGATTGCTATGAATATCCTGTAATATTTACTGAAGTCTGGTGTAATTAACATGAGCTGGTTTCACTTGTTTGTTACTGGAATTCCTTTTTTGTAAAAATTCATAATTTTTAAGTTTCTTAAAAAGTTTAAGATGGATTTTGAATCCAAAATACAATTTTTGATACTATTAATATGTTCTTATACATTGCAATATCTAATGAATGCAAACTTTATTCTTGGGAGTCTCAAAATCAGTATTTTTAATGAAATTTTGGTATCAGATATTTGTCTGGAAATCAATACTTCTTCTGCATATTAAGTACATGATACAGAAAGTAAAAAAGAACTTGTAAAGAAGGTTAGCATACCAATTGTTGAATTACAGTCATTTTAATTTTACCAAATCCACATCCTTTTATGTATTACCCTTTTTTGCAATAAGTACTCTGATGTCATTTGCACAGGATCAGTTACATAGAAGAAGGAGACCAGTAGTTGAAATTTTATATGTTAAAATATGCAGAATGCAGAAAACTATCAAAGACCATGAATATTTGTGGGTTATTATTGGGCTCATGCTGTATATCAGGGATGGACATTTACTGGTTCAGGAAGCATATGTGGCCCTTGACGTTCCTGCATAAGACAGATGATGTTGCAGAAGTCCAGTGTATATAAGGGGTATATACCCATGTTGACATAACCTATTAGCAAGCACTACCGGACCATAACAGAGTTCCAATTGGAAAGTTGCAATGGCAGATTTGACCTTGTAGTTAGAACTTATGTCCTGTTAAAAGGGAGTAAATAAATGAATGAATAAATAAATGAATAAACAAATAAATTAGTTCAACCAGCAAGGAAGAAGTCAAAATTAATAAACATATTTGATACAATTAAAATCTTTGTTGTGCAGTTGAAACTGAAAGGGACAGTTGTAAGATGTCGCTGTATCATTTTCTATCTTTGCAATCCCTCCAAAATATAAATGAGAACGAGGAATTTATTTAGTATTCCCTCTAGAGAGCCACAATTTTACAGGAAATGATTTTGAACTATCATGTAAATCGTGTGCATCCCTAACTTGCAAGAGAAGGCTGAATTTGAGCTACAATAAATCCATAAAAAATTATATAATTTTAAAATTGTATCATGCTAAACACGGTGTTGATTATTTAAAAAGTTATCGGTTGCAAAATATCAGCAATTAAGTTTCATTGTAGTGAAGAAGATTAAGACTACAGAGTATGCTATTCCAATAATATGCAAACTAAAAATATGGATACTTGAAGAAATGCCTATAAAACATTAAATATAAAAGCATTTCCTGCACTGTAGATATATGAATGCATTAAGTGCACAGTTAAAAATCCACAACAATGAAATTAAAAACATAAACAAACATAATATAAGATAACCAAAAAGAACTATATACTATAACTATATTTCATTAAAAAACTAAGGATCGTTAAGTTACAAAAGTATAGCTTACTAAGCTAAAGATTAATGCAATCATTTGCCTAAACATATAAAACAGTTAAGAGAAGAAAAAGTTAAACATTAAAGCAACTAAAAAGTATCTCTCAGAAAATACATTCTACTCTGTAGTATAATATGTTTTTTTATCAACCTGACAATCCTTGTAAAATGTTTCTTACAATTGAAGATAGTAAAAAATGAGAAATAAGCTAACATTTTGGCTGTGTTTAGTTTTAGGTATTTGTGTGACCAACTGTACTACAAATGAATTATGCAAAGCCAAAATACAGATCTTGTTTGACTGAACTGTTGGCACAGTTGAAAATAGTTCGATCAGAGGTAACCCGGATTTTAACGAAATAATTGCAAATGTAAAATAATGTAATTACAAATGCTTGTATTGCTATACTGTAGTCTAAATTGTATACAAAAGAAGTAACTTCTATTTATCAAAGAATCAGTAACCACCACTGCACTCGTCATTTCTTTCTCATTTGTTTCAAACTATGTGGTGTTAGCCAACATTGCAGGTTGCACGTAAAAGTTTATTGCCTATACCTTGTTGTATATAAGCATGGCCTCCCCAGTTGAACAAAATTTACTTACAATATAAATTGTTTCATACTACAATGAATGAAATAAAAATTATGTTTCTCCTTCTCTTTTAATTCTCTGAAATACTCTTGTCATCCCACCTATTAATTCCTCAGAATTATGTGATGACACTAAGTTAGCCTCTCTCTTAAACAGTAAACCCAATAGTGATTTAAGGATTGCCCTTCCAAATGGTATGTACAACTGATGAATGATGAAGATAAGTATATTTGAATCGTGTTCTGAGTGAAGATATAGTAAGTGAAACTAAACTGTTGTCATTCCAGTCACAAGTTCATTGTGTTAAAAATTTCACATATCTAAATTAGCTTTTGCAGATGATTTAGTTTGAATGGCTATCAGCGAAAAAGATTAAATACAGTTTAAAGCTATGGAATAAAGAATTAAGGGAAATGAATATGAAAATTTATATTAGTAAAACTAAATGCATTATAATAAGCAAAGCCTAAGAAGCATAAAATAAAGATAGAAGAGGTGAAAATAGATCAGGTAGTAAGTTTTAAATATTTGGGCTCTATTATTAATAGAGATGGAAGAATTGATGAAGAAGTGAAAAATAGAATAGCAGCAACAGGAAGACTATATCAAGCTTTTTAGATTAGATAGATAATGGGTGGGGGGGGGGGAACTTAATGTGTAACGGAGATTCTCCTGGCATCAAATTCCAAACTATATGCCATTGACAAGCTCCAGTAGCTTGGCTCCAATAACAGGATCGAACATAAACATTCCCATAATCCAAAAAGGATGCATCTTCTCCTTTCTTGAGATGGGCAACTAAACAAAATATGGGCAGCTGATTCCTCGACTTGTTTACACAATCGACAAGTGGGATCTCCATGATATATTCCCATGTACATTGATGTTTCCTAAAATAGCATGTTCTGAGGCAATTACTGTTTTAAGCCTTTGTCTATCTAGTCATACAAGAGCCCTAGATAAGATGATAGGGGTTCTAACTAGTCTCCTAGCTAGTTTTTGTCCTGAATAAGTTTGCTGCCTAGCTAGGTGGTTCTGTTTTACCCATGCTTTAACTGTGGTTTTGACAACACTAATACTCCAACCACAGGTTCCAGTCTGGAAAAGGGGACTTCTGCTCCCATTTTTGCTAAGTAAACTGCTTTTTTATTTCCTTCATCCCCTTGATGTCCTGGTCCACATCTTAGCTCCAGGCTATTTCTGGTGCCAAGGACATTGATGGAATGCAATCTGAAACCAATTTTGATGTTATATGGCACAAGAGAAGTGCTTTAAGAGCCCTTTGATTGTCTGCATCAAACTTCGAACAGGAACCTTATCAACAAGAAACGAACCACAAAGAAAACTAGATTGACAGGTGTAAAACACATTATATTCAAACATTGTTATATGGATGTCAAATATGGCCATTAGCAACTAAATATAACAGCAAACTGCAAACAAATGAAATGAAATATATAAAGAGGAGAGAAGGTAAAACAAAATGAGACAGGATTGGAAATCAGACAATTAGAATGAGCCTAAAAATCAGACTTGCAACACACATAGAGTCTTCACAATTGAAGTGGTTTGGCTGTATACAACAAATGGGCAAGGAAAGAATTCCTATAAAAGTGTGCCAAGCCAGAGTGGACGGATAGAGACTAAAGGGATGATCTAGCCAAACCTGTGACGAATGGATGAAAGAGCTGAAAGGAAAGGGACTGGATGTAAATAAAGTAAAAAGAATTATGAAAAACTGTGAAAAATGGAAATTTCTTTTAAAAACCTTTACATCTACAGTAGAAGAGCATCAACTGAGTAAGTAAAAAGTTTCACTTCTATCACTTTTAACAGTTTGGCATGTCCTACTTAAAAAAAACTGTCTTTGATTTAATATGTTTAATGGGAAGATCCAAATAAATTTTTATCTCCCATTAAATTTTGTATACTTTATGGACTAAATAAAGCAATAGTTTATAAAGTATAATGTGTGCACCACCAACTCTCAAGTGAACTATCTTAATCCATCATAATTCTCAAGAAAAATACCTGTTTGGTATTTTTAATTTTTTTAACTTTGTGAGCTTGCCTCAGGACAGACAACATAATAATAAATGAAAGCCCCAGTTGCTACTATTATTTGGCGCTAAGGCACTCAGCCTGAAACAACACTTTGCATGAATCTATGTTTTCACCACTCAGAACAAAACTCATCAATCGAATCAAATCACAATTACAACTGAACTACACTTGGCACTGTCCACTGACAGCTCCGTAATGTTTTAACTGCATTCTTTAATCATCTTAGCTGTCCACTTCTTGACTGTCCTAACTCTTCATTGTACGGCTGGGCACTTGTCAGCCCTTTATATAAGTCCTGAAGGTTCCAGTTGTCGAAGTTACAAGACACTACCAAAAGGAAGCTTTTAGATGTGTATTACTCAAACTTTAGGGAAGAGATGTTATGGACTTTGTTTGTGCTGCTATTGTGTTTGGTATGTACTATTTTAAGAAGCAATTAGAATAACAGCTGCACAAAGCTGACCAGGTAGGGGCCCCTATAGGCTAGGTGGCTATCAGTTGCTTAATGCCAAGGTCACACACAATGTGCAGCAATTTTTAGATAGTTTATAAACTAAGCTGTTTTTAAAAACAGGAAGTAACAACATGCAGTTTTGTTCCCAAATAAGTTAATGTAGCAAAATTATTAAAGTGCATTTATAACCTAAATGAAGAAAACAACTCTTTGTTTCAAAGTTTCTCAGGACATCAATGAAGTTTTTGAACCATAGCTTTATCATAAACACCATTTAATTTTAAATTTGTTGAGTTTTAATTTCTTCTCATTTCTAGATGTCCCATTTGAAAAAAAAATAAATTCCTGATTATTGTGCACTTTTATGTCTGTTGGAATCTTTCTATGAGTTTTGGTGTAGAAGGTGGAAGCTAGAGTAAATCAAAATTCAATTTGTATATTACATGAATACATAAACAAGATCTTGTCTGAACTTAAGTTTTGTGAAAACAGAGCAACAATAGCCAGAAATAATCCTTAGTTTGGGATGATTCACCCTTGTGTATAGCTCAGTGATTTATATTTATTCCTTCAGTTCTTTATGGGCATGATAAATTGTGAAATATCTTATAAATACACTAAATATCATAGAAGTGATGCAAATTGTTTGAGCTATTAAAAATGAACATGTATAAACATGGCTTTCATTAAGGATGTTGAAAACCATAAAATGTTGGAATAATTTAAGAGCTCAGACTAAATCAAAGGACACATTTACGTTGTTAAGTGGACTACACTATGATTGCTGCTCAGCTGCATGTTTTCCTGTTGTGATTGCTGAAGGTTTAACACAGATGGAGAGCTGGAGTTGGCGTGAACTGGTCATCATATGTGTGGATGTGATGTGGTTGTTGCAACCTTCACCATTTGCACGATTTATGATGGCATTTCAGAAAAAAAAAATTGGGCAGATTTAAGCATTGCACCTAAAATGTAATTGTCATACAATTTTTAGGCCAGAAGTTTCTTATACTATTTATACCATAAGTATAAAATTAATGTAGTGTTTCTTGTATATAAGATGTGAATACTAATTAACATTGTATTATACGTATGATGCTTCATTATGTTTGAGCAACAGTTTAACTGAATTATATATAACAGTGCTTTGTATTTCCACTGCTGTGAATTGTCTTTTTAACTAGTGTTTATTTTAAGCAAATGAATGCAAAGTGCATAACAAAATGTCACATAGTAAATAAATCATATAAGTTTGTAGCATAAATTGCACCTACATCTTTTTATATATTTTTCAAACTTTCAAATTGCTCTGAGGTTTCACATTGAACTTTCACTATCTGAATTGAAGATAATGAACTTATTAAAGCATAAAGCAGAGTTATCTTTTCTTCTTGTTTTGTTTAGCATGTCTAAACAGACCCAATAATTCAATTCCACATTTTAAATGTCTTAACTTCTCACAAAATACAAGCGTACATAGTTAAGCCATACCTAAAAATAAGTTTCTCAAACAGATTTACCAGCAAGAAAGTGAAGAGAATACCTGTCAGTATCTATGGTATGCACAAACTCATGTCTATTAGAAACTACCACAAAAGTTGTTGCAATATTATCAACTAGTTGAAGCAGAATTAGTTTAATTTTCTTGTGGCTTAAAGTATAATTGATTGTACAGAGCCTTCATTTGGATGTATGTCTAGTTTAATGCTTTTTTTTAGCATCATGAAGCATGTTATTTGCTTCTGAGATACCCATAGCTCCTTTAATTTGAGCATATAGTTTTCTGATACAAATTGTAACTACACTAACCACATACCTTATTCATATTTCATGATGATGTTTGAAGTGTTGCCCTCAGCAGCCTCACTATCTAACACCTTTAAAGAAAATTTGGATTAACACATTAATTCTTCATGGCCAAGTAAATAAAACCATGCTTCAACCATTAAAAAAATGCCAATCAATAGAGCAGCCATTAACAATATCTACACCCACTTGCAAAAATTAATTCTATTTATATTAATCATGCAATTACAATTTTTGAACTCCAGTCATCTTGCAGAGTTTTATTTTTAAAAGTCTAGTGGCATTTCAAGCTGAGATTTCCAAAATTCTTTACTCTTGTGCAAGCTTTCTCAGAGGTTTCTTTGGACTTTTTTCAATTTTTTCTGATGTCATCAAATTTCCCCCTTAAGAACACAAAAATTTACTTTTTGTTTCTTGTCAAGAACAAATTTCATTTCCCTATATCTAACAAGATTATGAATCATTTCTCTGCAAGACACACAAGCAGTAGAGAATATGTTTGTAAATAGCCATCTTACTTCTCTGTAAGAATTTGCTATCACACAGAACTGTACATGAAGAATCTGTATGCTTAAGTATGCAGATTTTTTAGTTTTTTTTTTTTTTTTTTCTTTCTTTTATAAATACAGTTCTGGAGTCTGGTCGGAACTTTGACGCTGGTTACCCTACTGCTACTTACCTAATTTTATACTTTGTTTGCTATATGATTACTGAATTGCTGCACACACACACGCACACATACACACACACATACATACGCGCATGCAAACAGGCGGGACTGAAATCTACGATCCCCTGCATAGTATTAAAACAGCACCTATACTCTATAGCACAAAACACATGGTCTCACAGTGTATTAATCTCTACAGCACAGATTTAGCAAAGCATCAATAGCTGCTATTGCAGATCCAGAATTTCTGTGAGGAGGGGGCGCACCCGTGAAAAGTTTAGCATTGAACATTTAGACTTTGAAGTAAAAAAAGTGGGAGGAACATATCCTAAAAGGGATTTTTATTATTTATTACATTTTGAACTGCTAATCAAAAATAATTACAGTAGGAGAGGAAAAAAATACAGCATCCATGTAAAGACTGAATAAATAAATTGCTAATCTACATACATTTTTATTTAAATGCTAAAGTCCATTGTCCTGTTCTTTTTTGCCACCAAATTGTTTAGAGCAGGACTGGCTGTATATAACCTCAAACTTGTGTGGGCTATTGCACTGTTAAAGATTAGATTGTTTAGTTCTGCTTGTGGAGAAAAATCATTGTTTAATCTGTTCTTAATTATGAAATGATCAAATCTGGAAGCTCAAACCACACAATTAAGAGCATATACAATCATTGCATAATGACAGAAGGCACAATAATTGGAATCACATCTTTTTAACTGTAGCCCTCACTACTGTGCATATGCCACATTTCCCTTCTCAGCTTAGCAGATATGCCCCACTCCTCTCTCTTATCTTAGCTCAGCATACTAGACCCAAGTAAGACAGGAAACATAAAGTTGCACACATCAGGTTAAGGAAGCGGACAACTTATTTTGTTTTTATTTATCATATGTAAATCAATTTTACGTAAGTTCATATTTATTTTACTAGTATTGTGCCCAGTTTGTATTAAGCTTTGAAACTTGTTACATTTTAGCTGTAATTTTTTTTTATTACTTGTGAGGAGGGAGCACATCCCTTCTTGATCGAAGGAAAATGGACGAGTAATAGAACCAGTTAGATGCAGTGCAGTACAGGATAAGCAATTCTCTATAATGTAGTCATGCATCAAAACAAATCTATATAATAAATCTCTGCAGCATAAATGTGCCGTTAGATTATGGAAAACTTTTCTAAAATTAGAACCATATGAATTTGAAGTTGTCATACTTAACTATAAAATTCAGCATATTATTTAACTGGCTGCATTATAAGCAGTTTACATCTAAAAGCCTTGCTATTTTTAATAATGATATGTGGTTCAATGGTTAGGTTGTCTGACTCTTATTTTAAATCATGTTATGTAATGTTTAGGACAATAGCTTTGCTTAAGTTGCCTAATATGTTCATTCATTCCCTACCTCCTCATATTGAGGTAGTGATTCATTCTCATCTGTCTGTTTTAGAGAAGCATACCAGAGAATCAGACAGCCTCAAACAATGTGCTAGACAATTCCTTCTCTATTTGGTCTGTAATCCTCAAAAGTTTTTACTAGAGTCTGGATACTGATTACCCAAAATGACCTGAAGAAAGGCTTATAAGTTATTAATATTGACCTGAAAGTGACATAAAAGTAGTCTAAATTTTACAGTATCCTTGTAGCAAGAAAGGAATAGATCATTTTGCTAGGAATTTTTTATACATTATGACTGCAGAGAACTTCCAGTTTTTTTTTAGTTTCCACAAGTGATATTAACCAAAATCGTAACACTGCTTAATTGTTTGAAGAATGGTACTACTTATGACTTATTGTTGCAGTTAATGGTAACTGATGCAGATAATTTCTTTTTGGCAGCATTCTTGACTAGATGAAAGTTTTTGAGCTTTGATATACTGTTTGTTGCACTGTCAAAATAGATGCACTGTCTATAGAAAAACAGGCACTTTAAGCAGTACCTGCTGTTTCATCACCTGCCATGAATGTACCCCAAATTAAAACTGTTAATTTCAGATGGCTTAGTTTAGTAGTGTTTAACACTCAGAAGTCTCTTCTCTCAACAGAAAACACTTGCACTGTCACCCAACAAGCATAGACTTAAAATTACAAGAATTAATACACTGTCACTATTATAACTAGGTCTCATGTCCCGATGGCAATTCTTTTAATTGTTGCATTATAGGCATTCCACATAAATCCTCATCATTGGTCCCAGATTGTGAAATATACACATTTAAAATGGTTTTTGTTTCTTTTGTTATCTTTTTTCAATTTTAGAGCTTTTTCTCTTTTATCAATTTTAAGTAATTATTTTCCCATTTCTTAGCACTTTGCAACTTTATTTAATCATTTTCTTATATTTACAATGAGTGTATAAAGAGTTTTATGTTGATATTTTACGTAAGCATAACTTTTCAAACATCAGAAAATTGTCATTATTCACCGAGAAATAAGAGCAGCTTTGTATATGCTTAACTCGCATTCTTAGAAAAAAAATATATATTGCTGTTTAATAGTCAATCTGAAAGGTTTGCTTGTAGGAGTAGGGTGGCTACTAGTCTATTAACCTCATCTATATTCTATTCTATGGTATTAATGCAGCAATAACAGTGTAAGCAGTTGTTCCTAAGATCATGTGTAGGTGCCACATAAGACTGATATGGACCAGTTTAAAGCAGTTGCATTCCAGAATGTTTTGAAGTATTATGGTATATTTTTGTAATCCATCAGAATGCAAATATTTAACCCTTTTAATGTTATTTTACAAATTATTTAATGGGGTCCTAAGTAGATTAGATCCTTTGGCTTTCATTAACTGAGTAAATAAAGAAAAAAATGGATGTGTTAGTCTTCCTCAACCCTCCATTATATATTAGTGGGTATATAATAAACTATTCTTATGAAAGCTTATTTTTCTACCTACTTCATTTTAATTAAGGAACATTTTGCAGAAATAGGTACATTACACATTTCGTTATAGATATAAAAGGAAAAGTGACATTCAAATGTTTAAGAACTGGGTGGTATAATGCTGTCTTAAAATTCATACTCTTATCATGCAAAATGAGAAGTAACTGAGAGGACTTTACAAGAATGATAACATAGTGAACAAATCAAACCAAAAATAATGAAATAACTCCAAAATAGCTTAGCAAAAAAATGCAGTTTAAACTAATTATGTGTTTTAAGAAGAATACAGTTTTGTATAGTACAATTTCATCTATGGCTTGCACTGACTAAAGAATATAATAAAAAAATTCCTTCTGGATGAAGAAGACTTCAACAACTACTGCCAGAAAATTCAAAATATAAATTCTGTTGTTAGGCAATTATCTTTAGTATATGGTACATTAATAAAAATTGTTAGCCATTTTTGAGAAAATGAACAATTTTTAATAAAAAACACTTAATAAACACTTTCTATATAAAAGGTACTTTTATATACCTCAGATTTTGTTGGAAATCTTCATATCACATATTTGAAAGATACTGAACTTAGACACCATTTGACTTTATGTTTGCTGTTAACACACACACACACACACACACACTTATATGCACATGGGATTTTATTCTAAAAACATTTTTAATTAATTAGGTAGGCCTCAAAATATGTATTTCTGGCAAAATTTCAGTAACAAATGTTTCTATTTGTTGTAGGCACGTAGTAGAAAAACTAATGTTGTTACACATGGTTGCATCTAAAGTACTGGCAGGCTGTATTCAACAAATGCAATAATTTACAGAATTTTATTCAAGAAATAAACATAAGGAATAACCATAGTTTGAATGAATGTCTGCTATTACTCATGACATCCAAAAATGACTCCAAAGTACAATATAAAAATATTGCGGCACCATCTTCTCATAGCAATTCAATTTCCTTACAAGTACTACCCTATTTCCTTTCCTCTTTTCTTCATAAGTGAGGCCATAATGTTGGCATTTCGAGGGAAATGACTTCAATAACATCCAGTATAATCTGCAAACACAAACTGCAAAATTTTTCCCAATCCATATTCTACAATAAATGATATCTACATGGTTTCACTACAAGGATTCAAAGCATAAGTGGCTGGAAAACAAAAATGTTGTATGAGGAAAATGTATTAAGTGCTTGGCTCATTGACTATACCCACTATTTCAAAATTACAATTAGGAAATCAGAGTTGAATTGCAGATTAGCAGATTTTATGGCATGTCAGTTAAATTATTGTCATTAAGATCTGGGCCCATATCTTTTCTGTCTACCAATACACTTTTTTCTAGTTTACTATTAAGTTACCATCAATAATGATTGTTTTAATCATTAATAATGAAACTAACTTAAGATTCTTTAGTGTCTTCTTCAACATTAAAGAAAACAGGTATTCATACATGAGATATTTTTGTAAATATATCTTGTAGTCTACAGTAAGTATAATACTAAGTATTTGTTCAATAGCTTTAAGATTATTTATGGAACAACAAAATTAGTAGGAAATGTATAAATGAAAAAAGTTGAAGTTTATACTTTGAAACTACCTCTGTATAGTGATATTAGTATTATCTATTAAGTTTGGCTTAAGTACTTCTATTTGATAAAGCCTTATTGTAATAAAGCACTTGTAATAAACTGTGTTAAGCTTTATAATCTATCCTCTGTTTTATTAAAATTAAATAAAATAACAAAAATCCTGGCCAAAAATTCCAGATCACTGCTTCAGTTGAGTTTGTTAATGCTATAAATTTCACAAATAAGATAAATGTGTAGTGAAGGGTTATGCTTAAATCTGCCAAAAGGTAAATAACTCCCCAAATTACAACTGGTTTCTCCTAAAATTGGAATTCAAATTCTGTACATAAAAAGGTCTTAAAACTGTCATAAAGAGCATGCATCGTAGATTAAATTTAGTGTACTGAAAGTGCTGATGTGAACGAGACACATCCTAGTTTACCCTTTTATTTTTATTTATTGCAGTGTGCTTAAATAAACAATGTTAAATATGTTGTGCTTAGAAAATACAAATTGCAAGCATAGAAACAGTAGAGTAGTTCAAACTTATATTTAATTTATACTTTGTTAAATAAATGAATAGTGAATTGAGTACCGTTAAGTAAAGGTTTTATGTTTTGAGATTTCAGTAGTGTGCTAAAATGTTTGCAGAACATGTTGATCATTTTTGAAACAGATATGATCATAAATGTGATGTGTTGCATGTAGTGATGTACCCCAGTAGTATGAATGTATAACGCATGCAAAAGTAAGCTAGCATTCAGTGATCTCATAAACTTCATTTGAGGAAACTAGCACATACTATATAGCATTTAACATTTCGCTTTTTTTTTGACAGTGGATTAAGAAACATGCTAAAGCTTTCAAGTCAGTCAGAAATACTCATGACAAAATTTCACCTCCACTAGTTGCATTCTGATCTAAAAACATTTGTCACATGGCATATAGATGGCACCCAGACTTTTCTGTAATGTTGAATATAATTTGGAAGACATGATTTCATAAACATTTTAAATGTGGTCACACATTTACAAAGCTCAACATTCTACATGTTTCTCAGAACTAGTTTCAAAATAAATATCCAACTTGATAAAATTTGTATATGTGTAAATAGTTCTTTTTTCTAGGAGAAAAGTTCCAGTACTAAAGAAAGCTCTTTATTTTGGTCACATATAGGCGCTCATTCTCAGTTTCTCTCAATCTATATATCTGGTATTGGTATCTAGGGTAGAATGGCATTCTATAGCAACTATGACTTGTATTTGTTTGGGTCGAACTTGGGGAGAGGATACCCATTAATTTTGGTGAGCAAGGAACATCTTAAAAGCATCTCTATATGCTCATCTGAGAAGATCCCATTTCACATTTCCTAAATGAGATTGTGATTGTATTTAATGCATATTTCAGAGATAATATATTCTCAGACTCTCTTAATCATACCTCTCTCTCTCATCAATACAAAACTTGTTAGCCATTTTTCCAATCTCTTTCTCACAAAAAGTAATGTGACTTTTGTACATCTTCTGGCCACCAGTTGGGATGAAGTATATTGGCAATTCAGCCAGATTATCTTTCTATCCATTCAGTAAGCCGTTCTTTAATGTGTCTATTATCAGGTTGTAAAATACAGATGTTATTTATTGAAATGTATGTTTACTGCAAGTTTTATGAAGTTCTGCCCTTGTTAGCTAAGATTTGTTGAACTTTAGACAGATTTTTCTTAGCATGAGTCTTAGCTGCTTGTATAGGTATGTGACTACTTTCTTAGCTCTGAAAGTTCTAATAAGATACAAGCCATAAGCCATCAAGAGAATTTGACTGATGTGATTTTCTTCAAGGTGCAACACTATTTTGTCATAAATGAATCATCTTTTGTTTCATGAAAATCATATATATCATCTGCAATCTTGGTGTAGCCAACTTTTTACTCGGGCCACTGCTTCCAGAGCAGTCATTTAATTATGTATGTGAAACCCAACCAGTATGTGACACAAGCATTTATAGCTTCATTTTTGTTTATGCAACAATCAACTTAAAAGCATGAAGCAGTTCAATGACGGCCAATAAATGACAATTGACTTTTGCAACAAATTCAGTGACATGTAATAATCACTTGATAAAAAAATTAAGTGAGTTCAATACTATTGCAAGTATTGCACATTTTTTCATGGTATTGGTTACATGCTGAAGCCGCTGGAAACTTGCAGTTAAATTTTAATGTACAATTGTATAGCCCATAAGAAAACACTGAACAACAGGGTTGAAAATTATGCAGGTACAGTGTACGTTGCATACGCCAGAAAAAAGCACTGTGAATGACCAAATTTAAAATGTAATGTTGAATTTATTTGTAAGCAAATGTATTGTCAGGCTGAAAGGTATTCATTAAAGACTGTTCCATTCAAATCATTGATCTAATTGTTATTTAAGTTATTGGCTTGCAGCAAATAGGGAGTTAATTCTAAGCCTCAGGAATTGATGATGTTCCAGCTAATATCAAAAGTTGGACACTTTCAGCCACATGGCAAAGGGCAAACAATTTGTGTACACGAAAAGACAAACGCTGAAAAACAGCACATAAGTAGTCACTTGCATTTGGTACAACCAAGTTAAAATCATGTCAAACATCACCTGCTGTAAATGACCTGCCTTAAAAATTACATGATTAAGCTGTAGTTTTCATTTGAAAAAGGCACAAACTCCCTGCTTCTAATCCAAAGTATTTAAATTTTCATGCTTCAAAAAATACAACATAACTCTCAGGGCTGGCTCCAGGATGTGATCATTGCAAGTGCCATCCCTTCTCTCACACTTTCAGACAAAGACATAACCTAATATTTATTTGTAATGTCAGTCCCACATGGTTATTTATTCTCACAAAACGCATATGTGATTGATATCTGCATCATTAATTAAAATGAAACTTGAGAGGAAATATATGTGGGAAAGTGAGGAGATTATTCTGAGCAAATGATAAAAAGAGATAAGTCACACAATAGCAATTTTCAAATTTTGGTGTATATTTTCATCAGGAAAAGCTTAAAAACATACACAAAATGAAACCACACTTGATGGTTGACAACACTGGTTAATCAATTTTGTCATAGTTTATAGGTTTATCATAGATTCAGGGCCATATTTAGAAGTGGGTTTAGGGTTCACCCTGCCCCCCTGAAACTTCTGACATGATTTATTTATTTAAATTCATATCAAATCAATATGGGAAAATGTCATTAGATAACAGTGGTAAACAGGAACTTGAACTAATACTTGGTCAAATTTTAAATTTCTCATTCTCATGACTAGGCTTGGCATATTAGACTCTTCACTGTAGACATTATTCTAAGTGGCCATGACATGAAGTAGGTGCTAGAGCTCATTTTAGTCACAATTCTTTAGAATTATAACATTGACTAACCCACATTATATTGCCTGGATTGGAAACAAATAAAATATATCAAATGCAATCCCTTTCTTGTTACTGGGTTCTTCTATGTTTCTGTTCTTAGTTTTGTTATGGTTACTGTACTCAGGTTATTGTGAACCAGCCTTTAAAGCTGTGATAACTTGAAACATCCTTTTATAAATACGATTTATTATTGAACACCTGCCAATGGGATGTATGGACAATAATCATCATCAGTTTCATAACAAAAATCTCCAGAAAGTTGCTAGAAGTTTGATATGATTTGTGATTGCATCCATTTTCATGTTTTAAGATTTTGCCATCTCTGAAACCTATTGCTCTAGGCCATGGCATGGTTGAGCCAACCCTGGTTACTCTCTTTTTCTATAACATTAAATTATGTATATGCAGTAATGGTAGCTTTATGCTCTGTATGCTATATGAAAATGTGATCATGAGGACACTATATTAAAAAAAAAAAATCTACAAACTACTCTTAACACCACTTTTTATTCTACCTACTTAATGTTATCAAGATAAATGTTTGCAGAAAAGCTTCATTATACATTTTGTTGTAGGTACAAGTGTTACAGAAAGGTGACTCAATAGTTAAGACTTTAAAAACTATATATTGAAGAATTCAAACCAATAGCAACTAATATCTCAGAACAAGATCTGCATTTTTCCACACATAAGCTAATAATTAAATCAGAAATAAGGAGTTTTAAAGCCTACATGCACTTTTTTTTAAGAACTCCTTTTGTGGGGAGGGTATTCAGAAAACTTCAAAGCATCAATTATTTTTAGCAAAATACAATATTTCCTCTATGTAACATAGGAATGGATAGGTAATATTCAAACTGAATTTGCTCGCTAACTCTCCAAGTTTAATTCTCAGACAAATGAAAGAAGAAACATGTTAGAGTATAATAATTTTCATGTTGTAGCCAGAGAAAATTAAACAGAATGTGCAAGAAAATTTGTGCTGGCATCTAAACATAATGCATCTATGTACCTGAAATTTACCCCCAGGCTTAACTAAACAATCATTTCTTTTTCCCCAAACTCCATGCCAGAATGGCAATGAGTGATGAGCAGCATGTGATCCTGAGCCAATTACTCAATCATGGATATAAATCTCAGGCAATCAGAGTAATGGTGCAGTGCTATTCATATGTTTTGATTAACTTTTTCTGACTATAGCATAGAAAGATAATTTCTTTAATGTTTTTGTCTACAATTTGTACCACATTCATAGATCAGCTGCATATTCATTTGAGTGATAATATATTAATGAATTCTTAGGTTTTTCCTTTTTTTTTAGATTTGATTAGGAAATTCAAACTGTTGTATTGTAAATTAATTTAAAGCACTTGTATAACTATGTAAGAGATACTTAACTGAGATGATAATGTGAATGAATGCACTTAAAACCTCTAAATAACTTGCATGTTTCTGTCATTGATGAATTATAATTTTGTGCAATTGGTGAAGCATTTGTAATACCATCAGTAGGAATATTAGAAATAAATTTCCAGAAATTAATTTAATATATTCTAATGCTGTAATTGGGGAAAATCAAGCCCATCCATTCTGTTGCTATAACCACATCCTAAGTTTAGTGAAGTGTTAAATATCTTTTGCATTTAGTTCTGTAGATAGATAATGTTATTTGAAATCTCTTAGAATAATGCATATGATATTTTATTGTTGAACTTTTAAGTTTTAGTACTGCATGTTCATTGTGACAAATAAACCATGTTACAAATATTTTTATTGTAGCACTATAACCTGAAATTTATTTATGAACTTAAATAGATGTTAGTGATGGCTGACATATGTGACAAGCTCATTTTAGGGAGAGCACAGAAATAAATTAAACTTTACAACAATACTTCTGTGATGTCAGTAAATTTGTGCCTGGTTGCAGATCTTGAGATTAGAAAGTTGGAAGGACAGATGGACCGGTCGCACTCCTGCATCTCGCTCAGCCTCTGTGGATACTGAGAGTGAACATGATGAGCCAGGAGACCTCCAGCTGCGACTCAATAGTGAGTCATCGAGTCCCGAGATAAGACAGAACAGTGCTACATCAAGTCCAGAAGTTCGTCAGAAGAGCAAACCCTCCAGTCCTGAGATCCCAAACAACAGAAACATTTTAGATCAGAGTTCTGAAGTTTGACATCCTGCCCTACCCCCTCAAAACTCTAGCATGTTTGCCACTAAGGTATAGGTATCAACCAATGTTAGACTTCAGTAAACGAAAATACCATGTTTTCCCAATTTGAAGACTGGATTTCATTGGTACTATCTATGATTTCTTTTCAGCAAGTTGAAGAAAGAATGTACATGAGACAGAAAACCAACAGGGTGATTAAAAATAAATGCAAGTAAAATCTGGACCATTTCAGAAGATAATGAAAGATGTTTTCCTAGCTGCATTACATTGCGTTCCCTAGAAGTCCTCTTTTATATAATTTCTTATATAGTCAAGTGATAATATTGCAATATTTCAAAAGGCTCATATTTAATAAATGTTTATAACATTATTAATTGCTTTAGCATTTCTCTCGGATTAAAATTTTAAATCTGTTTTCAAGGTGTTTGATAGTCTTAAACTGTTGTGATAAACTTTTATAGGTCACATTCCAGAAAAAATTAGATAAGCATTCCTGTAGTTTGTTTTGTTCAGATGCCTTTCAAATTGCATCTCAATTTGCTTTCTAAACTCAAGTTAGTTTAAAAACAAATAACTGGGCTTTCAACTGTGTGTTTTTTCTAAACTCCTTCAGTATTTGGTGCACATAATATAGAAACTAATGCAGGCAGTGAAGGGATTGTATATGTTGAACCATGTGATGGAGGCACATTTTTCCGGTCCAGCTCATTATGAAGCTATATGTGTTGAATGTATATTTTGTTTGTATACAAGAGAAAAGTGTAAATAGTGTATTTTGTGAAACTTGGACTTGGTCTTTCTTTACCAAGGTAATGTATTTGGACACCAGTTTAAAAGAAAAAAGAAAAAAAATTATAAATGATTGCATTTTAAGAGAAGTTGCACAATTCTTAACTAATCAAGTATTTTTAGTGATATGTTGGTTCACTTCATTTTTTAATTATTGTTTGTGTATAATAATGTATTACATGTTCTATTTGTATTAATTTATTAATGCAGTTGTTAGTGGTCTTGGCTTTAGGAAAGCTGTTAATATGAATGTTATTTGAAGAATGTGAAATTGGGTCTAAGATTTTTTGTTGTTCCTAATTGGAGCTAGGTTTCCAATGACCAGCATAATGTAAAATGATTGGGACAGCTTTTTCTTGTAGTAGGAAATAACAGTATTATTGTGACAAAGGATTGAGGTTATGTAGATAATAAGTTGAACGCTAAACCTGAACAGAGGGACACACGCATGCAAATCATGGTTGAACTGTTTACAATAACTTCATTTTGAAATATATAAAGGGTGTAGTTCTTAAAATTATTATTTAAAAGACAAAAAGCCTAATTATAGGTGGATACATTGTTATCATGGCATGATTTCACTAATATTCAAAGAATAAGAAAGTAAATAGAATTCTTATTAATGTTTTATTGACATATGTTTACAAGGTTTTGATACATTTTGTTTATGCTTACAGTTTGGAATTTTGAAACCACAACTATATAATAGGTAAAAGGTATCATCATGAATAAAGGGTGGATGGTAGTGTGCTTAGCATGCACATGACCCATGCTTATATTGAGCTTGCACTCGTCATCTGTTAGAAGTCATGAAACAGTAGTGGTTGAAATAAAACTCTCTTGGAAGTGTGAGAGCAGTAAATTTGCCAGTATTCTACTCTTTACCAGTATTGTGATATTTTTGAACACACATGATTGGTTTGTTGAATAGTACGTTGACATCCATGTAGACAGAAATAAACAAAATGAAACATATCAATACATCACTGTCATCTGTTTAGACAATAGCAGTTTCTCTGTCAAGGAACAAATACAAGAGCCATGTTTTCATATGTTCATCAGGGGTGTAAAAACTGTTAATCATTATTAATATGAAGCAGTTGTTCTACCACCTGTGACTGGTTTGACCCAGTTTGCTTAAGCAGTGATTGTTGATGGTTGTCTAATAGACAGTTACAGATTTAATCCTTTTGTTTAAGTAAGCAGATTTTATGCTTTTCTGTCTCAATATGTGTATGGAAATCTTCCATCCCCTGGGTCCATAGTTCACAAAGCACCATTTTTCAGTTCCATCCTGCAGAAAAAAGGACATAGAAAGTCCGTTTTCAAATGTTAAAAAAAATATGTTCATGAATTTGTATCTTATACTCAAGATATAACACATATTATTCATTAATTGAAAGTTGTCTGTACACCAGATAATAGAGGCACCATTCAATAGATTTTGTATAGGTAACACTCCATGGTGGATAAAGGTTTTATGGCCATGTTGTGGATATGATCACACAAAGTTTAAAAATGCAGTCTATAATAAGTCATAGGCAAAATGAAATACGAGTAGAGATAATGTGTAACAGTTGCTCTCAAATTCTGTATAATTCTTTTTTGTACCATTCAGAAAACAATACTAGGCTGGATGCAGAATACTTATGTAGAAAGTAGAGTACGTCTGCTCCTGCTGCACTTTTGATGTCTTCATTGTACACTGAGAACAACAGCCAGAAATCTGATTCAATAAAGACTGAAAGCCTTCACTGATGCTATGTTCACACTACATTGTTTACGTATGTGATAAACATAAAATTGTATATCATTATCATAATGAGCTCTGATGCAGTTAAAATGCACATATCTGATATTATGAAGAACTACATTGGTTTGAAACCTCCTTATACTTAAATTTTATTTTGCAAATAAAATTAATGTTTAATGCATGGCAATACTGCAGAGTCTTCATTTAGTCGCTGGCTGGTCTAACAGTGGCATAACTAAGTTCTCAGTGGCCCCATGCAAAAGGTCCAAATGGGACCCCTAACTGCAACTGCAATTGCAAATGTGAATTCAGGAGCTCTAAATACAGCAGTGGTTTATGAGTATCAATGACGACAATGATACTGATGTACAAGTCCTCTAATGAAACGAAGGGTTGTTTTGTGCCTATTTTTGCATACATTTTTAAGTACAGTATTCTAAAGCAATAACGAAGTAATGTGGAAATTAAATTGCAGCGGAGAATATGGATGACGTTCTGCACACGTGTTCTATACCTACCTGTGCCAAAGTCAAAGCATGGTAGGATTAACCCACTATTACATATAGTGCACTGTAATAAGAAGGCACATTGCTGCCCTCTAGCATCCTTGATTTCTACTGCAGTAGGCTACCATCTGGTATCATTCGCAGAAAAAACTTGGTTATTTGAGCATACTTTTCAGTGTGCACAGCACTGTTATATTTAGCCCATAAGCCAATTACATCAAATAAGTCAGGCATGTTCAAAAGCTACTTAAAATGTGCACAACTCAAGATATGTTAAGACATTAATGTCACATTTCATCAAGTTGAGAGCAGTATGTTGCCAAATTTAAATGTTGTATATTTTAAATTACCATTATCCATTATGTTTCACAGCATTCAAAGAAAAAAATATCCAATAAATCAACAAGGTGTCAAAATTTAGGGTGTTCACACTCTTGTGCTCTTGTATAGTAGCCACCACTGTCTAAATATTATAAGCATCACACAAAATTAGATTCAATAATACATAACCTTCTATGCACAGATAATACTTAGTTTTATAAATTTGAGGACAACATTATCAAACTATATGT
This sequence comes from Hymenopus coronatus, assembly GCA_030762935.1. Taxonomy (NCBI): domain Eukaryota; kingdom Metazoa; phylum Arthropoda; class Insecta; order Mantodea; family Hymenopodidae; genus Hymenopus; species Hymenopus coronatus. Next base: position 42,737,209 of record CM060882.1, on the reverse strand, counting down.
TAATTGTTTGAGATAGCGTTTATTTGACCAAAAAGTAAAGTGCTTGTTTATTTTTACAGTAAGATCAACAGGATTACAATAGGCGTTAATAATATCTTTCCAAACTAAAATAACAATATGCTTTTCAAAATAAAAATCACTTGATTTTGCATGGATTGATTAACTTAAACATTTTATAAAATTGAAACATCTACATGTTATTCAAATTCACTGGCATGTTTGTTATTTATGGACGCTCTTTAACTGCTATGGTTCTCAGCGTCCCATCCTATACTGGGTGTGAAAGACCGCTTAATTTTGCTCAGAGGCCTCTCTATCAGGCTTGAGGTTCTTTTACGCGCCATAAATCTATGACACGGGACCCACGGCTTTACTTCTCTTCCGAAGGAAGCCATGCTAAGGATTTTTACGCCCGAAAAAATCCATCGTCCTCCGCCAGGTTTGAACCCGTGACCTAGGGTATATGAAGTTAGCATGGTAACCATTACTCCACGGAGGGCGACTCAAATTCACTGGTAGGTATTATTGTAGTAAATGCAAAATGGGCCTTTAAAGCAATAAAAATGAAATACTAAAGTTCAATAAAGGTTAAAGCCCAAATTTTCTTGATATCTGGAGAATATTTTATTTATTTCACAATAAAAATATTATTAAAATTGAGATTTTAATATTTACTTCCTTGTTTGTATATTGGCAAAGAAATTTATGACTTTACCCCTAATTACTTTAGAAATATTTTTAAAGAGACACCCCATTCTTATTGTGGATTGGCCACCCTTATCCTCATTTGCAGCCCCTTGGCTTTGGGGGCACTGGTCTCTGTGATTTTTATTTATGGGGGAGCTTAAAAAATAAGGTGTTTTGAATAACCTGCATACATTGAAAGAATTGAAAGATAAATATAAGAAGAGAAATCATTGCAATTTCAGAAGAAGTAATAAGTGTTAATGCATATTTTCTTATAAGATATGACAGGTGCGTGGTGGCAAAAGGACAACATTTCAAACATTTCTATGAAGAAGGTATGTGATTATTTTAGGTTGTATGCCTGTAATGTTCTCAACAGCACAACCAACCACCCTCTGATCATGAATGTTAAAAGATACTGCAGTTTTTAAGTATATATGTATATTTGGTTTTTAAACTATTTCTTTTTGTTGGGGAAGTGGTAAGAAGCTCTTTTAGATATTGTGTAGATATGTTTCAATGAAATATTGAATATAGGCTTAGATGGATTTTTACTTCTCATCCCTCTCTTCACATGCCATAAAAAGTGAGAGAATGTAATTTAGTCAACATCTGAAATGGAGCCATATTGATTCATTAGTGATGCTTTTGATTCTAATAGTATTTGTTTTTACCATGTTGAAAATGTTATAAAATTCTTATCTTGGTGGAAAAATAGGATTTTATTTCTTTTTAATGAAATGCTGCACTAATTGTTTTATTGAAAATCACTATGCACTTCTATCCTAACTCTTAATTGTCATTAAAATAAAGGTGTGATGTGATCACAAATTAAATAAAAAGTGACGTAGATGTAGTAAAAATAAACTGGAAATGTTTGTAAGTGTGATTACATTTATAATAAATTGTTAATAGAACATTTATAGTTGAAATTTCAGAAAGAAAATAACTTTGCTTTTCTCTGTAAATGATAAGAACACTTCGATAATGTAATTCTGCTAGAGCAGAAAATATGTACTAAAGCAATTTTCACTACCCAAGCCATTTCAGCAAAGCTATTTCAGTTATGGTTATTTTTTTTATAACTGGACACAGTATATAAAAAATAATACATAGTAACTATATATAGCATAAAGAGTTAGCAGTTAACAGTGCTAATTTTATTTGTTAACTTAATTTCAGCAGTTGCAAGCTGCAATAAAATTATTTCATTCATTATGCACATGCTATATTGGATTGAAAATAATCTGCATATGAACATTTGAACAAGGGTATAATATCTGCAACATTGATTTGACAACTTAACAGAGTGAGGTCCTATTTAACTCTGTAGTGTTGTTTTTTTTGTAATCCTTTAACCTGGTAGATTATATTTGAAAATGGATGAATGATATGGGTGAAATGATGCTGAAATAAGTTTGGGGTCCATAGAGCTTAGAGTTAGCAACATTCGTCTTCTCAGGATAAGGGAAAACCCCAGAAAAAAAAAACTTAACTGCATAACTTGCCTTAACCAAGATTCAATTTCAGGACCTGCTACCATAACACTACAGAGGCAGGCTGTGTAACTTATTTCCTATTTATTACACGGTTAATGTAACACCACACTACTCCTACCATATTGCCCAAAAAGTAAACCATATTTTCGTAACTTTGGTTCTTGCTAATACTGTTTAACAGTCTGGCTTATTTCTAGCTCTTAAACGATTACAACAATATAAAATTTTATCTTGTATTTAAAATATATGGCGGCACCATAGCCGAGTGGTTAGACCGCTCGCCTCCTGCCTAGATGGCCTGGGTTCGATCCCAAGATTGAAATAGCATCTGAGCGAGTTTTCTCCAGGTCCTCCCATTTCCCCCACCACTCATTCCATCAATTGCTCCATCGCCTTTCCTATCATCCATTTCGCTTACATTTATATCATCGACTTCCTCACATTCATGCCTGGCTATGGGTCCACCAATCATTCCAGGTTCTCCATTCCGTGGTTTCATGTCAGCTCCCCAGCAGGTTTCTGAAACCTAAGCATCAACTATAAGTCCTAGGGAGGGTATCAGTCCTAAATACAAGGAGAGTAAGCCAACTATGGAAATTTAAAATAGGGTAAACTTGTACTTAATTTAGGAAGAAGTTAGGTCAGGTAAGAAAGTGTATTTATAACCAACATGAGTGATCACTTCAAAGGAAGTTCCAACTGCACAGATATTCTAAGTAGCTAAAAGCCATTCTGCTAGCTTTTTCTCCTATCGTGAGATACAGTGATTGGGAACTTGCCCTTATTCTAGTATTGTACTAACGCTTAAAGCATGCATGATAGACATGGCTTGTCTGGTGCTTCAAATTACACAGTGCTCCTTTTGAATTTTTGGAGTGGACAGATTGATGTCATCTTTAAGGATGATATGTGTGGATATATTACTGAAAAATGGGGGCAGACTTTTTGAAACAATATTCAGTGCTGTGCAGTGTGTAATGAAGATGAATTTGAAAATGCAGTAGCCATGAAATATTTGTGCTATTCCATAAAATTATGTCCAGACATCTTTGTTCAAATCTAATTATCACCAATAAGATCAGCAATAAATTTGGTTTTAACTATATTTTATCATCCTTGTATAAAAATTACAGAAAGAATTACAATGTTAGTATCTGCAATATTTACAGCCAGAGTCAAAGTGCATGCCAGGGGAGCAAATGCGAAAAGCAAATTTCAAAATTTAGTATCTTATGACAGGTGAAAAGCCAGCAGAATGACTTTCACCACTCTTTCATCAACCAAAACTCTGCCTATATTTTGATTTAGGAAGAAATCGTGCATGTCCATTTGGGATATTTCTTTTTACTTGAGAGGTGCCTATTTTTGGGCAGATTCTCGTTGGATAAAGTTTGCAGATTCAACCAAACAGCAAGACAGTGGCATTTTAGGTGTGCTTGATGGTAGATTTACTTAAATAAAAGAACTACCACAGCACAAAATTCTACTAGTGCTAATAAAATGTCTTAACAGTGGCTAGCAGCATTAAATAAAATAAGCTACTGCAACCCTCTTATTATCATGCAACATTGAATTGCATCAGAACAAATATAGAAAAAAAAAGTTGGTATTTAAGAAACATCGTGAAGTTAGAATATTTTCCAGTATGCATATAGGGGAAAAAAAACATTTCAGGAATGATTGATTTTGTATCTAACAAAACTTAAAATGTGTAATTTTTGTTCAATACCTTTGGCTTTAGTCCTAAAAGTCAAGAATAGGGAAAAGCATATAGAATTTGTTGAAGCTATGAAAATAAAATGATATGTTTAACCTAATCTAGACCAGGAGCATAGATCTTGGGGGAAATCTAGGTTCTTCTTTCACAATCCATATACAGACTGTGATTACTTTAACTTCCATAAACGAGTGAAAAAAATTAAGGACTCTGAGCGTGACACATCCCCCTTAATGGCATTTAGAAGGGGATGGTTGACATCAGTTGGGTTTTGATATTATAACACACAATTTGTGTTCAAGTCCATAATTTCTGTTCTAGAGCCTTATAAATTATACAGTGCTATGAAATGAATTACATGTCCCAGAATGCATTTATAAAACTATTTCTCTAGTTGACTGTTATGTTGTTAGCTGCACTATAAACCAGAGATACTTTGAACAATTTTGGAAGTAATTATTAACACACAGCCTAGGCCACTAATTGGAACTAAGGTTTTTTTATATGGGGTCCCAGTAGTAAAAATCAGCTGTAGTTCCTGGTTATAGTTCAGTGTTGTTAGCATGAAGGTAACATAAGAAACACTAAGCAATCAAAGATACCCTAGGATTGGGGTATTAATTGCCCAGTTCATTTTCATTTATATACATCTTAATTTCAGATGATCAAAATTAAACTTTTATAAATAAACTCTGATCAAAAAGTAAGGATTTGAGTATACCATTGAACACAGCATTTTAGAAAGAAAGCTAAGAAAATGTGTTTGTCATAAATGTGATATATTTAGTAAAAAGAAGACAGCATTTTGCTTCTGATAGGGAAACAACAACACTTTTTCTAAACACAAACATGGTCACCAATCAATTACATAGAAAACATTGTTTCTAGAGCCATCTGGTGAGTTCAATGTAAATTATTGGCATAAAAGATTGTGGATTTTTAAGTGCATTTAAAAAGACTAGAATTTTTCTGGGTGGCTCAGTTGGTTAGCAATTGGACTTCTGATCTTAAGGTTACAGGTTCAAACCCAGCGCAGATCAGTGGTCTTTAAGTGTGCTTAAAAGTGACAGCATGATGTCAGTAGACTTATTGGCATGTAAAAGAACTCCTGTGGGATAACATTTCAGCTCACTAGCAGTGCTGATATGACCCTGGTAACTGACAATGTCAGTAACAAGTAATATTAACTTTTTTTGGTTTCAATAAGTTTTTCAACAACACAGTTTTGCTCCATGCTTTATTGTAATATCTTTTGAATAAACCTTGTATTCCCTGAAGAAATAATTGTCTTATGTGATCCCCTGAAAATGTTCTCAAAAATATTGGATATGTATTCATTGGCTTTACTCTTCCACCATTTTGTGTTGAATTTATATTCAGTTATTTCCATTATAAAATCTCATTATGGATTTTTAATCTGCCAATTTTCTCAATATAAATTATGGTCACTCTATAAAAAAATTTAAACAAATCGCCCTTTTAAGCATAAAAATGTGTATGTGAGCTGTAATAATGATAAAAAATACAAGCTCCAAATTATTCCTTTCTTTCATTGCTGACAATTCACAAAAAATTGTGGATATACAAACTTAGCTAAAGATAATCCGAGGAAGTACAAATATATTTATCATTTTAATAGAAGTATACATGTGTCCCACTGTTCAGAATTTGAAGGTTAGAAGCAATATGTTGTTAAAATGTAAAAGGGTAGTTGGAAAACATTTCTTAATGTGTGAAATACTCAAAAAAAGTTGTAGAGTTCATTACTACTTTATTAGCAAACCATAAAGCAGCACTAATTTATGTGATTTCTTGCTTTAATAATTGAATGTACAGACTGCAAGAAAGTTTTAAGACCTCATTTCCTAGATGAAATAGCTAGTAATACTGTAGACATTTCCTTTATTTTTCTGTATTGGGATGTATGAGTTCAGAAATGTACTTATAATTTTTTTAAATTAAATATTAGATACTGGAATTTTTGTCTTTAAGTGCTTATAGAAGAAAATTAATTTTTCACATTTGTTTATATGTGTCGCCTATACCATTTTTATTTAAAAGATAAAGCAGCAGCATTAATCCTTCTGTCATTAAGCTTCTCACTTGGTAACCCTGTGTTCCTTTTGTAGTTTTCTGCTTTATAAGCAGTTCTTAGAAATATTTATGCTTTTTTGTGTTAATTACAATGGGAGAAAAGAGTTTGAGAATTTTAATATAAGAAAAAGCTGAATTTAGTAATATGCATCATACAAATAGCAAAAATTTTGCTTTAAATATTTCAAGATGGAGAGATTATACGATCAGAATCATTAATCATTATCAATTTATTAATGCAGATTACTTTATATATTACTAGTGCTCAAAAGGTTCACTTTACAATTTATCCAAAATTAAATAAGAACATGTAACACTTCTGCTTCAAATGAGAGATACAAAACATAGAATTATGGAACTAATGTATCAAAGAAAATCTGCATTTTCAAGAAGTATTACCTAATGAACCTTGATAATCCTCAACCACATCAACTTTACAGATTCATCTGAAAGGTATCAATGCAGTCAACAGATGATAAGCAGTTCCAGTCGCCAGCTGATGAAGTGAGCAAATGCTTCTGAGGCTATTTAAGGTGAAGAATAGAGTAAATGAAGGTTGTTACATCAGATTCATTCCGTTTTTACTTTCTCTATACTTACTATGTACATAGTAAGTATAGAGAAGGTATTGCACTCCACCAAAAAATTCAATACCAAGATTTCACCGGAAATGTATGTTTTAGAGTCCCCTGTAACAAAAAAAAAAAAAAAAAACAAAAAAACAAACAAACAAACAAACAAAAAAAAACAAAAAAAAAGCATTTTCAGAAAAAGTTCTATGTGTGTGTGTCTGTGAACACGATAACTCAAAAACGAAAAGTCTGTAAAATACCAAACTTGGTAGTTAAGCTTAGTATCTTCCAGGGATGCGATACGGGGATTTTGAGAAAAATCCCGCCCATCCCAAACTACCTTTACATGGAACTTTTTTCCGAAAATTTTGATTTTCTCAAAAATGGCTCTAACGATTTTGATTAAAATACCACATATTAAAGATATTTACCTGACAAATAAAATGTATAGATTGAATTTTCTGGGAATAACCTCTGAAGACCTGTTTATTCTGAATGAATTTTACGGAATTTTGCATAACTACTAAACTGTAAGAGATGGACAAAAAGTTACCACACGAAAAATATAGAACACATTAAAACACAAAATTTATGTTTTATATATATTTATTAGTTTTTGTGGAGTTGATCATTTTTTAGATATTCCTTGTTTTTGGTTTCAGCTCTAAAAGAACTTTGCTTTTCTCATACAGAACTTTGTCAACTCCTATCCTTACAAACAAAGGAACTTCAATCACATAGCAATCAACTTTTGACAATCCTTATAACCTATGGTACTCCCTTATTTTGCATAATACTTACAAGGAAGCAAGTAATAAGACTATTTCACTAATTGTTTCTCGATTAGCATGAAGTAAATGGAAGCATAAGCTTTTTAACAATAATTTGTTGCAGAGATGTAGAGAAAGTCATGTGAATGGAACACATCAGATTTTTTCATTTCTGTGATCATTTTAAAGGGCTTAATCTGAGAAACACCTGATGGTGTTATTACTCTTTGAACCGCAGGTTGTAACACATTTTATTCACTTTTTAAATGAAACCCAGTAACATTCACACTTCCAAATTTGCAGAGAGTAGGGAACAATTCTATTTGGAGAAAAATTACATGCTCCAACAGGTATTGAACTCATGTCTCTTGGATTGAAAAGCCAGAGCTTAACTATTCTTAGTTATTTTCACTTTCGCAAATTATATATAAAATATTTTAGTTACTCTAGTATTTGTTAATTATGCCATTTATATGCAAAATGAATTTTCATTCAAGGGAACTCAAATTGCTTAACAACCAAGATATCTGAAAGGAACCAGGTGGTTCTTTTGCAACAGCTAACAAAGTAATAATATAGGCATGCCACAGGAATTGGTTTACATTGTTATGAAAAGAAAAAAGGTAAGAAATCGACACAGCAGTAAAACTTATTTTTTTTTATATTCCTTTTTAATTTAAAATAGTTAAACATGATTTATTGAAATTGATTTGAATCCCGCCCTTTTTTTTTTCTCTACCATGTACAATTTACATAGTAGGTAGAGAAGGTCTTGTATTCCACCCTAAAATTTGATAATATTTCACTAGAAATAAACGTTTTGACCAAAAAAAAAAGTTAAGAAACATGTCCATTTATTATCTTGGTCCAGAGTTTCCGGTGTAGACCGCGTCTTAAGGCTAAAATCTGCCGACGTTTCGCCCATCTTGTGATAAGGCTTCCTCAGGGCTAACTGCGTCTGGTCCAGCTGGCGTACCTTCTTATATACTGTAGTTGGGACATGCCAAGTACCGCCCTCCTGTGTTGCCATTGGTTATCGTTTGGCCAATGGCTGGGGTCGCTGCTTTCTGTATTCCTATTGAACACCATCTGGAGACCTCTGCTAAGAAAAGCATCCCACCTTGCGGCCAGCGAGCCAATAGGAATACAGAAAGCAGCGACCCCAGCCATTGGCCAAACGATAACCAATGGCAACACAGGAGGGCGGTACTTGGCATGTCCCAACTACAGTATATAAGAAGGTACGCCAGCTGGACCAGACGCAGTTAGCCCTGAGGAAGCCTTATCACAAGATGGGCGAAACGTCGGCAGATTTTAGCCTTAAGACGCGGTCTACACCGGAAACTCTGGACCAAGATAATTTTAATATTGGCCGTGGAAGTTTACGAAAACATGTCCATTTATATTTCTGAACAGATAATTCAAAAACAAAGAGTCTGTTAAATACCACAGTTGGTATTTAAGTTCATAATCTTTCAAGGATGTTACACAAAAATTTTAAGGAAAATACCCCACCCCAAACTATCCTTTATATAAAATATTTTTCTTTGAAATATTTGATTGTCTCAAAAAAGGCTCTTAACAATTTTGATTATAATATAGATATTTAAGATGTTAATGTACATCACATATAAAATGCATATCTTGAATTTTCCAGAAATAGCCTCTGCATCAGAATAACTTCTGCATAACTGGTGTACCATAAGATCTAGACAAAATCTTACTATACAAACATTGATTTTGTTAAAACAAGATTCATGTCGTACACATTTTTTTTTGGAAGTAACCCATTTTCAAGATATTCCTAGTTATTGATTAAATTTTGTAGTACTTTACTTTTCTCAATTGGGAAGTCATCATTCGTTTGTGCCCAAGAAATGCACCTGGTTAATATTTTACTAAAACTGTAAAATGCTTAGTTCACAGCAGGTTTAAACGTACAGCAATTTGATACATCAGTTCTGTTTAGGTCAATGAAGTTCTCTCGAGCTCTTATCCGATTCAATATCTCACAATACATCTTCAAATATTATTTTATATGCACAGGTAGATGTGCCAGATGAACCACCTGCCCCTAAGTATTCATATTTATACAACTTGCAGTAGAACTGATACCACTGCATAAAAGATCTTATTCCAGACACAGACCTTTCTCTTATTAATATGCAAAATGTTCTTCTTATAAAAGCTAATTCTTTTAAACCTGTTGTTAACAAAGATAAATTTTCAGTGCACATTTACACATTTGTTATAAGTACAGTCAGATGTTTAAAAAGCAGATACTTATTAATGGCTTTAAAATCCATGGTATTTCCATGACCACAAGAAAAAAAAAAAAGGTGATGAACCACAAGAAAAAAATACAATTTTCAAACCAATAACAAAGATGTTTGAAATTATTAATGCTGCCAAAAATTATTGTATTTGGCAGAAATTGTGTGCTTTAACATCATCTATAATTTTTGTGTACTAGGATTTTGTCTATCTCTTCAGTTTTCTAGTTTGTTAAAAGTCAATAAGGATAAAGAGGACTTATAGAAAATTTAAGATCCACATTTTCTCATGTACATACATATCTTAAAAATATTAATATTTAAATCAATGCTGTTAGAATAATTTTTTAGAAAAAATCGAAAATAACGAAACTTTTTTCGTATAAAGCAAATTGTCCCAACTCTACTTGTCTACTTAGTCAATCCTTCTCAGAGCCTGGCTGGAACGAGAACATTAGAGTTCATACATCACTGGACGATGGTCATAGTGTTTGTGCCCTCTGCCACTTCATTCCAAAATTTAATTCAGTCCTGATGAAAGCTCGCCCACAATTCCTAGCTACATTGCATCTTGCAGACAGACTCCCGAGAGTTGTGAGTACTCTGCTGCTCTCTGATGCGCAGTGAAACTAGAACAGTCTTACGTATAGGGTAATTTTCTTGAAAACCGTCGCGTCGCATTCTTGCAAAATGCTGAACTTATATACCAAATCTAGTATTTAATCAACTTTTCATTTTTAGTTATGTCTTTCACAGATACACATAAACTTTTTTCTAAAATTTGTTTGTTTTGCGGGGAGGGGGGTAGGGATCTTTCGCTAAAATCTCGATATCGAGTGGTTAGGAGAATACAATATTGTTTCTGTTTATTATAGGCATATAGTAGAGAAAGGAAAAGAAAGTCAGAGGTTTGTGTCTTATTAAACTATTTATTTGTATTTTACTTTTTGTTAAAATCTACATTATACGTTGAAGGATTGGAGGCGGTGGGGGATAAAAAAAAAAAAAAAGAATCTTCTTATTTACTAAATGCCACAGCCGAGTTGCAGGGATTCATTTAAAACTAGTTTGCTGCAAAATAAAGTTGACTGTTATAAACTTTTGACTTGGAGCAATTTTAAATATTTATTGTCATTTCGTTTTATTAACTCCTACCGAAGACCAGCATCCACGCACGCCTTGCGTTATTTATTTGCACGAATCCGAACTAACTAAAACATACGGAATTCTGATCATTATTTCAACCGAACCATAGCCCGAGAATAGGTAGTAGCACTTTTCAGATGCACAAATAGTGAAACTATATTGTGCTTATTGGTTTCAAAACGCGCTTTTAGTTGGAAATAAATCCAGCAAAGACAAAAACGTAGTTCATGGGTGTAGCTCCCGTCTAATGCAATTGTCAGTAAAACATTTTTGTTATTTATCGCTCTAGCCACCTTTTTTAATTTTCAAATTTATCTTTGAGATAAAATAAATCCTATTTAATCCGGAGCTATGTAGTGCATTTTTACTATCCAATCCAGAAAGCAAAAATTAACTGAATTTAGAATAATGTTTCATGACACAATAGTCTAAGTGGCTTTCATTGTTGAGTATTATATACATACAAACTTACAGATGGGAATTTGTAAAATAATAATTAATAAGTGTTTCATCTTTCTGTTTTTCGCCGGTTTTGGTTTCAGTAGGTGTTCAATATTGTTACCAAGAGCTCCTTTTCTTTTGTCCATGACGTCATCATGGAAAGAAAACAGTGGAAGATCTGCAATCAACTGTTCTAATCTGTATATTATTTTCGTTTTGAATCGTATTAGTTTAGAGAGAAGAAGGTTGATTTTCAATCGCAAGTTCACACAAGCATATTGTATCTTTTGGTGAATAGATTTGCATGCGCGAATGATGCAGCAAGAATCCATGTCCTGTGTACCTACAATTTAGTGTGCACAGAGGTTATGAACAAATATCAATTGCTAGCCAAACAACATGTAAATTGTATTTAGTGGGATAACAAGCCAGTGTTCAATTGTATTAATAACGTGTGAGAAATTGTGTATTGCATTGACATTTTAATTTATCGCATTATATGTAATACATGTGTTCGTCCATTTTAGCGCATAGAAGAGAACATATTAGTAATGCAGGTGTAAGTAAACATTTGCCCGAAGAAGAATTTGAATGCGTTTTGCAGTTGAGCTTTGTTGAATACATATTTGAAGCAATTTCGGGAGCCATCTAAGCATAACTGGAAGGTATGGTATATTCCATCCACATTCGTTTGTTATTCGTTATTATTATTTAATGGTATTTTTGTATTGCATTTGTTTTATTTTTTTTAGTTTTGTTTTAGCAGCATTTATAGAGAAAAGCAATAGTGCTGAAATGTAACGGTTTGTGTAATAATAGTCATTGATAGTTTGAGCATGCGCATTAAGTATATCTGACTGACAGTGCATTCCAACACATTGGCAGTCAGGCGAAACAACACATTTCTGGTGCCGTAAGGAACAGTTACCTACTACACTATACATATAGTAAATGGCACATACCATTTCTGACTGACGTGGATGACAAACCAACGCATGCGCTTAGGTAACCATGAGAAGACAGTATCTTAGCGCACATCTTTAATTTTGTTTACAGATGCGCAGTGCTTTATTTTTGAAGGAAGGGGTAAGAGCTTGTCTGCTTCGACGAATTCGTTTTAGAGGTCTTGGGGGTAAACTATGTTATGAGTCACAAATACTACATTTGTATTATTTTGCGCTTAAAACTAAGATATGCTTTTTAAGAACCTATACTGAAAAACCTAGCAAATGGTGCGATGTTGCGTAAATCATAATGTATACCTAGCGTCCGCTGTAACCACAGAAAAAGTTGGAAAGCCTGGATGATAAGAGTATTGACAGCTCATCTCAGCTGTTGTCGCCCTCCGTGGTGTAATGGCTGACTTCATATACCCAAGGTCGCGGGTTCAAACCCGGCGGAGGACGATGGATTTTTTCGGGTGTAAAAATTCTTAGCATGGCTTCCTTCGGAAGGGAAGTAAAGCCGTTGGTCCCGTGTCGTAGATTTACGGCACGTAAAAGAACCTCAAGCCTGATAAGAGAGGCCTCTGAGCAAAATTAAGCGGTCTTTCACGCCCCAATATAGAATGGGACGCTGAGAACCATAGCAGTTAAAGAGCGTCCATAAATAACACGACATTTACATTTGTGGTGGCTGTTTCCCTATTTGTCATCTCCCACTTAGCGGAATCGAATCGAACCAAAACTCCTGCCGCTTCCATCTAGCGGAATTAATTTGAAATTGAAATAAACCGAATAAACGCGCGAACCTGAAGCATATCCACATTTAAATATTATGTGCTTGTGGAATCAGAAAATGGATTGCAGCGGAAACAGACAAGCAAATAATAGAAAATAGAAACGCATATACTGGATTCATGATCTCTTTTTAACAAAGATTGTACATGGTGCCAATTAATTCACTAATTTCAATCCAAGCATTCCCAATGTCATGGGTTCAAATCTGTCGGAGGACGATGGATTTTTTCGGGCGTAAAAACCCTTCCTTCAGAAAGGAAGTAAATCCGGTAGTATCGTGTAGAGTTAGGACACGTAAAAGATCACAACCCTTTATAAAGGGGCCTTTGAGTAAAACTTCATACTCAGTATAGAATGGGATGCTGAGAACCACAGCAGTTACAGAGCGAACACAAATTGAACTCAATTTCCAAACATTATACTGTGCATTAGTATTAGACCGACAATTATTAGTTTTGTCATAGAACTTTGGATAGCTTTCAGCTAAATATATTGGTTTTCTTTCTTCACTTTGTAGGACTGCAAACTTAATAACACAACAATATTCCAGCCTATCCTCAAATAAACAAACTATTTTTATATTTTGGCAACTTTGCGCATTAATTTGTTTTCTACGAAGACTCGCGATAACTCAATTGTAAACTAAACAAATAGTTCCACTTCGACTGTAGAACAGACAATCTGAAGTGTTCCATTCACATGACTTCCTCTAACTATATTGTGACAAACTATTCTTATAAAAGTGTGTTTTCATATCACCAAAATTATCAGTATTTTGGCTAAGGGAAACAGCAATCACTATAGTTGTTTTAATGGAAACAGACTTCTTATTATTAAAATTGATTCGTTTCTTATTGAGTTATTATGAAAATTGCAAAATAGTAAAAGTAAAGAACACAGCTTTGAATGAAACAGTCTTACGAAATGTGTCCAGTTAGAACTCATCTAAATCAAAAGCTACTAGGAAGAACTTCACAAAATGTATCGTTTAATATATACATTAGATGTGTGCGTCTGTTTATAAAAACTCAAAGAACTGTAAATATATTTCTCCGTGTAAAATATACGTGACAATCAATGAGTTATAATTAATATAAAAATTCATACAGCTCTTATTATATGCTGTCTCTTAATGAAGAGTATAATTTCCTATAAATCTATCAAAGCGAATGAGATGCATTAGCATTTCATACAGGACCTATATACTACTATACCGATAAAAAGTAGTATTTGTCAAGCCGTTGTTTCATGCTATTCACGATAACCGTCAATTTCTTTAGAAAACTGTTTAAGCAGGAGGCCAGTATAGTTGGCCAAACAAATGCACATCACGTTAAAAAGAAAGAATCGTTTACTTTTGAGCATGCCCGTTAGATGACGCTTAGGAAAGCATAACGTTTAAACACAGAATGTCTTAAAAACGGCTAACTCTATGAGAAAGTTTAATTGACACAAATTTTATATTTGGCCTCTTGAGTGTTTTATGTAGTATAATTTTGTCTATGTCTCATGGTTTACCAGCTATGCAAAATTAATTCCGAGTAAAGAGGACTTAGGAGTCTATTCTCAGAAAATTTAAGTTAAACATTTTATTTGTCACGAAAACATATGGCATTTTAATCAAAATCGTTAGAGCCATTTTGAGAAAATATAATTTTCTAAAGATTTTCCATGTAAAGGGTTCTTTGGGTTGGGGGAATTTTCTTGAAAACCTTTGTGTCGCATCCTTAGCATATATTACACTTAAATATCAAGTTTGGTATTTAACCGATTTTTCGTCACTGAGTACACACACACACACGCACACATGCACACACGGACCTTTTTCTAAAAATCTGATGCGTTTCATCCACATTGTTTACTCCACAGACAAACTTCTCTTACAAAAGATTATTCTTTTATATACAGCATGCTAATCGAGACAAACATTACCAGAATTGATCTTATTATTGCTTCTTTGTAAGTATGTAAGTAGAAGGGAAATAGGGAATGACAAAGCTAAAGCGATAGTCAAATCTTTAAAAGCCGGTCGCTAAGAGAAACAATTGAAATTCAGTTCTCTTTGTTTGCTAGGAGTAAACAAAAGACAGACGAAAAAAAAGATGTGTTCCGTTTGAGAAAAGATGTGTTCCGTTTAAGTAGCTTAAAACCAATAACTCGGAATACTAGAAAATTCTTTAAAAAAAAAGTAAGTTACATAGATACATTGTGTGTTTTAATAAGATACATTTTTGTGTAGTAAGTTTTTGTCTATCTCTTACGGTTTACCAGTAATGCAAAAGTTATACAAAAGTAATCCAGAATGAAGAGGTCTTCAGAGGCTATTCCCTGAAAATTCAAGATATACATTTCGTTTCTGATGAAAATAATTTAAACATATGACATTTTAATAAAAACTGTAGAACCATTTTTGATAAAATCAAAATTTTCGAAAAATTTTCCATGTAAAGGATAGTTGGGGTGGGGGATTTTCTTGAAAATCTTCGCATTGCATCCTTGGAAGATAGGAGTTCGGTATTTAACGACTTTTCGTTTTTGAGTTATATTACCAACATACTCATAGATATGAACATATTTCTAAAAAAATACCTTATTTGGATTCAGGGGTCTCAAAACATGTATTTTAGGTGAAATCTCGGTATCGAATTTTTGGATGGAATACAATACCTTTTCTGGGAATAGATCTTTAGAGGGTCCGAGTTTGAATCTCGGCTGCGATGAGTTGCCGATAAGCTTGCAGGCCGCTTTAGGTATCAATACATGCAAGAATGTTTTGAGAAGGTGAACGCAATGGATGAAACAAAAATGAGGGCAAAAATAATATTAATGTTGCCTTATATAGAATTCAGTTTTACAAGCTTTTCGTATACATTAATATTACACTCTAAACAAATGAATAAAACTGTCCTGGTAAGCTATGTTGGAAGTTATCCAGATATGAAAGAATGAAGCTATTCCACATGCCATGGCAGGGTTGGAAGGAGGGCTAACAGGTCAAGCTACTGCTTTTATTTTACTTTTATTGCTCCTATAAAGCAGAGGGTTAATGGGCTTAATTCTTGTAATTTACGTGGATCATTTCGTTTAATAGGGGCAAGAGGGAGAAGATAAAAATTCCATAAGTGGAATATTTTATTACGTTAAGTCATTCTTCAGCAATGCAACAAAAAATGCTGCTTTCGCTTCGAATATAAAATTGAGAGGGAAGTCGTAATAACGGAGATAGAAAGTAATGTAACGATTAGTTCACTAATGAAGTGAACAATCTGGTATAGAAATGCTATAAAGGTGTGCCATTCACGGCTGTGAGTTCACTCAGCACTGACACGTTGAGGTTATAGTATGTCTCCGGGAGGGCGGGATGAGGTGAGGGAGACACCGGTCGACTGGAGCCAGGAACGACGGCTCCCAAATGACAGTATCCCCGAGGACCAAGCTCTGCATTGGGTCCAACGCTCCCAAGGGAGGTCCTTATACCCCGGCAAACGGCCGAAGGCCGGAGTACGTTGGGAGTTCCAAAGAGCATCCTTTTCCCTGCCACGCCGCACCGAAATACCATTTAAATCTGAAAGAATTTTATGAGAAGAATCGAAACAGACTTTTCTTTACTTTTTGCTTTCTCTAACACATGTAAAATATGCACCATAGGTAGAAAAGGTATTGTATTCCAGCCAAAAGTTCGATACCGAAATTTCACCGGAAACACATGTTTTGAGAACCTCTGAATCAAAAAACTATTTTTTAGAAAAAGGTCAATGTGTATGTGTGTGTGTGTGTGTGTGGACAGATAACTTAAAAATCTGATGTGTTCCATTCGCATGACTCTCTACATCGCTGTAACAAATTATTGTTTAACATCTTATTCTTCAATCTAATTTATGATAATCGAGATAAACATTAGCAGAAATTGTCGTAATTATTTGCTTCCTTGTAAGTAGAAGGTATATATGGGAATACACCAGACTAAAACGATAGTCAAATCTTTTAAAAGCTGGTTGCCATTGGTTGAGATTCATTTTCTGTGCATGGCCAGAAATGTACTAATATCCATGTGAGAAAAGTTTATGTATTTTAAATCTGAAACAAATAACAAAGAATATCTTTGAAATGGTCTACACCACGAAAAAAATGTTTATGACATAAATTGTGTATTTTAACATCTACATTTTTATGTAATATGTTTCTATCTCCTACGGTTTAACAGTTACGCAAAAATCAGCAAAATTCATCCAGGATAAAAAGGTCTTTAGAGACTGTTCCCAGAAAATTGAAGATATACAGTTTATTTGACATGTGAGTATCTCTAATATACGGTATTTTAATCAAGTTCGTTAGAGCCATTTTGAGAAGATCAAAATTTTCGAAATTTGTTCCAGATAAAGGGTAGTTTAGGGTGGAGGGTATTTTTCTCAAAATCTTCGTGTTGAATCCCTGGAATATATCTACTAAATGTAAATACCACGTGTGGTGTTTTACCGACTTTTCGTTATAGAGTTATCTTATTCACAGACACACGGACACACACGGACTTTTTCTAAAAATGTTTTTATACAGGGGGCCCTAAAACGTGTATTTCCGGTGAAATCTCGGTATCAGTTTTTGAATGGAATGCAATGCCTTCTCTATACACTATGTACATAGAACGAGTAGAGAAAGTAAAAACGAAAAGCTGGTTAGTTACCAAATTTAGTATTTAAGTTTGAAATCTTCCATGGGGCAATACGGAGACTTTCATGAAAACCCCTTCACCCCAAACTATCCTTTACATGGAACATTTTTCTAAATTTTCGATTTTGTAAATAAATGGCTGCATCGATGTTAATAAAAAATGCTGTATATTAAAATGTTTACATGGCAAATAAAATGTATATCCTGAATTTCTGGGGAATAACCTCCTGCAGCCCTCTTCATTCTGAATGTTTTTTGCATAACTGGTAAAGAGATAGACAAAATCTTCCTACTCAAAATATATCATTAAAGCACACAATTTATGTTCATATACAGTTTTTTGTAGAACTAACCATTTCCGAAAATTAAAATACTTATACTTTTCTCAAACAGGAAGTGGTCATCCGTTTTTCATTTGTTTTACTCCTGGTCACGCAAAGAGAACCAACTTTCAAAGTCAAATGTTCTATTCAGATTTATTTGAATTGCCACCGAGCGAAACTAAGTAGTAAAACTCGAGCTGAAAAGTAAAACATCCTGGCTAACCAGCATTATATTTGGCTGAATTGAAAGCAGTTGTACAAATATCGTTTGTCAGTTAAAAGCAATGCGAAAAATCTACTTTAGATATAAATGATTATCGATATGCATTTCCGTTATGCATTACAGGGCTATTATGAACCAAAATATTGTATGTTGCATTGAGTCATGTTCTCATTTCCGTTTTGGTTTTCGTTCTTGATTTTTTTTTCTTTTTACTTTCTCTATACGAACATGGTGTATAGAGAAGGTATTTGTATTGTACCCAGAAATTAGATACCGAAATTTCACCGGAAATACATGTTTTGAGACTCCCTGAATCCAAAAAAAAGAATTTTTAGAAAAATGTCCACGTGTGTCTGTCTATGTGTGTATGTGTGTGTGTGTGTGTGTGTCTGTCTGTGGGCAGCATAGCGCAAAAACGAAAGGGCCGTTTAAGCCTAAACTTGGTATTCAAGTTTGGTATCTTCCAAGGATGTGACACCCCACTCCAAACTGCCCTTTACATGGAAAAAATTTCGAAAATATTGATTTTCTTAAAAATGGCTCTAACGATTTTGATTAAAATAGCGTATATTAAAGATATTTACCTGACAAATAAAATGTATATCTTGAATGTTCTGGGAATAGCTTCTGAAGACTACTTTATTCTGGATGAATTTTACGGAATTGTGCATAACTGCTAAACCTAAGAGATGGACAAAAACTTACTCTACAGAAAATGTAACTCGCGATAAAACACGCAATTTATACCATATAACTTTTTTTCGTGGAGTTGATCATTTTTAAGATATTCTTGGTTTTTCGTTTCTGCTTTGAAAACATACTTTTCTCATACAGGAATTTGTTAACTCCTGTCCATACAAACAAAGGAACTTCAGTCACATAGCAACCAGCTTTTGGCTATCATTTTAACCTATGGTACTCCCTCATTTCGCTGCTACTTACAAGGAAGCAAATAATAAGATTATTTCTGCTAACGTTATCGATTAGCATGAAGTAAATAGAAGCATAAGCTTTTTAACTAAAATTTATTGCAGAGATGTGGAGAAAGTCATGTGAATGGGGCACATCAGAATTTTGTTGATAGAGTTTAACGTCCGTGTTGACACTGATGATACACAAATGAAATGAAATGGCCTGTTATTTATGGACGCTCTTTAACTGCTTTGGTTCTCAGCGTCCCATTCTATATTGGGCGTGAAAGATCGCTTAATTTTGCTCAGAGTCCTCTCTTATCAGGCTTGAGGTTCTTTTACGTGCCGTAAATCTACGACACGGGACCCACAGCTTTACTTCCCTTCCGAAGGAAGCCATGCTAAGGCCGAAAAAATCCATCGTCCTCCGCCGGGTTTGAACCCGCGACCTTGGGTATATGAAGTCAGCATGGTAGCCATTACACCACGGAGGGCGATGAAAATGATACACGGAATGAAAATCGATCACTGGTGGGATGTGATGGGGGAAACCTTCCCCTGCGCCACTTTGTCCACCACGAATACCACATGGGTCGCTTGGGATCGAACCCGGGCCGCCTAGGTGTGGTCAAACCACTCAGACGCGGCGCGGTCCTATTCTTGGTATATTGTGAAATATATATGCCAAATCATGGAAGAAGCAACTAGACGATTATAAAAGACTGGTGACGGAAAATATAGCGGAATCTGAAGAAACCCATAGAGAAACGGATGTGAGGAATCTTTTTTTTTTAGCTTAACATCCTTTAACCTGGTTCGTCATGTCGGACGGTGAATGCAATGCGTTTAAAAATGCTCAAATAAAGCTACTCGACATTAGTCTTCTCAGGATAGGGAAAACCCCGAAACCTCAGTCGGGTAACTCACCCTGAGCGAGATTCGAATTTGCGATCTGTTGAATGTGAGGCAGACACGCTACCACCTCTCTACCCAGGCACGAATAGTTTTTTAAGAAATCGAAACTTGGATAACTGAAGATGATTAATATGAAATATCTGATGAAGAAACTGTCACTTTTGTCAAATGTGTTGGAAACGAAATTGACAACCAAGCACCAACTGTTGAGCCGCGCAGAATTTCACATAACAAAGGAGTTAACGTGCTAGAAACTGCAATTAACTAACTACACTCAGCAGCAAAAGGAAACTACAGGGATCGACGTAATGAAGCTGCAAAGACTACGAGACTTGGCAATAAAGAACCGCCACGCGTCTGGAAAGCAGACTTCTCATTTCTTTTAATCATCAAAGGACTGAACCTTAAAAGTGCAAAGATTTAACTTTAGACAATGCTTAACTGTAGGTTAGTTCAGATTTACTTTCTCTACTAAATATATTAATAAAGGAGGGATTTCATTGCATTCCACCCAAAAATTGGATGTCAAAATTTCAACGAAAATTCGTTTTAATGTCTCCTGGGAAAAAAACTACATAATTTTAGAAAATGGTCCATGTGTGTATACGCAAACAGCGTAACTAAAACGAGTTGGTTAAACATCAAACTTTTGTATTTAAGCTCAGAATTTTCCAAAGATACGAAGATTTTTCAAGAAAATCACCACAGCCACTTTTTCAGGAATATTTTCCGAAAATTTTAAAACTGGTTCTAACGATTTTGATTAAAATTCCATATGTTTTAAAGATATTTTCATGTCAAATGAATTATATATCTTGAAATCTCTGGAAGAGTACATATACTTTTCTCAAATAGAAAGTCTCTTCCGTTTTTCTTTTGTTTTACTCCTGGTCATGCAAAGAGAACCAAATTTCAATCACATAGCAACCAGCTTAAAAATAAAAATTGACTCGCTTTAGCCTTCGCCTTATTGCCCTTCTATTTAAAAGGAAGTTAGAAAAAATCTGATGTGTTCCATTCACATGACTTTCTCTACATCTCTGCAACAAATTATTGTTAAAAAGCTTATGCTTCTATTTACTTCATGCTAATCGAGAAAAAAATAACAGAAATAGTCTTATTACTTGCTTCCTAGTAAGTAGAAGCGAAATAAGGGAGTATCATAGGTTAAAGTGATAGTCAAAAGCTGGTTGCTATGTGAACGAAGTTTCTTTGTTTGTATGGACAGGAGTAGACAAATTCCTGTATGAGAAAAGTTAAGTTTTTCAAAGCTGAAACCAAAAACAAGGAATATCTAAAAAAAAACTATCAGCTCCACGAAAAAAAATCTGATGTGTTACACTCACATAACTTTCTCTAGCTGCTCTACAAACCTCCTACAAAAGATTATTCTTTTTTGTAGACAGTGCTAATCAAGATAAATATTAGCAGTTTGTTCTTATTACTTAGTTACTTATAAGTAGGACAAAATAAGGGAATGCGCTATGCTAAAGTGATGGTCAAATGTTTTAAAAGCTATCGTCATGCGATTGTCATTGCAAATCACAATGATCAGGATTAGAAAAAAAGAAAAACGGACTCTTCCTGTCTGAGAAAAGTTTTAAGTACTTCACAATTGAAACCAGTAACAAGGAATATCTCGGAAACGGTTACCTCCACATCAAAAACGTAAAGGACATAAATTGTGTGTTTTAACTGGTGTACATTTTTTGTGTAGTGAGTTTTTTTTTCTAGCTCTCACGGTTCAACAGTTAAGCAAAATTCATCTAGAATAAAGAGCTCTTCAGAGGCTATTCACAATAAATTCGAGATATACATTTTATTTTGGATATAAATAGCTTTAAAATACGGAAATTTAATCAAAATCGTTAGAGCCATTTTTAAGAAAATCAAAATTTTCCAAATTTTTTCCATGTAAAGGGTAGTTTGTGGTAGGAGGATTTTTTTTGAAAATCTTCCTTTCGCATCCTTGGAAGATACTAATCCTAAATACCAAGTATGGCATTTAACGGTCTTTTCGTTTTGGGGCTATGCTGTCCAGAGATACACACCCAGACAGACACACAGACAGACAGACACACACACACACACACACACACACACTCACACAGACGGGCCTCTTTTTGAAAATGCTTTTTTCGGATTCAGGGGACCCCAAAACATATATTTCCGGTGAAATCTCGGTATCGAATTTTTGGATGCATTACAATACCTTCGCTATCCCTAAATACATTGTACATATTGGGCTAGAGAAAATAAAAATGCATATAACATAAATTGTGTGTTTTAATGTGCTCTACATTTTTTGTGTAGTAAGTTTTTGTCCATTTCTTAAGCTTTAGTATTTATGCAAAATTCCGTAAAATCCACTCAGAATAAAGTAGTTTTCAGAGGCTATTCCCAGAAAATTCAAAATATACATTTTATTTGTCAGGTAAATATCTTTAATATATGATATTTTAATCAAAATCGTTAGAGCCAGTTTTTAGAAAATCAAAATTTTCGAAAAAAGTTCCATGTAGTTTGGGGTGGGTTTTTTTCCTCAAAAGCTTCGTGTCGCATCCCTGGAAGATACTAAACTTAAATACCAAGTTTGGTATTTTAGCGACTTTTCGTTTTTGAGTTATCGTGTTCGCTATTTCTGCTAATGTTTAGCTGGATATATCTGAAGTAGATAGAAGAATAAGCTTTTGCAGATCGGGCAGAGAAAGGCATGTGAGTGACACACATCAGATTGTTTACTTCATCCTGACACAACCTGATACAGCATTATCACACAACAGAGATTTCAGCATTTGAAGAAACACATTACGATCCTCCAAGGAAATGGCTTCATTTGTGTCTCAAAGGAGTTGCATGATAATTAAGTTTAGCACATGTCATGTTAGAGGAAATTCCAAAGGTAGTTAGCGACTTTTTTGTGCTTGGTCCACATTCGGAACAGGGAGCTAGTTGTACATTAACCATCGAGGGCATATCCCGGCCTTCAACAAGGTGATAACATTTCAAAGGAAGTCATGAATCATTCCACAATGATACAATCTGCTCTCCCTCTTTAACACGGTTTTCTGGGCCACCAATAGGAGAATGCGTGGCTTTGTTCCGAAGACGATACCTCGGATCGTAAAAAGCAACTCATTTGGTGAGTACGCGCTGTTAAAATTCTTTCCAACAAGGTCACGTCCACAAGAGAGAACGTCAACTGTTTCCAAGTACGACATCTGTCTGTCTATCGCGTAATTCACGCCATGCCCTCCATTCATGAATAATTGTGTCACGCAATCTCACACGCCAATTGCGGACAAATTAATTATAGAATCATAAGATGGTGAGCGGGTGTCGTGTTGAATAACATGCATTGTTGAAGGCTTTTACTTTCTGCACAATGCAATTTCGTGTGCTAACTGCTAATTGCTCTGAAGATGGAGTTCTTCATGGTCATTAGGCCCTCCAAAACTCTCAGACAAGCACATTAAAACACATTCCATAGGGATCGAAGAGTAGCCAATTAGGGACTGCCGTTGAAGTTTAACGTTTAGCGTGAATTTCTGGGGATCCTTAATCCGTTATTTGGAATAGTCCATGCTGTACGAAATTACTATTAAAATGTGATGCCTTACATTCATGGGACTTTCTCCACATATTCTGTAACACACTATAGGTACTTACAAAAACTTATTCTTATGCCTACTTCAAGGTAATCAAATGGTCTCGTCATTTAGTTCCACATAAGCAGAAGGAAATAAAGTAATAACTAGGCTAAAGCGATAGTCAAATATTTTAAAAACTCGTTGCTGCATGGTTGAACGCTGGTTTTCTTCGCATGGCCAGGAGTAAAACAGAAGAAACAGAATTGACAAGTTCCGTTTCGGGAAACTTGAAGTAATTTAAAATTGAGACCAATAACAGAGAATACCTAGGAAATCATTAACCCTATGAACAAAAATGATTATGACATAAAATGTGTGTTTTAATGAGATCTGCATGTACTAAGTGTGTTGAGAAGGTATTGTATTGCACCGAAAAATTCGATACCGAGATTTCACCAGAAATATATATTTTGTGACCTTCCTAAACCCAAAAACAAAGCAATTTTAGAAAATTTTCCGTGTGTGGTGTTTGGGTGTGGGCAGCAAAGCTCAGAAACGAAAATTACCAAACTTGATATTTAAGTTTATCTTTCAAGGATGCAACACGAAGATTTTCAAAAAAACTCCTCTCACCCCCAACTACCTTTTACATGGAAACATTTTCGAAAATTGTATATTAAAGATATTTACAAGAAAAATAAAATGTATATCTTAAATTTTCTGGGAATAGTCTCTGAAGACATCTTTATTCTGGATGAGTTTTGCGAAATTTTGCATAACTGGTAAACCGTAAGAGGTAGACAAAAACTCTTACTTGACAAAAAATGTAGGGCATGTTAAAACAATTTGTTTTATATATATACTAGCGGACCCGACAGACGTTGTCCTGTAGTCATGTTTTTAATTCGAAAATTTAATACTTTTTTGTAGGTTAGGGTGGCTGTTAATTAACACACGTGTAAATTTGATAGAAAATTATACAAAGTACTCACAGCAATTTCACACTGAATTTGCAAAATGTATAGTTTTTTATGCGCACTTTAAAACTCTTGAAACATTAATTGAATCTTATTGTAATATTTCAATTAGCACACTTTTTTTTTTTTGTAACACAATAATAACACGAAGTTATAATTTATTTTCCTGAATTTGATCGTAGCACCTCCTGTCGGGAAAAGCTGGAATTTAAATAATATATTATTGAATATTCAATACTAAAACATTCCAAAATTAACAAAAAAATCAACAATAAATAAATAAAAAATTAATTAAATAAACAATTTCCATTGAACCGAACTGAGAATGTAAACCATTCTCGAATCCACTGGAACACACACAAAAAAGTTCATTAAAATCGGTCCAGTCGTTTAGGAGGAGTTCAGTCACATACACACGCACAGAAGAATTATATATATGTTTCAAGAGTTTTAAAGTGCGCATAAAAATTCCTTGAAATTGGTTTCAATTTTAAAATACTTATAATTTTCTCATACGATAATTTGTCATCTCTTGGCCGTACAAATAAAGGAACTTCGATCACATAGCAACCAGCTTTTAAAAGATTTGTCAGTCGCTTTACTCCCTTGTTTCCCTTCTACTTACAAGGAAGCAAGTAATAAGACTATTTCTGCTAATTTTTACTCGATTAGCAGGAAGTAAATAGAAGCATAAGCTTTTTAACAATAATTTGTTGCAGAGAAGTAGAGAAAGTCTTGGAATGGAACTCATCCAATTTTTACGTTCTCTACACATACATGTGTATAGAGAAGGTATTGTAATGCACCCAAAAATTCGATACCGACATTTAACCGGAAATACGTGTTTTGGGTCCCTCTGAATCCAAAAAAGTATTTTTGGAAAAAGGTCTGTATGTCAGTCTGTCTGTCTGTCCGTCTGTGTGTCTGTGGACAACATAGCTCAAAAATGACAAAACCGTTGAATACTAAACTTGATATTAAGTTTGGTATCTTCCAAGGATGCGACACGAAGATTTTCAAGAAAATTCCAGACCCCCAGCTACATGGAAAATTTTTCGAAAATTTTTATTTTTTCAAAAACGGCTCTAACGATTTTGATTAAAATAGCGTATATTAAGGATATTTACCTTGCAAATAAAATGTACGTATATCTTGAATTTTCTGGGAATAGCTTCTGAAGACTGCTTTATTCTGGGTGAATTTTACGCAATTTTGCATAACTGCTAAGCTGTAAGAGGTGGCCAAAAACTTACCACACAAAAAATGTAGAGCACGTTAAAACACAATTTATGTTATATACGTTTTTTTCAAGGAGTTGGTCGTTTTTGAGATATTCCTTGTTTTTTGGTTTCAGCTTTGAAAAACATACTTTTCACATACAAGATTTTGTCAAATCTTGTCAACACAAACAAAGGAACTTCAGTCACATAGCAACCAGCTTTTGACTATGCTTTAACCTATGGTACTCTCTTATTTCACTTCTACTTACAAGGAAGCAATACGACTATTTCTGCTAATTTTTTCACGATTAGCATGAAGTAAATAGAAGCACAAGCTTTTTAACAATAAATTGTTTTAGAGATGTAGAGAAAGTCATGTGAATGGAACACATCAGATTATTTTATATAGTAACGTTTTGTCTATCTCTTACGATTTACAGCTATGCAAAAGTCATTCAGGATGAAGAGGACTTGAGAGTGTATTCCTAGATAATTCAAGGTATACATTTTATTTCTCCTGTAATCGTCTTTTATGGTATTTTAATCAGAATCGTTAGACCTATTTTCGAGAAAATTAAACTTTTTGATTTTTTTCATGTAAAGGGTATTTCGGGGTGGGCATTTTTTAAAAAAAACTTCACCGGAAATGCATGTTTTGATACACCCTGAATCCCAAAAAACAGCGTTATAGAAAAATGTCGTGTGTGTATCTGTGTGTGTGTGAGAGCGTGAGAGAAAGAGAGAGAGAGAGAGAGAGAGAGAGAGAGAGAGAGAGAAAGTGTATGTGTGTGGGCAGCATAGCTCAAAGCTGAAACGGTCATTAAATATTAAATATTAAACTTGATTCAGTATCTTCCAAGGATGGGACGCGAAGATTTTCAAGAAAATCCCCCACTCTAACTACACTTTACATGGACAAGCTTTCGAAAAATTTTATTTTCTCAGAAATGGCTAACGATTTTGATAAAAATATCATATATTAAAGATATTTACATGGCAAATAAAGTTTATATCTTGCATTTTCTGGGAATAGCCTTTGAAGAAATCTTTATTCTGAATGAATTTTGCGGAATTTTACTTAAAGGTAAACTGTAAGACAAAAACTTACTTCACAGAAAGTGTAGAGCTCGTTTATATTGTATACTTTTTTTTCGTGGTGTTGACCGTTTTTGAGATATTCCTTGTTATTTGTTTAGTTTTGAAGTACTTCATTTGGGAAGTTGTCAACTCCTGGCCATGCAAAGAAACGGATTTCAGTCACATAGCAACCAGTTTTTAAAATATTTTTACTATCGTTTTACCCTTGTGAATTCCCTTATTTACCTTCTACGTAGAAAGAAGCAAGTAATAAGACCATTTCTGTTAATGTTTATCTCGATAGCATGAAGTAAATAGAAGAATAAGCTTTTTAACCATTGTTTGTTACAGAGATGTAGAGAAAGTCATGTGAATGGAACACATCAGATTGTTTATATGTATAGATGTAAGAGATGCAATGAAGATGAATGTACATGTGTCCTTGAGTTTATTTTACATATCTAAGCATTGCTGGCGGCATTAACGTCAGCTCAGAATCATTTTAAAATCTTTTTTAGGTATATGAGAGTGCTTTGTCGTCCTGACTCCTGGAGGAGAAGATTCGAAGCGACAAGGCTTTGCATTATTTACGTCACCCGAAACGAGAATTTTAGGCTGGACGACCTGAGCTGGCGCCTTCTGTAAATAAAATGAGCACCGGAAGAGGCACGTAAAATAAATACAAGGGAGGAAGTGTTTAAGGAGAAGAAAGACATGTTTACTTTAAAACCATCTTCTAGTGAAGCCTGACACTGCCTTTTCAGGAAGGAATGGACTGTTCTCGACAGTTTTATGTCCTGGTTCTAGAGTTGCCAAATTAACAGCCTGCTTTTTCTTGTGGAATTTGTAAACCTACAGTCTGTTTGATGAGTGTCACAGGAAACTAAAACAGGGGCAGAACAGTTTTTGCTATATTTAACTTACCTAAAGTAAGCAGAGGAAGTATTACGTTTCACCTAAAATTCCTCTATCTCATAAATGGTCATTTATTCCCAGAACCTTGGAGATATACATATCTGCTATGAATATATCTTAAAATACGGTATTTGAATTTAAATCTGTGGAGCTATTTTTAAGAAAATAAAAATGCAAATGATAGTTTGGAGCGAGGTGTCGTATCCTGGAAGATGCAAAATTTAAATATAAAGGTTTTTATTTAACACACTTTTCGTTTTTGAGTTTTGCTGTTCATAGACACACACGACCTTTTTCTAAATCTGTAATTTTGGGTTCAGTGGTCATCAAAACATGTTTTTCGATGAAATCTCGGTATCGAATTTTTGGGTGAAATGCAGTAGCATTTATTTCTGTTATGCACCTGAACGAGAACGTAATATAAAGTGATGCATTCACATGATTTTCTCTATTCATTCTTCAAAAGCTATTCTTTAAAATGCTTAGTCTTCTATTTACTTCTTATTAACCAAGATTAAAGTCAGTACACATTTACCTACTGGTTTCGTTGTAGATAAAAGAAGGATATAGAGGACTAAAGCGACATTATCACTTTATCACTTAACAGTCCATTAGCCAATGACAGGTAGGATATGTTACACAGGTTGCCAATTAAAGCTGTACTACACTGACAGTAACACACATTCCATTACTACACCGATTTTATTTCATTGTAGTGCACTTGTTTTTGTTGTAGGAATGAATTTATGAGATCGCATTGAACATGACTAATTACGATTCAAACATGGATCGACAATCATGGTAGATAAATTCATAAGAAATAAACTTTTCGTGTTATTATCAAGCCGAAGAGTACTAATTTTCTAGAACAATTTAATATTAGTTTCAGACTCATACATATTTTCTTCCGAAGATCTGGAAACAATAATCACGAAAACAAACATTCGTTAACCTCAATTAAATTGTCAGAAAACTATCAGCACTTACGTAGCTACTTACGTAGAAATTTAAAAATGGACATCCTATGTGATAGCTTTAAATTCCATACTCTTTTCATGACCAAGAGGAAATAAGAATAGCGACAAGCCACTTTTAAAAAGTAAAAGTAGGTATATGAAAATGCAAACACCACAGAAATATATATTTGATGTAAACTGTGTTTCAACGAGATCTACATTTAGTAAGATTTTGTCCATTTCTTAGGGTTTACCAATTCATTCACAATGAAGAAAACTTCAGAAGCTATTCCCAGAAAACACACATAAACACACACACACATATACATATATATATATATATATATATATATACATCGATTTGTTATATAAACATATTAATAATTGGCCAATCCGGCACAAGTAGATCAGAATTTAAAACTATCCAATGATTTTTCTCCACAGCTTTGTCTTTTTCGTTTTTATTACTTTAATTTTATCGCGCCTTATTTTTTTTATGTATACAAATTCATTCACAACAACCTTTTCTGTACACTTATTTTGTAGGTTGAATGCTCTAAATATTTTCACTAGCACATTTGTTACCTAAATTGTATTATTTTGATCTCAGAATTGCTTGTGGCAGTTGCACTGACGCAAAGAATTACTCCATAGTAATAGTTTTCCTTTAATTTTAATTACTTGTTTAATTTGTGATTATTTTGCTTAACAGATAAAATAAGTGAAACTATAGGTCCAGATTTTCTCAAGGTAATAATGTATTCTCTAAAACTTTCAGCATTTTCGAAGAGAATGTTGTGTTAATTTTATCTAGACAACGTATTGCATGAGGCTGCATTCTATTCACTTAGCGTTGGTAATATGTTCGCCTACTGTTGAACAAAACCCAAAACCAAGGACCTCTTTGAGCCGTTGTGATCCCTAATTTAAGCAATTAAAGAGCCCTTTAATGTGCAATTGCTTCTCTCTAGAGAACTGTAGCTTTGGGAGGCTTGGGACTGGCGTTGACAAAGACTAAATTAGGTCACAATGCTCCTTTGTAAACTCTGTCTTATTGTCAAGTTTAAGTACATGGGGAGCACAAAACCGAACAAATAATACTATGCAACATCACTACTTCTTATAGTCTTCCCTATGATTTATATTATATCTTTATTAACCCTGAGTGTATTTAGAACGTCTGCCAAATAATTCAACCTTTTTTTATTTCATTTTTTCTAGCATTTAACCTAGATTAGGCAGAATTTTCCACTCAAAAATTTGAATGAAGGTTTTAAGGTCTCCAGAATAAAAGTATTTTATTTTTTAGATAAAGATTCGCAAGTGCATTTGTTTATGTGTGTGAACAGATACCTTAAAAATCGGATGCGATCCATTCACATGACTTTCTCTATATCTCTGCAACAAATTAATGCTAATAAGCTTATTATTCTATCTACCTCATGCTAATCGAGATAAACATTAGCAGAAATTATCTTATTACTTGCTTTCTTGCAAGTAGAAGGAAAATAAAGCAATACACTAGGCTAAAACGATAGTCAGATCTTTTAAAAGCTATTTGCCATGTGGTTGAAATCCGTTTCTATGCATGGCCAGGTCATAAATTTCAGTGTGAGAAAAGTTTAAATATTTTAAATCTAAAACAAATAACAAGGAATATTTCAGAAATGATCAACTCCACGGAAAAAAAGTATATGACATAAATTGTGTGTTTTAATGAGATCTACAATTTTTGTGTAGTACGTTTTTGTTATTGTTTACGGTTTACCAGTTACGCAAAATTCAGCAAAATTCATCCAGAGTAAAGAGGTCTTCAGAGGTTATTCCCAGAAAATTCAAGATATGCATTTTAATTACGATGGGAATGGCTTTAACATGTAGTATTTTATCAAAATCTTTAGTTTTTTTTTTGAGAAAAGGAAAATTTTCGAAAATTATAATACCAAGATTAATGCTTAACCGACTTTTCGTTTTTTGAGTAATGCTGTTCACAGATACAGACACACACGCGCAGACCTTTTTCTAAATTTTCTTTTAATTTAGGGGTCATCAAAACATGTATATCCGGTAAAATCTCGGTATCGAATTTTTAGGTGGAATCAATACCTTCTCTACTTACCAAAACGCTATTTGTTACCATTCACGTAACTTCTTTAGTCTCTATGGTTTGCTTGATACCTTCTATAAATTATTCTTATAGGTACAGGTTATACAACGGGTTCGGGGGGAGGGGAATCTCGCACTGCGGCATAGATATACATATCTACTGTGCCCAAAACTCCTCAGGAGGAAGGAATGGAGTGAAGGCTACAAGCTGCAAGCAGGGTCACAGAGATGCGCGAATTCCCTAAAGCTCTGTACAGACGGAGACATTTCTTGTACAAGAAATGGCGCCATAGAATTA
The DNA here is from genome assembly GCA_030762935.1 of Hymenopus coronatus. NCBI lineage: Eukaryota > Metazoa > Arthropoda > Insecta > Mantodea > Hymenopodidae > Hymenopus > Hymenopus coronatus. Next base: position 42,706,092 of record CM060882.1, on the reverse strand, counting down.
TATAATATCTTGCCACTTTCTTGTATGCTATCTAGCATGGACTGACTACACGTGGCACCACTTCAATGACGATTTGTTTCAGGAAAATGGCTGACACAAATTGAAAATTCTGTAGCTGCTGCTGTAGTTATTCTTTATGTAATACAGAGCTTATTTATATCTTCACAATTCTATATACGCAATGGTCCGGTCCAAAGTTATCACGATATGCTAATTAAAGCTTACAGAAACGAAGTATGCCTTTGCAATAAGTGATCGTTAGATAATCTGTTATGGTCGCTTATCCCGGCCGGTAGAGCTCTTGATTGTGATTTTATTCCCTATCCTCCTACAGCCAGCAGTCCATCAAATTTATATTTATTTATGTTTATATTGTTCACTAATTTTAGAAATTGTATTTTGAAGGTTTTCACAAGTTCAGTGTTTTGTATGGGATATTGCCTTCTTGTTCTCGCTACACTTTTCCTAAGATCTTGTCATTTACTTTTAACCATCCATCTTCCCATAGAATATATTGCATTGATTGTTCATTTTCCCTACACACGCATGTTCGATCTTCACCAAACTTAAAATAGATTCCAAATTGTCCATATCCTGTGAGCATTGTTTAGACTAGCTTGGTCCTGAAGTATTAGATATCGTTAATTACATTCGAGCATATTAAGAGGTGAAACTTTACGAAGCTACACGTGACAGCTATGGTATAATAAGCAAACTTAAGCAGTCAGCTTATATATTATAAAATCAAATTGCAGTCGGGCAATGCTCTTAGGAATGGCTTCCAGATGGTAACAAATTCTTCGTTAACTGTCATGCAATTTGGAAGCAATGTCATGGCATGCCAGTAGATGCCATGGAAGATCATGCAGGAAAATGTTCAAACCCGGAGGAGGACGATGGATTTTTTCGGGCGTAAAAATCCTTAGCATGGCTTCTTACGGAAGGGAAGTAAAGCGGTTGGTCCCGTGTCGTAGATTTACGGCAAGCCTGATAGAGAGCCCTCTTAGCAAAATTAATCGGTCTTTCACGCCCAGTATAAAATGGGACGCCGAGAACCACAGTAGTTAAAGAGCGTCCATAAACAACACCCCATTTACATTTTTTCAAGGAAAATCGTTCCACAGCTGGAGCTGCCATTAAAGAGCGATGAACGACTATCAACCAAGCAGTCCTCTAGTGTCCACGGGAGTAATCTGTCCTTTGATCAAGCATCCGCGCTGTCTGACACCATCATATTCCGCAAAACCTAGAAATGCATATGAAAGATTAGAAGGAAACGGAATGCAAGAGAAATGAAGGAATGGAAATCGCTGAATATAAGAAATCACCTACCATTCGCCTATCGACCAGGAAAAACCAGGTTGGAGAGGGCGGTCGATGGTACTCGAACCCAGGACCCTTTGAATGTGAGCCTGACGCGTTTCCGCGGAGCCGTAATGTTCAGTACAAACTTTTCTCATCCAAACTTACTTTTATAATCAAGATGAATCGTTTGCAGAAATTTACACACATCGTTATAGATGCAAGTGAGTTTTTAAAAAAACCATTGGATATGTGATGGTTTTTAAATGTCATACTCTTTGCTTGAAATCCCAAGAAACAATTACACATTGACCTAGAACTTACAAAAATCTAGTGTTGAAAAATGTAGACCAAGAGTAACGAATATTGTTTAAGATACAAGAAGTATTAGCTGTAAACTGTGTGATTTAACGAAATATACACGTTTTATGTAGTAATCTTTTCTCTATGTCTTTAAGCCTTATATCATATTAAATTAATTGAGAATGAAGAGGGTATATTCCCAGAAATTTCGTTGGTTCGTTTTTTAGCCAGGCAAATGTAAAGTGACACTTTAATCATAATCCTTAGAGTCATTTTGAGAAAATCAAAAGTAATGAAAAGTGTTTTAATTCAGGGTAATTTGGAGTGGAACATTTCTTGAAACATTTCAAGTCGCGTCCTTGGAAAAAGATAACTCAAACACATGTTTGACATATAACCAATTTATCGTTTTTTGTTATTTTAATGTTGTTCACACATATACGTACTCATAATAACACACACATATTTTCTCAAAATGCTTTTTTTTTTTATTCGGAAGTACCCAAATCATGTACATCAGGCGTAATCTCCATATTGAGTTTTTGGTGGAATGTAATATATGCCCTACTTACTACATGTAAGTAGTACAGATGATGATTATAATACACAATAATGTACAGAAATTTCTTAGTTGTAACACATCTATTGGTTTAATAACATTGTGTAAATACTCAGTTTTTGATTATGAACGTGGAAACGTGTGAACTGTTAATACGCATATAATGTCCAGTAGCTTGGTAATACAGGGTGTTTCGAAGAGATACTGTTCAAATACAAAGTCTTTAGCTTACGCATGGACTAGTCCGAAATTTGATGTCGCAGGTTTGATACTCTTTTAGGTAACATTGAAACTTTATGTAATATTAAAATTGTATCAATTTGAGATTAGACAGCGCACGAAGCACTAGTGTGTAATGTTCACAAATTCGCACCTCAGGGGGTGTTTTTGACAAGCAAACATCATAAGATCAAACGGGCTTATCCTTGTTTATTAATAGAAACCTGTCCCTGCTTTCAGGTAAAGGGAAAAGGGCAGTAAATTTGTTACCAATGTTTTCAAGCGATTTAGGTTTCCTCACACTGCATTACAAAAAATCTGATGTGTTCCATTCACATGACTTTCTCTACATCTCTGCAAAAATTATTGTTGAAAAGCTCATGCTTCTATTTACTTCAAGCTAATCGAGAAAAAATGAGCAGAAATAGTCTTATTACTTGCTTCCTTGTGAGTAGAGGCGAAATAAGGGAGTACCGTAAGTTAAAGTGATAGCCAAAAGCTGGTTGTTATGTGACTGTAGTTCCTTTGTTTGTATAGACAGGAGTTGACAACTTCCTGTATGAGAAAAATATGTTTTTCAAAGCCGAAAATAATAAGTAATATCTTAAAAACGATTAACTCCACGAAAAAGATGTATATAGCATAAATTGTGTGTTTTAATGTGCTCTACATTTCTGTGTGGTAAGGTTTTGTCCATCTCTTACGGTTTAGTAGTTATGCAAAAATCCGTAAAATTCATCCAGAGTAAAGTAGTCTTCAGAGCCTATTCCCAGAAAATTCAAGATATGCATTTTATTTATCAAGTAAATATATTTAACATACAAGATTTTAATCAAAATCGTTAGAGCCATTTTTAAGAAAATTACAATTTTCGAATTTTTTCCCATGTAAAGGGTAGTTTGGGATGGGAGAATTTTCTTGAAAATCTTCGTGTTGCATCCTTGAAAGATACTATATCTAAATACCAAATTTGGTATTTAACGGTCTTTTCGTTTTTGAGCTATGTTGTCCACAGACACACACACAGACAGACACACACACACACACACACACACACACGGACCTTTCTCTAAAATGCTTTTTTTTTTTTTTTTTTTTTTTTTTTTTTTTTTTTTTTTTTTTTTTGGATTCAGGAGATCCTGAAACATGTATTTCCGGCGGAATCTCGGTATCAAAATTCTGAGTGGAATGCAATATTTTCTCTATACACTGTGTACATAGTACGTGTAGAGAAAGTAAAAATATTCCTGCTTGTCTAGACAGATTTGCTTCAAATATGGATAATACTGCCTAACTGAATGTAACTAATAAAATAATAGAATAAGCATAAATTCGTTGGTTAGATATTCAATAACCTAAATGTTAAAAATTGTATATAATGCATATACATAATTTTCAAATGAAAACATATAGAATTTATATAACATTTATTATTTAGATATGTATTTAGTATTATAAAAGTTGTCAAAAAAGAGTCCTTCACATAACGACAGCTATATTTTGTGAATTTTCTCTCTAAAAGACTTCTACTTAAAATACAAAAATGGATAACGATTTTAAGCAGCAAAACGAAGAAAATAATTGGAAGTATCGGACCGGATAGCATTCCTTTAACGAATCGTTGGGTAAAGCAGAGAAACAGGGCTTCGTTGACTTTCAGCATTCGGGTTTTATCTTTGAGAAATGCTCCTGAGAATAATTATTGTGTTTTGCTTTTTCCCAACATTGATACTGTTGGCGCCATAATAAGGCTAGGACATTTCGTACCAATTTTCATTTTGCATCTATCTGTGGTTTCGAGTTTCTATACAATGCTTGTTACAGCATCCACTCTTTTCACTAATACCTTAAACTAGGGCCTCTTAAATGCCTAAAATGGTACCCGTGCAAACTGAGGTGCATAATTTTTGTGCACCGTGCATCGGTTCGATTCGACTCGGCAGCGAGGATGAACAGGGGGAAGGCGAGGAAGGGGGAGGCAGGTGTAGCTAGCGTGACAATCGTGAGAAAGATACTGCGCTATTACTACAAATCGAGGAGTTGGTGCTTACATTGTCGTCAACCTAGCCAAGTCATATTTTGCACCCTGTGTCGTGCAATGCACCCCGAGAGGCCCTGACTTAAACACAAATAAATCTCACTGATCAGCCACAGCAGTAATATAACAGTGGGCCTCCGCATTGAGTGGGTGTGCAGCGGGATGGTTCAGGCAGTACAGTTTGTGGCTCGCATGTCCCGGTTTCGATCCCAGCCGACCGCTCGCTACTACCATAGGGATTTTCGTGGTTATCCTCTGGTTGCCAAGGCGAATGCTGGGATTGTTTTTTTCTATCACGATTCCCCTTTTCCTCATTTCTTTTCCCTTAAATCTTTCAGGTTGACTACTTGGGGGTTCAGTCGGTGAAAGGCAGTTGCTGCAACGTCTTACGATTTGAAACTTCTCGTTCTTTTAGAGAAAAGCCTATAGAGTCTCCACTGCAGGGTCCTGTTCTCCGGTCCCGCTATGGGACGTCATAGAATTTTGTGACCAGATGGTCAAGTCTGGAACTAATAGGGAACTCTGCGCGTCTCTTTTTCTGCGCCAGCCTGCAGTGCATCTCTTGCGGTTCCTTCGTCTCATCCATTCCTCCTGGGGGTGTAAGCACAAAAGATCCACTGGGAGTCGAGTTGCTAGGTGCCGCTTTCGAAAACTGGTCATTGTCATAACTAGTGTAAGTAGAAACTGAAGTTTTACTAGACATTTATCTATAGACGCAAGCAGCACGATCTCTCCGCTTATTGAACAGAATACCCAAAACACAGGGAGCGAGAGCGTTAGACCCAATATTCGAGAGCGGATAGTGAGTGTAATGACTCCGCCTCTGTCTCTGTCTTCGTCTATCCCCTAGAGCTATTAATTTGCAATCTTAAACGTTAACCTGTCTGTGCCCTTTATTATAATAGTTGCTATAGCTGCGCAATTTTTTTTTTTTTTTTTTTTTTTTGGTGAGGTAGAGTAGAGGGAGGAATTAATTGCAAACAATACCAAGCACCTATGTAGGAATTTAAGTTTGGGGCATTGCTAATTGTCGCAGCAACTTTGCCAGTACGAATTTGATCTCCTATTTTTACTTTTTCTACACGTACTATGTACATAGTGTACAGAGAAGATATTGTATTGCACCCAAAAATTCGATACCCAAACTTTACTGGAAATGTATATTTTGAGACCCCTTGAATCCAAAAAAAATTTTTTTAGAAAAAATATCCTTGTACGTTTGTGTATGTGTGTGTGTGTGTGTGTGTGTGTGTGTGTGTGTGTGTGTGTGCAGCATAGCTCAATAACGAAACGTTCGTTAAATACCACACTTGGTATTTAAGTTTAGTATCTCCCAAGGATACGACACGAACATTTTCAAGAAAATCCCAACACCCCAACTACCCTTTACATGGAAAAAGTTTCTAAAATTTTGATGTTCTCAAAAATGGCTCTAACAATTTTGATTGAAATATCGCATATTAAAAATATTTACAAGACAAATAAAATGTATATTTTGAATCTTCTGGGAATAGCCTCTGAACACATCTTTATTCAGATTGATTTTACGGAATTTTGCGTAACTGGTAAACTGAAAGAGATAGAGAAAAACTGACTTATCAAAACATGTATTTCTTATTATTGGTTTCAGTTTTAAAATACTTTTACTTTTCTCATACGGGAATTTGTCAACTTCTGACCATACAAACACAGGAACGTCAATCACATTATTTCTCTTTTACTTGCATGGAAGCGAGTAATAAAACTATTACTACTAATTTTTTCTCGATAAGCATGAGGTAATTAGAATAAGATTTTAACAATAACTTATTGCAGAGGTGTAGAGAAAGTCGTATGAATGGAACACATAAGATTTTTCTTTCTTTATTTTTCCCCCCCTTCTTCTCCGACGTTTCGGTTAACCACAGTTCGGTTAACCGGAGTTTTATTGCAGGTTTATACAGTAAATCACAATTTCTTGTACTGTAGGTATGGGTATATCTGTCTGTAACCTGGTCACGTTGGTTTGATGCCATTTCCAAGCCCAAGAAGCACTGCAAGTCGAAGCAGAAGTCCCACAAGTAAGCTTCTCCATGTGGTTTTTGCCCTTGCAGGATATCCGGCGCCATTAGGCGTGTATTTATCAGATACTACTAGGATACTGGGATCTTTGGATTATACATATAGTCTATATTGCATTGATTTTAAATTCGAATGCGAAACTTTTACACTTCGTTGTTCTCTGGAATGCGGTTTAGATATTCTTGAAAAACAGTTATGGTCGATTTCATCAAGCATAACATGGTTTATGCTTTTGACGATTGTTTATTATTTTTTTATTTAACTACAACAAATTACAACTAAGTATGAGCTTATCTAGTAATATTATTCTCAAATAGGTTCACAATCACAAATCTTTACGCACTTGTTCTTGTGATCATATTAACTCAAGTCTAATGGTTTGGTTCTTTTCAGTCGTCGACTTCACACTTATTCCACACTTTCAACATTTCTGAGTTTTCATGATATAAAACGTTTCTTTGCAGTCTTTTCTATTACTTTCTCTAGCCCCGTATGTACAATGTACATAGGGTAGAGAAGTATTGTATTCTACCCAAAAATTCGATACCGAGATTTCACCAGAAATATATGTTTTAGGGTCTCCTTTATCCAAAAAAAGCATTTTCACAAAAAGGTCCGTGTGTGTGTATGTGTGTGTGTGTCCATGTGTCCGTGTGTCTGTGATGACGATAACTCAAAAAGGAGAAGTCGGTAAAGCACCAAACTTGGTATTTAAGTTTAGTATCTTCCAGGGATTCGACACGAAGATTTTGAGAAAAATTCCCCCACCCAAACTACCCTTTACATGGAACTTTTTTCGAAAATGTTGATTTTATTAAAAATGGCTCTAACAATTTTGATTAAAATATCGTATATTAAAGATATTTAGCTGACAAACAATATGTATATCTTGAATTTTCTGGGTATAGCTTCTAAAGACCTGTTTATTCTGGATGAATTTTGCTTAATTTGGCATAACTAGTAAACCGTAAGAGATAGACAAAAACTTACCGTACAAAAAATGTAGGTCTTATTAAAATACACAAGTTATGTCATATACATTTTTCTCGTGGAACTTACAGTTTACGAGATATTCAGTGTTATTAGTTTCAGTTGTGAAGTACTTATACTTTTCTCAGACGGGAGTATGCGGTTTTCTTTTGTTCTACTCCTGGCCAAGAAAAGAAGGGATTTGTAATGACAATCGCATAACAAGTTTTAAAACATTTGACTATGGCTTTAGCCTAGTGTATTCCCTTATTTGTTCCTACTTATAAGGAACTAAGTAATAAGAACATTGTGCTAATGAGTACCTCAATTAGCAGGATGCAGAAAGAAGAATAATCTTTTGTAAGAAGTTTGTAGAACAGCGAGAGAAAGTCATATGGGTGTAACACATCAGATTGCTTCCTCTTGGACTACATCAATCTTGAAGTCTCTGTGCATGTATTCATCCTGAATATACCATATGTTTATTATTTAAAAGCGTTTAACTCTCATTTTTGCACTTCTTCAACTTAGGTTTATTTTAACGATCATATGCTCTGTCAAAACTGACGCACCGCTTTTCAGTCTTCAATTCATTGAGATTCGTTATAAACAACAGATTCACTTTGGTCGGAATATTAAGGAGTTGCAGAGGTACTTTTAAATTTATTGCAGCAATCCCACCCCCAGTTTAAACATATTGACTTTATCTTAGGTTCTCCCCAAAGTTTAGTTCTTTTGAAATTATCGTAAAACATTTTCAATTGCTTACTGCACAAGTGAATGGGAATTGAAACAGTTTGTAAGTTCTTCCCATGTTTTTCTTTTCCACGAAATGTTAACTTTTCAATTCTCTATCTTCTATTGTCTCTTTCCCATCACCAACGTGGATTACAAAGTTTTCTCGTCAGTAGAAAATTAGAATTCCCTTTTTTTCATTGGCAAAAAATGCTCCATTTTATTGCAAGACCGGGCTAGTATATACAAATTGCTGTTCTGTAGGGCGATCGTAATTTTACTTTCTCTACAGTACTATGTATATATTGTATAGAGAAGGTATTGTATTGCACCCAAACATTTGCTATCGAGATTTCACCGTAAATACATGTTTCGAGGGCCCTGAAGCATTTTTAGAATAAGGTCCTTGTGTGTGTGTGTGTCTGTGGACAGTATAGCTCAAAAACGAAAACAGTTTATCTTCCAAGCATGCGACATGAAGATTTTCAAGAAAATCCCCCCACCTCAAACTATAGGGAGCATTTTGTGAAATTTTCAATTTTCTCAAAAACGGCTCTAACGAGTTTGATTAAAATAACTTATGTAGGTATAATATATGTTTATGACAAACGAAATGTATATCTTGAGTTTTCTGGGAATACCTCTCCATTCTGGATAACTTTTATATAACTGGCCAACCTTAAGATATAAACAAAAACTTACTTCATAAAAAATGTAGATCTCATTAAAATACACAATTTACGTCATATACCTTTTTTATTATTGTAGAGTTAACCGTTTTTGAAATATTCCGGATTATTGGTTTCATTTTTAGCCGCTTAAACTTTTTTTGGATTCAGGGGAACCTAAAACATGTATTTCCGGTGAAATCTCGGTATAGCGCCTATTTCTGGTAAATCTCACTGAGCGAGTTGGCGCCAAAGCGACATGCGCGACTCACATTCAGGAGGTCGTGGCTTTGATTCCTGTGGCCGACTTACTGACCCATTTTTTTTTATCCTGGTTGGTAAACGAATGCTGATAAAGTTCATAACATTCCCAAATTTCTCCTCCATTATTTTCTGTTGCCATCACTTCCTTATCATGTATTTCTGTTCTAAAGGAGCTGGGGACGGCGTTCGGCAAATTTCGGCTGGGCGGTGGTTTATGCACTGTGGAGTCCTATTCTTGGCATAATTGTAGGACCACTCTATCGGAACCCGCCTTCGAGTTAGAGCCCTTTTGACGAACCCGCGGAAGCTCGGGGCTTGTAGGTTGGGTCCGGGTGGCGTCGGAGGCATTAAATCTGGAATCGTTAGGACACCCTCCATGATTTCGCCCATCGTATCCGGATCTGGTCACTGTTTGCAATTCCCTCCTCGTCCTTTGGGCTTCGTAAGTCTCAAAGAGCCCAGAGGGCCTGCCTGCTGTGCCCCAGAGTCTGGAAAACCCCCACATGAATCAGCTCAATCCGATAAATCTTGGATCAACTTTTTGGGAGCAATGCAATATTTTCTACTTACTGTGGTTAAGTAGAAGAGAAGGTAGTAAATGCGAGTGGGTAGAGAAAATCATATAAATACCACGTGGCCCAACTGTTCCATATTTGACGTATGCAGATATCCCTTCTTGCGTTAAAATAGTGGTAGAAATCAACGCTAAACTGGTAAATGGAGAAATGCTGAGAGCGATCTTGGATTTACTTCTATCAATGAGCAATGAGTTCTGCAACTATTTTAACGCACGAAGTGATTATATATACACACACACACACACACACACACACACATGTCAAATACAGGGCAGCTTCGCCACCTGGCATAAAACATCGGACTTCTTACATTTGTAAAGACGATACAGCATGTTCAACTTTTAAATATGTATTATTACTATTATTATTTGTATTATTATTATTCAATAATAATTATTATTAAGTGGGGAATGCATCCAAATGGACTGTGAGGGCCTACAACTTAACGTGAATCCGAATCAGAGGGGTTAAGTTATGCCTCACATAGCTTATGCCAGAGGTAGAGCGTCACTCGTCCAAGTGGCGATCAAGCATAAAGCTGCTTAGCTTTAAGATCGATCGCCAAGGAAGTAGCCACGCTCCTAACCTCACTCATATCGTTTTGTTTTTATGGCCCCCATGTGGGGGGGCTTTGCTTTAGAAACAATTGCTAGTGTTAATTTTTTCGATTAACTGTAGAGTTTAATAACGTTAGTTTTTTTTTCTCAGTTTTATACTATTAAATACACGCACACACATTCACTCTATAATTCCAGACTCTATGTGACATTTTTTGATAGTGTTTAATACCCGCTTTTACTAAAAATGGTATCGTAGGTGTTGACACTGGCACATAGAATAAAGGTGGAGTACCGGTGGAATGCAATGGCGAGGGAAACCAGAGAACCCAGAGAAAACCCGTCCCTGAGCCGCTTTGTCCACACAAATTTGACATGCGGTTGTTTGGTATCAAACCCGTGCCGCTTTGTTGAGAGGCGAATGGTCTAACCACTCGGCTACGGTCTGGCCTCTGTGGGAAATACTTAAAGATAAAGAAAAATTCCCGGCCCCAGCCGTGAATCGAACCCGAGACCTCTAGGTGGGAAACCAGAACTCTGACCACTCGATGTGGAGGTAGTCATCTATTTTCTTGTAGAAGTAGAAAACAAGGCTTTTTAAAGGAATAGTGCATTCTGAAAAACATTAAAACATTGGATGCAGAACTAATAAAATCCTATTGTTCAACTCGTAACTTCGCCTGCCATCTGTTGGGGAAGTTTAAGTATAACATAAAGGAAAAGTTTTGTATGGAGGTAGCCTCTAATTAACTATAAATGGTTATTGCAGAGTTGCCTTCCGTTCCAGCGAATATCAATAGAGCAGGAAGTGATCCTCCCACTCAATTAACTATCTTGAGGAAGCAATTGCAACTTTAAAATTTTATAATGATGAAGACATCGAGTTCCGTAGACGGCGTGGGAAGAACGTGCAACTTCAACTCCCAGTTTATTGCTAGTTTGGAAACAATATGATACAACTCCTAATGGATTCATTCATTTAATTTGAATGACTGTAAACGACACGACAAACAAATAAAACTGTTTTTAATAATTGAGGAATGAGTTGTCAGTGGCGGCTCGTCTTCATTTGAGTTTGTGTGATTCAATTTATAAAAACATTCTAATGGGTTAAATTCACACTAGTTACTCTACCCGTTCTTCAATAAACTATTCTTACAAAATCTTATTCTTCTATCTACTTCATATTAGTCGAGATAAACATTTGCAAAATTGGAAAGGTAGAGTCAAACTAAAAGGTTCAATGTCATAGCCAGATTTGAAGCACGGATCTCCCGGTTTCCCTCCAGGTGCTCTAACCACTTAACTACCATGGCAACATGCCGTCACAGCATTAAGGTCCTCGACTGATTCGCATTTTCCCCGGTAAAACCACTAGGAAAGCTCAAATCTTGTCCTATACACGGCTAGTTAGTAAGAAACATTTATTTGACATTTCTAGAAATTGTTTTATTATGAATCTCCTTCATATTTTTATTAAATCACACATATTTATATTTATTATCTCAGTCATACTTTCACCTTAAAGAAGATTTGCGAATAATCTTCTGGTTAAAGAAAAAATGAAATAGCGTTTTATTTATGGACGCTCTTTAACTGCTCTGGTTCTCGGCGTCCCATTCTATACTGGGCGTGAAAGACCGCTTAATTTTGCTCGGAGACCTCTCTATGAGGCTTGAGGTTATTTTACGTGCCGTAAATCTACGTTACGGGACCCACGGTTTTACTTCCCTTCCGAAGGAAGCCATACTATCGCCCGAATAAATCCATTGTCCTCCGCCGGATTTGAACTCGCGACCTTAAGAAATGTAAATGGCGTGTTATTATGGACGCTCTTTAACTACTGTGGTTCTCAGCGTCCATTCTAAATTGGGCATGAAAGACTGCTTAATTTTGCTCAGAGACCTCTCTATCAGGCTTGAGGTTCTTTTACGTGCCGTAAATCTACGACACGGGACCAACGGCTTTACTTCCCTTCCGAACGAAGGCATGCTAAGGATTTTACACCCGAAAAAATCCATCGTCCTCCACCGGGTTTGAACCCGCGACCTTGGGCATATGAAGGTATAGATTTGAAAATTCAAACTAATAACAAAATATTTCGGAAATGGTTAACACCCCAACACTTTTATTTGGCATAAATTATATGCTTTACACTTTTTTGTAAAATACTGTCTATTTCTTACGGTTTACCAGTTGGACAAACGTCATTCAGAATTAAAAGAAATTTAAAGGCTATACCCTTAAAATTATAGATACACATATTATTAACATGAGAATATCTTAAACTTACGGTACTTTAGTCAAAATTGTTTGAGCCATTTTTGAGAAAATAAAAAATATCAACAAATGTTCATGAATGAGGGTCGTTCTCTAAATACCTTTGTTTCAAAATAGATGATGTTGCCTAGGCAAATGGGTGTTACCATCCTGTACTGCCGTTTCTTACACGTCGCCGAAACAAATTTGGTGCTGATTCATAGACTAGTTTGGATTTGGCAGAACTTTTCTGTTAGTCTTGTTTTCGCTTTTTTACTTTTGGATGGTGATATGTGCGATAAAGATAAATGCAAACCTGGATTTTGTTAATGGGGACCTTTTGCCATCTATAACAACAATTCAATCATACGATCGAACTTTTTTTTTATTAATTTATTTTATTATGAGAAGCGCCCAGGACGCCCAGCAGTTGTGGTTACCAAGAAAATATTGAAAAAGTATACGATATGATTCTCGCTGATCCTCGAATGAAAGTTCGCGAAGCGGCAGAGGCCATAAATGTGTCGACGACGAGAACGCCAATCCATATTTTGCATGATACGTTGGAGATGAAAAAGTTGTCGGCATGATGGATGCTGGGATTGCTCACAGTGAACAACAACCGGGTGCGGTTTTTAACTTCGAAAATGTGTTTAGAGCTATTTAAGCGAAATTCGAAGTACTTTTTGGGTCACATTTGTATACAAGCAACCTTACTCGACGCCATTTTGTTACATATTGATATTAGCATTAAGGCCTGAAACATTGCAGATGATCTTGATAAAAGTGATAATGTCCTATCAAATTAAAGCTTTTATCATATTATCTCCATGTTTGTTTGAAAACATACAGGGTAGGAAGTGAATAAGTGCAAATATTTGTGACACCGTTTGAGGACGATGTGATGACCCAGTATTTGCTATTTTCTACAGTTATATCATGAGGAAAACTTCACGATGTTTTTGTTCCCTGATCTCAGATGTTCGGTGATTGTTTACAAGGATCACACGGCTGCCCTTTGCCCTGCCCGACTATAGGTGGTGTGATGTGAGGGTGGCGATCGCACTGAAACTTCAACCTATGTAACCATTCATACAACATTATCTGATTAGGATTCACGATGTATTCAATATTAAACTTAAAAATATTGAACACAGTGGCATTATGTTTTGTTTAAATTTGGTTTTATTGAATAAATACATTACCCAAACCAACATGCAAGTATTTACATTTCCGTTCTAAAAGTAAAAAGTCACCCTCATTGCTCTTACAGGGGTGACAAATTAAAATTAAATGTCAACACTTAAATAAAAAATACAAAAAAAAAAAAAACTTCAAATCGGGAATTAAGAGATCCTTCAATACGTGCAGTGAACGTTCTTTTGGGAAGATGATTCATAAATCGCCGATGATACGGCCCCTCGTAGCTTTGGGAGATTTTCCAGTTGCGGCGTGAATTAAATGAATATCAGATAATTCAGCATATGTAAAACCTTAATTGTGTAAAGGAAAGTTTGCAACTGAATCGGTCCTTCATTTTCTCACCGTCAGTTGGCGCTCTACGTGTTGCATTAAACACAGGAGCTGGCCATTGCGTGACGTATTTAAACACAGCAGACAGCGCAGGGCCGTTCAAAACACATTAGAACCCGAAGTTGTGCTACATTTACAATAATGTTATTAGTAAGCTGACACATATTGTTCTCTACTAATATCAAATTACTTAAACTTACCTCTCATCCTATATATTTAATGCCTGTAAACTCGAATTTTGTGGTATTAAAATGCAAAAAGGAAAGATAAAATGCAGCTGAAAATAAAATGTCCTACATTAGTCTTAATAGTAGTACGGATATTTTACTATCATCCACAAGATAGCACTAGATTGGTAAACCGATCGCGCCAAAGTTGTGAGCGCACCTTCACTACATATTGTGGCGCTATTGGATGTTCACTGATTCCAGAAATCCTCGCTAGTTAGTTTCAGTTGTGGATTCAGGAGGTTCAGAAGTAATTCGACATCTCAGAAATATTAAAAACATATAACAGCGAGACCATAACATAGACGTCTAAAACCTTAGTCCTGGGAAGCTTTATATACTGTTACATATCTGCCAAAGAAACAAAGTTCCAGTTTGGACAACCATAAATAACAATGTTAAGGGCAGGGAGAAAAGATACAATCTATTTGTGTGGCTAAGTGACGATAAGGAAGAAGGAAGGATAGGCTCTTATCACTTTGTCGCCTTAACCTTCGCTTCACTGTGTCTACTTCCACAGAATGAACAGGACTGGCTACACCATTTCATTTTCTATCTAACTGCAATGAATGTTATGATTTTCAGTGAACAAATTCACATAACTTCTCTATATTCTGTGCTGCAAACAAAATATTCTCAATAAATATTATTTTGTGTTAATCAAGATAAACATTATCAGAAATGGTCTTATTGCTTAGTTCCTTATAAATAGAAATGAAGTATGGAAATATGTTATTTAAGTGTTAGTCTCGGTAGCTCAGTTGGCTAGGCGCTGGCCTTTTGAACTCAAGATTGATGGTTTTTAAGTAGGCTTAAAAGCCCCATGTCAGTAGATTTACTGGCACGTTAAAAAAAAAAAAAAAAAAAAAAAAAAAAAAAACTCCTGCGGGACAAAATTCCAGAACATCGGCGGCACTAATATGATCCTGGCAATTGACAGCGTCGATAAGAAATAAAATAATTAGTACACTAGGCTAAAGTGACAGTCAAATCTTTTAAAACCTGTCGCTATGCGTTAGTCATTGTAATTTGGTTTTCTTTCCATGACAAGGAGTAAAATAAAAGAGATATGAAACGGATGGTGACTTCCTGTTTGAGATAAGTTTAAGTGCTTTAAGTCTGTAGACAATAATATATTAAAGCTACAATGACACAGATTGTGTGTTTTAATGAAATCTGGTGCCGTCAGTTTTTGTCTGTCTCTTACAATTTGCCAAATGCAAAAGTCATTCAAGATGAAGAGGACTTTAGGGACTATTCCTAGAAATTGCAAGATATACATTTCATTTGTAATAAAAATATCTTAAACATTCGGTATTTTAATCAGGGATGGAGGAATTTTCTTGAAAATCTTTATGTCGCATCCCTGGAATATGTTAAACTTAAGAACAAAATTTGGTATTTAACGGACTTTTGTTTTTGAGTCATGCTATTCACAGACTCACGGACCTTTTTCTAAAAATGTATTTTTTTAAATTCAGGGGGTCTCAAAACAAATTTTCGGTGAAAGCTCGGTATCAAATTTTGGGTGGAAAACAATACCTTCTCTACTAGTAGGTAGATTGTACATACGTGGTCTAGAAAGTAATAAATATTTATCAAATAAACTCTATTTATTTGATAAATATTTATTACTTATTTACCACAAATCCATCATGCTGGATGACCCAAGTGAATAATTTGCATAACCTTCACAAATTTCTAAATATACCACAATTGTAATTCACATATGTTTACATACTGGATTGCAGTGGCAGCAGAGACACACGGTGACATTGTATATACAGTCGGCCTGAGTAGCTCAACCGGTTAGGCGCTGTTCTTATGAACTCAAGGTCGCGGGTTCAAACGCGGCTAGGCCGATGGTTTTTAAGTGTGCTTAAAAGTGACAGCCCCATGCCAGTAGATTTACTGTCATGTTAAAGAGCTCCTGTGGGACGAAATCCCGGCACACCGGCGGCGCTGATTTGATCCTGGAAATTGACAGCGTCATTAACAAACAATAATTTAATTTAATTGTATATAAATGTTTCACATTTACCTTTACTGCTTTTCTAAAATTAAAAAACATCTTTAATAACAGTTATATGCAACATCTCGACATACAAAGAGAAGAAAAAGGGTAATTAGCATTTACTCAAGCAGATTTGATACCAATTCGCTTTGCTTTCTTTATTTTTATTTTATTTTTTATAGTCTACCATGTAAACCCAAAAATGTTATATGGAGATTTCACGTGAATACTTATTTTGAGGCCTCATAAATCCAAAAATTAAGTTTTCAAAAATATGTCCATATGTCTGTGAGACTGTGAACATCATAACTCAGAAATAAAAAGTCGGCTTAATAACAAACTTGGAATAACTATTTAGTATTTTTCGAAGATTTCAAGAAAGCCGCCTCCCCGAACTACCCTTTACATGAAACATTTTTCGAACTTTGTCATTTTATCAAAAATTGTTCTTACGATTTTCATTAGAATACATACATTGAAGATACATGACAAATAAAATGTATATTTTGAAGTTTCTGGGAATAACCTCTGAATTCCAATTCATTCGGAAGGAGTTTTATTTAAAAAAAAAAACATTTCAAAGCCTTCACATTGACTATCTAAATGGTCTTAGTTCCCCTATTCCCAAGTAACTTAAAAGGAAATGCATAAAAAATAAGTTCTGCAAATGTTTATCTCAATAAACGTGAATTAATGAGAAGAATATGTTTTTTTTAATAATAGTTTGTGGAACAATGGGTAGAGAAAGGCATATAAATGTATCATATAACTTTTTTTGAAAGTATGCACACAATAATTTTCATGAAATGTTTTCATCCAGACTACATTTTGCATGGATTATTTCGTTATCTTTCAGTTTACCCAAAAAGACTCTAACACTTCTACTTAAAATAGCATGTGCTATATCTTGATATTTGATTAACAAAAGGTATAACTTAAATTTTCTGCGAACAGACTGAGAAACCTTCTTCAATATCAAAGCATTTTTTTCATTAAATTTGATTAATGATAGGTACAAATAGGAACTATACAAAAAAGTACAACATGAGGATATTAGGCGTCAAAAACACAATCTGTGCCAAATATTTTTTGTGACATTAACCATTTTCGAGTTATTCAGTCGTTTTGAAACACTATGCATATAAAGCGCTATGTTACCACTCATTTGTTTCTCGCAACGCCATGCAAAGCATATGGAGCTTTCTTTTTTACTTTCTCTATCTCGTATGTAAAATATATATAGTAGGTAGAGAAGGTATGGAATTCCACCAAAAATTCGATATCAAAATTTCATCGGAAATACATGTTTTGAGGACATCTGAATCAAAGAAAAGCATTTTTAGAAATAGGTCTGTGTTGACGAACGGCATAGCTCAAAAACGAAAAGTCGGTTAATTACCAAACTATTTATTTAAACTAAACATCTACTTAGGATGCGACACTAAGATTTTCAGAAACATCTCCCACTCCATCTCCTATTCATGCAACATTTTTAAGATGTTTGATGTTAGGCAAAATTGGTCTAACAAGTTTAATTAAAATACCATAGTTTAAATTATTTTCATGGCAAATGAAATGTGTATTTTGAATTTTCTAGGAATGGCGGTTGAAGTCCTCTTCAATCTGGGTAACTTTTGCATAACTAGTGAATCATAAAAGTATATCATCTTACTACACAAAAAATTACATCCTCACACATAGATTATGTCAAATATATAGAAATTATATAATAAAACCATTTCTGCTAATGTTTATTTCGATTAGATTGAATTATACAAATGAATACTTTCTTCTAAGAACAGTTTGCTGCAGAATAGATAGAGAAGTCATTTGAGTGTAACCTATCGGAATTTTTATCCTATAGCTAATGGCTTCCACCTTTTGTATTACAACAACACGTAAAATGGAATCATAGCTACAAACTTTTTTCTTAAACATGAAGATTAAATAAAAATAATCTTTTCTATGAATAGTTTATGTAATAAATATAGAAACAAACGGTAGTGAGTAGAAAAAAAATGAATACAGAGTGGAAGGTAATCTATTGCCATCCTTAAACAGGATAGCTCTTTGTAATGAATAGAACAAACATTTTTTCTGCTTTTAAAGTAGTTTTTGCGAGAAAAGCGAAAATTGCTTAATATTAACTGTTTTAAATGATGCTTTTAGAAACTTAAATACTTTTTCAAATATTTCTTTGAGAAGATTGAAAGATACATATTTTCTGCGTGTCGAATATTTTGATGCGTTATCATTTGCAATCAAACAAATCGTAATCAACAATTGTAGCAAGAATTTGTCGAGAAAAACTTCCAAATAGACGGGCACCACAACATACACATTTGTCTCTATCTACCTAAGAGTTATGATACAGGAAGCTAATCTCCTTAAAAGAGTTGGCGAAAGAAATGTTACACAAGAAGAAATCCTTTACTTGGTGGAAGGAGGTCCTGAAGCAGCAATTGCACTGAAACTCGCACTATCGGCATATCCCACTGGACTGTTTTGAGAACATTAAAAATTCTCATTGGGTTTCTGTTCTTGTCTTGCTTTAATTAGATATTCACAGATTTGTCTAATTCAGAGAGAAAAGTAAGCACACTCGTGTAACATTGGTTTCTCAAAATTTTATTTACCTTTATAAACAGCTGTTTTTATTAATAATTTACCTACAGTAGCGGCATTATTTCTCATCTCTTTTTGGCTAGACCATTCGTCTCTCACAAAGGTGGCCCGAGTTCGATCCCAAGCGATCGCATGTGGGATTTGTGTTGGACAAAGCGGCACAGGCATGGGTTTTCTCCGGGTTCTCCGGTTTCTCCCGCCACCTTCATTCCTTCGGTGTCATGGCCTGCGATGCCTATGTAGCAAAAGTGGGCGTTAAACACAGAAACAATATTGCATTAAGCTCTTATTCAGGATTACTCTTATCTGATAAATTATAGCCAGGAAGTGTTAGCGTAATGCATTATTGAACCTTTTACTTTTAAACCTTTTTATATTTTCAAAAGTTGGGCTAAATTAGCTCCAGTTTATGGTAAAAGGTTCAGTAATGTATCATGCTAACATTTTTAGCTATAATTTGTCAGATAAGGATAATGCTGAGTAAGAGTTTAATGTAATATTGTAATCTGAAAATTAATTTAACCTAAAGGTATCAAGAATTAAATGCCGCTGCTGAAATATTGTAGTAAATACTTCTTAGTTCTATATTTCGCATATTTATGCTACGTTAAAATCATATGTGGTTTTCTATTTATTTATATACCAGAAGTATTTATTTGCTCGTTGCTATAGCAAGAAAGGCTGAAAAATTAAAAGTTAGCCTGTTGAATGTAAAGTGAACCTGTTGAATTTGCTGTTTTGCAATGCTGTGCTAAATAAAACTAATTATTTCAAGAAAGGAAATCTTTATAAAAGAATCTGATGTGCCCCATTCACATGACTTACTCTACATCTCTGTAACAAATTATTGTTAAAAGGTTATTCTTATATCTATATCATGGTAATCGAGATAAGCATTAGCAGAAATTGTACTCATTACTTGGTCCCTTGTAAGCAGAAGAGAAAAAACCTAATGTATTCCATTCTCTTGATGTCCTCTAGCTGTTCGGCAAACAAACATTTTATTCAAACGATTAATTTTGAATCTATATCATGCTAATCAAGATAAATATAAAAAAAATTAGTCTTATTAGGGAAATAAGAAAATACACAGGCTAAAACGATAGTCAAGTCCTTTAAAAGACGGTCGATATGTGAAACACTTGAAATTCTAATCTCTTCGATTTCCAGGAGTAAACAAACGAGAAACGAGAAGAAAGATACCTACCCGTTTGATAAGTGTTTAAGTGGCTAAAATTGAAACCAATAATCCGGAATATCTCTAAAACAGTAAACTCTTCTAAAAAAAATGTATAGACATTACATAAATTGTATGTTTTAATGAAATCTACATATTTTGTGTACTAAGTTTTTGTATATCTCTTACGGTTTACCAGTTATACAAAAGTCATCCAGAATTAAGAGGTCTTCAGAGGCTATTCCCAGAAAATATAAGTTATAAATTTCGTTTGTCATAAAAATATCTTAGAAATAATGCATTTTAATCAAAATCGGTAAAGCCATTTTTTGTGTTTAACATTCTTTTCACACATAAACACACACACACTCACACGGACATTTGTCTAGATCTTTTTTTGGATTCAGGGGATCTCAAAACATGTATTTCTGGCGAAATCTCGTATCAAATTTTACAATACCTTCTTTATACACTGTGTACATAGTTCGTGTAGAGAAAGTAAATATTAAGGAAAACCACTCAAAAGAATGTGCTATTTCAAGTTTAAAAGAATGGCTATATATATCACCTTCCATCCTGTATAATACCTTAGCCATATTCCTCCAAAATAATTTCAATCTGTGTTTCCGGTGGAATTCAAGTACTGCAGCTATAGAGAAAGTAAACAACCTCTCTCTGCATTACTGTTCATAGCCCCGTTTTGTTCCCAACCAGACACTAAAAGTCAATTAATACACAGTAGCTATAAAACGGTGCAATGATTGCGGTTAGAGGTTTAAGATGAGGTGTTTACTAGCGCCGCATTCCGTAGCCGATGTCACGGGGTCATGTCTGCTCTTGATGTACCTACCTACCACAAGCATGCAGTTCCTCAGGAATTCACGGGACCTCATGCATTATCAGTACAGTTTAGTAAATTAACTCTGGAGGGAAATATTGACTACTACACCGCGGTGTGGTAACATTTTAGAGATAAAGCAATGTTGTTATAGAGCAGCTGTATTAAAAGTGCCAATTTATGTTTGCTACTTTCTCTCTACACGTACTACGCACGTAGTACATAGGGGAAGTATTGTATTCCACCCAAAAATTCAATGACGAGAGTTCACTAGAATGTATGCTTGAAGTCCCCTGAATCCCCTCCATTTTTTTTTTTTTTTTTTTTTTTAGAAAAATGTGCTTATCTGTGTATGTGCGTGTGTATATGTGTGTGTGTGTGTGTGTGTGATAGAGATCAACATAGCTCATAAACGAAAAGATCCTTAAATACCAAATTTGGTATTTAAATTTAGTATCTTCCAAGGATGCGACACGAACTTTTCAAGAATATCCTCCCACCCCAAACTATCCTTTACATAGATTTTTTTTTGTAAATGTTTTTATTTTCTCTAGCCCCGTATGTACAATGTACATAGGGATAGAGAAGTATTGCATTCCACCCAAAAATTCGATATCGAGATTTCACCGGAAATACATGTTTTAGGATCCCCTGAATCCAAAAAAAAAAGCATTTCCAGAAAAAGGTCCGTGTGTCTGTGAACACGATAACTCAAAAACGAAAAGTTGGTAAAGCACCAAACTTGGTATTTAAATTCAGCATCTTTCAGGGATGCGACACGAAGATTCTGAGAGAAATCCCCCCACCCTAAACTACCCTTTACATGGAACTTTTTTCGAAAATGTTTATTTTCTTAAAAATGACTCTAACGATTTTGATTAAAATATCCTATATTAAAGATATTTACCTGACAAATAAAACGTATATCTTGAATTTTTTGGGAATAGCTTCTAAAAACCTGTTTAATCTGGATGAATTTTGCTTAATTTGGCATAACTAATAAACCGTAAGAGATAGACAAAAACTTACTATACAAAAACTGTAGGCCTTGTTAAAATACTCAACTTAGGTCATATACATCTTTTTCGTGGAGCTTGCCGTTTTCGAGGTATTCATTGTTATTAGTTTTAGTTGTGAAGTACTTATACTTTTCCCAGACGGGAGTGCCTGTTTTTCTTTTGTTCTATTCCTGGCCAGGAATAGAAGGGATTTGTAATAACAATCGCATAACGATAGCTTTTAAAACATTTGACTATCGATTTAGCCTAGTGTATTCCCTTATTTTCTTCCTACTTATACGGAACTAAGTGCTGAATACCTCGATTAACAAGGTGCATAAAGAAGAATAATCTTATGTAAGAAGTTTGTAGAACGGCTGGAGAAAGTCACGTGAGTGTAACACATAAGATTTTTTCAAAAATGGCCCTAAAGATTTTGATTAGAATTTAGTATATTAAACATATTTACATTAAAAATAAAATGTGTATCTTAAATTTTCTGGTAATAGCCTCTTGATTCTGAATGAATTTTGCTTGATTTTGGATAGTTGGTTAACGGCAAGAGATAGAAAACAACTCACTATACAAATGTAGAACTCGTTAAAACACATACTTTTTTGGTAATTTTTCTCAAACGAGAAGTCACCTTTGGATTCGCCTCTCTTTTTACTTTCGCTCCGTTGTATATGGTGCGGAGGAAGAGAAGGTATTGCAGTCCACCCAAAATTCGATACCGAGATTTCACCGGAAATACACATTTTAGGGTCCCCTGTATAAAAAAGTATTTTTAGAAAAAAAGGTCCGTGTCTGTGAACACGATAAATCAAAAACGAAAAATCAGTAAAACATCAAACTTGGTATTTAAGTTTAGTATCTTCCAAAAATGCGACACGAATATTTTGAGAAAAATATCCCCACCCCAAAGCCTCTTTACATGGTAAAATTTTCGAAAATTTTTATTTTCTAAAAAAGGCTCTAACGATTTTGATTAAAAAGCCGCATATTAAATACTACATGGTCAATAAAGTGTAACCTATATCTTGAATTTTCTGGGAGTAGCCTCTAAGGTTCTCTTCATTCTGAATGCTTTTGTATAAATGGCGAGTAAGCCTAAGAAATAGATAAAAACGTGTACACAAAAATATAAATTTCGTTAAAACACACAATTTATGTCATATGCAGTTTTTTCATGTATATATAACAAAGCTAACAATTTCCAAGATACTCCCTGTTATTGGTTTCAATTTTGAAGTATAACTTCCCCAAATGGGAAGACTTGATCCGAGTCATATCTCTTTTGGTTTACAATATACAGGATGTTAATGAACTATACCGAAATATTTTCACAGAATATGTAGATTACTTAAATGTCTAAGTAATTTGAGATAGGAGACTTATGGCCAGTTTATTGAAAGGTCGAAGTAACGGCTATAAGTTTTTGAAGTGCCAGTGCGCCAATGGCTAATTTATCAACCATTCGAGAGCATAACAAACGAAGGGACATATTACAGCGTACCTCTCTAGCGTAGTGGTTATGATACTGGCTTTCAAATGAAAAATAATTTCCGAGTTTGGGTCTCGTTCACGTATCGCGGCACTTCGTCTGGAATGAAAAAAATAATAAAAAGCATTTATTCTATGGCAGTAATCGAACTCATGACCTTTGGGATAGCAGCTTCCCTCGTTTGGCATTAAGCCACCAGAGCAGTTGTTAAAACGCCTCCAGAGTAGGCTAGCTCAAGAACGTTGTTAATGAATGCTCAATGTGGCACTGTCAAGTGATTAGTTTGAGATTTTACAGATTTTTGCGACATTAAATCTTGAGAACGCTAGTAACGAGCTGCTAAAAATTGACATTTCTGTACTCGGGCAGCAGTTATAAAGACATTCTAAGCCCTTTTTTCAACCTGCTTTGCTTTAACACCGACTTACCAGCACCTGATACCGATACGTTTAACGCTATGTAGCTGCGTTATGTTTATCCGGGGACCATGTATCGCCGATCTCAAATTACTTATATCAGTCACGTGCACAATCTCGCAAATTATTTCGGTGTATATTTACGTATATATATATATGTGTGTGTGTATATATTTCTTTTTTGGTAATTTAACATCCTTTAACCTGATTGGTCATATCGGACGATGAATAAAATCGGTGAAATGATACTCAAATTATTTCGGGATCCATGGAGCTTAAAGCAAACTATTATCTCATACAAAAATTAGTTTCACGTAAACCTTTCTCTTAATGTTCTTCTAAATAAACTAATTCTTCGGAGCATAGATAGGTCAACAGTATGTATTTTGTTGAAATACGCAGGTGTACTTAAATTTTTTGTAGGCCCTGTATTTCTTCTACTTATTATAGGTAAAGCTAGAGAAAGTAATAAATAATTTGCAGCACTGCCCAGTAACTCAGGTTCACCAAACGTATATTTCAAGTAACATTGGTTATTGGACATTTTTATCTGAATTCATTATGCACATCCTCTGATTAAGCGGACAGAAAAGTAAACATTTTAGAAGAAACATCTCCGTACTTCAAGGTACGGTTTTGTGGATACTGCGCGATATGTGCCCTTTTGTATCATGTGATTTAGAATTTATAGGACACCATTGCTGCACGCAAAGGCCAGATATAGGCCACGAACTCGATGCGTGCAACACATCTGTTATTTAGTCGTGTAAATTGGCCATTAGTAAGAACAGCCTTGAGGTGTTCTTAACCGCTATTAGGGGTATTAGATATTCGGTGTATGAGTAGATACATCTATGTTACCTTAATTTTCTTAACTTTTAATATGAAAACACGAGCACTCAAATTCCTCTAAAAAATGTATCAAGATTTCATCGAAAATTAATATTTTTATGTCCACACCCAAATGCATTTTTCTTTCTCTACTTCGTATATTAAATCGGTAGAGAAGGTATCGTTTTCCATTTAAATACCAAACTTGATATTTAAGTTCAGCATCTTACAAGGACGCGACACAAAGATTTTCAAGAAGATTTTATTCAAATACCGTATATTTAAGATATTTACATGATAAATAAAATTTAGGTATATCTTGAATTTCGTGGGAATAGCCTTCAAGACCTCTTCTTTCTGAAAGACTTTTGTATAACTAGTAAACAATAAGAGATAGATAAAAGCTTATAGAGAAAAAACTGTAGATCTCGCCAAAACGCACAATTTGTGTAAAATAGATTTTTGTTGTGGAGCTAACCATTTCCGAGATATTACTTGTTACATGTTTAAAGTTTCCAATACTTATACTTTTCTCAAATGGAAAGTTGTTATTCCTATTTTTTCATCCTGATCAACGAGAGTGGAATTTCAAAACCTACCATCACATAGTGACCAACTTTAAAAGATTCGAATATTTCTGTAGCTTATTGCATTTCTTCGTTCCTCTTGAACAATGAAGTAACATGTAATAAAACCATTTATTCTAATGTTTATCTTGTTTAGCATCAAGTAGATAGAAGAATAAGCTTCTGTAAGAATAGTTTGCTACAGCTTAGGTAGCGAAGGTCATGTGAATCAAGTTTTTAAAAGAAAGTTCCGCGCGCGCACGTTTATTTTTGTGAAACGAAGTTTCAGATAACACATTTTTTTCAACAAAATTTGTTCATCTCAAGTTACCATTTGCACGAAGAGCCTTTAATTTTTTTTCCTCTACTGCTTATCTTAGTAACTAGAGGAAGTTAAGCTTCACTCAAGAAAGTCTCTCCATCACAAACTACCCTTTATCTTGAAAAGTTTTCGAAAAATGTAATTCACTTGACATATATGTAACAATTTTGATTAATAGGTAGAGTCAGGATGAAAAATCCAATACCATAGCCGGGATTTGAACCACGGATCTCCCGATCTCGAGCCGGTTGCTCTGCCACTGAGCTACCATGGCAACATACCGGCATAGCATTGCATTTCTCATCTGACTCGTATATTTCCCAGTAAACCACAAGGTGTTCTCAAATTATTTTGAGATGACAACCCCATTGGATTTTTCAGTCTGACTCTACCTATCCAACTCCTTTCCTACACACGGCTTGTGTGAAAAAAAAAAACAACAATTAATCCAATTTTGATTAAAATACTACCTCTTTAAAAATGTTAATCAAAAATGAAATGCATATCTTGAATTAGCCTTTGAAGTCCTCTTCATTCTGAAAGACTTTAGCATTAATGATAAACCGTTAGGAATGAATACCTTTTTGGAAGAGCTTAACCATTTACGAAATATTCCTTGTTATTGATTTGAATTTTTAAAAAGTATGGATAATCGTCATTCGTTTTTTTTATCTCCATTAGCATGAAGTGATACATGGATGGTTAATTTTTTTGAGGAATATATTATTGAAAAACGAGTAAGGAAAGCCATAAGGATACATCAGATTTAATTTGTTTGCTCTAAATCGTTTTCCATTGGTTTAATTCAGCTTAACGGGTATTTACCGTTAGTAATTATTTAACTTGGAAATAATTAACATAGGAGAACAAACATGTACTTAAAAGTGAATTATGCAATGGAAATGTTTTACAAGTTGTATGTTTGATTATCTTGGCACTGTCAGCCAGCTCTTGGTCCCTGGCAGGATTGCAATCTGTCGGCTATTGACTGAACAGTTCCATCTACACTATAGAACAGAATACTGAGAGGAAGGACCGAAGCCATTGAAGCTCAGCATTACACGTAGACAATATCAGTAGCCCCATCGTGTTTTACGTGGCCCGAAGGGCGACCAGATCTGGAAGACAATGCGAGCTAGTAAGGAGAGAGTCCCTAACGATTCCAGAGTGACCCATTTCCGACATTAGCGTGAGTCTGACTCTGAGCTTTTACCTGTATTTTAGAGGAAGGAAGCAAGAGCATTTGTAACCTGTTAATCACTTTATTTGCTAAAAAATGCTGCATGACAAAGACTGTGTAACAGAATAATTAATTGCTCAGAATATCACCCTCAAAACAAGTAGAAAGAATTTCATATAGGGTGTATCAGTCCTTAGCATTGAACCCACACTGGTCGATCTCGAGGGGGACGACCAGCTGTATTGGACAGGTTAATCTCATACCATTGGGCAGTTGAAAAATGACGGTTCTGATTTTTTCATCTCTCCCTGGTCTTAATTCTACGATCCTCCCTTTCTTCCACATATGTCGCGGATATCTTGAAAAAGAATTTGTCACTAGCTCTTGGAAGATGCTATATTTGTGTGGAGTATTTTATGGTAACTTCTTAGCTGAAGAAGGTATTCTTTCTTCCACCTTT
Organism: Hymenopus coronatus; assembly: GCA_030762935.1. Classification (NCBI taxonomy): domain Eukaryota; kingdom Metazoa; phylum Arthropoda; class Insecta; order Mantodea; family Hymenopodidae; genus Hymenopus; species Hymenopus coronatus. The sequence goes on along the minus strand of CM060882.1, from coordinate 42,678,889 downwards.
AACAGAAATCTTCGTTCAACTTCTGTTGAATTCCTTTGCAAAAGTCTTTTCCCACACAGGTGACTGGTGTTAGGATTTCTCCTGCTCATCAGACTCATCATGATGAGTCTGCTGCTGAGGGCGGCTACTGCAGGCTAGTGCACCTCTTGAAGTCACAGATGCGATGTGTTTAGATCTTCCTTATCTAGCTCATAAGGAACCTATCATTTGCTAATATCTTCAATAGCTTAAACATTTCCTGTGACATCTATGTTGATTAAGAAGCCCATGCTCAAAATATAAGTTGATATTTTCAACTTCAAGAGCTCTCAAATGCGTTGTAAACATTCTGGAACACATAGAAAGCATAACATGCACTGTTAGCATGCAAGGAAGACTGTGCACATTTCGTTGTGCATGGTGGCAAACGAACTTGAGCTTTAATCACCACATCAATATCAGTCACTTCTTTTGTTCCTGCAACCAGGGCACCCGGAACGCCGGCCTGCAGGTAAGGAATGTTCATCCCCTTATGTTCCACCGTTTGACCCGGCATTTTCCAGGTTTGAACTCGGGTACTTATGGTTGAAAACAGTAGCTCCATACTCGGAGCATGTACTTCTTATACCACATAGGTGGCATGAGAAACCTTTTGAGATATTTACGATATGAGTATATCGAAAGGTTCTTTGAAGGAACATCAAAGGACTTTTCTTAGGCAGCCTTTACTAGAAGCCTCAGCAACATCAAAGCCTCAGCTACACCAGATCAAAGTTTTCTAAAGCAGGATATTTGAAAGAAATACGCAGGACATTTTGAAAAAAAAGAAAAAAAAAAAAGACAGCACACTAAATTCCTTTTATTAATTGAGAACATTAAAAACACTCTTGGTGCAATGTAGGATGTCACTCCACAAGAGAAAAATTAACTTTTAAAGCATGTATAGGTTTAGTTGTTTAAAGGTGCATATCTCAAACTTTTGAAGTCACAGATACATAACAGTCATACATGGTGCATTCTACAACCGCTTCAACAGGACTGGGATTGAAGCTTATGAACTATAGATATATACTTCTCAAAAATAATCGAATTCACACTTTCTTTTATGACTTCTGTTTTTCAATCATTGCTGCCTACCTTCTTTGATTTAAGATACACTTGAGGAATAATTATACTTTTATAATAACTTAATTGAACAAATCGCGTCTTCATTGAAACAAATGATTAACATAACTAGAGCAGAAAGCGTATTTCATATGAGCATCGGATTCTGTTGCAAGTGTTGGGCAGTTAACCGGAAGCAAGATCAATACACGCCTTTTTGTGAACAGCAATATTTTCTTTAACATATGTAATTTTCACACTGCCAGAGCAGCAGTACTGTTGATTTTGGGTGTTATCTTAGTTATATGGGTAGTGTATTGCAATATTGACATTTTTTTATGGAAGGTAGAAAACTGAAAGCCGGTCGGACGCTCACAAGATACTAAAAAATCAGGAAGTCTGTTCACCCTAACGGGAGAGGGAGGGGAAATTATAGAACATTCATGATAAAAGGGTAACCACCCCAGCAAAGGACCTACCGATTAGGGTGATCGGGCCCACTGGATTTGAAACCGAGATCTTCCAAATGTGAACCTAACACGTTACTGCGGAGCCATCTCGCTAGGTAACCTTTAGTATTAAACCAATAGTGTTGCGTCTCGTTGGTTATTGTTTGCGGTAAATTATATTACAATTTATCCATGTGATTACCTACATATTACAGGTGATGCTACTAATAACATTACTGTATGCTTTATTATGCAACGGGGACCAAAACATACCATGCTAGCACAGTGTACAAAAGCCACTGATATAACCACTTGTTGATGCGACAGGAGACGACTGTTAACCCATAATGTGGCGTTTCGTTGTATATTGTTTGCTTTACAGCAAATGGTATTGCAAGACAGCTTTGTTTATGTAATTAATGAAATCATCCAAAGAGTATCCAGGAGTGAAAAACTGAAAGTACTTTAAAAAGAAACTATTTCTATAAAAGTCCGTAACTACTTCCTTGAAACGTCTCCGGGTAATGGTGGAAGTACTATAGTTCCGATAAAGGAACGGGTTTCACCCCACTAAATCCTGCCCCGCTGACATGTATTTCTCGGCACTTCCCTTTCCATCACCTTTCGTCTAATTTGCTAGTATACACCTTTGAGTGGCGATAAATGACAAACAGCCCTGAGCATTAGAAGTATACATTTCTGAATATTTACTTTCTCTACATGTACTTTATACATAGCGTATAGAGAAGGTATTGCATTCCACCTAAAAATTCGATACCCAGATTTCACCGGAAATAGATGTTTTAGGCTCCCTGTACCCCAATAAATCTAATGTGTCCGATTCACATGACTTTCTCTACATATCTGCAATAAATTATTATTAAAAAGCTTATGCATCTATTTACTTTATGCTAATTGAGAAAAAAAATAGTAGAAATAGTCTTATTACTTGCTTCCTTGTAAGTCTAAGCGAAATAAGGGAGTACCAATGGTTAAAGTGATAGTCAAAAGCTGGTTGCTATGTGACTGAAGTTCCTTTGTTTGGATGGGCAGGAGTTGACACATTCCTGTATGATAGGGTGTATTTTGCGTGATGCTGATATATAATATATATTAATCATCATATAAAAATCGGGTTAAACAGTCTTGTCTATATCGAAACCAAGCAATTCACAAATGATCCTTCCATTTCTTTCTAGGATGTTCAAAGTTTCTTCGCCCTTGGTGTTTATATTCATAAACTTTTTTAGGATTGTGAACATCCTCCATTCGTATCACATATTCATGCCACGTATTTTTGCATTGGTGTACCTTCTCTATTATTCCCATAATACCTAGCTGTTCTCCAATTTCCTGGTTCTTTTTGTGATCCTGCATTCGGTAATCTGCTAATGGTCCTAACAAGCGCATCTCTGCTGCTTCAATTCTTTTTTCCGTTCTAGTTGAGGAAGACCAGTCTTCTGCACCATAAAGCAAACCAGCCACAGTAATGACTTTATAACATTTCAGATTGGGCTCTTTCCTTACTTTATACTTTCTCTAGCATGTATGCATAGTAGGTAGAGAAGATATTTATTTATTTATTTATCCTGGCTGGAGTTATGGCCATACGGCCTTCTCTTCCACTCCACCAGACAATACATTAAATGAAATACAAGTGATACAGTGAATAAAGAACAACAAATACAATTCTATACAACTAAATAAAACATATATAAACTAGTATACTGAAATGAAAATAAGAAAAAAATATTTTAAATGGAATATTCATGTAGGTTGAAACGCACGTTACTCATATTTACAATTGAAATGCATATTACTTGCCAGCAAATAAAATATTAGCAACAATAAATGAAAGAAGTGATATATTTATCATATTAATACAGCAGCAGATTAAGTTAGATTATAAATGTATGCCGTAATTTTCTGCTTGAACAGTATAACGTTCCGGCAGTCCCTTACGCCTTCAGGGAGGGAATTCCAAAGACGAGCTAAATCTATTGTAAATGATGATGAATAAAAGGCTGTATGATGAGTAGATAAAACAAGAAGGAAAGAGTGTCGTGAACGAGTTTCTCGATTATAACAGCCAGAAAGGTATTTAAAGCGAACATTTAGTTTAGATAGTTTGGAATGCGAGAATGAAGGAGTTGATAGAGAAATTATAAATAATGCAATTTTCTTCTATCCCTAAGATGGAGGCATTATAATGTTTTGAGTGGTGGAGTAACATGATCAATTCGACGGAAAGTGCATACAAAGATACCTACACATGTGTTCTGAGCCCGTTGAAGTCTTAGAGTCAAATTTTCTGTTAGGTTAGTAAAAAGATAGTCACAATGGGCATCACAAGCGTTTGCATTAGTATTTTCTTAATTGAAGTGTATAGAAAATCATTCATACGTTTTAAAGGATAGAATATTGAGAATACCTTTTTGCATACATTTGTAATATGCGTATCCCAGTTTAAATTCTGATCCATATAACTCCAAGATTCTTTACTGTATTACGAAATGTTGTTTTAGAATTATTTAATGCAATATGTTTATATTATCCAAATTTAGAGCTCCCAATAGCCTCTCGTATCGTATTCCACCCAAAAATTCGATACCAAAATTTCAACGGAAATGACATGTTTTGGGGACTCCCGAATACAACATTTAGAAAAAGGTCCGAGTGTGCATATATGTATGTGCGTGAGTGTGGACAGCATAACTCAAAAATGAAAAGACGGATAAATACCAAACTTGGTATTTAAGTTTAGTACCTTCCAAGGATACGGCACAAAGATTTTCAAGATAATACCCCACCCCCAACTTTCGTTTACATGGAAACATTTTATAAAATTTTGATTTCCTCAAAAAATGCCTTTAACGATTTTTGTTAAAAACCATATGTTTAGGATATTTTTATAACAACGAATTGTATATCTTGGATTTTCTGCGAATAGCCTCTCAGGACCCCTTCATTTTGGACGAATTTTGGGTAAACCGTAAGGACAAAAATTTACTACGCAAAAAATATAGATTTCGTTAAAACACATAGTTTGTATTATATAAATTTTTTGTAGAATTAAGTATTTCTGAAATATCCCTTGTTATTCGTTTCAATTTTAAACTACCTTAAACGTTTTTTCGAATTGAAAGGCCTCTTTCGTTTCATATCTCTTTTGTTTTACTCCTGCCTATGCAAAGAGAACCGAATTTCAATTTTTTCACATAGCGACCACTCTTTGAAAGAATCGGCTTTCGCTTTAGTGTAGTGTGTTCCTTCATTCCTCTTATATTTTTAAATAAGTAAGCAATAAATCCATTTCTGCTACTGTTTATTTCGACCTGCATGATGTAGATAAAAGAACAATCTTTTGCAAGAAAATGTTGTTTGTGGAATAGCTAGAGAAAATCATATGGACCACATCGGATTCTTACTTTCTCTACACGTACTATGTACATAGTGCATAGAGAAGTTACTGCATTCCACCCAAAAATTCGATACCCATATTTCACCGGAAATAGACTTTTAGGGTCCCTGTATCCAAATAAAGCATTTTAAGAAAAAGGTCCTTGTGTGTGTCCGTATGCCTGTGAACACAATAACTCAAAAACAAAAAGTCGATAAAGTAACAAACTTGGTATATAAGTTCAGTATCTTCCGATACAACACGAAGATTTTGAGAAAAGTCTCTCCACCCTAAAGTACCCTTTACATGAAAACATTCTCGAAAATTTTGATTTCATCAAAAATGGCTCAAATTTTGATTAAAATAAGGTACCTATATTAAAGATGTTTACACAACAAATAAAACGTATATCTTGATTTTTCTGGAAATGACCTCTGAAGACCTGTTTATTCTGGATGGATTTTGCTGGATTTGCATAACTAGTAAACCGTAAGAGATAGACAAAACCTACTAAAAAAAAAAAAAAACATTAAAACTCCTTAAAACATGTCCTATTGGTTTCAGTTTTAAAATACTTAAAACTTTTCACATATGGGAATTTGTCAATTTCTGGCAATGCAAAGAAACGGATTTCATCCACATAGCAGCCAGCTTTTTAAAATATTTGACTATCGCTTTAGTCTAATGTATACCCTTATTCCCTTCTACTTACAAAAAAAAAAAAAAAAGAAAGAAAGTGATAATACCATTTTTGCTAATGTTCATCTCGACTAGCATAAAGTAGACAGAAGAATAAGCTTAACATTAATTTGTTACAGAGGTATCGAGAAAGTCATATGAATGAAACACATATGTTTTAAATTATACTCTTTATATATGTATTATAACAACCAAAATTGCCTTACGTCGAATATATCTTTTGCAATAAAGTAATGTTTTGTGTCATATTTTTATGGATTTTTCAGTCATGAATGCATGCATATTTCCTACTTTTTCGATGTAAAATTCCGCCCTTATAAAAATGCACATTTCCTTGAGTCGAAGCAAAGTGAATAAGCAGTTGAACTGAAAGTGTGGAGGTACATCCCATATCTACAAGGGATAAAGGATAGAATTGGAATGGCAGATGCTGAAGGAAGATTTAGGACGCTTGATCCACAGCGTCGTCTGCACGTTGGGATGTGATCGGATCTGGCCACCTTGTCACTTGATCTAACTCTTTGCCGGGACGAAGGCTGATAGGGAAATGGTAACCCAATAGCCAGTGTCACCTTCCCAACCTGCTACAGAGTACCGGAGGGGGAAAATGCAGGGTGGTCCGCAAATCAAGCTACGAAATCTTGCTGATGCAAACAAATAACACAAGAACGTGGCCGCGTGGGAAAACAATAGGTTTGTTCAACACTGCCATATGAAAGTTGATTTTTACTTTCTCTCCTACTTGCCTGTAGCAGACAGAGAAAGCATTGCATTCCACCCAAAACTTAGATATCGAGATTTCACTGCAAATTGTGTTTGAGGTCCCCTAAATAAAGTACATTAGAAAATGGTTCGCACGCGTGTGTGTCTGTCTGTGAACAGCATAATTTAAAAATGTGATGTGTTCACTCACATGGCTTTCTCTAACTGTTCTACAAACAGACTTCTTTCTACACCATGCTAATCGAGATAAGCATTAGCAGAATAAACTTATTACTTAGTTCCTTATAAGTAGAAGGGAACTAAAGAAATGCACTAATCTAAAACGATAGTCAAATGTTTTAAAATTTATCGTTATGCGATTGTCATTGATATAGGCTTCTTTGCTTGGCCATGAGTAGAACAAAAGAAAAACGGACACTTCCTGTCTGAGAAAAGTATGAGTATTGTAAAATTGAAATCAATAACAAGGAATATCTTGGAAACGGTCAAATCTACAACAAATATACATATGACACAAATTATGTGTTTTAGCGAGATCTACATTTTTTGTGTAGTAAGTTTTTGTCTATTTCTTACGGTTTTACGTTATACAAAATTCTGCAAAAATCAACCAGAATAAAGTACTATTCAAAGGCTATTCCCAGAAAATTCAAAATGTGCATTTTATTTGTGTTGTGAACAACTTTAATATACGATATTTTAATCAAAATTGTTAGAGCCATTTTTGAGAAAAACAAAAATTTCAAAATTTCGTGTCGTATCCTTGGAAATTATAAATATAAATACCAAGTCCACAGCCACAAACACGCACACATTACACAAAGACACAGATACACACACGGGCTTTTTTTTTAAATGCTTTTTTTTATTCAGGGGTCCTCAAAACACATAATCGAAATCTTGGAATCGAGTATTTGGATGCAGTACAATACCTTCTCTATAAACTATGTACATAGTACGTGTAGAGAATGTAAAAAAGAAAGGGCGCTTAATTACAAACATATGTCATTTCCAACTATATTGAAGTCTCCTTGTAGTAAATCGGAAATATGCGAGTCAGTTGGGGAATTAAATGCTGTATCGATAATTGCCATCGTAGTGACTCAGTAGTAAGAGCTGTACTGAGACCGGGATATCCATGGTTCAAATCCTGGTTATCGCGTTGAATTTTTTTCTAACTTTATCTTTCCAACTTTTATCCTACACACGGCTAGTGTAGAATAAACAATGAATTACATTTATTGATCTAATAGTGGATTCAACTATGAAGCTAGGGGTCTTATGACATCGAAAGTTACAATTGGAGTGTCATCTAAAAATAATTTGATATCTGCTTGTGGTAAATCAGAAAACATGCGGGTCAGTTGGGGAAGTTAATGCCATGTCAGTATGTTGCGATTGTAGTAAAAATTCCTGTAAAATGATTGGCAGACTTGTAAGGCACATAAATGGCGGTGAACGTAGTGCAGCTGTTGACGATCACCTTTTGTTTTGTTTTTTGTAGATCTAGATTTACCAGCTCTCCAGAAATGACCTAGAACCTTCAGAAATCAAATGCATTACCTCTTTCTGAAAGTAAATTCCAGCATGCTTGTGCTCTACATATGCTTTGCTGGATTAGCAAATCTATTTCTAACAGTCATACGGCTTTCTAACACATATTGCCATTGCTGCTCCACAAATTGTTCATACAAGACTAATTACTTTTTCTACCACGCAGAATGTACAATGTAAATGAACATATCTAAGCAAGAAGAAAATTCTTCCTCCCTCTTTTTTGGTAGGTGAGTGAAGATTTTGAATTTGTATTTTAATAATTTTAGCTAGTTATTCTGTTGTTTGTTATAAATTTTATAATAAGTTATTTTTATTTATAGTTCTTATATTATTAATTATATTATATTTTACTTTTTATTGAAATTATGAATATTCAGATTTTTTAGATATTGAATTTGATTCTTATACAATTCCTCAAAATGAACTAGATCCTTATAATATTCGACTACTTGATGGTAAGAAGATAAAGTAAGTAGGTATTGCATTCTATCCAAAAATTTTATACCGAGATTTCACTTAAAATACATGTGGAGGAAGCCTCAATCCAAAACAGAATTTTTAGAAAAAAAAGGGACGTCCGTCCATCTATGTGTTTGTCTAGCGTATTTGTGGGTATGTGTACAGCATAACTCAAAAAATCCCTTCACATGACTTTCGCTACAAACTATTGATATAAAACATTACTCCTTTATCTGTATCATGGTAATCGAGATAAACATTAGCAGAAACCGTTGTTCTAGTTTCTTCTAAGTAGAAAAATAATCAGGTAATACACTAGGCTAAAGCGATAATCAAATATTTTTAAAAAGTCCGGTCACTAAGTGAAACAACTGAAATTCGGTTTTCGCTCAAATGAGAGATGGAAATAAAAAGAAAAAAAAAAAAAAAAAAAAAAAAAAAAAAGATGCCCTCCTGTTTGAAAACGTATAAGTAGTTTAAAATTACAACCCATAATAAGAAATATATCGGAAACGGCTAAATTACAACAAAAATGTATACTATATAAATTGTGTGTTTTAACGAGATCTACATTTTTTGTGCAGTAAGGTTTGGTCTATTTCTTACGATGCACCAGTTATGCAAAATTCATCCAGAATGAAGGTATCCTCAGAGGCTGTTCACAGAAAGTCAAGATATACATTTTATTTCTTATGTGACTACCTTTAATATATGGCATTTAAATAAAAATCGTTAGAGCCATTTTTAAAAAAAAGAAAAATTAAAAAAAAAAAAAAAAAGCATACAAAGAGCATTTTAGGTTTCTCCTTAAAGTCTCCGTGTCGCATCCTGAGAAAATACTAAATTTAAATATTTAATTTGGTATTTAACGGCTATACTAACACCTACACACATGCAGGCCGCGCCGTGGTCGAGTGGTTAGACTACTCGATCCCAAGCGTCCGCATGTGAGAATTGTGGTGGGCAAAGTAGCACAGGTGCGAGTTTTTTCCGGGTTCTCCGGTTTCCGCTACCATCGCATTCCATGCATCATCAGTGTCACCGGCTGCGGTGCCATCTGTAGTAAAAGTGGGCGTTAAACAGTAGCAAAAACACACACTCACACACACATTCACAGCCACACTGACATTTTTCTAAAAAAAAAAAAAAATCTTTGGATTCAGGAGTCCCCAAAACATGTATTTCCGATGAAATCTCGCTATCGAATTTTTAAGTGGAATACAATACCTTCTGTAAACACTTTGTACATAGTACGTGTAGAGAAAATACAAAAGAAAGTTGTTAAGTACCAACTTGGTATTTAAGTTCAATATCTTTCAAGGATCGTACACGAATATATTAAAATAAATTCCCAACCCCAAACTAATGATTTTGATAACGATTTCAATCGTGTAGCAAGCAATAGCTTAATTTTTTTTTTTTTTTTTTTTTTTTTTTTTTTTTTGGCTTAACGTCCTTGGTGAAATGATGCTGAAATGATCTCAGGATCCATCAAGCTTAAAGTTACTCGACATTCGTCTCCTCAGGATAAGGGAAAACCCCGAGAAAAAAAAAACCTTATCCGGCTAACTCACCCTAAGCGAGATTTGAACTCACGACCTTTTGAATGTGAGGCAGACACGCTACCACCACACTACCCAGATTTGATTATCGCTTTAGCCTATTACCTTTCTACTTATAGTAAACTAAATAATAAGAGCATTTCTGCTAATGTTTGTATCGATTAGTGTTGAGTAGATAGAATAATAAGATTTCGTAAAATTAGTTTTATGACAGAATATGTAGAGGAAGTCATGTGGACGGAAATCATCAGATATATTTTGTGTACTGTTGGAGCCGTTGGTTCACGTAATAAAGATTTATGTGGCTAATCCTTTTTACTTTCTCTATACGTACTATGTACATAGTGTATAGAGAAGGTATTGTATTGTACTCAAAAATTCGATACCGAGATTTCACCGGAAATAACATTTTGAGAGCACCTGAATCCAAAAAAAGCATTTTTAGAAAAATGTCAGTGTGTGTGTGTGTGTGAGTCTGTCTGTCTGTGTGTATGTGTGTGTGTCTGTGGGCAGCATAGCTCAAAAACGAAAAGACCGTTAAATACCAAACTTGGTATTTAAGTTCAGTATCTTCCAAGGATGCGACACAAGATTTTAAAGAAAATTCCCCGGGCCCAACTACCCTTCACATGGAAAACTTTTCGAAAATTTTGATTTTTTAAAAAATAGGTCTAACGATTTTGATTAAAATATTGTATATTAAAGATATATACCTGACAAATAATATGTATATCTTGAATTTTCTGGGAATATCCTCTGAAGAGTACTTTATTCTGGATGAATTTTACGGAATTTTGTGTAAGTGGTAAACCGTAAGAGATAGACAAAAACTTACCAAACAAAAAATGTAGAGCACATTAAAACACACAAGTTATGTTATATACATTTTTTTGTGGGGTTGATCGTTTTTTAATTTATTCCTTGTTTTTGTTTTAGCCTTGAAAAACATTCTTTTCTCATACAGGAATTAGTGAACTCCTGTCCATACAAACAAAGGAACTTTAGGCACATAGCAACCATATTTAGCTATCACTTTAACCTATAGTACTCCCTTATTTCGCTTCTACTTACAAGGAAGCAAGTAATAAGAATATTTCTGCTAATTTGTTCTTGATTAGCACGAAGTAAATAGAAGCATAAGCTTTTTAACAATAATTTGTATTAGAGATGTAGAGAAAGTCATGTGAATGGAACACATCAGATTTTTTTTCCCCTGGTGTCGGTGTCAGGAAAGGGAAGAAAGGAGATAGCGTACTTATACGTTTGATACAAGAATGAACTCTCTCCTGTATCTGGGGCCTCATCTCTGAGGATTATCATCATTAACAAGAGCCATGTCACTGACCCTATCTTCTGTGACATAACGTACTGTCATGTGCTGAACGAGAATACATTCGTTATACCACTAGCTTCTGTCCTCTTCCTCGGAAGTTGCTCGTTGCGTTCTAAGGCCGTTTTAAGGACTAAACAGCAGGAAGCTATGAAAAGTCATATTTTTACTTTTGTATAGAGAAGGTAATGTGATGCACCCAAAAATTCGATACCGAGATAAAAAAAAATCATTTTTAGAAAAATATCCGTGTGTGTCTGTGTATGTGTGTGTGTGTCTGTGGGCAGTATAGCTCAAAAACTTGTTATTTAAGTTTGGTATCTTGCAAGGATGCAACGAATATTTCCAAGCAAATACCCCCACACCCAACTACCCTTTACATAGAACTGTTTTTCGAAAATGTTGATTTTCTCAAAAATAGCTCTAACGATTTTAATTAAAATATCGTATATTAAAGATATTTACCTGACAAATAATATGTATATCTTGAATTTTCTGGGAATAACCTCTAAAGACATGTTTATTCTGGATGAATTGTGCGGAATTTTGCATAATTGGAATCCGTAAGAGATAGAAAAAAACTTACCACACAAAAGATGTAGAGCTCGTTAAAGCACACAATTTATATTATATATTTTTTTCGTGTAGTTGACTGTTTTTGAGATATTCCTTGTTATTAGTTTCAGCTTTAAAATACTTATACTTTTCTCATACGGGACTTTGTCAACTCCTGTCCATACAAACAAAGGTACTTCAATCATATTTTTAAAGATTTTACTAGCTCTTTGGCCTATGGTACTACCTTATTTCCCTTCTATTTACAAGGATGCAAGTAATAAGACCCTTTCTGATGACTTTTTTTCTCGATTAGCATTAGTTTTAACAATAATTTATTGTAGAGATGTAGAGAAAGTCATGTGAATGGAACACACCATTTGGGATTTTCCAGGTTCGATTCCCGGCGAATCGATCGACCCGTGCAGGAGTTTCAATTTCCTTCTACCTCCAAATTTCCTGTCCCTCCATGTCTTTAATTAATCCTACATCTCGTTTGTTCTGTTGTAGGAATTGTCGAAGATGGTGCAGCATGACAGGGAAAAGGGATGTTTTCTGTCCCTCGTACTTCGGCTTGTTGCCGGGGTATATGGGTTCTTGGTGGGGACATTTGACATTCTAGGTGGAGTGCTGATCCCCGGTCTACCTGCTTGACTGCCGCAACATCTCAGAGTGAAAACTACAGATCTCTTGTCATTGTTGTTTAATTACTCCTCGTTCCCGCCATCCGGTGTCTGCTTCTGCTCACACTCATTCTTTCCTCTCGGAAGCCCCCCTTCGAGGGGCGTTGATACAATATTCTCACTGGATCGGTGCCGAGTCCCCTCTGAAAACACCCTGACGTGATTACGTAACGTGACTTGACTTAACGCTACGAAATGGTATAGTCCAACACATTATATTAACTATTTTTTTTTGTTTTTGTTTCATTTGTATATCCCCCTTTAACTTCAATGGTCATATCGGGGGCTTTTTGACTTGTGAAACAAGTCGTATTACTGTAGGTTAGAACATTAGGTTAATCATTACTCTCACATTCATACTTCCAGACTCTGTGGGGGATAGGGAATAAATCTGGTTAAAGAAAAATTCACCGGGAATCGAACCCAGGACCTCCGGGTGAGAAGTCAGCTCGCTGACCACTCGACCACGGAGACAGTCAATATATTAACTAACACATTATATAAAACTATTTATGGTTGACTTAACGTGACCTTACTTAACGCAACATAACTTACCATTACGTTAAGTTATGTCACATGCTAATCAGAACCAAACGCCGTGAAGCAGTAGCATGTAGTAATAAAATCTGATGTGTTCCATTCACATGACTTTCTCTACATCTCTGTAACAAATTATTGTTAAAAAGCTTATGCTTCTATCTATTTCAGGTTAGTCAAGATATACATTAAAAAAAATGCTTTCTTATAAGAAGACGGGAGATAATGGGATACAATAGGCTAAAACGATAGTCAAATATTCTAATAGCTGGTTTTCATGTGGATGAAATCCGTTTCTTTGCATTGGCAGGAGTTGATAAATTCCCGTATGTTAAAATTTTAATTATTTTAAAACTGAAACCAATAACAAGCAGTATCTCAAAAATTGGTAGCTCCAAAAAATAAAAAATAAATAAATAAATAAAAAATGGTATAAATTGTGTGTTTCTACATATTTTGCGCAGTAAGTTTTTGTCTATCTCTTACAGTTTACTAGTTGCAAAATCCAGCAACATACATCCAGAATAAAGAGGTCTTCAGAGGCTATTCCCAGAAAATTCGTGTAAATATATTTAATTCACAGTATTTTAATCAAAATTCTTAGTCATTTTTGAGAAAATTAAAATTTTCGAACATTTTTTTTTATGCAAAGGGTAGTTTGAGTTGGGGAGATTTTCTTCAAAATCTTTCGTCGCAACCTTGGAAGATACTAAACTATATACCAAGTTTGGTAAATTGTGTAATATTTTTGCATATTAAATTAAAAACTGGAAATTGGAATCAAGAAGTAAAGTTGATCTACTATATTACCTAGTGTGGCTGATTCAACGTGGATATTATCTGCACACTCCGTTCATTACTATTTTATCCATTAATCTTAGAGAAACTCTTCATGTTAAGTATTGTAAATGTAGTTAGACATGGTTTCTATGCACATTTTATAGGTACATAGAGGCAGGATGTTGGGACGACATCCTAAAGTTTAAAAATCTTATTTCTTCCATTCAAAAGATTTCTTTTACCTTACCTTCAAACAAACGATTCTTACAAACTATTATTCTTTTATCTGTATCATGCTAAACATTAACAAAAACTGCCTTACTACTACTTGCTTCCTTTTAAGCAAAGCGGAAATTAGGGGATACATTACGTTAAAGCGATAGTCAAAACTTTTAAAAAGTTGGTCGTTATGTGAAATAATGAAGTTGGATTCATTTTGCATTGCCAGTTAAACAAGAAAGAGAGAGAGAGCAAGAGAGACAGAGAGAGAGAGAGAGATGAAAAGAAACGAAAGGTGATCCCGTTCGAGAAAAGCTGTAGTTTAAAATTGAAAGCAATAACAGGGAATATCTCGGAAACGATCAACGCTACAGCAAAAGTGTATATGACATAAATTGTGTGTTTAAAATAGACCTACATTTCTTGTGTAGTAAGATATTGTCTAATACAGTTTATCATCTATGAAAAATTAAGCAACATTTACCTGTCCAGAATGAGCAGTTCTTCAAAAACTATTCCAAAAAATTCAAGATATACGTTTTATTTGTGATGTAAAATATATAATATGCGGCATTTTAATCAAAACCGTTAGAGACATTTTTGAGAAAAACAACATTTTCAAAAACTTTTCCATGTAAAGAGTAGTTCGGGGTGGGTGAATTTTCACGAACATCTTCGTGCGCATCCTTGGAAGATATTAAACTTAAATACCAAGTTTGGTTTTTAACGGTATTTTAGTTTTTTGAGTTATGCTGTACACAAACAAACAAACGAACACGCACACGCGCGCGTGGACGTTTTTCTAAAAATACTTCTTTTGGACTCGGGTAACCTTAAGGTACATCTATATTTAAGGTGTAATCTCGACATCGAATTTTTTTGTGTAATAATACATTCTTTAAACATTATGTACATAGTATGTGTAAAGAAAGTAAAATCACTCTTTGATGGTTTTAAGGATTCTGTCAAAATTAATTTATTTCTAACCTTATCACTGCATAAGGAGCTTGATCACGATGTTTTCTTCCAATTGACTAGTTGAATTCTCAGAAAATATAGAAAAACATCTCTACTTTAAAATTGTGTTTTAAATGGTGATTTTGGGAAAAGCTATATATTTTGAGCATTAATGAATAATCATTTTTCAAATGATAATGTCAGGTTTCATTACATTAAAGCATTGGAAGCTATAAGTCAGGTATGGGGATTTTTGACCTCACAGGCGACCTCCGTCCCCCCTCTTCTCGTATGCTATTTGCAACACTCAAGCAGTCTTATAACCAGTGAAATTGTTGTACGCAATTATGAGTTGTATCCCACAATAGTTGATTGAACGTTTAGGTAAGTCACTTTTCTTAAATATTGTGTACCATGTAGCGTACAAAGATGCGGCAAGTTCTGTATATGAGGTGGGGGAGCGGGGTTGTGTACATCTTTTCAGTATACTTTTATTTTCTGTTCTTCGTGCATAGTGCATAGGTAGAGAAGGTATTGCATTCCACCCAAAAATTCGATACCGAGATCGCACTGGAAATACTGTGAACAACTCACAAATGAAAAATCGATTAAATCTAAACTCGATAATTGAGCTCAGCATCTTCCACATAAAAACATGGATATCTTAAAATATCCAATTTATGTTGTACATATATATATGTATTTATTTTTGTTTGTTAAGTTAATCATTTCCAAGATGTACCTTGTTTGGTTTCAATTTCAAAATATTTTAACTTTTCTTATACGGGAATCTATCATTCTTATTTCTTTTGTTTAACTCCTGGCCATGCTAAGAGAGCCGAATTTCAATCACATATCAGTCAGCTTTTAAAATATTTGACTATCGCTTTAGCCTAGTCACCCTAGTGTATTCCTTATTACCTTCCTACTAATAAGAAATTAAGTAATAATCTCATTTCTGCTAATATTTATTTCAATTAGCATGAAGCAAATAGAACATGTTTTTGTAAGGATATTCTGTAACAGAATAGGAAGAAAAAGTCATATCAATGGAGCACATCAGCTTTTCAATATAAATAGTGACTTTTATAGCATGAGCCCTTTAATTAATGATCCGGCAAAGTCATACAAAAACGCATGTCGTAGTACACCATTCAGCAAGCCAACAATATCAATTAAAGCAAGAAGATATTTACTGACTGCAAAAGAGATTTTTTTGGTTCATTTTTCCTGAACTTTTATTAGGGATATTATACGTATTTTTTCAGTTTCATAAGAGAGATATTTTGAGTTTCAAACCTTTATTATATAAAAAAATCTGATGTGTTCCATTCACGTGACTTTTTCTTTACATCTCTCTGTAACGCATTATTATTAATAAGCTTAATCTTCTATCTACTTTATGATAATCGATATAAACATTGACAGAAATGCCTTCTTGTACATGAAGAAGGTATATAAAGGAATACATTAGGCTACAACGATAGCCAAATGTTTTAAAGGTTGGTTGCCATGTGAATGAAATTCGTTTCTTTGCGTGGCCAGAAGTTGACACATTCACATATATTAAAAGTTTTAAATATTTCAAAACTGAAGCCAATAGCAAGTAATATCTCAAGAATGGACAACTCTACGAAAAAAAATGTATATGACATAAATTGTGTGTTTCAACGAGATCTACGTATCTTGTCAAGTAAGTTTTTGTCTGTCTCTTACGGTTATGCAAAATTCATCCAGAATAAATGTGTCTTCAGATGCTATTCCCAGAAAATTCAAGATATATATGTTGTCATGTAAATATCTTTAATATACAACATTTTAATCAAAATCATTAGAGTCGTTTTTGAGAAAATCTAAATTTTCGAAAATGTTTCCATGTAAAGAGTAGTTTGAGGCGGGGGGACTTTCCTCAAAATCTTCGTGTCATATCATTGGAAGATACTAAACTTATATCTATACACTATGTACATGTACGTGTAGAGAAAGTAATGAAATGCTTGATTTTGTTTTGTCATTTAATGCATACCTTGCAATTTAATAAATAGACATTTCTAGCTTTTCAAAACTAAGAATAACATTACCCTTCGTGAACCTACCTCGTGTACATGTTTCTCCGCTCGCGCATATCTGTAAAAGGTAATCGTTTCAAAGCATGCATTCTTACTTTTGTCTTCCTTTAATACATACTTTATGCACGACCTTACGAAAAACATCTGATGCGTTATATTCACATGACTTTCTCCACTTAAATAAACCATTCGTTCAAAACGTATTATTTTATCTTCCTCGTGCTAATCAAAATAAGCGTCAGCAGAAATGGTCTACATACTTTTGTGTAGTAAGAGTTTGTATATTTCTTGTGGTTTACCAGTTAGATTCGAAGTCATCCAGAATGAAGAGAACTTCAAAGGCTATTCCAGAAATGTCAACATTTTGCATCAAACACTCTTAAATACGTATATGGTAATTCAGTCAAAATCGTAACAGCATTTAATGATGCATAAATTAAATGGTTAGCTAATCGTCCATGAGCATTAAGAAAAAGTGCAAAATTAGAACCTAAACTTATAGTGAATAATAGTAAAGGGTCAGAATAATAAATACATAAGATGTGTATTCCAATATTCTTTATTAATTCTAATAAGATATATATATATATATATATATATATTAAACAATTATATACTTTACAGTATATTTTTATACTCATAGATTCCATTAATTGATCAATAATGGTTTAACTCAAGATCCCAAATGTTATATTCTATATGTAGAACACATGCGAATTATCACGTAAAAAATCTGGTGTGTTACATTCACACGACTTTCACTTGATCTCTGAAACAAATTATAATTTAAAAGCTTGTTCTTTATTCACTTCTTACTAATCAAGATAAACATTAGCAGAATTGCCTTATTACTTGCTTCCTTTTAAGTATAAAGTAAATAAGGGAATACACTAGGCTAAAACGATAGTCAACTATTTTAAAAGCTGGCTGCTATTGGATTGAAATCCGTTTCTTTGGATGACATGGAGTTGATAAGTTCCCGTATGAGAAAGGTATTTTAAAACTAAAACCAATAACAAGAATATTTGGGAAACGGTCAACCCCACGAAACAAAGTTTATGATATAAATTATGTATTTTAACGAGATCTACATTTATGTGTAGTAGGTAAGTTTTTGTCTATCTCTTACGGTTTACCAGTATGCAAAATTCATTTATAATAAAGAGGTCTAGAGAGAGTATTCTCGGAAAATTGAAGATATACTGTTTATTTTCCATGTAATAGCTTTAATAGACGGTATTTTAATCAAAATCGTCCGTAAACTTTGGTAAACTTTTCGTTTTTGAGCTATGCTGCCCCCAGACACACACACATACATACATTTTTCCAAAAATGTTTTGTTTTGTTGGATTCAAGGGGTATCAAATAATGTATCTCCGGTAGAATCCCGGAATCGAAGTTTTGTGTGTAATACAATACCTTCACAATACACTGTGTACATAGTACAAAAAATGAAATGGCCTGTTATTTATGGACGCTCTTTAACTGCTTTGGTTCTCAGCGTCCCATTCTATATTGGGCGTGAAAGATCGCTTAATTTTGCTCAGAGGCCTCTCTTATCAGGCTTGAGGTTCTTTTACGTGCCGTAAATCTACGATACGGGACCCACAGCTTTACTTCCCTTCCGAAGGAAGCCATGCTAAGGATTTTTACGCCCGAAAAAATCCATCGTCCTCCGCCAGGTTTGAACCCGTGACCTTGGGTATATGAAGTTAGCATGGTACATAGTACGTGTAGAGAAAGTAAAAATTAAAGTTGATGGGTCAAGAACTGCGCATTTTAGTATTTTCACCGATAGGCTGCCTTAAGGAGAGCTGAAGAATCTAATTGCAGTTGGGTGGAATGCAGCGCTTCCTCTATCTACTATTAATCGGCAAGAAAGCAACAAGATTGTCCCCAATACGCCGGAATTCGTTGAAGGGGAATGGGAAGCGGTGTCATGAACCACCCTTCATTTCCATCGTGGATTATCTTGCGAATTTTTGGATGATTGTGCGGGCGATAGCTCCAAGCGTGACGTCAGAGAAAATCTGTGATGAGTCACAACATCCCCAGACTGTGGCGACTTGACGTGACTCAGGCAGATGAGGAAGTGCCAGTGGAGATAATGAGAGAGACAGACTTCCCCCCAACAATAGAGACAAGTACCAAGTTATGTCCACTTGATATTCTCCATTTCTCTTCCTACCCTTGCTTACTTTCTCTACCACGTACATAAGTACTCGAAAGTTGCATATGTAGATTTCCTTAGAAACTCGTTTTAAGATCCACGAAGCCCCATGCTTTCTCCAAAAAAGTCATTTTAGAAAAAGCTCTACGTGTGCGCTTCTGTAAGTAGCACAATCCTAAAACCGAAATCCAAATTGATATTTAACTTCAGCATCTTCCAACGATACAGCACTAGGGTTTACAAGAAAATCCTCCCACACAAAACTATCTTTTTCATGTTTAATTTTTAGTTTTCTCAAATTTTCTCAAAAATGACTCCAACGACTATGTCTTTAAGATATGTACATGGCTAGTAATATGCATACCTTGAATGTCCATGGAAGCCTGTTAAATCTACTTCATTGGAATACATTTTGTACAACAGGTAAAATATAAGAGAAGTAAAAACTTACCACACAAAATATAGACCTCGTCAAACACATAATTGATTTCAAATACGTGTTTTACGATGTTAACCGTTTCAGAGAAGTACTTTGTTATTGGCTATACTCTTTTACCGAGACTATTCTTCTTTACTTTCTCTAGCGCGAATGAACATACAACTAGAGAAGGTATTGTTTTACACCTTAAAATTCGATGTCGAGATTTCACCCGAAATACTTGTTTTGAGGTCCCCTGAGTCCAAAAACAAATATTTTTTAGAAAAAGATCCGCGTGTGTGGTGTGTGTCTGTGGACAGCATATCTCAAAAACGAAAAGACCGTTAAGTACCAAACTTTGTATTTATATTTAGCATCTTCCAAGGATGCGACACGAACATTTTTAAGATTCATCACAAACTACCATTTACATGGAAAAGTTTTGAAAATTTTGTTTTTCTCAAAAATACCTCTAACGATTTTGATTAAAATTCCGTGTATTAAAGTTATTTACATCACAAATAAAATTGACATTTTGAATTTTTTTTAATAACTTCTGAAGACCTCTTTATTTTGGATGAGTTTTGCAAAATTTTGCTTAACGATTACACTGCAAACAAGAGACAAAAACTGTAGATATGGTTAAAACACATAATTTATGTCATATGTGTTTTTTTTTCTTAAAGAGTTGTCCGTTTTCGAGAGATTCATTTGTGTTGGTTTTAATTTTAAACTACCTAACGTTTCTCAAACGAGACCATGCAAAGCGAACCGAACCTCAATTGTTTCACCCAGCGACCAGCTTTTAAGATTTGACTATCGCTTTTGCCTATTGTATCCCCCTTATTTCCCTTCTACTTACACGGAACCAAGTAAGACCAACTCTGCTAATATTTATCTCGACTAGCATGTTGAGATTAAAGAATAATCGTTTGCAAGAATAGCTAAAAAAGTTATGTGAATGGAACACATCAGGTTTTTACTTTCTCTAACACGCATGTACAACGTACATAGTAGGTAGAGAAGGTATTATATTCCATCCAAAAATTCGACACCAAGTTTTCATCGGAAATACATATTTTGAGGACTCCAGAATCTAAAAAAGAGTGTGTTTAGAAGAAGGTTCGCGCACGCGCTCGTTGTGTACGACTAAAGCTTTCAGGAAAATCTCCCCACCCCAAACTACTGTTTACGTGGAAAAATCTTCAAAAATGATGTTTTTCTCAAAACTGGCTCTAACGACTTTGATTAAAATATTGTATATTAACGATATTTACATGACACTTAAAATTTAAAGCTTGAATTTTCTGGGAATAACTTCTGAAGTCCTCTTAATTCTGGATGGCGTTTGCATAGCTGGTAAACACTAACGATAGACAAAAGCTTACTACACAAAAAATGTAGATCTCGTTAAAACCAACAATTTATGTAATATACATTGCTTTGAGTTAACCATTTCCGAGACGTTCTTTATTATTGGTTTCACTTTATAACACTAAAACTTTTCTGAAACTGGAATTTTTTCTTTTTTTTCTTTTGTTTTACTCCTGGCTATGCAAAGAGAACCGAATTGCAATCACATAGGAACCAGCTTTCAAAAGATTTGACTCGTTTTAGCCTAATGTACTCCCTTATTTGTCTTCTACTTACAAGGAACAAAGTAATAGATCATTTACACTAACGTTTATCTTGATTAACAAGAAGTGGACGGAATGATAGGCTTTCGTAAGAATAATTTGATATAGAATAGGTAGAGAAAGGCATGTGAATGGAACACATAATGATCGGATTTATACAATCTTGAATACCGCTTTAGCCTACCCCTATTGTACCCTTCTTATGCTCGTACCTTAAGTGTATAAATAGTACCCTAATAAAAGTAGACAGAAGAATACGTTTTTATAAGAATAGTTTGTGAAAGAGTGAGTAATAGTCATATCTGAGTTTTCGTGTAGCAAACCACTTCTACGATAATTCTGCTGCATATAAAGATTTGTTTTTCTGTCTTGCAATTATTCGAAATTTGTCTTTGCAGGAAAAGCGAAAACTCCGGATTAAGGCAGCATGTCTCGTTCAGATGACAAAACAAGGAAGCAAATTCAGGTAGGGATTATACCACTCGTTTCTGGCATGAGAAATTGAGAGCAAAAGCTAGTAAAACTGTAGCATATTATTTATAGACTGTTATAAGCATAGACGTGGAATGCAGCGACAGATGTCTTCATAAGCATCACGTGACATAGACCGTGTCATGAACTCTGACCTTAAGGATCAGGGTACTAACAACAGCACTCTTATACTCTCAGAAGCAAGTCTGAGATTGGGCACAAAGGATTGTTTTATAAGAACATGTCCATAATGCTGCTTACTATAGTCCCTCATGCGAAAAGAGGAAACAAATTGATAACTTCACATCAATTTGGAGCATTAAATCTCGTCATGTGTTTAATTTGAAAACTTTTATCTTTGATTAATTTTATATTTCATAAACTATAATTTTATGGCTTTTGGGAATATGAACCACAGATAGATTTAAACAGTAGTTCATAATGTTTCCCATTAAGATACAATAGGTGCTGCTGCTGATTATGATAATAATAATAATAATAGTGTTGATAATGATGACTGGTCCCATAGCTCAATTGGTAGAGTACCTGTCTGCAATGCGAAAAGTCTCGGGTTCGATTCCAGTCTGAGATTGGGAATTTTACTCTAGCGGAGATAATTCTCCATCCTCCCCAGAGGATGTGTGAGTGTGTGTGTGTGTGTGTGAGAGAGAGAGAGAGAGAGAGAGAGAGGGAGGGAGAGAGCGATAATGATTAAAATTAAATATGAATAGAAACTCAATGATACCAGTACACGAGTTAACACCATTGCGAATAGGCAATATATTCCAAGAAGAAATGCCGCTGATAGAACCGTGCAGCTAAAGGTGGGGTATCATATGAACAAATTAATAATATTAATAATAATTAATAACAATAATGATTAATAATAATAATTTGTACTGTGAGATTTTATGGTGCGATATTTTTTTATTTACAAAATAAGCCACAGTAATTATAAACTTACTTCAGTATATAGACTTCGGGCGGAAAAGGAAAGAGGGCGCCAATTAAACCCTGCTTTGGTACAACGTGACCGAAATTCTAAACTGACACCTGTCGATATTGCAGTACTCTACCGGCCCACTTCACCCTCCACTTTCATTCTTTTTACCCTTTTCGTATTTTTTCGTTGATTTATATTTTCATTAAACTGGAAATGAACGAAATGGGCATATACTGCTGAATGTATTTGCCACTCTACAGTAACTAGTCCGACTATGTTATTGCAAAAGGAGTTATTTTCACAGATAAAAAATAAAAACATTAGAAAGCATAATTTCAGATGCAATATATTTTGCGATAGATGGTACACAATTAAAACTCATTATCCTTTGGATTTCTATCTTTTGGGGGCACCTTAAACCATTGGTTTATACAGCAGACATCCCAGATGAAGAAACCTTTAATTTATGTGTCATGGAAGCCTGAGAAATCATACGACACCGACTGGGAGTATTAGACATTCCATGCTTCATGTGTGTCTAGACGCAAGGGGAGGACATTTGGATCTTTTGCTATAAGTGGTGTTTGTGTGGAACAAGCTGACAATGTCAGAGATAGAATAATGTGTCACTTTGAAATGTTTTGATTAATAGCATTTTGAACCTCAATAAATCGAGAACGAAGGGTTTTGGGAATAGTTTATATGAACATTTTTTGTTTGTTTTGATGTAAGGGACCTGTTTCCAAACTTTGTAAACGTATTTTGATTCATTCTGTGTAATCTTGTTATTAAACTGCTCTGGCGCTATTATACCGCCACAAACAAGTATTGGCGAGTGCACTTGTCTGTCCTAGTGGAGACATCTATCTTGTTTACTCCGTGCGCAGCATGACTGACTCTCAGTGTACGGAACCGCGACCCTGCCCAACTCCGTGATCCTATCACTCTGACGTCCACATTTATACAAATATGTACAGCACTTTTAAAACAAATGCGTTGTCAATTAAAATACACTAAGAACATGTATGACTGAAAGTTTGAAATTTCAAACTAATAATGTCAGTATTTTGAAAAGTATACATGTGTAACATAATACAAATAAGTTACAGTGTAAATTTAATTAATTTTGCTCTAGTGGTTTGAAAGTTATGGTCAAATTTATTTATGTTTTTATCACGTCACAAAAAAGGTCCATTGCGACAAAAAATTAAAATTTTTATTCAATATTTTAACCCTAAGTTCACAATGCATTTTTTTTTTCTGTATCTTCTTTGGTTTAGGCTCCAACATTTTCTAAAGTTATGAATCTGCCTTTTTTGTCATAAAAATACAATTTTTGTGTTTGAAAATTGAAAAAAAAAATGTTTAAATTCATCTGACAGTAAAATCTAGTTCAACTGTTATTCATTGAACATCTGTGAACATGTAGAGCAAATTTTATTCGTGAAACAGAAAAACTGCTCCGAAAGGAGCATTTTACGGGAAGAAAAATGCTGAAAATATAAATAGCGAGAAAACAAAGAAAGATTGGAATTCATGGCTCATATTAAAATCCACCATGTTTGTAAGTTGGGCCCTCAGCTTTCTTTTCCTCTCCTCTGCTGCTGCCTTTTCTTCTTGCATTGATGCTTTTCTTCTGCACTCCGGTTTTAATTTGCATGATGCGAATGAAATCTCGACGAAGTGAAGGTTTTCTTGCCGAATCCAGTACAGTTTCACTTTTAATGCTTTGGCTTAAGGAATTTAAAACTGACACCTGGTGCCCAAGTATATCTTTTTTTTTATTCAGGACCGTATAATTATTTTATGGAATTAAAATAAAAAAGCCGACATTTCAGTCATACATGCCCTTAAAGATCCTGTGTTCTTTCTCCCTCTCAGTCTCTCTCTCTCTTCCCCTCTCCTCTTTTTCCCCTTCTGTATCCATCCGTTTATCTCCATCCGTATACCTTTCCGCTCTCCACCCTCTCATTTTTCCATCCTTCCTCAAACTTACCCTTCATTCCAGTAGAACTTTCTCATATCATGCGATGTTTTGAAAACTGAATAGCAATAAAACTGATTTTTTTGGATGCTAACTGGGAATGCGAACAATAGTAACAACTATTTTTATAGATTCTAAGCGAATAACAACACTTTTTAGAATTGTGTTTACAAAATTATGGAGTTTTAAAACGGATTAAAATAAGCAATTTTGATTTTTACTTTCTCTAGCAATTACTTTGTACGTAATAGGTAGAGAACCCAAAAATTCGATACCGAGATTTTACCGAAAATACATATTCTGAGGTCCCTGAATAAAAAAAATAGAGGAAAGACCATGTGTGAATGTATGTGTGAAAAGTACGTTAAAATTTAGTGCTAGGATTAAAGTTTACTACCTTTCAAGTATGCGACCTTTCAAGAAAACTCCCCCATCCCAAACTACCTTTACATGAAAAAATTCGAAAGTTTTGAATATCTCAAAATGTTTCTAAGTTTTTTTTATTAAAATGCCGTATATTAAAAATATTTACATGACAAATAAAATGGATATCTTGAATTTTCTGGGAATAGCCTCTTAAGTCCTCTTTATAGTGGATAGCTTTTGCAAAAGTGTTAAACAGTAAGAGAGAGACAAACACTTCCAGCAGAAATATTTAGATACCGTAAAAATATACAAAATATACACATTCTTGTTGTGGCGCTAGTTCCGAGATATTCCTTGTTATTGCTTTCAATTTTAAAGTACTATATACGTTTCTCAAACAGGATGTCGTCATCCGTGTTTCGTTTTGTTTTACTCCTGGTCATGCGAAGAGAATGGATAGTTTTTAAACATTTTACTGTCGCTTTAGCATAGTGCATTCCCTTGGCTCCCTTATACATATAAAGAACTAAGAAATAAGGCTATTTTTGCTAATGTTTTACCTCGATTAACGTGAAGGTGATAGAAGAATAATCTTTTGTAAGAAGTTTATTTGCAGAACAGGTAGGGAAATTTATATACGCGAATGGAACACAGAAATATTTTTTTAAATATAGATTATTAAATTTGCTTCCCATTAAACCCCTTTGGGCAAGGTAGGTAATAGGGATTTCATTTAGCGCATTTTCTAAATAGAAATTAAGGTTTGTTGTGCATCAAATTCCACAAGGTAAAAAGTTCACATGCACGCAAAACACACACACATACACACATTCATATACACTCACACTCACTTATCTAACACACAAATCTTAAAATTGCTATTTCTGATTTCCGAAATCTTATATAGGTTAGAGACAATCGAAAATTAGCAGTTTTATCATTCAGCGGTGTGCAAAAATGGATATGCAGCAGGTACTCATTATACATGTAATGTTTAAACTGCAACCAATGAGTTCTATGTTAACCGAAGATGATTAAAATTAATGAATAAGACTAAGGGAAACAATAAATTGACTATCAGGATCCCAGTTTTCATCTCTATGGTTTTCTTTCTTAGAGATGTTTTTGAATATAAGATCTTTGTAAGAAAACCACATACCAAATACAAGATTCAGTTCATTATGAAAACTTGCCGAAAGCTTATAAAAATATGAAGCCGAGTAGTAAAATAAAGCTAGATTACAGCAATGTGTAAATGGTGAAGACCACCAGTTTAAATATACAGAAGCTAATGTTATGTGATATTTTATAAATCTATAGGCTGTAGGTATTATTTTGAGCTTCTTTCCGCACTTCAAATATCATTACTGTATCCATAGTTAACAGAGCGGGATGGCTGAGGCGGTTTCGCCTATGGCCCGGGTTCAGGAGGTCGCCGGTTTGATCCCCGTGGTGGGCCTACCTGGCCCATGGTTTTTTTTCGGGGATTTCCATGAGTTGCGAATGTTGGGTAGGTTTCTATCACCCCCCCCCCAATTTTCTGTTACTTCATGTCGTTTTCACTGTAATTTCATTCATGCTTGATTCCGTTGGTTTCTTTAAGAGTTGGAAGTGCCGGTGATGGTGTTCGGTGCGGCGTAGCAGGGAAAAAGGATTCTCATAGTGATCTTCGTCCTCTGACTTCGGTTGGTTGCCAGGATTAGGTCCGCCTCTTGCCAGGGTATTGGATCCTATGTGGGGCGGAGTCCGTCTGCTCGACTGTCGCGGTATTTCAATCTGGAAAATGTGCCAGTTATTGCTGCGCCGTCGCTTCTGATTCCGGCCGCCCGGTGAATATTCTAACCTCATCCCTTCCTCCCGGGGGCATTCCCTTATGGAACTTTTGTACAATAACCACCTAGGTTCGTTGCCGATTCATCTCCATCGAATCCTAATCATAATACGCCTTTATTTGTATAATTGTAGAGATGATTCTTTTCCTTCTTTAGATATAGAATGAACTCGACAACTGTGATATAAATATCTGAGTGTCGTGCTGCAATTTACGGAAGAGTAACTTTTACCAAGAGAAATAATCCCAAAGGCAGACTCAGGAAGGGGCTTCTTAATTATAGAAATACCATAATATGATTTTGGTTTTGTAAAGTCAAAATCAGCACTTTTATTTCTATTTTATTTCCTTACTCCAGAATACATTTATTTGTCTACGATCAGTGAGTGAATTTATCATAGTGGTGGACAATATTAGTATCAAAAGATGCTCCATTGAAAAGAAAGAAGAGAAAGAGACAGCCTGAATTATATGTGTTTATATTTACTATAACATAACTTAAAAATAAGAAATAATATTTAAAACAACAAGGATCAATGCATTACAATCGAGCGGGATGATTAAGGCTGTCACATTGTGACTCACATTCGGAAGTCTCGGATTCACATTCCGTGGATCGACCAATCTGGCTAGCTTCCCTGAGTCGCCAAGGTAGATACGAATGCAGTATTTATTAGCAATATCCAAACTCCACCTTCAGTCTAAAACAATAGTAAACTGAATATAAATGGTACTTGCGATTGCATCTATCCAGGACATTGAAAGCAGTAGCCTGAGCGGCACACTAACCCCATCTACTTGTGAGACCTCGAAAGGCTGGGTACACTTTGCCATATGAATACGGATGGTAGAGCAGCGGACCGGATGGCACGGCTGCCATCTACTAAGCGAAGTTAGTAAGATTCCGGGATGAGATCTTGAAGGCCACTGTCCACCACATAGGTGCCGTCTACGAAGTATCTTTCCGAATAGATCCGTCGCAGTATAACCAGGCTGTTAAAGCGACATGCAATAAAATACAATTAATAATTTACAATAAAACTGAGGTAATCAAACCACTTCCGCCTGGGTAGTGTGGTTGTAGCGTGTCTGCCTCACATTCAACAGGTCGCGAATTCTAGTCTCGCATAGGGTGAGTTACCCGGATAAGGTTTTTTTCAGGGGTTTTCCCTTATCTTAATAAGATTAATGATAAGTAACTTTAAACTCAATATACCCCGAGATCATTTTAGCATCATTTCAACAATTTCGTTCATCGTCCGAAATTACCAACTAGGTTAAAACACGCTATAGCCCTGCCCCACCCAAAATCAAACCAATTAAAATTAGATTTTATTTAATAAATCATTTCAAAATATAAATTAATTTTGCATCCAGAGGATAATTCGTGAATCACTTAGAACTCAAGCCTAATAAAGAGATCTCTGAGAAAAATTAAACGGTCTTTCACACCCAATATAAAATGGGATGCTAAGAACCGCAGCAGTTAAAGAGTGTCCATAAATAAATCTCAATCTAATTTCATTTCATTAGTAACGTCTGTTTCAAAATATTTATCCCCCCCCCTAAAGAAATGCCGGTACTGCCCCTGAATGAACCTAAGAAACCTGTGACTGTTGCCGGAGTATGACTAGATTCCCTGTACAGCCTATAGCGAAGGCGCTCCACTCTTATCTCCGGAACTTCTCGCTGAAAATAAACTACGTTACGGAAACGTTCGCTTGAATGAAAACTGAAGCGCACTCGTCAGGCAGTTGTTGATTTCAGACGTTAATATTATTTTCTCTTCTCCTTCTCAGACCGAGAAACTTTGATGTTCTCTACTCAAATAACTTTCTTCATCTCCTTAGGTCCTCGAACCTGCATCTCCAACTCTGTCTCGAGCAGGAAAGGCAAAAGGCCGTTTTAAAATTAAGAAATGTGAGTAGCTTGGTATGGAGAAATCTCACAGAAATTGGAAATAGGGGCCGTTACTGTTAAGTAAATCAGCAAACATGTTTGTCTTTTAGGATGAGCAGATAATTATATAACTAGCAGGCAATGAGCATCCTTACCGCTCGGATGTGTTTGGCGAGAACGAGACTTCGACTGAGTTTTATAACTTCGTGACGCTCTGTTTCACTGCAAACGACCACTTTAATAATGATTGCTTTCCTTAACTGGTTTATGATATGTTTTCTTATTCTGAGAAGAGAAAATATCGGGTAACTCTTAAATCCATTTGAAACCTTTGCAATCATTCCGTTCATTCACCACCTGATATGATCTACCCGGAGAAAGGACGTTAATTAATCACAAAAAAGCAACCACTAGTATGACATTCTAAAGTCTAATTGGTCCTTCACGACCCCAAAAATAAGTACCGTAGAGGGTAGAGCATGTTAACAGCGGGGTACACCTCGGCAATTGCGACCTGTTACGGATCTATTGCGGCCTATCACCTGGGGATGGGATGAGAGGAGAAATCACTGGCCAGCACACAGGAAACGTCGGAGCTAAGAGTAGAGACGCACGGAAGTCCCTAACAGTCGCTAGAGGGCAGCCCTGGCGCTGCCACGCCGGGAGGCCGAAAGGATGCCTCTACAACGGCACTTAGCCTGGAAGAGAGTTTCACTCCGAGCAAGCAACTGTCATCTGCCTGTAGAGCCGACCTAAAAGATAAAGGAAGATGAAATGAAGGAATGAAAGGGAAAGGAACCAGTATTCGCCCAAGCGGCCCCAGGAAAACCACGAAAAAACCCAGGGCGCGGTCAACGGGGAGCGAACCCGGACCTCCCGAATGCCAGTCCCAGGCGAAACGTCTGAGCCACCTGTTCCATATTGACAACCACAGGAGTATTGTAATATAAAGCTATGTTACATATATTGTACAATGTTTTATCCATTTCAACAAAAAATAAGTTTCAAATAAAAGTAGTTATGATATTTGTAATTAGAGCTAAGGAGGATAGTATCTTTATAATAAAGTTATAGTATTATCTTTACAGTTTAGTAATAGACGAAGACATAGCAGATTAAAAAAAAAAGAAAGAATAATAATAAAGTAATAAGCGATACTTTCGACAAATGTATTGAATCTAATAATGAAATGACCATTGCAAGCCAAGTAAAAAGCCTTAGTTGCATAGTCACACCTTCTTTATCAGCTGCTTTAAGAACTTTCCCGTAAGATGTCCTTAGTTGCGCTATTGTTTTCCTGTGCCATCTATCTTTGGTACTGAATCTCTATGAAATGTGGACTTCAGGATTATGCAACTGCTGACTGTTCTTTGTCATTGTACAAGTAGTCATTGTGGGGGCTGAGCAGATGACCTTGGTTCCATAGTTGCCTTTCTTGTCTAACTGAAGTTCGGCTCGCTGCCTGCAGTAAAACAAGAGAGACAAAAAGAAACTTACTTCCCTTTTGAGAAAAGTTTAAGGATTTAAAATTGGAACCAATAACAAGGAATATCTCAGAAACGGTCAGCTCTACATAAAAAACATATGTAACATAAATTATATGTTTTAACGAGATCTATACTTTTTGTGTAGTACCTTTTTGTCTATGTCTTACGATTTAAACGTTATGCAAAATTCTGGAAAACACATTCAGAATAAAAATGTCTTCAGAGGCTATACTCAGAAAGTTCAAAATATATAGTGTATTTGTCATGCAAATATCTTTAATATGCGTTATTTTAATCAAAACCGTTAAAGAGATTTTTGAGAAAAACAACATCTTCAAAAACTTTTCCATGTAAATGGTAGTTTCGGGTGGGAGGATTTTCTTGAAAATATACGTTTCGTATCCTTGGAAGATACTAAACTTAAACACCAAGTTTGGTTTTTAACGATCTGCTCGTTTTCGAGATATGCTGTCCACAATCGCACACAGACACACACACACACACACACACACACACACACCTTTTCTAAAAATGCTTTTTTCGGCCTCAGGGGACCTCAAAAAATATATTTCCAGTTAAATTTCGACACTAAATTTTTGGGTGAAATACCTACAATATCTTCTCTATCCAGTATGCACATTGTACCTACATACAGGCTAGAGAAAGTAATTAACCATAGTGATTATGTGAGTGTAACACACAATTTTTGCTCTGTCTACCCAGTATTTAACTTTTATATCTTTCAAGGATGCGACACGAAGATTTTGAAGAAAATCCGGACACCCTATAATACATTTACATAGAAGATTTTTCGAAATGTTCAACTTTCTCAAAAAATTACTAACAATGCACTATTATGAAATATTTTAAATGACATAATTCGTTTTTAATGGCTTTTACAAACGTGGTAAATTGTAAGAGATGGACAAAAAGTTACTGAACAAAAAAATGTAGTTCTCGTTAGAACACGCAATTTATGTCATATACTTTTTTTGAGTTAATGATTTCAGAGATAAGCCATGTTATTTTGTTCAATTTTAAAATACTTAAACTTTTCTCATACAGGAAGCCCATTTTAGTTGACATTTATCTCGATTAGCATGATGTAGATAAAAGAATGATGTTTTGTAAAGGACATTATAGAGAAAATCATGTGACACATCAGATTTTTCCCGTTTCTCTGGCCTGGTTTAAAGCAGAATATACGAACTTGAAAAGTGCCCTTAGGCATCGGAATGTACGCCAAGTCATACAAATATTAAATGACAGGAGGGGGGGATACAATTCATTCGACTTGTTGACGGTGGTTATGAAACGCACGTGCTACATTTTTAATGTGCCGGTATATTTCCCTGTGGTATAAGTTACGCGCTACGCAGGAAGGAAGCTGCGTATCCATGGTAACTTTCTGTCGGCACTGTAATGCGGAAGAGAATTCCTTTATCAAGTCCTTGCAACTCTTCCAAATCTGCAAACCGAGTGAGTGACGCATTTGTCCTCGGCCGGCTTATCGTGACGTCACGGCGGAAGTGGTTGTGGGTGATGAGTAAGAAGAAGATGTTTGTTATTCACCGTTTCTTCTTTTGTCTTAATCACCAAGGCTTAACGACTGGCTCAGAATCCAGATTGCTGAGTGTAGCAACCAGCCGGTCCTGTGATAGAATTGATGACTGTCTGTCTCAGAAATGTAACCTTGGACTTTTAACTTCTAGTTGATTTAAATACCTCTTTGGAATCTTTAAGACTTGTGAAAAAAAAAAAAAAACGAAGATTTTTACTTTTTCTGATCCTTATCTGCATTACACCAAAAACGCAATAATGAAATGTCACAGAAAATACAATCCACAGAATTTAAAAAAATATTTTTTTATTCTCCACTTATTACACAGGTAGCAAAAGTGTTGCATTCCACCTATTTTTTTTTACCGAGATTGAACTGGAAACACGTGTTTCAATGCCCCCTGAATAAAAAAATAAAATTAAAAAAAAAGGTTTTTAAGAAAAAGGTACATGTGTGTGTGTGGGGGGGGAGGGGGGGTTCTATATTCAAGTACCAGTGAACACGATAGCTCAAAAACGAAGGTTGGTTGAATACCAAACTTGATATTTAAGTCCAGCATCTTCCAAGGATGCAACATGACAGATTTTCACCCCAAACTACACTTTGCATGAAAAATATTTGAAAATTTATATTTTCTCAAAAAATGTCTCTAACGATTTTGATTAAAATGCCGTGTATTAGAGAAGCTTATATGCATTTTTTTGAGAATAGCCTTTGAAGTCCTCTTCACAATGAATACCTTTTGCATAACTGGTAAATCGTAATAGAGCTACACAAAACATTTAGAGCTCGTTAAAGATGCAATTTATGTCATATAAAGTTTGATTGTGGAGTTAACCAAATCCGATAAATTTCTTTATTGGTTTCAATTTTAAAATAATTAAAATTTCTCATACTGGCATTTGTCAACTCTTGGCCATGCAAAATAACAACATTCTGTCGCAGCAACACGTTTTTGAAAGATCTGACTATTGCTTTAGCCTACCGCAAGGAGGTAGGTAATAAGACAATTTCTACTAGTATTTATTTCGATTAGCATGAAGTAGATAGAAGAAAAAGAATCGGCAGAGAAAGTGTAAATGGAACACATCAGATTTTTATAAAACGTATACAAAAAGTACTGTTCAAATTGAGCATTTCCATGGTTAGGACAAATACAGATTAAATAGTGAAAATTGTCAAAAGATACATTTTTATTTTTTTATTAATTAAAATTTCATCTTTATTTTGATATACATTTTATCGTTGTTGATAGAATACTATATTTCAATTTATTTTAAAAAATGTGTACCACATATGTCATTTTGTACTTTAAATTCTGCACCACTTCACGGAAGAAAGCGGGAGAGAAAAAAAGAAAGAAGGAAGGAAAGAGGGAAGTAAAAGCCATAACTTATACATACTTTGGAATAGAGAGATAAACTTTAGCCCATATTCTAGGCATGGTGCTCAAAACCAATATCATATACCTAAGGTGGCGGGTTCAAACCCGGCGGAGGACGATGGGTTTTTTCGGGTGTAAAAATCTTTAGCATAGCTTCCTTCGTAAGAAAAGTAAAGCTGTTGGTCTTGTGTCGTAGATTTACGGCAAGTAAAAGAAACTCAAGCCTGATAGAGAGGCCTCTGAGCAAAATTAAGCTGTCTTTCACGCCCATTTTAGAATGGGACGCTGAGAACCACAGCAGTTAAAGAGCGTCCATAAATTACACGCCATTTATTTTTTATTTCAAAACAATAACTGATAGTTTCCTCCCCTCCTATATAATTTTGCTAGTTCCTATAATCTCTGCTCTGGGAATATATTCCCATACCTGTTCCTGTTCACTGCATGAGGTTGGTACTGTCCAAAATGGCGAGATTTGGTGATCTGCGAATTTATATTACAAAAGAAGCGGTATAGGATCTAACGCCGCATACACAGAGAGAAACAGACGGGTGGTATGGAATCACTTTTCATTGTTTTCTTGGTTGCTGTAATTTTCGTTGTCTCAAGGCACAATACAAACATTCAAAATGTCAAGATATAAGATATTTAGGAAGGTAAAAGAAAACTTAAACTTAAAGTATTACCCATAATAGAAATTAAATTCAAAAACTCGTCAAGAGTATAAAAAAGGGTTTATTACTAGCCATGGATAATGAAATAATAAATCCTCTCCTATTCATCACTCGCTTCTATGCAGCATTTAGGGTATAAATATAAGCGCTGTAACAAATGTCGTTATTGACTCAAAAATTGTTTACAAATAAAGTCATATATTCACTGCTGCAAATAATTCACTCAATGTTTCAACGCATAGACAGTTTACGGCTGCAGTCCATCCAAGCATTCATGGCTCACGCAGAATTGAGCGCTAACACTCAGTACAATTCACAACAACGCTGCATTGCAATTCTTTCTCCTTTTATAGCTAGAAAATAATGTCACAGAACTTCCGGGAAGCTTTTAGAAGACGAACTTTGGAGAAGAATCGAGCAGACTCACGTTCTCGCAGATGAGTTTCGCATTCCTATGTCTCGCTCCTGTTTATGCACCTCAAAATCTCCAACTGCGAAGACTTATGTACCAAGGTGAACTTGAGAGCTACTGCAGGAACTGATGATGTCACAGTACTATTTAATCAAAACCTTCATAGTTGCTCCGAGTATAATAATGTTCCACATTAGATCTCAAACTTTGTTTAATTTCGTTGCTGTGAAGATCCAATAAATAAAGATTAACAATTGTTAACATGGCAAATTCTATAAAAACAGGTTTGCAATGGAACCAGGCACACTATACACACTACTTTCTTCTGCAAAAACATGTCCACAACTCTTCTATAATCCATCCAGAAGAAATACTATAACGCATTACAAACTGGAAAAGCGCACAATAATCAGGCTTGTTTGGTCAAACGCTTGAGAGTACAGAAAACAATTGGACAATTGCTTTCACGAGGCTGCTACTGGCAATTTTAGTTAACATTGAATTATTTGATTCTTTTTCAAAATATTCCCCTTTAAGATCAATGCATTTTTGCATTCGATAAAACCAGTCGGTAAAGCAATGATGCCACACTTCCTGAGGCACTTCAGAAACCAAGTTTTATAATGTCTCTCTGATTTTATTTGTTGACGAAAAAGTGATTGCACGCATTTTATCTTTAATTTTTGAAAACAAAAAGAAATCACAAGATGCTAGGTTAGGGCTGTGGGTGGAGGGTCCATGATACTGAATTGGGCATCCAGAGTTAGTTTTCTTATATACAATGCGTTGTCATGATGTAATATTATTTGTCTCTGTGGGCGTTTTTTATGATTTTTTTGAAAAGCAGACTTTGAGTACCAGTCAGTAGTACTCTATTTTCTAATGCTATAGTAGTGATATTGAAATTGAGTTTTATTTATGGGTGCTCTTTAATTGCTGCGGATCTTAGTGCCCCATTCTACCTATATATTGGGCATGAAAGACCGCTTAACTTGGCTCTTGGTTCTTTTACGTACCCTAAATCTATTACACAGGACCAACGGCCTTACTTCACTTCCAATGGATGCAACACTAAGGAGTTTACGCCCGGGAGAAGAAGAAGAAGAAGAAGAAGAAGAAGAAAACCTTCGCCGTCCGCTGAGTTTGAACCCACCATTTTGGGAACCGAGGCTAGCATTTTACCCCCAGACCACGAAGGACGCCGGTACCCATGACCGCGCTCGCTAAAGTGCTTCGCTTTGGTGATTCGTGACTTAGGGGATTTTGGGTTCGAGTCTCGCCTTGAGCATGGGTGTTTATGTTTGTAAAATGCGCGCGCGCGTGTGTGTGTTTGTATTGGAAGGAAACAGCAAGAAGGTAATCAAACAGAAAACAAAATAAATATTACGAAAATGCAAAAAGAGGAAAAAGGATATACAGCGCCTGAGTCCCCAACTAGACTCCGGAACTGTATTTTAAAAAATAAAAAGGAGTGATATGGCCCGATTTAGAATAAAAACTCTAAATCACCTTACCAGCAATGTGAATTCAGTTGTAGGCTTAAGTTCTTCGAAACAACCCATTGAGTCGATTGATTTTTCTTTTTAGGATCATAACAATAAACCCAAGATTCATTACCAGCAACGATATTCTAACACAAATTTTAAATGCCGCCTTGGAAATTTTCCATTTTTTTCTGCTCCATTCTATACGTTGTTTTTGACAGGAGTCATTTTATGTGGAGTCCATCAACATTTTCTACTTTTCTCACGCCTAACTGTTGATGTAAAATGTTAATTTGACTCGTACCTCTGACCATGTCGCCCGGAGAAATTCATAAGATCTTCAGGCACTGCTCGAACAGGGGCAATATTTTCATCAGTAACAGCAATTCTTGGGCATTTACCACGATATACATCACTGAAAAAAATCTTATGTGTACCATGCACATGACTTTCTCTACATTTCTGCAACAAACTATTCTTAAAAAGCTTATACTTCTATTTACTTCATGCTAATCAGAAAAAAATTAGCAGAAGTAGCCATTACTTGCTCCCTTGTAAATAGAAGCGAAATAAGAGAGTACCATAAGTTAAAGTGATAGTCAAAAGCTGGTTCCTATGCCACTGAAGTTCCTTTGTTTGTATGGACAGCAGTTGACAAATTCCAGTATGAGAAAAGTTTTAAGTTTTTCAAAGCATAAACCAAAAACATGGAATGTCTCAAAAAGGATGAACTCGACGAAAAAAATGTATATAACATAAATTGGTTGTTTTAACGTGCTCACATTTTTCATGTAGTAAGTTTTGGTCCATCTCTTACGGTTTAGCAGTTATTCAAAATTCCGTAAAATTCATCCAGAATAAAGTACTCTTCAGAGACTATTCCCAGAAAATCAAGATATGCATTTTATTTGCCAGGTAAATATCTTTAGTATACGAAATTTTAATCAAAATCGTTAGAGCCATTTTTGAGAAAATCAAAATTTTCGAAAAAAGTTCCATTTAAAGGGTAGTTTGGGTTAGGGGGATTTTTCTCAAAACCTTCGTGTCGCATCCCTGGAAGATACTAAGCTTAAATACCAAGTTTGGTATTTTACCGACTTTTCGTTTTTGAGTTATCGTGTTCACAGACACATGGACACACGGACACACACACACACAAATGTTTTTTTTTTAGATAAAGCGGACCCTAAAACATATATTTCCGGTGAAATCTCGGTATCGAATTTTTGGGTGGAGTGCAATACCTTCTCTATACACTATGTACATAGTGCGTATAGAGAGAGTAAAAAAGTCAACATCCTTTAAATTCACTGTAACAATTATAAATTTGTTGTCTTAAGTGGGGTTTCTTCGCTAAATGCATGTTTAAGCCGATCTTCACATTGTTTAGTCGTCAGTGACGATTTAAAGTCGTAAAAAATAATAGCCCGGAAATGTTTTGGGTGCACTCATAATCTGTAAATGAAGAAGTATTATTTATATACGTAACTAGCTTAGCTTCAAATGAAATATTTTTTTATTCCAATAACATTTTACTTATTATAATTTCTTTCCCGGTGGATTACCACCATTCTTAGGGTTTTTCCCAAAATGAATTGCAATTCAATTTATATTCAATTAAGAAAGTATTATATCAAATTGAGCAAACAACACGACAATCAGCTCGTAAAATATTAGTAAGATCCTACAGTATAAACACATTTCATTTGTGTTTAGAATCATGACATTCTAAAGTGTTCAGTGTCGACCTAGGCTTATTATTGTTTCAGTTGTATTGAAGTTAGCATATAAAGCTATGAAAGGTTCGAGTCCCAGCGCACGTGGGTGCAGAATGACGGATGGCCTGGTGTAATTTTGTAATCAGCATCAGTCAGTCAGATTCCCCTCGTCAGTGTCACGCATTGCCAGCTGCATGGATTCTGCCACAGCGACCTCCAGCATTCCTCGGGAGCCACCATCGCGCATGATAATGCGTACATAGCCTTGTTTCCAACTGCGCCACATTTCTCTTTAGCGTGCTGTTTACATATCACCATCCTCCTCGAGAAATATTACGTATGGGCTGCCTTGTGTTGCAAATTGTAATTCTAACGATCTGGATGAAGTTAAGAAAGTTAGTTACATTATTTTATTGCTTGAAAACAAAGATCTGTGGCTTTCTTAAATTAATAATTAATTAATACCACAGACTATTAAAATGCAACTGATTTTACTGTTATTTTTACTTCCTCCACCACCCACATAGTAGGTGGAGAAGTTATTGCATTCCAACCAAACATTTGATATTGCGATTTTACTGTAAATACGCGTTTTTTGCGAACCCTGAATCCAAAAACAGCTCTTTTAGAAAAAGATCCATGTATGTGTGTCTGTGTATGCATGTTTGTCTGTGTGAACAGTACGACACAAAAACGAAAATTCAGTTAAATACCAAACTTGGTATTTAAGTTCTGAAGATTTTCAGAAAATTTCCCGCCACCACAAATAACCCTTTACTTGGAAAATGTTCCAAAATGTTTTATTTTTCAATAATAAGTATAACGATTTTGATTGAAATACCATATACCATAAGGTATTTAAGCTATTTACATGAAAAATAAGATGCATATTTTGTATTTTATGGGAATAGCCTCCGAAATGCTCTTTATTCTGGACTACTTTTGTATAACTTTGTAAGAGATACATGACATATTCGACACGGAAAATGTATATTTCGTTTCAGAAAAATATAAGCATTGGAAAATCTAAACCAATAATGTTGCATGTATTGGAAATGGTTAACTCCGGAGGGAAATGTATTTTTGTGAGCTTTAACGATATATATATATATATATATATATATAGGTATATATACACACACACACACACACACACACACACACACACATATCGTTAAAGTCCATAACATAGACATATATAGGATGTTAATGAACTACACCGAAATAATATGGGAGATTGTGCACATGACTGATATAAGTAATTTGAGATCGGCGATGCATGGTCCCCGGATAAACATAGCGTTAAACGTGTGGGTATCAGGTGCTGATAAGTCGGTGTTAAAGCAAAGACGGTTGGAAAAATGGCTTAGAATATCTTTAAAACTACTGCCCGAGTATAGAAATATCGATTTTTAGCAGCTCGTTACTAGCGTTCTCAAGATTTAATGTCGCAAAAATCTGTAAAATCTCACTGAGCATTCATTAAAAACGTTCTTGATGTAGCCTACTCTGGAGGCGTTTTTACAATTGTTTTGGTGGCTTAATGCGTAACTCGGGAAACTGCTATCCCAAAGGTCATGAGTTCGATTCCTGTTGTAGAGTAAATGTTTTTTTATTATTATTTTTTTCATTCCAGACGAAGTGTCACGATACGTGAACGAGACCCGAACTCGGAAACTATCTTTCATTTGAAAGTCAGTATCATACCTACTACGCTGGAGAGGTACGCTGTAATACCTTCCTTCGTTTTTCGTGTTATGCTCTCGAATGGTTGATAAAGTGGCGCACTGGCACTTCAGAAACTTATAGCCATTATTTCGACATTTCAATAAAGAGGCCATAAGTCTCCTATCTCAAATTATTTATTTAAGCAATCTACATATTCTATGAAAATATTTCGGTGTATTTCATTTACATTCTGTATATATCCTTTGTGTGGCAAGGTTTTGTCTATGTTACGATTTACCAGTTATGCAAAAATCATCAGCATAAAGAGGTTATTCCCAGAAAATTCAGGATATAAGTATATTTTATTTGATAAAACTATATTAAAGAAGCATAATATTTTAATCAAGATCGTCAGGGCCATTCTGGATAAAATCAAAATTTTTGAACAATGTTCCATGTAAAGTGTAGTTTGGACTGAAGGATTTCCTTGAGAAAATTCGAGCACTTGAAAGATGCTGAACTTAAATATCATGCTTGGTATTTAACAAACCTTTCATTTTTTATTTATTCTGTTCATTTCGAAATTTAGCTTTTTAATTATGGACGCTCTTTAACGCTCTATATTGGGTGAAAACACCGCTTTTAATTTTGTTTGGAGGCCTCTTAATCTTTATGTGCTGTAAATATACGACACGGAACCTTCGGCTTTACTTCCTTTCCTCTCTAAAACGTTTTATATTAGTGGTTCCCAAAACAAGTATTTCCGGTGAAATCTGGGTGTATTACCACTGCCTACTATTTGTAGTAAAGAAAGTATAAAACAATAATGGGTATATAAAATCATGTGATTGTAACAGTACTATTCTGTTCCTACAATCATAGATAATGCTACTATTTCCGATCTCCCTTAAACCAACTTGATATTTAATGAAGCAACTACAGTAAGTAACTCACTGTGTTTTTGTTGTGTTTTGCAGCGTATCACTTTAACAAACCTGAATTTAGTATTCCCGTAGCTTGTTAATGTCATTCAAATGGGCCATAAAGCGAGGAAATGAGAGCAGACACCTAGGGAGTGGATACATTTCCCTGGGTTAAGGTAACACGACGCTAATGCGTCTAACAGGATCATCTAATTATACTTATCCCTGTTAGTAGACCTTCACCTTCCTGGCGCTTTACCAGAGGTATCCCACAATACGTGATTCGTATATGTTTTACAATGTTTTTTTTTTTTTTTTTTTTCATTTCTAAGGAAACAAGTGAATTATACGACTTTAGTTGAGCTTGTAATACCAGGAGTGTAAACAAAGGAAGAAGATACCGAACGAGATGGCACCGCAGTAATGTTTACGACTCGCATTCCGAAGTTTCCGAGTTCCAACCCCGGGGCCGTCCAACCTGACTAATGGCTTATTCATGGTATTCTTCCGTCACTGAGTGAATGCCGGGTTGTAATTTTTTCCGCAAAATTTTCTATCACGCTTTCCATCACTGCATTTCCTTTCCTTCTGCTTCACGGTCATACCAGGAATTGGGCTGATCATCCATCCTGGTTATACTATGATCCGTGTCTGCTTGCTCCTGGAGGTAAATTGGCATTTAAATATTTAGGAGTCTAAAGTCACATTCACAATGAGATGCAAGCGCAAACATTACGCAGTATAAGCGGAAGCGCGGGGGAGTACTGTGCACAATGCAGTGTAAGCTAGCTCAAAGAGTTGGCACAGGTTTCTAGATCTTTAAATTGTGTACACACGAATATGTTCCAAGAGCACCGCAAGTTTCAAATTGAATAACACAATCAACAATATCATACAATAAAATTCATTAAATCTTTTACAAATAAACAGGTTACAGTAACTACATACTAAAACTGACGCTTGTGACAGTGACGCCACGATAATAGTTTATCCAAAAATAATGAAAATAATGCAAGAATAGAAAGTGATAAGCTGTACATTTAATGAAATGTAAATCATTTCTTTACGCCTTTCGATTTATGAAAGACAAGAAATCTAGACGCAGATGGTGGGAACATTCATTAAATCAAAGGACTGCAAAGAGACTGCCTTAACTTCTTGAAAGAAATGAGAGATGACGCGGCAGCATGAATGTACAGTAGGCCCCTGTAAACTCTTGCATTGCAATCGTCTGTTGAACAGTAGGCAGTGCATAGAGGAAGGAATACAGAATTATTTCCCTGTGTGCGGTGCATTACATTGCGTAGCGTGTTGCGTGTGTCTATATGAATGCTTACATTAAATGACATGAATGCAAAGTTTTGCGCTTACGCTGAATCTGCACTTACATCTCATTGTAAATGGGGCATAAGTTCCTTATTAGAAAACGGCAATCCTTGGAGAAAAAAAAAAAGTTGAAGTTTTCCTGTCAACCTATTCCTATTTTTAGTTTCTCTCATGTATATACTATGTAAGTAAGTACATAGTAGGTAGGGAAGGTATTGTATTCTAGCTAAAATTTCGATGTCGAGATTTCAACAAAAACAGATATTTTGAAGTCCCCTCAATTCAGAAAATGCATTTTTATTTTCTCTAGCACATGTGTATATTGTACGTCGTAGACAGAGTAGGTATCACCCAAAAATTGGAATAGAAATTTCACCGGAAATACATGTTTTGAGATCCCATGATTAAAACACATTTTTAAAAGTGTTCGTGTTTGTTTGTATGTGTATGTATGTGAACAGAATAACTCAAAAATAAAAAGTCCATTAAATACCAAACTTGGTATTTAAGTTCAGTATCTTCCAAGGATGTGGTACAAAGATTTTCAAGAAATTCCTCCCAACCCAACTACCCTTTACATGGAAAAATGTTCGTACATTTTAATTTTCTTAAAATGGCTCTAACAATTTTGATTAAAATACCGTATATTAAATATATTTACATGACAAATAAAACCATATCTCTGAAGTACACTTCATTCTGAATGAATTTTGCATAATTAGTAAACCGTAAAAGACAGACAAATACTTATTGCACAAAACATGTAGATCTCGACAAAACACACAATTTGCGCGCTTTACACTTTTGTTGTAGAAATAACCGTTTCCTATATATACCTGTTATTGATTTCAATTTTAACATAATTGTACTTTTCTCAAACAGGAAGTCGTCCTTGTTTCTTTTGTTTGTCATACAAAGACGCGAATTTCAATGACAAGCGCATAGCGACAGCTTTTAAAACATTTGACTATCGCTTTAACATAATGCAATTCCTTAGTTCCCTAGCCGCCCTCCGTGGTGTAGCGGTTACCATGCTAACTTCATATACCCAAGGTCGCGGGTTCAAACCCGGCGGAGGTCGATGAATTTTTTCGGGCGTAACAATCCTTAGTATGGCTTCCTTCGGAAGGGAAGTAAAGCCGTGGGTCCCGTGTCGTAGAGAACATAAAAGAACCTCAAGCCTGATAGAGAGGCCTCTGAGCAAAATTAAGCGATCTTCCACGCCCAGTATAGAATGGGACGCTGAGAACCATAGCAGTTAAAGAGCATCCATAAATAACACGCCATTTGCATTTTTTCCTTAATTTATAAGACACTAATTATAGGACCATTCTGCTAATGCTTGTCTCGTTTAAAATTGTGAATGGAACACATCACAATTATTATTATTATTATTATTATTATTATTATTATTATTATAGTTCGTGTTATTGGTTTCAGTTTTTAGCTACTTAAACGTTTCTCAAACGCTAAGCCATCTTTCTTTTCGTCTCTCCTTTATTTACTCCCTCTCCTTTGTTTATTCCTTGAAAGTAATGAGAACCGAATTTCAATTGTTTCATATAACTGCCGGCTTTTAAAAATTTTTATTTTCGTTTTAGTTTAGTGTACCAAGTAATAAGACCAATTCTGCTAATGTTTATCGATTAGCAAGATATGCATAAAAGAATAAGCTTTTGTAAGAAATGTTTGTTTGCAAAACAGATAGAGAAATTCGTGTGAATGGAACACACATCAGAAGTATATGTAAGTACATAGAGAAGGTATTATATTACATCCAAAAATTTTATGTCGATTTTTGGCGCGCGCGTGTGTCTGTAGACAGCTTACACTAAAAACGAATATTCAGTTAAATTCCAAACTTGATATTTAAGTTTAGTGTCTTCCAAGGACAAGACAGAATATTTTAATCAAAATTCTTCAATCGCTGATTACCCTTCACTTGAAAGATTTTTCGAAATTTTCGATTTTCTCAAAAAAGGCTCTAACGATAAATAAAATATATATCTTAAATTTGTTGGAAATAGCCTCTGAAGTCTGCTGAATGAGTTTTGCATAACTGGTAAATCGCAAGAGGTACACAAAAACTTACTGTACAAACTTACCTAGAGTTCGTTAAAACACACAATTTAGGTCCTATACATTTTTTTGCGGAGCTAACCGTTTCCGAGATATTCCTTCTTACTGTTTTCAATTTTGAATTATACATTTCTCAAACACAAGCCTTCAGCGTTTCTTTTGCTTTACACCTACCCATCAAGGAGAATCGAATTTTAAGATAATCGCATTCACAGCTTTTTAAACATTTGACTCTCGCTTTAGCCTAGTGTATTCCCTAGGTTACCTTCTACTTATAAGGAACTACGTAATAAGACATTTCATGTAACGTTTATCAGGATTAACATGAAGTACGAGGGTCATACTGAAAGTCGTGAGCAACCCATGGTTAAAATTCCAATTCAAATGGACAATGTAACAAAAAGGCCTACAGCATCGTAATCTACAGACTTTACACCACAGCTTGCCATATTGTGACATCGTTTAATTCTATTGCCTGACCAGAAACAGAATTTCCAAAATAGCGGACATCGACGTTTCGTTTTGACAGCGTGCTGTCATTGAATTTCTTATTAAAGAGGAAACATTTGCTACTGAAATTCACCTCAGACTTCAATGTGTCTATGGAGCTGTCTTCAGGGGTGAAACATTTCAGAGATGGGAAAACGAGTATTCAAGATGAGCCTCGCAACGGCCGCTTGCGAACTGCCTTCACGGAACGCATCAAGGAAAGAGGCATGAGATCATCAGAGCAGATAGGTGTTTCAGTGGATGAAATCGCTACACAGCTTGTAGT
This sequence comes from Hymenopus coronatus, assembly GCA_030762935.1. Lineage (NCBI taxonomy): Eukaryota > Metazoa > Arthropoda > Insecta > Mantodea > Hymenopodidae > Hymenopus > Hymenopus coronatus. Next base: position 42,634,617 of record CM060882.1, on the reverse strand, counting down.
AGGACAAAATGCAAATCAGGAAATGAAACAAAGTTCAGGTTATCGAAAATATGTGCTCGTTGGATTCCACCTTTATTAATCGAAGACCACAAGCTTCAGAGAAGAGCCATCAGCCAAACTTTCTTCGGAGATTTGACGAGTATTGTGACAGACGATGAAAGCTGATGCTTGAAACAAAACGGCAGAGTATGGAATGGCACCGTTTGAATTCGCCATCGCAGAAGATAGCGAAGACAGTGCGATATGCTGGAAAGGCTATGGGTAGCGTCTTCTGGGATGCATAAAGTTGCATTTGGTTGATTTTCTCGAGCCTGGATAAACCATAACCATTATATCCAGATGCTTTGGAAGCTCCTTCGTGCATTGCGCCGAAAAGCGCCCTGTAAAGATCATCCTGTATCAGGATAATGCGCGTCCTGATACTGTCCGTGTCACAGTAGAGATCAGGATATTTGGGTGAGAGACTCTTCCACATCCTCCCTACATTCCCGACTTGGCACCCTCCAACTACCATCCTTTTGGTTCCGTTATAGAACAGACACGAGGCCAAACTACGAGACTGTGGAGGATATTCAGAAAGCAGTGCGTCAGTGCCTTCGTGTTCTATCATAAGAGTATATTCAAACTTGCAGAACCATGGGAAAATGTATGCAAAGAAATAGAGACTATGTTGAAAAGTGAGAAAAAAGTCTGTAGATTACTTGGTTTCTCTAAAAATAAATACTAATAGGTTTAAAAATTGTTGCTCACTACTTTCAGTTTGACCCTCATAGATAAAAGAATAATCTTTGTAACAAGTTTGTTTGTAGAATAGGTAGAGACAGTCATGTGAATTGAACATAGGCATTTGGAGCAGGCATCAACAACAGCATCGCTCCGTTCTTATACATCCGCCGCTGAATCTTGCACTTGACAGTTCGGGTGGCTTCACGTAATGTTGACTACCGAACATTTGTAACGTTGCCAGAATTGCTAGTAAACAACAACAGCTGATTATGAGCCTTTCTGTTGTGTCTAAAGTCGCATATACAGATGTATACAGTAGTGAATGTGATGAGATATAACTTATTATTTTTAGTATTAAATTATCATTTTAAAACCATACAATACTATATTGCAACGATGTAGAATAAATTAAGAACTTTCGAACAATGTAGATCAAATTAATGTAAAATTGCTTGTTACAGTGAGGGAAATGAAACAGATATAAGTATGCATAATAAAGTGCTTTTAATTAACCGGTTTAGAATTGTAAAGGCTCGATTACAACTAAATATCAATCGTTACCATCCTCGGCAACATAATCGTCGTCTCCATCATGTTTTACTAACAACTCTCGTGCTTAGTCCCACGATTTATCAGCAGGAATAGAAAAATGAAAAGGCGTTTTAATTTATAGACGCTCTACAACTGCTGTGGTTCTCAGCGTTCCGTTCTATACTGGGCGTGAAAGACCGCTTCATTTTGCTCAAAGGCCTCTCTATCAGGTTTGAGGTTCTTTTATGTGCCGTAAATCTACGACTCGGGACCAACGGCTTTACTTCCCTTCCGAAGGAAGCTATGCTAAGGACTTTTACGCCCGAAAAAAAATCCATCGTCCTCCGCCGGGTTTGAACCCGCGCACTTGGGTAACCATTACACCACGGAGGGCGATAACAGTAATAGAGGGATGTCTATTAACCTTCAGGTACTCCTGCAGTTCAAAGATTTCCGGGCCCTTAATAACGCCTCAATGCCTGGCTATTAAGTGGCACACCTTTACCTAAAGAATATTCACTTCACGTACCATCACTCGGTGATACGTTGCATTTTTACTTTCTCTACACGTACTATGTACATAGTGTATAGAGAAGGTATTGCATCCGCCCAAAAATTCAATACCGATATTTCGCCGGAAATAGACGTTTTAGGGTACCCTGTATCCAAAAAAGGTCCATTAACTCAAAAACGAAAAGTGGAAAAGTACGAAACTTGGTATTTAAGTTTAGTATTTTCAATGGGATGCGACACGAATATTTTGAGAAAAAATCCCCCCATTCCAAACTACCGTTTACATGGAAAAAATTCCGAAAATTTTGATTTTCCCAAAAATGGCTCTAACGATTTTGATTAAAATACCGTATATTAAAGATATTTATATGGTAAATAAAATATATGTCTCGAATGTTATGGGAATAGCCTCTAAAGACCTCTTTAGTATGATTGAATATTGCTGAATTTTTCGTAACTAGTAAACCGTAAGAAATAGACAAAAACTTACTCCACAGAAAATGTAGATCACGTTAAAACACACAATTTGTGTCATATACGTTTTTTTCGTGGAATTGACCATTTCTGAGATATTCCTTATTATTTGTTTCAGATTTAAAATACTTACTTTTTTCACACGTAAAGTTATAAACTCCTGGCCCTGCATAGAAACGGATTTCAACCACACGACAACCGGCTTTTAAAAGACTTGACTTTCATTTTAGCCTAGTGTACTCCCTTATTTTCCTTCTACCTACAAGGAAACAAGTAATTAAGAAAATGTCTGCTAATGTTTATCTCGATTATCATAAAGTAGATAGAAGAATATGCTTTTTAACAATAATTTGTTACAGCGCTGTAGAGAGAGTCATGTGAATGGAACCATCAGACTTTTTCAGGCATTGTCGCAATTCAAATGTTTAAATAATATGAAGTGTATATATATATATATATATATAAATAAACGGTAATTAAATATTAAAAGGAATACATTGGGCTAAAGCGAAAGTCAAATATTTTAAAAGCTGGTTGCCATTGGGTTGAAATCCGAAACCATATCATTAACAAGAAATAACTCAAAATGGTCAACTCCATGAAAAAATGTATATCACATAAATTGTATATGTTTCAACGAGATATAATTTTTTTTCAGTAAGTTTTGGTCCATCTCTTACCGGTTATGCAGAATTCAGCAAAATTCATCCAGAATAAAGAGCTCTTCAGAGGCTATTCCCATAAAATTTAAAATATACATTTTATTTGTATTGTAAAAATATATAATAAACGACATTTTAAGTAAAATCGTTGGAACCATTCGTGAGAAGATGAACATTTTCGAAATTTTTTCCATGTAAAAGGTAGTTTGGGGTGGGGAATTTCCATGAAAATTTTTGTGTCGCATCCTTGAAAGATTCGTTTCGTAGTCGGTTTGCCCTCCCTGTATTTGTAGGAGTCAGAAGCGGATGCCTAGGGGTCGGAAGCCTATCGGAGAGCCAACGGCACGAAACCACAGAATGGAGAACCTGGAACGAGTGGTCGGCATGAGTGTGAGGGAAGTGAGGGTTTAACAGTTATGCTAAACTCATTTAGAATGAGGAGCACTTCAGGGGCTATTCCCAAAAATTAAGGAATTACATTTTAATTACTATGTAAAAATGTTTAATATTCGGTATTTTAATTCAAAGTCGTTCGAGATATTTTTGAGAAAATCGAAAATTTCAAAAAATGTTCAGTGTAAAGGTGAGTTTTGAGGTGGGTAGATTTTCCTAAAATTCATGTCGTTTCTCTTGGCAGATACTGAACCTAAATACTAAGTTGGTATTTGACTGACTTTTTTGAGTTATGCTGTCCACACACACACACACATGTCTCAAAGCATCTACTTCCAGTGCAATCTCGGTATGGAATTTTGGATCGAATACAATACTTTCTCTACCTAATGTACACTGTAAATACATTATAGAGAGCGTAAAAATATAAATACTAAATATTGTTCCTGGTTTCTATCTCAAGTTTAAGGTCTGTCTGATTATGTCAATCTTTCTCTCTTAAACAAAAGGGGGATATCAGTCGACTCGAGTTGTGCGCGAGTGTGGCTTATTATACCAATCCGGAATATGTTACCTCTTGTCGCACTATTTGGAAAAGAAGCTATTAACATTGCGAACCCCCTTGCCAAATTGAGCCCAAAATAACGTTAAGTGTAGGTTGTAGGAAGATCTCAAGGGCGACCGCACTTTACGAGGCGTGAACGCAACGTTTTGGCGCCAGACCAAGTCCCGTTCTATGCTTGCGTTTTGTTTCCGCAGCTATACAATCTCAAGACCTCCCTAAGGAACCTAATTAAGACATTTCTGGGAAGGTTTGGGACGTGTTCTTTGCTGGAACAGATCTAATAAATGCCCTTTATTTACTTTGACTTGGTGCCTGTTGCATAAGCTCAACGCATGACTGATAATATGAACCTACAGACTGTTTACATCAAATTACTTCCCAAGGGTTTGTCTATCTCTTAAGATTTACCAGCTATGCAAAATCCATTTAGAATGAATAGCGGCTACCCCCAAAAAAGTCAGGATATACATTTTAATTGCCTTGTAAGTATCTTTAATTTAGGGTATATTAATCAAAATCCTTAGAGACATTTTTGAGAAAATCGAAAATTTCGAAAAATGTTCCATATAAAGGTTAATTTGAGGTGGGGAGATTGTCCTAAAATTCTTCGTGTCGCATCCTTGGAGGATATAAAATTTTGTATTTAACCGACCGTCCACACACACGCACAGGCGTAGATGACCTGCGCTTTTGTTTTCGTTTCATTCATATAGCCCCATTTAACATCTAAGGTCGTGCCGGAGACTTTGCATTAGAAACAACTCGTTGTATGTTATTTCCGTTGGGTTAAATCGTTCTTTATTTTCCTCAAACACACAGATTCACTCCCACATACATACTTCCAGACTTTGTGTGGAATGGGAAATAATTCTGATGAAAGAAAAATTCCCCGCCCCAGCCGGGACCTCTGGGTGAGAAGCCAGCTCGCTGACCACTCGACCACGGAGGAGTCGATCCTCGCTTCTGGTCGGAAAAACACCAAACTACGACAAAACACGCTGGCTACATTCAGTGACGGTTTTGGAACATTTCAAACACAAAGCTTAGCCAAATTATCATAACATACAAAGAGTTTAACCAAATGCATTAACAATGCCTCACATTGACGTATAGACATATATAATAAGTTACAAAGCCAAGTTAAGGATTTAAATCGCAAGAATTTTGGCTAAATTATAACAAATCAATCTAATACTTACAACAGATGAGTATTTCAAGTTAAATTTGAATATCTTATAAGATTTCTTTCTAACCGATTGGCTTTTTCTTTTACATACTATATACAAAATCAGAATACCTAATTTGGATTTGTGTACATAGGATTTAAGATAGCATCAACATCTACAGTGCATCATTGCCGCCAATTATGGTTAATGTTATTACCGCATGAGAGCTAAAAGCTCCGCCTTCCAACATCCACCCACTCCAGGGCATCCAGGACAAAGTGCATTAATAGAGGCGATATTGATTAATAAGGCAGTAAGCCGTCAGCATACCACGATTACAGAACCTTAGCCACTACTGTTTCTATAAAGTGATCTCTCACTGAGTGCATCCCTTACAAGGCCTCCTGCAGGGGCGAAATCTCTGTGTCGCTACTGGAAATCTACTTAAAAAAAAAACTGATGTGTTCCATTCACATGACTTTCTCTGCATCTCTGTAACGAATTATTTTAATAAATTTATTCTTCTATCCATTTCATGCTAATCGAGATAAAATTAGAAGAACAGTCTTCCGTATATTTAGGAGCGAAATAAGGAAATACACTAGACTAAACCGACAATCAAATGTTTTAAAATGTGGTTGCTATGGGATTGAAATCCGTTGCTTTAGGTGGCCAGGTATTGAAAAGTTCCCGTATGAGAAAAGTTTACGAAAAAAAAAAAAATGAAAATACATAAATTGTGTGTTTTAACGAGATCTACATTTTTTGTTTATTAAACTTTTTTCTTTCTTATGGTTTGCCAGTTGTGAAAAATTCAGCAAAATTCATTCAGAAGAGATCTTCAGAAGCTATTCCTAGAAAATTCAAGATATACATTTTATTTTTCATGCAAATATCTTTAATAAACGATATTTTAATCAAAATCGTTAGAGCTAATTTTGAGAAAATAACAAATTTCGAAAGTTTTTCCATGTAAAGGTAGTTGGGGTGGGGAGATTTTCTTGAAATTCTTTGTGTCGCTTCCTTGGAAGATACTAAACTTAAATACCAAGTTCGGCATTTAGTGGTATTTTCGTTTTTGAGCTATGCTGCCCACAGACACACACACAAGCACACAGACATGTTCACACACACTAACAGACAGGCAGTCATACGGACATTTTTCTAAAAATACTTTTATTTTGTTTTCAGGGGGTATCAAAACATATAGTATTTCCGGTGAAATCTCTGTATCGAATTTTTGGGTGCAGTACAATACCTTCTCTATACACTATGTAGTACATAATATGTGTAGAGAAAGTAAAAAACTGAGTTTTGTTTATGGACGCTGTTTAACTGTTATAGCTCTCAGCGTTCCATTCTATATTGGGCGAGAGAGACCGCTTAATTTTGTTCAGAGGCCTTAATTAGGCTTGAGGTTCTTTTACGTGCCGTAAATCTACAATACGGGACAAACGGTTTTACTTTCCATCGAAGGATTTTTACGCCCGAGCGCATTAAATCAAACCTGAGTCCTTGCTCCGTAGGCAGCAGCACTACGTATATTGCAATTAATGTTGTTGTTGTTATTATTATTATTATTATTATTATTATAAATCATAATAGCAATAACCAATATGTATAAAATTATTTTATTAAAACAAACAATTGGGTCTGGGACGGGAGGTACAGTGTACGCTCTGGGCCTAACAATTTCGGTTCGTGCAGATCTCTAAAATGCAACTATTTCCATTGGAAGGGTGTTAACAATGAAGTGTTATAACATTTCAATTCTTGTTTATAAATCTTTAATTTCTGGCATGAAAGGCTCGTGTTAAATGTTCTATTTTTAGTGCCAGCCATCTAAAAATATATTTACTGCTCATAAACATTAGCTTGAACGTTTGCCAGTACAAAATAATTAAATTTTGCATGCTGTTTAATAGCAAAGCAACCCCCCTCCCGTCCCAAATTAGATTTATATTTTCTATAGTGTGAGTGTACGTTCTCTATTCGCTGGTGAATAAAGGAAGAAGCGTATGCGATTTGGGATACATTTATACATTTGAGGAACAAAGAAGTATTAATTTATTAATAATTTTATTATGACATTAATGTTCATCAGAAGTAATTGTTTTATTACTTTAATCTGGTCTAAGAATCCATTATTTGCTCTTGGTTTCTTTTCGATAAAACGTAGGTATTACTTTATGGCAGTATTTAGTTTGAGATTAATACACCAGCGAACGTACAATATCTGATTAAAGATATCGAACTATTTGGGTCGGTCAAACGCCATACTTTAATTTCCTAGGCGTAAAAGGTAGACAACGGAGGAAGACACCTCGCGCACTGCGATTTATACAGATCTGATGCGGCTAAACACCCCACAGAAGAATGGGAAGAGGTGAAGAAACCATAGAAGACTACAGACCGCAGGTAGACCAACTACCAGAGACCGCGGAAGTCCCTAACGTTGTTGGGCCAACAGAGACCCGTCAACCTGATAGTGTCTTCGGGGAGTAATCTTTCCGTCGGATATTCAGGACCATCTGCCCACACTACCGTACACCAAATATAGAAGCACATCTGAAAGATGAAAGGGAAACGCAATGAAGGGGAAATGATTGAAAGATAATCATAGCAGATGAGTAACCACCCTAGCATTCGCCTGATGGTCCTGAAAAAATCATGATCAGTAGCCGGAATCGAACGCGGAATCTCCCGAAAGCGAGTCGCAAATGTTGCCACGGCACTATCTCACTTTCCTTGGTTAAGGAAAAAGAAGATAAATAGAACAAAGAAAGCTATGAAAGGACAGTAATAAATAAGGAGCAGGAAATGTGAAATTGTTGCCTCAAGAGAAAGTGGGAGAGGATATCAAACGACGTCCGGACTAGAATATAAACCATGGGGATGCACTTATGTATCTCGCGAGTGCATGTGATGTCCGTTTGCGGAGGCCGGGGAACCCCTATTATCCCATTATATCTTCACATTTGCACTTGTCAAGGACTCATGTCAGTCACTCGCGTGGGTCATAACAGATTATTGTCTCTTACATGTGAAACTGCAGTACTTCACCAAGAGGAAATATCCTTGCCGTGCATCTGCCGCTGTAACTTGCGTTGATGCATACAATGATGTTTAATCGAGTACAGACTCAAGGCCTCTCAACCTTTTACTTTCTCTAGCACGCATGTACAATGTACATAGTAGGTAAAGAAGGTATTGTATTTCACCCAAAAATTAAATACCAAGATTTCACCAGAAATACATGTCTTGAATAAAAAAAAAAAAAGCATTTTAGAAAAAGTTTCGTGTCTCTATCTCTCTTTCTCTCTGTGTCACCCTCCGTGGTGTAGTGGTTACCACGCTCATCTACCCAAGTTCGTGGGTTCAAACCCGGCGGAGGACGATGGATTTTTTCAGGCGAAAAATCCTTAGCATGGCTTCCTTCGGAAGGGAAGTAAAACCGTTGGTCCCGTGTCGTAGGCTTACGGCACGTAAAAGAACCTCAAGCCTGATATAGAAGCCTTTGAGTAAAATTAAGCGGTCTTTCACGCCCAATATATAATGGGACGCTGAGAATCACAGCAGTTAAAAGAGCGTCCATAAATAAAACTTCATTTCCATTTTCGCTCTGTGTACGTGATCAGTATAATTAAAAAACGAAAAGTCAGTTAAATGCCAAACTTGGTATCTAACTTCAATATCTTCCAAGGATGCGATAGGAACATTCGCAGAAAAATCCCCGACATCAAACTACCCTTAACACGGAACATTTTTCGAAATGTTCGATGTTCTCTAAAATGATAATGATTTTGAATAAATTACCGTATACTTAAAATTATTTACATGACAAATAAAGTGTGTATCCTGAATTTCTTGGAAATAGCTCCTGATGTCCTCTTCATTCTGAATAAATTTTGCATAACTGGTAAACCGCAAGAGAGAAATACAATTTCACTACAAAAAAATACCGATCTCGTCAAAACAGTTTATATACAGTTATCTGTAATCAGAAAAGTATGCTAAAGTTTGTCTCTATTAGCATGAAGCAATGGAAGAATAATCTTTTGTAAGAAGTTTGTTTGCAGGTTAGGTATTGGAGGTCATGTGAGTAGAACACATTATATTTTTTAGTTATACTGCCACGCACACGCCAACACATACACATGTAAAACATATCCTTTCTTTTTTTAGATCCAGGGTACTTCAAAGCATTGATCTCATTGGATATAGTTTAAAGTACGCTGTGAGTTATTATTGTCAAATGCGTGGCCAATTACATTTATTGATAATATTTAATGGAGGATAAGAACCTATCTGTTTCGAATGAGTTGCCTATTATTTTAAGATGAATAAGAAATTGTTCCTGAATCTTAGCATGAAGAAATACGGCGAATCCCTTACCGATTACCGCAACACGTGTATCCTACCAATGCAATTATAGTTCCGTATTTTATAAAAACGCAGCAAGACGGTAACTTGAAGTGCAATTGTAGCTACGTTTTCGAATGAGCTGTTTTATTAACCTAAGACCCATCTACATCATTGACTCCTCACCAATGTTTCTACTTTCTATATTGCCGAATCTTACTCTTCGCAAGTGAGACACTACTAAGTTGCTGCTTTTTCAGTGTTAATGCACTTTGCTCATTTTCGGAATTGGCCTGCTGCTTTTCAATAACGTTGACAGTGTTGCCAACTCTTAGGTACAATTATCCTTAGATCACATCTGAAATCTTCCTAAAAACCCTCTTAACATTTTCAAAATAATTCTTTTGCGGTGGTGGGGACCATTTTAAAAACCTCGATCATATTTGTCGGAGTTTGTTTCAATTACATTTCTTTCAGAAAACACCACAATATGCCTCAATGCCGCTTTATTATAGAGAACTTACAGTCACATCAAATTTCTCCACCAAACTTCCCCTAGGGTAATTTATTTCCCTTAAACTTAGAGAAAAAAAACTAGTTGGCAAAAGTATTGACCTCTCGGCGATTGAATTTTCATGAATTGAAGCTAGAGGTTTAATGGAGATCTTGCATACTGAATTTCTCGGAACCTAATTACCTCCAGTACTCCGACTATCTACCCAATTGCTTGGCCAACACTAATGACCCCCGCATAACAGAACTAAACTCGGGTTGTTTTAATATGTATTATCCCTCCACCCCAAATTAACCTTTACATGGAAAAAATTTCGAAGATTTTGATTTTCTCAAAAATTGCTCCAAAGATTTTGATTAAACTATCTTATATTTAAGATATTTACATGACAAATAAAATGTATATCTTGAATTTTCTGGGAATAGCCTCCAAAGACCTATTATTCTGGAGGAAGTTTGCGGGATTTTGCATAACTGGTAAACCGTAAGAGATAAACAAAAACTGACTATATAAAAACATAGATCTCGATAAAACACAATTTATGTCCGTTTTCGAGATATTCCCTGTTATTGATTTCAGTTTTAAAATACTCAAAAATTTTCTCATATGGGAACTTGTCAACGCTTGATCACGCAAAGAAAAGGAGTTCAATCCCATAGTGACCATATTTTAAAACATTTGACTGTCGGTTTAGCCTAGTGTATTCTTTTAGTTCCCTTCTACTTATAAGGAACTAAGTAATAAGACCTTTTCTGCTAACGTTTATCTCGATTAATATGAAGTGGAAGAATAAGCTTATTAAAAATAATTTGTTATGTCATGTGAATGGAGCACATCAAATTTATACTATTTAGAGCTTCGCCGTTTCCTATAGTTCTCAGGAACAGGACCAAGTTAGATTTTGCTGAATAACAAAACAAATGAAAGTAGTTGTTCAAAACTCTTGAAAACTTTTATCACTATTTAAGGACTCCGCAACAGGTCTAGACTAAGTTTAGGAAAGAAAAGGGAACAAAACAGCAGTTCGAGATGGTTATAGAGCACAGCAAGCTTTTGCATGAATAGAGGCGCCGCTATCCAGTCCCAGACGTGACGTGCATATCGAACCCAGTCCCTCGGGCTATATAGTCAGGAACGTACCACTACACACAGAGGGGTGGTTTCCTTTTTGGCACGACTTGTACTGAGGTTAATGACGTATTCCGTCAACTGTTTGCTTTTTGGGTTAAAGCGACCCGGCAATGATGAATGTTTAATTTGATAAAGTGCGTGATGTAAATATTTGGTTTAAGTTTAGGTCGAGGATGTTGTAGGCGCGTGTCAAGACCAGACAAGCTGATATTGATTGCCGTGCGTGCGGTGTGATGCGCTCTACCGGTCGGTCTTTCAAATCACGGCGAAACCTGTCTCCCCGTAAACCAAGTATTCTACTCTACTCGAAAATTCGATAACTATTTCACCCAGAATATCTGCTCTGGATGCCTTGAAATTCCTTTCCAAAGCATTTTTACTTTCTCTACTGCTTACCTGTATTAGTATCGCAGTTTGTAAAAAAAAAAAAAAAAAACTCTTATGCATAAAATTCATATAACTTTCTCTGCCTAGTCTTTCTTCATGCTAATCTACATAAACATTATCAGAAATGTTTAATTACGTATTTCCTTGTAGGTATAATTGGGATAGGGTGAAGCAATTGTCAAATCTTTAAACAACGAGTGATGGCATTGAAATCCCGTTCACTTTACATAACCAGGGTGGAAGAAAAGGTTTAAAGAATCTGATGTGTTCGATTCACATGACTTTTTCTACCTAACACATTATTGTTAATGAGCTTATTCTTCTATCTACTTCATGCTAGTCGAGATAAACATTAGCAGAAACGGTTTTATTACTTAGTTCCTTATAGGTAGAAGGGAAATAATGGGATAAACTAGGCTTAATCGAGGTTAAATATTTTAAAATGTTGTTGCTAATGGGATTGAAATCTGTTTCTTTGCGTGGCCAGGAGTTGGCAAGTTCCCGTGTAAGAAAAGTATAATACTTTAAAACTGAAACCAATAATAAGGAATATGTGAAAGAAGTTATTCCCAGAAAATTCAAGGGAATGACTAATATTTTAATCAAAATCGTTAGAGCCATTTTTGAGAAAATAAAAATTTTAGAAAAATTTTCCATGAACAGATACTTTACGTTGGGGGGATTTTTCTCAAAAGCTTCGTGTCGTATCCCTGGAAGATACTAAACTTAAATAACAGATTTGGTATTTTACCGACTTTTCGTTCTTGAGTAATCGTGTTCAAAGTCACACGGACACACACACAGGACCTTTTTCTGATTTTTTTATACAGGGGGCCCTAAAACGTGTATTTCCGGTGAAATCTCGGTGTCGAATTTTTGGGTGGAATGCAATACCTTCTCTATACACTATGTACATCTTTTAGAAAAGTATAAGTATTGGACAATTTAAACTAATAACAAGGGATATCTCAGATGTGATCCACAAAACATCTGATTTCCATTCACATGACTTCTCAACCTGTTACACAAACTCTTTCTAAAAAAGGGTTATTCTTTTATCTACGACATGCAAATGAAGGTAAACTTTAGCAGAAATTGTCTTATTACTTGCTTCCTTGTAAGTAGACGGGACATAAGGAAATACACTAGGCTAAATCAAAAGTAAAATCTTTCAAAACAATGTGTGAAACAATTGAGGTTCAGCTCGCAATGCATGGTCTACAGTAAAACAAGAGAGATGGAATAAAACATCACTTCCGGTTTGAGTAAAGTTTAAGTAGATTAAAATTGAGACCAAGGAATATCTCAGAAACGGTCAGCTCTATATAAAAACGTATATGACATAAATTATTTGCTCTAACGAGGTTTACAGTTTTTGTGTATTATGACTTTGTCTGTCTCTTACTATTTAATGTTATGCAAAATTCTGCAAAACTCATCCCGAATAAAGAGGTCTACAGAGGCTATTCCTAGAACATTCAAAATATTCAGTTTATTTGTGATGTAAATATCTTTAATATACTGCATTTTAATCAAAATCATTAAGGCCATTTTTGAGAAAAATAAAAATTTCGAAAATGTTTACAAGCAAAGGGTAGTTGCGGTATTAAGTAAAGGGACTTGAAGAGCATTAAAGGGAATAATTCTTATAGGGGGTCATAATGATCCAATATCAATAGCAGGAGCAAGTCTTCTATGATAGAATGTTCAGAAGAATGAAACGAAGAAAAATACTTCTGAAACAATAAAAAGGATTATTCCTCATCGGGTGGAGGGATTTTCTTGAAAATCTTAGTGTCGCATCCTTGGAAGATACCAAACTTAAATATTAAGTTTTGTATGTAAGGTTTTTTTTTGATTCAGGTGGACCCAAAACATATTATATTTCCGGTGAAATCTTGGTAGCGAATTCTTGGGTGCATTACAATACATTCTCTATACACCATGTACATTGTACATGTAGAGAAAGTACAAATCTTATGCATACCATACATATGACTTTCTCTGCCTGGTCTGCAACAGGCTCTTCTTACAAAAAGTTATGATTCACGCTAATCTAGATAAATATTATTTGACATGTTTTAATTACATATTTCCTTGTATGTATAATGGGAATGTGTAAATATACAGGGTTAAGCAATAATCAAACCTTTTAAGAGCAAATTATGGCATTGAAATCTCGTTCTCTTTACATAACCAGGATGGGGAAAAAAGGTTAAAAAAACGAATAATTTTTTCCCATTTTAGAAAAGTGTAAGTATTGGGAAATTTAAACTAATAACGAGGAATATTTGGGATGTTGTCCACAACAAATCAGATGTGTTCCATTTTCAGGACTTCTCAAGCTGTTATACGAACAAGTTTCCTTACAAGGGGTTATACTTTTATCTACGACATACTAATAAAGGTAAAAATAAGCAGAAATTGTCCTTTCACTTGTTTCCTTGTAAGTAGAAGGGAAATAAGGGAATACACCATGCTAAATCGATAGTCAAATCTTTTGAAAGCTGGTCGTATGTGAAGTTCGGCTCGCTTTGCCTGGCCTGCAGTAAAACAAGAGAGATGGAATGAAACTTCACTTCCGGTTTGAGAAAAGTTTTAAGTACTTTAAAATTGAGACCAATAACAAGGAATATCTCAGAAACGGTCAGCTCTACTTAAAAACCATCTATGACATAAATTATGTAACGAGATCTACAATTTTCTTTAAGTAAGTTTTGTCTATCTCTTACGGTTTAATCGTTATGCAATATTCTGCATCATCCCGAATAAATAGGTCTTCAGAGGCTATTCTCAGAAAATTCAAAATATACAGTTTATTTGTCACGTAAAAATGTTTAGTATACGGTATTTTAATCAAAATTGTTAAGGAGATATTTGAAAAAAGCAAAATTTTTAAACAATTTTTCATGTAAAGAGTAATTTGTGGTGGACGGATTTTCTTGAAAATCTTCGTGCCTCATCCTTGGAAATTACTAAACTTAAGTACTAAGCTAGGTTCTTAACGGTCTTCTCGTTTTTGAGCTATGCTATCCATATACACACGGACCTTTTTCTAATTTTTTTCTGACTCATGGGACCTCAAAAAATATATTTCCGTCGAAACCTCCACATCTAATTTTTGTGTGGAATACAATACGTTCTCTATCCGCAATGCACATTGTACATTCGGGCTAGAGAAATTAAAAATGTAGGTATATAGATTGTCTGCTACATTTTTTGCTGTAGAAAGATTTTGCGTTTATGTGCGGTTAACCAGTTATGTTAAAGTAGTTCAAAGTGAAGAGAACTTCAGAGATTATTCCCAGAAAATCACATCTCTACATTATATATATCTTTAACCCGCATTAGTAGTATGGAGTAGCCTATTTGTCTCAAGAGTTCGCGAATTTGAATCTAGCTTAGGGTGAGTTACACGGATAAGGCTTTTCCTTATTCTGGGAAGACAAATGCCGAATAACTTTAACCTCCAGGGACCCGGAGATCATTTGAGCATCATTTCAAGACTTCATTTATCGTGCGATATGACCAACCAGGTTAAATGACGTTAAGCTACAATAAATAAACACATAAGATAACTTTAATATATGGTATTTTAATTCAAGTTGTTGAAGCCATTTTTGATAATATAGAAAAATCGTCCATTCACAGGGTAGTTTGGGGTGGGGAATGTTTCTGAGCATCCTTCGTGTCGTAGCCAGGTGTCATTTAAGAGAGAGAAAGACAAAGAGAGGGGCAGAGGGAGAAAGAAGACCTTTTTCTAAAAATGCTTTTTTGGGGGAGAGAGGGGGCGATTTGGCGTTCTTCAAAACATTATTTCTTTTCAAATTTCGGCAACGAATTTTTGTTTGGAATACAAGCTTTCTCTCCTTACTATGGAGGAAGTATTAGAGAAAGTAAAACTCCTATGATATTTCACCCAAAATATAAGCTTTGAAAGTCCTGAAAACGTTCCTTGCAAACCATATTCACCTTCTCCACTACTTAGGTATGGCACGTTAATAAGTTATTGTGTTCCATCCAGGAATTTGATACTGAGTATCTCTGGAAATACACGTTTTGAGACTACCCGAATATTTTTAACAAATAAATCCAGTTGTGAAGAGCATACCTCTAAAATACAAACTCACTTAAGAACTAAATTTGGTATACAGGATGTTTAAAAAATACGGGGCATAATTTCAGGTATGTATTTCCCACATGAAGACAATCAAAATAGTTCATTATAACATGTGTCCGGAAATGCTTCATTTCCGAGTTATGGCCTTTTCAACATTGAAAGTCCCACCTGTAGACAATCAAAATAGTTCATGTCCGGAAATGCTTCATTTCCGAGTTATGGCCTTCACAACATTGGAATTCACTGGAACGTTTTTCTTTCCGCAGGTCTTTGCCGTCAAAGGAGACATTAGGAGGGCGCTCTGATAGTTCATTCTGAGGAAGGTTACATTCAGTGTTCTTTAGGCGTTAAGACTGTGCGACATGTATTCAAATCAAGAGCTGGCAGAGATACACTTCTTGTACGGTAAGGCGGACGGCAATGCTGCGCTGGCTCGTCGTTTGTACCAGGAGAGGTACCCACAGCGACAATGTCCAGATCGGAAGACATTTGTATGTCTCCATTCCCGTCTGTGCGAGTATGGAACATTCACCTCTCCTGGTTTGGGATGGGGACGACCAAGATCTACAACTCCAGAAGTGCAGGAGGAGATTCTGGAGGCTGTGGACAGGACTCCTATCAGCACACGACGGTTAGCGTTGCAAGTCAATGTTCCTCATACGACTGTCTGGAGACTGTTGAACGAGTATCAATTGTATCCTTATCATTTGCAACGTGTACAGGCCCTGTCACCAGCAGATTACCCTGCAGGAGTTAGGTTCTGTCAGTGGTTCTTGCAGCAGTGTGGTGTAAATCCGAACTTTTCTGCCGTCGTACTATTTACAGATGAAGCACAGTTCACAAGAGATGGCATAACAAATTTCCACAATCAGCATGTATGGTCGCATGAAAACCCACGTGCAACTGTTGTATCTCATCACCAGGTGCGGTTCTCCCTCAACATGTGGGCTGGTATCATTGGTGATCGATTAGTTGGACCCCATGTACTTGTAAACAGACTTACGGGGCAGGCGTACACAAACTTCCCGGAAAACACCATGCCTGACGTTTTCGAAGACACTCCACTGATCAATCATCAACACATTCACTTCTTGCATGATGGCGCTCCTGCACACTTCAGTCTTACGGCTCGCCGGTACTTGGATCGAAGGTTTCCTGATCGATGGATAGGTAGAGGTGGCCCAATTGCTTGGCCTCCACGCTCAACTGATCTGAACCCTCTCGATTTATACTTGTGGGGCCATTTAAAATCATTGGTTTATTCGTCTCCGGTGCCGGATTTGGAGTCCCTTAGGAATCGAATTGTGGCAAGTTGTGAGGACATACTCCTGGAGTTTGGGATCGTGTTCGCAGGTCAATGAGACATCGATGTGAGGTCTGTATTCAAGCAGGAGGTGGACATTTTGAACATCTTTTGTAATGACAACAACCTGCGGAAAGAAAAACGTTCCAGTGAATTTCAATGTTGTGAAGGCCATAACTCGGAAATGAAGCATTTCCGGACACATGTTATAATGAACTAATTTGATTGTCTACATGTGGGAAGTACATACCTGAAATTATGCCCCATATTTTTGAAACACCTGTATAAACCCAGAGTCTTTTAAAAATGCGAGGGTTTCAAGAAGTTTAACTCTACCTGAAGCTACTCTTTACAGTCATTTTTTCGTTATGTTTTTTTTTTTTCTCAAAGATGGGTCTCTGGATTTTGTTTAAAATGTGATACATTTTAAGTAATTATATGATAAATAAAATGTGGGTATATCCCTAATTTTCTTCTATTGAAAGGAGTTTTGTATACTTATATATGGCGAAAAACATAAGAGATACCAAAATATAATTTCAAAGAACCTGATTGGCTTTCTCTACCTCTTCTGCAAACAAAATATTCCTACAAAAAAATATTCCTTTAACTGCGTCATGCTAATCGAGATAAACATTAGCAGAATTGACCTTATTACTTGCTTCCGTCTAAGCAGAAGGGGGATAAGTGAATACACTGGGCTAAGTGATAATTCAAATCTTTTAAAAGCTGGCCGATATGCGAACAATTGAATTCGATTCGCTTTGCATTGTCAGTAAGACAAAAAAAGAGAGCTGAAACGAAATGTGAGCCCCGTAAAAAATTGAAACCAATAAGAAATGGAATTATTTATGGACGCTCTTTAACTAACTGCTGTGGTTCTCAGCGTCCCATACTACATATTGGGCGTGAAAGACCGCTTAATTTTGCTCAGAGGCCTCTCTATTAGGCTTGAGGTTCTTTTACGTGGCGTGAATTTACGACACGGAACCAACGGCTTTACTTCCCTTCCGAAGGATTTTTAAGCCCGAAAAAATCCATCGTCCTCCGCCGGGTTTGAACCTGCGACTTTGGGTATATGAAGTCAGCATGGTAACCATTACAACATGGTGGGCGACAAACCAATAAGAAGGAATTTGATATGTATATGATAAAAAATGTGTGTTTTAACAAGATCTCATTTTTTGTGTGATACGTTTTTGTCTATTTCTCACTATTTACCATTTATGCAAAATTCAGCCAGAATGAACAGGTCTTCAGAAGGAATTCCCAGAAAATTCAAGATATATACTTTATTTTATGTGTATATATTTAATAATCCTATTTTAATAAAAACGAGAAAAACGAAATTTGCAAAAGTTTTAAATGTAAAGGGTAGTATGGGGTGGTGGAGATTTTCCTGAAAATCTTCGTGTCACATCCTTGGAAGATATTAAACTTAAATACCAAGTTTAGTATTTAACGCTTTTTTAGTTTTTGAGCTATGTTGTCCACATACCTACCTACCTACCTACCTACCTACATACATACATACATACATACATACATACATACATACATACATACATACATACATACATACATACATACATACATACATACATACATACATACATACATACATACATACATACATACATACATACACACATACACACATACACACATACACACATACACACATACACACATACACACATACACACATACACACATACACACATACACACATACACACATACACACACACACATACACACATACACACATACACACATACACACATGCACACATACACACGCATACACGCATACACGCATACACGCATACACGCATACACGCATACTTGCATACATGCATACATACAGACTTTCCCTAGTGAGCAGTGATTAAATACTTCCATTTGAAAGGCTTAATGCCTAAAGCAATCAAGGAGGAAATGGACAGTACATTGACAGAATCTACCCCTTCATATTCAATGATTAAAATGTGGATTGCAGAGTTTAAAATGGGACTATGAGCACTAGTGATGAGCCTCGCTCTGGACACCCTGTAGAAATAACAACTCCAGGGATCATTGAAAAAAAATGCATCGTTTAGAACTGGAAGACCGCAGATTAAAATTGTTTGTGATAGCAGAGGCTGTAAACATATCAAAAGAACGTGCAGGTAATATTTTAAGCAATATTTTAGGTTTTTACAAGGTGGTGCAAGATGGGTGCCGCGTATGTTGACACCTGATCAAAAGTTGCAACAAAAAAAAACGGTTGCTATTAAGAATGTGGAGCTCTACCGTAATAAACTATTCGCAGAAAAGATTATTCTATTATCTACATCATGCTAATCGAGGTAAACATTAGCAGAATTGCTTCTTTGTATGTAGAAGGGAAATAAGGAATTATACTACGGTCGGCTGATAAGTCCCGGGCCTCTCAATGAAAACGGCATTTAAAAAAATAATTTTGCTTTATTTATCAACATAATCTCCAGAAAGGCTAATACATTTGTCATATCGGTATTCTAATTTAATTAAACCATCTCTGTAGTGCGATTTATCAAGGTCCTCAAGATAGCTGTTTACCGCATCAATGACCTCCTCGTTGCTGTGACATTTTCGTCCTTCAAGAAATTATTTGAGGTTTGGGAACAGATGGTAGTCTCTGGGTGCTAGATCTGGTGAATAGGGTGAATGTTCAAGCAATTCCAACTTTAATTCCCACATTTTTCCCATTGCAATGACTGAACGATGGGCCGAAGCATTGATGAAACATTTTTTTTTTTTTTTTTTTTTGCTGCCAAATGTGGTCTTTTTCTTTTCACCTCATCACTCAAACGTTGCAGCAAGCTTGCGTCGTAGTCTCCAGTGATACTTTTACCCTTTTCCAAGTAATCAATAAAAATAATTCCCTGTGCATCCCAGAAAACACTCGACATTGCCTTTTTACTTTCTCTAGCCTCATATGTACAATGTACATAGGGATAGAGAAGGTATTGTAATGCACCCAAAATTCGATACCGAGAGTTCACCGGGAATATATGGTTTGGGGTCCCCTGAAAAAAAGCATTTTTTAAAAAAAGGTCCGTGTGTGTGTCTGTCTGTCTGTCTGTGTGTGTGTGTCTGTGGACAGCATAACCCCAAAACAAAAAGACTTGGCATTTAGGTTTAGCATCTTCCAAGGATGCGACACGAAGATTTTAAAAAAAAATCCCCCCACCACAAACTACCCTTTACATGGAAAAAATTTCGAAATTTTTGATTTTCTTAAAAATGGCTCTAACGATTTTGATTAAAATCCCGTATATTAAAGCCATTTATGTCAGAAATAAAATGTATATCTCGAATTTTTTGGGAATATCCTCTGAAGACCTCTTTATTCTGGATGAATTTTGCTTAACTGCTAAACCGTAAGAGATAGAAAAAAAAACTCACTGCACAAAAAATGTACATCACGACAAAACACACAATTTATGCCCTTTACGTTTTTGTTGTGGAGGTAACCGTTTCTGAGATATTCTTTGTTATTGGTTTCAGTTTTGAAGTACTTAAAACTTTTCTCAGACAGGAAGTGTCCGCTTTTCTTTTGTTCTACTCCTGATCAAGCAAAGAAGTGATTTGCGATGACAATTGCATAACGATAGCTTTTAAAACATTTGACAACCACTTTAGCATAGCGTAGTCCCTTATTCTCTCCTACTTTTTTTTTTTTTTTTTTGGGTAGTTTAACGTCCTTCAACCTAGTTTGGTCATATCGGACGATGAATGAGATTGGTGAAATAATGCTCAAATGATCTCGGGGTCCATGGAGCTTAAAGTTACTCTTATCCGGGTAACTTACCCTAAGCGAGATTCGAACTCAAGACCTTTTGAACGTGAAGCAGACACGCTACCACCACACTACCCAGGCGGGCTCTCTTCTACTTATTAGGAACTAAGTAGGTAATGAGAATATTCTGATAATATTTATCTCGATTAGCATTGTGTACAAAGAAGAAGAATCTTTTGTAAGAGGTTTGTAAAGCAGCTACAGAAAATCATGAGAGTGTAACACATCAGATTTTTTGGAGTTGATTCACCTGGCGCAATACACTGTTTTAACTGTGATTTACTTTCTGGAGTGTAGTGATGTATCCAAGTGTCATGCATGGTAATAAGCCGTATCAGAAATTCACTGGGATTTTTACGGTAGACCTCCTCATTCTTAACAGTAACAGTTTTTCTTTGCAACTTTTGATCAGGTGTCAACAAACGCGGCACCTATCTTACATAGACCTTGTGAAAGCCCAAAACACCGCTTAAAATATTACCTGAAGGCTCTTTAGATATGCTTACAACCTCTGCTATCTCAAACAATTTTAATCTGTGGTCTTCCAGTTCTAAACGATGACTTTTTTCCAATTATCTCTAGAGTTGTCACTTCTACAGGGCGTCCAGGGCGAGGATCATCACTAATGCTCGTACATCCCATTTTAAACTCTGCAATCCACATTTTAATCATTGAATATGAAGGAGCAGAGTCTTACAATGTACTTCTCCTTGATTTCTTTAGGCGTTAAACCTTTCAAATGGAAAACTCGAAAATTATCTTGTTTAAAATGCTGTCATTCGAAAACTAAACAAGCTATTGACTATGGATACAAGTTACTCTAGAGTTAAGCTATACGATGATACCATCTAACTGGCCTAGTGGCACCACATCTATGTGAGGTCCGAGACATATCAGCCGACCCTCGTACTAGGCTAAAGTGATAGTCAAATATTTTAAAAACTGTGAGATATTTGAAACTCAGTTCACTTTGCATAGCTAGCAGTAAAACAAGAGAGACGAAACGAAAGATCACTTCCTGAATGAGAAAGGTTACACAGTTTAAAATTGAAACCAATAATTATGATATCTCGAGAACGGTGCACTATATAAGAAAAACGAATATGAAATACTTTTTTTTAACAAGATCTATATATTTTGTGTGGTACTTTTTTTTATCTCTTACAGTTTGCCCATTATGTAACATTTAACAAAAAATTTCCAGAATAAAGAGGTAGGTAGAGACTATTCCCAGAAAATTGAGAACGTACATTTTATTCGTTATGTAAATATCTTTAATATGCGGCATTTAGTCAAAATCGTAGAGCTGTTTTTGAGAAAAGCAATGTATTCATTTTTTTTTTCTATTTAAAGGGTAATTTGGGGTGTCTTCGTGTCTCATCCTTGGAAGATATGAAATTTTGAAATCTCGTAATAAAAGTTTTGGATGGGATACAATACCCTCTCTAATACAATGTGCATTGTATGTACATACGTGAAGTAAAGTAAAATATGTTTTCGTAAAATTATTTTGTAGAAGCTATATAAAATAGATCATAGTGGGTTGATAAAATAGTGTGAATGTAACACATAAGAATTGCTTGAAATTGAGTTACTTTTATTTGTAAAAGATGTTTTTCGGAAAGAGTTTAAAGATCAATGTAGGGTGCCTGTAGCATTTTTTTAGGTATTTGTAAGCTTCTATTTAAGCTCTAGATCAAGTCTTTATGCGAAAGGATACTGAAGTTGTACATGCACCTGCATTTCAATTGTTTTTCTGATGTGAGTAATGAACAGGTGTTCATTATATTAATACTCATTTGTATGTTACATTCAATATGGTTATGTATTACATGACCTTCTAGGGAAAAAAACACGCACACTCACACGTGTGACTGCATCCATCATATACTTTGCTAAAACTCAAAATTTATTGCTATTTGTGGAAGCATTAAGAAGGCAGAAACAGAAAAAGTTAATGGAAAATACCTACATTTTATTTTCTGCTGTACGGTGTATTTATTTCTACATTTCCTTCGCAGTTTCCTTCATGGGTTTTCATATTTCTTCTTTGGTTTTTATCTTCAACCCTGCCTAACTCTCCTCGCTTTCTTATCCTTTTTCCACCCGCTGTTTGCTGTCCAGTGTAAGATATAATCATCTTCTACTTTATGACCATGTCTCGTCTCCTGGCAGACCCTAGCGAGCTTTACAAAATATGTCACCGAAATAACCTAAGCTTAGGATCACTGGCTCGCTAAAAACACTGCTGTATCAGGGAAAAGAAAGGGAAAGAAAAGAGACGTAAATCATTCTACTGCTATTATTAAGGACAAGAACTCACTTGGAAGTAAAGTTTAATTTGTTTTTATGATTCCACATTTTCAACTAAAATTCTGTTTTTACGTTAATTTGAAGCTAAGAAAAATATCACAATCAAAATTGGATGGATTACATCAAATGTGTATGAATTGCATTGTTATTGCTTTCTCTAACACGCATATACAATGTGCATAGTAGGTAGAGAAGGTATTGTATTCCATCAAATATGCGTTACTGAGATATCACTGAATTATACATGGTTTGAGGACCCATTTTTATTAAAAAAATTCGTATGTATGTGTGTGTTCGACAGCAAAACTAAAAAACAAAAATTCTTTTAAATATCTAACTTGGTGTTTAAGCGCATTGTCCTCTAAGAAAGCGACACAAAGATTTTTGGGAAAATCCCCCACCCCAAACTACTCGTTACATGAAACATACTTGGAAATCCTCCATTTAAAAACAAAAAGACTAACGATTATGATTAATATATGAGAAATAATATGTATATCCTGAATTTTTGGGAAATATCCCCTGAAGTCCTCTTCATTCTGAATGACTTTTGCATAACCAATAAACCGTAAGGGATAGACAAAATGTAGTACACAAAACATATAGATCACATTAAAACACACTATGGCATATGTATATTGTTGTTGTTGTTGTTGTTGTTGTTGTTGTAGAGCCAATCATTTCAAAGATGTTACCTAGGATTAGTTTAAATTTTAAAATACTTAATTTTGCCAAGAAAGAGAACCGAATTTCAATGTCAATCATTAGCCTAGTGCATACCCTTATTTCCCTTCTAATTACGTACAAAGAACTCAGTAATAAGACCATTTGGGCAATGCTTGTCTTGGTTATATGGTGTAGATAAAAATAATCTTTTGTAAGAATAGTTTGCAGAACAGAATAAAGTAATGAGAATGGAATACATTCAGTTTTTTATTCATTACTTTTTATTCATTACTGCCCACTCATATAAACAACCCACCCACATACACGCGTGCACTTCTTTATAAAATCTCGCATAGTGGAACCATAGAACAAAAAAAAAGAAAATAGAGAAATGTCCTTTTTTTTCACTCATGTTTATACATGTTTATCTCATTGGAATAATACACTTTAATTTTGCATTATTAATTTTTAAATTGGCATAGTTTAAGTAAAACAGTATTTTCTACTGTATTTTTTTTTTCATTCATTCTAAGACAATTTTAATTCGTTAAAATGTATTTAAATTTTGCAAATTACTTTTTTAAGTAGAGAAAGTCATGTGTGCAGCATATTAGATTATTTAAAGGTACGTTAGTTATATACAGTTATTTTTTACATTTATACTCTTTCTAGCACATATGTATTATGTACAAAGAGTACTGCATTCCATCAAAAAATTTGAAACCCAAGATTTCACCAGTAGTACATATTTTGAGGTCCTCTAAATTCACAAAAACCCTTTTTAGAAAAAGGTCCGGGTGTGTGTCCATGTCTGTGTGAGTGTGTATATCTGAGGACAGCATAACTCAAAATCGAAAAGTCAGTTAAATATCAAACTTGGTATTTAAGTTGATTATCTCCCAAGGATACGACACGAAGATTTTCAAGAAAAACTACTCACCCCAAACTACTCTTTACATGGAAGGATTTTCAAAGTGTTTCATTTTATCTGACGATTTTTACTTTCTCTATACATACTATGTACATAGTGTATAGAGAAGGTATTGTATTGCACCCAAAAATTCGATACCGAGATTTCACCGCAAATATGTTTTGAGACCCCCTGAATCCAAAAAAAAAAGCATTTTTAAAAAAATATCCGTGTGTGTCTGTCTGTTTGTCTGTGTGTGTGTGTAGGTGTGTGTGTGTGTGTGTGTGTGTGTGTGCGCGCGCCCGATTGTGGGCAACATACCTCAAAAACCAAAAGACCGTTAAAAACCAAACTTAGTATTTAAGTTTGGTATACTCCAAGGATGCAACGAAGATTCTAAAGAAAATCCCCCACCCCAAACTACGCTTTACATGGAAAACATTTCGAAAATTGGTATTTGCTTCAAAATGGCTCTATAATTAGTGAGGGTTTGTGTGCTGTGCCTGTGAAAACAGTAAAATTCAAATGGGAAATGTTTTAACAATTCTTTTTCATCCTCGCAAGATGAATTTGCCGTGAAATCTCGATTATCGAATTTTTAGGTGAAATACAATACCATCTCCACCTACCAAACATGTGGTAGAAGAATAAAGGGGTAAAGAGGTAACGGATTGACAACGGTGGGGTGCACCTCGTGCACTGCAGCCTTAACAACTTCTACTGTGGATAATACCTGCTGGAAGACGGGATAAGATGAAGGAAGAAGTAATTGTTCCACTGAGCATGAATCCGTACCATTTGCCCGCACTCCATACACTATGAATCTGGAAGCACTCCTAAAAGATGAGAAGCAAACGGAATAAAGAGGAACTTATGGAAAGGATCGTGGTAGATGAGAAAACATTCCAGTATTCGCCTAGTGACCCAGGGAAAACCACGAAAAACCCATGCGTGAGAATGGGCGGTCGTCGTGAACCTACTCGGGACCTCCCGAATACGAGCCGCACAAGTTACCGCAGCGGCACCTCGCTCGGTTGGTAGATGAATAAAAATGAATTCAATTTTCAGAGACCTCAAAACATGCATTTCAATGGAAACGTCGAGATAATCTTTAGTGGAATCTGCTTCTGCTTAGTTTAAATGAGCGGTAGAGAAAGCAATAAAGCACTGTTTTACATATATTTTTGTCTGTATTTATTTGAGATATCCGTTGGTCCCGTTGATGTTGAAATGGCTATATCATTAATTTTTCATAACGACCAATCCATCATTCTAATTTGTCTGTATCAGTGTCTGTAATGATTACATTCCCAATCTAATGAAAACAGACGCGTAACGAAGTGAGGCTGCTGGCACAATCTGACCCGGGAGTGACAGTCGGCGCAATTTATCTGTTTATGCTTCATGCAGAATGCTAACGATCCCAGCTTGATGCAAATCTGGTAACATAAGCCACAGCGGATTATTTCTTCGCTGTTGATAACGTAGATGTTTTAATGTCTAGATCATATCGGAATGAATGAAATCGATGCTCAATTGAGCCCGGGATCCAAGGAGCTTTTAAGAAAAAGGTCCATGTGTCGTGTGTATGTCTGTGAATGTATAACTAAAACATCTGATGTGTTTCATTAACATGACTTTCTCTAGCTGTTCCACAACACATTTTTCTTACAAAAATTATTCTTTTATCTACATCATGCTAGTCAAGATAAACATTGTCGGAATTGGTCTTATTACTTGTTTCTTTGTAAGTAGAAGGGGAATAAGGGAATACACAATGCTAAAGTGCTTGTCAAGTCTTTTAAAGGCCGGTCGCTGTGTGAAACAATTGAAATTTGGTTCTCTTTGCTTGCTAGGAATGACTTCGCGTTTGAGCAAACTTTAAGAACCTTAAACTGAAACCAATAACTCGGAATATCTCTAAAACGGTCAACTTTACAATAAAAAAAAAAATATATATATATATGAAAAATTTAATATTTTAACGCAAGCTACAATTTTATGTAGTAAGTTTTTGTCTATCTCTTACGGCTTACCAATTGTACAAAAGCTATATAAAGTCATCCAGAATGAAGATGCTATTCCCAGAAAATTCAAGATACACCTTTCATTTGGCATGAAAATATCTTAAAAATATGATATTTTAATAAAAATGGTTAGAGCCCTTTTTGAGAAAGTCAATATTTTCGGAAAATGTTGCATTACAGCGTAGTTAGGAGTGGGGAAGTTTTCTTGAAAATCTTCGTGTCGGAACCTTGGATACTGAACTTAAATACCAAGTTTGTTGTTTTACCGACTTTTCGTTTTTGAGCTATGCTGCCCACACACACACACTCACACACACATGGCATTGTTTCTATTATTTTTTTTTTTAAGGGGACTTAAAAAACGATTTCCGGTGAAATCCCGATGTCGAATATTTGGTTACAATAAAGACCTTCTCCATCCATTATATACTTGTACATACGGGCTAGAGAAAGTAAAAACGGAGCTCGCTAAGTACAAACATTGATATTTAGATTTAGCATCTTTCAAGAATGCGACACAAAGAGTTTCGTGAAATCCTCCCTCCCCAACTAAGTTTTACGTGGAAAAAATTTAGAGCATTTGTTCCCAAAAGGCTCTAACGATTTTGATTAAATACCTATATTTAAGGTGATGAATCTATGAAATTTGACCAAAATTGTGGAAATATAACAAATATATCATTTTTCCCACTTTGGGCATTTTAACAGCCAATTAATGGGTGTTATAAATGGACAGACGTATCCTTATTAATAGGCACTCCTAACTTTAAACCCCGTTTTCTCCCAAACATTTATCCAACACCTTTCCATTCTCAAAATGCCTCACACGATGCAATCATTTACTAATTTGTTTCAAACTGTTTACGCTGCCTCTGATAAACACATTAAAGAAACCATTCATACACTTTTTCGAAATAATGGCAAATAAAATATTAAATCATTAAAAACAAAGAGTTCTGAAGAATACGAAAATAAATAATTTGATAACTAGGGTTAATATTACAAAAAGATATACGTGGTGAAGTGGTCAGCGAGCTGACTTCTCACTCGAGGTCCCGGGTTCGATTTCCGGCTGGGGCGGGGAATTTTTCTTTAGCCAGAATTATTCTCTATCCCCCACAGATTCTGCAGGTATGTATGTGGGCGTGAATGTGTGTGTGTGTGTGTGTTTGAGGAAACTAAAATTATTAAACCAAACGTAAAGAACCTACAGACGAGTTGCTTCAAGTGAAAATCCCCCGATATGGCCTTAGATGTTAAAGGGGGTTATACAAATGATAAATAAAACAAAAAAATATGATGTGTTCCATTGACATGACTTTCTCTATATCTCTGCAACAAATTTTTGTTAAAAAGTTTATGCTTCTATTTACTTCATGCTAAGTGAGAAAAAATTAGCAGAAATGCTCTTATTACTTGCTTCCCTGTAAGTAGAAGCGAAATAAGGGAGTAACATAGGTTAAAGTGATAGCAAAAGATGGTTGCTATGCGACTGAAGTTCCTTTGTTTGTATGGACAGGAGTTGACAAATTCCTGCATGAGAAAAGTACAAGTTTTTTAAGGCTGCAATAAAAAACAAGGAATATCTAAAAATCGATCAACTACACGAAAAAATTGTATATAACATAAATTGTGTATTTTAATGTGCTCTACATTTTTTGTGTGGTACATTTTTGTCCATTTCTTATGGTTTAGCAGTTATGCAAAATTCCTCCAGAATAAAGAATTCTTCAGAGGCTATTCCCAGAAAGTTCAAGATACACATGTTATTTGTCAGGTAAATATTTTTAATATACGATATTTTAATCAAAATCGTTAGAGCCATTTTTGAGAAAATCAAATTTTGGAAAAAAATTTCATGTAAAGGGTAGCTAAGTGCGGGGAGATTTTCTTGAAAATCTTCACGTCGCATCCTTGGAAGATAACAAACTTAAATACCAAAATGCTTTTTTTGGATTCTGGGGGACCCAAAACATGTATTTCCGGTGAAATCTCGGTATCGAATTTTTGGGTGCAATACAATTCCTTCTCTATATACTATGCACATAGTACGTGTAGAGAAAGTAATAAGATATGATAGGTTTATTTATAAACGCATTTACTGTGAAACTTGAATTTTTAATATGAATATTTTGAAAAATGCATCATATGGGTCATTTTTATTAGAACGGTGAGCTTAGACACTATAAATTAGTATTTGAATAAGCCTGCAAACTACATCTTGAATTTTCTGGGAATAGCCTCTGAAGATATCTATATTCTGGATGGTTTATGAATAACTGTTAATCTATAAGAGAGAGACAAATCTTAACACACTGAATATGCACACAATTTTGTTAATACATTATTATGTTTTGGAGTTAACCATTCCGGATTTATTTAGACTTCAATTTCAAACTATTTATATTATATGGAAATGGAATTCGTAATTCAGTTTTATTTATTTTTATTTTATTTAATGTCGCTTTAACAACTAGGTCAAATCGCGACTACAATAAATTTTACAATTTTTTACATAAATGTGTTTCATTTAGAAAGTTCAGTACATTCTTCGAGAAGGCTGGATCACTAAGAGTGGTTAACATATTTGCTGGAATACTGCATCTAGTTCTTGCTTCATCGTAGAAACGGCAGCTGCTGAGAATGTGAGTGACTGTAAGCGGAGAGTGACAATAGTTGCACTTGGGGGGAAGATAGCCGGACAGAAGATAAGAATGAGTGAGAGCAGTGTGTCCGAGACGTAGGCGAGATAGAAGAACTTGATGACGACGTTTGTAATGTGTGAGAGGATAAACAGAAGTGGAAAGAGGACAGGCATCACGTAATTTGTCTCTAGTTGAGTTGAACCACTGTTGCTTCCATTGCCGGAGAATGGTGCCACGCATAAAACGGTTGAAGTCTTGGTGAGGAATCCTGAGGTCCAATAAGTTGGGAGGGTGTCCTGTTGCTTCCTTAGCTGCAGCATCGGCGTTCTCATTCCTGGGTATGCCAGCATGGGAAGGTACCCACACAAGCAGGACCTGTTTGCCCGAGATAAATAATCTATGATAGAGTAACTGAATGTAAAGCACCAGGTTATTGGTTGGAGTTCGCTGTTGAAGACTGAGAAGAGCACTCATCGAATCTGTGTAGATGGTGAAGGAGAGCGCAGTGGCTTCAAGGATGTACTCCAAAGCGAGACGAATAGCTATCGTTCACAAGAGAATATAGATAGAAATTGAGGTAAGCCGTATAGCAAGGTTTTATGTGGTAAAATCACAGCACAACCGCAACGATTTTCAGATTTGGAGCCATCTGTGTAAATTTGTTGCGATGCGGAGTGTGAGTTACAAAGGGCTCTGAATAAACGAAGATAAACTGAAGTATCTGTACTGTCTTTGTTGTAACGCGCCATGGAAATATCTATGGTAGGTAGTTGTAACTTCCAAGGAATATCGTCAAGGGTGAAGGAGCAGGAGACCATTGGCGGAATATAAACGACGTTGACTATGAGCAGATACGCTTTGGGACTTGGCAGGAAAACATGGTTGAAAACTGTTGATGGACTCCTGGAGGCAGTTCGTGTAGCGTACATGAGACTTAAGGCCTTCCTCCTCGTATTCAGCGCAGGTTCATTTGCTTCGATTTGGAGACTGCTTACAGGACTGGTGTGAAAAGCACCCAAGCAGATCCTCAGCGCCGAAGATTGAATACTATTGAGCATTTTCAGGCTTGTTGGATTGGCTGAATGATATATAATGCAGCCTTAGTCCAACTTGGGACGTATAATTGTTCTATATGTTCGAAGTAGTACTGTGAAGTCAGCTCCCCAAGTTTTGGCTGCCATTGTTTTCATGACATTTAAACGTCGAAAACATTCTGCTCTCAAGAGCTTTAAGTGTGTGATCCAGTTTAGGCGGTGATCAAAATGCAGCCCTAGAATGCGGACAGTGGATACTGTAGGAATTGTCTGGTTCCCTAGAAAAAAGAGAGGCGGCTATGATTGCCCACGAGAACGACTGAACAGAATGCATCGGCTCTTAGTGGCAGAGAATTTGAATCCGGTACTATTGCTCCATTGTTGTAATTTGTAGAGTGTATTTTGCACTAGTTCCTGGGTAGTCTGTATATTCTTTCCACTGCATAATATAGTTAGGTCATCCGCAAAGAGACCAGCTCTTACAAGTGGCTGGAGACAGGAATTTACATCATTGATGGCTACTAAGAAGAGTGTCACACTAAGAACAGATCCTTGTGGTATTCCGTTGTCAATGTTGACGCTTTGGGATAGAACACCGTTAGCACGAACGCTGATTTTCCGGTTTTGGAGAAAATTGTAAATGAATGCAATCATGTTTCCTGTGACGTCATGTTTCATTAATGTGCGAATGATGTGATCGTGCCAGACAGCATCATAAGCCTTTTCGATATCCAAGCTAACAAGAATGGCATGTTGACTGCTCAAGAAGGCTTCGGCAATGTAGGATTCTAGCAGCAGGAATGCATCAGTTGTGGAACGGTATTTTCTGAAACCATATTGGATGTCTGCAAAAAATGTTGTGCATTCTAGATACCAACGTAAACGGCGATT
Source organism: Hymenopus coronatus (assembly GCA_030762935.1). Classification (NCBI taxonomy): domain Eukaryota; kingdom Metazoa; phylum Arthropoda; class Insecta; order Mantodea; family Hymenopodidae; genus Hymenopus; species Hymenopus coronatus. The sequence goes on along the minus strand of CM060882.1, from coordinate 42,603,460 downwards.
GATAATCTTCTCCAGCAGCTTACATAGGGTACAGGTAAGTGAAATTGGACGGTAATTGTAGGGAAGAGGACCTATTGGGTTTAGGAATAGGTACCACGATGGAGCTACGCCATTGATTAGGAAAAAGCTGATTAACCCATAGGTAGTTATAAATATCTAATATGTAGGAAAGACCAGCTGTTGGCAGATGCTGTAGGAATGCATGTGGGATACTGTCTGGTCCTGGACTTTTTTGCTGGTGCAACACTTTAATTCATACAGTAGTTCTTTCATCGTGAGTTCTTCGTTGAACATTTGATTGCTGTTTGTAAATATCATCTGCAGATCTAATGTTGGAGTCTTATTTTTAGTATGGAGAAATTCAGAATCATAATGGGAGTCACTGGAAGCATCAGAAAATGTGTTTGCCAAGGTATTAGCTATTGCTAGAGAGTCGGTAATGGGCGCACTTGAAGTAGGTGTTCGGAGATGAGATATCACCTGTGAGGAGCAGTTGCCGCAGAGAGTATGTAGTTTATGCCACAATTGGGATTGAGGAGCATTAGCGTTTAGAGTAGATAGAAGCTGAAGCGAAGAACGCTATTTGCTTTCTTTCACCTCCCGACGAGCCGCAGCTCGGAGACGTTTGAAGGCGCACTTGTTTTCAAGTGTAGGTTGACGTTTGTATTTGTAATATGTATGGTTTTTGTTCCGGATTGCTTCGGCGCACTGATCATTCCACTATGGTACACGGCGTTTACCTGAAACATTTTCCGTTAAAGGAATGCTGAGACGTCCTTGCTGAAGTATGGTTGTAGAGAACATATTAATAAGGTCATCTACGTCCATTTGTGGGAAAATATCCGGTTGCGGGAGATCTGCAATGGCATTCTGCGCAAGAACCTTGAACAAGGGCCAGTTAGCTTTGTGGAGTTGCCAAATAGGACGTCGAGTATGTTTGGGTGCATTGAAGGTAGACTTCAGAATAATAGGATAATGGTCACTACCATAGAGAGTATGCTCAATGGACCAATGGAACAGAGGCACAATGTTCGAGGAGCACATGGTGACGTCAATACTGCTTGTGGAGTTATGGGCTACATCATAACGGGTAGGTAATGGGGAATTGAGTACCACTAAGGGAAATGTATTCAGAACTGAATCAATTACTTTCCCACGCCGATCAGTTCGCTGGCTTCCCCACAGAATATTATGACTATTAAGGTCTCCCAGTAAAATGAAAGGTGTGGGTAATTGTTGAATAAGATGTGTTAGCATTTGTAGGTCAATGTTGGCACTGTTTGGTAGATAGAGATTGCAAATGCATATCTCAATAGTGAGAAAAATAGAGACAGCCACAGCTTCCAGACAGGTTTGAAGGACAATTTCTTTCTGTGGAATGTCCTCAAGCACGTATGTTGCAACACCACCACTAGCATGGTGAGCGTTGAGACGATTTTTATGGTATCCAGTATACCGGCGTATTGGTGCTATGTAGTCAGTATGAAAATTAGCTTCCTGTAGGCATATAATAGCGGGACTATGAGTAGAGAGAAGTAGTTGCAAGTATTCTAGTTGAGATCTATAACTATTGATGTTCCATTGTAGTAGCAATGTATCAGAGTTCATGGCTGAGATTCATGAGCTGTAACTCCAGCAACATCTGTGGAGACGGTGCCAAAGTTGTTCTCTGGTTTAGTAGTGCCCAACATTAATTTCTTTTCAAGCCGTGTGGTTCTGTTTTTTATTTTATTGTTTGTTAACATAGGATATATCTTTTTAAGCAATTGTGCTAACGCATGATGATCTGTGGTGTATGATGTGGCCAAGTGGGCGACATCAGAGGACCCCACTGAATTTTCATAGAAACTGACAAGTTGTGTAAAATTCAAAAGGTATTCGTCCGGGTTAGTCTCCATGTGGTTTTGAAGTGGTAGCAGCAGTTCACGTAGTGGTTGTGTTGCCGCTGATGATTTTGGTTTTTTAGGCATTGGTTTAGTACTGGTCTTTAAGATATTGTCATCATCAGATGACTCATCCTGTGATTTGGTTAACCGTTCAGAATTATCCTGCTCAAGTTTTGAATCATTTGGATGTTCTGAATCACTGTTGGTTGAAGAAATAGGGCGTTTCATGCGGTGTGGTAGACTGTCAACAGGAGTGGCTCTACTTCACCTAAGTGTACAGTAGTAGCATCGTGGGAAGCAGTGACAAGCATGGTATTGTTTACTGTATGAGAAGAAGAATTTTCCCCTTTTTCAGTGTTTAAGGACTTTACTTGGTCGTCATTGACATGATGAGTGTCTTTTTTTGAGGTAGATGGACCAGAAGTTACCGTTGTGGTAGACAAGGAGGGAAATTCCCCTGAATTGGAGGTTGAGGGCGTTGTGGTGGTTGGTTGCACTGCTGATGATTTGCATTGGCTAGCCAGGTGGTCTTCTTGTTTACAAATGAAACAAGTAGTGTGTCAGTTGACACATAGACCCAGTAGTTTGTGTCATCGTGATAGATTTGAAAACTTTCGGGAAGTTGATCGATATCCTCAGGCTTAACGTAGAACTGTCGGCGAAAGCTTAAAATATGAGAGAAACCTGGAGCGCTCATTCCGGCCCTGACGTGTGAAATTGCAGAGGTCGGATATGTACCTTGGGATGCCACTAAATTTTCTAGGGTACTATTGGGGATGACTGGACAGACGTTTGACAGTATGACTCTCTTGTGTTTAGTCAATAGGGGTCGCAGATCTAGTACAACAGCATTGATAGTAATCCGGGGATGGTTTGCTGCTATTTCTTCCGCTATTCGTTTGTTAGAGAGGTACATGCATACACGGTTATTTGAGATTCGTGAGACGAACCGTATATTAGTTGGTTCGGTAAGTTTTGCTATGGCGTAAACATAATCTTTGATAGGAATACCTTCATGAGCTGCCTGATCCTTACTAGGTCCACTTTGTGCGATCGCTGAATAACTTAATGCATTAGATTTAGTATTCATTGTTGTTACTTGAGGTTAGGAGTTGAACTTGAGGTTTTCAATTTGCCCGAGTCAGCTTGGACTTCACACACGTTAGACGTGCTCCCTATACACAAACACACTTTCTCGTGTTACAGAAAGAACTGTTGTATGTAATAAACACACTAGTTTTGTGTAAAAAGAGCAGAACAAACTTTCATAGCCTATCGGTTTTTCTTTTGTTCTGACGTTATTTCCTTTGGTCAAGCAAAGATAAGGGGATTTCAAATCTTATAAGCACTTAAAAGATTTGACCATCGCTTGAGCTATTGTATTCCTCTATTCCCATCGTTATGTAATAAAACCGTTTCTGTAAATGTTTATTTCAATTAGCATAAAGTAGATAGAAAAATACCTTTTGTAAGAATGTTTTGCTGCAGAATGGCTAAAGAAAATCACATCAGATCTATTTTCTTGCACTGTGCAACTGGTACTCTGTATAATACACTATTTTTATTGATATAATTCCAGTTTTATTTAATTTTAAAAACAGCACTCCGCATTATTAACGGAGTTTAATTTTTCATCAATATGCAAACGCACAGATTTATTTGTTGTTGCCTGGCTGGCAATTGTGTTATCAGCGGATGTAAACAAGGTTACGCTAATGCAGAAAATGGAGCACATCATAACTATACAATCAGAGATTAAAATATTCTGGCTAACTCCCTTGAAACAGTTCCCACAACCTTGAGGAATGTCTAAATATACCATAAGATGTCATCCACTGCATTCGGGAAGCCGCGGGTTTGATCCCGTCGACCGCCCTCTTCGCCTTGGGGTTTTTCGTGCTTGTCGCCAGGCGAATGCTAGTGTTGTTTTTAATTTCTCTACACGTACTATGTGCATAGTGTATAGAGAAGGTATTGTATTCCACACACAAATTCTATACAGAGATTTCACCGGAAATAGATGTTTTAGGGTGTCCTGTATCCAAAAAAGCATTTTTAGAAAAAGATCTGTGTGTCTGAGAACATGATATCTCAAAAACGAAGAGTCGTAAAACATCAAACTTGGTATAAGAGTTTAGTACCTTCCAAGGATGCAACACGAAGATTTTGAAAAAATCCCCCACCCCAAATTACCCTTTACATGGACAAAAAAGTTCGAAAATGTTGATTTTCTCAAAAATGGCTCTAACAATTTTGATTAAAATACCGTACACTAAAGATATTTTCACGACAAATAAAATGTATGTCTTGAAGAAGAAATGTATGGAAGAGATTCTTAAGCCTCTTTATTCTGGATGAACTTTTCTGGAATTTGCATAACCAGTAAACTGTAAGAGATGGAGAAAAAGTTACTACACAAATGATGTAGATCTCATTGAAACACACAATTTATGTCATACACATGTTTTACGTGGCGTTGACCATTTTTGAGATATTCCTTATTATTGGATTCAATTTTAAAATACTGCCCATACGGAAATTTCCAACTCCTGGCAATCCAAAGAAATGGATTTCATCCACATGGCAACCAGCTTTTAAAAGATTTGACTATCGATTCAGCCCAGTGTTTTCGCCTTCTACTGAAGAAAAAAAAATGCTGCTAGTGTTTATCTCGATTAGTGTGAAGTACATAGTAGAATAAAATTTTTATCAACAATTTCTTACAGAGATGTAGAGAAAGTCATGTGAATGGAACACATCAGCTTTTTTCTAACACCATGATTTTTTTTCCGGCCTCTCATTCAATAGGCATTTCATTTCACATCAACTTTCGGGTTACGGACTTGAATGGATAGGTTTGTCTCTTCCTATAGTCTATTCGCATTCTCTCTGGCTAGCAGCTGGGAAAGACTGGTTCGCGCATCAAGAGGCATCCTTCCCCCTCCTACAGGTCCTAGCTAAAAACAATATGAATGAACTGTACTCTGGTACGCAATTAGGGCAGTTCGGGCTTGGTAAGGAGAAGCACTGGGGATGCATGAAGGGGTGACTCCATCTGTGAACTTTAGGTACCCTTCAATATTATCCGCACTAGCCATTACTTGGTCCGGGCAACAACCTTTGGGAAATTTCGTCTCATTCCTTCCTCCCGTAGGTTGCTTATGGCGCAACAGAACCCTGGCCGTAGTACTTGATTTCTCCTAGGCCCCTGGCGAGAAAGAGAGAGAGAGAGCGAGAAGTGTTAATGTATTTTCACATATAGGTTGGTCCGAAAATGATAGGCAGCATGTCATACGTGACATTTTAGAATAAAAGAAAATTATTGTTGGATTTGTAACAATAAATCAATGAAAGACAGATTAGAATCGCATTCATTAATTTTACAGTCTGTATTACTTACCTACAGTAAGCCGAAGAAATATTTATTTCATCCAAAAATTTGATATCGAGATATCACTTTTAATACACGTTTTGAGATACCCCAAAAAGTAAAGCATTTTAAAAAAGAATGTACGCGTGTGTATGCTTTTGTGTCTGTGGGCAGAATAATCCAAGAGCGAAATGTCGAATGATTACCAGCTTGGTATTCAATTTAGCATATTCCTAGAATCCATATGAACATTTTGAAGAAACAAGAAATCCCTCTTTCCCAAAGTATACTTCATACGGATAGCTTTTGTTATTTCAAATTTAATCAAAAAGGATCAAACAAATTTACAATGGTGTCCGATAAATTAAAATATATATCATATTTTTGCAAATAGCTTTCGAATTCCTGTTCATACTAAATACATTTTTGCTGTATAAATGCTAAGTTGTAAAAGTTAGACATAATAAATGCATATTCTTTAAAACTCACAATTTATGATGAATACATTTTCTGTTGGCATGAATCATATATTCGTTGCTCTCCATTTGAATTTCCCAATACCACCTTTTTGATGTTTTAAGTCGCTATCCATTTGTTTCTCACCATGCCACGAAATAAGAGGAATTACAAAACCAGCTATATATATTAAATTCCATCAAACAATTCGATATCGAGTTTTTGAGATACCCTGCATCAAAATATACACATATTTAGAAAAAGATCTGCGTTGTGTGTGTGCACGCGCGCGAAGAATTATAAAACGAAACGTAGGACAATTAAATTAAAGGTATTGTATGAATTATTTTGTTTCGTATGCCGCTCTTCCTCTAATTCGTAAACCAGTTTTTATAACCTTTCAAGCGACTTGAATAGCCGTGATCGTTAGTGCGATACGAAGTGAACTGGACATTCATTCAAAGCCGAACATCACAAGTAAGGACTGCAACCAAATCTAGCTGTGCTAAAGGAAGGGGATGGCCCAAGTAAATTGACCGGTGTAATGGCAGTCTTGGGTGCTGGAGGGGTTACATATGACTGTAGTTGCATGGATTTTGCTCTTTATTAAAAACACTACATTTTTATTGCAGAAACATTAACATTTTTACAATACTAAACTGCTATGAATATCCTAATTTTACTGTTGAAAGAGTGATATGAAATTAAAAAAAACAAAACAAAAAAAACCCTAAAACCTTTGATTAATCATCTTTGTTTCCAGATGGCAATACCATGCAGTAGAGGGTAAATTGAGTTTTATTTATGAACGCTCTTTATCTACTGCGGTTTTTAGCACCCCATTCTATATTGGGCGATAAAGACAGCTTATTTTGCTCAGAGGCCTCTTTATCACGCTTGAGGCCCTTTTGCGCACCGTATATCTTTGACACGGGATCAACGGCTTTACTTCCATTCCAAATGAAGCTATGATAAGGATTTTTACGCCCCAGAATTTAGTCACCCTTCCCCGAGTTTGAACCCGCGATCTTGAGAACCAGTGGCTAGCATGTTACCCCTAGAGGTAAAGTTGGGTATCTTCTAAGGACGAAACACACAAGTAAGTCCTTCCTGAATGAAAAGAGAATTTTTTTTTTTTTCTTTTCTATATTACGCATAGAAGATATTACAATCTACCTACAAATTATACACCGTGGTTTCACCGAAAATGCTTAATATTAGACTCCCTTAATGCCAACAGTAAAATATATGCATATTTTTGTTGCTATGAACAGTGTAACTAAAAAACGAGAGTCGGATAAATACAGAATTTGTTGCTTAAGTTTAGCATCTTCCAAAGGTGCGACATGGAGATTTTGTAGAAAATCCCATCACCCCAACTAACCTTTATAAGAACATTTTCCGAAATTTGTTATTCTTGAAAAATTAACGATTTTTATTAAAACCTCATATATTAAAGATGTTTACACCACAAATAATATATATCTTGAACTTTCTGGGAAGATCTGTGATGATAATCATAATTTATTTTACCATTTTGCATAGATACAATGCAATAGGCTTCGTCAACAAGCCACTAAAATACATCTATATTTAAGTATTCTTGTGTGTTGTAAACATTAAGTCGCTTAATTCTGTTGCCAACACTAATTTTAAAAGAATTTGCATGTATACTTTGTCTTACATTTAAAAGAAATTTATTATATAATTTCACTCCAAGATAAAGATGAGAATCAAGATATTTTTATAAGACATTTAGGTGGTACCATGTTATTTCTACCCTTGTCTCATGACTATGCCAGTCAGAAAAATTTGATGTGTTCCATTCACATGACTTTCTCTACTATCTGTAACACATTATTGTTAAAAAGCTTATACTTCTATCTGCTTCGAGATAAACTTTAGCAGAAATGATTTCTTGCAAGCAGAAAGGAAATAAGGGATTACACTAGGCTAGAACGACATTAAAAGCAGCTTGCCATGTGAATGAAATCCGTTTCTATGCATTGCCAGGAATATACAAATTCCCGTGTGCCAAAAGTATTAAGTATTTTAAAACTGAATATCTCAAAAATGGTCAGCTCTACGAAAAAAATGTATATGACACAAATTGTGTGTTTTATCGTGATTTAAATTTTGTGTGGTAAGTTTTTTTCTATCTCCTACGGTTTACCAGTTATGCAAAATCCAGGAAAATTCATCCCGAATAAAGAGATTTTTACTGTGTAAACGTCTTTAATATACGTTATCTTAATTAAAATCGTTAGAGCCATTTTGGAGAAAATCACAATTTTAAAAAAAATTCCCATGTGAAGGGTAGTTTGGGGTGGGGGGATTTTCCTCAAAATCTTCGTATCGCATCCTTGAAAGATACTAAACTTATATACCAAGTTTGGTATTTTACCGACTTTTCGTTTTTAGGTTATCGTGTTCACAGACATACACGGACGTTTTTCTAAAAATGCTTTATTTGGATACAGGGCACTTTAAAACGTCTATTTCTGGTGAAATTTCGGCATCGAATTTTGGCTGGAATGCAATACGTTCTCTATACACTATGTACATGGTAACGTGTAGAGAAAGTAAAAAAAGTACATCATCTGTCTTTTGGAGGTGAACAAAATTCAAGCATGCAAATGCAAACAAACCACAGCTAAAATTCCAAATTCTTTAGCAATAGGTCCACAATGTTGACGAGAATCACAATTTTTATTATTCCGAGAGCTTTCTTCTGGAGCAAAAATGCTCATCTGCTACCTCAGAGAAAACACTATAGTTTTAAAGACAATGAAATAAAATATAATATACAATCAATAAAGAGCTAATGGAAACACACGTTCTAAGCCTTCGTAAGAGAAATATAACATTTGACAACTTTTTGCATATTTCTATTATGTAGAATTTCCAGGAAAGCTTGTCGTCCAACCATATTCCGAGAAATTTAAATTTTTGCTCTCTACTTTGTTTATATTTTAAACTAAATAAGATTATTTGTGTATTTTTCCTTTATTCATAAGTAAGTCATTTGCTCCAAACCAAACATACATATTCTGATCTAAAGTGTTCGACCAATCAAAAGTACTTGCAGAAAGAATATTAAGCACGGTAGTGTCATCTGCATAAGAGTTTACTTTTCAAGAAAATTCCCCCACACCTAACTACCCTTTATATGGAACTTTTTTCGAAAATGTGTGTTTTCTTAAAAATGGCTCTAACGATTTTGATTAAAATATCGTATACTAAATATATTTACCTGACTAATAAAATGTATATCTTACATTTTCTGGGAATAGCCCCTCAAGACTACTTTTTTCTTGATGAATTTTACGGAATTTTGCATAATTGCTAAACCGTAAGAGATGGAAAAAAACCTTACCACACAGAAATGGGTTTCTTTGAAAAAGTTTATGTTTTTTTCATACAGGAATGTGTCAACTCGTGTCCATACAAACAAAGGAGCTTTAGTGACATAGCAACCAGCTTTTGACTATCACTTTAATCTATAGTACTCTCTTATTTCGCTTCTACTTACAAGGAAGCAAGTAATACGATTATTTCTGCTATTTATTTTCTCGATTAGCATGAAGGAAATAGAAGCATAAGCTTTTTAACAATAATTTGTCACAGAGATGTAGAGAAATTCATGTGAATGGAACACATCAAATTTTTCTCACTACTGCTCACAGCGCTATTAAGGAAGTGGTGACTATGGCTAGATGCGTCTTAAGGATGCATTTACAGAGGGTAACACAAGCCAGCTGCGACGGTAATTCAGATAACTACGCACTGACCGGGGTTACCCGTGCTTCCCCTAATGTGTAAGGATAACACCAAAACAGTTGTACACGAGAAACATCACAACTTTTACATTCCAGGGGTTCTGACGATCTTCGACTTAGAACTTTTTGATCTTCGGCGACACTTTCTGCAGAACTCATCCATAATTTTGCACTTCAATGCTCGGACGCATACAGCGCACACTATGGCTGATTTGTTCGTCAATAGAACTGAGAAATGCAGCACCATCCATCATATTTTCCGTACTTAAGCCTTTTGACTTGATTCCGAAGATGAAATAACCACTTCGTGGCAGTCGCTTCCGACTGTTCCAGAGATGCGTTTCAATGTACTGTCCATTTCCTCCTTGATTTCTTTAGGCGTTTAGGCTTTCAAATGGAAGTATTTAATCACTGTTCGTTTTTCCAATTCCTCCATTTTGTGAAAACTCTAAAGATGTCTTGTTTAAAATGCTGTCATTCGAAAACTAAAGAAGCTATTGACCTGTAACTATGGATACAAGCTAGTCTAGAGTTAAATTATACATGCTACCGTCTAACTGCCTAGTGGCGCCATATCTGTGTGAGGCCCGGGACTTATCAGCCGACCCTTGTATAGCAATGCCACGTGGAACATGAGATTTCTCTGTTTCACTGAAGCTGTAGTACATAATAAAAAGGTCAGCAGATGAACACATTAAAAGTTAGTTTTCTGTAAATAGTGTGAGTGGCTACATGTTTTCCACAATTAAGCGATTTTCTGAAATATGTGGACATGTTGGATTGAGCAGACTGTAAATTACAAGGATGTCTGCCGTTGTGGAATAGCTGTACATCACTGGCAAAGTCTGAGTGATGCTACTAATTTGGCCGAGTGTACACGTGAGACTGGTTTCTCTCCATCTCTCCCCACCTGGACTATAATTTGAACAAAATGCCCTGTTGTCACAGTTTGAGATATATCGCTCCGGGCCGTGGAACCAACCAACCCTCTAGTAGGAATTATGTGGGAGTAGCCGCATCCAGCATCTGTGTTCCTTCATCTTGCGTGTTCCCCGAACAAGGTCGTTCATGTTTTTCAACGGTAACCTCTGCTACTTTATACTGCTGTAAAAATGCAGTGAAATAAAGCAATAAGCTCTCTTGATAAATAATAACCAATCAAGCAATTATACAGAGGAATTGCCTCAGGCATTAAGAAATAAAAAAATCTGATGTGTTCCATTCACATGACTTTCTCTACATCTCTGCAACAAATTATTGTTATAAAGCTTATGCTTTTATTTACTTCATACTACGGTCAACTTCACGAAAAAAATGTATATAACATAAATTGTGTGTTTTAATGAACTCTACATTTTTATTATCTCTTACGATTACCAGTTGTGCAAAATTCCGTAAAATTAATGCAGAGTAAAGATGCCTTCAGAGGCTATTCCAAGAAAATTCAAGATATAACTTTTATTTCTCATATAAATATTTTAATGTACGATATTTTAACCAAAAATCGTTAGAGCCATTTTTGAGAATATAAACACTTTCGAATAATTTTCCATTTAAAGGGTAGATAGGGGATTTTGTTGAAAATCGTCGTGTCGCATCCATGGAAGATACTGAATCTAAATACCAAGTCCACAGACACACACATGGACATTTTTCTAATTTTTTTTTTTTTTTTTTTTTGATTCAGAGGGTCTCAATTCATATATTTCCCGTGAAAGCTCGGTATCAAATTTTTGGGTGCATTACAATACCTTCCCTTTACACTATATGCATAGTACGTGTAAAGAAAGTAAAAAATACGAAATGTTACATTCACAGAATTTTCTCTGACCTCGAAAGCTTATTAGAGAGTATACAAAGTTGTTCTTACAAAAGTTTATTTTTGCATACATTTCGTTTTGAGATAAACCTTTATAGAAGTATCTACGCCACACATTTAGTTATATATACAAAGGAATTGTCAAGCCAAGTTTTTACCTGGCTAGAAGCCCGAGAAGATTTTGAATTGATATTTAAGTACTTCCTCTTTGAGGAAAATTTAAATTTAAAAATAAAATACTTACTTTTTCTTAAACGGGAAGTCAAGTCGTTATATATCTCTTTTGTTTTACCCATTGCTATAGAAAGAGAACCGAATTTCAATGACAGTCGCATAGCGATAGTTTTTAAAATGTGATTATCGCTTTAGCCTGGTGTTTTCCCTTATTTCCTTTCTACTTTTAAAGAAGTAAGTAATAATACCATTTGTGCTAATGTTTATTTAGATTAGCACGATCTAGATAGATCAATAAGTTATTGTAAGAATAGTTTGTTACAGAATAAGTATAGAATGGAACACACAATTTCTGTATGAAAAATGTCAAATATTCGACATTACTTTTAGATTTGTCATAAATATGTTATATAATATTATAAATATCAAAATTTGCATTTACGTACCCAATAAATACACTTTATTTCCACTAGACTGCCATAGAACGTGTTTATTCTCTTTAAACTATTAACGAATTTAAGGGGGGAAATATAACAAGTCATAGAAATTCACTCTCTAGTGATGATCATAAAACAGAGGGTAAAGTCACTTTCTATGTGAATAGTGTATCACACGAGGACCAAGCGAAGTTGCGCCAAGGTAACATCTGTGACTCGCATTCGGGAAGTCCCTGGTTCGATCACCGACGAGCGCCCCCTCTGAACCATGGATTGTTCGTAGCCGCCAGACGAAATCTAAGGTGGTATTTCATTTACAAAGATTTCGTTTCCAATCATTTCCACTTCATTCTATTTCCCTCATATTTTAGGTGTGCTTCCAGGTTTATTGTATATGACAGTGTGGGCAGATGGCGCGGATGGATGTTCAAAGCAATGATTACTCTCCGTGGACACTACGTGGCTGCTAACCTGAAAACGTTAGGAGCTTCCGTTAATCACAACATATTTACATAGGTTACAGCGCGCGAGATTTCCCCCTCCTTTGTCTATTCTTTACTCTTTAAATCACAGCAAGGGACACCAGTGAGCTGATAAATGGGAGGAGAAGGTGATGGGTTGTGTTGCAATTTTCCTACGAAACTCAGACCCCCATGCGGCTGTGACTTGCCCTGCCCGATAAACCCGCCCTTCTCACACCCTAGCATCCTGTGTATCTAAGTTGTTGGTATATTTAAACTGCGGCATAGACTGAACCCTCCACGAGTAAGGTTTGTTATCTGCATGTTTCCGGTGACCAGAGGATAAATAATGAACACGCATCGACCAATCCATGGAGAAGCCTGCATTGCGAAATAAGAACAGTGGACACGGTTTCTTAAAGAAAAACAACTGAGCTGTGGGGAAAATAAGGAACGTACACGGCGGAGGAACTGAGCATTGCAAAATATGACATGAGATTTTAATACGTCAATCTTGTGTCATGTGACTGGAATAGTATAATTCGATACATGTGCGGAAAGTGTATCATTAGAAAATTAATGGAGAATTTTCTTCTTTCGACTTTCTCCAATGCACTTAACATTAGTCACATCACAACGGACCTATTAGACGAGATACTCGTTGATTGATATGTGGTAGACAGGTTCTAAGTCTCATACCACTTTTAGCATCGCACCAACCATATAGCTTTAGGGTGCAATTAAGACTAGTAGTCACTATCTGTTGATATATGGCGGTGTGCAACTGACCATTTAGGGCTCATCTACCTTCTAGGTCTCATCCTTGCCAAGCAGAAGGCATTAGGGTGTCATCCATTCTAGCTGTTTTCACTATATGTGGTTAGAGGGCAGTGCAGTCGCTGTTACCGCTTTTCAAAACTTAAGGTGGAACTTTGAGTTAAGGTATTAAATATCTAATCCGTTATTTACCTTGACGATTGAAGAAAGTCTTAGAAATTGGTTGGTTCACGGGATTTGAACCAGGACCTCCCGAATGCGGACCAAGGATGTTACCACCTGAGCCAACCCGTTAGGTTGTATTGCTTATTGTTTCTCGATTTTAGTGAATAATAGATATGGGAGTACCGTTGAATATGGAGGCTCCAGTAGTAAGGTTACCAACACTAACATTCGTATGATCGATTATCGTGACCTTAAAAAAATCGATAGCTTGCAGTCCATTAATTAAGGAATAGGGGTAGCATTTTGGGGACCGATAGTGGGACAGAATCGAAGTTATCGCAGCATGGTATATAGTTCCGATTTATTGGCAATGCAGTATGCATAGTGGTACTAATAGGAGGAAAATTGGGCAGTGATTGTGTGGTACACTGTGATGTTTTCACTAGCAGTGGAACGCGATTGATATTGGGTGATGGTAAACATAAATACCACTAATAATTTTAATACACTCAATTACTGTTGTGCAATAAGTCATCAGCATCATTACCCGTTTCATTTTCTCTCAAGATACAATGCAAACATACATTCGTAACGTCTCATATGCGAATCGTCTCCGATTGGCAGGTAAATAGGCTTTATATTGTGAAACACTTCACTCCACATCACAAGATGAGATTGAGGCAAAACGGAAATAGGTCACATCATCCATTATTGGGTAAGATACGCCATCTGCAATTTGCAATCGGAAATTAAAAGGGCAGGTATCGAGGAATGGCAGACTAGATGGAATAGTACCACAAAAAGAGCAGTAACTAAATCCGTTTTACCGCTAATTAAAGAAATGTTGAAAATTAATCTCCCAACAATTCCAGAAATTACATCCATTTTGTCAGGCCACGGGAAAACTAAATCCTATTTACATCGATTTTATATAATAGACGTCCCAATGTGCGAATGCAACAGACAGTTAACCATCTAATATACGACTGCATAAACATAGAACATCAGAGAGCAATATTAATCAAAGAAGTTATTCAGAATGGAGATACCTGGCCTGTCAGTAATCAACAGCTAATATTCCGGCATTTACGAAGTTTTTATAAATATATTAAATCCATGGATATCTAAACCAAATAGATGTATAAATAAATTGTATAATTAATATGTACTAATTTTGTGCATAGAGTAATTTTAAAAATAAATTAAACAGTCAAATGTAGTAATATAAAATTATTTTAATGACATTTGACTGCAATGAATTTATTTCTAAAACAAAATTTAAGTTTATATTATATATTATTATTATTTATTGTAATAGTTATCATTATATTATAATGACAAACAAATGTAAAAGCTTGTGTGTTGATAGCATTTACTAATGTCACAATGTATGTAATGTTATCGAAACGGGGCATGCATATGAATATTTAATAAAAAAACGCCATCTGCAATTGTTTTCGTAGGAACACCTCGTAGCACAGTTCGTTTTTGACTTATTATTGAAAATCTTATATGTTTTCCAATCACTGTCTTCACTTTCTTTACCACACGATCTAAAACAGGTATCACGAGTCTTTGATTAATTGCTTGCACAAGTTCATCGCTAGCTTTCAAGGCTTGAGGCATTTCAATGCTCGATTTTTCCAAATATTTGTTATTACTGTAGATATATCTGCAAAGTTCTTCTGTATGAATTGAAAATCTTCATGCAATCCATTTGAAGCAAGAGCTTTTGCAATCTTGGTTCCAGAACATGTACCCTTAACAAAGGAATTAATTACTGTAAATAGCACTGTAATATACAGCATAGTATACTGCTGCATCGAGCCACATTCTCCAACACGTTACTGTAGATTGTTTACATGCGGCAAGTGGAGTCGCCAATGCAGGACGGTCTCTACTCGGTAGATATGCACTGGTATCCGCATGTGTCCCGCTATCGGTCTCCAAGTTGATATCCCTATTAATGAATTAAACTGTAAGTAAATGTTAAGAAATAAACATGAAGTATAAGCTTAGGTAGGACAAATCGAAAAATTCGACTGCACAACCTTTTCTTTCGATAAGAACTCTAAAAAAAATTCCTTTATGTGGAATACCTTTTTAGCGGGTTTTTATTGTAACATATTTAGAATCAGTAAATATGGTTAATAATCTCATCTCATAATATGATGGGTTATAATCATATTTTATGTGTACATTTTTATTGTGGAGCTAACCGCTTCCAAGATATTCCTGGTTATTGGTTTCAATTTTAGTAAAGAAAGTCATGTGAATGGAACACAGATTTTTTTGTGATGTACACTAGGTGTTTATTATTTCTCTAATAGGTAATTATCCTCTTAGGTACTTATACTGGAATTAGTGAAAGATTTTCATCTAATTGTAAATTAGTTCTTATAGTTTACCGCTTCCAAGGTAGTAGTTTTTTTCTCATTAGTTTATTCAAAATCTACCTACCTCGCCTGTTTACTTCCTCTGCATGTACAACATGCACAGTGTATAGAGAAGGCATTATATCCACCCAAAATTTCAATACCGAGATTTCACCGACAATGCATTTTTGAGACCCACTGAAATTTAGACTTTCTCAAAAATGGCCCTAACGATTTTGTTAAATGCCATATGATATTTTCATAATAAATGAAATGTAAATGTTGAATTGTCTGCGAATAGCCTCTGAAGACCTCTTCATTCTGAATGACTTTTGCATAATAGGTAGACAGTAAGAGATACACAGAGCTTTACTATACAAAATGTGTAGATCTCATAAAACACACAATTTATGTTATTTATTTATTTATCCTGATTGGAGTTAAGGCCACAAGGCCTTCTCTTCCACTTTACGAGGCAACACATTAAATTCAATACAGCTGTGATACGACGAATAAAGAACAAAAATACAATTCTATACAACTTAATAAAAACAAATATAAAAAATACAAGTATACTGAAATGAAAAGAAAAAAAAAACTGCAAACAAAAGTATTATAAGTAAAATATTCATGTAGGTTGAAGCGCATATTTGTCATATTTACATGATATATACTTTTTTGTAGAGTTAACCATTTCTGAGATACTCCTAGCTATTGGTTTCAATTTTTAACTACTTAAACATTTCTCAGGCGGGAATAAAACTTCCGTTTTATCTCTGTTTACTTTACTCCAGGGAATGCAAAAGAGAACTGAATTTCAACTGTTTCACATAGAGATAGCTTTAGTCTATTGCATTCCCTTTTACATACAAGGAAGCAAGTAATACAACCATTTCTGCTAATGTCTATCTCGGTTAGCATTACGTAAATAAAGGAATTAGTTTGTGGAACAGCTAGAGAAACTCATGTGAATGGAATGCATAAGATTTCTCTCTCTGATTTTTACTTATGTCTGCATAGGTAAGTGTATATCCTTTATCTAATTTCATTTGTCTCTTCCTTTCTTTTTTCTTCCTCCTTTACCAGTATTAGGCCCTCAGGACCTGTTGCTAGGCTAATGAGAACTGTCCATCTTCTTCAAAGTCGCACTATATCTCTCAGTTTCTATGGTTTATATTAAAGTGTTTGCCCAGAAAATCTCGAAGGACACATACCATCGCTAATGTTGTTATATTTCCTGAATCACTTAGCGTTCTCCCAATCGTTCCCTTATGTACACATTCCTTAATCTATCTGTTCTTGTTACCTCAATTTTGATTGCTTTTAAGATCAACTTGGTATTTAAGTTCAGTAACTTTCAAGGATACAACATGAAGATTTTCAAGAAAATCCCCCATCCCCAACTACCCTTTACATGGAAAATTTTTCGAAAAATTTTATTTTCTCAAAAATGCTCTAGTAATTTTTATTTTTTAATAATACGTTTAAGACATATTCATGACAAAGTAAACGTATATCTTGCATTTTCTGACCTAGCCTATTAAGAGCTCTTCATTCTGGATGACTTTTGTGTAATGTATAACGGTAAACCCTAAGATATAGATAAAAACTTACTCCACAAAAAATGTAGATCTCGTTAAAGCACACAATTTGTCATATACTACTGTGTCAAGAAAGTTCCGGGAATTTGTAAATGAAAAAATGAATTATTCATCCAATTTTATTTTATCGCCTTCAAAGTAGGCCCCTTCTGAAATTATACATTTATGCCAACGAATAATCCGATCATCAAAACATTTTTTGTAGGCACTTTTAGGAATCGATGTAAATTGTCGCCGCGAATTTTCCTTCGTCTTCTGCCGACTGAGAACGGGTGCCTCGAATTGGTAACTTGAGTTTTGGAAAGAGAAACATATCAGCAGGAGCCAGATCAGGTGAATACGGTGGTTGTTTGATGAAATTTGTTGAGTTTTTGGCCAGAAATTCGTTCACAATAATAGTCTTGTAAGCTGGTGCATTATCGTGGTGCAGAATCCATGAGTTGTCGTTCCACAAATCTGGCCTTTTTCGCCGTATTTGTTCTCTCAAACGCCGCATTGCTCTCAGATAATAGTCTTTATTTACCATCTGACCTTCTGGCAAGAACTCTGAGTGCACGACACTGCAATAATCGAAAAAAAAAATACTGTCAACATGACCTTCAGTTTTGATCGAGTTTGTCGTGCCCTTTTAGGTTTCGGTTCAGTTGGAAGGCGCCATTCGGAAGCTTGTTGATTAGTTTGAGTGTCAAACTCGTAAACCCATGTCTCATCACCAGTTACAATGCGTTTCATGAATGTGGGGTCGGAACTGCCTCGTTCTAGCATGTCTTCAGCAATCCTGACGCGATTGAATTTTTGTAGAAAATTCACATCTTTCGGAACTAACCGAGCTGCAACGCGTGTTATGCCAAACAATCGTTCAAAATGGTACGAATCGATTCGTGAGAAATAGCGGCAATCTCTCTCAGACCTAAATGACGATTTTCAGACACCATTTTCTTCACTTCAGCGATGTTCAGTTCAGTTGAAACCGTTGATGGCCAACGAGAGCGAGGCAAATTTTCCCCACACAATCTCGACCGCTTTTGAATGCACTGTGCCACTCATATGCACATGTTTTTGATAAATTCGATTCACCGTAAGCCCTCTGTCACATTTTCAGCGATTCGGCACACGAAATACCATTTGCAATGCAAAATTTGAGACAGATTCTTTGTTCAATATTTGTATCCATCGTAAAATCGCAAATCACCTTTGAGATGAACTAAGAAAATGGCGTACTGTAAACAAATTAAATCACAGATGACGATCAAACTCCGCATGGATATAGAGGAAAGTTGTACCAACTTAGCGACAACAATAATTTCGAATCCCCTTTTAAACAGGACTTTTAAATTATCAATTCCCGGTACTTTCTTGACAGAAGGTATATTCCGAGTTATTGATTTCAGTTTTAAGCTACTTAAACTTTTCTCAAATGGAAAGTTGTCTTTGTTTTCCAGAAAAAAACAGAGAAAGAATTTCAATTGTTTCACATAACAACCGACTTTTAAAAGATTTGACTATCACCTTGGTGTGTGCATCCCTTATTTTCCTTCAACTTACTAATAAGACCATTTATTTTGATGTTTATCTTGATTCGCATGATGTAGATAAAGAATAATCTTTTGTAAGGAAATTCGTTTGTGGAACAGCTAGAGAAAGTCCTGTGAATGGAATACATTGCATATACCGTCTTAGGTACAATTTTATGGATTCTTAATTTTATTTCTTTATATAATATGCAAACATCAAGTGAAAAAAAAACAACAAAGTAATGGCCATATGGGGAAAATAACAATTTAGAGCGAAGATAATAATAGAGGGAAAATCAGTCAAACAATTGGCAGCGTTTTTTAATGTTTAAGATCCAAAATATCAGTTATCATTAATTCCTAAGGTTACTAATTTAAATAGTTGCATTTCCTCGCATGTCTAAACTCTGGTCATCTGTCCAGTATACCTTTCTATTGTAGCAAAATGTTTGTTTCAGCTACTGCAGAATAATTTAAATTTCATTTCTCGTCGCTTCGACGCTCATATACTTAGCTACTGACTGCCTCGGGTGACTCCCCATTCCAACTGCACACTCGAAGTCTCTGCCACATCTGACCTCCTTCGGCCTCGGCCATGGCTGCAGTACTTTTATAACCTACATTTACGCAGCAAGAAACTTTCCAGAGCAGCGATAAAGGTACACAAAGCGTTGTTCCACGCGTGTGGCGGAAATAAATTCCATTGGCTTGTGGATTTTAGCACTTCGTTATTTCTCCACAACGTAGTTATATGCTTTATTAAACACACTGCGTTCCTTGCATTCTTTAAAACACTCAAGATTTTATAATACAATATATAATATTACTGTAACATTACGCTGTACTTTATCGAACTTTTGAGAAACGTTATCTTGTGATCAACTGCAGAGCTTACCTTCCCGCCATCTGACATGCACCATAGAAGCGATATTATTGCTGCTCCTGAGCGCACGTGTAGAGTTCGTGTGCGGGAGGAGGATTTTATTGCTGGACGCGGAGGAATACATTACTTTTAACTTACAGCGTTCCAAGAGTAGGTAGAGGCCCGGCCCGTCGGGGTCGAGTATTTGCGTACGAAGTCAGATGTGTTTCTCTAAATTATAAAACTAGGGCAAATAGATGCACCGAAGTTTGGTGTTGCGGCTAGCACCTTTATATCCAGAGCGATCTCCCTGTTGCTCTGGTGTTTGTGATTGGGAATTCCCTCCCGACATCCGTTTTGGTTATAGTTTCACCAATACCCGGTTGTGGCTTGGGATCCCAGGTGTGCCAAATACCGTACCTACCTAAGGAAGCCCCTGCAGGCGAATATCCTGTTAAACGCCTTTTATTTTATTACTTTCTCTATACGCACTATGTACATGGTGTATATTGCACTCCACCCAAAAACTCGATACCGAGATTTCACCAGAAATATATGTTTTAGGGTCCCCTGTATATCCAAAAAAAGTATTTTCAGAAACAAGTCCGTGTGTGTGTGTGTGTGTGTGTGTGTGTGTGTGTCCGTGTGTCTGTGAACACGATAACTCAAAAACGAAAAGTCGGTAAAGTACCAATCTTGGTATTTAAGTTTAGTATCTTCCAGGTATGCGTCACGAAGATTTTGAGAAAAATCCCTCCACCCCAAACTACCCTTTACATGGAACTTTTTTCGAAATTTTTTATTTTCTAAAAATTGGCTCTAACGATTTTCATTAAAATATCGTATATTAAAGTTATTTACCTGCCAAATAAAATGTATATCTTGAATTTTCTGGGACTAGCCTCTGAAGACTACTTTATTCTGGATGAATTTTTCATAACTACTAAACCGTAAGAGATGGACAAAAACTTGACGCACAAAAAATGTAGAGCACGTTAAAACACACAATTTATGTTATATACATTTTTTTCGTGGAGTTGATCGTTTTTGAGATATTCCTTTTTCTTGGTTTCAGCTTTGAAAATTATACTTTTCTCATACAGGAATTTGTCAACTCCTGTCCATACAAACAAAGGACCATCAGTCACATAGCAACCAGCTTTTGTCTTTCACTTTAACCAATGGTACTCCCTTATTTCGCTTCTACTTACAATAAAGCAAGATATAAGACTATTCCTGCTAATTTTTCTCGATTAACATGAAATAAATAAAAGATAAGCTTATTAACAATAATAATTTACAGAGATATAGAGAAAGTCATGTGAATGGAACACATCAGATTTTTAATTTTGATTTAGAAAGCATTGAGTTATAAAATAGAAGCTTATTACAGAAAAATGTAGATATTAGAATACTAACCTCTGTTTTCGAAATATTTTATGCAACAAATTTAATTCCCTATCCAAATATGCCTAATATATAAGGCCGGTTTGAAGTTTGTAGAACGTTTTTACTTTCTCCACTACGTATAGTAAGCAGGGGACTTATTGCATTCCATCCAAAACTTGGATGTCGAGATTTCACTAGAAATATATGTTTCGAGACCCACTGAATTCAAACACAAATATTTTTAAGAAAAGATCCGTGTGTGTATGTGTGTGTGTGTGTGTGTGTGTGTGTGTGCGCGCGCGCGCGCCTGTGCCTGTAAACAGTGTAACTCATAAATACCAAAAGAATAAAGGGTAAGGGTAGACACGTCGCTCACTATGGCCTACATAGATCTAACAACCCTCCCCCTGGAGGTAGGAATAAAATGAGAGGACCACAGGTGGCTACATGTGTAGTTCGAATCTCGGTTAAGGTGAGACTTAAGCTTTCGTCGGGTTTTTCCTTATCCAGACGAATGTCGGGTAACTTAAAGCTCCATGCATACCGGGCTCATTTTAGCATCGTTTCAACTATTTCATTCATTTACTTATCGTCCGATATGACTACCACGTTAAAGGTCATTAAACTTAAAAAAAAAAAAAAAAAAAAACTTAAAATTTCGGTACGGATTTCAGTGGAGTAATAACAAGATAAGAGCAGCAGCAACAACAACAATACTACTACTACGAATAATAATATTAAACTAATAATAATAACAACAACAATCAACAAAAATACGAAGAACAGTAATTCACTTCAACCAAAATGTTTGAATAAGCTTTCGTGTTTGAGTTGCGCAATGAACAAGCCTTAGTATTTGGCTGTTGACAATTTCAACCGAAAAAGCGTAACTTGACATTGGTCATTCTCAGCTAGTGAGCTAGCGGAATAATACCGAGGTCAAAGTAGTACAAGCAAATCATGCATATAGGTGATAGAAGCCGAGCCACAAAACTCACACGTGCCATTTTTCAACCATATGGACTTTTCTGATTCACTTCTCCTTCATCCTATTACGGTGAAAAGCAGCCAGTGCTGCTAACCTAACCTACCTCTTTATTCGGATTATTGTATATCACAAAATATATTACATTTTCTAACATTAATAATAATGAAAACAATAACCAGGAATATTTTGGAAACGTCAACTGTACAACAAAAATGTATATGACATAAATTGTGTATTTTAACGAGATCTACATTGCTGTGTATCAAGTTTTCGTCTATCTCTTACGGTTTATGCAAAATTCAGAAAAATTCAACCAGATTAAAGAGGTTTACAAAGACTATTCCCAAAAATTTCAAGATATACATTTTATTTATCATGTAAATTACTTATATATAAGAGATTTTGATCAAAATTGTTTCAGCCATTTTTCAGATATCCAAAATTTTCGAAATTCTTTCCATGTGAAGGGTAGCTATAGGTGAGGGGATTTTTTGAAAAGCTTCGTGTCGCATCCTTGGAAGACACTGAAATTGTATACAAGTTTGGTATTTTACAGAGTTTTCGTTTTTGAGCTATGCTGACCACACACACGCGCGCGCACGCGGACGTTTTTCCAAAAATTCTTTTTTGGATTCAAGGACTCCCAAAACATATTTCCAGTGTAATCTCGTATCGAATTTTTGGGTGCAATACAATACCTTCTCTATGCCTATGTACATGTGCGTGCAGAGAAAGTCTAAGTATGAGAGAAGAAAACAAAAAGTATATAAGTACAAAGTTTACCAAAAGTTGTAGTAAATAAATAAAGTATCATGATACTTAGAAGAAATATGGAACCCCAAACGACAAGCACGGGAAGAATTTGGATATGTAGTTAACAGAACTTTAAAGATAATAGTAAATAATTTTGCCTAATCGTTAAAATCCTCCAAAACAAACTTAGTGAGAGCATAAGAAGCATTAAGAATGAGAATACTAATAAATTAGCTACGAATTCAGAAGTTCCAAGAGTTTGGGAAGAATATTACAGCGAAGCATTTGGAGAAAACGATCAAGTCTTAGATGAAAGAGAAAGTACGGAGATATGAGATGGAAATGAGAATTGGGAGGAAAAAGTGGAAACGGAAATTGTTGATATAGAAGTCGAAATAGCAGATGGAGAAATTTGACTGGTAAAGTGCCAAGATTGGATGAATTAACACCCGAAATGCGGAGGAGAACGAATTATTAATGACTTATGATAGTATCAAATGGAATGGAAACAAAAAAAAAAAACTTATAACATGGAAAACAATGTTATTAATCCCACTTCATAATAAAGGGATAACAAGAAAACTCTCACAGCTATAGAGCAATATGGCTCTCCTCTGTAGTAGCAAAAATCTGAAGTGTTCCATTCACATGACTTTCTCTAGCTACTCTACAAGCAGCTATGCCATTGTCATTGAAATTCGCTTCATTGTATGACCCGGAGTAAAACAGAAGAAACACGGACGATATCCTGTTTGAGAGAGTGTTTTAAAATTGAAAAAAATAACAAGGAATATCTCGGAAACGCTTAGCTCTATAATAAAAATATAATTGTGTGCTTTGACGAGATATAATTTTTTTGTATAGTAAGTATTTGTCTATCTCTTGCGATTTACCAGCTATGCAAAAGTCATTCAGATTGAAAAGAACTTTCCAGCAAATTCAAAATATACATTTTATTTGTCTTTTAAATATCTTTAATATGTCATTTTATTTAATATCTTTAGAGCCATTATTGAGTGTTCGAACATTTGTCCATATAAAGAGTAGGGATTTTCTTACAAATCTTCGTGTCGCATTCTTGGGAAATACAAAACACCAACTTTGGTGTTTAACGGCCTTTTCGTTTTTGAATATGCTGCCCACAGACACACACACACATACAGACACTGACATTTTTCTAAAAAAAAAATAATTTTGGATTCAGGGGGCCTCGAAACATGCATTTCTAGTGATATTTTGGTATAGAACTTTTGGGTGGAATACAATAATTTCTGTATCTATTTTGAGTTCTACTGACATGGTTTTCTCTAGTTATTCTGCAAGAGGAAATTCTTACAAAAGCTCATGCTTCTACTTCGTGCTAATGAAGATAAACAGAAGATAGCAAAAATGGTCGTATTAATTACTTCCTTATAACTAGAAGGGAAAAAGGAAGTATACTGTTTTACCAACTTTGAGTTATGTGTACAGAGAGACATACACACACACACACGCACACACGCACGCACGCACACACACACATGTGCGCGCATAGACCTTTAACTAAAATGCCCTTTTTATACAGGGATCCTAAAACGTATATTTCCGGTAAAATCATTGTACATAAATGCTAGAGAAAGTAAAAATCTGATGTGTTCCATTCACATGACTTTCTCTAGCTATTCTACAACAATTATTCTTACAAAAGCTGATCCTTCTCTCTACTTCGTAATAATCAGCATAAAAAGAATATATAAAAATCTGATGTGTTCCATTCACATGACTTTCTCTACATCTCTGCAACAAATTAGTTTTAAGAAGCTCATGCTTCTATTAACTTCATACTAATCGACAAAAAATTAGCAGAAATAGTCTTATTACTTGCTTCCTTGTAAGTAGGAGGGAAATAAGGGAGTAGTATAGGTTAAAGCGGTAGTCAAAAGCTGGTTCCTATGTGACTGAAGTTACTTTGTTTGTATGGACCGGAGTTGACAAATTCCTGTATGAGAAAAGTTAAGTTTTTCGAACCTGAAATAAAAACAAGGAATATCTCAAAAACGATCAACTCCACGAAAACAATGTATACATAATAAATTGTGTGTTTTAATGTGCTCTACATTTTTTGTGTGGTAAGTTTTTGTCTATCTCTTACGGTATAGCAGTTATGCAAAATTCCGTTAAATTCACTCAGAATAAAGTAGTCTTCAGAGACTATTCCCAGAAAATTCAAAATATACATTTTAATTGTCAGGTAAATATCTTTAATAAATTATATTTTAATCAAAATCGTTAGAGCCATTTTCTAGAAAATCAAAATTTTCGAAAAAAGTTCCATGTAAAGGGTGGTTTGGGGTGGGGGGATTTTTCTCAAAACCTTCGTGTCGCATCCCCGGAGGATACTAAACTTAAATACCAAGTTTGGTATTTTACCGACTTTTTGTTTTTGAGTTATCATGTTCACAGACACACGGACACACACACACGGACCTTTTTCTGAAAATACTTTTTTTGGATACAGGGACCCTAAAACATATTTCCGGTGAAATGTCGGTATCGAATTTTTTGATGGAGTGCAATACCTTCTCTATACACTATGTACATAGTACATGCAGAGAAAGTAAAAACAATACTTTATATACTTATACATTATTTCCTCATAACTAGAAGGTAAATATACAGATTAGATAACGGGGGTACTAAGTGGAGTTTGTTGACCTCCTGTACGTCAGCATAAAAGACGTATTGTACTACCCAAAAGGGAAACAAGGCAATACACTAGGCTAATGCGATAGTCAAATGTTTTAAAGACCGTTGCGTTTCTTTGCATGGCTAGGAGCTAACAAATTCCCGTATGAGTAAAGTTTTAGTTTTTAAAACTGAAACCAATAGTAAGGAATATCTCGGAGATGTCAACTCCAGAAAAAATGCATATGACATAGATTTAGCGAGATCTACATTTTTGTGCAGAACATCTAGTTCTATCTCTTACGGTTTACTAGTCATTCAGAATGAAGAGGACTTCAGCAGCTATTTCCAGGAAATTCAAGAAATACACTTTATTTGTCATGTAAATAACTTTAATATACAGTATTTTAACCGAAATCGTTAGAGCCATGTTTGACAAATGCAACATTTTCAAAATGTTTTCGCTGTAAATGGTAGTTTGGGACGGGGGGATTTTCCTTAAAATCTTCGTGCCGGAACCTTGAAAGATACTGAACTTAATTACCAAGTTTGGTATTTTACCGACCTTTCTTTTTTGATTTATAGTGTTTACAGACACACGGACACATAACACACCCAAATGGACGCCGTGGCCACTCGCCTCTCACCTAGACGGCCGGGGTTCGATCCCAGGTAACCGCATGTGAGATTTGTGGTGGACAAAGCGGCGCTGGGGCCGGTTTTCTCCACGTACTCCGGTTTCCCCCGCCATCGCATTCCATCGGTGCTCCAAGATCATTCATGAATCATCAGTGTCACCGCCTGCGGTGCCATAAGTAGTTAAAGCAGGCGATAAATACTACCAAGAAAAACACAAAAGGAACCTTTTCTAATTATACTTTTTAGATACAGGGCACCCTAAAACGTGTATTTCCTGTGAAATCTCGATATTGAAATTTTGGGTGCAATGCAACGCCTTCTCTTCCTACTATGTACATTGTACATACGTGCTAGAGAAAGTAAAACGATAGAGAAACTCAATTTAAAATGGTATAGGCACTTAATCAGAATAGGCAATTAGGGGAAAACACAAAAAATGTTTGGAGCTCGACGGGCTAGGGGAGAACGAAGGGGAAGATTGAGAAAGGAACGGGAGCACTGTATTAGTGAGATAGTAAAAGATATATAGTAGAAATGAACATAGTAAAAAAAACTCTGATGAGTTCCATTCACATGACTTTCTCAACATCTTAACAAGCTTATTCTTCTATCTACTTCATGCTAATCAAGATAAACATTAGCATTACTTAGTTCCTTGTAAGTAGAAAGGAAAATAAGGGATTACACTAGGCTAAACCGACAGTCAAATATTTTAAAATGTGGTTGCTATGGGACTGAAACCCTTTTATCCTATCCTATAGACTTCATGTATGCATTTCATGTGTCCTAGGAAACAACAAAAATGAGTTTTTATTCCATCGCGAAATAAAGTAACTTTATTTCATTGTAAATTATTTTAGCTCTTTAAACAATGAAAATTCCTTGTCATATATGCCCTTCGACTTACAGGGTAACAAACTAAGCACAGCTTTTATAGCATAGTTTAAAATTTCTTCGGGAATTACCATTTTCATTCATTTATTTTTGTTTTTGTTTAATTTATATAGCCCCCTTTAACATCTAAGGTCACATGGGGGCTTCGAATTAGAAACTCGCTGTCTGTAGGTTTACGTTGGGTTTAAACCATTTCATTTCCTCAAACACACACACATTCACTCTCACATACATACTTCCAGACTCTGTGAGGGATAGGGAATAATTCTGGTTAAAGAAAAGTTCCCCACCCCAGCCGGGAATCGAACCCGGGACCTCCTGGCGAGAAATCAGCTCGATGACCACTCGTCCACGGAGTCAGTTCCATTTATTTATTGATTCATTTGGTCCAGTTTAAACAACTGAATTGAAGCTGTTTATTCCGGGGCAACGAACAAAGCACTACCTACATCACGACTCTAATAATATTAATATTAATAAATGTAAGAATATTTCAGTTAATATTAGGATAGGATAAAACGCTGTATATTACACGAGGCTTATTAGGCTGTTATTTGCTCATGAGAAATTAGAATATTCGCGCTTACGCGCTCATGTACTAAACATCCCACTCAAATAATAGTAGTCTATTTAATCCACTTATAATATAAATAACCATTCTTTGCGTGGCAGAATTGACAAGTTTAAGTATTTTAAAAGTGGAACCAATAACAAGGATTATCTCTAAAACGGCCAACTCCACGAAATAAATGTATGGCATAGTTTGTGTGTTTTAACGAGATCTATATTTTTTGTGTAGTAAGTTTTTATCTATCTCTTACGGTTTACCAGTTATGCAAAATTCAGTATAGTTCATCCAGAATGAAAGGTATACAGGAGTTATTCCAAAAATATTAGAGACATACATTTTATTTGTGATGGAAATGACTATATGTGGAATTTTAATCAAAATCGTTAGAGCCATTTTGAGAAAAATAACATTTTGAACATTTTTCCATGTAAAGGGTAGTTTGGGGTGGGGAGATTTTCTTGAAAATGTTCGTGTCGCATGCTTTTTTTTTTTTTTGATTCAGGTTCCAAAATGCATTTCCAAAAAATTTATTTCCGGTGAAATTTCGGTATCAAATTTTTGGGTGTAATACAATACCTTCTGTATACCATATTTACATTCTGTATACACTATTTACATAGTACGTGTGTATATGAGTGTGTATGTATGCGTTTTATTGCTCATGTCAAATAATATAATAATAAATTACTAAAAACCCATAATAGTACGACAAATCTCATGAGAATTTTAATTATTTGAATTTTTAGAATACAGATGAAAAATTTCAGAAGAATTGGATTAAAACCCCAATATCAGAAGCGAAAACAAATCTTGAAATTGTAACTTATGATTGTTTTTGTATGCACAATCCTAAAATTATTTTCTTGAGATTTTGTATCTCTGAAAAAAAAAAATAGTGCTACATTTCTTTAATCGTCATACGGAGGGTAATTTTCATCTAAACACGTTATAGCTTAAGGTAGATTTAGGGAGAAAATACTTCTAAAGTATATTAGAGGTCTCTTTGTCGAGGGAACACTGATACCACCAAGGGAAAGTTTTTACTCTCTGTTAATGTGCTCTCACAGCATCTTGCTAACTGGATTATCTCAGCCCTTCATCGTCTTTATAATCGACCCATGTTCCTATCAAGAAGTCTTCCTGGCTCTAAAATGAAGTTAAAACCTTCTTAGGAAATCTGAACAAGAAGCGCTGCACGTCATCGACAGTACAGTCACTGTTCCCATCGAGTTTCACAAACGTCACAACCAGGGGCGTACGACAAGGGGTGTCTACTCTTATTTATTAATTTTTATCGAGAAATGTTATTCCAACATAGACAGTGGCACATATTGAACCTTAACACATTTCAAATAAAGATCTCAACTGTACAAATAATACGTCCACAATACCACATATAAACAACAGGTGCAAACCAAAAAGACAAAATTGAGATCACAGATCTAGTTTTAAGGGAAGCTAGGTGCTGTCAGAATATTACATGGTTAACGCAAGAAAGGATTGAAATTACATGCTAGATTAATAATAATGAATAAACACCAGAAAGGTCCAAATTATGCAAATAAGTCGTCCAATAGTTGCCCAATACGGTGAATCACTTTCCTCCGCGATGCTGATGACGGACACTGAAATAGAAGTACCAAACCGTGTGAAGGACAGGAGTTGGATAGGTATGCCATAGGCGAGATTTGAAACACGGATCTCCCGGTCTCTAGCCGGTTGCTCTACCACTGAGCCAACGTGGCAACATGCCGGCATATCATTGAATTTCTCAACTGACTCGCATGTTTCCGGTGAATCTCAAATGCTTTTGAGATCACTGCCCCAATGGTGACTTACAATGTTGCAAGTACTTTAAAACCCAGGATTCATAGTATAGGCAACTATAATGGACAATTGTGATAATTTTAATTGTTTTCTCACAAAAACCGTGTGTAGGATAGGAATTGGATAGGTAGAGTCAGACTGAAAAATTCAATGCCATTCCGTGATTTGAACCACGGGTCTCCCGGTCTCTAGTCGGTTGCTCTACCACTGAGACATAGCAACAAATCTCGGCTATGGCAGTGAATTTTTCAGTCTGACTCTACCTATCCAAGACCTAGGGATGTTCAAAATCCGAAGGATGTCATCCTGCGCGTGGATCCACGGAGTAGAGGACGGGCAGGTTTCGAAGCGATGCAGCACGCTGGTCACCCATAGAGATCACAGTCCGGCGTAGACTTCATACCAATATGGTACAGCCGGTCATTGGTAAGGATGGCATTGGTCAATACCTGATACCATATGATGCGTTGGAGAGTGGTGAGTACTGGATGATGCAAAGTGCGCCAATCTACTGAAACAAGAGTAACTAATACACAAAGTCTGTCAAACCTTCATTCTGAGATAGCTCATACAAATTTATCCAAGTGAGTGGAATACAGCTGGTTCAATGAACAGGGTTTGTTGTCTAAATAAAGGATTTGATGGTTCAGCTTAATCAACAAACAACTAAGTATTTGCAGGACCAAAAGGTGTAAGAGACGCCCGGCGTGGTGCAGTGGTTATCATGCTAACTTCTGACCCCAAGAATGCAGGTTCATACCTGGCGGAGGGTGGTGAATTTTTTCGGACGCAAAAGTCCTTCATTCGGAAGGGAAGTACAGCCAATGGTCTCATGTAATGTTTATTTGCTCGTATAAGAACCAAATACCTTAAAAGAAGAAGGGTTCTGAGCAAATTTCCACCATCTCGGGTCCACAAGTCGTGATTTCTCCCTACAATGCCATTTTGGGCGACGAGCCGATCCCTCGTCACCATGGTGCATAGCGGCGAACTTACTAACTAGAAATTCAAATCCGATCTAGGAAACATTGTAACGATGCCCTGTGCTCTACTTAAGAGCTACAGGAAATCAACTAACACTCACACTTCACTACAACTTTAGGATCTATAACCAACTATCTAGACTAATACAAGTTTGCTCGAGTCTCTTGACCGTCACGCCCTCCAGTCACTTCATTGACTGCATCGTATCATTTTAGTCATCATCATCAACGCCACAACGAATAGGCAATTACCCGATCAATTCTCACAATCAGTCCAACGGTTCCTAGGACGTCCAACATCTCGTCGTCCTCTAGCTTGATACTCCTCCCTAGTAGTGAGTACCTCTCCTCACTCATTCTGTTCATGTGCTCACTCCATTTTTGTGTTTGGTTCATTACTTTGCTATGTATATAAAAATTATATTTTTGGTTCCTTATCAAGTTTGGTACAACCACTTACTTGCATACGAAACCTCATCTTCGCCATCTGATATCTATTTTTACTTTCTCTATACGTACTAAGTACATAGTGTATAGAAGAAGGTATTGCACTTCACCCAAAATTTCGATACCGAGATTTCACCGGAAATATATGTTTAGTTTCTCCTGTATCTAAACAATCTGATGTGTTCCATTCACATGACTTTCTCTACATTTCTGCTGCAAATTATTTTTAAAAACCTATGATTCTATTTATTTCATGCTAACCCAGAAAATAATTAGCAGAAATGCTCTTATTACACTCCTCCTTGTAAGTAGAAGGGAAATAAGGGAGTACCATAGGTTAAAGTGATAGTCAAAAGCTGGTTGCTATGTGACTGAAGTTCCTTTGTTCGTATGGAAAGGAGTTGACAAATTCCTGCATGAGAAAAGTGTTATTTTTTAAAGGTGAAATCAAACACAAGGAACAACTAAAAAACGATCAACTCCACGAAGAAATGTATATTACATAAATTGTGTGTTTTAACAAGCTCTACATTTTTTGTGTGGTAAGTTTTGTCCATCTCTTACGGTTTAACAGTTATGCAAAATTTCGTAAAATTCATCCAGAATAAAGTAGTCTTCAGAGGCTACTTCCAGAAAATTCAAGATATACGTTTTATTTGTCACGTAAATATCTTTAATATACGATATTTTAATCAAAATCATTAGAGCCATTTTTGAGAAAATCAAAACTTTCGAAAAAAGTTCCATGTAAAGGGTAGTTTGGAGTGGGGGATTTTTTTTTCAAAATCTTCGTGTCGCATCCCTGGAAGACACTAAACTTAAATACAAAGTTTGGTATTTTATCGACTTTTCGTTTTTGGGTTATCGTGTTCACACACACGCGGACCTTTTTCTGAAAATTCTTTTTTTGGACAAAAGGGATCTTAAAAAAACATATTTCCGCTGAAATCTCGGTATCTAATTTTTGGGTGGAGTGCAATACCTTCTCTATACACTATATACATAGTACGTATAGAAGAAGTAAATAGCATTTTCAGAAAAAGATCCCTGTGTGTGTGTGTGTGTGTGTGTGTGATCACGATAACTTAAAAACAAAAATTCGGTAAAATACCAAACTTGTATAAGTTTAGTATTTTCCAGGGATGTGACACGAAGATTTTGAGAAAAATCCCCCTACTCCAAACTACCCTTTACATGGAACTTTTTTTCGAAAATTTTGATTTTATCAAAAATGGCTCTAACGATTTTGATTAAAATATCGTATATTAAAGATATTTACCTGACAAATAAAATGTACATCTTGAACTTTCTGGGAATGGCCTCTGAAGACTACTCTATTCTGGATGAATTTTACGGATTTTGCATAGCTTCCAAACGTAAGATTTTTTTTTTTTGGTAGTGTTTAACGCCCGCTTTTACTGCTCTGGCACCGCAGGCGATAAAGCGTAAGAGATGGAGAAAAACTTTTCACACAAAAAATGTAGAGCACGTTAAAACACGCAATTTGTTATATACATTTTTACTATCTTTATACGTACTATGTACATAGTGTATAAAGAAGGTATTGTAATGCACCCAAAAATTCGATACCGAGATTTCACCGGAAATACATGTTTTGAGACCTTCTGAATACAAAAAAAAATTAGAAAAATGTCCGTGTGTGTGTCTGTGGGCATGATAGCTTAAAAACGATAAGACCGTTGAATACCAAACTTGGTATTTAAGTTTCGTATTGTCCAAGGATGCGACACGAAGATTTTCAAAAAAAAATCCCCCACCCGAAACTACTCTTTACATGGAACTTTTTTCGAAAGTTTTGATTTTCTAAAAAAATGGCTCTAACGATTTTGATTAAAATGTCGTATATTAAAGATATGTACCTGACAAATAAAATGTATATTTTGAATTTTCTGGGAATAGCCTCTGAAGACTACTTTATTCTGAGTGAATTTTACGGAATTTTGCATAACTGCTAAACCGTAAGAGACAGACAAAAACTTACCACTCAAAAAATGTAGAGCACATTAAAACACACAATTTATGTTGAATACATTGTTTTCGTGGAGTTCATCGTTTTTGAGATATTCCTTGTTTTTGTTTTCAGGTTCGAAAAACAACTTTTCTCATACAAGAATTTGTCAACTCACGTCCATACAAAGAAAGGAACTTCAGTCACATAGCAACCAGCTTTTGCCTATCGCTTTAACCTATACTTCTTCCTTATTTCCCTTCTACCTACAAGGAAGCAAGTTATGACTATTTCTGCTAATTTTTTCTCGATTAGCATGAAGAAAATAGAAGCATGAGCTTTTTAAAACTAATTTGTTGCATAGATGTAGAGAAAGTCATATGAATGGAACACATCAGATTTTTTTTCTATTGTGCTGTGAATTTAACTGCTGTAACGGAACAAACGAGCTTTTGTTCGGAAACTATAATATCAGAATACACGTTTACAAGTTCATTTATTTTTTAATTGTTTACTCTGAAAATATAAAGGATCAAAAGCTATTATCCAAAAATATATTAGCATCATTTGTGGTGTTAGATAGTTTATTTCATGCAAAATAGCATTAATCTACAAGAAAGTCCAAGGTAAACCATAGACTTCCTACTCAATTATGACTGACTTCGGCACTGGTTAAATCAGCTGTAAAGCTTACGGAGGGAAAATCACTATTGCGATCTAGGGGAATGGACCACAATGTATGTATGTCAGTGTACGTAATAAATATAATTAAGGCTAATGAAATGTTAAAAGTATGTGATATAAAGGATGCAATAGGTAGTAGCGTGAGTACATCACATGAGAGAACGAGGAGGGAGGATGACGCTGGCTAATGCACAGTAGGTTAGAGCCGAGTGAAGCAGTGTTTTAAGAATGTGTTCCAGCATGTTATGCATTCATATGGCAGGAGATAAAAACGGAAGCCTGCACTACGATTCTGTAAAGATGCTTGTATGAAGAAGCCTTTAGGGATATCTTGGCTTTTGTGCCGTCCCGTTTCTCTTTGTATGGTCCATTGGGAGGATGGATGCTCTTCTAGAAAATAGCAGCGCAGAGATAAACCTCAATATACCGTCTGCTGTAGCGCTCTTTCATCATTTTACGTAAATTTGTTTACGTAATTACTACCTCTATATTTATATTGCTTCCCTTTATTAGCTTCCTCTCCTTTGTTTCTTGTGTTATCAATATTGCTGTTCCTTTCATATACTGTTTCCACTCCTGCCTTTTACTTTAGTTTCTCATGCTAGTCTAACTTTTTCTGCCTCTTACCTATAGTAGCCAGAGGAAGTTGATATTCAACTCATAAAAGCTGATATATTGCATTCACATGACTTTCTCGTTCTGTTCCATAATAAACCATTCTTACAAAAGATTGTTCGTTTATCTACATATTGCTAATTAAGGTAAACATTACGAAATTGCCTTATTGCTAAGTTCCTTATAGGTATAAATAAACAAGGAAATGCACTAAGCTATACTGACAGCAAAATCTTTAAAAGCTGTCACTATTCGATTATCATTGAAGTTCAGTTCTCTTTCCATGACCAGGAGTAAAACAAAAGAGATATGAAACGGATGAGGCTATCCCTTTTTAGAAAAGTTTGAGCATTTTAAAATTGAAACCAATAACAGGGAACACCTCATATGTTCCATTTGCATGGTTTTCTCTACTAGCTCTGTAAACAAACCTCTTACAAAAGACTATTCTTCTTTCTATATCATGCTAATCGAGATAAATATTAACAGATGTGTCCTATTATTTAATTGCTTATAAGTAGAAAGGAGCTAAGTGAACTCACTAGGCTAAAGATATAGTCAAATGTTTTAAAAGCTTCACCCTGTGATTGGCATTTAAATTCGCTTCTTTATATGGCAAGGAGTTAAAAGAAATGTGAACAACTTCCTGTCTGAGAAAAATTTAAGCATTTCAAAACTGAAACAAAGCATATCTCTTAAATGGTTAGAACAAAATCTTTAGAGGAAGCATAATGTTTAAGACTAAAATTTTGTGTTTTAACGAGATTCTTGTGCAGTACGTTTTTGTCTATCGCTTACGATTTACCATTTATTCAAAAGTCATCCAGAATGAATAAGTCTTCAGAGGCTATTACCAGAAATTTCAAGATTTGTCATCTAAAACACGTGGTATTTTAATAAAGTGTTTCATGCAAAGGTTACTTGGGAAAGGGGGATTTTTCTGAAAATCTTCATGTCTTATCCTTGGGGAAAATGAAATTTAAATGGAGTTTAATTTAAGGACGTTCTTTAACTGCTGTGGTCCTCAGCATCCCATTCTCTACCGGGCATGAAAGACTCTTAATTTCGCTCAGATGCCTCTCTATCACGTTTGAGGTTCTTTTACGTGTCGTAAAACTACGAGACGGGACCAACGGCTTTACTTCCCTTCCGAAGGAAGCCATGCTAACAATTTTTACGCCCGAGGGCGACTGTCCTTGGAAGATACTGTACTTAAATACTATGGTATTTATCGACATTTCGTTTTTGAGTTATGCTGTACATACACGCTCTTTCTTATATATATTTTATTCAGCAGGTCTAAAATATCTCAGTGTTGAATTTATGGTTGGAATATAATACTTTCTCTAACTACATTGTACATACATAGTCGAGAGAGTAAATAACTATGTATGGCATAAATTGTGTGTTTTAACGAGATCTACATTTGTTGTGCAGTAAGTTTTTGTCTATGTATTGCGGTTTACCAGTTGTGCAAAACTCTATCAAAATGAAGAGGACTTCAGGGCCTATTGCCAAGAAATTTAGGATATATATTTTATATGTTATATTGATATCTTAATATACGGCATTTAAATCAAAATCATTAAAGTTATCTTTTAAAAAATCGAAAATTTCTAAAAATGGTCCCTGTAAAGGGTACTTTGGGGTGTGTTTTTTCTTTATAAAAATCAGTGTGACATCCATGGAAGATACTTAAATACCAAATTTGCTATTTAACCGACTTTTCGTTTTTAGTTATGCTATCAACATACACTACCTTTTTCTAAAAATGCTTTTTTGGATTCAGGGTCCTCAAAACATGGTTTTCAGTGAAATCTCGTTATTGAATTTTTAGTGGAATGTCTACAATTCCTTTTCTACCTACTAG
Source organism: Hymenopus coronatus (assembly GCA_030762935.1). Classification (NCBI taxonomy): domain Eukaryota; kingdom Metazoa; phylum Arthropoda; class Insecta; order Mantodea; family Hymenopodidae; genus Hymenopus; species Hymenopus coronatus. The sequence continues at coordinate 42,567,491 of CM060882.1, read as the reverse complement.
GCATGTAAATTGTATACTTATCCGCGATAGAGAAAATAAAAATCAATATCAACGCTTCAAATATTCTTTTTTGAGATCCACTTAAGCAGAAAAAAGTAATTTTACTTTCTCTATTACTTATCTGTAATAACTAGAGGAGATATTACATTCAATGCAGAAACCAATATGGAGATTTCACTGGACATACACGTTTTGAGTTCTCCTGATTCAAAAAACATGTTTTATTTTTTAAGGAAGAGGCCTGTGCGTGTCTGTGAACAGCATAACCCACAAATGTGGATTTCGTTAAGAATCTAAATTTGATATTTAAGTTCTTCATCTTCTAGCGATATGATCCCTTACCCCAAAACATCATTACAATGTTTCCGAGAATTTTTATTTCTCAAAAATGACTGACGCTTTTGATTAAAATAACGTATGTACAAGATATTTTTATGAAAAAATTAACTGATTATCTTGATATTTCTAAGAATATACTGTTCCTCATTAAGTATGAATTTGGCATAACTGGTAATCCGTAATTGTTTAACCAATTCTTTCTACAAAATAAACGTAGCTCTCGTGACAGCACACAACTAACTTAAATTACTCTTAAATGGAATTTTATTGTTATTATTCCCCTCCTTTTCCCCTTCTGATCAGTCAAACATAAAGAATTTCAAAGTCATAATGTAACCACCAGTCCTTAAAAGATTTGACTAATGCGCCTTCTCTAATTCTCTACTCTCATTTTGCTTACAATAAAATGTGTAATAAAATCAGTTCTACGAATATTTATCTCGGTTAACATGCAGTAGATAGAAGAATTAGCTTCAGTAAGGATACTTTCTTAAAGAATGGATAGAGAAAACTGTGTAAATGTAACATAAACTATTTATTTTATTTTGTTTTGCTTATTAATTTCTCTAGCCCACATGTACAATTTACATGGATAGAGAAGGTATTATATTCCACCCAAAAATTCGATGTCGAGGTTTCCTGGAAATATATATTTTGGGGTGCCCTAAGCCCGAAAAACTTTTTTTTAGAAAAAGTTCCGTGTGTGTGGTCTGGTCTGTCTGTCTGTGTGTGAGTGTGTGTGCGCGCCTGTGGACAGCGTAGCTCAAAAACGTAAGACCGTTAAATACCAAACTTAGTATTTAGGTTTGGTATCTCCGTAGGATGTGACACTAAGCTTTTCAAGAAAATCCACAACCACAACCACAAACTACCTTTTACATGGAAAAATGTTCAAAAATTTTGATTTTCTCAAACATTGCCAACGATTTTAATTAGAATCCCGTGTATTAAAACTATTTACATCCCAAATAAAATGTATATCTTGTATTTTCTGGAATGGAACGTAAAATAGCGTAAGCGAATAAAAAGAATCATTCTCATTGAATATGTAGTGTTAAATTTGAATTCATTTCAAGCTTTAATGATGAATATGGAAGAGGTGATTTGCATTACTTTTTTTAAGAGAGTGTTTTCTGAAGACCTCTGTATTCTGGATGCATTTTACCGAATTTTGCTTAACTGCTAAACCGTAAGAAATAGACAAAAACTTACTGCACAAAAAATGTAGATCTCGTCAAAACACACAATTTATGACTGGTTTCAGTTGTGAAGTACATCTTCTTTTCTTACACAGGAAGTCTCCGTTTTTCTTTTGTTCTATGTCTGGCCAAGCAAAGAAGCGAAATCGCATGACAGCTTATAAACCATTTTATTATCGCTTTAGTTCATGCATTCCTTTAGTTCCCTTCTACTTATAAGACACTAAGTAATAAGAACATTCTGCTAATGTTTATCTCGATTAGCATCGTGTAGAAAGAAGAATAATCTTTTGTAAGAAGTTTGTAGAACAGCTAGAGAAAGTTATGTGAGTGTAACACATCCGATTTTTACCCCTTTTAGATATAGTAATGGATTTATTCATTGTAAATGTCACACAATTAGTAAGTATATCTATAGGCTTTCATTAGATTTAGCGGCAATTATCTTCTCGGCATGTTCCTTTGGCGCCAGTGGAGTTTATTTTTCGCACATGGAGCTCTAAACGTGTAAAATTCCAAGTCACTTTATGTAACGAGAAGTTAACTGTGGCGCCAAATATAGCATTCTTTCCATTCTTCCTAATAAGTCGCATTCCTGAGATCTGCGTCATGAGTTTCCTACCTGCTCCGCCAAATATGAGACAACTTTCATGCTAATCATGTAAAAATCTGATGGCACATACACATGACTTTCCCTAACCTCTATCGCTTATAACAAATATGCTCATGAAAGCTTATTACTTTCCATACCAAGTACTATGTAGTACGTACTTAGAGGTAGAGCAAGTATTGTATTCCACCCAAAATTATATACCGAGAAATGCATTTTTGAGGATCCCTGAATAAAAAATCTGACGTAATACCTCAAAATAATATAATACTTCACCATAAATTATTTCAATCAATATATCAAAAATAATATTAATTACTTAAGAACCAATACTGCTCATTTGATTTTGCTGTCTAACCGCGGATGCGTTCCATTCCTATGAATTTCTCTACTTCTCTGCAAGATATTATTATTAAAAAGCTTATGCTTCTATTTACTTCATGCTAAATGGAAAACACTTAGCAGAAATAGTCTTATTACTTGCTTCCCTGTAAGTAGAAGCGAATTAAGGGAGTACCATGGGTTAAAGTGATAGTCAAAAGCTGGTTGTTATGTGACTTAAGCTCCTGTGTTTGTATGGACAGGAGTCCTGTGTGAGAAAAGTATGCCATTTAAAGCTAAAACCAAAAACAAAGAATATCTAAAAAACTATCAACTCCACATATATTGTGTGTTTTAATGTGCTCTACATTTTTTGTGTGATAAGTTTTTGTCCATCTCTTACGGTTTAGCTATTATGCAAAATTCCGTAAAATTCATCCAGAATAAAATAGTCTTCAGAGGCTATTCCCAGAAAATTTAAAATATACATTTTATTTGTCGTGTAAATATCTTTAGTATACGATATTTTAATCAAAATCGCTGTAGCCATTTTTGAGAAAATAGAATTTTTCGAAAAAAGTTCTATGTACAGGGTAGTTGGGGATTGGGGGGATTTTCTTGAAAATCTTCGTATCGCATCCTTGGAAGACACCAAACCTAAATACCAAGTTTGGTTTTTAACGGTCTTTTCATTTTTGAGCTATGCTGACCCAGACACCACACACACAGACACACCACGGACATTTTTCTAAAACGTTTTTTTTTTGTATCCAGGGGGTCTCAAAGCATGTATTTCCGGTGAAATCTTCCCCCTCCAAATACGCTTTACGTAGAACAATTTTCGAAAATGTTTATTTTCTCAGAAATGGTTTTAAAGATTTTCATATGACGTATAAATATTTATATGAAAAATAAAATGTATATCTTAAATTTTCTGGGAACCTCTGAAGGATACACAACATATATCATTATTGTTAAAACACACAATTTATGCCATACCTATACATTTTAGAGCTAACCATATCGGAGATATTCCTTGTTGTTGGTTTTAAAATTTCCAGTACTAAAATTTTTCTAAAATTGGAAGTCGTTATGCACTTTTTTCATCCTGTTCATGTAAAGGGAACATCATTTCAATTACCACACAATTGTAGTAATTTTAAAAAACTTGGGTACCACTTTATCTTTGTGTATTTCCTTGATTTTCTTCTTCTTATAAGGAACTAAGTAATAAGACCATTTCTGATCATTTTGATCATTGGTATCAAATACAAAGAAGAATAAACTTTTTCAAGAATAATTCTTGCGGATTAGGTAGAGAAAGTCATCCGAATGGATCAAATACTCATATTTGTTTCTATATACTTTATTTTATTCGAGACATAGTTTTGCGGAAATAGCTACATTACATATTTGTTATAAATACAAAGCGAATTAACTGGACATTTTCTTAAAATGCTATATCTACTGTTTCCACGCAATCATAACAAACACCGAATAATGAGAAATACCGATAAGACTTTAAAAGAATGACAAAGTATTACCAAATTTGAACCATGAATAGCGCATATCTCGGAATTGGTCCATGCTAGGATAAAGTTATACGAAAAAATAATGGGCAAAGATCCGCATTTTTATGCAGTATGTATCTTTTGCTTAAATCGTAACCCGTTTATACATGACTAGATGCATATATATATATATATATATATATATATATATATGACATTTTAATCAAAAATCGTTAAAGCCATTTTTGAGAAATCAAACATTTTGTTTATCTCAGGTAAATGGTATTTTTAGACTTGGTTCTTAAAAATATTATAGAAACTTTGAAACATATCAAACTTATAACTATATTTAGCATATTTCCGTTTTTGAGTTATAATATTCACAGAAACACTTACACATATAAACAAGAACCTTTCTCTAAAAATGCTTGCCTTTTAATTTCTCTACTTCGTGCATAATATAGAGGTAGAGAAGGTATTACAATTGGATACCGAAATGTCATTGGATATATATGATTTAGGTTCTCCTGTATTCAAAAAAGCATTTCAAGAAACAGGTCTATGTGTGTCTGTGAAGAAGATAACTTAAAAAGTAGGGCAAATACCAAACTTAACAATTAAGCTCCGCATCGTTCAAGGGTAACGTATGAAGATTTTGAAGAAAATCCCACCACCCCAAGCTATCCTTTACATTACTAAATTTTTTAAAATGTTGATTTTTTAAAAAATGGCTTTAACGGTTTTGATTAAAATATAGTATATTACCTATATATACATGAAAAAATGTATAGCTTTGGAAATGTCACTGAAGACCTTTTCATTTTGGATAATTTTGTATAGCTAGTAAACCGTAAGAGATAGACAAAAGCTTACTGCACAAAACATGTAGATCCCGTTAAAACACACAATTTGCGTCATATACTTTTTTGGAGTTAACCATTTTCGAGATATACCTTTTTATTGGTTTCAATTTTAAAATACTTAAACTTTACCCAAACGAAAGTCTTCACCCGTTTCACATCTTTTTTATTGTTGTATCCTGTCCATGGATAAAAAACCGAATTTCAATTGCGTCACGTAGCGACCAGCTTTTAAAAGATTTTACTTACGCTTTAGCCTGGTTAGACAATTTCTGCTTTTATTTATCTTGATTAACATGATGTAGATAACTGAATAATATTTTTAAGAGTAATTTGAAGAGCAGGTAGAGAAAGTCATGTGAATGGAATACATCGGATGTTTTATTCAGGGAGTTTGAAAACGTATATTTCCATTGGAATCTCGGTATAGGTTTTATGGTAAAGTGTAATAATAATTCTTCACCTAATATGTACGTGGTAGAGAAAGAAAAAATACTAGTTATCGTCAAAACACATTTTATGAGATAATTCAATATTGGACTATATATTAAGTTTCCCCTTGCAAACTGTTCAGCTAAAACCCGTTTCTTTAGGGAAGGTTTGTGAGAATCTGAGGCATCTAAGTAGTGGCAGGATTTTCCTTATTGACAAAATTAGCGGTGTTTCGTCTACTTGTAAAATTTAAACATACGAGAGCGGAAGTTTCGAGATGACTGATCATATTTCTTTTGTTTTCTGTGACCCTCCCCGCTCGCCGACAGTAGCGCGGTTGAACCACTAAGTTGCACGACGGAATGTATACAATATAAATGAAACATGTCGGCGGGCCTTTGAGATTAGCGAACTTCCTGTGTCACTTCTTTGCGCTGCATATTTTTAAAGGGACATAAAAAATAAGCTTTTAGTGTTCCTTTCCGACTGCAGCGAGGAAAGAAAATCAGCCATGACAAAGTTACCGAGAATGTTTTAGACAAAACTGAAACAAATATTTCTTTTCCCAATAAGGATTCCAATATATGCAACATTTAGTAGTGCAATATTGAATAGAGGGTGTAAAATATATTAAGAAATGTGTAACAAAATATAAAACTCATATCATAAAGTATAAAGAAAACAAAAGTTCGTTTATTTTGTATAAAAGAAAATATTTAGGTGTTTCAGTCAGAAGCCTTTCTCTTTCCACTATCTTATTAATTTCTCTACTTAGTACATGGTACATGGCACATAGTATATTCCACCCAAAAATTCAATGCCGTAATTTCACTGAAAATACATATTTTAGGGTCCCCTAATAATATTGTGTTCTTTCTCTAGCATATATGTACAATGCACATAGTTGATAGAGAAGGTATTGTATTCCAACAAAATATTCGATACCGAGATTTCAGCGGAAATACGCATTTTGAGGACCCGGAATCCAAAAAATTAAAAAAGGATCAGTCTGTGTGTGTGTGTGTATGTGTGTGTGTGTGTGTGTGTGTGTGTGTCTGTGGAGAGCATAACTTAAAAACAAAAAGTTCGTTAATACCAATCTTGATGGTTATCTTTAGTATCTTTCAAGGATGCGACACAAAGACTTTCAGAACAGTAACCCCACCCCAAACTACCTTTTACGTAGGAAAATGTAAGAAAATTTTTATTTTCTCAAAAATGGCTCTCTTGAATTTTTGGAAAGGGGCTCTAAAGCTCTTCTGGATGATTTTTGCATGACTGGTAAACCTTAAGAGATAGAAAAAAACTTACTGCACAAAAAATGTAGATTTTGACAAACAATTTATATCATATACATTTTTTATGGATTCATATTCCTTTTGTTTTACTCGTGGCCATGCTAAGAGAATTGAATTTCAATCGCATAGCAATCAGTTTTTAAACGATTTGACTGTCGCTTTAGTCTAGATATTCCCTTATTTCCCTTATACTTACAAGGAACTAAGTAATAAGGCTATTTTTGCTAATGTTTATCTGATTGATATGAATTATATACAAGAATAAGCTTTTTAAGAATAATTGGTGTAGAATAGTTAGGTAAATGGAACAAGTAAGATTTTTTTTAAATTAAATTAAATTAAAATAATTAAATATTATATAGAATGGATGTTTTGACATGAAAAGTCTAATTTTTTTGCTGGCAAGAAGTGTTCATAATTAGAACTATCCCAGAGAGAAGCTACAAAGGTTACGCACAGAAGTTGCTCAAGTCAAGTGTGTGGTCACCTCGATGTGGGATACACGTGATCAGTTCTGCAGCCCCAGTAGTGTTGGTTGCTGCAACAGGATGTTCCGAAACAATGAACTCCTTCTTAGGAACAGGTAAACAAAGCGTGTGCAGATGATGTAAGAACAGAGTGCGGCCAAACTGGTCACCAGAGGTTGTTGACCCCTGCCAAACTAAATTAGAGTGAGGAAACAGTAACCAATCAGTATAAGGAGTTGCCATCTATAAATAATTATCAGAGGTGTTCTTCATTTCTGTTTCTAAAGTATCATATTAAATCCAAAATTCTACCTCGAGATTTCAGGAATTTACACTTTTAAAGGAGATTAGAATTGCGCCAATGTTAAATTTGATGAATTTACCACTCATTATCTCAATGTAGATGCATACCTTTTAAATTCACAAACCTATCTTATAAGTGATGTAGGTAGCTCATGAAGGAAGGTAGATTTTTTCATAAATACACTTTTTATTACAATTATTATCACATTAGAACACATCCGCTATGAAGGAATGAAATGGTGAAATGTTGATTAAATGAGCCCTAGGTCCAAAGAGCTCAAACCCCGAAAATAACCTTATTCGAGTAATTCTGCCTAACCGAGACTTGAACTCAGGATCTTTTGAATGTCACACAGATATGCTACCCCACATTACAGAGGAGAGCAGCAATTAACCATTTTATTGCATAACCAGCCTATTTATTTACGCCAAATTAAATCAATAACAGTATTGAGATGTTTTATTACCTAACCGATTAATCTGAGGAAATCACACCGTCGAATGATATTTATTTAGACTATTTCATAAATAAAATATGATTTTAAATACTATATTGCAAAGATTTTGCCTGCAAATGTTAAATAATCTGGTGACACTAAATAAAGAAAAGAACGACCTAGTGATAAATGGTACAAACAGAATAATGACCAGATAGCAAATTGTATATGATAAATTAACGGCTCTATGTATGAAACAGCTATCTCAAAATTGTATTTACCTTTCCTCAATAGTTCCTGAGAACAGTGAAAATAATTTCAGAAAATAAAATAAAAAAAAATGTTCAAAGTAAAATTGGAGTAAATCATGTCACATATAACTGATGTGTTATACTCACATGACTTTCTCTAGCTGCTCTACAAACAAATTTCTTACAAAAGATTATTCTTCTTTCAGCATAATGCTAATCAAGATAAACATTAGCAGAGTGTTTTTATTACTTAGTTCCTGGGACCCTTTGAACTTCATTTCAACCATTGCGTTCAATCACTGTCCGATATGACGTATTCGATTAAAGGACCCTTTAAGGGACACTCCCCAAAGAGAAACTGAATACTCCGCACCTGTGGTCGAGTGTTCAGCGTTCCAGCTTTTCAACCCTGTGGTTCCATTTCGATTCCTGGAGTTCTTCTTTAACCTGAATCATTCGCTGTTCCTCGCAGGGTCTTGAAGCGTGAATGTGGGAGCGATTATGAGTGGGCATTCAAAAATCATTAAACGATAGTCAAGTCATTTAAGAGCTGGAAGCTGTGTGATGTATCATTCTACTTTTTGCATGACCAGGATAAAAAAAAAAAAAAAAAAACCGAACCGAAATAGCTTCCCATTTGAGAAAAGTATACATATTGGAACATTAAAATCGTAAACAAAATATCTCAGAAAGAGTTAATTCCATGAAATAAATATATATTAATATATAATTTGTTGTCATATCGGACGATTAATGATCTCGGGGCCCATGGAGCTTAAAGTTACTCGACATTCTTCTTCTCAGGATAAGGGAAAGCCCGGAATAAACCTTATCCGGGTAACTCACCCTAAGCGAGATTCGAACTCGCGACCTGTTGAATATGAGGCAGTCACGCTACCACTACCCAGGCGGGCTATTTATTATTGCTTCATTTATATAGTCCCTTTAACATCTAAGGTCATATCGGGGGCTATGCATTAGAAACACTCGTCTATAGTTTCCTTACGTTGGGTTTAAATCGTTTTGTTTTCATGAAACACACGCACATTCACTCTCACATTCATACTTCCAGACTCTGTGGGGGATAGGGAGTTATTCTGGTTAAAGAGAAATTCCCCGGCCCAGCCGGGAATCCAACTCGGGATCTTTGGGTGAGAAGTCAGCTCGCTGGCCACTCGACCACGGAGGCAGGTTGATTTATCTTTATTCCCAGCAAAGTAATTTCTTGACACATCCCAGAAACCAAAGGTCGCCTCCAGTACCAGTACCATAAGTATAGAATGAATGCCGGAGCGTATTTTCTCTGCCATTAGAAATGCACTCTTTGTGCTCCCCTATCTCACGAGGAGGCGGGCAAAGTCCTTAACAACGAAATGCTGGTAGTCAAGGAGTGGTTTATATGTTGGCTGGAACACACAAGCAGGATTCCAGTGGTTTTCTTGGCTATATGATCCCAAGGGTATCTGACCAAGCTTGTCTCCTTGGCTTGCACAACTCTGCTACTGCCTTGAGGGGGGACTCACTGGGGAAAAAAGGTCAAATATATGTAACAAAGCTTTTCTTTCTATTTCTTTATGAAAATAAATTATGTGATTCCATTTGTTTCTGAACATACATGACTTTACTGCGCACTTGAAGCATTTGACCTTTCAAAAATCTGATGTGCTCCATTCACATGACTTTCTCTACATTTCTGTGATAAATTATTGTTAATGCGCTTATTCTTCTATCTACTTCATGCTAATTGAAATAAACTTGAGCAAAAACGGTTTTATTACCTAGTTCCTTATAAGTAGGAGAGAAATAAGGGAATACACTCGGCTAAACCGACATCCAAATATTTTAAAATGTGGTTACTATGGTGGAGAAATCCGTTTCTTTGCATGACCAGGTGTCGACATGTTCCCGTATGAGAAATGTATAAGTATTTTAAAATGGAAATCAATAACGAAATATCTCAAAAACGGTCAGCTGCACGAAAAAAAATGTGTAACATAAACTGTCTGGTTTAACGAGCTCTACACATTTTGTTGAGTAAGGTTTTGCTATCTCTTACGGTTTACCACTTATATAATATTCCGCAAAATTCATTCAGAATAAGCTATTCCCAGAAAATTCAAGATATACATTTTATTTGTTATGTAAATATCTCTAATATACGACATTTTAATAAAAATTGTTAGAGCCATTTTTGAGAAAATCAAAACTTTCGAAACATGTTTCATGTAAAGGGTATTTGGGAGTGGGTGGATGTTCTTGAAAATCGGATATTTTTTAAAAATACCTTTCTTTTTGTATTAAGGAGGTATCAGAACATGTGTTTCCGGTGAATTCTGGGTATCGAATTGTTGGGTGCAATACCATATCTTCTCTATACAGTATGTACATAACACGTGCAGAGAGAGTAGAAAGATCTGACGTTTTGCAATGACCCACTGTCATCTATTACATTCTTTGCTACGTATAGTAAGTAGTTGAAGTATTTCATTCCATCCAAATATTCGATACCAAGTTTTCACTGGATATGTAGCCCCCTGAATCTAAAATAGCATTTTCAGAAAAACACGCACAGTATGATTAAAAAAAATCTGATGCATTACATCACATAGCTTTCTCTACAAACTATTGTTACCAAAGATTATCTTTTTATCTTCATCATGCTAATCAAGATAAATAGCTGCATAGATTTCATTATTACTTGTAGAAGGGGAATAAGGGAATATTTTAGACTAAAGCGATACTCAAATCTTTTAAAAGCTGGTGGCTCTGTGAAAATTTGAAGTTCGGTTAGCTCTACAGATGAAACTAAATAAGCCTTCAGAAGTTATTTCCAGAAAATTCAAACTATAAATTTTATTTGTGATGTAAATGGCTATAATTTATGGTATTTTAATCAAAATTGTTAGAGCGTTTTTTAAGAAAAGCAAAAATTAAAAAAAAAAAAAAGTCCATGTAAAGGGTAGTTTGGGGTGAGATTTCCTTGAAAATCTTCGTGTCGCATCCTTGGAAGATGGTATTTATCCGCTATTCATTTTTACTTATGTTGTTTACAGACTCACGCAAGGGCCTTTATTTATTTATTTTCTTTTTGTTCTTTTCAGAGGGTAAAAATATGTATTTCTAATAAAACTCGGTATAGGATTTTGGATGAAATGCAATACTTTCTCTACCTACTGTGTATGTGGTAGACAAAATGTATATTTGTTGCTAAAATTGCTTTTTCATGTTAGTTAATTATTAGCTTAATAATTAGTTAAGTTGGTCTGGAGAGTTTTAGAGAAATTCGAGACAAAGTTGTATTTCGAATTGCAGAGCTTCAGCATTCCATGAATAAGAATTTGTCGAAAATATGAACATTTTACGTAGCAATATAATTTTGGATTTGTCTGTGAAATATAACATTTAAAATATTTGTGTCCTCTGGGCATCAGCATACAGACCTTGAGTGACGACTAATGTATGGAACAAATGATAAAAAAAACATCTCACATATTTGGATGGCGTCATGTAATTATCATAAACAAAGACAAAGTCTGTGTTAAGACACAGAAGCATGCGTAACTGTCTACCCGCTTGACAAGAGATCAATCAATCGAAATGCTACTGCTGATTTATATCGATTCCAGGCACACAGTAGCTATGAGTAAATACGCCTTGGAAACTGGAACACAGTTCATCAACGAGTTATTTTTAGTCTCTTCTCCTAACATGCTGTATGTGTGATAATCCAACAGCTTCCTTTCTTCGTTCAACATGAAGTTGGTAACCCGTTCCTCAGAAGTGCTGTTGAACTAGCTGTAAGTTACTGCGAGTAATCGCTAGTGACAAGCACAGTTGGAGTCGATGGGCACAAATGCAGAATATGAATTTGATGTAATTCTTGTTTATATGCGTTAAGATAAGGCATGTCGAATTTTCAGTCAACCTTATTTAATATACGTTCTTTGTAGCAAAAAAAAAAATGCATAAAATACCGATGTGATACATTCACATGACTTTCCCTACGCACTCTTCCGCAAATTATTCTTACAAAAGTTTATATTTATGCACTCTTTTTACTTTCTCTATACGTACTACGCACACCGTGTATACAGAAGGTATTGTATTCCACCCAAACCACGATATCGAGATTTCACCGGAAATACATATTTTGGGTCCCCCTGAATCCCCCCCAAAACACTTTTTTTGGGAAAAAATCCGTGTGTGTTTCTGTGGACAGCACAGCTCAGAAACAAAAAGACCGTTAAATACCAAACTTGGTATTTAAGTTTGGTATCTTCCAAGGATGCGACACGAAGATTTTCAAGAAAATCCCCCACCCCAAACTACCTTCGAAGCTTTTATTTCTCAAAAATGGCTCTAAAGATTTTGACAAAATCTCTTATATGTAAGATATTTACATGCCAAATAAAAGATATATCTTGAATTTTCTGGGAATAGCCTCTAAAAACCTCTTTATTCTGGATTTTTATTGAATTTTGCATAAGTGGTAAACGATAAGAGATAGACAAAAACTTACTGCACAAAAAATGTGGATCAAAATAAAACACACAATTTATGTCATGTACATTTTTTCGTGGAGTTGATCGTTTTTGAGATATTCCTTGTTATTGGTTTCAGCTTTAAAAATCTTACACTTTTCTCATACAGAAATTTGTCCACTCCTGTCCATACAAACAAAGGAACTTCAGTCACATAGCTATCAGCTTTTAACTATCACTTTAACCTATGGTACTTCCTTATTTCTCTTCTACTTTCAAGGAAGCAAGTAATAAAACTATTTCTGCAAATTTTGTGTCGATTACCATGAATTAACCATTAGCTTTTTAACAATAATTTGTTGCAGAGCAGTAGAGAAAGTCATGTGAATGAAACACGTCAGACTTTTTTACTTTGTTTATTTGTATAACCCCCTTTAACTGCTATGGTTTTATCAGGCGGCTTTTAACTTGTCAAACAGTTCTATATTCACAGTAGGTTATTGACATTAGGTTAATCATTTTATACCATTAAAATACGCACATTTGCTCTCATATGCATACTTCCAGACCTTTCGGAGATAGGGAAAGAAAACTTCCCTGCCCTAGCCGGGAATCGAATCCGGGACCTCCGTGTGAGAAATCAACTCACTGTGACCACCCAACCACGGAGGCAGTCTATGTACTCCTTGTTAATCGAGATAAACGTTCATTACACATTTGCAGATTTCGCTGTGGGTTCAAGATACAGTAAGCTATAGGGATAATCAGATTTTTAAAAGGTGGATCACAAAGATTTTCAAGAAAATCACTCACCGCAAATTACTTTTTACTTGGAAACAGTTTTGAAAACTTCGTCAATTACGTTCATGTAGCGCTCCCTTGCATATGCGATCTCATGTTCCAACCTCAAAATTCATAGTTTCGTACTGACTTTCTATCTGCAATATTCTGCACATTACTTTACCACATAGAGAGTTTACGCACGCTAACGAATACCGCTGTCTTCCAGAGCCCCTGGTTAACCTCCAGGAGCTGTTAACCCTGTAAAGAAACTGGAACCGATGTTTGTATAGCATCTACTATGTTAACAGCATTGGTGGACCACACACCCTTCCAGTGCCGTGTAACAGATAGGCATGAGATGAAGATGGTTTTGGACAGCCATTGTTTTGCGGGTAGACGTCTTGATGGCGCCCTTGGGAAAGCTACCGGTAACGGAGGAGCAACAATATTCCGGAAATCTGGCGTGGCTTTCACCTGGGAAATCTGTTGCTGCTGCGGGTTTAGCACAGATACCTATGTGTTATTGACCCATGGATCATTCTGTCCCAAGTTACAGGGTGGAACATAGCGAATCTGGCAGCACCATCGTGTTTCTAGAACGCACTGTAGCAATGTAAAAACTATGTAATACCTGCTTTATTATGTAGCTTAACGTCCGTTAACCTAGTTGGTCATTTCGGACGATGATGAAATTAGTGAAATGACCTCAAACGAGCTTAAAGTTACTGGTCATTCGTCTTCTCAGGATAAAGGAAAATCCGGAAAAATACCTTACCCGAACTCGCGACCTGTTAAATGTGAGGTAGACACGCTACCCCACACACTACCCAGGCATATTCTTTGTTTAATTATAACTCAGTGGAATGGCTCAGGCGGCATTCGGGAGCTCTATGTTTCGATTCCCGTGGCCGGCCTACCTGACCCATGGCTTTTCTTAGGGGGTTCCCGGGACGCCAGGCGAATGCTGGTATATCTATTACATCCCCCAGATTTTCCGGTCCATCATTTCCTATTTCATGTTTCAGGGTTGAAAGATCAGGCGATGGTGTTCGGCGGTTGCACCTTGCACATTGTAAAAATTTAACCTGGCGTCGTCTTTGAGAACGGGTTGGAACCCACTTTCGAGTTTGTGGCTCCCTCTCGGGGTGAGGGCCTGTTAACTGGACATAGGACGGGGTCGGAGGCGTTCCAACAAGCCATTAGGATCTGATCTCCCTTTGGGTCTCACCCCTCATCCCTCCCTCCCTGGGGAGACGTAAGAGATAAAGGGACCACGAATGTGCTCTTCCCCAGTGTCCTGTGGGCTACGTCCGTGTCTAAACCTAATCCTAATTCTTAATTCATTATGAAGGACCAAGGAGGTGGTTCTGTATATAGAAATGCACACATTTTATTCTTTACTTTCTCTACCAAGTACCTAGTAGTTAGGAAGGGGTAATATATTTAAGCCTAAAATTCAATTCAGACTTCCGGATTCGGATGTTTTGAGGTCCCTCAAAAAGTATGTTTGTGTGAGGGTATATGTGCGATGAGTGTGTAAGTGTGCGTGTGTGTGTGTGTGTGTGTGTGTCGGGCTGTATGCTTGTGATGTGTGTATGCGGTGCGATGTGTGGGTTAGGGTGTGTGCGTGTTTGTGCATTTGTCTGTGTGCGAACAGGATAATTCAAACATTAAATGTGGATAAATACTAAACTGATATTTAAGTCCAGAAACTTACAAAGATGCAGCACGAAGACTTACAAGAAAATCTCCCAAGTCAAAACTACTCATTACATCAAAGCTGTTTCACAATGTGTATGGTCTCAAAAATGTATCTAACAATTTTGATTACAATGCCCATATTTAACTCATTTAGAAGTCAATAAAATTATGTAATTTTATATATTTTGAATTTTTTGGAATATACTGCAAGGTCGTCTTTATTCAGAAGGAATTCTCTATAATTTATTATTATTGTTAAACATAAAAAATACGCACTTCACAAACAATGTAGATCTCAAAATTTATTTCAAATATTTTATGGCATCCGCGTTTTCATTACATCCGTTGTTATTGTTTTGAATGTTTAAATATTTTGTTATTTTTCTTTCTCTACTACCTATAGTAGGTTGAGAAAGTATTTCATTCCACCCAAAACTTCAATAGTTAAATTGAGACTGAATTCAAGAGAAAACATTTTAGAAAAAGGTCCGTGGGAACAGCATAACATAAAAACTAAAACTCCAATGAATACCAAACTAAAGTATGAGACACAAAGATTTTGAAGAAAATCCTTACACTTCACTATCTTTATCTCAAACACTTTTCAAATCTTTCCCCTCAAAATTGGCTCTAACAGTGTTCATCAAGATACCATTAAATACAATTTCATAACAGGTAAAATGAATATCTTTCTGGGAATAGCCTCTGAAATTCTCTTCATTCTGAATGAATTTTGCTTAACTGCTAAACTATAACAGACAAAATATTACTACAAAGAAAAATGCAAATCTGGCTAAAGGACATAATTATTTCAAATACTTTGAGTGTGTGTGTTTGTGTGATGTGTTAACATTTGTAGTTAACATTTTCCGAGATATTCCGTGTTGTTAGTATACCTTTTCTGATACTTTTATTTTTCTCATACTGAAACTCTTATCCACTCATGCAAAGAAAACGAAATTTCAAAACCACCACATTGCGACCAGCTCTTGAAAGAGTTGACTGTCACATTAACCTAGTATATTTCCTCATTTTCTTATTTCCCTTCTACCTATAAGGAAATAAGCAATAAGACTATTTCTGTTAATTTTTATCTCAATTAGCTTGTAGTAGGTAGAAGAATATGCTTTTGTAAGAACAGTTTTGTTACAGAATAGGTAGAGAAAGCTATGTGAATATGACTCATCTGATTTTTTCAAGCAGAAGCTTCCCTGTTCAGTTTTTCTTGTGATCGTACAAAGAGCATGCAATTAAATTGAGTTTTATTTTTGGACACTCTTTAACTGCTGCGTTTCTCAGCGTCTCATTCTTTGTTGGGCGTGAAAGGCAGCCTAATTTTACTCAGAGGCCCCTTTACCAGGCTTGAGGTTCTTTTAGTGCCGTTTATCTACAACACAGGAGCAACGGCTCCGCTTCCCTTCCGAAGGAGCCACGCTAAGAATGTTTAGGCCCGAAAAAAATGCCAGTTGAGTTTGAAACCGCGACCTTGGGTACAGAGGCTAGTATGTTACCCTCAGACAAAGGAGGACGACGTGGAACTTAAAAGCCTTCACATTGCGATGCGCTTTTTTAAAATCTGGCTATTCTTTTAGCCCTCTTATCTCTACATTCACAATGAAAGTTTATCTCATTTAACAAGAAGTAGATAAAATAATTCAATTTTGTAAGAATATTTTGTAGAAGAATGAGTGGAGAAAAGCATTGAGTGCAAATATTCATATTGTAGGTTTTTTTGGCTGTTGCTACTTCTGAGGTTAGAATGTACGCAAGTGTCTATTTTATTATTGTATTCAATGACAGCAACAGCTATAATTATTGATATAATTGCATACTATTATTCACGAATAAAAGCAACTGCTGATTTTCAGCTTCCGTAGATAAGTCTAAAATCACTCGTTACAACGCTAATGATAGATAGTTCCGGGAAATCGAACCACATAGCCAAGGGCTATCCATTTACATGGCGACATTCCTGTCTTTCCTCCGTCCAACCTTGTTTCTTAAATTGTCTTTTTGGTTTTATCTGAAAATTATGACTTTCCTTTTTCCTCTGCCCCTTTTGCAATTTGATCTACACCATGCTTTCTTTGCTGCATTTCTCTTCCTTCATTTTGCAATTTTTCAAGGGCTTATTTCATTACTTCTAGATTGTTGTGTTTATCTGAAAAAATGCAACAGAGATACATATAAGCCATATATAGCATGCCGTAAATAGTTTACTATATATACAATAATATATAATGTATAAACTAATCGATACACCTAAAGTCAAAATTTTAAAATGTATGTTTCATGTTATTGGCAATAAAGATCACCATATCTAATTTCCTAAGAAACATTATACGCTATATAAGGTTAAGTTCACTATTCAGAAATGTTTCCTCCTTACCTGCCCATTTTTGAGTTTAACCAAATACACTATAGGTTAATACTGGACACTTCCATTTTCCCCCGTGTTAAGCTGAGTGGCGCTCCTAGCGGCCAGGCCTTAAGGAACAAGCGATTAGATTTGAATGTTAGGAAAGGGAAACCCAATAATGATATTATAATAAGCATTGTTATATTTTATTTATTCAAAAAATATTTTGTCAATACAATACAAAACAATGCAGAAAAACAATGTAAAGGTACTGATTGCATCTATAGGAATTATTTTTAGTTGCATGGCATTTTTTGCTTTAATGTTTCTACCTGGTTTTTTCTTGTTCTTTTTCCATTTTCATCATTCAAATAACATTTTATTAACACATTAAAAGCTTTGCCAATAAACACATATTTACAACTTTCACATATGCAAGTGAATAATGCATCATCTACACGCATATTTAACCTTAGTTTAACATGCAGTCTACTGTCAGAAAGATAATGAAGACAATTTTCATTAAATTGAGTATTGCTGCTGATGTACATTGTATAAGCAGATTCGTTGTGAAATATGAATCTAGCATTTCCATAACGCTTCAGAGCAAAATGCACATTTTAATTTACTACTTCTGCTCTCATCAATGTCTACCTATTTATTTATACATTTCTCATGAGGAAATTTTGCACATATTCACGTGCATACATATGAACTGCTGAACATTAACTGGAAAATCATCACTTTTGCTGTTCTGGTATAATTACTGTAGAAGCCTGAATTACAAATGATTTACATTTTTCAGATAAATCAGACTTTAGAACTAAAAACTTACATCCATAGGCACAATTACCGTCTTCAGACGATTGTAATAACTGATTTGTAATTGCAAGTCTAAGACGTTGTCTGAATTTTGAGGAATCTGGGGTTACATTGTTCCCACCCTTGTCCCTAATAACAGAAAACTAAATTTCCAAACAGTCTTGTGCGAGTCGTCTTGTAAGTAAATATGAGAAACCATATTGACATTTTAGTTCCTGCCACAATAATTTTAATGCCAATATGTGCATTAAAACTAGCAGGTTTCTTACGCTGACCATTCATTACAGTGGTTTTCTAAGAATTTTCATAATTCATTCAAATATAGTAAATGTTTACGTTCGTCATTTATTACATAGCGCAACTATTTAGCACAATGATTTTGAGACCAGTTGAAAATGTCAAATAGACAGTCCATTTTTACTTTCTCTACACGTAATATGAACATCGTGTATAGAGAACGTATTGTATTGCATCCAAAAGTTCGCTACCAAGGTTTCACTGCAAATATATGTTTTGAGACCCTCTGATTCCAAAATATGCATTTTTAGAAAAACGTCTGCGTGCTCGCGTGTGTGTGTGCGTAGCGTAGCTAAAAAACGAAAAGTTCGTTAAATACCAAACTTGGCATTTAATTACAGTATCTTCCAAGGATGCGACACAAAGATTTTCAAGAAAATCCCCCACCCCCAACTATCTTTACATGGGAAAATTTGCGAAAATTTTGATTTTTTCAAAAATGGCTCTAACGATTTTGGTTAAAATGTCGTATATTAAAGATATTTACGTGATAAATAAAATGTAAATTTTGAATTTCCTGGGAATAGCCTCTGAAGACATCTTTATTTTGGATGAATTTTGCGGAGTTTTGCATAACTGGTAAACCGTAAGAGATATGTAGAGCTCTTTAAAACACACAATTTGTGTTATATACATTTTTTCGTGGAGTTGATTGTTTTTTAGATATTCCTTGTTATTGGATTCAGCTTTGAAAAACATACTTTTCTCATACATGAATTTGTCAGCTCCTGTCCATACAAGCAAAGGAACTTAAGTCACATAGCAACCAGCTTTTGACTATCACTTTAACCTATGGTACCCCCTTATATCGCTTCTACTAAAGCAAGTAATAAGACGATTTCTGCTAATTTTTTCTTGATTAGCATGAGGCAATTAGAAGATTCAGATTTTTAACAATGCTTTGCTGTAGAGATGTAGAGAAAGTCATGTGAATGGAACGCATCAGATTTTTTCAATGAAATTAGCGATAGCTAATGTTTCATCAGACGTAGAATTAAACGCAACATGCGTTTTAATACAACAGACAGAATGGCTTAAAACACGAACGGCCAAACATACCCTTATTGGATTAAATGGTGGTAGTTCAATACATTGGCTGGTCAACCTTGGAGCTAACCGAGGTTTCATGGCTCTGTTTTTTTTTTATAATATTCTACAATATGGTTCCAAGAAACCTATCTTCACAAATTATAGAATGCCGTTTCAAATTATTCTTCAGTGATTTCAACAGGTGTGGAGCATAATGGAAGAAATACACTCTACAGTTATAAATTTCAATAAATGGATTTTCCTCAGAGATGTTCAGCAATGATCCCATTTTCATATTATTGCTTCCCTGGAGTGGTTATGTACATTAACGTTTCACAATAATATAATCTTCTTATATTGTTTTATCTCGTGGAAAGCGGAAAAAGGACTTGGAAAGCTTCAGAAGTTCAAAGTTACTGCATGTGCATATGTATGATCTACAGGACGAATAAAATATCTATCTATCTGCTCTCTCTGAACCATCAGTGACAAAAGTTTTTGTTTATATTAAATCTGTCCTCATATTTTCCACAAACCTTACCAGACATGGTTCAGTACTTCTCTGTATGATAATCCTTATAACACTGTGTAGACGATACACAGCTAAATCACATTTTAATTAATCATTATTGCTATTTCGTAGGCTATACTGAAGCTACAGCAACACCAGCTCATCGCCGCTCAGGCCGACCCGCTAGAATGCGCTGGCAGCGCGTGTCGCGCGAAATGTCACAGAGTGTCCTGTATCAAGCTATAGTGTATTTGGTTTAACCCACTTTCAGATTTGGAGGAGAATACATTAGAAGTTAAGTTACTTTCATCTTCATTTCCTGCAGGCATTTCTGCAAGTTTATCAGTTTTGCACGCGGAAAATCTTTTTACTGACTATGTGCCTTGTGATTATTTCTCAGGGAAGAGTAATTCTAAATACAGCTGGCAGATGACAGCAACCTATGGCTTTTAGAGACGTTTGTTGGTAGAGTGTAGAATTTTAGCAAAATGTTGATTTGTGTTGAAGTGTGGCTTGTGACTATCTCTAATGCAATGCCTCAATTAATTAAAAAAAGTATTCATTTGTTCATATTTTCTTTTACATTTCTCCAAACGTTTTGTATTTAAATTAAAATAAAACTATGCTATAAACATTTTTAAAAACTAATATAAATATTTATACTGGGATCCAGTATAAAATAACCAGCAGCCAGCTACATCTAATCTAAAATATTTCTAGCCTACCTTTCTTATTTGCAATCCGGCGGAAACTACAAGCATTATACTTTTTCTTATAACTAACATGTTTTACTATATATAAGTGTATATGTATATATGCATGAAATGAAGTAACATGTTTATATATAACAACAATTATTTATGTATCTTCTATTTGTTGGTAACTATATGGCATTATTGTTGTTATTATAACTATTATTATTATTATTATTATTATTATTCACTTATCTAAATTTTTCCAAAACAAAAGTATGCACTCGCGTTTATTTATATATGTTTTTATTTTTCGTCATGTATCTTATTTATTCACTTCACTAATAGAGCACCTCACTTGCATTACTTTTTTCATTCCCCATAAAATTTCACTCACTTGACGTACTCTTTATTTCGCTATTGGTTTTAAAATAAAAATAAAGTACAGAAAACCTCTATTTTTTCAGTATTTTTAAATAATTTAACCCATAAATGAATAATCATTTGAAAAAAATCAATTTAGTGCTTTAAAATTTCCACTACAGCCACTAAAGCTAAAATAAACACATCATTAATCTCACTATCACTTACAGCTTATTATCACAATTTGTCTTCTAGTTCTGCCTCCTCTAATCTGCTCTCTCCCTAAAATTACAATCCTACATTATCACCTATCCTGTTCGCTCTTCCTCTTTGATCATCCACGACTGAATGAGATAATTTTGATCCATCTCTGTGTTGATATCCTCTACTCGCCCCTATCCACTACGTTCAGTCCGTTTGTCTTCATCCTCCCCGTCTACTTAAAATATATCTCCATTTCCTTCTTCTGTCCCTATCCTTCTCCTAATCATCATCCTTCGCCACTTCTCTTCGCATCTTCTATTATTATGTTCCATTTACAGCTATTGTGGCTTTTATGCTCATTCTATCAACCCTTCATATCTGCATGTTGATGTCCAAAAATCGTTTATTTTGGTTAATTAATTGAAATTAATTTCACCAGCCTCCGTTTGTTCCTCCTATTTTGTGTTATTATTTGATTGACATATATTATCATCTGTAGGCGCTTGTGTAAAAACAAATGCATTATTTAAATGTCTTATTCCTATTCTTTCTAATTTATTCGTTCAATTCCAGGTTGTTCCTGTTGTCTATTTATTGGAATAATAGTATCCTCTTTCCAAGCTAGTGCGCTTCTAGGAGTAAATATTGGCGTTTGTGTCTTCTTTTATTATTTGTGTTATAACCGCCTAAGGCGTTTCGCTAAATCTACTTCATTAAAAAGTACAAGTTCTGGTGTGTCTGTTTATTGCGATTCATATATGGGCCATTATTAATTTTGTTTATTTTATACCAGTACATTTCATAAGGTAACATAATATAATGTTCCTTTTATAGGCTTTATATGCTTTAAGTTCAATCTCTCGTTTATGTTTTTAAACATGAGAATATGTTCTTCTGCTCTCCCTAATTTCATCCCATTCTTTTTGCCATAATCTTTTAAGTTATACTTAATTTCTAATTTGTTAATACAATTACCGCCTATTATCTCAAAAACGTTCCCCAGGTCTCCTATTTAGCCAAAAATTGCTCTTCTTAATCGTAGTGTAAGATCAAAGGGCCATATTCCTGTGGCTATGAACAATGCCATGGTTGGCGTTATATATACTTACTGCCTTTGTAAATCTTAACATTACCTTTCTCTGACTTCTCCTTAAAAGATTCCTTATGCTCACATTATTCATATGAAATGCCCATACACCTGCTCCATAAGTGCTCCATAATTTCGTACAGTCCCGGATATTCTCAATAACGTATAAAAATCCCCCAATATTCACGTAAAAGAGTATTAAACGAAGAAGTAAGAAGAGGAAGTAGCTATCACATTCCACCCCAATAATTTCGATACCCAGATGTCAACGAAAATACCGAAAGGATAAACAAATTATGCTGTGCATATAACTAAATAAGATATAGGAAAAGAAATGCTATATTTCTATTTACATGTTTTGTCAATGACGTCATACTTGTGCAATAATAGCTGATAATTTGATTTGTTTTTATTTTCTTTTGTACAATGTTCCTTTTAAAATATTAAATTTCACGTGTCCGAACACTTTCCTAAAAATTCAGTTACTTTTAGTGGTGTTTGTATTATTCGTTACTTATTTGAAAGATTCACTTAGCGAGGTGGCGCCGGTGTACCGTGTGAGGTTCGCATTCGGGAGGTTATGGATTCGATCCCGTGAATGGCCTTCCTGATCGATGGATTTGGGGGAGGGGGCCAGGCGAATGCTGGGAAGGTTCATTAAATCTCCAGTATTTCCTGTCCATCACTTCCTTGCCATTTTTTTTTTTTCGGGGTTGAAGGACCAGGAGACGGTGTTTGGCGCGTTGCGGCTGAGCGGTGGTTTGTGAATCTAGGGTTTATTCCTGGCATTGTCGGTACCCGTTTCGGGAGCTTTCGGGCTAGGTCTTCTTCGGGGAAACCCCGGAGATTTGGGGCTCATGGGTTGCAATCGGGCAGCTAGAAGTGTTCCATCTGTATCGCTAGGGACCCCGTCTATGCTTGCGTTTATCGTCTACCGAATCTGGTCGCCCTTCGGATCATGTTAGGACGCAGAAGGCCACGAGGACCTACGTGGAGCGCTCTGGCCTACTGACCGTATGTAACCTAAGAGATCTGAAGGACGACCAGATGCGAATGACGACAGACGCGGGTATAAACGGTTCCAGATTGAACACCAGAAACGTTGAAAGAACCTGTAATGTAAATACGCTACATAGAAAGTGAAGTAAAGAATTTTGGAGTAGAACCAAAGAAATGTACTGGACATGTTTATCATAACTATTACTTTGATGCAGGTTAGTAAAGTAAACTATATACATCCCTGAGAGAAGCTCCTTTACACGATAGACAAAAAGAGGAACATAATGTCTCCCCCATAAAGGCAGTCTGACTGGGAAGAATTAAATGCGTTGGACGGCGAAGTTTAGCACATTAAATTCTATTTTCGCTGTGCTGGGGCTCCGCAATAAGAAATACTGTGAACTGGGGTGAAGACCACAAGCCGACAGACACTTGGCAGGCACGTGGAGAGAGAGCGGCGAGTTCAACGGTTCCTACACCCGCTAATGTCAGCTGAATGTGTACATAAAGGATTCTCTGTTAGGGATCTAACAAGAAGTAAACAAGCCGTCTACTACTGCTGGTGGGGGGCGATCTCACTCCATTACTGCATCTTAATGTAGTGCTACATTCACATCACTTTCTCTACACAATCTTATTCAAACTATTCTTATACAATGTTTCTTCCTTTATCTACTTGTTAGTTTATCAAAACTAAGAAAAAATCTTACTACACAAAAAACTAAGATATTATTAAAGCACACTAATAGTTTCTTTTTCTGTTCTTTTTTAAAATTTTTGTGTAAAGTTAATAATTTCCAAATTTTACTGTTATTGGTCTCAATTTTCCAATTCCTACTTATACTTTCCTCAAATGGGAAATCATTATATGCTTCTTTTCTTCCTAGTTATACAAATGGACCGAAATTCCAATATCATCACATAGCAACCCGCTCTTAGAAGTTTTGATTATCGTTTTAGCCTAATACATTCCGCTATTCCCCTTGTACCTAAAAGGAAATCTTAATATACAAAACTCAACGTTTTATGTATGTGTGTATCTATTTTTACTTCTCTACACATTAATGTGTACATAGTGTACAGAGGAGGTATTGTACTGCACCCAAAAATTCGATACCGAGATTTCACCGCAAATACATGTTTTGAGACCCCCTAGTCGCCCTGCGTGGTGTAATGGTTACCATGCTAACTTCATATACCCAAGGTCGCGGGTTCAAACCCGGCGGAGGACGATGGATTTTTTCGGGCGTAAAAATCCTTAGCATGGCTTCCTTCGGAAGGGAAGTAAAGCCGTGGGTCCCGTGTCGTAGATTTACGGCACGTAAAAGAACCTCAAGCCTGATTGAGAGGCCCCTGAGCAAAATTAAGCGGTCTTTCACGCCCAATTTAGAATGGGACGCTGAAAACCACAGTAGTTAAAGAGCGTCCAAAAATAACACGCCATTTACATTTTTACATTTTGAGACCCCCTGAATACAAAAAAGCATTTAGAAAAATGTCCGTGTGTATATGTGTGGGCAGCATAGCTCAAAAAAGAAAATCCGTTAATACCAAACTTCATATTTAAGTTCAGTATCTTCCAAGGATGCAACACAAGAAAATCCGCCCACCTCAGACTACCCTTTACATAGAAGAAATTTCGAAAATTTTGATTTTCTCAAAAATAGCTCTAATGATTTTGATTAAAATCTACTATATTTAAGATATTTACATGGCAAATAAAATGTACATCTTGAATTTTCTGGGAATAACCTCTGAAGATCTCTTTATTATGCATGATTTTTATTGAATTTGCATGACTGGTAAACCGTAAGAGATAGACAAAAACTTACTACATACAAATGTAGATCTCGAAAAAAAAAAAAAAAAACAGACAATTTATGTCATATACATTTTTTTCGTGGGATTAGCCGTTTTAGAAATATTCCTTGTTATTTATTTCAGTTTTAAAATACTGAGAACTTTTCTCATACGGGAAGTTGTCAACTCCTGACCACGCAAAGAAACGGGGAATTTTTCTTTCACCAGAATTACTCTATCCCTCACAGAGTCTGGAAGTATGAATGTGAGAGTGAATGTGAGAGTGAATGTGCATGTGTTTAATGAATGTTAAAATGATTAACCTAATATTTTAAAACCTACAGTAATAAGACTTGTTTCACAAGTCAAAGCCCCCGATATGACCATTGAAGTTAAAGAGGGCTATACAAATGAAACAACTGAAAAGAAAAAAAAAAAAAAAAAAGACAATGCAATGAACCACACACGCATGGGTAGGAAGTATATAATTGTTCCTAGCAGACAGCTTCCATCCTTTGCTTTACGCGCCAACCCAATACTGCAAACCTTACCTGATTTTCCTTACCTTCCTTTCGCGCTGTGCTTTGCGTGTGGCAAGCCTCTAAGCAGCAACAATAAAATATATTTATTGAAACCGTTACGGTAAATCGAATTAGGCCGCTGATGTGTCCGTTGAAAAAAACCAGAATAACTGCATTTACTGTGGAAATTCACAGCTGAAGGCGGTCATTTTGATATACCTATACCTATCTCTTTCTTCATTAAACGTCAGGGCCGGGGATAGCACGGCGGTACAATAGGGGGCCGTATGTCATGCCTACTCGATTGAATGAATATGTTTATGGTAATTGTATCGGGAAAGTGCTTCCGGAGCTAACTGAAGATGTCCCGATTAATATTTGGTGAAACTTTACGTGTACCATAGAAAGTAAATAAAGTAGGTTTGCAGTTTAAAAAAGTTTTTTTGGGGGGAGGCTTACGAATATTCTGTTATTCTATTACATCCTGTGTACATACTCGCATACATTTTTCTCTCTTTATAATATTAGTATAGCACTGCTCAATTTAAATTATAATATGTACACTAATTAAGAGATGAGAAATATTGCTTCGAAAGTAATGCGTAGTTATAACTTCCTTCCTACGTTAGCGATATAATAAGGCTTGACCAAAATTTAGCAGACCTCAAGGCTGGTACTGTTTTCTTTTTTAAAAGTATTTATTTAAGATCGCGGAACTCAGTGTTTTTGTTTTTACGACACAAAACTACAGTAATAAAAAACATTATACAAGGATAGCAATGGAACAACAAAGACTTTCTTAAAACATAGATAGAATATTACATAGGTTTTTAATTAATAACAGCATCATAAACCATTAAGCAATACAAAGTAAATTGATTTATTCATAAAAGAATAAATATAATATTATGAAAGAAAGGCCATGATAATTTCTGATATGTTGTGTTTCTTTCTAAATAAACGCATGTGGTACTTCTGTAAGGGCTGCTTGACTAGTGCAGCCAGACCCAAGGAAGGGAGCTAATATGAGAGTATTTTCGACGGGCGGCCGAAACCGGGCAAAGAGTTAACGTAATGGATCCCTATCCTAGGACGCGGGGAGCACCAGGAGCCCGCGTCCTAGGTCTGACCGAACATCCATGGTCCAACAGACGACTCCAACTGAAGCGTTGGTAAGATGCTGGCCTTCTGAATTCAAGGTCGCAGATTCAAATCCGGTCTAGACTGGTGGTTTTTAAGTGTGCTTAAAAGCGAAAGCCCCATGTCAGTAGATTTACAAGAGCTCCTGCAAGACGAAATTCCGGCACACGGTGGCACTGATATGACCCTGGCATTTGATAGGGCTGTTAAGAAACAAAATAATATAATTTAACGCCACCCCGCTGCCGAGAGCTATATTTCCAAAGCGCATTCACCAACAAGGAAGGGCGCCACTACCGCAGTGTTCATCGACACAGAAGTGCGTTATTTTGGTGTGTCCAATTCCTAATCGTGTTCTTCTTTGTAGCTAATATATAGCTGGTATATATATTCGCGGCTTTTGTCGTAGTATCTGGTCCAAAGATTTGTAACTACTTATTTATGAATGGCAGTAAATCTCTGTGAGAAGCACAATGTGAACTTTTCTTTGCAACAAGGTTTACCAGTTATGTCACAATGTGAAGGTATCCATTAAGATGATAATTTATTTTCCCTTTTGTTTACATGAATGAATATCGTTATTAGTTTATCTGTTGTCCTGGGTAAATAATTGCTTGTATGGATCTGAGGAAGTTAAAAAGAAGAATGAAGTCTTGATGTTCCAGCAGTGTCTGTTTGATTGCTCACAGCTCACAGATGAAAATGGAAATAAATCAGATAGTTTAAATGACAGGACTTATCTTTGATAGTACCATGCATCCACTGACTTAGGCCGCGCCGTGGCCGAGTGGTTAGACCACTTGCCTCTCACCTCGACGGCCTGGGTTCGGTCCCAAGCGACCGCATGGATAAAGCGGCGCTGGGGTGGGTTTTCTCCGAGTACTCCGGTTTCCCCCGCCATCACATTCCACCGGTGCTCCATTATCATTCGTGTATCATCAGTGTGGTGCCATAAGTAGTTAAAGCGGGCGTTAAACACTACCATCCAGTGTCTTCACTAGATTTGTGATTATTGATATGTAATTGGTGAATTATTTTAATTCCATTCTACATGAATTTTAAAAAGCACTTGATTAGTTCCATTTTTGCTCTGCTGCAGTAGATTTAGTTACTTTTTCTAGCCCGTATGCACAATTTACATGGTATAGCATTTCACCCAAACATTTGATACCGATATTTCACCGAAAATACATGCTTTGAGACGCAAAAGGGCATTTTTAGAAACATGTCCGTGTGTGTGTGTGTGTGTGTGTGTGTGTGTGTGTGTCTGCGCGCAGCAACACTCCAAAACGAAAGGTCGGTTAAATACAAAACTTGGTATTTAAGTTCTTTTCCAAGGATGCGACACGAAGACTTTAAAGAAAACCTCCCACCCCAACTAGCTTTTACATGGAACATTTCTCGATAATTTCGATTTTCTCAAAAATGGCTCCAAGGATTTTTATTAAAATATCGTATGTTTAAGATATGTTCATGACAAACGAAATTTTCTGAATTTTTCTGGAAATAGCCTCTGAAGACCTCTTCATTCTGAATGACTTCTGTATAACTTTTGTATAACTGGTAAACCGTAAGAGGTAGACAAAAACTTACTACACAAAAAATGTAGATCCCATTAGATAAAACAAGCATTTATATGAGTTAACATTTTCGAGATATTCCGAGTTATTGGTTTTCTCAGATGTGAGACATCCGTCTTTTCGTCTCTCTTTTGTTTACTCCTAGCAATCAAAGAGAACTGAAATTCAATTGTTTTACTTCAAAGAATGAAGTAATAAGACCAATTCTGACACTGTTGATCTTGATTAGCATGACGTAGATAAAATAATAATCTTTTGTAAGGCAAGTTTGTTTGTGCAACAGCTAGAAAAAACCATGTGAATGGAGCAGAATAGATATTTTTATTGTTTCGTTTATATAGGCCCCTTTAACTACTATAGCCATATCGAGGGCTTTGCTTTAAAACAACTTCTGGTATTTTCTCGTTGAACTGTACGGTTTATTAAGGTAATTTTTATAGTATTGCATTATTAAACACACACACATATTTCCTGACATGCATACTTTCAGGCAGTCAGATCTAGTTTTATTATAGGTTTTATTAGTGACCAATCTATTAATATTCCTTGTTTTCCCACAGGGAGTAGTGAAATTACTTTACAATGGGTATTTAGTTACTCTTAAGCGTGGTGGGATTTTATTGGCTCTATTTTAAGGATTTATGATGGTAACTTGTAATATTTAGAAGACCTGACATCTATTGAATATGTGGGAAAAAGAAAGACAGAGGTGAAGTGCTAAGGCAGTCACTCCCATTTCTATTCTTGATGTGATCATGTGATCTACAAGTGCACCTGTCACTATCATGATCTGTCTCTAAAATATGCGCCAAAGAAACACTCACAGATTATCCTTATTACTCACTGCAGCAAGTGGAGTGGTTGGTATTAATTAGCACTTGTCAGAGTAGATCAGTTGCCAGCTCACGCAGCCCATCTGGACACTCGCATCACAATGGAGTAGCTTTGTTCAGTCAGGGCACAAAATTCCCGTAATTTGGTGAAAAGGAGTACACAATCTTTAACGGCCAACTTTGAACACAAATGCTGTAGTAAAATCAAATTTGGAAAGCGCTCTCTTATTCATTATGCCAGAGTTGTTCAATACTTCATCAGATCATAGTAGCAATATAGCTAATTCTTCTATCTGTTTCATGCTAATCGAGATACAATTAGCGGAACTGGTCTTATTACTTGCTTCCTTGTAAGTAGAAATGGAAATGGAATGTTATTTATGGACGCTCTTAACTGCTGTGGTTCTCAGCGTCCCATTCTATACTGGTCATGAAAGATCGCCTAATTTTGCTTAGAGGCCTCTCTATTAGGCTTGAGGTTCTTTTACGTGCCGTAAATCTACGACACGGGACCAACGGCTTTACTTCCCTTCCGAAGGAAGCTATGCTAAGGATTTTTACACCCGAAAAACTCCCTCCGCCGGGTTTGAACCCGCGACCTTGGGTATATGAAGTTAGCATGGTAACCATTACACCACGGAGGGCGACATTGTAAGTAGAAGGAATAGGGAGCAATGTCAAATCTTTTAAAAAGCTGCTTGCTATGTGACTGAAATGCCATTGTTGACAAATTCCCGTATGAGAAAAGAATAAGTGTTTTAAAGCAGAAACCAATAACAAGGAATATCTCAAGTGGCCAGCTCTATTAATAAAAACACTATATGACATAAATTATGCGTATTAACGAAATTTACCTACATTTTTTGTGTAGCAAATATTTGTCTATCTCCTACGGTTTACCAGTTATGCAAAATTGAGCAACATTCATCCAGAATAAAGGGGTCTTCAGAAGCTATTCCCAAAAAATGCAAAATGATATTTTATTTGCCATGTAAATATTTTTAATATACATTTTAATCAAATTTGTTAGAGCCATTCTTGAGAAAATCAAGATTTTCGAAATCTTTTCCATGTAAATGGTAGTTTGGGGCGAGAGTGGGCAAATTTTTCTGAAAATCTTCGTGTCACACTCTTGGGAGACATTGAACTTAAATACCAAGTTTGGCATATAACCGATTATGTCTTTTGAACTATTCTGTTTACAGGTAGACACACAGACACCCACCCATTCACACACACCCTTTTGTTTCTACTCAGGGGTCCTCAAAAATGTATTTCCGGTGATATCTCGATATCTTAAGTTAGAATGGAATTCTTCATACCTACTATGTGCATTTACGTGGTAGAGAAAGTAAATATATTATACAAAGTTTAAAAAAAATCATGAATACGGCGTGAATCAACAGTGTTGTTATTATCTATGCTGTTATCCCATCAGCATTTAATTACACGCAGCTAACAAGGTAAGATCTTTTTGTAAAAACTCAAGGTTTTGAAATAATTATAGTGGGGTAAAACTGAAACTGAGTTTTATTTATGGACGTTATTTAACTACTATGGTTATTAACGTCCCATTCTATATTGGGCGTGAAAGACCGGAAAGTTTAGAAGCATCTATCAAGCTTGAGGTTCTTTTATGTACCATAAATTTACTACACGGCTTTACTTCCCTTCCAAAGAAGCTCTGCTAAGGATTTTTACGCCCGAAAAAACGTTGTTAGGTCATATGACACGATAAATGAAATCGCGAATTGATGATCAAATGGGGCTAGGAAATATGGAGCTTAACGTTACTCAACGTTCGTCTTCTCAGAATAAAGGAAAACTTCGGTAGAAAAACCTTATATGGTAACTCACCTTAACCGAGATTCGAACTTGGAACCTATTGAATGTGAGGCAGACAAGCTACCTCTGCAGTAAAAAGCTGGGAAAATTATATTAATTGTTAATTTTTGTAATTGAAATATTTGATGTATTTGGTAACTTAGGATTTGTTTGGACTCTCCAAATAAGATTATTACGATATTACTAACGTTCTTCACCAGAAGTCGGAAGCTCTTGTAGATGGTGACCAGATGCCGAGATATGGCTCCACATGCTCCCACCACTTATTCTAATTAATCATTTATCATTAATCATTTCAGTTTCATTCTCGGCACCCAGCGGAGGCCTGTGTACGTTTTATTTGGTTCGGCGCAACTAACAAGAGTAGCATTGCATAGAATCCACGAACAGAGTTTATCACACTGTACAGCAAAAAAACATCAGGTCCAACAAGTAAAACGAACAAAGTAAGAATACTTTATCTTTTCTCCAAAATATAGTCAAACATAATTTTATTTGATGTATATATTTTATTACACGCTACACGTTAAGTAAAATAAATAATTTACTTTACTAAGTTATTCAAACTTTTCAGATCTTGTTAATAGTTTCGTGACGTGCTTTTATTCAGGAATTTCATGCAA
This sequence comes from Hymenopus coronatus, assembly GCA_030762935.1. Lineage (NCBI taxonomy): Eukaryota > Metazoa > Arthropoda > Insecta > Mantodea > Hymenopodidae > Hymenopus > Hymenopus coronatus. The sequence goes on along the minus strand of CM060882.1, from coordinate 42,535,793 downwards.
GGATTGTTAGTTATAAATAAAATAACTAACGATTAAGAAACGTAATTAAACAACCTGACTCACCGCCACGTTGTTTTTTTAGGGGGGGGCGTGGAGTTAAAAAGTATTATAATAATAGTAAATTGTAACGTAAAGGAATGCAACAAACACTAACCTTTTTATTTAATTTTAACTGTCTTACCCAGCGTTTCGAGGTTGAATTTTGACGTCGTAAATATTTTACATATACCCAAAATTTTGTCCAAATTCGTCTAATATGACAATTTTTACAAAGGGATTAAGAAACACGAGTATGGATAGGTATTTGAACCTGTTAAGTATTCTGAAATATTCACCTAGTCCTATAGTCTAAGTTTCTGCTGTAGTTGACCAATCAGTATAGTTTTATCTATAAGAGCTTGAATATGAAGTAAAGATTGCCTTTACACAATTCGAGTACCATGTGTGTGTAATTAAAAATAAGGATTATGTGCTTTTTTAAATTGTGACGTAACCTATGATTTTTAAAACGCCTATATAATTAGGAAATGTTTTGGCCATGCGGTTCAGCAGTACAAATGTATGCATAAATATTTGTAAATTTGATAGGGTTATTCTTTAGAGTTTTAATGTAGCTTATACTTTTAGTTGGAGCCTATAGTATAAGAGTACAAAGTACGTTGAGCTGTATATTACGCATTGAATATAAAGGTAGCTTGTTTCTGGGATCCAAATGTAGCAGGGTTTGCAAAATCATGCCCAAAATATTGCTCGATAAAACTTCAATGAAATATAAAGGAAAACATAAATGAATTGCAAATTTCCTAAAATAACTCAAGATGCGCTATTTAATTTTTGTGATATATAAACGATTTGAATAACATGCAGATAAAAAACTGGACTGAACTGATTAACGATCGTACAGAAGGGAAGAAAATTATAGATAAGGCCAAAACATTTAGTTAATGGAATTGTAGTGTCTATTAAGAAGAAAAAGAAGAAAATTTACCCCCTTAACCTCCAGTCATTAAAAAGTGCTATATTTGCAATAAATTGCCAAATGAAGCCTCTTATATCGATTTCCAATGAAATGGCATTGAAAATCTAATATGAATATGGAACAAACACAACCCCCCTAGTTTTCATATTTTTGAAAATATTATGTAATCTGTGGCATCTGGAAGAATAAGTGAAATAACTGTCTAATTCGGTTGAATGATTCCTCCTACACGCACGCACACACCCACAATTTGTCTGTTTATAATGTTAGTATAAATGAACTCCAGGTCGTCTCCTTAGCGCGGTGGTAGCGTTGCTGCTTACCAAGCGGGAGACCTGGGTTCGATCCCCAGTACCGGCGTGGGGATTTTTCCCCCGCTGGGAGACCTGGCCCGGGGTGCACTCAGCCTCGTAAGGTCCCTGGGGGGCCAATTGAGGAGCTACTTGATGGAGAAGTAGCGGCTCCAGGTCGCGAGGACCGCATTAACCGGCCGGGTGGGACTCGAGGCGCTGACCACGTCTCACCCTCCAATACTGCACCCCATCCATGACGTCTGTAGTGGACCGAGATGGGGGACGCAGCGGCCGGGCGGTAGGCCAAGGTTCCCCGTGAGCTGTCGTGCCACGGAGTTATTATAAATGAACTCCATTCAGCCATATTCCTCATACTAACCATTCAAGTTTACTCTTATGATAATGCTGGCTCTTTTTAAAAAGTAATCTTAATTAAAGATACGTTGTTAAGTTGCTTTATTGTGGAGGAGCTTATAATTTAAATTCCTTATGAACACGAAGAAGGAAACAACAGATGATGGGAAGTACGAGCATTTTGGCCTCAGGACAAATCACTTAAAGAAGCTCCTCTTGCAGAAGCTCCAGAAGGGAGGACAGACTAAGTGGTGTGCGCGTGGTCCATAGATTTTGCGTACCCATAGTGACACCTCCCTGTCATCCCCTTATCCGCCATAACTCCTTTTAAAGCAAGGGATTCTTCTCTCTAACCTGGACACAAGGAGAATTTGTGTTGGCTCACACTCGCCTAAAAAGAGTCCTCTGGTATACTGCAATGCAAATTTAAACGCAATTCAAGGTTTGTGTGTATATTCTTCTTCCTTACTTTCTCTATACGAACCATGTACATAGTGTATAGAGAAGATATTGCACTCCACCAAAAATTCGATACCGAGATTTCACCGGAAATACATGTTTTAGGGTCCCCTGTATCCAAAAAAAGTATTTTCAGAAAAAGATCCGTGTGTGTGTGTCCGTGTGTCAGTGCGTCCGCGTGTCTTTGAACACGATAACTCAAAACGAAAAGTCTGTAAAATACCAAACTTGGTATTTAAGTTTAGTATCTTTCAGGGATGCGACACGAAGATTTTGAGAAAAATCCCCCCACCCCAAACTACCCTTTACATGGAAATTTTTTCGAAAATTTTGATTTTCTAAAAAATGGCTCTAGCGATTTTGATTAAAATATCGTATATTAAATATATTTACCTGACAAATAAAATGTATATCTTGAATTTTCTGGGAATAGCCTCTGAAGACTACTTTATTCTTGGTCAATTTTACGGAATTTTGCATAACTGCTAAACTGTAAGAGATGGACAAAACCTTACCACACAACAAATGTAGAGCACTTTAAAACACACAATTTATGTTATATACATTTTTTTTGGTGGAGTTGATTGTTTTTTTTTTTTTTTTTTAGATATTTCTTGTTTTTGGTTTCAGCTATAAAAAACATACTTTTCTCATACAAGACTTTGTGTACTCGTGTCCATACAAGCAAAGGAACTTCAGTCACATGGCAACCAGCTTTTGACAATCATTTTAACCTATGGTATTCCCTTATTTCTCTTCTACTTACAAGGAAGCAAGTAATAAGATTATTTCTGCTAATTTTTTCTCGATTAGCAGGAAGTAAATAAAAGCATAAGCTTTTTAACAATAATTTATTACAGAGTTGTAGAGAAAGTCATGTGAATGGAACACATCAGATTTTTATAGTTTATGAAGAATTTATTTTAAATTGGCGGAACCGTGGCAATGTGGTTAGACCGCTTGCTTCTCACTGGGTTCGATCCCAGGAGACAGCATGTGGGATTTGTGGCGGACAAAGTGGCACTGGGTGGGTTTTCTCCCGTTTCTCGGTTTTCTGCGCCATCTATCCACCACCTGTTCCATGATTACCTATCCTTTCATTATTTCATATCATCTTCTTCACTGTCATATCAGGCATCTGACGCCAGGCGCTGGCTTGTAAATCCAAGGGTGTATAAGTGCTCCATACGAGGAGGGTACATATATACGAGAAGAAGAATTGTTGGAAGCAGGCTTGGAAGTCTGTTCACATTAAATTGCCACCCCGTCTTTACCCACTTCATTGTACCTGCCTAGCTGTGTACATGACGAATAACAACAGACAGTGACATGAGGATGCACACAAGAATCTAGATATAAATTTCGCGTTTTCTAAACGGCTATGCTTTGTGAAAAAATTATAACCACAGGCGATATTTTAATTTTGCACATACAAACAGAATGGAAAAGGTAAACTTTGAACTATAATAAGAGTGATAACGCTTCATTTTAAAAGAAGGTACCTTCTATCAATACTGCGTCTCTATGTGTCTATTATTAAAGCTAATATTGATAAATTTGTATCGAGTAAAGGTGACAGCGTTCTATATATGTTAGAAAAAAAAATGTGTAAAGCCTCAATTGAGGAAGAAAAACTGCAAGGGCATGATTTGGTACCCGTCACTGGCTACCTCCGCCACTGCTGTACTTTATATGCCAAACAACACTCTTAACAGCTCCAAGTGGAATGGTGAGTCACACTTCCCCTCCGTTTACTAGCTCTCCAGAGCCGATTTGAAGGTATTCATGCCTATAAATTAATGGAAGGATTAAGATTACTCAAGGAAGGGATGTCCACTCACTAGAGCAGATTACCGTTTATAAGCCTTTGGGGCCTTTTGTGACTTACGTGACCTCAAGTTAGCAAGAATTACGAGACAGACTCTAAGGGAGACCAAAATGGATGACGATGGGCGCAAGTTACAAGGTGAACGCCTGCGACACCGCCCGGACTCGACCCACAGCTCCGAACCTCCTTAGGTTCCCCGAAGAACACCTACCCCGAAAGCGGGTATAGGCGGCTGCCGATAGAGCGGCCGCGGCGACTCCAGGAATAAACCTCTATAGTGCACAAGCCGCCATCCAGCCACAACCATCGCTGGTCCTTCAAACCTGAAACAGATGATAAAGGAATTATGAGGACAAGAAATGGACATTTGGACAGAAAATGGATCTTATCCCCATTTTAAAGGGTTGTAATGAAGCTCTCCAATATTCTCCTGATGACCCGGGAAACCCCGAAAAAACCAAGAGTCAAGAAGTCCGGTCATGGGAATTAAAATCCCGACCTTCCTAATGTGATTCGCACACATTTACGTGGCGCCACTTCGCTAGTATTAATGGGAGTACATGTGTCCTTTGTGCTTTAGCGAGAGACTGACACTGTCGGCAATGGCACATGTGTGCAGTTGACTTTATATTAGGAATTATTCAAGGAGGCCTTGAACTATGCCGCTCTAGGACTCTTTAATCGCAAGCTTGAAAAACTAAATTAGGACAACAATTGCTCGAAAGCAGCATAAATCAACACATGTACGCCGTTTATTACAAATGAAGATCTCAGTACGGTAGAGAATTTTATTAACATTTAAGAGGAAACATTTCTTAAAGATGGAATTCCAGTAGGTACACAAATCTAGCCATTGATGAAGATAAGGCGCAGTGTTTTTAAAGCGTTTTTATATGTCTATGTAAGTTTTGAAGTGTATGAATGGCATTTGACTGTGCACCAACTTCCTTGTGGACAGAGGAGGACATTCATAAAGTTAGACAGTTATTTGTTCAGGCATTCAAGCAAAGGATACTTACAAGAACGTTCACTCTATCCGACCTCGTTGAGCAATTATTTTCATCCTGAGATTTGCTTTCTTGATTCAAAACATTTAAATTGGCCTTTAAAAAGTTCGATCGCTCATTACTAAAGATTAGCGCTTCGAAGAAATAGGCAAATATTTCGGAAATGGCTAACGCCACAAAAATTCACTAGACATGAATTCTAAGCTTCAGCAAGAATAGAAAGGGCTTTGGTTAATTACAGTATCTTATTTCTTAGGCTCTGCATTGCTAACTGCTTTGGTTGCTCACTTAAAACAAAATCATTTATAGACTTTGTATTAGTAAACGAATCCTGATAGGTGAACCTCAGAATTTTATGTGTTTAAAATACCAGCTTGGGTACCCAATAAGTTTTACAGAATGCATATGAGGTGCTTTAAAATGTAATTCTAGGTACTTAAAATCCTTTTTAAAGAATACTCGTTCGATATAATGTATGTTATAAATTCCAATATAGGTAAACGTAGACTTTAACACGCGCATACATGTTTTTCTCTGTTTCGTGTAATTATATGAGAACACAAGTAGATTTATGTTTTAATTTCAGAGAAATTACACCTAGATTCACAGTAAATAAACAATACTCTTTGTAGATGTTGTAAACAAACGTCGAGCTCTTGTCCGTTAACATAAGTTTGTGTGCAAACATGTGCCTTTATTGTAGCTAGAAGTTGGAGCTCAGAACTACTTTGATAATTATGGAATTTCAATAATCACCCTTTTTAATAAGTTCAAAACTCGTTTACTTAATTTTATTAGATTAAAGTGTATTTTTTCAAAATATTTGAAACAATTTAAATGTAGTTCTAACATAATTTTAGGAATGTTAACGGTATTATAGGGTTATCAATTTTAGTCATATATTTATATGAATCGTGTATATACTAATTTCTTTTCATATGTTTCACGAGGAATAGATTTTACCCAAAATCCGAGTTCTAATTATGATGTGGAAATTTCCTGAAAATCTTCCTGGCGCATGCTTAAAATAATTATGAGATATTTATCCGACTTCATTTTTCACAGATAGACACATGCCATTTTTTTTTCTCTCTCTCTCCCAAAAATATAATATGCCACGCTCACTCAACATTATTCACGCATCAGAGCTTCACACAATACCTTAGATTTACTAATAATACAAAGAGAGAACATTTGTGTGTGTATATGTGTGTGTGCAAAAATTGTTATTAATCTTTCAACATTGAAAAGCCCAATTCGTTTCTACGAACATGGGATTATAAAGCTTCTAATTTTGTTTCTTAAATTATTAAAAGATTAAAAAATAATAATTTATAAGGCCCTAGCATTTAAATTCAAACACATTTGAGTTATAAAAGAACGTTCGAATCTGGCTTAGGCTGAGTTACCCGGATAAGGTTTTTTTCAGGGTGCTCACTTATGTTGAGAAGAGTGAGAATGTCGAGTAACTTTAAGCTCCATGCACCCCGAGATTATTTGAGCATCATTTCACCGATTTTATTTTTCGTCCGGTATGACCAACCAGATTAAAGAACGTTAAGCTGAAAAATAAATAAATAAATAAATAAATAAAGTAAAAAACCAGGGAGAGAAAACAAACAAAAATGAAAAGAAAACGAAGAATATAAATAGTTTCTGGACTCCACAAAGTATAAAAGCTAAAACCAAGCTACATTTAGCACTTCAGGAAACAGAGTTTAAAAAGTGGCAATTGATACTATGTTAGGTATATGTTTACTTTCTCTACACGTACTATGTTCATAGTGTATAGAGAAGGTATTACACTCCACCCAAAAATTCCATACCGAGATTTCACCGGAAATATATGTTTTAGGGTCCCCTGTATCCATAAAATGCATTTTCACAAAAAGCTCCGTGTATCAGAATGTCCGTGTGTCTGTGAACACGAAAACTCAAAAAGGAAAAGTCGGTAAAATACCAAACTTTTGACTTTCTTAAAAATGACTCTAACGATTTTGATTAAAATATCATATATTAAAGATATTTACCTGACAAATAAAATGTATATCTTGAATTTTATGGGAATAGCCTCTAAAAACTTCTTTATTCTGGACGAATTTTGCATAACTGCTAAACCGTAAGAGATGGAGAAAGACTTACCACACAAAAAATGTAGAGCACTTTAAAACACATAATTCATGTTATATGCATTTTTTTTTCATGGAGTTGATCGTTTTGAGATATTACTTGTTTTGGTCTCAACTTAGAAAATTATACTTTCTCATACAGAACTTTTTCAACTCCTGTCCATACAAACAAAGGAACTTCAGTCACTCAGCAACCAGCTTTTGACTATCACTTTAACCTATAGTAATCCCTTATTTCGCTGTTACTTACAAGGAAGCAAGTAATAAGACTATTTCTGCTAATATTTTTCGACTAGTATTAAGTAAATAGAACAATAAGCTTATTAACAATAATTTGCTGCAGTTATGTATAGAAAGTCATGTGAATGGAACACATCAGATTTTTTCTTTAATAACAATTTATCAAGTAAACATGTTTCTTTATTTCTTTTGTATTTATGGAAGTTAAGTTCTTTAGTAAGGCATATTAAATAATTGTGATAACTGCTAACATCAGAAATCAGCTAGCCGATACTTTATATTTACTGAGAAGACTGATTTTCCCAATGGTCGCAGGTCATTTTCTTTTCCATAGAGGTTAACTTGGAGGCCCGAGATTGTGGAATATTATTTCGTTGCCCATGATAAGTGTTTCTGCATTACCAAAAATATGATACAGAGCTTTAAACCTGAATCTGCTATAATTATGTAAAACATCTGATATGTTCATCAATTCACATGACTTTCTGTACCTATTCCGCAAACATTATTCTTACAAAAGGTTTTTCTTCTATGTAGTTCATACTAATCGAGATAAACATATGTAGAAATTGACTTATTATTTCTTTCCTTGTAAGTAGAAGGGAAACAAGGAAATATATTAGGCTAAAGCGATAGTCAAATGATTTAAATGCTGTGGTATTGGTTCTCTTCGTATGGCCGTCTTTTCGGGGCCTCCCAGTCAGGATGTATTTCTGGTTTCCTTCGGTTGGGAACTTCTTAGTTCCACTGGAGGTTCAGAGGCTTATGGTAGTGCGTCGAGCGACGTTGAATGCAATCTATCTGGAAACGTTAGTGACCATATCCATACTTGCGGCCATGGTAAGTTTGAATTTTGGGCAGAAATTCTTTTTTTTTTTTTTTTTTTTGGAAGGAAGGACCTTTGTTTAATTTTACTTAATTCACCCTTCATCAATCAATCCAATACGACCGGATCTGGTCGTACTTTACGTATCTCCCCTCATCGTTTCCTCCCAGGAGTCCTAAGACGCGACTGTTCACAATATCTTACGAGCGATGTTGTGTTCCATTGATCTACCCCATCAGCGATCATCCTAAGCCTGCTGAAGTTTCATTTAGAACGTCACAAAATACTCAAGGAAAATTAAACATACACATTTTACTAATTGTATAAATAAATGTCTTAAACATATGGGTTTTAGTTAAAAACCTTAAGTCATTTTAGGAACAATTTAAAACATTTTTTTTTCTCTTTTTAAGTGTAGTTTGGATTGGAGGGATTTTCCTGTAATGTTGACTCGGAATACTTAAACAGTGTCTAAGTAGAATATGAAATTTTGATTTATCCAGCTTTTTGTCTTCGATTTTTGGCGTTCACAGATAAGCACACGAAAAAGTATTTTTTGGAGTTGAGTAGGCTAAAAAAAACATTATTTTCAGTAAAATATTGATAGTAAGTGAAATACAAGACTTTCTCTACCTACTTTAAGTGGTAGAAAAAGTAGGACATTTCTTATATTCATTGGAGTTTCAGAGTGAATTTCTGATGAAAAATCAATTCAGTATAACTTTCTAAAGCGTGCCTATTTGTTTACACAGATAATATTGCATTCTACGCGAAAAAACCGATACCAAGACTTAAATACACATTTAGAGGCCTTTTGAATTAAAGAAAGCATTTTTTGAAAAACGTTTACGCTTGCTTGCTTGTGTCAGTCTTTCTATCTGTGAACAGTATAACTTGAAAAAGAACATTAAGTTAAATACCAAACTTAATATTTAAGTATTTCCAAGGATATGATACAAAGATTTTCAAGAAACTCCCCACCTCAAGCTAATGTTTATATGGAAAATGCTTCGTTGTTTTATACTGTCACAAAAGTAACTCTAACGATTTTTATTAATCAATGTTTCAAATATGTGTATGTCAATTAAATGTCTCTGTTTCTTTGATATCCTGTGAGGTTTTCTTCATTCTGAATGACTTGTTTAATTGGTAAAACCCAAGAGATAGACAAAACCTTACTATATAAAAATGTATAAATGATTAAAAACACAATTTTTGTGTCAGTCATTTTCGAGATATTTTTGCTTATTTATTTTAATTTCGAAATGATCATGTTTTTCAGGTGGTAAGTCGCTTTTGTTTTTTACTCGTCATGAAAAAAAAACTTAGAATTTACATTGCAGCACGTTATTTAAAGATCTGGCGATCACTTAGTTACATTTTACTCATTTAACAAAATGTGTGAATATACCATGTAAGATTACGTCTATTAATAATAAGTAAATAGAAGAATAAGAAACTTTTGTCAGAACAGTTTTTAGAAAAGTGAGTAAACAAGGTCATTTGAACGTGACACACAAGGATTTTTTTTTTTAAATTGGGTGGAAAAGTCGATTAATTGGTGGGTTAGTAATAGACATTTTGTTGACCAGACCGCTGAAGGGCTTCCACGACTTGAAAAGCGATCTTAACAATGAAGGCCAGCAGTGTGTGTATGAAGAAAGAGTCGATAGAAATGCAATTGGCCATGGAAGGAGTATAGATATCGAATATGTCCTCCAAGGCGAGGGTATTCAGTTACACATGACAGCCAGCGGTCCAGAAAATGCTGCTTGATTACAAGAAACCTGCTTATTGTCACGATATCTTACTTCGACCTTCACTTAACATCTGATAAACACAACGGTGGGCGTCAGAGATCTGCAAAACAGATATCATTTTATTGTGTATGCACTTACAAGTTTCTGAAAACGCCCAAACAAATTTGTGCGGTTTATAGTACTTGAGGTTGGCACGTAAATGTTCAGTAATTTGTTGAGCACCCCAACAAAATCTCTGTTGTAATCACACAACGTTTCAGAAAAATTCATCTAGAGTAAAGAGGTCCTCAGAGGCTATTCCAAAGAACTTCAAGATACACATTTTGTTTGTCATGCAAATATCTTTAATATACGCTATTTAATCAAAATCGTTAGAACTATTTTTGAGAAAATAAAACTTTTCGAAGCTTTTATCTATGTAAAGGGTCGTTGAGAATGGGAGATTTTCTGAAAAATCTTCGTGTCGCATCCTTGGAAGATACTGAGCTTAAATATCAAGTTTGGTATTTAACGGACTTTTCATTTTTGAGCTATGCTGTCCACAGACTCACACACACAGAAACATACACGGACATTTGTCTAAAAATGCTTTTTTTTTGGATTAAGGAGATCTCGAAACTTTTATTTTCGGTGAAATCTCGAATTTGAATTTTTGGGTGCAATACAATGTCTACCTTCTCTAGACACTGAGTATATATTTCGTGTAGAGAAAGTAAACAGGGGGGGTCTCAAAATATTTTTCCTGTGAAATTTCGGTATTGAATTTTTGGATGGAATACAGTACCTTCTCTATCTACACTCTATGTATTTAGTATGTGTAGAGAGAGTAAATATATAATATGACACATATATTTGTAAGCTCATTTTCTCTTATACTAGGTTTTAAATGGATGATTTTAAAAATATATCATGTGGTTCAGTTTTATTAGAACAATGAATTTGGAAAATATAATATTTTTATTTAAATAACCATGCAAGCTAGACTTTAGATACATGAAAAAAATATCATTATTATTGTGTATAATAAGTGGTGTAAATTTCAACAAGATATATTACATACTGTGAATTTTCCAAATTTCACTGATGCAACACTTTAAGCAAGAGTGCACTCGCATTCGCCACAGAATACATTACGGCCGCTTCGTGGCCGAATGGTTAGACCACTCGCCTCTCACCTAGATGGCCCGGGTTCGATCCTAAGTGACAAAGCGGCGCTGGGGCGGGTTTTCTCCGGGTCCTTCAGTTTCCCCCGCCATCGCATTCCAGCGGTGCTCTGTCTTCATTCATGTATCATCAGTGTCACCGCCTGCGGTGCAGTAAGTAGATAAAGCGGGCGTTAAACACCACAAAAAATAAGAAAAATACGTACTTACATCACATGATTATATCTGTGCACTATCGTTTACTTTTATGTCGTTCGACAAATCATTCTTAAAAATCTTATTTTTCTGAACACTTCTTAAAAATTGTAATAAACGTCTAAAGTACGATATTTTATGTGTGCACAATGGAGCTTCAGAAGTGTGATAGGATATTTAATCAAATGTTGAAAAACCCGGATTCTGTATGCTAACTTTGAAATTCCAATCATTTTGCATATCATTACAAGAAACAAAAGAATGGTCACTTAGCAGTGCAAGAAATTTTCAGTAAGATAATGGAAAATTCAAATCAATAGCAACAAATATTTCAGATATGATATATGAGACAAAAATTATAAGGATGTATAGATACGAATTTAGACAGAGAAATAAATAAATGGAGTTTTATTTATGAACGCTCTTTAACTGCTGTGGTTCACAGTGTCCCATTCTATATTGGGCATGAAAGACCGCTTTTGCTCAGAGGCCTCTTTATCAGGCTTGAGATTCTTTAACGTCCCCTAAAACTACGACACGGGATCAACGGCTTTACTTCCCTTCCAAAAGAAACCATGCTAAGGATTTTTACGCCCATAAAATCCATCGCCCTCCGCCGGGTTTGAACCCGCGACTGGGTTTAAGAAGATAGTTACACCATGGAGGAGGACGTCAGAGAGATAGGCATACACTTCACATAGATCTAAATAAATTATTAAAATATACATCTAGTGAAATCTCGAAATGAAATTTTTGGACTGGAATGCAATAGCTTATTTACTATCATAAGTACGTGGTAGATAAAGTGAAACTGTTCCTGTGAAAGTAAATGATAAAGACGCAAAGAAATGTCGTATGAAGGTTGCACAGCAGATTTCTGATCTACTCGTAAAAGGATTGAAGGCAAGCCCATAGAGATTTTTATGTAGAATGAAATGCGTGTGTGACGATACAGAAAACCAAAAGACTAAATTGAAAAGTTTGATGCTGTCGCATTGTGTCTTTGGTGTATGTTACATAATAAAATTATATTGATAGCTTCTAGGGAAAGAGTTCGTACAAATGCCAAAGAGAGAAATGTCAACAACATATAACGGCATAATGTGCCTGCTGACTGCTCCAGCAAACAACACTTTAAACTGTTTGGCTTCTTCACTCTTCAGATAAACTCGCTAAACTGTTCTTTGATCCCAAAAGCGCAGCATATCTAGAGCCGTCCCAAAATACACAACGCTTCTTGGCACTATTTTTCTAAATTTACTTCTTTTGATAAATTTAACAGCTTCTCGATATTAGTAAAACTACATCGTTTGCAGTTTTTGTTTCTCTACACGTACTATGTACATATTTTATAGATAAGATCACTCCATCCAAAAAGTCAATACCGAGATTTCACCGGAAATATATGTTTTAGGGCTCCCTGTATAAAAAAAAAGATTTTCAGAATAAGCACCTTGTGTGTGTGTGTGTGTGTGTGTGTGTGTGTGTGTGTGTGTGTCCGTGTGTCTGTGAACACAATAACTCAAAAACGAAAAGTCGGTAAAATACCAAACTTGCTATTTAAGTTTAGTATATTCCAAGGATGTGACACGAAGATTTTAAAGAAAATCTACCCACCACAAACCACCCCTTACATGGAAGAATTTTTGAAAATTTTATTTTCGCCAAATTGGCTCTAACGATTTTGATTAAAATACCGTATACTGAAGTTATTTACACGCAAAATGTATATGTTGAATTTTCTGGGAATAACTCTTGAAGACCTATTTATTCTGGATGCATTTTGGTGGATTCTGCATAACTGGTAAACCGTAAGAGATACACAAAAACCTACTATACATAAATCTAGACCTCGTTGAAACACACAATTTATGTAATATACATTTTTTTCGTGGAGTTAACCATTTTTTTTTTTAAGATATTCCTTGTTATTGGGTTCAGTTTTAAAATACAAAAAAAAATTCACATACGGGAATTTTTGTCACCCTCCGTGGTGCAGTGGTTATACCCAAGGTCGCGTGTTCGAACCCGGTAGAGGACAATGGGTTTTTCCGGGCGTAAAAATCCTTAGCATGGCTTCCTCGGAAGGGAAATAAAGCCGTTGGTTTCCTATAGTAAATTTACGGCACATAAAAGAACTCCAAGCCTGATAAAGAGGCCTATGAGCAAAATTAAGCGGTCTTTCAGCGCTGAGAACCACAGCAGTTAAAGAGCATCCATAAATAAAACGCCATTTCATTTTTTATATTTCATTTGTTATGAAAATATGTTAAACTTACGGTATTTTAATCAAAATCGTTAGAGTTTTTTGAGTAAATCAGAATTTTCGAAAAATGTTCCATATAAAGGGTAGTTGATGGTGGTGGGGGTTTCTTGAATATCTTCATGTCACATCCTTGGAGGATACTGAACATATATATATATATCAGTTTGGTAATTAACGGTCCCTTCGATTTTGAGCTATGCTTTCCACAGACACTTACACTTACACGCGGAGCTTTTTCTAAACATGTTTTTTTTTTGTTTTTTTTTTTAAATTTCCGTTGAAATGTTGACATCGAATTTTTGGGTGAAATACAATACCATCTCTACATAATATATATTACCTACGTATAGAGAAAGTAAAAAAAACTTACGACGACAAACTTTTGAATTCCTTAATGATGACGTATATTTTATCTACACAGATATCATCTCCAAAGTAAACGTTTCTGGGAATCCAGGAAAATTGTTCGCCTTTATATTTGTTAGACTAGAGCCTTGATGATGTCGTGTGCTATAGCAAAGGAACGACTCTTAGAGAAGAGAACCTGAAAGGAGTTATTTAAAATTTAACAAGACTTCGTCATGCGCTAGCAAACAAGAAGCTTGTACTTTTACAAACAGTGGATGATTAAAGAAGGAAATCCAGTGAAGGAATCGTGTTTTCAGAAGAATAGAAATGAGAAAGGAAAGCAGCTATTGATGACAAACAACAAAGAGATGTCAGCATCCCTTGTCTGGTGCCGTCAATAAAAGAAAAGGAGCTGGGTCAAGGAGTTGGCTCGTGTTTTTAATGAATATCATTACCATGGATTAATAATAATATAAAGGCGTGAGTTTCCTTCCAGGCTCGCTAGTAACCAATTATAATAATACTCATTAGCAATTTCATAAACATCCCCAAGATTAAGATTTATTTGAAAGCACTTTCCGCTTTCTAAGGAGTTAAAGTTGTGAAATAAGTGAATTAAGTGTTTGTCTGCCTGTTACCAGTTTACGGGTTATGCAAAATTCAGCAAAATTGATCCAGAATGACTTAGAGGATACTCTCAGAAAATTCAAGATATATGTATCTATTGCCATGTAAATATCTTTAATATACATAGGTATTTTAATTAAATTCGTTAGCCATTTTTGAGAAAATCAAAATTTTCGAAAATTTTCCTATATAAAGATTAGTTTGGGGTAGATCATTACAATATTGTTTTTGTTTTCATAATAAAATAATATGGACTACAAACTTTACAACAATGTGTAGTTTTTTCCACTTGCGCATACATTTACAAGACATGCTCATTAATAGGAACGCCCAACTTAAATACTCAAAGTGCTCCACATGATGCAGTTTTTACTTTCTCCACATGGTACATGTGAGTAGAGAAGGTATTGCATTTCACCCAAAAAATCCATACTGAGATTACAAAGTAATATTTAAAATTTTCTTCTACAGGAATTTGTCAACTCTTGGCCATGTAAGAAAACGAATTTTAATCCCATGGCAATCCGTTTTGAAAAGATTTAACCTTGCTAGGAAGCAAGCAATAAGACCATTTCTACTAATGTTTATCTCTATTAAAATCAAGTGGAAAGAACAATAAACGTTTTAATAATAATTTGATACAGATGTACAGAAAAAGTCATATGAATGGAACACATAAGATTTTTTGTTAATTTGTTTCAAAATATGTATATTGCCTCTCATAGGTATATTAAAAGGTAATTTCATATCATTTTTTGAAATAATTCTTCAATTGTTGAGCAATAAATTATTAAATTTTAAATGCATCAAAAGTTTGGAGATACCAAAGTAAAAAATGTTCTGCCATTTTAGGGTTAATATAAAACATGATATATAAAACATAATACGAGAGACTTATTTGTAAACTCGTTTACTATTAATTTCTAAATCTTAATGTGTATAGTTTTGTAAACATGCATCATGTGGCTCATTTTTATTAGAACAATGAATTTAGACAGTACAAACTATTATTTAAATTACCATGCAATGTCGATGCAGGGCAAAATGTTAGAATGTTAGCATACATTTCAAAATATACCTGTTATACAAAGTTCACAGGTGCATTACCCTAACTCAATTTGTTTTGATTTCAGTTAGGGCGTTTTACAGCTGCACACTTTAGGGCACATTTATAAGGTTTCATTAAGTTTCTATGTTTTAGTAACTTTTCTTTTATTCCACCCAAATATGCGATACCGAGAATTCACTGAAAATATAGATTTTAGGATCTCCTGATAAAAAAAAATCTGATGTGTCCCATTCACATGACTTTCTCTACATCTCTGCAACAAATTCTTGTTAGAAAGATTATGCTGCTGTTTACCTCTTACTAGTCAGTAAAAAAATTAGCAGAAATACTCCTATTACTTGCTTCCTTGTAAGTAGATACAAAATAAGGGAGTACCATAGGTTAAAGTGATAGTCAAGTGATTGAAGTTCTTTTGTTTATATGGACAGGAGTGACAAATTCCTGTATGAGAAAAGTGTGTTTTTCAAAGCTGAAACCATAAACAAGGGATATCTCAAAAAGGATTGACTCCACAAAAAAATGTATATAACATAAATTGCGTGTTTTAACGTGTTCTACAGTTTTTGTGTGGTAAGTTTTTGTCCATCTCTTATCAGTTATGCAAAATTCTGTAAAATTCATCACGAATAAATTAGTCTTCAGAGGCTATTCCCAGAAAATTCAAGATGTACATTTCATTTGTAAGTAAATATCTTTAATATACGATATTTTAATCAAAATCATTAGAGCAATTTTTGAGAAAATCAAAATTTTCGAAAAAAGTCCATGTAAAGAGTAGTTTGGGGTGGGGGGATTTAGTTGAAAATCTTCGTGTCGCAGGGCAGACATCAAACATGAAAGATATCAAACTTAAATACCAAGTTTGGTATTCAACGGTATTTTCGTTTTTGAGCTATACTTCCCACAGACACACACACATACACACGGACAGACAGACAGACAGACACACGCACGGACATTTTTCTAAAAATGTTTTTTTTTATTCAGGGGTCTCAAAACATACATTTCCGTTGAAATCTCGGTATCGAATTTTGGGTGCATTACAGTACCTTCTTTATACACTATATACATGGTATGTATAGAGAAAGTAAAAATGCAGTTTTAGAAAGAGGTCCGCGCGCGCATGAATGTTTGTAAATACGATAACTCAAAATCGAAAAGCTGGTTAAATACCAAACTTGATATTTAAGTATAGCATCTTTCAAGCTGTGACAAATATTTTCAAGAAATTTCCTCCACCTTAAACTATCCTTTACATGGAAAAAAATTTCGAAACATTTTATCTTGTCAAAAATAGCTCTAAAAGTGTTGATTAAAATACGTATATTAAAGATACATTTGAGAAATGAAATGAATATCTCGAATTTTCTGGGAATAGCCTCTGAGGTCCCCTTTCATTCTGAATGACTTTTGCATAAGTGTTAAACCGTATGAGATACAAAAAATTTCTAAACAAGAAATGTAGATTTCTTTAAAACACTCAATTTATGCCATATGATGGCCATTTATTTCCAAAATGCACTCATGATCTTATAAGTATAACTTACAGTTGTTAGTACGCAATATACTATATTGACATCCCTCCGCCCGTAACAGCTTGTAAACAGTTTAATTTGCCAGTTAATGTTTTCGTGTAGCAGAATCGCGGTACATTCCAGACATTAAATCGATTCCCTTGAGAATGCAAGGCTAGACTCCGGGGCACTGTGTTATGTCTGGGTAACTAAGCAAACAAAAGCCGAGGGGTGGTAATTTGCACACGTAGACATCGATAGAGATCATCCCCATGTCATGGCGCCAATAACGATCTGTCACCACCATGTCATATTGTGTCCCTCAGCTCAAGAAGCTATTAGCCAGTAATGGTGCAACAGTCTTTTTCCATCACAGCTCTCCTGCATGCCACTTCTATTCTTAGCCTACACATTCTTACATTAATATAGAGTTATGTCATTGAACAATAGAAAACGACACTGGCTATCTAACTCATGAATTTGTGATTTATCATTTATAAGACTATCTGGATCACTATAGTTTTATCATTTTCATTATATCACACCTATGTGCATGCACTTGCTACGAATATGTTTTCCATTTTTCAGATACTTTTAATTTGTGTTGTTAGAATATTATCATTTGCCTACAGTAATATAATTGAGTTAATGAGTATTTAATCATGAATTTCAAAAATTGTAAAATCAGAGGACCCGATGTTACAAACATTTAAATGCCTTAACGTGATGTTTAAATGAGAGTAACCTTATTCTTTATTTTTTATTTTACATTTTAACTATTTTTAAAATGTTACTTACAATGCAATTTGCGCGTAGTTTCACCTACATTTTCGGGATAATTTCCTTCCCTGAGTGAAGGGGTCTAAAAGGGCCTTTCTTGACCGCAAGTATAGTTTTGAATTAGTGTGCTAAATTTAAATCGAGTGGTTACACCACACGTTTCTCACCAAAGCGGCCCACATTCGATCCTAGCGGATCTCATGTAGGATTTGTGGTGAATAAATTGGGCTGTCTCCAGGTTCTTCGGTTTCCGCCGCCATTCATTTCACCACCTGTTCTATTATCACCTGCTCCTCAACTAGCAACCGCTGGCTCATAAGCCCTGGGTTGGGAGGGAAGTTAGTCCTCCATAGGGTAAATAGAGAAAGAGTAAAGAATTTAAAGTGCTACATAAAATTAATTTTGTATCGAATACATATTTTCCGTATATGTTTTTTGACCGTTTTTCAAAACTGCAATATATTATTTTTTAACTTAACGTACTTTTACCTGGCTGGTTATATCGGACGCTGAATGAAATTGGTGAAATGATGTTCAAATGATCTCGGGGCCCATGGAGTCTAAAGTTACTTGACATTCATCTTCTCAGGATAAGGGAAAATACCGAAACAAAAACCCTTATCCGCGTAACTCACCCTAAGCGAGATTCGAACTCGTGACCTGTTGAATGTGAGGTAGAATGCTATCCTACACTCCCAGATAGGTTATTCCATTTTGCAAGTTTGCACAATTCTCAATGGTTTCACCTAATGGACATGTTGCAACCTAAGATTATTTTTCCCTCTTTCTTTCTCTCTTTCTTTCTTTGCTCTTCCATTTAAGGGAATAAAAATTTCAATGTTATTCCCAATGTCACTAAGCACTTCTTGTCTAATTTGATAATATATATTGAGAGCGTGGTTATAAAGCAGTTTTTATGTGAATACAATATTTGTGAGTCGGTCATTGGTATAAAAGCCGTACGATTGTATAAAAAATACAAAAAAATGAATTTTGAGGTAATTATCTTATGTAAAAGTTTAAGTTTTCTCTTCATTGTGTCATTAGTATCTCCATATGTATTCTAGAAATATGTGACATTATATATATATATATATATATATCTGGACACTACGTTCAATTTTTCATTACATAAGGAACATTTTCTAATTAATTAATATTTTGAGGTTAAAATTTCATGAATTGTTTGTGCAAGTGTTTTATCTATATATACTAAACTAATGGCTTCTTAAATAACCAATATCTGGAAAAATTATTGACAAATATTTGCCATAAAAGGTAGGGAAGTGTCAGAACAGAAAATTAGTTTTTCAAAACTATTCAATGTTTTTAAAAATAACTAATCTCAACTATCATAAGGATATTACAATGCAAACGTCTTCACTGCAACTGAATTTCAGCAAACCGAAAGCTTCTCGAGGTCCAAAGATTGTCAAAAATCTATAAACCTCTATTCAAGGTTCTTATAATCCAATGGATGTGTAATTTACTGGTGAAGGAGCGTCACTTGTTAAGTGATACATAGCAGTTGTAATACTTATAACTAGGAGGCAAAATAGGCAAACTGAAGGACAAAATCACTGAAGAGATGTATTTTGTTTACTGCATAAATATTTCCGCATTTTACCTTTAGGAATTTGTGATATTATTCTGAATAAATGTACCGGAATATCGTTTTCTAGGCAACAAAGAATTTTGGACAAACCTATTAACAGAAAACATAATTATAGAAAGTGTTATAGCACAGGTTCTATGCATGTAGTCTTTTCAGGTAAGCCTCTCTCACATAGCGACTTTATAATCTAGGTTTGTCAGGTTTATGTTGTTTAACAGATCCTTAAGATTATTTATACCAGCTTTCGTGCAAATATATCACTTCTAGTTCACCATATAGATTCTGCAAATTCAAAAATATCGCTTATTATTATGTGGTGCAACTTCATCACTAAATTCCATATGGTCCGCGAAATAACCACTGTCGTTAATGTCCATTGTAGGCAGTTGATGCAGGACGGCGTCAGCTTTCCATCCAAGGTCGCGGGACGATGGATTTTTTCGGGTAGGAAAATTGTTAGCATGGCTTCCGTTGGAAGAGAAGAAAAGCCGTTGGTCTCGTGTCGTAGAAGTCTCTGAGCAAACATATACTCCCGCCGCTGAATCCTTGCACTTGACAGCTGTTAAGTTGGTACACCCACAGAAAACTTCGCCCTCCATGGTGTAATAGTTACCGTGCTATCTTCATATACCCAAGGTCACGGGTTCAAACCCGGCGGAGGACGATGGGTATTTTCGGGCGTAAAAATCCCTTCGGAAGGGAAGTAAAGCCGTCATGGATTTATGGCACGTAAAACAACCTCAAACTTAATAGAGAGGCTTCTGAGCAAAATTACGCGATCTTTCACGCCCAATATAAAATAGGACGCTGAGAACCACAGTAGTTAAAGCTCTTCCATAAATGAAACGCCATTTCAACAGATGAAAAGCTTTACCCGTTTGACTTTCTGAACCAATCACAAAGCAGCATCCCGATGGATCTAGATGCCTCACCGTTGCAATATCTGTCTATTACCAACCGCGTGCGCAGTTTGTGAACTCCTAACACATGTGCTGAGCTGTTCTATACAAGCTACGTATTATTCGTTGTTATTTGTATTTATTCTTATTGTTGATAGTGTTGTTGGTGTTTGTACGTGAGGGAACATAAGACTTTCACAATTATAGAGGTGGATAGACTTTTGCGGAAGGTGTGACTGGTGGACGCGGCTTTATGGAAAGAAGAAAGTGAACCTTGTGCACAAAATAATACGAAAAGCACAGGAATTAGACGGAATCATCAGTGAATGTGAACCACTAATGATATGTCTTGGTGACGACGATGTTGATATTGATAACAATAACGATGCTACTTCCGAGAATGATGACGATGGAGACTTTGATGGAATTGAGCCATCAAAATGCTAAACTTTGTTATACCTTTCTCTCATTGTTACAAGTTATTTTGCATTTTTGTCGTAAATACGTATGTATGCTACATGCGTTATAGTATCACTGTTATTTTCAATTAACATCAATAATAACGAATTAGTTTCATTATTCATTGGCATTCATTTACTATGTACACTTTTTATATTTGCCTGTACACACGACAGAGACATTTGTAATCAGTTGCTGTTTACTAGTTACTCTGGCAACACCGCAAAGGCAGCATAGCCAACCTTACGCGAAACCACCCGAACTGTCAAGTGCAGGGATTCAGCGGCGGGGATATAGAATGGGACGCTGAGAACCACAGTAGTAACAGTGCGTCCATAAATATAACTCCATTTCCATCAGCTTTCCTTATTTCTTATGTGCGAAGCTCTAGCTTCCTTATGTGATTAAGTATTTCCTTATTCGCCCAGAAGAATGTCTATGAACTGAAAATGAGTGCTTAAGCGATGACCATGAATTCGACCCTGAATGCTTAATTAATAAAAATGTAGCATAAACAAAAATATTAATGCTACATTGTCCTAAAATATATTATACAACAAAATGCATGCTTTAGGCACTTAAGTGAGAGAGCGCCTATTAACCGATCATGGATTTTAATGAAAGAAATAAGTGTTAAATTTCATTGCTATCAATTATTACGAGATTATATAGAGAGTGCAAGGCTGTAAAAAACAGGAAAGAAATTATCTGTACCTTTTGAAACTACTAAACGCTCCAGACAGGAATAGTATGTTCCCTGACCTGTAAACTTCTGTATATATACAACAAATATTGTAAAAGTGGAAACAATATGTGAGGGTATGGGAGTGCCAGTAAAACAGGGAACTAAACATTCCTTGTTTGTGAACGATCAAGTATTAATAGCTCATTGTCGATATGTTGTTAAATACATGATGAGGAGGCATTCTATATGCTTATAGGAGGGTTAAAGGTAAACATGGAAAAACATTTAGTAGCGGGTGATCAAGGTTGATATATTATCCTATCACAAGCGAACATTAAAAGCGTGAAACAAATTAATACTCGCCCGTCTGGGTAGTGTGGTGGTAGCTTGTCTGCCTCCCATTTAACAGGTCGCGAGTTCCAATTTCGCTTAGGGTGAGTTATCTGGATAAGGTTTTTATTTTTTCGGTTTTCCCTTGTCTTGAGAAGACGAATGTCGAGTAACTTTCAGCTCAATGGACCCCGAGGTCGAGCATCATTTCATCAATTTTATTCATCGTCCGATATGACCAACCAGCTTAAAGGACGTTATCTAAGTTTTAAATAATAATAATAATAATAATAATAATAATAATAATAATAATAATAATGCTTGGGTTAGATGTTTCATGAATACGGTAGCTGCAAAGCAGATGTAGAACAGAAAGTTGCAGGCAAGAGGGACTATAAAACGCTGAATTGGGTTTTATGAAGTACAGTTATATCTAGAAAAATCTGATAGGTTCCATTTACATGATTTCTCTAACTATTCTATAACAGCTAAAGCTTATTCTTCTACTTCGTGCTAATCAAGATAAACGTTAGCAGAAATAGTCTCATTACTTAGTTCCTTATAAATATAAGGTAAATGAGGGAATACACTACCATAAAGCGATAGTCCAATCTTTTAAAAGCTGTCGATATACAATTGAAATTGGAATTCGGTTGTCTTTCCATGGTCAGGAGTAAAACAAACACACATACACATGCGGACTTTGTAAAAATGCTGTTTTGGACTAGGGGTCCTCTAAATATAAAAAAGTAAA
Organism: Hymenopus coronatus; assembly: GCA_030762935.1. Classification (NCBI taxonomy): domain Eukaryota; kingdom Metazoa; phylum Arthropoda; class Insecta; order Mantodea; family Hymenopodidae; genus Hymenopus; species Hymenopus coronatus. Next base: position 42,513,214 of record CM060882.1, on the reverse strand, counting down.
AATATTTCGTAATGGGTAGTGAAGGACGAGATATTATCCTATCACAAGGGAACATTAAAACCGTGTAACAATTAAACTTGGATTCAGTTTTTATGAGTCGTACCTGCAAAACAGATGTGGATTATAGAATGTTGCAGGCAAGAGGGTCTATAAAAATGTTGAATGGACTTTTATGGAGCACAGTTATCTTAGAAAAAAAAACATTCTTAGAAAGATAGTGGAAACTTTTATGACATACGGAGCAGAGAGTTAGATATTAACTGTGAGTAAAAAAAAAAAAAAATACAAGAGTAGAGATGGTTGGGATCCATGGTGGCACCAGAGTGTAAGTTGGAGAGAAAAAGAAATGAAGTAAGGCAACTAGTAGGAATGGATGAACCAGTGGAAAGAAGAGCGTCCAAAAAATGACAAATAGGATGGCCAAGGATTTTTACTTTCTCTGGCCCCGCATGTACAATGTACATAGGGATAGAGAAGTATTGCATTCCACCCAAAAATTCGATGTCGAGATTTCACCGGAAATACAAGTTTTAGGACCCCCTGAATCAAAAAAGAAAAGCATTTCCAGAAAAAGGTCCGTGTGTGTGTTTCTCCATGTGTCTGTGAACACGATAACTCAAAAACGAAAAGTAGTTAAAATACCAAACTTCGTACTTAAGTTTAGTATCTTCTAGGGATGCGACACGAAGATTTTGAGAAAAATCCCCCCACCCCAAACTACCCTTTACATGGAACTTTTTTCGAACATTTTGATTTTCTTAAAAATGGCTCTAACGATTTTGATTAAAATATCGTATATGGAAATAAAATGTATGATAAATAAAATGTATATCTTGAATTTTCTGGGAATAGCTTTTAAAGACCTGTTTATTCCGGATGATTTTGCTTAATTTGGCATAACTAATAAACCGTAAGAGATAGACAAAAACTTAGTATACAAAAAACGTAGGCCTTGTTAAAATACACAATTTACGTCATATACCTTTTTTTTTCGTGGAGCTTATCGTTTTTGAAGCAGTCATTGTTATTAGTTTCAGTTGTGAAGTACTTTAACTTTTCTCAGACGGGAGTGTCCGTTTTTCTTTTGCTCTACTCCTGGCCAAGAAAAAAAGCGATTTGTAATGACAATCGCATATCGACAGCTTTTAAAACATTTGACTATCGATTTAGCCTAGTGCATTTCCTTATTTTCTTCCTACTTATAAGGAACTAAGTAATAATAACATTGTGCTGAATACCTCGATGAACAAGGTGCAGAAAGAAGAATAATCGTATGTAAGCAGTTTGTAGAACGGCTAGAGAAAGTCATGTGAGTGTAACACATCAGATTTTTATGTAATGGTTACAGGGAGAAGAGGAAACATGGAAGACTGAGAGATAATTGGAGAAGTGGCACAGCTAAGATAATGAGGGTCGGAATTTGGAAGAGGAAGATTGGCAGCATCTTGAAGAATGGTGAGTGAAAACAAAGATTAGCCATTGAAAAGCGGAAAGACCATGAAAAGTAAAGTAAGTGAATACATTTTAAAGAATACATTTGATTTATATTCAAGAACTGTTTGAAATCAAATTTGAATGCAAAGGCCCTTCAGACGGACTGCCCGTCGCTGAACCGGAATGCAAACGCTTCTTATCCTACAGGTGAGTGATGGTTACACTATCCCTCTGTTTATGGACGTACCAGGTGGCCCAACTGCCCCATATTTGACCTGTGCAGATATCCCTTCGTGCGATAAAGGGTTGTAAACCTCAACGGGACTATCTCAAGTTAAAACCGGCGAGTGGAGAACTGGCGGGGGCGACCTTTGTTTTATCCCTCTTGCTATCAGTAAGGGAATCGTACTCATTGAGAGAATTGCTTCCGCCAGTTCTCCATTGGAGGGGAGGGAGTTAGCTCGAAATAGCCACGTTGAGTTGAGCCACCTGGTATATTGGGATAGGTAGAGTTAGACTGAAAAATCTAATGCCATAGCCGGTATTTGAATCACGGATCTCCCGGTCTCTAGCCGGTTGCTGTACCACTGAGCTACCATGCCAACATGCCGGTACCGTAGAGCAACCGGCTATGGCATTAAATTGCTCAGTCTGACCTTACCTATCCAACTCCTGTCCTACACACGGCTTGTGTGAAAAAAATTAAAATCAACGCCTGGTATATGTTTGAAGTTGTAGTTTACCTAGTGCAATATCGCCGTGTCACGCATAATGATCGAGATAAACAGAAGGAAAAATAAGATTTTATATGATCAGCGGGTGATGCACACACATCATTATCTCAGGAAAACCACCACATCCTTCCCTAAGGACTACGTCACCATGTGATGTAAATTGTCGCATTGAAAGACTGTGTCACTTCCTCTATTAACTCATTGAGTTACGTGAGCTTTGAGTAGAGTGACTTATTGCAAATACTTGTGCAAGAATGAAGATATGGTGTTTTGCTATATTCTAACATTCTCTACTACCTATAGTAAGTGGGGAATTATTGCACTTCACCCGTAACATTTATACGAACATTTCACCCAAAATACACTTTTGAGACCTTCTGAATAAAAAACTTACTTTTACTTTCTCTAGCAGTATGTACATACACTGTACATAGTACCTAGAGAAGGTATTGTATTCAAAATTAAAAATTCAATGTCAAGACTTCGTCGAAAATATGTTTTGAGGACGTCGAATGCGAAAAAAAGCACTTTGAGAGAAAGGTCCGCGCGTGTGTATCTGTGGACAGTATAACTCAAAACGAAAAGACCATTAAAAACCAAACTTGGTATTTATGTTTTGTATCTTCTAAGGAACTCCCCCATCACAAACTACCTTTTACTTGGAAAAATATTTGTAAATTTTGTTTTTCTCAAAACTAACTAATTATTTTGATTAAAATAACGTATATTAAAGATATGTATATCACAAATAAAACGTATATTCTGAATTTTCCGCGAATATCCTCTGAAGACCTCTTTATTTTGGATGAGCTTTGTAGATTTTTGCATACTGATTAAACCGCAAGAGATAAACAAAAACTTACACACAAAAATATAGATCTCAATAAAACACATAATTTATGTCATACATGTTTTTCCTGTACAGTTGACCGTTTTCGAGATATTCCTTGTTTGGTTTCATTTTTAAGTCACCTACTTTTTCTCAAACGGGACCATGCAAAGCGAACCCACCTCAATTTTTTCGCATAGCGGCAAGCTTTTAAAAGATTTGACTATCGATTTAGCCTAATGTATTCCCTTATTTCTCTTCTACTTACAACTAAGCAAGTAATAAGACCAATTTTGCTAATGATTATCTCGATTAGCATGGTGTAGATAAAAGAATAATCTTTTGTAAGAATGGTTTACGTATGGAACAGCTAGAGAAAGTCATGTGATTGGAGCATATCAGATTTTTAGAAAAAAGTAATGTGTATGAATAGCATAATTAGAAAACATAAAGTCAGTTAATGCTAAACTTGATATTTAGGTCAGCATCCTCCAAGGATACAACACGAACATATATCCCCTCACCGCAAGCTACCGTTTACATGCCACATTTTTCGAAAACGTTGAATTTCCAAACATGGCTCTAATGATTTTGATTAAAATACCGACCTTTAAGATATTGTTATGAAAAAAGAAACGCATATATTGAATTATCTCCTTAAGTCCACTTCATTCTGCCTAACTTTTGCAAAACTGATAAACCGTCAGAGATATCACAAAATATGTGGTTAAATCCCACACTCAATTTATTTCAGATATTTTTTGTGCAGTTAAATATTTCTGAGATATTCCTTTTTACTGGTAATTTATTTAAGAAAAAGAATAGTTTTCTTAAATAGGAGGTCCTTTTTACTTTCTCTACACGTACCAATACATAGTGTATAGGTAAGGTATTGCATTCCACCCAAAATTCGATACCGTGATTTCACCGGAAATACATTATTTAGGATCCCTTGTATCCAAAATAAGCATTTTTGGAAAAAATATTCGCGCGCGCGTGTGTGTGAGTCCATGAACGCGATAACTCAAAAACGAAAAGTCGGTAAAATACCAAACTTGTATTTAAGTTTTATATCTTCAAAGGATGCGACACAAAGATTTTAAAGAAAGTTGCCCCACTCCAAACTACCCTTTACATGGAACAATTTTCGAAATTTTTGTTTTTCTTAAAAATGGCTCTAATGATTTTGATTAAAATACCACATATCAAAGCCATTTCCATCACAAATAACACACTTATTGAATTTTCTAGGAATTGTTTCTGAAGACCTGTTTATTCTGGATAAATTTTGCTGAATTTTGCATAACTAGTAAACCGTAAAAGATAGGCAAAGACTTAATACACCAAAAATGTAGATCTCATTAAAACACCAATTTATGTCATATACATTTTTTTCGTGTAGTTGACCATTTTTAAGATATTCTTTGTTATTGATTTTAGTTTTAAAATACTTACAACTTTTCTTATACGGGAATTTGCCAACTCCTGGCAATGCAAAGAAACGATCCGCATGACAACCAGCCTATAAAATTTTTGGCTAGCACTTTAGCCTAGTGTACTCCATTTTTTTTTCTACTTACAAGAAAGCATTTTTATAATGCTTATCTTGATTAGCATGAAGTAGACAGGAGAATAAGCTTTTTAACAATAATTTGTTACAGAGATGTAGAGAAAGCTATGTGAATGGAGCACATCAGATTTTTTCAATAATGATATTTCTGTCAATGAAAAGCGCTGATTGCCCGGTGTCATTCGTGTATACACAGGCAAGAGAGACGGCAAGGCAAGGGTGGAAATGTTTGCGCTCTGATGAGAGCAAACTCTTCAGATCTGATCAGGTCCTAATAGGCAGGTTGCTATGGACCACACAAAGTCATCCCATACTCATCTTCTTGCTAAGGAACGTCCGTCAGTGTGAAACGTGCAAATTCCACCTGACTGCTTGCGACTTTCCCGTGTATTTTAATTTCTACCAACTATTATTCTAAAAAATCTATTTACTTTCTCTTGTATATACAACTAAGGTAGTAGCTAGATAAACTATTAATTCCACCCAAAAATTGATACCGAGATTTCACCGGAATTATATGTTTTGAGGTTCCTTGTGCCCCCCCCCCAATTAGAAATAGGTCCGTGTATGTGTGGCTACGTATGTTTGTCAAAAACGAAAAGACCGTTAAATACCAAACTTTTTATATGATCTATGCCATGTTAACCCATTCAAACGTTTGTAGAAATAGTTCCATTATAAATTTCCTTCTTTTTTTTTTTTTTTTGCATCTATTTAAAATATTAAAGTTGAAAAATTTGAATTATATATGCACCTCTATTTATAAAACACAAAGTGTTTAAGTCGGACGACGGAGGATGAATAAAATCAGTGAAACTATGCCCAGTTAATCTCGGGGTCCATTGATGGAGTTAAAAGTTACTCAACATTTGTCTTCTCGGGATAAGAGAATACCCCGGGTAACTCATCCTGAGTGAAATTCGAACTCACGGCCTCTTAAAATATGAGGCAGACACACTATCTCCACACTCGGAGGTGAGCTATACATTTACCTGTAGGCACAAGAGAGATACAAATAGACTATCATTACTAAAGTCTTTAAAAAATAGTTTGCTAAGTATAGCTTTGAGGTGTCGTATGCTTTCTATAACACCACAACAAAAAAAGCAATGCTGGCTTAACACTTCAAAAATAAATGGAAAATGGCAACCAATAGCAACAAATATCTCAGAAATGATTACTGCAACAAAAATATAAACTATATGAACTATACATTTAATCATATCTACTTATTCTTTTATGGCAAACCTTCATCTATATATATGGCCGCGCCGACGCCTCTCACCTAGACGATCCCAAGCGACCGCATGTGAGATTTGTGGTGGACAAAGCGGCGCTGGAGTGGGCTTTCTCCGGGTTCTCCGGTTTCCCCCGCCATCGCATTCTACCGGTGCTCAATCTTCATACATGTGTCATCAGTGTCACCGCCTGCGGTGCCGTAAGTAGTTAAAGCGGGCGTTAAACACTACCACCACTACTTCATCTCTATCTTATGGTTTTGCAGCAATACAAATGTATTCAAAATTCATTCAGGATGAAGAGGGCTTCGTTGTCGATAGTACTTTTAATGGAAATCTTTAGAGTCATATTTAAATAAACACAAAAAAATCTTCGTGTGAGTTGCTTCAGAATCGGATATTTTCTTGAAATTTCTCGTGTCGCATCCTTGGAAGATGCTAAACCTAAATAGCATAGTTATGCCGTTCTTCGAAACATACATAGAGCCATACAATCTCTCCCCACACAAATCACATTTTTTCTTAAATATTATGTAATTATCAGTGGACCTTAAAACGTATATTTCCGGAGGAATTTGTATATTATGCAAAAACTTTATATCGACATTCCACCAGAGATATATTTTGAGAGGTGGTCTAAATAAAAAATGTATTTTTAACACATGCTCCGCCTTCGAGTGTTTGTATGGGAATAGCATAATTTAAAACAATGCTAGATAATTAACAAACTTGGTATTTAAGTCCAGCATAAATCAAAAGTGTTATCAAAGAAGTTTTATCACACTCAAAACGCGTTTCTGCCCACATGGCTATGATTTCTTCTATAAGATGTTATCTATTTGGCAGCAAATAGATAACGACTGTTAGTATCTTGATAGATTTTTGCAATGCGAAATGAGGTGTAAGTGAAAAAATCTGATGTGTACCATTCACATGACTTTCTCTATATCCCTGCAACAAAGTATTCTTAAAAAGCTTATAATTCTATTAACTTCATGCTAATCAGTAAAACATTAGCAGAAATAGCTATATTACTAGTTTCCTTGTAAGTAGAGGTGAAATAAGGGAGTACCATAGGTTAAAGTGATAATCAAAAGCTGGTTGCTATGTCACTGAAGTTCCTTTGTTTGTATGGACAGCAGTTGACAAATTCCTGTATGAGAAATATGTTTTTCATAGCAGAAACAAAAAATAAGGAATGTCACAAAAATGACGAACTCCACGAAAAAAATGTATATAACATAAATTGTGTGTTTTAACGTGCTCTACATTTTTGTGTAAACGTTTTTGTCCATCTCTTACGGTTCAGCAGTTATTCAAAATTTAGTAAAATTCATCCAGAATAAACTAGTCTTCAGAGGCTATTCCCAGAAAATTCAAGATATACATTTTATTTGTCGGGTAAATATCTTTAATATACGAAATTTTAATCAAAATCGTTGGAGCCATTTTTGAGAAAATCAAAATTTTCGAAAAAAGTTCCATATAAAGGGTAGTTGGGGGTGGGGGGATTTTTCTCAAAATCTTCGTGTCGCATCCCTGGAAGATACTAAACTTAAATACCAAGTTTGGTATTTTACCTACTTTTCGTTTTTGAGTTATCGTGTTCACAGACACACGGACACACGGACACGCACACACACACACACACACTCACGGACCTTTTTTCCGAAAATGCTTTTTTTAGATAAAGGGGACCCTAAAACATATATTTCCGGTGAAATCTCGGTATCGGATTTTTTGGTGGAGTGCAATACATTCTCTATACACTATGTACATAGTGCCTATAGAGAAAGTAAAAATAAATAAAACACCAGCAAAAATAATATATAATTTCTCAAAAAATATCACACATAGCTTATATAAAATATAATCAAAAAATGATGTGTTCCATTACATGACTTTCTATAACTCTTCTACAAATAAACAATTCTTACAAAAGATTATTGCTTTTTCTGCCTCTTACTAATCAAACTAAATATTAGCAAAGATGTCTTGTTATTCGCTTTCTTCTAAGAAAAATGGAATTAAGGGAATACACTAGGCACACTAGGCTAAAGCGACGGTCTGGTCGCTGTGTGAACAATTCGCTTTGCAAAGGAGGGATGAAACGAAAGGTTTGAAAAAGTTGCGTAGTTTAAAATTAAAACCATAACAAGAAATATCAGAAACAGTAATCTCAATATATATGACATAAATTTTTGTTTAAACGAGATCTACATTTTTTGTGTAATAAGCTTTTGTCAATTTCTTAACAGTTTACCTGATATCCAAAACTCATTTAGAATGAAGAGGTCTTCAGAGGCTATTTCCAGGAAATTCAAGATATAACTTTATTTGTGACGTAAATATCTTTAATATTCGTTATTTTAATCAAAATTGTTAGAACCAGTTTTGAGAACAGCATTTTCAAACATTTTTCCATAAAAAGGAGTGAGTTTTGTTGAAATCTTCGTGTCTCATCCTTGGAGGATACTAAACCACACACACCCACATTCACACCTATGTCAACCTATTCAGTACTAAATTGTAAAGCATTTCTGTGGTGTCTTAAGATATATAGTTCACTAAATATTAACATTTTGTGATGCCGTGTGATACCGGAGGAAATTCCATAGTGCAGTCATTGATTCATTATGTCAGACCCCAGGAGAATAGAATGAGATGAGAGTAATTTCAAACAGCGGCCAAAACCGGACAACGGGGAGGAGCCATCTTGGAGGATCTCTAACAATTTCCAAGCAGTTCTTCAGCTAGCGCCCCCATCCTGACCGAACTCCCTACGCTATTCCGCCGCCGAGAATTGTATTTCCAGAGCACAGTCACCATCACGGGAGGGCGTGGCGCACCTCGCCGACATTTACAACCCTGAAAGAGACCTTTTAGTTGAAATAGAGATGAAATGAAGGTACAGGAAGTTCGGTACAGGTACATTACAGGAAACCTCCCCAGCATTTGCCTAGTGACCCTGGAAAAGCCCCTAAAAACCCATGAATCAGAGAGGTCGGCCGCGGGAATCGATCCCACGATCTCTCAAATGCCAGACTCAGACGAAATGCCTGTTTATTTTATACTGTATATTAAATATATTTTTAAGACAAATACATTTCTATCTTGACTTTTGTTATTTAACGGAAGTTTAGCTTTTGAGCTACCTGTCCACAGACTCACACATACGCGCGACGTTTTATTAACAATGCTTTTTTGAACTCAGGAGACTTCAAAACATATATTTCCGGTGAAATCTCAGTATCGACTTTTTAGGTGGAATACAATACCTGCTCTATATCCTATGTACATAATAGGTACGTGTAGAGAAAGTAATAAGAATTCATAAGAATAGTTTGTAGAAAGTGTATAAAATAAAGATAAAAAGAGAAAGTCATGTGAATACATCACATTTTTGTAGAACTTTCTTCACCTTCCATATGTAAGGGTGTAAGAACGGAGGGGACCCGGCACAGAACCAGGTATCGGCATAGAAATGGGTGCCCCTATAATTATCATTATCAGATTGTAACACCCCAATAGTCGGGCAGGCGGACCGGGGACCCCGCCCCACAGAGGACCCAACGCCCACAGTGATGGACTTTATATCTCAACAATCAGCCGAAAACCGAAGCATCAGCCAATATTTTTTCCTTGCACGCCGCACCGAAGCACCATCGCCGATAGTTGCAACCTAAAACAGACCAACCGGGCGCGGGATGAATGAAACGATGAATGGAAAAATGTGCAGAGACAGGGCTCAGGGATAAAAGTAACCCCACTAGCGTTCATCTAGGAACTCGGAACACTGTTATAGTGGGCGACCGTCGGGAATAGAACCCGTTACCTCCCGAATATATATATATATATATATATATATATATATATATATATATAACTCACTCGGTTGTTAACAGCTAAGTTGTAGAAACATTAAAAAGAGGAATGAAGGAACGAAAAAACAAACAAAAGAAAACATACACCACATTTCAGTGAAGCTGTTAAACACGAAGGAAATGAATTTTAAAAGGTAATTTCCATAGCAGCACAGTATCTTACGCATAACCAATAGAAAACAAAAGCACTTAGATTTTCTGTGGCAGTGTGTTCGTCATCCTGTAGGATTTTACCCAGTGATATTCTGTGAAAGACTCCAAAATGTAAAGGCACTGGTTTTTGTCTTCGTCATCATTTAACCGAGCGAATTTCCTCCTTAATTGCTTTGAGGCTCACAGTCTTGATTCATTCTGTACGTCAAGCCTTTCACATCTAGCTTCATAATTAAAGGTGGAGGAAACCTTCATTTGGTACTTCCTTCATTCTCGTTAGGGTTTCCATGGATTACTCAAATTTACATTTTTACTTTCTCCAGCTTGTAGGTAGAAAAGTGTTATGCACTCCACTAAAAGATTTGACGTACACTAAATAATAAAAAGACTTTTACCTTATCTACAACGTACTGTGTGTATAGTAGGTAGAGATGTATTGCATTCCACCTAAAATTCTATATATTAATTGCATTAAAACATGTTTTCAAGTCCCTGAATCCAAAAAAAAAGCATTTGTAGAAAAGGTCCGCATCGTGCGCGCGTATGCATGTGTGTGTGTAGATAAATCAATTCTTATTTGTGGACGCTCTTTAACCGCTGCGGTTCTCAGTGTCCCATTCTATATTTGGCTTTAAAGACCACTTAATTTTGCTCAGAGGCCTCTTTATCAGGTTTGAGATTCTTTTACGTAAATCTACGACACGGGACCAACGGCTTTACTTCTGTTCCAAAGGAAGCCATGCTAAGGAAGCCATGCCCAAACATATGACCTGGATGCCAGAGGCTTAGTATATTAGCCCTAGATTAGGAGGATGGGTGTGTGTGTGTGTGTGTGTGTGTGCAACTCAAAAACGAAAATTCCATTGAACACCAAAGTGATATTTAACTTCACTTTCTTTCAAGGTTGCGACACAAAAATCTACAAGAAAATCTCCCTACCTCAAACTACCCTTTACGTGGAAAATTCTTTCAAATGTTTATTTTATAAAAATGACTTTTACGATTTTGATTAAAATGCAGTATGTTGAATATATTCTCATTACAATTTAATGCATATCTAGAATTTTCTGTGAATAGCATCTCTGAATAGCCTCCTTTACGAGTTACGTAAAAGGACCATTTCTGCTAATGTTTAACTCCATTAACATGAAGTACATAAAGAATAAGCTTTTCCAAAAATAGTTTGTTGTAAATTAGTTTGAGAAAGTAATGTGAGTATAACATGTCAGATTTTGCAGTGAAACATCGGCCTCGAATAATTCGGTGGAATGCAATTACTTTCTGTACTTACAATGTAATGATAAAGAAAGACAAAGCTATATGATGGATCGCTATATGATGGCTTTACAGTTTTTATGCTCTTTGTAGTACCAGAAGAAAATCTGATGTGTTACATTCACACGGCTTTCCTTACCTATTCTGTTACAAATTATTCTTAAATATAATCGATATAAAGATACCAGACTAAAGCAATAGTCAGTTTTTAACAGCTGGTCGCTCTATGATGGTATTGATATTACGTTCTATTCGCATGGTCAGGAAAAAAAAAGGAAAAGAAAAAAAAAGAATGACGATTTTAGAAAAGCATTGTATATTTTGAAAAATTTAAACCAATAACAAGCAAAGTCCTGGAAATACGAGGCGTGTCTGAAAAGTAAGCATCATTTTGTTCCACTTCCACCGCAACGCAGTTTCACGTATGCACACTCGTCTCTCTGGTTCATTGTCTGTCCAATGACGCTATTACAGCCTTATCGTGTTGTGTTTACAGTTTTCAGTGATCGTTCAAAATATTTAAGGCAGTTTCTGATCCCGCCGACTGTGAAGTGCATTCCGTAATATGGTTTTTGAACATAAATAATGCTAATTCACCTGAAAACCATGGCAAACTTGTAGAGATTTGCGGTGAAAGTGTAATGGTGAGAAAGTGGGTTAGGCAATTCAATGGTGGACGATCCAATGTTTATGACGAAGCACGCAGTGGACGACCTTCAGTTGTCACTGATGGTTTGGTTGAACAATTGAATGAGACAATTCGTGAAAACGGCTCACAATAAGAATGCTTTGTGGTGTGTTTCCCCAAAGTATGGTGTTCAGCCCTGGTTGTCTTCACTGGCGGCAGCTTTCTTTGAAGGGGGCGTTCAAAAGTTGATTCCCCGCTATCAAAAATACCTGAACAATGGTGGCAACTATCGAAAAATAGGCGAAGGAAAACTCTTTCATGTGTAGATAAATGTTTTATGCCTTTATTTTCCGGATATGTCTGTTAGTTAACTACACAGAAAAATATCTGGCAATAAACTGTATATAGTACAGTAAGATTTTACTTATATCTTACTGTTTACCAGTTATGCAAAAGTGATGCAGAATTCAGAGATATTCACAGAAAATTCAAGATATACATTTCATTTGTCATGCCATTTTGTTAGACATACGGTATTTTAATAAAAACTGTTAGAGCTATTTTCTAGAAAACCAAAATTTTCGAAAAAGTTTCCAAGTAAAGGTAATTTCAGGCAGGGGGAAGGGTTATCAAAAACTTTCGCAAACATGTCCTTTTATGACTCCAGTATGTCTGTATTCAAGCAAGGGCTTTATAAATTCTTTTTAGTGTTCTGGTAATTTATGAAATAAAATTAGAACTCGTGTCCTTCAAAGCGAATCAGCAATTTAACAAAATCTGTTGAGTGTTTTTGAGATTAATTTACTCTCTCTCTCTCTCTTTCTCTCTCTCTCTCTCTGTATGATACCCACTAATATCCATCTAGATTCCTCCCTTTGAAAATGCACCTGCACTGTTTTTATACTTTCTCTACACGTGCTATGTATAGAGAAGGTATTGCATTCCACCCAAAATTCGATACCAAGATTTCACCAGAAATACACTTTTAGGGTGCCCTGTATCCGTAAAACATCATTTTTGGGAAAAAGTCCGTGTGCCTGTGAACACGATAACTCAAAAATGAAAAGCCGGTAAAATACCAGACTTGATATTTAAGTTTAATATCTTCCAGGGATGCAACACGAAGATTCTGAGAAAATCTCCCCACCCCAAACTACCCTTCATATGAAACAAATTTCTGGGAATAGCCTCTAAAAGCCTCTTTTTTCTGAATGAATTTTGCTGAATTTTGCGTAACTAGTAAATCGTAAGAGCTAGGCAGAAACTTACTACAAAAAAATATAGTTCACGTTAAAACACACAATTTATGTCATGTACGTTTTTTCGTGGAATTTATCATTTCTGAGATATTCCTTGCTATTTATTTCAGATTGCAAATACTTTTCTCCTGCGGTAAGTTGTAAACTCCTGGCCGCATAGAAACGGATTTCAACCACATGGCAGCCATCTTTTAAGAGATTTGACATTCGTTTTAGCCTAGTGTATTCGTTTATTAGCTTCTACTTATAAGGAAGAAAATAATTTAAGAAAATTTCTGGTGATGTTTATCTAGGATATATAAAGTAGATAGAAAAGTATGGTTTTTAGCAATAATTTGTTACAGTGATGTAGAGAAAGTCATGTGAATGCAACATGTCAAACTTTTATTGGACGAGGGTCGGCTGATAGGTCCCGGTCCTCTCACAGATATGGCGCCACTGGGCCAGTTAGACGGTAGCATCGTATAATTCAACTCTATGTTAGCTTGTATCCATAGTTACAGTTCAATAGCTTCTTTAGTTTTCGAATGGCAGCATTTTAAACAAGACAATTTAGAGTTTTCACGAAAATTGAGGATTTGGTAAAAACGAGAAGTGGTTAAATACTCCATTTAAAAGGCTTAACAACTAAAGAAATCAAGGAGGAAATGGACAGTACATTGAAAGACTCTGCCCTTTCATATTCAATGATTAAAATGTGGGTTGCAGAGTTTAAAATGGGACGTACGAGCACTAGTGATGAGCCTCGCTCTGAATGCCCTGAAGAAGTGACAATTCCAGAGATCATTGAAAAAAATTCATCGTTTAGAACTGGAAGATCGCAGATTAAAATTGTTTGAGATAGCAGAGGCTGTAAACATATCAAAAGAACGTGCAAGTAATATTTTAAGTATGTTTTGGACTTTCACAAGGTCTTTCCAATATGGGTGCCGCGTTTATTGACACCTGATCAAAAGTTGCAAAGAAAAACTGTTTCTGTTAAGAACGTGGAGCTCTACTGTAAAACTCCCAGTGAATTTCTGAGACGGCTTATTATCATGGCTACTCCAGAAAGTAAATCATAGTCAAAACAGTGAATTGCGCCGGGTGAACCAACTCCAAAAAAGGCAAAGCCAATTTTGTTAGCCAATAAGGCTTTTGCGAGTGTTTTCTGGGATGCACAGGGAATTATTTTTATTGATTACTTGGAAAAAGGATAAAAGTATCACTGGTCACCACTACGCAAGCTTACTGCAACGTTTGAGTGATGAAGTGAAAAGAAAAAGAACTTATTTGGTAAAAAAAAATCTTGTTTCGTCACGACAATGCTCCGGCCCATTATTCATTCATTACATGGAAAAATCTGATGTATTCCATTCACATGACTTTCTCTACATCTCTGCAACAAATTATTGTTAAAAAGCTTATGCTTCTATTTACTTCATTTTAATCAAGAAAAAATAGCAGAAATAGTCTTATCACTTGCTTCCTTGTAAGCAGAAGGGAAATAAGGGAGTACTATAGGCTAAACTGATAATCAATAGCTGGTTGCTATGTGACTGAAGTTCCTTTGTTTGTATGGACAGGAGTTGACAATTTTCTGTATGAGAAAGGTATAAGTTTTTCATAGCTGAAACCAAAAACAAGGAATATGTCAAAAATGATCAACTCCACGAAAAAAAATGTATATGACATTAATTGTGTGTTTTAATGTGCTCTACATTTGTTGTGTGGTCAATTTTTGCCCATCTCTTACGGTTTAGCAGTTATGGCAAATTCCGTGAAATTCATCTAGAATAAAGTAGTCTTCAGAGGCTTCCCAGAAAATTCAAGATATACTTTTTATTTGACACACATTTGATAAACTCTTTAATATTTGACGTTTTTATTAAAATCGTTAGAGCCATTTTTGAGAAAATCAAAATGTTCGAAAAAAGTCCTATGTAAAGGGTAGTTGGGGGTGGGGGATTTTCTTGAAAATCTTCGTGACGCATCCTTGAAAGATACCAAACTTAAATACCAAGTTTGGCATTTAACGGTCTTTTCGATTTTGAGCTATGCTGTCCACAGACACACATACACACACGCACACACACACACACACACACACACGGACCTTTTTGTAAAAACGCTTTTTTTTTGGATTTAGGCGGAGCCAAAAGATGTGTTTCCGGTGAAATCTCGACATCGAATTTTTGGGTGGAATGCAATACCTTCTTAATACACTATGTACATTGTACGTGTAGAGAAAGTAAAAATTCCGAATTAAAGTTGGAATTGCTTGAACATCCACCCTATTCGCCAGATCTAGCACCCAGTGACTACCACGTGTTCCCATACCTCCAAAAGTTTCTTGGAGGACGAAGCTTTCAGAACAAAGTTGCGGTAAACAGCTATTTTGAGGACCTTGATAAATTGCACTACATAGATGGTTTAATTAAATTAGAACACCGATATGACAAATATATTAGCCAAATTATGTTTTCACTGATAGGCCCGGGACTTCTCAACCGACCCTAGTATGCGCACGTAACCACTGTTGTCTCTTATACCATGGCATGGGTTACGTCTCGCGGCTGTCCGGGTATTGAACTCGGAGTATCTTGCAACGGAAAGGTAAGACAAGGTCAGACAACTGTGGATAAACACGACTGGCGTCCTTGAGTGCATCATCGTCGCGTTTGAATCTGGGACCCCAGCACAGCAATGCAGCTGTTTGTGTCATGTTTTATGATCGCGGAAACGTTTGCTGTATCTCGTGACATTTTATTGCAATGTGGTATTTGCCTTCACATTCTGTGACAGTTTAACATACAGCTTCGCTTTCTCTGCCAGTATATATCAACATGGGATTTAACTGTGCAGAGACCTTCACAAATTCTCACACATGAAAATTCCTCACACTATTATTGCTTGTAACCAAACAAAAGCATAAAGTGAACATTAAAATACAGTAACTTCTACATCTGAAAAAATGTTTAATGTGTTCCATTGCCAAGACTTTCTCTAACTGTTCCACAAATATTTACTTTCTCTACACGCACTATGTGTATAGAGAAGGTATTGTAATGCATCCAAAAATTCGATAACGAGATTTCACAGGAAATACATGTTTTTGGAACCCTGAATCCAAAAAAAGCATTTTCAGAAAAAGGTCCGTGTGTGTGAACAGCATAGCTCAAAAAACAAAATGTCAATTAAATACTAAACTTGGTATTTAAGTTTGGTATCTGCCAAGGATGCGGAGCTAAGATTTTCAAGAAAATCTCCCCTTTGCCTGGAACATTTTTCGAAAATTTTGATTTTCTCAAAAATGATTTAACGATATTTATTAAAGTACCTGATGTTTAAGATATTTTTATGACAAACGAAATGTATATTTTGAATTTTCTGGGAATAGCCTCTGAAGACCTTTTCATTTTCATGAATTTTGTATAACTGGCAAACTGTAAGAGATATGCAAAAACTTGCTGCACAATAATTGTAGATCTCATTAAAACACACAATTTATGTCATATACATTTTTTTAACCGTTTTCGAGATATTCCGAATTAGTGGTTTCAATTTTAGCCACTTAAACATTTTTCAAACGGGAAGACATCTTTCTTCTCCTTTCTCGTTTTTTCACTCCTGGCAAGACAAGAGATTGGAATTTCAACTGTTTCACATAGCGTCCTGGTTTTAAAGGACGAGACTATCTCTTGTGCATTTTCTTATTTCGTTTCTACTTACAAGGAAGTTAGTAATAACACTAATTTTTATCTTGATAGCATGATGCAGATAACAGATTAATGTTTTGAATAAAAGGTTTGTTTGCGAAATAGCTAGAGGACATCATGTGAACGAAACACATTCGATTTTTGCCTTTCTACTTACGAGGAATCAAATAATAAGGACCATTTCTGCTAATGTTTACCTCAATTATCATGAACTAGATATAAGAATAGGCTCTTTATTAACAATAACTTGTTACAGAGATGTAGAGAAAGGCATTTGAATGGAATACATCAAATTTTTTTTTGTATGGTCCCCTTTAATTTCAATGATCATATTCGGGGCTTTGACTTGTGAAACAACACATTAACTGTAAGTTTAGGACATGTTTAATGTTTATATCATTAAACACACACATACACACATTCACTTTCATATTTCCAGACTTTGTGGGATATAGGAAATAATTCTGGTTAAAGAAAAATTCCCCTTCCCAGCCGGGAATCGAACCCGTGACCCCCGGGTGAGAAGTCAGCGGGATGACCACTCGACTAAATATCAAACTTGGGATTTAAGTTCAGTATCTTCCAAGGATGATAAGAAAATCCCCTACCCCCAACTACGCTTCACATGGAAAAATTTTCGAACATTTTGATTTTCTAAAAAATGGCTCTAACGATTTTGATTAAAATATCACATATTAAAGATATAATCTTGACAAATAATGTGTATATCTTGAATTTTATGGGAATAGCCTCTGAAGACTACTTTATTATGGATGAATTTTACGGAATTTTGTGTAACTGGTAAACCGTAAGAGATAGACAAAAACTTACCGTACAAAAAATGTAGAGCACATTAAAATACACAATTTATGTTACATACATTTTTTTCGTGGAGTTGAACGTTTTTTAGATATTCCTTGTTTTTTGTTTCAGCCTTAAAAAACTTACGCTTTTCTCATACAAGAATTTGTCAACTCCTGTCCATACAAACAAAGGAACTTCAGTCACATAGCAACCATCTTTTGCTATCACTTTAACCTATGTTGCTCCCTTATTTCGCTTCTACTTACAGTGAAGCAAGTAATAAGACTATTTCTGCTAATTTTTTCTCACTTAAGCATGAAGTAAATAGAAGCATAAACTTTTTAACAAAAAGTTACGCTGACGGTTTACTAGTTATGCAAAAGTCGTCCAGAATAAAGAGGCCTTCAAAGGCTATTCAAGATATACATTTTATTTGTCATGTAAATATATTTAATCGTTCCAACCATTTTGAGACAGTAAAAACTTTTGAAAAATGTTCCATGTAAAGGGCAATTGGGGGTGTGGGGATGTTCCTCAAAATCTTCGCTTTGGATCCCTAGAAGATATTAAACTCAAGTCTGGTATTTTACCGACTTCGTTTTTGAGTTATAGTGTTCATAGACCAGGGACACACACAGGAACCTTTTTATAAAAATGCTTTTCTTTGGATATAGGGGACCCTTAAATATGTATTTGCCGAGAAATCTTAGTATCGAATTTTTAGGTGTAACACATTACCTTCCTGACCTACGATGTACACTGTACAAGTGTAGAGAAAGTACAAGTAATAACTTCCCACTTGAGGAAAGTACACATATTGAAGCAATTGAAACAATTAAAAGGAATAACTCGGAAATTATTAATTTTATAAACATATGTTGTTGATAAAATCTGAGTGCCGTAATGATTCTACATGTTTGTTGAGTAAGATTTTTGTCTGGTATTTTAGGGTTTACTAGTTATGCAAAGGTATTTCAAATAGGACTTCAGAAGCTATTCTTAAAGATTCGTGATATGCATTTCATTTGTCATAAAAACATCTAAAACATAGGGTATTGAAATCGAAATCGCTAGGTTTCTTTTTGAGAAAAAAAAATTTTGGAAAAGTGTTCCATGTAAAGAGCAGTTATGGGTAAGGAACATTCTTGAACATCTTCGTGTCGTATCCTTGAAAGATCACACACACAAGTGGACCTATTTCTAAAAATACTTTTTTGTGTTCAAACACCCTCAAAAAGTACATTTTAAGTGAAATCTTTGGTTGAATACAAAACCTTCTCTACTTACTAAGTACGTGCTAGAGAAAATAATAATAAAAAAACTGATTTGTCTATGTAAAAGGTAACTTGGTGCGGGGGGGGGGGAGATTTTCTTGAAAATCTTTCTGTCGGATCTTTGAATGACAATGAAGTTAATACCAAGATTGGTATTCAACTGACTGTTCGTATTTGACTGACGCTGAACATAACATTCTCTCTCTCTCTCTCTCTCTCTCTATCTCTCTCTATCTCTCTCTCTCTCTCTCTCTCTTTCTCTCACACTTACAGATGTTTTTCTGAAAACGTATATTTCCGGTGGAATATCAACATTCGGTTTTTGATTGGAATACTATACTTTCCATTTACTACACGTAGTAAAAATGACAAACTGTTTAAGATCTTAAATGAACAATTACGGATATCTCTGTGTTATCACAAAATAATTTATTTGAAATAAACAGTTGTGAGTGTTAAAGAGTACTGCATTTTTGAATAGTACATATTTACCTCCATCTTGTGATTTATCCATTATACGTACAAAGTTATTTACGAATGAAAAGGACTTAACGTATTAAATATGATTTGACATATAAAGAACTTAAATATATGATGTTCCACAAAAACCATAGGTTTTTACTTTCTTTAACACATATGTACAATATACATAATGGAAAGGAACACCCAAAACTTTCACATTGAGATTTCACCGGAAATACATGTTTTGAGACGTACTGAACCCATAAAAGGCATATTTATAAACGTGTCCATGTGTGCGTGTGTCTATGGGCAGTATGCTTGAATACCAAACTTGTATTTCAGTTCAGTATCTTCCACGATGCTACACGAAGATTTAAAAAAAAAAAAAAGAATCACCACACTTCCGATTGCCCTTTTATATGGAACATTTATCGAAAATTTTGATA
This sequence comes from Hymenopus coronatus, assembly GCA_030762935.1. Classification (NCBI taxonomy): domain Eukaryota; kingdom Metazoa; phylum Arthropoda; class Insecta; order Mantodea; family Hymenopodidae; genus Hymenopus; species Hymenopus coronatus. The sequence continues at coordinate 42,493,526 of CM060882.1, read as the reverse complement.
TTCTCAAAAATGGATCTAATGATTTTGATCAAAATGCCATGTTTAAGATATTTTCATGGCAAACGAAATATCCTGAATTTTCCGGGAATAACCACTAAAGACCTCTGCATCCTGAATGACTTTTGTATGACTAGTAAACCGTAAGAAATAGACAAAAACACTACATAAAAATGCATATCTCGTTAAAACACATCATTTACGTGATAAACCTATAGTAAACGTTCAAGAGTAAACCACAAAGATTACAGTCAAACTTTTAAAGTAATTTGTAAGAAAATGGACAATTTGTAGAGGTTAGAAAGGTCTATAGAAATGAACAAAAAAGGATAGAAAAAGAGTGATGATAGAGTATTTGGTGGAATGAATAGCAGAACAAACCGAAGAACTCAAGAGAAAACCCGCCAGAGATCGCTTTGTCCCCGCAAACCCACATAGGTTCCTGGAATTAAACCTGGACCGCCTTGGTGAGATGCGAGCGGTCTATATACTCGGCCATGAAAACATTGAACTTAAATACAAAGCTTTAATTTTATCGAATAATTCATTTTAGAGATATGAGCTACAAACACACGCGCGGATTTCTTTCTAAAAATGCTTTCAATGTATTCAAGGGTTTCAAAACAATATTTCCGGTGAAATCTCGAAAAACATCGAAGTTTTTGGTGGAATGCTTCTTCTTCTTACTTACTACAGGTAGTTGTGTAGATAAAATAAATACTCGGAAATATAAATATTACAAGTGAATTTTCCCCGTGAAAATCAAAACCTTGCCAAGCTTTTCGATATATTAACAATGGCAGTAATATTACATCTGCGAATGGAACGAACGCTTGGAGAGTGAGGTGGACCTGTCGTATCTCATTACTCTGGAAAACTAGATTATTGCAACGCCGTGCAATGACACACAGACCCAACCAACCAAGTCTGGGCTGAAGCTAGGGGCTGCGCGCACCCCTCCACTCGCGTAATGGAGGGTGTGTCGCTACCACCATGGTCAAAACACCAACTCGCGTGCCACGCAGGCTTTCTTCCCCAAACGTGCCAGCTAACAATTTCTATAGTTCCGTCACTTCACTTGTTTCTACATACCTGCTTACAAACGTTTAGTAAAATCAAATGTGTTACATTTCTCAACTCATTCTACTCAATAAATTACTCTAACAACGGCTACTTCGTATTATCTCAGATAAACGTTTACAGAATCCTCTCATTACATATTTCGTCAAAAGAATACAACATTCATTCGATGCGATATGCATGACCGCGAGAAATAACGAATATCAGCTTATACTTGGAAAAAAATGTCGTGTGTTTTTCATATGTCTTTCACTACATATTCTACAACAAAACTATTGTAATAACATTTGATTATTCTATCTACTTCAGCTAATCGAGGTAAACATTAACAGAAAATTCCATAATATTTAGTTCCTTACAAGTAGAAGGGAAATAAGGAGGTACGGTAGGTAAAGCATTAGTCAATTCCTTTAAAAGGTCGACGCTAAGGTAGTCCAGGAGTAAAAGAAAAGAAAAACGATTTCCCGTTTGGGAGACGTTTTGAAGTATTAGAACATTTACACCAATAACCAGGGATATCTCGGAAATGCAAAAAACATGTCCCTGCGCTATATTGTGTCTTTTAACGAGATACGGATGTTTCGTTTGGTAAGATCTCTCTATTCCTTACGGTTTAACAGTTATTCAAAAGTCATCCAGAGTGAAGAGAACACAAAGTTGTATTCCAGAAAATTTAAAATACTTGCTTTCTCTAGCCCGTATGAATAATGTACATAGTGGACAGAGAAGGTATTTTATTTCACCCAAAAATGTGTTGAGGTTTCACTGGAAATATGCATTTTTATGTCCCCTGAGTCCGAAAGACCCACGTTTAGAAAAAGGTCCGTGTGTGTCTGTGGACAGCATTGCTCAAAAATGAAAAAACTGTTAAATACTAAACTTAGTATTTAGGTTTAGTATCTTATAAGACTGCGACACGAAGATTTTCAAGAGAACCCCCCCCCCACCACAAATTACCCTTTACATGGAAAAGTTTTCGAAAATTTTGATTTTCTTAAAAATGACCCCGACGATTTTGATTAAGAATCAGAATCTTAGAGATATAAATCCTCTAATTAAACATATACAGATTGCTTGTAAAATAAGATTAATCCTATAGATTAAAAATATTTTAATGAAGCTTCGGTGGAGTAAATTTAAATGGCGTGTTATTTATGGACGCTCTTTAACTGCTGTGGTTCTCAGCGTCCTCCCATTCTATACTGGGCGTGAAATATCGCTTAATTTTGCTCAGAGACTTCTGTATCAGGCTTGAGGTTCTTCGGTGGAGTATACATTTTTATTGAAAGTTAACAATGAATTGAAGGAGAGTAAATTAATATAATCCCGGATATTAAAGTTATTTACATCCCAAATAAAATGTATATCTTGCATTTTATGGAAATAGTCTCTGAAAACCTCTTTGTTCAGGAAGAATTTTGCCGAATTTTGCTTAACTTCTAAACCGTAAGAGACAGACAAAAACTACACAAAAAATGTAAATCTCGTCAAAACACACAAATTGTGTACTTTACGTTTTTGTCGTGGAGGTAACCGTTTCGAGATATTTCTTGTTATTGGCTTCAATTGTGAATTACTTATACTTTTCTCAGACAGGAAGTGTCCGTTTTTCTTTGCTCTACTTCTGGTCAAGCAAAGAAGGAATTTGAAATGAGAATTGCATAACAATAGCTTTTAAAACATTGGAAAAGCACTTTAGCCTAGTGCACTCCCATAGTTCTCTTCAATATACTTATAAGGAATTAAGTAATAAGGGCATCTACCAATGTTTATCTTGATTAGCATTGTGTAGAAAGAAGAATAATCTTTTGTAAGACGTTTGTAGATCAGCTAGAGAAAGTCATGTGAGCGTAACATCAGATTTTCTTTAATTCAGGAGTCATCAAAACGCGAAACTTTAGTATGATTTTTTGGTTAGAACGAAATACCTTCTCTTCCTTCCATGTATGTGGCAGAAGCTTTAGAAAAAATATTCATATGACTTTCTCTACATCTCTGCAATCAATTGTTAAAAAGTTTATTCTTCTATTTACTTAATACTAGTCGAGAAAAAATTGACAGAAAGGGATCTATTACCTGCTTCCTTGTAAGTAGAAGGGAAATAAGGGAGTACCATAGGCTAAATCGATAGTCAAATATTTTAAAAGCTGGTTGCTATGTGATTGAAGTGCCTTTGTATGGACAGGAGCTGAGAAATTCCTGTATGAGAACAGTATAAGAATGAAACCAATAACAAGGTATATTGTAAAGTCTGTCAACTCGACGAAAAAATGTGTATTACATAAATTGTGAGTTTTAATGAGCTCTACATTTTTTGTGTGGTACATTTTTGTCTATCTCTTGCGGTTTACCAGTTATTCAAAATTCAGCAAAATTCATCCAGAGGCTATTCCCAGAAAATTGAAGATATACATACATTTTATTTGTCACATAAATATCCTGAATATAAAAGATGTTAATCAAAATCGTTAGAGCCATTTTTGAGAAAATCAAAATTTTCGAAAAATGTTCCATGTAAGGGTAGTTAGGGGTGGGGGTTTATTTTGAAAATCTTCGTGTCGCATCCTTGGAAGATACCAAACTTAAATACCAAGTTTAGTATTTAACTGTATTCTCGTTTTTGAGCTATGCAGTCCACAGACACACGCGGACCTTTTTCTGAAATTACTTTTTTTTATTCAGGGGGTCCCAAAACATGTATTTCCGGTGTATCTAATTTTTGGGTGGAATACAATACTTCCTCTATACACTATGTACATAGTACGTGCAGATAAATTAAAAACGATAGTGAATAAATCATGCAAGTGTAACAAAGACATCAGATTCATTCAGTTTTGTGATTCAGTGTTTCGAGTTAATTTCGTCAGTAGTTTGAAGAAGGCCGTGTAAATCTGAGTGGGAGTCGTCTGTTAAGCTTCGTTCTATACATCTACTTGTAGCAGACTTGTTAAAGATGCAGGGCTCAGTCGATTCCCGTTAATTTAATATTAATGCTCCGTGGGACATACTCGACAGTAAATATCGGACGTTCACCTCTGAGGGGTGCCTCCCACCCCGCACCCCCGCTCCTGGTGCATGCCGGGTCTGGGACTGCTCCAAGCTTTATGTGTCTATCCCGTAGGTCGCGTTCCTCGTTTTCTTGGCAAATGGAAACCCCGCCTCAAACTTGTTAAGCAAATTAATTACATGAATATAGCATTACTTAATTATGTAGGTGTACACCTTTCTGTAAACTCAACGAAATTTGTTTAGTTTTAACTTTCTCAAGCATGTGCCTAGTAGGTAGAGGAAGAAGTGCATTCCATCTAAAAATTCGATATCGAGGTTTCGTCAGAAATAACTATGTACCTACTTCAAGGCAATCTAAATTTAGAAAAATCTGATATGTTCCATTCACACGACTTTTTCCAGCTGTCCCACATAAAACTATTCTTACAAATGGTTATGCTTTTATCCACATCATGCTAATCGAGATAAACTTATTTTATTTATTGTCTTATTACTCGCTTCCTTGAAAAGAGAATGGAAATAAGAGAATAAGTGATAGTCAAATCTTTTAAAAGCTCGTTACTATGTGTAACATTTCGGTGCGGTTTACAAGCAGTAAAACAAGAGAGATGAATTGAAAGGTGACTTTCCTTTTGAGAAAAGTTGCATTGTTTAAAATTGAAACCAATAAAAAAATAAAATATATATGATAAATTATGCGTTTTAACGAGATCTACATTTTTTTGTGCAATAGGTTATTTGTGTCTTGTACGGTTTACGGTTAGGCAAAATTCTGTAAAATTCACCCAGAATAAAGAGATCTCCAAAGCAATTCCAGAAAATTCAAGATATACCAACATTTTATTTTTGATGTAAATAATTTTTATATGCGGTAATTTAATAAAAACGTTAGTGTCACTTTTGAGAAAAACAACATTTTCAAAATGTTTCTAGGTTAAGGGTACTTTGTGTTGGGGAATTTTCTTGTAAACCTTTGGGTCGTTTCCTTGGAGGGTACTAATCATAAATTTAATGCTTCTTATTTAACAGTATTTTCATTTTTGAGCTATGCTGTCCACAGTGACAGGCACACACAGACACCTTTTTCTAAAACGGTTTTGGACTCAGGGGACCTCAAAAGATGTATTTTCGGTGAACTCTCGACATCGAATTTTGGGATAGAATACAATACATTCTCCAGCTACTATGTACATTTATGTACATACGTGCCAGACAAAGTAAAAGGTCCTTGTGATTAATTTAAATCATCAGTTCACCAATGAGGTTGACCACACGGATCTCGAATACAATATTATTTAAAATATAAATTTCAAAGAATAAACAAAGTAATTAAACTATTAAACAATTATACAATAATTAGTTATTAAAAATAAAAGATTAATAAATCCTCTGTTATTATATGATAATTTGAAAAAATTTTAAATTTATTTTAGATATACTGTAAAATGCAGAACTGCAACGAATCTGGCAGTAAAAGTATATATAAATATATAAAATAATATTTTTAATCTCCTGGAATTAAAAGGTACATGCTGGAATTTCCAAAACGTCCTTAATGTAGCCAGAAATGGTACCTCCTGCCCCAAGAAGATGACATCTAACAATCCATTTTGTTCATTGGAATATTGAAAATTCCGCAGTAAAGTTCGGTATGTTCTGAACACGCTAAAAAAAAAAAAAAATCCTCCTGCGCTGTACTACTCATTATTTTGAATATTTTTAGAAAATTGTATAAATGATTAACGATTATAATTAAATTACCACAGATATTTAAGATATTTACATGACAAATAAAGTGTATTTAAAAACCTTTCAGTGAACAGTATGTGAAGATCATTCGGATTGTAGCTATTCGTTGAAATATAAACAGAAACTGACTATACAAAAACATTGGTTGCTTCATTTTTAGGAGCCAATTCCGAGATATTCATTTTATTATACAAAAGTTTTGAATACTGTATTACATATTTTACCACCTATCTCATAGTAGATGAGATGTCAATTTTCACCGGAAATGTATTCTTGAGGCTCTATGAGTCCAAAAAGAATATTTTTAGAACGAATGTGTGTGCGTGCTCACGCGCCTCTAAACAACTCAACTCGAAATGTCGGATAAGCACCAAACATACACCAGGATTAGAAAGAAAATTCCTCGATCCCAAATTATCGTTTGACAACCTTTTTTTTCTCAAAAACTGATTTTGATTCAAATACCGCATATTTAAGACATTTACACTTCCTTTTCATGCGGAAAGAATTTTGTATGACTGATTCAAGAGGGCAAAAATTATACATCTGTTTAAAACACAAATACATTTCAAATAACCTTTTTGATAGCATCAGCTATTTACGAGATATTCTTTATTATTAGTTTAAAAATGTCAAAACTTTTGTTATTTTTAATTGCAGCTTTTCGGCTGTACTTTCCATGTCCTGGAAAAACGTCTGAGATTTAAAGGCAGCATATAGTAACTCGCCTTTAAACATCTGACAAACGATTCGGCTGCCTCTATCCCCTTGTTCCGTTCCCTTGGCTCAATGACCCTCTTCGAGCCCGGAACTACCAACCTGACTGCCGGACTCACGCCCACTTAACTAACCGATACGGGGAGGTGATGTGGTCAGCATCACGTATCCCCAGCTGAAAATTTGTTTTTCGAGGCCGGGACCACTGTCTATTGCAACTCCTCATATTTCTAACTATTTCTGCAAATGCTTATCTCACTTAACATAATCTAGATAGAAAACAAAGCTTCCCTTAGAATACTGTACAAACATAAAATCAAAATATTGGGTAGAGGCAGCTATTTGAATGTAAAACAAGTGTTTATGCAAATGCCCAGATCTTTTATCGTTTTGGCATCTTTAACACCATCATGAATATTTGAACATTTTTCTCTACAACGTATAGTAAGGGAAGTATTGTATTCTACCCAGAAATTTCGCTAGTTTTGAGGTCTCGTGAATAAAAAAAAAACTGATTTCAAATGAGAATTGACGTTATTTTGAAGATCTTCGTTGGTTTGAAAGTGCTGCCCTTCTAGCCACGTCTTCAGTTCAGGGAAAAGGTGAAAGTCACTGGGTGCCAGATCAGGACTGTGCGCCGGATGATCGAAAATGTCCCATTGAAATTAATCAAGGGACCGATGGGTTATGCCAACAGTGTGTTGTCACGGATAAACTCAGATCCTGAAGTCAACATTCCTCTTCGTTTGTTTTGAATGGCTCCCCGCAAACGTCGTCAAGTTTCAAAATAAACAGCTGCATTGATAGTGGTTCCGGGCTGCATCATTGGCGGCAACATTTTTTGAAGCGGGTATTGCAAAGCTTGTGCACAGGTATGATAAATGTCTCAATGTTTTCGGTGATTATGTTGAAAAGTAACCATAAGTGTACAAAACTTTTAGTAATAAAATAATTGTTTTCTATGAACTTGTCTTTTATTTATAGCTTATCATAGATATCTGACGTTCGCAGATATTGCTTCTTATTGGTAGAATTATAAACTGCGTAACTGTTCTGAAATGGGGTAATTTTTCGTTTCATCTCTCCTTAGTTTTACTGGCCTTGCAGAGCGAACCGAACTTCAATTGTTCACATAGCAACCAACATTTAAAAAAAAATGACTGTCACTTTAGCCTAGTGTATTCTCTTATTTCCCATTTGTTTAGAAGGAAGTATATAATAAGACAATTTCTAGTAAGGTTTATCTGGATTAGCATTATGTGGATCAAATAATAATATTTTGTGGGAATAGTTGGTTTGCAGAAAAGGTAGAGAAAGACATATGAATGGAATACATAAGATTTTTAAGTATAGTTTGTTGAAGAATGGATAGAGAAAGTCAGGCAATGTATCAAACCAGAAATTTTTGCTTGCTTGAAGGTTAAAACTCATGGTTTCCTGATTTCTTTACCTCGGAAGTATTTATTTCATTTCTGGGTTTGTAAATACATTCTAATATACTTATTGATTCATGTATTTACTTTTTATACCAGTACATATAGCAGGTAGGGAAGATATTGTATTCCACCCAGAAATTCAATATCGAGATTTCACGGCAAATACATGTTTTGCAGATCCCTGCATCGAACTCCCCAAAAGCATTTTTAGGAAAAGGTCTGTGCGTAGGTGTGTGTCTGCGAACAACATAACTAAAAAAATTGAAAAGCCGGATAAATACCTTACTTGCTACTTATGTTTAATATCTAACAAAGATGTGACTAGAAGCCTTAAAAGAAAAACTCCCCCATCCCAACTGCACTTTATATAGTAATTTTGTTTCCTCCAAAATGACTACGATTTTGATTTAAATGTCATATATTAAAGATATTTTCACGAGGAATAAAATCTAATATGTTGACTTTTTCGGATTTAGCCTGCCTCTTCAGTCGGAAGGAATTGTTAATGATGTTGTATAACAGGTATACGTTAAGCGATGGGAAATAAATATACCACAGAAAAAATATAGATCTCTTTAAAACACAAAATTTATTCAAATAACCTGTTTAGTGACAGAAGTCATTTCCGAGACATGCTATTAGTAGTTCGATTTGTTGATTTTCAGCTGTTTCTCGAAACTGCGTGGAAAGAATATGGAATATTAAGGCCAGCAAAAGTGTAGCGCCTAGTTCTCAAACATTTGACTATCGCTGTTCCCATAATACTATAATGAAATGTATAATGTCGCCATTTCTTGTAAGGTTTATGTCAATTAAAGTGCTGTAGCTGGGAAAAATATTCACATAGCTCTCTCTATATCCCTGTAACAAATTTTTTATTAGAATGCTTATTCCTCTGTCTGCTTCATACGAAGATAAACATTAGAAGAAATGATCTTATTACTTGTTTCCTTGTAAGTAAAGAGAATTAAGGGAATAGGCTAGACCAAAGCAGTAGTCAAATCTCTTAAAAGCTGGTTGTTCTGTGCTTGGAATCAGTTTCTTTGCATGGCCAGCAATTGACAAATTCCCGTATGAGAAAAGTTTAAGTATTTTAAAACTGTAACCAATAACAAGAATTTTTCGGAAATGGTTAACTCCACGGAAAAAATGTATGTGACATAAATTATGTGTTTTAACGAGATACACTTTTTGTGTTTGTCTATCTCTTATAGTTTACCAGTTAGGCAAAAGTCATCTAGAATGAAAAGATCTTTAGAGACCATTCTCAAACAAATTCTAGTTATACATTTTATTTGTCATGTTAATATCTTTAATACATATTAATCGTTAGAGCCATTTTGAAAGAAACTAAATTTTCAATTTTTTTTTTTCCATGTAAAGGGTACTTTAAGGTTGGGGGAATTTCCTCAAAATCTTCACATTTCATCCTTGGAAGGTGCTAAACTTAAAAACCAAGTTTAATATTTTACCGGCCTTTCGTTGTTATGTTATCGTGCTCTCAGACATGGATGCGGAGACACACACACACATGCACACACGGACCTTTTTCTAAAAATGTTTCTTTTTGGATACGAGGATCCTAAAACATGTAATCCGGTGAAAGTCAGTATCGAATTTTTGGGTGGAGAGCAATACTTTCTCTATCTATATACTGTGTACTGCAGAGAAAGTAATAACGTAGTAAAGTTTGTAACACTACTAATAAATGATATAGATGTGAATGCAATATAACAGAATCTTTTGTTATATGTGACGTCACCATGGCAAGTTTTACATGCCTATCAGTATTTCAGAGGGAAGAACAAGAGAAAGATAATGCACATTTTCGGAAATGGTGTTAATAATAACAATAAGTAATACTAATGGATAATAATAATAATAATAATAATAATAATAATAATAATTCAATCAATCTGCCATAAGCTACGGCCTAACCATAGGATTATAAACGGAGGAGATTTCAACACTGCCGCTAAGGATAGGCGTTCTCTAAGTTTCCAGATTGAGCATCATCCCTGACCGCTCCTTTGATGTTCCCTTATGGCTACGGAAAGATTTGGACGGAAGGATCCTCGCTGGAAAGAAACAGTCGTCTCCTTAAATTACATTCGCCTTAGCCCACTGTTTATCGCCCCTAACATAAGATGAAAGGAAGGAAATGAAGGATAGAAAAATGAAGGGCAGAAAAATTAGTGATAATGCATAAATCACTCACCTAAATATTCGTCTACCAGGGAAACCCACGAAATCATTCACGGGAATATACTTCGGGAACTTACGAATACGAATCTCGCCCTTCTTCATCTTTATCTCCTCATATAAAGAGTTTATGTTAATTATGTGTTATCTCTTTTCTTTTAACCATTATTCCTTATAATCCATCTCTTAAGAATCTGGCGTGTTAAATTTATATGGTTTTCTCCACCGACTCCTCTACAAAATGTTATTATAAAATCTTGTTCTTTTATCTACTACTTGTTACACATCTGCAGAAATGATTTCAGTACAGGTAGAAGAATACAGCAGGCTAAAATTATAGTCATGCCTTGAAAAAGCAGATCGCTATGTGATGGTTTTGAGTTTCCAAGGTTCTGACATGACTACAAGTTAAATATGGATAAACGTGGCATGAGGTTAGCGTGTCTGCCTCATTCCGTTGATCTCTAGTTCGAATCTCGGTTAGAGTGAGTTACCCGGATAAGGTGTTTTTCGGGGCTTTTAACTACAAAAAAGGGGGAAAAAACAGCGACTTGGGATTTGGACAAAAGTGTAAGATATTTGAATATTCGAACATCACATAATATATTGCAAACGTAAATACCACAAAAAATCATTTACCTAAGAAATTCTGTTTTAATATTTTTGTATATAGTTAAGTTTGCCTCTCTCTCTCTCTCTCTCTCTCTCTCTCCCTATCTCTCTCTCCCTATCTCTCTCTCTCTCTTATGTTTATCAATTATATCAAATTATGCAATATTGACTCAAAACGAAGACGTCTTCTCAGTTTAGTTGCAGAAGGTTTAAAATAATTATGTTTTCTTTTCCATTCAAATATGTTAATAATATGGTATTTTAATCGTTAAACCCCATTTTTCAGAAAATATATGGGTATGTATACGCATGTATGTATCCGATATTTCGTCATTTACTTATGCTGTTCACACACACACACACACACACACACGGACGTTTTTATAAAATGTTCTGCTTTTACACAAATGACCCCAGAACGTGCATTTCCACTGAAATGTCGATGTTTTTGGGTGGAATACCCTCTACTTGCTATAGATAATTAGTAGAGATAGTAAAGAGTATTTACTACTTTTATAAGATCTACTCATTTGTTTTCGTCTGTCTCGTAAGACTTTCTAGTTATGGAAAGTAGTACAAAATACAATTCATAGAAGGGACTCTATTCATTGGAAATTAAATGTATTATTACTTCTGACATGTCAAGTATATGTTATTTTTATCAAACTAGAATTCCTAAGCTAGTTCTGATTAAGTAACTGAAAATAATATTCTCCCCGCCCCATTTATTTACTTCTAGTAAAATTGCCACTTTCTTCTAATAGATTTATAAGAACAAGTTTTCAATAAGCCTCTTGTCAGGCATTGGATGGGATATATAATCAAAGGCTCTAATAAGTCTATATGGTCAGGAAATAATGGCACGTTTTATTAGGTATACGCTTGAGCCTTTTCAAAATTTTGTCTTTAAATCGCCCTCCATGCTAGTCTCTAGTTGCGGGTTCAAACCCCGGCGGAGGATGATGATATTTTCGAATGATGATTTCCTTCTGAAGGGAAGTAAAGCCGTTGGCCCCGTTTATTTTCACGTGAAAATACCCCATGCCTTGGAAGAAAAGGTCCCTGTGCTAAATTCTTTATGTTTTTTGTCGTGATTTCGTCCTATAAGACCTTCTATAGGCTGTGAGTTAATCTTTTGTCACCATGTGCACATAGTAGCGAACTTGCGAACTAGAAATTCCTTGATCAAGAAACCACTGTAATGGTGGCCCAATATACACCCGACATGACATGCTTTTTTTTTTTTTTTTTTTCTTTTTTGTGTTTGACGGCCGCTTTTACCACAAATGGCAATGCAGGTGATGACACTGATGATACGCGGAATGAATATGTAGTACCGGTGAAATGCGAAGTCGGGGAAAAGCGGAGAACCCACTTTGTCCACCATAAATCCCCCATGCAGTCGCTTGGGATCGAACCCGGACCGTCCAGGTGCGAAGAGACTGGTCTAGCCACTCAGCCACGGCGCGGCCTGCATGGCGTGATGGAACTTGAATTTAAATACACCATCTGTAGCATCTAATGTCATAATGTGGCTCTGTCTTTGGAACAACTGCTCATCTACAGTGATTTTCACTCGTTTGCTATTGTGTATCTTTGAGTTTGTTTACGTTAGTTTATCTTCTTTTTTTTTCTTTCTCTACCACGTAGAGTGTACTAGTAGGATGAGAAGATATTGCATTCCGCTTAAAATTCCATACTGAGGTTTCAGCGAAAATACATTTTTGAGAACTCCTAAATCAAAAACAAATTAGAAAAATTCTGGGTGTCTGTGTCTGTCTATGTATGTGCTTGTAAACAGCATAGCTGAAAAAAGAAAGTCACATGAATACCAAATTTAGTATTTAAATCAGTGTCTTCCAAAGAAACGACACGAAGATTTTCAATAAAATCTCTCCGACCCCAACTAGCTTTTTCGTGGAATAGTTTTCGAAATTGTTTATTTTATCCAAAATGACTCATTTTAATTGATGTGCTATATATTAAGATATTTACATAAAAACGAAATGTATATTCTGAATTTTCTGGAAGCAGCTTTCTAAGTCTTCTTCATTCTGAAGGGTTTTTTATAATCTTGTATAATTGGTAAACGTTAAACCATAGACAAAAACTGACTACACAGAAAACATAGATCTCTTTGACACACAAGTTATTTCATTTAAGTTTTTATGGCTTTGGCCATTTCCGAGATATCCGTTATTAGTTCTTTGAGCTTGGATGATTTGAGTTATTCAGTACTTTGTCAGCCTTTTAAAGTCCTTTCAACATTCGAAACAGCCACATTATACATTTCGTGTACCGGCCGTAAAATTCTACACTTTTTCTATGATATCGCGAAAAGCAAATGAACACGATACCCTTAGCGAAAATAGACCCGAAGAACTGGAGAATAAAAATGAAGCAGAGGGTAGTGCGTGAATCGATCTGTTATGGTATTTGGATCCTCCTTTTTTTTTCTTTTTTTTTGTAAAAATACAGTTCCGTAGTCTGATCGGGACTCCGACACTGTATACCCTACTTTTTATTTACCTAATATGTTTTCTGTGATTACTATATGATTACTGAATTTATGTTTTTACTTTTTTACACACACATACACACACACACACACACACACACACACATAACACCCATGTCCAAGGCGGGACTCGAACCCACGATCCCCTGCGCCGCGAAACACCAAAGCGAGACGCTTTGGCGCGCGCGGCCATGGGGACCGGCGCCCTCCTTGGTATAATGGTTACCATGCTAACTTCATATACCCAAGGTCGCGGGTTCAAAACCGGCGGAGGACGATGGATTTCTTCGGGTGTAAAAATCCTTAGCATGGCTTCCTTCGGAAGGGAAGTAAAGCCGCGTCGTAGATTTATGGCATGTAAAAGAACCTCAAGCCTGCTAGAGAGGCCTCTGAGCAAAATTAAAAACGATCTTTCACACCCAATTAAGAATAGGACGCTGAGAACCACAGTAGTTAAAGAGCGTCCATAAATAACACGCCATGGTAGACATCCAGGCCCATTTGATGCGTCCAGTATTGGCGGAGTCGTGAAGCCGGAAGATGATATAGTGAAGGAACACATAATGTCATGAGTCTGAGACAACATGAAAATAAAGGTATCTGTGGTGGCTTAAACCATCAACTTCTTTAACATATTGACTCAATGCTCACACGTTTATAATAGCTCTAAATAATGTCATTGTGTATAGACTCTCCAAAATCCTGGTTTTCACGTCACGATCCACTGCGGTTTGATCAGTGGTGTGCTAATACCTAATACATGTTATGCTGTAGCAAAAAATTTAGAACCCATAGCCCACAGGTTCCCTGTCTCAAACTGTTTATCTAGGACCCTCTATAATCCTGCATTTTTGTGCGGTCGAATTCTGAGACACCATGTATATAAAAACTCATGTGTTTCATTCACATGTCTTTCTCTACACATCTGTATCAAATTATTGTTAAAATGCTTATTCTTCTATCTACTTCATGCTAATCGAGATATACATCAGCAGAAATGGTCTTATTACTTGCTGTCTTGTAAGTAGAAAGGAAATAAGGGAATATACTAGGCTAAGGCGATAGTTAAATCTTTTAAAGCCGATGCCATGTGATTCAAATCCGTTTCTTTGCCTTGTCAGGAGTTGACAAATTCCCGTATAAGAAATGTTTAAGTGATTTAAAACTGAAACCAATAACAAGGAAATCTCAAAAATGGCCAACTTTACGAAAAAAAAAATCATATGACATGACTTTTGTGTTTTAAAGTGATCTAAATCTCTTGTGGGTAACTTTTTGTGGATCTCTTACGGTTTACCAATTATGGAAAAAATTAGCAAAAATTCATCCGGAATGAAAAGTTCTTCAGAAAATTCAAAATATACAATTTATATTATATCCTACCTTTAATATACGGTATTTTAATCAAAGTCATCACAGCCATTTTAGAGAAAATAAAATTTTTCAAAAATTTGTGCATGTAAAGGGTGGTTTGGGGTGGGGGGATTTTCCCCGAAATCTTCGTGCCGCATCCTTGAAAGATACTAAACTTAAATAATAAATTTGCTATTTTACCAACTTTATGTTACTTTCTCTACACTTACTATGTATATAGTGTGTAGAGAAGGTATTGCATTCCACTCAAAAATTCGATATCGAGATTTCACCGGATACACGTTTTAGGGTCTCCTGTATCCAAAAAGTCAAATTTTTAGAAAAAGGTCCGTATGTAGGTATGTGTGTGTCCGTGTGTCTGTGAACACGATAATTCACACACGGGAATTTGTCAACTCCTAACAATGCAAAAAAAAAAAAAATGGAACCAGCTTTTAAAAGATTTGACAATCGTCTTAACCTAGTAGTGTATTCTATTATTTTCCCTCTAATTACAAAAAAGCATTTTGCTAAAGTTTATCTCTATTAGCGTGAAGTAAATAGAAGAATAAGTTTTTTAACAAAAAATTGTTAAAGAAATATAGAGAATGTCATGTGAATGGAACACATCAGATTTTTAGAAACATGTTCATATGTGGGCAGCATTGCTCAAAAACGAAAAGTCGGTTAAATACCAAAGTTCTGTATGTTCCAATTATACGACACGAAGATTGGCAAGAGAATCCCCTTATCCCAACTCCCCTTTAAGCGGAACATTTTTCGAAAATTTTGATTTTGTCAAAAGTGGCTCTAACTGTTTTTATTAAAATCTCATACGTTATCATATTTATATGACAAACGAAATGTATATCTTGAAGTTTCTGGGACTAGCTTCTGAAGACCACTTCATTGTGAATGATTTTTGTATAACTAGCAAACGGTAAGAGAGATAGACAAAAAGCTTAATGCACAAAAATGTAGATCTCATTAAACCTATAATTTATGTCATATACAATCTTTTATTAGAGCTGACCGTTTCTGAGATAGTCCTTGTTATTTGGTTTCAGATTTAAGATACTTTTGTCAAAAGAAGACATCTTTCTTATCGTCTCTCTTTTGTTTTTGCTCCTATCAAGCAAAAAGAACCGAATTTCAATTGTTTTACTCAACGCATTCCCATGTTTCCCACAGTGTATTCCCATATTTCCCTTCCACTTACAAAGAAGCAAATGATATGAAAAAAATTGTTTTCTAAAGAAAGTTTGTTTGTGGAACAGCTAGAGAGCTTTTTGAGTTTTGTGTTCACAGATACAGGGACTACACACACACGTACACAGGACCTTTTTCTAAAAGTGTTAGTTTTATGCAGAGGAACTTAAATCTGTATTTTCGATGAAATCTCGCTTTTGGGTGGAGTGCAATACCTTCTTAGCTACGCACCATGTACTATGTAGAGAAAATATAAACATGTTATTCTCGAAAATATGAAAGGTTCTCAAAATTTCACGAAAAAATAAGGCTATACATAATTTCAAAAGTATGTCAAATTACACAACATATTTAGCAATTTAATTATACAACTTTCTTATTTATCATTAAAAACAAAAGCTCATGCCTATATATATCACCATTTGACGCCTGTTGCTCTTTGGCCAGTCTTCAGTCTTTTGAAACAGTACTAAAGTTAGAGATAGAAAGCTGGTTGCTAGTGCAGAGGTCGGTAACTGTGTGAGCATTTGTGATAGGCACCAGTGCTGTCCTCATCTCCCCCTTCCACTGCCTAAATGACTGTCCAAAGTATAACTATGTGCAAATGCTGCCATCTGTGCAGGTTAAGGCATAGCTTATTTGAATCCACCATAATAACAATTACGTTGCCAATTGACTCTTTTGGTCGCTCAAGTGTGCACATTAACTAGATTTTTTACTTTCTCTGCACGTACTATGTACATAAAATATAGAGAAAATTTATTGCCCCAAGAATTCGATACCGAGATTTCACAGGAAATACATGTTTTGAGACCTCCTGAATTAAAAAAAAAAACATTTTTAGAAAATTTCCGTGAGTTTGTCTTTCTGTCAATGTGTGTGTGTGTGAGCGCGCGAGCGCGCGCGTGCTCTCTGGGCAGCTCCAAAAGGAGAAGGGTCATCGTGGCGAAAATGTTAGGGACTTCCGCGCGTCTCCGTGGCCTGCCTGCCTGCTGCCTCTTATGGTTCCCTTATTTCCCCCCTTCCTCTTAGGGGTGTTAGTCACAATAGATTGTGTTTGTCACAGTGCGTGAGTACCCCCTTCCCTTGTCTAACAGAACCTATTTCATATTGCAGATATAAAGGGAAAATGCACGGCATTTCATTATAACATAGTGTCAAGCTTCATCTTCGTTTTTCTGTTTTTTTTTCTTTTATCTCTTTCTTTTTATAAGCATTGTTACTATTCAAATTTCTCCATTTCACAATTTCAATTTTTAATTTAAGTGTATATAAATAAATTAATGAAAATCTATCTGCAATGTTACAAGACCTGACATACTGTTGTTGCAAAAATGGGGGTCATTTACGGGGCATAATTATATAATTATGAAGGAATAAAAATGTTCCTGTGTTATATTAATTGCATATTATATTCGTTGATTTTTGTATATAATATAATTATGTTTGCTACACAATTGAAAAAAAATGTGTTTAATTGAACCAGCTGTAGCTTTTGTTCTGCAATATAGCTGAAATAGAAAAAAGAAAGGAATACATTTTAAAAATCTAGCTTTTATTTCTGCATAGAATTTTAAAAGTCATTACTTTTTATTTTATTTTTTTAATCGCTACACGTTTAAGTTCTTTACATTTCTTAGAAAGATGGTAAGCAATTATTTCTGCTTCGTAAAAATTTTTTTTTTTCATTCGAAATAGAAAGTCCTTAACACTAAACTTAGCTCAGGAGTAATTGAGAAATGCCAGGGAAAGCTTAGAAATGAATTATTTTAGCAATTAAGAAATGAAATTACAATTGTTTTCAAAGTCTTTTATAATATTTCGATTATTGGATTTTTAAATAACTAATTTTAGGCATCTTTATTAGCAAGTTCCAAAGTGTGTTGAGAACTTGAGATGGTTATAGGGTGTTTCCTTGAGAGAGTACAACTGGATATGAACCTGTGACACTCAAGCTGATGCTGGTGACCATTGCTTTGAGACACGATATTGAAGCTAGAAATGTGATTTAGAAACGCGTTGAGTTTAGTGTGGACGACATACGAAGGGCGGGGTCTAGATGCCCTCTTCCGGTGCACGCGCACCGACCGGGTCGCTCAACTGACTCTAGCGGTAGTGACGTCATGGCTTGGGTTCTCCCTGAAACCTGGAGCGGGCAGCAAGCGCGAGCATCCAAACCAGTCGGGGCAAGCAGTAGCTTTGTGGTGGAAGAAAGTAGGCGTCCTAACTTCTATCTCCAGTTCTTCAATTAAAATGGCGAGCGAAGAGAACAACGTTCCGGCTGAAACCAAGGAGGAGCAAACCCAAAACGATTCCAATAAACAGCAGCAGCCTGCGGAGGAAGAAAAAGCGGCTACGGAACCTCTGATGGCCAGTCCGGGAGACCAACAGCCGGCCCAACAACAGCAGCAGCAACCCCCGAAACCGATGGTGCACAAGCTCAACTACGAGAAGGATGTGATTTATCTGTACCAGTTCTCGCGCACCCCTTTGCTACCTTCTCTGTCACCTTATTGTCTTAAGGTGGAGACCTGGCTCAGGCTTGCAGGGCTCAAATACGAGGTAAGTGTCCTATTTGACTGGATACAAGCGTTGCCGGTCCCAATTTGACAGCCGCTCTTGCGTCTTTGTACAGTATTGGAAAGGGATGTGTGTGGATTTTCCGCTTTTGACAACATGAACAAGTGTAAGAAAGTGTAGTGAAATTCTCATCTTCTTAGTCTTATCTAAGTTGAAAAATTGCAGGTGCTTCGAAATAAATTAGTGGTATCAGGAGTGTAATTTTAAAGGCATTTAGTATTTTAAAAACAAATTCTCCCGTTTCAAAAAGTATTTTAAACATATTTTATAGCTTTTCTTGTATTGCATTTGTTTTTTTCAGGAATTCTTAGAATTAAAAATCTATGGGCACGTGTATGGGTTTTCATTAGCAACACTGGAGTTATATTTATTTAAATGCTACATCTTTTGGTTGGTTTTTACCAATTTAATTGGTGAAACACACTCGTATTCACTCTCACTTTCATACACTCTGAAGGGGATAAGGAACGACTAAATAAAAATCCTCCGCCCCAGCCGAGAATCGAACCCGGGATCTCTGGTTCGAGAAACTAGAACCCTGACCATGAGTATAGCGGCAATCGAACCAATTTATGTGCGAGTTTATTTTTATAGTAAAAATTAAAGTTGCTAAATGCTTAAAAACGAATATTTTCAAAGTTTTCATAAAAATACACCTTTTTCTCATTATGTGCAGCAAGAATTTCTTGGATGCGTTCAGATTACGTTTTAAGTGTAAGCGGCATCTCCATACACATCCCTTGTTAAGATGTATTTGACTCGAGAACGACGCCCAAATCCGCGAAGGGTGGATAAAATAGATGGCTCTGATAGTCGCGGCCAAGAACTGGCACTCTTCAGTTTGTTCCTCCGAAGTCTTCATTTGGGGACTTGGAAGGATTAGGTAGCAATTCTACTGAAGAGAAAGAAACGCAATGGAGAAAATGCATGCATTCCATGTGATTTTTACAGCATTCACTTTCAATGCAGTTTTGAGAAAGAGCATTTTGTTACATTCCATAGTTGCGTACTTTATGCAGGTTGATAAACTTAATTGAGGTTCCAAATGAAATAAAAAATCAAATTTAACGAAATATAACTCTTAAATAATTCTTCGCGCTATCCATCTGCGATGTACGTAATACAGACCTGCAATACAGCTATCAAGTGGCGCTTTCCAGCGCGCTGCAGCGGCTTTGCTATTTGAAGGAGCAGCTTGCATTCTCAGATTACGCCATCAGTTATGTTTTACAAACACAATCGGACCATTGTCTATTATAATTTTGGGAAAGTGGATACCTACTCTTGCAACATATTCAATTGGGAGATTTTTACCTTGTCTTTAAATGTTTTATTTTTTGATTTGGGTTTAAATTTTTTCTTTTAAAGGCTTAGTTAAGTAAATAAAGTTAATGTCGAGGTCTACTTCTGAAATCCTTGCAAAAAATTAGGCAATAAGCAATGAGAGAAATAGTTTATAGAGTATTTCATACTTTTTAATATTTACTACAGCAGACAAAAAGGTATCTACTTGGTTGCAGTGCTTTTAAATATAATTTTAAAACTTGAGGCTGGAAAACTTTAAATGATAGTGTAAATATTTCATAAATTGTCTATCTAGGATAGTTGTGTATATAGGAATTGATTTGTCCGGTTTCAACTGTTTTGATGTGTGTATTTAAATGCGTAAAAACCTTACATTTAAGTTAAAACTATGTAAAGGCCAGTGGAGTAAATTATCTTTCAACTATTCGTACGCGATTTTGAAAACACGAAACACTTCACAAACTTTCACATGGTCTCAAGTTTAAATCCAATTTCAAAACAAATACAGAAACACGAACATTTGAATGTAACTGCAGTAATGAATAAAGAAAATTGATGGTATGATGAATCAAAGTGTGAATTATAGATTACACAGAAGCCATTGGTTTTAAATTGCATCCCATGATAACTCATGATGGTACTACAATATTGGTAGATAGTTTGCAACTGTATTCTTTTGTAGTAATAAAATCGATATTAAACTATACTCCCTGTCATAATATAGATGTGTGGATATAAATAGTTTTGTAACTATTAGCTATTACTGATTATTACTATTTTAGGACACTAAGCCGCAAAGCCTAGCCGAGAGATGTTTTTATAGGCAGAGTGGAGCTTCGTCCGCGACAGCGGAGCGTCGACAGATCGTAATCGAGGAACTCTGGGAAGATTCTGGGAAATCCAAAATTTGGACACTTTCAAATCGGGATCGCTCTTTAACTTAAATGGTCATATCAGGGGTTTTGACTTGTGAAACAACTCGTATTAATGTAGGTTTAGAACGTTAGATTAATCATTTTTATTACTGAACATTCATACTTCCACACTCTGTGGGGAATAGGAAATAATTCTGCTTAAAGAAAAATTCCCGCCCCAGCCGGGAATCGAACCCGGAATCTCCGGGCGGGAAGTCAGGTCGCTGACCACTTGACTACGGAGGCAGTCGAACTTGTTCTGAAAAATTATGATAAAGCATCCTGTTGGCAACAGGATTTTTGTACGCTGATTTCATATTCAGAAGGAAGAGCCTAGGCTTAAATCGTATATGGTGGAGTCGTGCCTAGGTGTTAGTCAACTTTCTTTATGACGGTGACGTGCGACTTGTTCGTCGTGATGTATAATGTTAAAAGTTCTGGTTTGTTTCCCAGCGCGTCAGGTTCAAACACTCTCTGGCTCAAGTTTGTGTTTGCAACAACTTAAAGGTAAGATACTATTTTTAAACAGTTAATTTACGAATATTATTTAAGTTTATAGATATATAGTTATTGTCGTCCTCACCCCATTAAACTGTATATATGCGTAACAAGTTATGAAGCTACTTATATTTTGTAAGTGAGAAATTGTTAAGAAATAACATACATGCTAATATGTCTTATAAATTACTCTTGTACATGTTAGTTGAATTCTTTTAAAAACTTTTTCTTCCAAATAGAAAGACCTAGTCATGGTCTTCCATTCAATTCACTGCAAAAATTCTGCAGGTATTTAAAATCCTATTCTAGTGAAAACTACGCGACTGCAAGAAAGATACTGGAGTTTTAAACATTATTTAATGGTTAGAAAAAAAACTTCGTTTTATTTTGTATAGAAAATATCATTGAGTTTTGGCTTTATTGTTACTTATAAATGCTAGCTGTAAGTTAGATATTATTGAATTTTGTTGACTGTACTTTCTTCCTTTAAAGTGTGAAAACTAAAATAACGTTGGCTATGCGGTTATATATATATTAAGTGCAAATAAACACATTAAGCACACTTTAAAAACACCATAATCAGAGTTCTATATGTATATTTTCCCATTTTTACTTTCTCTAGCCTGTGTGTATAATGTACATAGTGGATAGAGAAGATATTTTATTCCACCCAAAATTAGATATTGAGATTTCACCGTAACTACATGTTTTGAGACCCCTGGAATCCCTCCAAAACATATTTAGAAATATGTCCGCGTGCATGTGCCTCTGGGAAGCATAGCTCAAAAACAGTCAGTTAAATAACGAACTTGGTATTTAAGTCAGCATCTTCCATGATGCGACACCCCCAACCACTCTTTACATGGGACATTTTTCGAAATTTATTTTCAATAGGCTCAAAATATTTTTATTGAAAGGTTAATATTATTTTTAAGATATTTTCATGCCAAATGAAATGCATTATCTTGAATTTTCCGTGAGTAGTCTCTGAAGACCACCTCATTTCTGGATGACTTTTGTAAAACTGGTAAACTGCACGAGATAGACAAAAACTTGCTACACAAGAAAGTATGTAGACTCGTTAAAACACAAATGGTCATATTTTTGAATTTTCGAGATATTCAGTTATTGGTTTCAGTTTTAAGCTACTTAAACTTTTCTCAAACGAACGACAACTTTCTTTTCGTCTTTCTTATTTACTGCTAGCAAACAAAGAGAACCAAATTTAAATTATTTCACTTAGCGATCGACTTTTAAAAAATCTAATTATTGCTTTAGCCCTTATTTCCCTTCTAGTTATAAAGAAGCATGTAGTAAGACCAATTCTGGCGAAGTTTATTTTGATTAGAATGGCACAGATAAAAGAATATTTTGTAAGGAAAGATTGTGGAACGCTAGAAAAAGTCATGTGAATGGAACACAGGTTTTTTCTTGCTGAATTATTTCCAAATTCGAAGTTCTGGATACTATACAGGGTGCCCAGAAGATTAACACTCAGTAATGGGGCAGTTCCTCAGAGGTTGTGATTCTTTGAAACTGGTTGTAAAATGTACTAAAAATTGCCACACCCCGTTAACTTAATACTATTTTGGGGAATTAAACCTTGACTCACGAGCGCAAGGTTGCATAGGTATCGATGTTAAGTAGCATCACCCCGTTGCACTGCGCATGAGCAAGATATGCAAATCATTCGCTTTCTCCATTATGCAGCGGTTCTAAAATTGTGGGTCACGACTCCCAGTAGAGGCGCGACAGGCTGGAAAATGAATGACTTGAGTAAAGATGTTGAACAGTGTCTTTGATTTTAGATTATGGTGACATTTTCCACAACTGTTGTTTGATTAGAGCGTGCTAAAATAATTAAGAGATCTGTATAAGAATGCACCACGTTTGGGTTGTAAATGCGAATGAATTCAGCCATTTATTTCTATAAATAGGAAGCATCAAAAATGAGTTATAAGCAACATGGAGATTCTTAATGAAACAACCTGATGTTACATTCCAATGACTCTACCCTTTACCCTTTATAGTGGGTATACAAGCTAGTCTTAAGAATGCGTATTGCATTCTCCATACGTTCTATGTACACAGTGTATAGAGAAGGTATTGTACTGTACCAAAAAATTCGATACCGAGAGATTTCACCGAGATACATGTTTTCGGGATCCCCTGAATAAAAAATATATTTTTAGAAAAACTGTGTGTATGCGGAAGGGGCAGCATAGCTCAAAAACGAAAGTCTGTTAAATACCAAACTTGATATTTAAGTTCAGCATCTTCCAAGGTTGCCACACAAATGTTTCGAAAATGTTGATTTTCTCAAATGACTAAGGATTGATTAAAATGCCTTATATTTCAGATATTTACATGACAAATAAAATGCATATTTTGAATTTTCTGAGAATAGCCTGTAAAACATGTTTAATATATCAGTGACGAATTAGATTTTGAGTTTTGATAGTATCTTGTGGAGTCCATTTAACTTTTTGTACAACTTTGAATAGTTCGAAACGTTAAGTGATGGATAAAGGAAAAATATAAGCCCAATAAAATGCAGTTTATCATACCTTTTTTGGCGTTTTCAGTTTGTAAATATTAGTTACATGCCTCCAAACTTAAGCAATTTTCAGACATGCTTGAATGTTTCTTTTTTCAGTCATTAATAGTTAAAATATCGTGAATATAGGAGTTATTCAATAAATACTTTTAATATAAGGGCGGAGTGATATTAGACTTGAAATTAATTTCCCTGTGCGTGGCATAGGTCCGCCACAAGCTTCGTACTAGGAGGGCTCGATGAAGTGTTTGAATGTGTAACTGCACTTGAATTCGTGGGCACAGCGTAGACTCGCATCTGTTAACTACGGCTATGGAGGGTTCCTTATTTCAATTTAGAATCCTAATAAGTCATTGTAAGCTGTGAGGTTAACCAGTGGAGAAAGAATGCCCTAGAGTGGGCGGGGCTTGTGAGAGTGTGTTTCCGGTGGCTGTATGTTGGGCTGCCTAGACACCAGGCGTTCACTGCATGTGAAGTCTTCACAAGCCTGCTTCCCATACCAACAAAGTGGGTTCAAATCCCAGGTAGAACCGTATTAAGGTCATTAAGTTATATCAAATAATGGAGCGTGTACTATATGTTAAATGCTATATTATCATAAATATGTCTGAAGTTAACACCAATGATCTGATACTTATGGCTTCACATGATACTGAAGAATTGAATTAAATGTAAATTCAGTTCCACAACAGAGATCCGATCCACGGATTTTAGATTTTCCGAGCTGGTGCTCGGCCTCCGATCTACCATTAAGGTGATGGAGCTGAGAAAATTGAAAAAATATGAACTATACATAGCTTATAACTGAAAATGTCACTATTTATGAAACAGAGTAACGTAATTTTTACTGGATTCCAAACTTTAATAATTATGCACTCAAGGGTCAGTAGTCTAAATGCGTAATAACTGGGATATCGTTACCACGGGATATGATTTAAAAAATCTGACGTGTTCCATTCACATGACTTTCTCTCTCTGTAACAAATTATTGTTAATAAGCTTGTCTTTTATTCATTTCATGTTAATCGAGGACAATTAGCAGAAATAGTCATATTCCTTGCTTTATTGTAAATACAAGCGAAATAAGGGAGTGCCATAGGTTAAAGTGAAAGCCAAAAGCTGTTGCTATGTGACTAATGTTCCTTTGTTTATGTGGACAGGAGTTGACAAATTCCTGTATGAGAAAAGTATGTTTTTCAAAGCTGAAACCAAGAAAAAGGAATATCTCAAAAACGATCAACTCCACGAAAAAAATGTATATAACATAAATTGTGTGTTTTAACTTGCTATACATTTTTTGTGTTAAGTTTTCGTCAATCTCTTACGGTTTAGTAGCTATGCAAAATTCACCCAGAATAAAGTAATCTTCAGAGGCTATTCCCAGAACGTTCAAAATATACATTTTATTTGTCAGGTAAATAACTTTAATATAATATTTTAATCAAAATCGTTAGTCATTTTTGAGAAAATCAAAATTTTCGAAAGAATTTCCATGTAAAGGGTAGTTTGGGGTGGGGGATTTTTCTAAAAATCTTGGTGTCGCATCCCTGGAAGATACTAAACTTAAACCAAGTTTGGTATTTTACCGACTTTTCGTTTTTGAGTTATAGTGTTCACGGACACACACACACGGACCTTTTTGTGAAAATGCTTTTTTAGATAAAGGGGACCCTAAAACATATATTTCCGGTGAAATCTCGGTATCGAATTTTTTGGTGGAGTGCAATACTTTCTCTATTCACTATGTACATAGTGCGTATAGAGAAAGTAAAAATATATGAAAAAGCAATTTAGACACAATTTAATAGTAAATGCAATAAATGTTATTTCTGAAGTTATGCTATATGTGCAGTGCTTAAGACGAACAAGAGATCGTTTATTATGAAAAAGATATTACATTGTTAAACATGCATAATCTCTGGTTCACAAGGTCGCGAGTTCACACCCGGTGGAGAGCTATACAATTTTTTTTGGGGGGGCACAAAATCCTTAGCATGGCGTCCTTCGGAATGGAAGTAAATCCGTTAGTCCCATTAGTAGATTTACGTCATGTCAAAGAATCCCAAACTGACAAGAGATCTGAGTAAAATTAAGCCATCTTTGACGCCCAGTGTGGAATTGGACGCTGAGAACCACAGCAATTAAAGAGCGTCCATAAATAACATTCATTTCATTTCCGGTAGTGGTGCCGATCGTAGATTTTCGGATAAAGCGCTCGGTCACAGAGTACAATCAAAACTATTTACTCGTCTTAGATTTAAAGGATTCAAAATTTCGCAAATATAATATTTTAATTAATTTTCGACCCAAAAAGATAAGCAAACGGTATGAAGAGGGAATGCTGGGAGGGAAATCTGGCAGATGAGAGAATCCACCTCAGCATTCGCCTACCAACGCCGGGGAACTACGAAAAAAATCTGATGTGTTCCATTCACATAACTTTCTCTACATCACTGGAACAAATTGTTGTTAAAAAGCTTATGCTTCTATTTATTCCATGCTAAACCAGAAAACAAATTAGCAGAAATAGTCTCGTTACTTGCTGCCCTGCAAGTAGAAGCGAAATAAGGGAGTATCATAGGTTAAAGTGATAATCAAAAGCTGAAGATCCTTTGTATTAACAGGAGTTGACAAATTCCTGTATGAGAAAAGTATTAAGTTTTTCAAATCTGAAATCAAAAGCAAGGAATATCTAAAAAAAAAAACAATCAACTCCACGAAAAACGTATAACATTGTGTGTTTTAATCTGCTTTACACTTTTTTGTGTGATAAGTTTTTGTCTATCTCTTACGGTTATGCAAAATTCCGTAAAATTCATCAGGATAAAGTAGTCTTCAGAGGCAATTCCCAGAAAATTCAAGATGTAGATATTTTTCAGATGAATAACTTTAATATAAGACATTTTAATAAAAATATTAGCCATTTTTGAGAAAATCAAAATTTTAGAATTCTTTCCATGTAAAGGATAACTTGGGGTTTAGGGATTTTCTTGAAAACCTTCGTGTGACATCCTTGGAAGATACCATAACGGTCTTTGTATCATAACGGTCGTTTCGTTTTTGAGCTATGCTGTCCAGAAACACACACAGACCTCTTTCCAAAAATGGATTCAGGGAGACCCAAAACATGTATTTCCGGTGAAATCTTGGTATCAAATTTTTGGGTGCATTGCAATACCTTCCCTATACACTAAGTACATAGTAGTGCAGAGAAAGTAAAAATGAAATAAATTAACCAAAAAAAATGGATCAGAGTAGGATTAAGCCGACAGCTTTCCGAGTGCCAGTCGTACAACGGCACCTCCTCTCTCGGTTACCTACAAAACCCAGAAATTTGAAGTAATGGAACAGTGCAGCCGCGAAAAGAAAGTGGGAGAAGGGGTTAGCGATTAAAAGGCTCAAAAAGCGAATGTTAGTGAGCAAAGTACAGTTTAGCACAGAGTAACTGGCGGTAATTCGACTTGGTGGATCAATAATATTTGCAAGCTATACACAGAGCTACACAAATATTTACTTGTTCTCCGCAGCTTCACATTAAAACCGCTAAGGCAGGTTAAAAATGTTGCTTCTCGAATCTACACTAGAGATGACGCTTCGAATGCTTAAAAGATTGTTAATAAGAACTGACATTGGAGCTAAGAACAACGTCTTGGGTAGGAAACTATGCCTTTTGTTTCGTAGAGAATACAATTCCCATACGCGTGCTGGAAATGGGGGCGTGGCATCGCATTTCAAGGATACGAAACAAAGGAAGTCGGATAACCCTGAATTAAGATAACGAAAAAAGCGATAAGTAAACCATGTTACCAGAAATTGCATTGTGATTGCGGTTATTGCAATAAAATATTTAGGGAACACATTGGGACTTCAGGATTTTTTGCATTCCTCAGGGTTTATCAAATGAAATGGCGTGTTATTTATGGACGCTCTTTAACTGCTTTGGTTCTCAGCGTCCCATTCTATATTGGGCGTGAAAGATCGCTTAATTTTGCTCAGAGGCCTCTCTTTTCAGGCTTGAGGTTCTTTTACGTGCCGTAAATCTACGACACGGGAACCTCGGCTTTACTTCCCTTCCGAAGGAAGCCATGCTAAGGATTTTTACGCCCGAAAAAATCCATCGTCCTCCGCCGGGTTTGAACCCGCGACCTTGGGTATATGAAGTTAGCATGGTAGCCATTACACCACGGAGGGCGACTTCAGGGTTTATCATTTACCCAATAACTACTTGGGTAAAACACATTTTGTTGGTCATGTATTGACTTTAATTTCCCAAGGATGTACAAAAATTGATAAGTGTATCTTCCTTTTTTTTTTTTTTTTTTCCTTTTCTTTTTCACTTATTTAGTAGCTAAAGAAGTAGCATTCCACTCAAAAATTTGATTTCGATGTTTCACCGGAGACCTCTGAATGAATAAATAAATAAGAAGTTTAAAAATAAGTATATATGCAAAACTGAGAAACAAAAATGCCAAAAAACCAAATTTTTTATATATGTTCAGAGTCTACAAAAGTGCGATACGAGGATTTCTCCAAACTAGCTTGCATGGAAAAGTTTTGAAAGTTATTCTTGACGGTAGTATGTCTTGCCTCGAATTCAAGATTCTTGCCGAGTTCGATTCTCGGTTAGGGTGAGTTACCCGGATAAAGTTTCTTCCGAAGGTTTCACTTTCCTGAGCAGACAATATCGAGTTCTATGGACCCCGGGCTCATTGGAGCATCATTTCACCCATTCATTAATCGTCCAATATACCTATTAGGTTAAAAAAAACTTAATTTATTTTTAAGTAAAAAGATAAATAAAAGTTCGTTTTCTCAAAAATGGCTCTTTAATGCTTTTTATTAAACCGCAATATATTTACAGATGCCATTTATATCTTGAACTTCCTGGAAATACTGTGAGGTCTTCATTTCGGTGTATTTTCTTAGTTTTAAGTAACGTACACGGTGGACGAAAACCATTACAGTAAAATGTTATCCCTTTAGTGCCCACAATTATTTCAAATAACTTTATGGAAACGGCCATTTCAGAGGTATCACTTCATTTATTTTTGTTATTCAGTTATATCCTGTAGGCAACTCCTAATTGGAGTATAGAGCATCGTTACGATGTTTCGTGATCGGATTTAAATCTCTAGTTCGCGAGTGACGACGTGGGATCAGCTCGTCGCTCACAGATGGCGCTGCAAGACGAAATCGCGACTTGCCAACGCAAAATGGCACAAATTTGACCAGAAACATTTTCTTTCAAGATATAGTGTTCTTTTACAAGCAATGAAACATTTCTCGGGACCACCGGCTTGATTTGCCTTCCTTAGGAAGCCATGTTAAGGACTTTTGCATCTGAAAAAATAATTACCCTCCATCAGGTTTGAACCTGCAATCTTGGGTTTTGGAGGCTAACCACTATACCACGGCGGGTGAGAGTTATTCAGTTGAAAATTTTGAAATTCAAGGCTCGCTTACAGTTGTCGCTTTGCGTTCCTTGCACTTAGGTATGGAAATGGAGTTTTATTTATGGACGCTCTTTAACTGCTATGGTTCTCAGCATCCCGTTTTATACTGGGTGTGAAACACAGCTTAATTTTGCTCAGAGGCCTCTGTATCAGGCTTGAGGTTCTCTTGTTGCCCTCCGTGGTGTAATGGTTATCATGCTAACTCCATATACCCAAGGTTGCCGGTCCCCATGGCCACGCTCGCTAAGGCGTCTCGCTTTGGTGCTTCGTGGGCAGGGGATCGTGGGTTCGAGTCCCGCCTTGGGCATGGGTGTTATGTTTGTGCAATGTGTGTGTATATATTTATATATATACACTTGTGTAAAGGAACAGTAAAACCAGTAATCAGGTACTGATCAGACTCCGATACTGTTTTAAAAAAAAAAAAAAGTTGTGGTTTCAAACCCGGCGGAGGACGATGGATTTTTTCGGGCGTATAAATGCTTAGCATGGCTTCCTTCGGAAGCGAAGTAAAGCCGTTGGTCCCGTGTCAGATTTACGGCACGTAAAAGAACCTCAAGCCAGATAAAAAGGCCTCTAACAAAATTAACCGGTCTTTCATGTTCAATGTAGAATGGGACGCTGAGAACCACAGCAGTCAAAGAACACCCATAAATAAAGCTGTTTCAATTTTTAGGTTCTTTAAATGTATGACCAATGGCTTACTTCCCTTCCTAAGGATTTTTACGCCCGAAAAAATGCACCGTCCTCCACCTGCCCCTGATATAATGTAAATATACGATACTGGCAAAGAAACATAAGCGATTCTAACTCTTTAGTTTTTTATGGTTTTGTACTCGTTATTTATATACGCTACACAGAACAAAACGAGAATTGCAAAGAGAAATATATGCGTTTGCAACATATTTCCCCCCTTTAAGGTGTGCTTACTCGTAGCTGTTCCAAAATAACGGCTACGCTAATGTTTTTCTGGCTCTACTCTTAAACTGAATGTTCAGAAGAAACAAGGTATATAACAGCACCGAAATAAAACAAAATGATATATTATATTAATGGGTAGAAGCATGAAACAAAAAGCGTCTAACCTGAGAAAGTTACCTTTGTTAGCTTGTTTGATAAATCTTGTTGACGCGATACTAAGATAACATATATAGCAGTTAAGGCTGCTTGTATGCGTAGCGGGTAACAGAATTCATCACAATATTGTATAACACAAAGGCGCTGTCTGCCTAGCCCGCATGTTTACACCTGGCCATATAACTCCCGTTAACACTAGAGGCGCACGGCGAGTGTGTTTTGTTATTCAAGGCAGCCGTGTTAGCCTGTGTAAACTCCCCACGAAGTCTTCACTTTTAAACTCGCCAGGAAATACCAAGCCTAATGCGTTTCCAGCACGTACGTTGTGTCTGGGTATGCGACTGTCTCTGGTCAATTGGTTCTCAATCCCAGCTGGAGTGTTTCTTTAAACAGAATCATTCCGGATCTTCCCCAGAGACCAAACGTATGAATATGAGAGCCAATGTTACCACGTTACGGAACTCTCTCCTGCCTCTTTAACTACGCGATTAGATCTGTTGGAAGATATATTGTAGTCCGGTGTGTGGTGTTTTTTTTTTTCAAATGGGAAGAGTTCTACGCTGCAGTGAATGAGATGCGGTATCGTGCTCTGCATTGCCAGGTTGCTCTTATATTTCCTTCTCACTCGCACACTGAGCAAGCAAATCTGCCCGGCGACAGAATGTTTATTCATGTGTATTATGAAAACTATTTTGAGTTAAGAATCCTCGTGAATTATTTTTTACAAAATTTTAATATTTTGTCTTGGCGCAAATAGTATTCATGAGACTAAGCGCGTTACTCCCCAGTTAAGCGGGAATGCAATATGTCAACCTAGTAGCACTCCAATTGGCTGCCGGCCTGGTGGCGCTCAAGGACAAACCTCGTCCCATTTGAAAGTCACTGTAGGCAACTGCGCCCCTACTTCCGTACGTGGAGGGTAGACGGCTGCTTTGAAGCATGTTCACAGAGGCCTTAGTGCTATGCAACTGTGCCTATGCTTCCGTACGAGATGAGTAGATAAGATTCCATGCGTGTCTACAGAGACCTTATTGCTGCAGAACTGTATATCTGTTTTCGTCTGGCTGTATCCGTAGCGGGTAAACGACTCCTTCGTCAAGAGGCCTTAGTAACAGGCAACTGTACCTCTACTTCTACCGCGCATGGCAAATGGCGTTGGGATACTATGGAGTCTACAGTATTTTTCAAAACATGGCCATTTCTTCTTCCAAGACTAAAAGTTTTCGGTTGAAAACCCTCACTATTGCCAAGTCTTCACTTACTGGTTCTTTAACCTAGGGATGATTCTCGGCTTGCAAGTAGTTATTCTCCAGGAAACAGATTTTATTACCTTGCCTCTCACCCCTAATACAGGTTCGTCTTTTGTTTGATAATGGTTATTGTCCAGTGGTAGGGGCCATCATGTTTTGGAGGAAACTAAACCTGCTTCATTATGTGATTAGATGGCAACGTTATGGCTACTACCATCTTTTTTCATGATTACTATTGTCTTATTCTTAAGATGAAACTTTGGGTCATGGTATTAAATACGCAATCCGATATTAGCAATTGTGGGAAACAGCGAAGGAAACTTTCAGTTGGATCAGCCTAGGATATGAAGCCAGGACCTCCCGAATGCGGGCCAGACTCTGCCACCTGAGTCATTCTGTTCAATTGAATGTTATGTTGAACAGTAAAGTGTTCAAAATCATTTTAACTGACCTGCCGCTTTCTGTTTCTCAAGTAGGAGCCCCATTTAACTGACCGTTTGCATAAGGGCTAATGGCCTCTTCACTTCTATCGCCTTAGGCTTTTGCGCATAAAAATGTTGCTCTAAATGGCTCTATTTAATAACCTAATTTAAATTTTCAACAAACTTGGAAGGAAATTTTAAAACCGCCATATGAAACAATGAACTGTAGCTTTTCTTTTTTTTCTTCAAAAGTGCAACATCCGATTTGTGTATTTCACCTGTTATTCTTAAATCTATGATCTTATTTGTTTCAGCATTTTATACTGTCTTTCAATAACACATTAAATGAATGAATTACTCCAATTTTCAGAAATTCTTGTAATTTGAAAAAATTAATATTTTTGGACAGTATGAAAACTGAAATTTTTTCTATACAATAAGGGCTAATATAAAAATATATTACACATCTATATGTTATCTTATTTACTGTAAAATTGGATTTGTTAATGTGAATATTTATAAAAGTGCATGTGCATAATTTTCCTTAGAATAGCATAATTTTCTTTAGACAGTAAAAATCCACTTAAAAGCCGTGTAAGCTAGAATTTTGATACATGGGAAAAGTATGCATTGTATATACATTTCGCAAAAATATATCCTGTGGATTTTTCAAATTTCACAGATATTAAAACCTTAAAAATAATCACGAAGGATAGGTGGAATGAAGACTAAAAAGATCAGTGCCATAACCGAGATTTGAACCTAGGATTTTCTGGTCTCCGTCCAAATGTTTTAACCACTGAGCTAACATGTCAGCATGCTGATAAAACATTAAATTCCCCCACTGACACTCTTTTTCCCGGTAAACCACAGTGAGCGATAAGTGATTAAAAGGGAACGATAATTAGGTCTTTAAATTCCATAATCTTTCAATCATACCATGAGAAACAATTGATCAACATCACTTTAAAGTTACTGAAATGCTGAAATGTTCAACCAATACGGGATATCTCGGAAATGGCTGATCCTTGAAACAAATTTATTTGGAATAAATGCTGTTTTAAATATGTCTACATGTTTTGTGGCCCTATTTTTTTTTAAAGCTTGCCAGTTGCACACAAAGCTTTGCAAGTAAAGACCACTTCACAGGCTATTCCCAGAAACTTCAGGACATATTATCTAGATATCTTAAAACTTATGGTAGTGTTTAATCAAAATATTTTAGCCATTTTTGAGAAAATAAGACCCATTTAAATGTGATTCAGGATGCGGGATTTTCTCGCAAACTTTTGGTTAAGTATCAGCCTGTTTTCCATTTTGTTTGTCCAGAGTGCGTAAAACGAGCATTTCCATATAAATCTAGGTATCGAAATTTGGTTGAAACACAAATTCAGTACTTTCTCTACTTTCTAGGTATATGATAATATAAATATGTGCTATATAATGGGAGAATTAATGGAGAATATTGAAAAAATGACAGTTTAATGCTGATGTGGATCTATCTTATTACTGATGGAATTGTTAAGTCTTAAAATTATCTTCCTGGTACAGCATTGTATAAAATTAGCTAAGTGAAATTAAAAGGTTTACGTACACATCGGTATTTAATATTTTCTTAAATAATGGGCCATAAAGTTAACATATTTAACACATGTGGATAGGAATTTTTAATCTAATTAAACCATGGACATTCATATCTAGCCATGATTGCCCATTGCAGTCAACAAGAACAGGTGTACATAGGCTAACGGTGGCCAGCGGCGTGAGAAGGTTTGCCTATCTACAGGCAAGGATTGATAAAGCTCCTCGGCGTCATTCTTTTTTACATTATTGAATTAACTTCAGTGAAGCTGTGTCTGTTCAAATCGACAGTATCAAAGTACGAAATGTTTTTGAATAAATAATTACTTCGGAATTTAGAACACAATGCATGCTGCTTTGAACCATAGCACGTTTTCTGTTTAATTCTAAGATTGAAATCAAACACTATTATTACTATAATAAAGAGGTGCATGCAAATAAAATTATTGGTTGTGTGGACACAGGTATGTGAAGTAAATATTAATACAAGGTTTCAAAACAATTTTTTTATTTATGGCGGTACTGGGAATATTGGTTTAAAGTTACATCACAAGTATATAGTGTGTGTATGTGTTTTTTATTTAAGCCAGGCTTCTTCACCTCCAGCGACTGCATTCAAAACAGTATAGCAGCCTACCTAACCTATAAGGAATTCTGTTTTTAATATGCAGAAACGCCAATATAGCAACTTGTTTGGCGTTTTTAAATTCATTTTGTTTAAATTTCAGATTTTTCAATGTTTTATGATTCTATTTGCAAATACTGTATACAATTGTTAGTATACGACCAATACCTGAAATGGCGGTAAAAATGAGATTTGATCTGACTTCCCTAATTTATTTTAAAATTGTTGCTATATTAAGTGCTTATAACATAATTTTAACCCCACATTAGAAAAACATGAGAAGTGATGAAATTTTTAAAATCATTACAAAACAATAAAATGAAACATCTGGAAAAGGTTTCAGAATACTCCAACAGTAATTTTCTTTCTTCATATAAAAATTACATTTTCTCCTTTAAATTTTCTACTAGATTATTTTTTATTAATTTAACCATCTCTAGTTGCACCATATGTATAACTTTGAATAAGCTATCCAATATACCTTCACACTCGTTACTAAAATAGTGTAACGGTGTGCGAAGTTTGTTGATAAGAGTTAAATAATTGATTACATATAAAAGTTATATATTCAAATGTATACATTCTACTTGCAATAATGCATAGACGGGTAGAAATACAATGAACCATGTTGAAATAGTCTTGTAAGTGGGCCAAATTGTATACAGCATTATTTTGGGAAACATGGGATTGTTATCAACACTAATCACTTCCACCAATTGAAACTATCTAATAAAGTTGAATAAGCGTGAGGTTGCACCTATTAGTGTAATGGTTACGACAACAATGCCATAGCTTCCGCATCATAAGAAATAGAGGCTGCAAGGATAGATGGAAGTTTGTTGCATCTCCTTTGTCTCGAGCGCGCTCCTGTGCATATGCCCTTGCATTCTGAAATGAAATGGCGTTTTATTATGGACGCTCTTTAACTGATGTGGTCCTCGGCGTCCCATTCATTGAAACACCGCCTAATTTTGCTCAGTCCTTTTTATCAGGCTCGAGGTTCTTTTACGTGCCATAAATCTACGACGCGGGAAGCCATGCTAAGGATTTTACGCCCGAAAAAAATCCATCGTCCTCCGCCGGATTTGAACCCGCGACCTTGGGTATATGAAGTTAGCATGGTAACCATTATACCACGGAGGGCGACTTGCATTCAGAATTTAAACCCAAATAAGCAATAACTGTTGTAGGAGATCGATAAAATTATTCTTGTAACAGAAAACGCACATGAGTAGAAAAGTATCGTATGTGTAAGTGTATGGAAGTATTGTGAAACTATTATCAACGTGAAATGTAACTCTGATTAAATAAGTGTGCAAGTTCAGACTTAAGTGTTATTTTCCGTTTCCAGGATTCCCCGGAGTAATTAACCTGTGTGTATTGCATACTAGGTTTTTGGACTGTAGGGAATAATAACAAAAATACCTACACAGTGATGAATAGCTGTTGAAGATAACAAATTGACCAACATTAACATTGGTGATGAACCGATGATAAGAGTACCCACGCTTACTTGTTGATCTATGGGTTATAACTTCCAGTACAATTTAGTTCTACATAGATTTCATTTGAGAAGAAAAACTAATGAAATTGATGCATGGATCAAATTGTAAGTAAATATTAATAAACAAAAAGGAAGCAAAGACTCACGTGATATTTTATTATACTCAGTATCCAGTAATAAAAATTAGGAAGTAAAGATTTGGGTGATTTGAAATTGTAAAATTCAACTATAAAATATGATTATATTCCAGGCTATAATAAAAAAATAAGTTCAATTTTTAAATGGTAAAAATTAACCATAAAAAAATCGTTTTGTCAGTCTTTTTGATACAGTGGAAAGGAAGAGAGGTAGAAATTACGTGGTTGCACGGTAGCTAACCAAATCCCGACGCACGTAGCCGACCTAGGCACATGCAACCGGTTTCCTACCCTGCCTTTTGGTGTGTCAAAAAGTTTGACTGAAGAATATATTCAAAGTTTGCAATACACCAAATGAACTACTCCTTTTCCTCTCTCCTTTATGCTCTTTCGAGCGTCAGGTTTCCTCAGCCGGTCTTTGTTCATTTCCTGTATTTTGTACTATCTCTAGTTATTTAACTTGCCTCAAAATTTCTCCTTTCTTATTCACTATTTTCTCTACATAATCTCTCCATTCTATTCACCCTCTACTTACTTCCCCTCTGGTCACCCATACCTGTTTCTTGCTCTCGTCTATCCTATTTGTGTGTCCAAACCATCTTAAAATATTTGTTTCTCTATTTTTTATTGCTAGTTCTTAATTAAGGATATTCCTTTTTTGACAGTTTCTTACCCTGTTCCGTCTAGTTTCCCCACAGCATTTCCGTAAATACTTACTTCATTTCTGTACTTGTAATTCTACTTTCATATTTGGACAACACTGTCCAGCTTTACCAAATGAATTTGAGGATTTAATTATGCATTTACCTATAGTAAAATAGGCAGAAAACTGGATTGTTACCAGTACTGAATGCAGAAAATTGATCTTTCCACCAAAGAGGCATCTACAGGAAATGGTTGGGGAAAAAACCCTTATGTTGAAAAAATAGTTTAGATTGTGCACGCGTTTATTTGACAGGTGCCAGCAGTAACTGTGGGCCAGTCAGATTCATTCTCCGACAAATTGGTTGGACAATTAGTGTCCACATGGGCATTTCCGTTCCTAACACAGTGGGAGTCTTTGTGCTGGCTTGACAGCTCATTTCGGGTATTCCCTACGCAGTCTCTTCCAAGAGATGCGCCGTAGCACCATTAAATGCGCAGCAGTAATAAAAAGGAATCCGGGATTTTAGAGCTAATTTTCAGGAGTGCCTCCCTTCAAGTTAATTCTCGGCTTCTATCGTAAATTGTCCTATATTGTACCATCTTAAAGTTAGCACCATGCCGGCTTGAATAAATGAGCAGACAAGCGTGAACGGCTGGGATTGGTGAAGGCTGTGATCCAATTACTGATTGGAGTTTATACAAGATGGCAAATGTACGCTTAATTTCAAATATCAGGTGTTTGCTTCGGGGCGAAACAAAGCGTTGATATTGGTAAAATTTGCTGTGCATGTTTTGGCAATTAGTCCTAAAATATATTTTTTTATCCGCTTCTCGTTCATGTTATCAAGCATGGAAAGTTTAAATTATGCAGTTTCAATATGATAGTTGAATTGAACGCTTGAATCTTAATCTTTTTCCTTTTCTTTCTTAACATTTACTTATTTAGCTTATACGTTATTTAAATATATATAAGCTTTGAGCGCAATCAGCCATCTTGCCTTTAGTTAACTGGGTTAGCCAACATTATCAGGGTGACAATTCTCAATTCCGAACTACGTGTAGCTGTGCACCTTGATGTTGATTTTGAACAGCTAACAAATTTATTTTCTCGCAAAAATTTCACTATCATTGGAAAAAATCTGTTATACATGACTCTTTCTACATCTCTGCAAAAATTATTAAAAAGCTTATGCTTCCATTTACTTCCTGCTAATCGAGAAAAAATTAGCAGATATAGTATTATTACGTGCTTCCTTGTAAGTAGAATCGAAATAAAGGAGTACCATAGGTTAAAATGATAGTCCAAAGCTGGTTGCTATGTGACTGAAGTTCCTTTGTTTGTATGGGCTGGAGTTGACAAATTCCTGTATGAGAAAAGTAAGTTTTTCAAAGCTGAAACCAGAAACAAGGAATATCTCAAAAACGATCAACTTCACGAAAAAATTGTCTATAACGTAAATTGTGTGTTTTAACGTGCTCTACATTGTTTGTAGGGTAAGTTTTTGTCCCATCTCTCGTGGTTTAGCAGTTATGCAAAATTCAGTAAAATTCGTCCAGAATAAAGTAGTCTTCTGATTCAGAGAATTCAAGATATAAATTTTATTTATCAGGCAAACATCTTTAATATAGAATATTTTAATCAAAATCGTTAGAACCATTTTTGACAAAATAAAAATTTTCGAAAAAAGTTCCATTTAAAGGGTAGTTGGGGGTGGGGGGTTTCTTGAAAAGCTTCGTGTTGCACCCTTGGAAGATGCAAAACCTAAATACCAAATTTGGTTTTTAATGGACTTTTCGTTTTTGAACTATGCTACCTCCCCCCCCCCCACACGCGCGCGCGCACACGCACGGACATTTTTCTAAAAAAATTTTTTTTGGATTCAAGGGATATCAAATCTGTATTTCCGGTGAAATCTTGGTATCAAATTTTTAGGTGCATTACAATCCCTTCTCTATACACTATGTGCATAGTACGTGTAGAGAAAGTAAAAATGAATACGCGCGTTTTAAGCAGTTTCCAGAAGCACCGAAGTTAGGAATATTCCTACACACAATCTCATTACTATGAAAACAAAGGAAATCTAAATACGTAAAAAATAAGTAATACTAGTGCTGTAAATAAAATCTTCACACATGCATTTTCAAATATATTCGTAGCATTACGATTTGTAAAAAATATTTTTTAATATGCTTTCACCTTCGTTCAGGTTCTTCAAATACATTTCAGTATAAATTCATAGCTCTGTTTAGATTTTTTCGGTTATCTCTCTGCCCATCCAGTCATCGAAGTGTCTTTGATTTGTGCTTCATTAGACACACTAATTATAGCTTTTTACATAACAATGGAGAGGTAAATTCCAGAGCTAGTTACTTATACCCACTGAGTGATCATCATAGAGCAGAACAGGTTTTCCGACTCTTAGCATGCCGGCGGTGTACTTGCTATGTGCGTTGAACGGGTAGCAACCACGTCCGCAGTAAATATACTAAGACTTGTGGCGTAAGTTATTTCTAAAAAATAAATAAAAGTAAACTCTTAGCCAAAATACATTTAGGTGCCTCCCTTCTTGTTCGAGCATTTCTGGCACCTGCCTAGGAAATTAGGCATTACACACTACAATTCCCTCCGAGAGACTACAGCAATTTCTTGACTGGTGTTAATTTTAAGTTCCTCTAAAATGTGTGTATTTGTTTGGTAAACTTTCTCCTAACCTCTCCCCCCCCCCGACATAAAAATCGCAGGGGTTAAATTGGGAGATCGCGGGGGTCACTCGTAGATTCTGTACCAACGTATGAAAGCTTTTGAAGAACAGACTACCGCCAAGTAACCATTTCACTAAATACATTGAGTAAAAAAAAAAGGTACCATGTTTGCAAGAGTTAAGCTTACACTAAAGCCTCGCGCTTTGCCATTGGTCGGTTAAGAACCGTGAAACCACATTTACGATTAAGAGTTGTACTCCATTTGGCCGTGGTTAAAAGTTAGTTTTTATTTGTTTTTTTAATTTTATGCTTTTAAGTTACAATATTGTAATTAAAATACCAAATTATTACAGTCCTGTTTACATATCATCGTGCAATATTACGTAAATGTATTACGAAAATTAGGAACACTTTTGTTCACATGCTCCTCATCTAAGAGAATACTGCAAATCTACTGTTGTGACCCATATTGAGGGCATAGCACAAAATGGTGATATTTTGCTTACCAGTGCATCGACGGTTTTAAGGCGTTTCCTTCCATTTATGGTACACTGACGATGAAAAATGTTTGTCATTCATCAATTATCTACATGGTAGAGAAAGCTTTGCCACGGTCAATGTTTCCTTTTGTGCACTAAGTGTGTCATATGACCTACAAGTCTCCAAAATACGCTCTTCCTTCTTACCTTAATGTTTTTAGTGGACTTGAATTCACTGCGCAAATATTACTTGCGCATTCTCTAAGATTTCTCTCGCTCCCTCCTCTGGTCTGATGATGCGTCAGCAAAAGTTTTATCTCGTATAACAAGTAAATCTGTGTCGTATTTTTGTAGCACGAAAATGAATTTTAAAAAATCTGATATGTTCCATTCACATGACTTTCTCTACATCTGTGCAACAAACTAAAAATCTTATTCTTCTATTTACTTCATGGTAATCGAGGCAAACTTAGCAGAATTAGTCTTATCACTTGCTTCCTTGTAAGTATAAGCGAAATAAGGGAGTACCATACGTTAAAGTGACAGTCAAAAGCTGGTTGCTATATGACTGAAGTTACTTTGTTTGTATGGACAGGAGTTGACAAATTCCTGTTTTAGAAAAGCATAGCTTTTCGCAGCTGAAACAAAAAAACAAGAAATATCTAAAAAATGATCAATTTCACGAAAAAAATGTATACAATATAAACTGTGTTTTAACGTGCTCTACATTTTTTGTCCACCTCTTGCAGCTTAGCAGTTATGCAAAATTTCGTAAAATTCATCCCGAATAAAGTAGTCTTCAGAAGCTATTCTCAGAAAATTCAAGATATACATTTTGTCAGGTAAATATCTTTAATATACGAAATTTTAATCGAAATCGTTAGAGCCATTTTTAAGAAAATCAAAATTTTTGAAAAAAGTTCCATGTAAAGGGTAGTTTGGCGTGGGGGCATTTTTCTCAAAATCTTCGTGTCGCATCCCTGGTTGATGCTAAACTTAAATACAAACTTTGGTATTTTACCCACTTTTCGTTTTTGAGCCATCGTGTTCACACACACACACACACACAACCTTTTTCTGAAAATACTTTTTTTTTTTTTTGGATACAAGGGGCCTTAAAACATATATTTCCGGTGAAATCTCGGTACCGAATATTTTGGTGGAGTGCAATATCTCCTCTATACACTATGTACATAGTACGTATAGAGAAAGTAAAAATTGTATGCGTGTACTCCATGGCACATTTTTCGACATTGTTAAAACGAATTAAATAATTGCTCTTGACCTCAAAACATAATTGCATTTAAGCTACTTGAACACATCCTTAAAAAAGAGGACGAAAGTTAACATTCATATGATTGTTTCTACTCACTATTATATATATCTGTAAATTTACTTCGTTAATCGCCATAACGTTTGAAGAAATAGTCAAATTAATGTATTAGGTTGAGATTGTAATAGACAGTCTAATTTTAAAACCTATTTTTTTTGGCATTGGAAATTCCACATCATTCCATGATATCGCAAAAAGCAACTGGGTAATGACTGCATTTAAAAGAATTAAATTGATAAATAAATAATTTTTTAA
The DNA here is from genome assembly GCA_030762935.1 of Hymenopus coronatus. Lineage (NCBI taxonomy): Eukaryota > Metazoa > Arthropoda > Insecta > Mantodea > Hymenopodidae > Hymenopus > Hymenopus coronatus. The sequence continues at coordinate 42,452,326 of CM060882.1, read as the reverse complement.
CGTCGCTGATAATTGTCAGGATCGTATCAACGCCGCAGTTGTACCGGAACTTTATCCCGTAGGAATTTTTTATTATTATTATTATTATTTTTTTCACATGCCAGTAAATCTTCTGATGTGGGACTGTCGCTTTTAAGTACACCAGTCTATGACGAGTTTCAACCCGCGACCTTGGAATCCGAAGGTCATGGACTACTCAACTGAACCACCCAGACCGACTGAAAAATGCAAACCAATAGTAACAGACGTTTAGAAAGTGGTTGATGACATATAAATGTGTGTGTGTGTGTGTGTTTACGAGACTTACAATTTGTTTCATAAGTATTTATCAGCCCTTGGCTCTACCCATTATACATCAGTCTAGATCGGGTTTGTCCGCGACTTTGGGGTCAGAAGAACAGCTACTAACCAACTGAGCCACCCCAATCAACTGAAAAATACAAACCAGTGGTAACGGAGTTTCGGAAATAGCTGACTTTATAGAAATGTTGTGGAACTAAAGTTGGGTGTTTTTAAAGAAACCCACATTTTCTCTATCTCTTAGGTTTACCCATTATAAAAAATTAACTCCGAAAGAAGTGGTTTTATAGAAAATGCCAGATAGGTATTTTGTCATGTAAATATCCTAACTATAGCTTTTAAGCGTTTCGAACTTTTTCCCATTTACATTATAGTTTGAGGTGGCCAAATTATCTTTAAAATATTCGCGTATACTAAGCTTAAATACTATGTTTGGTATTTATCGTATAATTCTCTTTTTTACTTATGCTAACCATACATGCGATCGTGGGAACTTCTTCTAAAATGGCTAAAAACACTACGTGCACGTGGTCAGTAATCCGTAAACAACTGTCCCTCCCCTCTTTTTAAAGAATCAAGATCTCTTGCAACAGCGCTATTCAACTATTGTAAGATTTGTACTAAGAAATGCTAAAAGAAAAATTTAACGGGAGCTGTAATTCCTGTTTCTTTTGTTTGTCTTGGTTATGCAGAGAGAACCGAATTTTAATCACATAGCAACTTGTTTTTAAAATATTTGACTATCGCTTTAGCCTAGTGTAGTCCCTTATTTCCCTTCTACTTTCAAGGAGTAATAAGACCAGTTCTGCCAATGCTTATCTTGATTAGCATGAGGTAGAATAGTTCGCTATAGAATAGGTAAAGTCTTGTGAATGGAACATAGAATTTTTACTTTCTCTACACGTACCATGTACATAGTATATAGAGGAAGAATTGTATTCCACCCAAAAATTCGATAACCGAGATTTCACCGGAAATACTTGTTTTAGGACCCCTTGAATCCAAAAAAGCCTTTCAGAAAAAGGTGGGTGTGGGTGTGGACAACATAGCTCAAAAACGAAAAGACCGTTAAATAGGTTCGGTATCTTCCGAACATGCGACAGGAAGATTTTCAACAAAATCCCCCCACTCCAACTACCCTTTATATGGAAACTTTTTCGAAAATTTTTACTTTCTAAAAAATGGCCCTTACGATTTTGATTAAAATTCCGTATATTAAAGATATTTACATCCCAAATAAAATGTATATCTTGAATTTTCTGGGAATAGCCTCTGAAGACCTCTTTTATTCTGGATGAAATTTGCGGAATTTTGATTAACTGCTAAACCATAAGAGATAGACAAAATTTACTGCACAGAAAAAGTAGATCTTGTCAAAACAAACAATTTGTTCTTTACATTTTTATTGTGGAGATAACCGTTTCCGATATATTCCTTATTTTCAGTTGTGAAGTACTTATATTTTTCTCAGACAGTGTCGGTTTTTCTTTGCTTTTACTCCTGGTCAAGCAAAGATGCGATTAGCCTAGTGTATTCCCTTATTTTCTTCCTGCTTCTAAGACCCTAAGTAACGAGAACATTCTGCTAATGATTATCTTGATTAGCGAGGTGCAGAAAGAAGAATAGTCTTATGTAAGAAGTTTATAGAACAGCTAGGGAAAGTTATGCGAGTGTAACACGTTTAAATTGTATCGAACCATTGCCAGTCGCATCATCCTATAGGGTATGCTCACAAAGTTTCATCTTGGCTCAGTGAAGCACGATGCTTTGCTTTCCATCCAGACGGTCCGGGGTTCGCTGCCGGATCGATGTCTGGTGCTAGATTTTTTTCTGCTTGTGTGAACTCCCTATCCCACTCACCAACAAGGGGAGAACTCCCCTCGTAGGTGCTAAAAATATCTTCATGAAGCTCCCTCTGATTGCTGGGGAAGCCTAGGATTTTACCTTCAATCATTCACAGCAATAAACCCGTCTTTCAGTGCATTTCAGATGAAACTTCTGTAGCAAAAATGGAAAATAAAAATGAAATCTCGGGTGTAAACAAGGAGAGCAGTGCATCATGTACTATCCGACCTGATCTATTTAAATTATGTATGAAGTTGTGCATTTTCTATCCATTCTTCACTAAGCTCTTATTACAAAAGTGTTATTTTACTTTATGTTAATCGAAATAAACACCTGCAGAAATGTTTTTATTACATATTTTCTTTTAGGCACAGCAGGAAGGGAGTGATAGGGTGGGTTTAAGCGATAGTCAAATGTTTTAAAGAGTGGTCGCTATATGATATTTTTAAAATCCCGTTCTCCCTGCATGGCAAAAACAAAGACAAGGGGGAAAACGAGAAAAGACTTCCTTGAGAAATGAAACGGTTGAACCAACCAAGAAATATCTTTGAAATATTTAGTTCAACAAAAAAGGATGTGTTTTACATAATTTGCATGCACTGACCAAAATATACATTAGAAGGCACACACTCTCAAACTAGCATTCTTCCAGACTCTGGGTATGATAGGGATATTTGAAACAGTAAAATGTCCATCCTCCTGCCGGGAATCGAAGCTATCCATCGCACAACAGGCACGTGTTCTGCCAATAGAGTTACGGTGCTAGCCAACTATATACCTTCGTGTATCTCTTTAAGATATAGCAGTTAGAGGGTATTGCAAGAAAATTCTTGGAATTCATTTTGTCACTTAAATATATTAAATATAAGGCATTTTAGATAAAATCTTTCGTAATGGTTTGATTTTAAAAATATTTCCATGTAAAAAGTAGTTCTGGATAGGGATTTACTTGAAAATCGGATAATATGCATGCCTTTGTAATGCAGTCAAGAATTCAACGTTGTGAAGTTTCTAGTGTAAAATGCGATAAAACATTTTTGTAGCAAGCCGATGATAAATGTATTATAATTGTCAAGTTGATTTCGCGTCTAAAGGAATAACTTGAACCTTGCGAGATGCTTTCCCGGCAGCTGAACATGAAGCTATATTTCCCCATTTTAACAAGCGTGACAAGTTAAATACAGTGCGTTTGCTATATTGCGGGTACGCCGAACGTGCGCATACGTGCTCCGCGCAGTCTGTTACACCCGACATTTTGTTCTAAATCTCCCGCATATTCACTGGCATAGTAAGAGTAATGTGTATTGTAATGAGTAGAGCCCGGATTTCTAAGCGAAATGCTTATAAATGCTTAAAACTGGTTACGGGTTTTATTTACTTATTTTATGATTTTTAATAAAAGTATCTTATTTTACACAAAACATGTAAATTTAAACGTACATTTTCACTCATAGCCATCATTTTATCATTCAAGCAATTCGTCCCCCATTTTATATCGAGTAATAATTTAATAAGCAATACGTTACTTGTAACTGTAGAAGGGGAAGCCCAAGGATGTTAAATAACGCTGCGTAGTTGAAATTACGACGTAAGAATTCTATGAAACAACATATTTATGAATTAATTTTAATTTTTATTTGGTTATTTTTGGTGCTTATTTGACTCATTTTTCGTGCTTATATGCTTATTTCACCATTTGATTGTGCTACAAATCCGGGCTTTAGTAATGAACTAATGAGAACCGTACCTTGCCACAAGAGGTGTTGAAATGGTGGCAGTCTGTATTGAGACATTTCTTCGGATGTAAATTCCATTCACATGCAAACATTCTTACAAAATGTTTACAATTGTATTCTATGTTTGTACTCAATTCGTTATGGTGTGGGGATTATTCCTACTAGCCTTAAAGCTACGATTTTATATATGTATTGTAGTACTCAATTTTTGTTCAAGCGTGAACTTGTGGGTGAGCAATTCATTGGACTAATAACAAGACTAACTAGAACACAACAATAAAAACCATCTTAAGAGCCATGAAGGGGTCATTCACCACTACTATGCAGCGGAAAAAATAAGATCACCACAGTGAACGTGAACTACTATGAACGCGATATGTGGCCCTGCCGTAAAGAGAACGCTTGGTATTTGGTTAAAGTTTCGCGTCAGAGTAAAGGTGGAAAACGGATGGCTACCCTTTATACACGTGTTTATCTCGGGCTGTTAGCTTTCATTTCCGACTTCAGCCGAGCATATTTAACATTCTAGAACTTCACTTACATTTAAAATGAATCAGGATTTCGTCACCATTTCGTGGCTTCCTCGGTTCCTCTGCTGGAGTTTGTGAGGTAGGCGCTAACCTCATACCTCGGAGTTTGGCTTTCTCATCTTACCGAGTTATTTAGGGTTGTAGATCTACTCACGGTACATGCGCCAGTTGTAAAATGTTTAAAGGAAAAGCAAACGCTCAACCAATACAGTAAGGGCAATCATAACTGAAGAAAGCGTTCTAAAATTACACGGATAGGCCCAAGAACCTGGTGCACACAGCGGAGATGAACTATCACCCGGTACGAAAGGAGACGGGGAAATTGTCCATAAAATACCGTAACCAAACCAATGCTTTTAAGATATACTTGAAATCGAGCTATTTGATTTTTTGAGAAGCTTGTTTCTTTTTACTTGAAACATCCCCTCTCAAAGCCGATAGGTCATGTGCTCAGTCCTATGGTTTCCCTCATGTTGGTTTCTGTACTTGCAGTTCGCTACCTATCGTAGTTCCCCAAATTCTTCACGCCGGCCCTAATTATTGGCTTAGCGATCTGCATCGACATGGATGGTTCGAACCAACAAGCATTCAGTGGCTAAGAATCGGACAACTCCACGGCGCAGGAGGTAAGAGTTTAAAATCTAAGGTAGTCGGAAATGCCTTTGCTTTTAAGGCTTTTGCAGAATTAACATGAAAGTACACTTTCCGTCTGCAGGAATACCTCGTAATTTTATGCACGGGTAATTTCTGTCATCCTGTTTCCGCTGGAAATTACTTAAATTACCTGTGAAAGTGTGACCCAAATTACATTCCACTCGACTTGGGTATTGCTTTTGAAGCGCAGTGTATCAACATGGATGATATAAAATTAAGCGACTTCAAAAAATAGTGTTATCTTCATTACATGAGTGGATTATTGCTCTACTGCACTTTTTTATCCTAGGTTCTGTGACTCCTCGTTTCATTGTGTATTTGCGGTTAACCATAATTATTTTAGTTGCGGTTGAAGAGGTAAGGGTTTTTATATGCCCTGGCACACAGTAGCTTGTGGCTGGTTGCAGATGGTTGTATATAGGCATCACAGAGGCTGCGCAAGAAAGTTACCAGATAGCACGCACAATTTGACTGAAAATGGCGGAATAACTTCAACTTTAAGGATGGAAACAAGGGCGTTGCCATAAGATACCGTCCCTAAGGATCTACAAGAGGGTATATGAAACAGTCAAGTCCCATTATACTATCATGTACTTGGTTCTGACCTTAAGATTCTACTATGTAAGGTCAGAAATGTCATTACATTTATAACCAAAATAGCTAGTCTTATTTGCTAAATGTCCAGGAAATCTGATGACGCCTTTTGAAACACTTAGTCCGAAAAGTTATTAAATAACATCAGTTACATAGTTTTCACATAATACAGAAAACCATAACACACAACAAAATAGAAGTAAAGCTAATGAATACGTAGTTTCAACACTCTCAGGTTGCCAAGTTAACCTCTTTGGGAAATAAACACAATGAAAAAACGTAGCAAAAATAGTCTGTAGCTGTTTCAACTGGCTCGAAGCCAGAAAGCTGCTTAAATAGTTGTACCTGTAATTAATAATTATTATTAATTATTATAAATATTAACTCTTGAGGGACTCGTAAATAATTTATTTTCAGAGATGATTTTAAGATTGGTCGTTCAACCTGGGGAAAATTTGGAAGGTGTGACTAATTTTTTTCGAAAATTGTTAATCCGCAAAAATGCTATTTGCCATAAATTGCATAAATTTTCTACTGCAGCTCTACATTTTTCACAATTTTACCCCTTTCACATTTGGGATATTTGATTTTAAAAATCGTGATTAAACGAATCTTAAGGGTGTATGTAATTTCAATGTTAAGTAATGCTTCTGGAAATACACTAAACTTTAAAGTTCAGACTTTCGCTTTTAGGAATTTTTCTCACCCCTTACACGCACACGCGCACACGCACATGCGCACGCGCACACGCGACATACCAGATGACAGAAAAGGTATTAAAAAACAAAACTCGTCGAGAAAAAGAAAATCCCGTAATCAAATAATTTCACTAAAGAAGGCGTTTGATTATCGGATCAAATCTTGTATCTAACAAGTAAGGTAGTTTTTGTGAAGCTGTACATTTTTTCCCATTTCTGTCATGGCAAGGTCAAATACCTTTCTCGCAGAACTGGTTTTCTGTTTACCTGCGAAATAAGCTATTTTAAATCTAAAGCAGATGTGCATTCATTGCTGGTTTATGTAGCAGATCTATAGATTGGACGTCCAGAATGATTTCTTAAACTATAATATTCTGTTAGTATCAGAAATATCAAAGAGTTATCTTTCCCTGGAGTCTTAGAAGGTATCGTTGGTGCTGAATTTCAAGGTTAGATCAACAGTTGCATTTCGCTTTTTATTTTCCTTTATCTTTCTGTTATTTTTACTTTCTCTACCAGTGCACTGTCCATAGTAGGTAGAGAATGTTACATTTCACCCGAAAATTCTGTATAAAGATTTTATCTGAAATAGCATTTTGAGGGCCCTGAACAAAAAAGAATTGTTAGAAAAAGGTCCGTGTGTGTGAGCCACAGAACACAAACGAAAATTCTGTTAAATACTAAACTTGGTATTTTATGTACAGTATCTTCTAAAGATGCGAGATGTGGATTTTCAGCAAAATACACCCACGCCTCAAACTACCCTTTACAGGGAAGATATTTTCGAAATTTTACATCTCAAATGTAATTATTTTTATTAAAATGAATATTAAAGATATTGACATTACAAATTGTACATCTTGAATATTCTTGGAATAGTTCAAGAAGTCCTATTTATTCTGGATCTCCCTAAGAGAGAGACAATCTTAACTCCACAAATATGGCAGATCTCGTTAAAATCACAATTTACATCAAATAAACATATTTTATGGAGTTAAACATTGGGATATATTTTTCGATACTTAAAAGGTACGCACATGTGAAAAAAGGAACGATGTCTTTGAAAAAGACATTTTCTGTTTATTGGTCTTATTAGGAATGAATCATCTAGTCTCTTGGTGTCTATTATTGACTATTAGAAATATCACAAGAGTTTAATGTGCCTACGCATAAGAGCAGGTGGCCCTTTATAATTTCAAAGCTTTCTAGCTTTGTTTTTTTTTTGGGGGGGGGTGTTCAAAATGACCTACAGATGCACGATTTCTTACATTTTCTTCAAATTTTATAGAGATAGTCCCAAATTTGTGTTAAATGCTGGGAATGATTTTTATCGTTTATTGGAGAAATATTAATTAGAATATATAAATAACACTAAAATTATTGACAATTTTGTTTCTCATAAGTTTACATTTTTTCTCAAAGTAGAACACAACAAGTTTCCAATATTTGTTTTTTTAACATTTCTTAATATAAAACGGGTATTTATAGTAGTAAAGTTTTAATTTTTGCATCTTGTCCAACATTTTTGTTTACCTTTAAAATAATCGATTACAAATTAATAACGAAAAAACACTCTTAAAATATTGCAATGAAAATGTGTATACATGCTTAAGGTTTAGTGTTTCACCTATAGGTAGCCTTAAGGCTTTTCTCAAATAAGTTATTTTGTGTGTCGTTTCATTCTGCTCGTGCAAATAGAACGGGATTTCAAGGTCAGCTCTTAAAATATTTTATTGTTTTAGCTTAGTGTGCACGCTCCTTCTCCTTAAACCTTTTAGAAAAGCTGATGTTTTCCATTCACAAGACTTTCTCCACCTAATCTTACAAAAGATTCTTTTATTTACATAATTTTAATAATGATACACATTAACACAACTGGTCATTACTTGCTTCGTTGTAAGTAAAGGGAAATAAGGGGATCCATTAGGCTCAAGCGGCAGTCAAATCTTTTAAAACCTGGTGTCGCTATGTGAAACAATTGAAATTCTGTTCCCTGTACATGGCCAAGAGTAAGAGATGAAAGGGAAGATGACGTCTCGTGTGAGAAAAGTTAAGCAGTTTAAAATTGAAACCAATAACAAGAAACATCTCGGAAATAGTAAACTATATTATTATTGTTATCATTACTGTTATTACTATTATTACTATTATTTCCACGTACATTGTGTGTATTTAGTAATATCTGTATTTTTGTGTAGCAATTTTTTGTCTTATTTCTTTTGTTTACCAGTTATAAAAGTGTCATCCAGAATGAAGATGTTTTCAGAGGCTATTCTAAAAAAAATTCAAGATATACATTTAATTTGCCATGAAAATATTTTGCACATATGGTAATTAACAATCAATTTTAAGAATTAACATTTTCTAAAAATGTTCTATATAAATGGTAGTTTTAAGTGGAAGATTTTTCTGAAAGTCTACGTATGCGCATCCTTACAAGATACTGATCTTGTATACCAAAATGGGTATTTATTCCACCTTTCGTTTTTGAGTTATGGTGTGCACACATTTTTCTAAAAATTCTTTTGTTTGCTTTTTTATTTTATTGGCGAACTTTCAAATCTCATGTTTCCGGTGGAAACTCGGTATCGAATTTGCGAGTGGGATACAATGTATTCTCTACCTTCTATGTACATGTTATATGTGTGGTTGAGAAAAAAAACATTTCACCTAATTTGTATCTTGATTAGCATGAAATAGATACGTGAGTTAAGATTTTTATAAGAATAGTTGCAGAATAGGCAGCGGAAAGTCGTGTGAATGTTGAGATATGAGAGAGGCATTATGAAAACGGTTGTTTGGACCTAGATTAGGGCTGGATTGGAATCGCAGATCTTTGTCATTCCATGCCTATGCTCTTGTGTAGCTGACCAAACTTGACCACGAACACAGACCTCTAAAGTTATCTCGCTAACCAGAGATGACCCGAAACTTGGCGAGCTCATTCAACCAAAGCCACTTAAGGGATTAATTTCACTACTAAAAGCGTGTATGGAAGCTTCTACCTTTCGCAGTGAAATGATTGACCGCAAGCTTTTGTGTTCAGATCGTGTTTACATTTAATTTGCTGTGCAAAAGTGCTCGCGTGGCGGGCGGTCGAGAAGGGGTCAGGGCCTCGCTCGTGCCCCTTAGTTAATGACAATGAATGGCAATGTAAAAACGCCCTAAGAATTTGAAGCCCCACTTAATAAGCTGTGGAATTTGGCGTCTAAATTTAACAGTGAATCATCTCGGCACACGAAATTTGCATGGCCAGCGCGTGCCTATTGGCAAGATGAATGGGCCACGTCCGTTTGATGCTTCGCGTAACGAGTGATAAGTGGGTTTCCCATGTGTCATCGGCACACAAGGCGAGCGTTGTCCGCGGCCTTGGATGGATGTGCACAACACGGTCTGGCTTTGTGTCCAAACTTTCAGAATTCATCCTTCAGATGCAACGCATTTTTAAACCACTGACGCAGTTTCCTCGGCGACAGGCGGTCTCCTTTTCTTGAGGACAAAAAAAGTCTAGATCAGTGTTACCCTGCCACTGTTGGAAGTGGGGAAGGTGCCTGAACCTTGCCGGTCCCCTTGGCCGCGCTCGCTAAAGTGCCTCGCTTTGGTGCTTCATGGCGCAGGGGATCGTGGGTTTGGGTCCTGCCTTGGCTGTTTCTATGTTTGTAAATGTGTATATGTGTGTACATTAGAAGCAAAAAGCAAAACGTTAATCAAATAGAAAAACGAAGGAAATGGAAAAAAGGATAAAAAATGGAACGCTGCAAAATATGGACTTTGTTTGCCGAGTTTCAAGATAGCTTAAATCCATTGTGATGTGTAAATATTTAAAATACAATACGCCTTGGATATCATGCCCTTTGTAGTCTTTCACTGTGACTTTTCTGTCACAAATTATTACTCTCTTGCGCATGTGTACAACGTAAATAGATGAGGTATCGCATTCCACACAAAAATTGTCACCGGGACTTCATCGGAAATAGGTTTTGAGACCCCTTGAATCAAAGAAAACCTTATAGAAAGGTGAACTGAATCGTTAAATATATGTTTAAGCGCGACTTTGAGTTTCCATGACTTTGTAAGAAACACGTGAATAGCACTTAAATTTTAACTCTTGAAAAATTCAAATTTATTAATGGATAGGCTTGGACATCACTAGGTTAAGTTGAACTTCTAGTATACTGGAACGTTGTTTACAAGCCAGTGGAGAGGGGAGAGACAGAGATCCCGTACGCAACCGAGTTTGTGTTAAAAGTATAGGCGAGCACAAATAACATGAACAAAATAAATCTCTACCGTTGTTAATGAAAAGTTTCATGTGTGATTTACATGCGTGGACAGCAGTTGCAATGTAACAATACATTTTCTTAATGTATCAAAAGCAAAATGTCTTCTACTGGACTTCCTGCCTTCATAACAGGCTGTACATGTGCTGAAGGGGGAATGCTTGGAAGGGGGAAGAGTGTGGTATTTTCCAGTCAGAATGTAACCAAACAGCAACCGTATCCAATTGATATTAATGAGTATCTCGTATATTGCTGATGTGATAAAATAGTTATTTAAAATAAATTCTGTGCTTTAAGAGTTCGGCATTTATCAAGATTTTTCGTTTTCGAATTATGGTATTATACACCCAGCCACTGTTTTTTGATTTGGGCGAAGAGGGGATTCAGGGACCTCAGTGTACTTCCATTGACAGCTCGGTATCAAATTTTAACTACAATGGAATACTTCAACTTATCACAGTCAAGCAATAGAGAAAGTAAAGAACTAAAAATATGGGCTAATATTTAATACATTTGAAAAATGAATCTGGTATTAATAGCCAAAGATAGATTTACTACAATTGGAGTGCATTACAAAGGTTGTAAGTTAATTCAATAGTTCACTTTCTCATTTTTTTAAAAAAAAGTTATTATTAAAACCAAATATTTGGCAGCTGTATTTAACTTTTATCTTGTTTGTCGTACACCGTAAACAAGCATCTTCACTTTAGTGGAGGATTTTAGGAAATGTTGATAATGTAAAGTATGGTTGGTGAGCATGCCTCCGTTCACCGGATCACTAAATATGTAACATACATGACACCATCTATTAGCACGTACAAAGAGTTTTCGCTGTTGCTGCAGTAAATAAATCGAACTAGTTTTGTTCTAAATATCAGTATTTTGCAAATTAATTTGAAGCATTCATTCTTGCATAGCCAACATTCACACACATTCTGTAATATTAGGTTGTTTTAAGAAATTAAGTGTTAAACCAGCGTGCTATTTGGTATTCTGTAGCATCAAAGTAAGAGAAGAAACATTGTGGTTAACGATATTGAGACCATACTGCTACCGCTGCTTTTACTACTACTACCTGAAAAGAGATATACTGTTAGTGCTTGTTCTCTTGCAACCTTCTTAACCAGAAAGTTGCAGAATGGTTCTGAATGTCTTAGAGTTTGGGGGCAGCGCCATGGCCAATTGGTTAGACCGCTCGCCTCTTGCCAGGTCAGCCAGGAGGGACCATTTGAGGTAGACGAAGTGGCACCTGGACTGGGTTTCTCCTGATTTTTCCGCCATTCATTTCACCGTTACCTTTCCTTTCATCCAAAACTCTTTCATTTCAAATCCTGCTTTGCTTCGATTCCCGGATCCAGGCACTTCACTCTTATTCAATGTTCGTTTGCTCCTCGACATGCCTCTGAACATAGCTATAGGTTTCTCCAAAGCATGATGGCCTTCAAACGCGTCCGCTCCTCCTACCACTGGGTAATTACCATTACCAAGAAAAAAGACCACTCTTTATTATGTTGCCTCTCGCCCCTAGTACAATCTGTTTCATGGAGACATTGCTTGCAAGTCGAGAATCGCGACTCAGCTAAGGGACCAGTAAGTGGAAGACTTGGCAATAGCGACGGTCGGTATGCTTTTCGGAAAAATACTGTACTCGCGTGTTTATCTTGGCATGTAAGAGGAGTGTAACCTAAGTTAGCAAGTCTTTGGGTTTATTTCACTTGTTACACGTGAATAGTCGTGTGCAGAAGTGTGGACATTTATATAAACAAGCGTCAGCAAGCAGCGCTGTCGCTTTGCCTCTGGAATGCTAAACTGCAGCACTTAATGCTTCTCAATATGAAGACTACGAAGTAAGATGCTTTATAGTTGCTCTTGACAAACTCTCCAGTTGATAGCACTGGCTAACACTGTCCTAAAGAAAGACTAAATCTCGAGACGTAGCAGGGTCTGTTTCCCATCTCAACCGTTCAGATGTTTGATGTAACTCAAGAGTGTCTTGCTGGTGTATTTTGTCATGTCAGGTCCATAATGTACCACTTGGAGCATCCCCAGAGCAAACAAGTAACAGTCCTGTTTAAAATGTTACATCATGTTTGTAATAAACTTCGAGTCCCGTTGTATGCCAGATGATGCGTTAAGAGAGGTCGATAACGCCCCAAGGGAATACTACAATATTAAACAGTTTCTTTGACGTACTTTAAAAGCTCTCGCATTTTATAGCCTAATAGCTTCACAAACGTAATACCAGGAGTTGAAATAAAGTAGTGTTGTAGAAGGTTCAGCTTATGTTACTTGCTGACTAAAATATTCTAGGGATTTGCTTCTCCGATTCGGATTCCTTTAGAAATTAAAATGGGAGTTTTATTTGTAAATGCTTTTAAGGTTGGTATTACACTGTAAAATATATATCAAAGATTTTAAAAATCGTTGATAAAATATTTGAGTCTAGTGGTTGTTCGTTTGTAAAATCTTTGTGACTATTTCCTTCATGACACGTAATCTTAAGAAGTGGATAATCCAGAGCATTGGCGTCTAAATTTCCAATCAATCGAAACTCACATCTCTGCATTTTAATTGTTTTTTTATCACATCCACGTGAATTTATCTCTCTGAACTAATGTTCGTCTCATAGAATCAGTGTGCAACGATATTCCCGTACATAATTGCGAAAGCCCAAAACGTATTGAGGAAAGGTCTATCGCTGAAATAGACAAATTAATTGAAAATTCAAAGCTAAAAACAAGTGTGGAACCCGTTCAACGAATTCTGTAATCGACGAGGCCATGATTAAAATTGGCATAAAGTTGCACTGATTTTGGTGCAAATATATGTAAAGACAAATTGAATTTTAGGAATATTGTTCGTGTCCATATAAGCTGATCATTTATATTTTATTCATGAAATAGTCTTATTAAATACAACTCGAGCTACAGATTTTCTGTAGATAAAAGTTGGAGGTCTCGTTATGTTACTTACGATAAAACTTCTATGGTAAAATATGTGGATAATTGGATGTTTTAAAACATTTGACTACTGAAGCAGCATAGCGGAAAATAAATAGGTTGAATATTAACACGAACATTTTAATTTCAAAGTGAAAGGCTAACGAATTCTTGTATAACGCAATGTGTACAGATTACAAGGACCGAAATAATACAGACGAAACAAGATTGCAGAAGCAATAAGTGCTCTCCAGAAAGCGTGCACAGTATTGGATATGGAGAAGCTGAATGGATAGCAAAGTCGGTATTTGTTGGAGAGAAAAACAGGTCGGTTATAATAGTAACTCTTGTCTTCAGCGATTGTATTGATATAAATGCCTTCAGTTTCTTACAGAACAGTTTTCTCAGGATTGTTACAGGAAATATTTACAGCGCTAGTAGCTAATTTCTTATAATACACTGTGGAAATTGGCATTTCAAGTTTTCTCTAAAGCTTGATGGCCTCAAACGTACCGCTCCCCCTACCATCGGTCAATAACCATTAGCAAACAAAATCTGCCCTGTAATAGGGCCTCAGTTAAGGGACCAATAAGTGGAAGACCTGGCAACAGCGAGGGTTGGAATCCAACCGCACACCCCCTAATTCCAAACATTAAAATCAGGTCGTCTTTGGAAGAAGGGAGCAGGGTCATCATGCTCTGAAAAATACTGTACTTTGTTTTGCATGTGTTTGTATTCACAGCTTAATTCATAATTGCCTATTTAATGATATTGCTCAGCTATGTATAAACATTTTATATAGTATAATGTTACTGTTGCCACAGCTGACTGTTTTATAAAAGTTTGATTTTTCAATATTTTTCTGAAATTATTGGATATACAACTTTGACACAGATCTTTTACAGTGTAATGCCGGCCTAACTGTTGTGGATCTAGTGTCCCATTATATACCGCGTAATTTTGCTCAGAAGCCTCTTTTATTAATCTTAAGGTTCTTCTTGCCGCAAATTTAAAACATTGTACCACCGACTTGACTTCCCTTCCCTTCGGAAATAAGCGATGCTAAGGATTTTTCGCCCAAAAAAAAACACACCATCGTCCTCCGCCGAGTTTAAATCCTCGACTTCGGAATCCAGAGGACAACATTGCTACTCAAGATCGCAGAGGACGGACGGATTTCTTTGAGTTATCAACTTCATATGAATCGAGATATATAATTGCAGAAATGCTGTCAGCTTAGTTACTAGACATTCTTTCTTCTCAGGATAAGGGAAAACCCAGATAAAAAAAAACTTATTTTGTAACATGTTTGAGCTAATCAGTGCAGTGTAATGTTCGTATCGGCTGCGAGGAGCTACCATAAACAAAAGCCACGTGGAAAAATATCTCCTGTATATAATGCACTTTTCCAATAATTAGGTAGAATAATATTAAAATATTAAAATAGAGTTGAAATTAAATATCGGATAATTAAACTAAAACTCGATCAGAGAGGTGTAACATTTGAGTTTCCATCACACGATATCCTCAATGTGTATTCACTTTATTTCTCTTGCAAAACTAAATCCAATTTATAATAATAATAATAATAATAATAATTTATGAAAGGTGGGTCACTTAAAAGAAGGCAACGTATAATGTAAGACTTTTTTTCCAACGTTAGTAGTCCATTATTAAAGAAAAACTCGATTCATTTTCTATGAATAGAATATTTGGTAAGGTCACCTGCTTCTTCTAATTCTGGTTTACAGCTGCCTTTCTTCCTTGGTGTTCGCAATGTTCTTGATTCACATGCAGCGCTTCACTCAATGTTGGAGCGTACTGCAATTTATGAATGTTGTACACGACGGCAGCTGAATTCTCCTGCAATGGTGCCAACATTTGCCAACAAAGATGATTATTCAAAAGTTTTAATATATTTAACTGGGCTTTCTTATTACTTTCTCCATACGCACTATGTACATAGTGTATAGAGAAAGTATTGCACTCCACCAAAAATTCGATACCGAATTTCACCGGAAATATATGTTTTAGGGTCCCCAATATCCAAAAAAAGCATTTTCACAAAAAGGTCGGTGTGGGTGTGGGGGTGTGTGTGTGTGTGTGTGTGTGTGTGTGTGTGTGTGTGTGTCCGTGAACAAGATAACTCAAAAACGAAAAGTCTGTAAAATACCAAGCTTGGTATTTAAGTTTAGTATCTTCCAGGGATGCGACACGAAGATTTTGAGAAAAATCCCCCCACCCCCAACTACCCTCTACATGGAACTTTTTTCGAAAATGTTGACTTTCTCAAAAATGGCTAACGATTTTGATTAAAATTTCGGATATTAAACATATTTACCTGACAAATGAAATGTATATCTTGAATTTTCTGGGAATAGCCTCTGAAGAGTAGTTTATTCTGAATGAATTTTACTAAATTTTGAATAACTGCTAAACCGTAAGAGATGGACAAAAACTTACTACACAAAAAATGTAGAGCACATTAAAACACACAATTTATGTTATATACATTTTTTCGTGTGAGTTCGTCGTTTTTGTGACATTCCTTACTTTTGGTTTCTGCTATGAAAAACGTATACTTTTCTCACTGGAACTTGTCAACTCCTATCCATATAAACAAAGGAACTTCATTGACATAGCAACCAGCTTTTGACTATCACTTTAACCTACGGTTGTCCCTTATTTTGCATCTACTTACAAGGAAGCGAGTAATTAGACTATTTCTGCTATTTTTGTCTGATTAGCATAAAGTAAATAGAAGTATAAGATTTTTAAGAATTATTTGTTGCAGAGATATGGAGAAAGTCATGTGAATGGTACACATCAGATTTTATTAAAAGTTTAACTTCATTTAACCTGGCGGTCATATCGGACGATGAATGAAATCAATGAAATGTTGCCCAAATAAGCAGAAATAAGCCCAGGATCCATGGAGCTTAGTTACTCCATTCATTTTATCATAATACAGGAAAACCCTGTAAAACTTCTTATCCGGGTAACTCACCCTAAGATTCGAACTGGGGACTTCTAGAGTGTGAGGCAGATACGCTAGCTCCACACTACAGCGGCGAGCACATTTAGTTTTAGCGTTTATATTAATTAAACGTTTCGCATGATCTTTAACATATTTTTTTTAATACACATATAATCGCGTATTTTAAGTTATGGTGTGTTTTAATTTCCCGTGTATCGCCAACCAGTTAGACCTTGTAGATTTGCGTGAGCTTTTATTCCAGGATTGGAGCTATTAGAACAATCAATAAACGAAGGCAAACATTCAGTAAAGAGAGGTGTGAATGGTCTCCTTCCTCACATTCTATGGCCGTGGAAAACCGTTTCTCATTTTTTGTGACCGTTTTTGTTTAGTTTGTTATGAAGCGTAAAATACGAACTAGAAATCTGATAGCCCAGGAAGTGGTGGTCTTAATGCGTGTATTCAGTGGTACCAGGAAGAATTTCAACATGTTACAGAAAACAGCTATACTTCCAGGTCTTAGAGGATTCGCATTAAACTGAGTTATCTGTCGTTTTACACATAACTAGTACATTTACCGCAGTGGACGTTTTCGCATCTAAACCTTTACTTTCGAGAAGTTTGCAAATATGCATACAGGTTTAAAAGCGGGTGCCTTTGTGATGACTTTGAATTCATATAAAGGGTAATTTGGAATGGGAGCATTTACTTGAATCTTCGTGCCCATCCTTGGAAGATGCTAAACGTAATTATCAGGTTCGGTATGTAACGGACTTCCTCGTTTTTGAGTTACGTTGTTCACACACGCGGGTACAAACTGCTCCCACATTCTGAAACTGTTTGGTTATGTATATACACGAAGGGCCCTAATAATGGGTATTATCAGTGAAATATTTGTGTCGAATTTTTGGATGGAATGAAATACCTTCTCTATGTGCCATGTTGAGAAACAAAAATCTGATGTATTCCATTCACATGACTTTCTCTGAATCTCTGCACAAATTGTTAAAAAGCTTATGTTTCTATTTACTTCATGCTAATCCAGAAAAAATAGCAAAAGTAGTCTTTATTACTTGCTTCCTTGTAAGTGGAAGCGAAATAAGGGAGTATCATAGGTTAAAGTGATAGTCAAAAGCTGGTTGCCATGTGACTGAAGTTCCTTTGTTTGTATGGACAGCACTTGACAAGTTCCTGCATGAGAAAAGTATAAGTTTTTCAAAGCTGAAACCAATAACAAGGAATATCTCAAACGATAAACTCCACGGGGAGGAAAAAAAAAAAAAAAAAAAAAAAAAAAAAAAAAAAAAAAAAAAAAAAAAAAAAAACGTATATTACATAAATTGTGTGTTTTAATGTGCTCAATATGTGTGCGGTAAATTTTTGGCTATATCTTGCGGTTTAGCCGTTATGCAAAATTATGTAAAATTCATCTAGAATAACGTAGTCTTCAGAGGTTATTCCCAGAAAATTCAAGATATACATTTTATTTGTCGGGTAAATATCTTTAATATACAATATTTTAATTAAAATCGTAGCCATTTTTGAGAAAATAAAACATTTTAGAAAAAAGTTCCATGTAAAGGGTAGTTTGGGGTGGGGGAATTTTCTTGAAAATCAACGTGTCGCACCCTTGGAAGGTACCAAACTTAAATACAAAGTTTGATATTCAACGGCCTTTTCGTTTTTGAGCTATGCTGTACACACACACACACACACACACACACACACACACACACACACACACACACATGGGCCTTTCTCCAAATATTCTTTTTTGGATTCAGGGGGACCCAAAACATGTATTTCCGGAAAACTCTCGCTATCGAATTTTTGGGTGCAATTCAATACCTTCTAAACACTACGTACACAGTACGTGTAGAGAAAGTAAAAATGTATATCACAGGTGGGATGATGAATTTCCGAAGTTCATGAAAGGCGTTTCCAATGGAAGCCACGGATATTAGCGCCTAGCCTCCTCACTCACTCGTGGAGGATGTGGACGCCAAGACGGCGATATGCTCCGATTGTTGTGGGAAGGGAACCCTCAACCCCGTACTGGGGCGTTTTCATTAGCTGTGTTTGCTGATCTGTAACAGCGCACAGGATATTGCCTGGCCGGACAACACTCCACCTTAATTACCAGCAGAAACACAACATTCGTGTCTTAAGTAAACTGCGCTACGGCAAGCGATCAACACGAAAATGCCAACATTTTGGTGCCCTTCTTCACTAACAAGATTATGGAACCTCAGATGCACACAATTTTGAATTTTCACTTTAGTTTGGTTACTTTCAAGAAGGCACTAAATTAATAAAGCTACGAAAATGAATAACACTATTTCACAAATTATTGATTTCCTTGTGATAAAAGCTTTAAATATTTTAAATCTAAAACAAGTAATATCTCAAATGATGAATTTCACGAAAAAAAAAATGACATAAATTGTGTTTTAACGAGATCTGCATTTTCTGTGTAGTATTTTTTTGTCTATCGTTTACGTTCACTAGTTGTAAAAATTCAGCAAAATGCATCCAGAATAAAGATTCCCAGAAAATTCCTGATATACATTTTGTTTGCTATGTAAATATCTTTAATATATGGTATTTCAGTCAAAACCGTTAGCCACTTTTGAGAAAATTCAATTTTCGATTTTTTTTTTCATTTAAAGGGTTATTTTCTCAATCTCCGTATCACATCCTTGGAAGATACTAAACTTAAATGCCAAGTTTGATACTTTATCGAATTTTCATTTGAGTTATTGTGTTCACGGACACACCCGAATCTTTTTCTAAACATGTTTTTTTTTAAATACAGGGGACCTAAAATGTGTATTTCCGGTGAAATCGCGGTATTTAATTTTTGGGTGGAATGCAATACCTTCTCTATGTACTATATATAGTACGTGTAGAGAAAGTAATAAATTCATAAGGTTTAAGGATGGAGTAAAAATATTTTAACAATTTAGCTGGCAAAATCGTGGCCAGTTTTCCCACGTTATAACTATAAGCAGTTAAAGATGACATTCGGACGAATCCTTAATGTCAAATGAGAGGATAACCATAAATCTGCTGCTACAGTTTGTAAAGCGTCGGAGTAGGATACGGACCGTTGTCATGTTCTTCACCTCTGAGCAAAGAACACAATAAGATAGCGGACCAAAGAACATCTGGAACAGGTAGGATGTACCACCACCTGTCGGCAATTCTCGACAGGTGCAACCTGTGTCAACCGCGATTTTCCACAAGCACGGTTTGCATTCACCAATGAGCGAGCATTCCAAGCCTAGGGCTCTTTGAATACAGCTGTTTTAAAGAAAGGAAGAGTAGGTCTCAACACGTTCGTTATTGTTGTACAGGCATCCATTTTTGAGTACCTGTATGGGAATGTATTTGGTCTCGTAAATGTGAATCCATATGAAGCTTTCAGAATACAGATTCCTTAAATTACACAAGATTTTCCCCACTATCTATGCGAAATGGTTTAAATGTTGAAGCGAGTCTGGGCTCCGTAGGGCTTTAATACCAAGTCATTTGTTACCTAAATATAGAAAAGTAAACAGAAAATCAGTTAATTCACCATAACTCCGAACTCTGTACTTCTTAAGTACATGTGTGTCTGAAAGCTTTAAATTCCAAAATAAAAATGCTAGCTTATTGAAATGTATACCATAGATGTAATAAAATGTAAATAAGTTGTAGTGAAATTTTCACCCATTTTTCTCTAATAATATGGAAGTTATCAAATTTCTGTACGTTTTTGTCGCGTCACTAAAAGGTTATTGCGACCAAAATATTAAAAGTTTGCTCTAAAAAGTATTTTAACCCCAGGTTCAAAATACATATAATTGCTCTAGGTTTCTGTGTGTATCTTTGGTTTAAGCTGCAAAAATGTTTAAAGCTATGAATGTGTTTTTTTGTCAAAAGTATAATTTTTGTGTTTGAAAATTGAGAACATGATTAAATAAGTCAGAGTAAAATCCAGTGCAATTATTATTCATTGTACTTCTGCGAAACTCTGCAGCAGATTTTATGTGTGTCGTAAAAAAACTGCTCAGCAAGGAGCATTTTACAATAAGAAAAGTGCTGAAAATGTAAATAGCGAACAAACAAGAAAAGATTTGAATGCATGGTTCATTCACATCAAAATCCACTAGGTTGGTAGGTTGGACGCTCAGCGTTCCTTTTCTTCTGCACAATTTCGTTTTTTTTACTCTTCAAAAGCTTTTCTTGTCGAGTTCAGTACAATTTCTCCTCAATGCTTTGCTGTAGCTCCAGTAACTTGAGGCATTTAAAATTGGCGTGTGGTGGCCAATTATTTCTTTTTTGTATTCAGGAATATTCAAATTGTGTTATGGAATTAAAATAAGACGATGTTTTGGTGATTTTTCATGAAATTTCAGCCATACATACCCTTAAACTTAAGTGGTGCCCTAATGCTTTAACACATAGGGGTATTATGTGAAAAAATACATTTTACTTCATTTCATTACTAGATACAATCTACTCTGCTTCCTTTACTCGAGTGTGTATATTCAAAATTAAGCAGGTACTAGAGTATTTTAAACTGTGTTCGTTTTTACGTTCTCTATTGACGTTTATTAAGAAGAGGAAGTATTGTATATGGACAACAAGAAATTCGATTTGGATATTTCCCAGAAATAGAAGTTTAGTCTGCCTAAATAAAAACATTGGAAAAATGCCGAATGTCTGAACAGTATATCTCAAAAAAGAAGTGGTATTTTAAGTTCAGCGTTTTTTCTAAGGATGCGAAACGAGATTTCCTAGAAAATTTCTCTAGTCCAAAGTGCCCTTTACATGAACAAATTATTCTTTTTATTTTCTAAAGTTGGCTCTAACGAATAAACTGATTTAATCTTCGATTAAAATGTTGTATGTTTAAAATATTTATGATAAAATGTAGATCCTGAATTTTATGGGAATGCCTGTGAAGGTAGTTCATTCGGAAGGAATTTTGTGTACGTAAAATATTAGTGGTAGACTTTTAGAGATAGACAAACGAAGCATAATACAAAAATAACTGGGATCTCTGTCAAACAGCCCTGTCGCTATTCATTTGTTCTTCGCGATTACAGGAAGAGTTTGGATTTTAAAGGCATAGCAAGCCTGTTTTAAATATTGACCATTGATTTGGTTCCCTTTGTTACTTCTTAACCTACAGCAAAATGTGTAATAAAAATATATTGTTTATTTGGATCAAGATGAAGCAAATAGAAAAACAACTCATCCACCTCGGTAGTGTGGGGGTAGCGTGTCTGCCTCACATTCAAGTTAGTGAGCTACCCGGATATGGATGTTATCGGGGTTTTCCTTTATGCTGACAAGACCAATGTCGAGTAACTCTTAAGCTTCATGGACCCCGGGCTCATTTACGCACCATTTCACCGATTTTAGTCATCCGATATGACCATACTAGGTTAAAGGACGTTAAACTAAAAATGTTGTCCAAAAACAGTGTGTAGAAGTTGCATAAAACTAAATAGAAAGTCATGTGAATGTAACAAATAAGCTTTTTCTTCGCAGACTGCTGCAAATAACATAGCTTCAAGCTATAGGTTGGTTTTTTCCCCCTCCGAAACATGACCCTCAAACGTAACCACTCCCTCCTACCACTGTGCGAGAGACTGCAAACCCTAAATACAAAGTCCGGCGGACTTTGAAAGAAGAGTGGGACAGGATTATAATGCTCTGAAAAATACTGTCTCTATCTATTGTCATCCAAAGTTTTGGAGGTTTAGAAAATTGAGATTGGGTAGACATGTATCTTCATCTCTGCAGACAATAATACTGTCGGTAAACTAAATCTGGAAGCATTTGCTTATCTACCACTTCCATCAGTAAGAGCAGAACAGTCAGCCACTGTGCCACTAGAAACTACTCCTAATGAATTGGCAGGATGCCGTCTCTTGCACTGCATTTTTCTCGTGTAACCGTCGATTTGTTTCAGTGACCTAGCTCCCCCGCAGACTGACAAAAAAACACGCTCCCGAGCTATTTCCGTCACACGTGCGTTGTTAATCAAGGGTAGTTTATTTTTGGGGACAGTACCCTCATCATTTGCTTCCGAGAAGCGCACATGGTCTCGACAAAATATGTTGCTCTATCTATTTTTCCATCTGTGTGTTCCACTCCATTAGTTAAATTTGTTAAGAGTTGCTTGCAATTATTGGCAAAACCCTTGAAAATGTCTTGATGGATCCGAAAGGTATGCATATCTATGGCCAAAATTGCGGAAAAAGTATCTTTTTTGTTTAAAAACAAATGCCTCAAGAATTTCTGAATCGAAAAACGCGATATCCGCGCACCTTTTCTTGGGTGCTCGGCTCCCTGTTTTCGTTTAAGATTTCGCGCAATTGTAGAGCAGAGCGACAACATTGAGACAAGAAGTTTGCTATACGCCCGACATCAGGGCTTCAATACTAATGTCATTCTATCTATAGATCCCAGAAATGGAAATGGAGTTTTATTTATGGAGGCTCATTAACTGTTGTGGTTCTCAGCTTCCCATTCTATACCGGAAGTGAAACACCGCTTAATTTTGCTCAGAGGCCTCTTTTAGCATGCTTGATGTTCTTTTTACGTGCTGTAAATCTACGATACGGAACTTACTGCTTTACTTCCATGCCAAGGATTTTTACGTCCGAAAAAATTCGTCGTCCTCCACCAGGTTTGAGCCCGCGACCTTCCGTATATGACCACGGAGGGCACATATATGCTCTTACGCTATATTTCGTTTAACAATTCAAGCTAGTTCGTGTCAAATTAGATTGCCTATTCATATAATGACTAAAAGCCTCAAAGAAGAACATCACCGCGAAAAGAAGGGCGGCAAGCTCTCTTCTTCCTTCCGGTTATCCCTTTCCCGTAAATCTAGCGCCCAGGAAATAGTGCGCGCATACGAAGTCGCTCCTGGACGCCATTTTTAGATATCCTACTGTATGCTTGTCGCCCTCTGTAGCGTAATGATTACCAATAGCACCCAAGTTGGCAGGTTCAATCCCGATGGAGGTTGTATTTTTTCGGCTTAAAAATCCTTAGCGGAAGGGAAGTAAAGCAATGCCATTGGTCCCGTGTAAAGTTTGTGTAAAAGAAGCCCACCCTTTGAAAGAGGGGGGTCCGTGGGCAAACGTCCACCATTTTATGTTCGCAAAATGGCGGATTTATCCTATGAAGCCATCTATAGGCGACGAACAGATCCTGCGCATACCCGCGGAATCGCGAAATTCAGAAAAATAATGCTATATATCCCAAAATACGTTGACATAGCGATATGGAACTTGAACTTTAAAATGCTGTAGATAACAGACTCGGCAAGCAAAAGTTCACGAAAAGTAGGAACCAAGCTATGCAGAAGAAAAGCATAAACACAGAAATAGTAGCAACATAGAGAAAAAGAATTAGTCCAACCCATCAATCTAGTGATTTTAATGAGTTAGAATTCAAATCTTTGGTTGCTGGTTTTTTTGTCACTGCTATTTTCAGAATTTTTGTTATTGTAAAATTCACATTTATCATGATGAGGCACAATAAATGATCACTTTTGGGTTTTATTATGAGATCCCTCAAGTATACTTCTTTTAATGTCTAATATAAATATCTGATGTGTTCCATTCACACGACTTTACATTTCTGCAACAAATTATTGCTTATGCTTTTATTAAGCTCATTCTTTTGTTTACTTCATGCTAATCGAGAAAAAATTGGCAGAAAGTGTTATTACTTGCTTCCTTGTAAGAAGCGAAATAAGAGAATACCATAGGTTAAAGTGATAGTCAAAAGCTGGTTGCTATGTGACTGAAGTTCCTTTGTTTGTATGGACAGGAGTTGACGTTCCTGTATGAGAAAAGGGTTTAAAGATGAAACCAAAAAAACAAGGAATATCGCAAAAACGATGTACTCCACGAAAAAACTGTACATAAACATGTGTGTTTTGACGTGCTTTACATGTTTAGTGTGGCAAGTTTTTGTCCATCTCTTACGGTTTAGCAGTTATGTGAAATTCCGTAAAATTCATCCAGAATAAAGTAGTCTTCATAGGCTATTCCCATAAAATTCAAGATATACATTTTGTCAGGTAAATATCTGTAATATACGATATTTTAATTAAAATCGTGTCATTTTTGAAAAAATCAAAATTTTCGAAAAAGTTCATGTAAAGGGTAATTTGGGGTGGGGGATTTTTCTCAATACTTTGTGACGCATCCCTGGAAGATAACTGAATTTAAATACCAAGTTTGGTATTTTACCGACTTTTCGTTTTTGAGTTATCGTGTTCACACACACACGGACCCTTTTCTGAAAATAACTTTTTTTTTCGATACGGGGACCCTAAAACACACATTTCCGGTGAAATCTCGATATCCAATTTTTGGGGTGGAGTGCAATACCTCCTCTGTACACTGTATACATAGTGCGTGTAGAGAAAGTAAAAATTGCAACTAAAACATATCGACAAATTTTAAGAGCACAAACTGGAGGATACTAAAACCTTGGTATTTCTTTAAAAGTGATTTAATACAAATCTAAGGTTAAAATATAGCATATTTTAAATTGCTTTGTCCAAAAGGCTTTTAGTGATGTAACAAATATAAAATTTGATCATAGCTCTTAACCCATAGAGCAAAATAGATGAATTTGGCTTGACACATTTGTGTAAGGAGTATATTATAGACAGCTAGCTTAACATTATTTGATTATACTTATAAATTTCAGTTATAGGTATCTTTTAAATGTTCTCAAAAACAAAAAAAACTTATGGGTATTGATTGTTCCAATGACCCTAGCCTACCTTTGGCAAAACATTGCTACAAAGAGCCATCTTTTAACGAAGAGCCTAAAAACATCTGCTAGGGGATGTTCGCTATGAATTGTAGCGTTCATCTGCATGCATGCAATGCGTGCAGCAGGAAATGTGGTTTTTCCCCACCGTAATTAAAGTCGGCGAAAGTTATCTAGTGCACGTGTGCAATATCAAGGGAGGTAGCGGTCTCCAGAGGGTTGTTTTGACGTTTCTGTGGTCACGCCCAACCTGTGCATTCTATCCAGTTATAATTAACCTGAAATAAAAGTTCTGTTCGGGATAAATAAGTATGAGAAGGTTAATATTTAATGTTACTAACACAATATGCAGATTTAAGTTATAAACGTTGTTATATATCTATTACATACAAAATAATATTTTGGCTTCTGTGTCTGTATCTTAAAGCAGTCTGCAATAATGTTTTTATGTATTATATATGTTTAACGTCGCTTTAACTTCTTGGTTGTGTCGCGATGATTCTTCAGTGATCGGTATATGATCGTATGATGATCGGTATATGATGGACAGTAGCCTTCCCCGTACCTATAGTACCACTTTTGCTTCGGGTTATAAGTGCCATTCAATCTTTTGCTTTTCTGCATCTCGCTCACGGTTGCTCGGCAACAAGCAGATGGCGCTGAGGTGCCTTCAATACTAGCGACTTTCACATCTGTGATACATTTTTTAAGTGTTTAACGCCCGCACTATAGGCGATTACACTGATACAGGGAATGAACATGGAGCACCGGTGGAATACGATGGCAAGGGAAACTTGAGAAAACCCGCCCCTGCATCATTTTATCCACCACAAATCCCACATGCGGTCACCTGGGATCGAACTCGGGCCGCCTTCGCGAGAGACTAGTACTGTAACCACTCGGCCATGCACGGCAAGTAGATGGCTGACAGCAGTTACTTTTCAGTTTTACCATTGTTTTTGACTAATGGGGAATCTTTGGGCTGTGGTAAAAACATCCAATCCTGCATTTACTTTGGTGACTGAGGGGAAATCACGAGCAAACCTCAACCAGCTTTTTCGGCCCAAGGGTTTTGAACCTAGGACCTCCCGAATGCGGACGACAGAACCATCTAGCTTGATAATGTTTCTGGTTTATTTCTAATAATAGGTTTAAATAACACAGGCATTCCTAAAACTTTCTGAACATAATGATTACTTTCTCTAATACGTAACCTATAATAAGTAAAAGTACGAGCATTCCGCCCCAAAATCCGATACCAAGACTTTGTTGGAAATAACACGCTTTCAGATTCCCTGAATTCAAACAAGTATTTTAAGAAAATCGTTGCGCGCGCGCGTGCGTGTGTAAGGGAGGCAGAATAGCACAAAACAAAAAGACCGTTAAATAACAAACTTTGTATTTAAGTTTAGTATATTCCAAGGATGCGAACACGAAGATCTTGGTGAAAATTCCCCTACCTCAAACTATCCTTTACAAGGAAATATTTTCGAAAATGTAGTTTTTCTCAAAACTGTCTCTAGCAATTTTGATAAATAGGCCGTAAATTAAAAATGTATGTTGAATTTTCTGCCAATAGCCTCAGTAGACTTCATTCTGGATGAATTTTGTATAACTGGTAAACCGCAAGAAATAGAGCTACTATATAAAAAATGAAGATGTCATTAAAGCACATATTTATGTAATACACATATTTTTTGTAGAGTTGACCGTTTCCGAGATATTCCTTGTCATTATTTCAACTTTAAACTACGTATAGTTTCTCAAACGGAAGTTCATCTTTTGTGTCATGTTTTACTGCTGGCCCTGCAAAGCAAACCGAACTTCAATTGTTCAAATACCAGCCAACTTTTAAAAAGTTGACTATCGCTTTAACCTAGTGTATCCCTTGTTTCCCTTCTCCTTAGAAGAAGCATGTAATAAGGAAACTACTGCTAATGTTTATCTCGACTATCATGGTATAGATGACAATCTTTTGTAAGAATAGTTTGCAGAACGGGTAGAGGTAGTCGTGCGAATGCAACGCATTAGATATGTATTTGTTATTCGCTATAAAGGTTGAGGAGTTGAAAGCTGCTGGGGAAGAAAGCTTGATGTCTTGTGAAGCAGTAATGATTAAGGAATAACCCCGGTCGGTATCGCATGTTGGAGACTGGTGATATTGTATTAGCAATTGATGTAATGACTTGGAGGTGATGCAGCTGCCCTACCAACATTGTTCCCTCCCCACCCTTGTTAATTCATCAAACTCCCCCTCGTCCGTGGCTTTCAAGATGCTGCTGCTGCTGCTGCTGGGGCTAGGGTTGGCCAAAGCTTTCAGTTATACTTGACTGAGTCAGTCTGTGATCTGTCCAAATCCAGAGATCCTGGGTTCGATTCCTACCCAGGATTAATCCCCATCCTCTTTGTAGTGTGGAAGTAATAGTGATAGATACTGTAATTGTGGCGGAAACTGTTGAATTAGGAAATCCAAAGATAACAATAGTATGATGAAAAATCGTTACCCATGAGTAATTATTTATAAGGCAGTCTTGGGTTTGGCTTCGGATGTTAAAGACGACATAAATGGGGGAGAGACCCTTGGCAACTAAAAGTTGTGTCGATATAAACAGCTGTCTTCGTGGTTTTTCAAATCCTTCCAATATACGTTGGCATTAGATTAAGCGGCCGTGCCCTTATCGCACGTGGGTCTCAGGCGCGCGCCACTCGCCTGCTGAGATTGTAGTTACATAAGAGTGACCTTCTGTCTCACGCCACGCAGTAGAGAACGTTCTTTGGTAGTTATCAGTAGTTAGTGCAGTATACTACAGAACAGAGTTTTCATTTGTTGCAACTTTATAAAACAAATCTCCGTCTGTCGTAGAGATGACGGGATTGCTTTTCTGATATTGATTCCCCTAACTAAAATACCATCATAAAATGTCAAGAAATTTAAGAAGTACGGGAAGTTCGGAAGAAAATCTAAAACCGAACGTTTTAATAGGAAAAGATTAATATCCGTGCACAGTAAGAATGTTCGCCTAAGTGTCTCTCGGAGTTGCCGATTTTTATTTGTGCGGCAGTTTAAAAAAAAACTGTTTATCTAATCCCCCAAACATTACATGAATTATAAAATAATATAGGGAAGAAATAACCAACATAACTCAAGAATAATTGCAATATGTTTTTAATAACTATTAAGAAGCTACAATGTCACTCCGAGCACAAGGAGAATTTCCAACATCATCTTTGAAAAGGTAAGCAATGTAAGGGACATTCAATAGGTCATGTGAAATACTAATAGTTCTAATTGACCTTGTCCGTTCACCCTCTTTCGATCCATAAAAAAAAACTGTCGAGAGGGAAGCGTTGCTCGACCGCGACCCAGGTGCCGTTAAGAGTGGCCGCTTAATCTGATGACACTTAAGGGTAGTCTTAACCATTGTAGATAAGCAAGTCTTGCTTTTCCCAAACAATTTTCAAAGAACTGTTACGTAACTAAGCAGTAAAAATAGTCGAAAGATTGGAATAAATGCAGAGTTTAAAAGCCCTATCCTTCAAATATAATTCGCTAATGAATAACCCTTCGCCCCAGCCTACTGGTATTTAAGATACTGGACGAATTTTTGCAATATATGCATTCTAAATTCACTGATACACTTTTATGCAATTTTGTTCATTAAGGAAAAGAGGATTATTTTCTTAATTTTGCCAACTTATTTTATCAGCAATAATTGGTGTTAATAACACGGTTGGTATTTTAAGGAGAAAGTAAAGCAACAAAGATTTTAATCGCCCTAAAATGTGTTTAGGCTACTTTGGTGACATTGAAATTAACATTCTTATTGGAAAAGTTTCTCCCGATTCTGCATGCAATAATACTATATTGTTTAATTTGAAGCTATATCTACCAAAACATTTGCGATGACGCAACTTAAAAGATAATAAATTGCTGCGTTATAAAATACGGGATGCTTGTGAATTTATAATGGTAGAGAAACATATTTAAAAACCAGTTGAAGACCAGTAGCGTTGCTTTTGGTTGAAATTGACTGGCTGGCAACAGAATTTCCTGGGTGCAGTATTTAGGAGAGCAATAAATTTGAAAAGAGACATCTTATTAACGAAAATGCTGTACGCAAGAAGATAATAGCATGATTTCATTGTTTCCAAGTACTGTACGCCCTTAACACGCCCCTGGGGATTGTAGTTTTTCTACGAAGAACTGCCAGGTACTTCCTACCAGTAATAAGTGGAACATCAATGTGTTTAAGGGCTTGGAGTTATACTGCAGCAAATCCTTCGTAAATAAGATCATGTAGAAAACAATACTTATAAAACGTAAAATACTGAAAGCCGTTAGAACACCCAAACTTTGTTTCTTAATTTATAGAAGTAATAAAATATATATTGTGCTAATACAATTACTTGATCTACAAAGTATTGGACAAGTTTTTCCATTCTATCAACAAAGTTCGATGTGAAATTTGACGACTGGAAATTATTGAGTTCCTCTAAATAAAAGAAACTCTTGTAAAGGGAGGGGAGAGAGAGAGAGAGAGAGCAGTCGGGTAAATAGCAAATTTCAGCATCTCCAAAAGATAAGACACGAAGATTTCAAAGAAAATCCCCACCGAAACCATCCTTTATATGGACTTTTTTTTTAATGTAACTTTCTCTAAATTTTATTAAAATACATGTTTAAGGTTAGAACAGTTATATGAATTTTCTACGAATATCCTATGAAGTCCTCTTCATTCGGAATGACTGTAACAGATAAAAATTGTATTACACCAAAAAATATAGAATGTGGAATGATTTTATACCTTTCTACTATTTAACCTTGGGGCATTGTTTTATTCATTCAATAATGGGTATATTTTAAATGACAGAATATAAACAAGGCGTGTGTGTATTGCGACCTCAATATACTCCCAAAAGGAAACTAATAAGAACTTCCTTGTTAAGGCATTTCAAATTCGGGTCCATTTAAATGGCAATGCTGATGCTGCGTGCCAAAGGCAGTCGATGCTGTAATTTTGCTTCGAAACATGAGAAAGTCCGATAATTCGTTAAATGTGTCAGACGAGATTAAATGTTACCATTTTAAACGAATAATAACGGTAGGCTAACAAGACTTGCAGTAAATAAAATGGAACATGCCAGCACACCATTAAAAATGTTACGTATTTACTCTGCACGCTACAAGCACGCTTCACAATTTATGAAGCAATTACACTGGAAAATGGTGTATTCGGATAAACGAGGATTTGTGGTAGGGTGGTCTTCAAAACAAGATTATTCTTCGTTTAGGTCGTTTGATTAGAATTGTATCGTGTATTTCCAGCTTTGCCAATAGGTGCTGAAAATAATTCTCATTTGAAAGTGTTAAAAACAAATTTGTTATATCCTCCCACCAATGCTAAATTTGATAACTTCAACACCCTTTGTCTGAAACTAGTTATATAAAAATCTGATGTGCTTCATTTTCACGACTTTCTGTACACCTCTGCAACAAATTATTGCTAAAAAGCTTATTCTTATATTTACTTCGTTCTAATCGAGAAAATATTAGCAAAAATGGCCGTATTACTTGCTTTCTTATAAGTAGAAGGGAAATAAGGGAATAAAATCGGCTAAAGCGATAGTCATTATTGTTCAAAAGCTGGTTGCCATGTGGTTGGAATCCATTTTTTTTTTTTTTTTTTTTTTTTTTTTTTTTTTTTTTTTTTAATATTGCGAGGAGTTAACAAATTCCCGTATGTGAAAAGTAGGATTTTAAAACCGAAACCAATAAGAAAACATATCTCAAATATTGTCAACTCCACAAAAAAAAAAATGATTAGGATATAAATTGTGTGTTTTAACAAGATCTACAGTTTTTTTTTTTTTTTTTGTGTAGCACGTTTTTTTCTTATCTCCTATGGTTTAAGTTACACAAATGCACCCAGAATAAACATGTCTTCAGAGGCTATTTCCAGAAAATTCAACATAAACATTAATAGAAACGGTCTCGTTACTTGCTTCTTTGTAGGAAGAAGGTAAATAAGGAAATAAAAGGGAATTAAGGAAATAAGATAACGAGGAATGTCTCTGAAATAGTTGCATTCCACCGAAAATGTATTTCTGATATAACATTTTAAACGAGATATACATTTTTGTACAGTAAGAGTTTTGTTTATATCTTTTATGCCAAAATCACCGAAGATGGACTTATATTTAGCACTTTTGAGACGTCTAAATTTTCAAAAAATGCTTCATGTGAAGAGTACTTTAGAGTGGAGGATTTTTCTTGAAAATCTTCCGATCGCACCCATTTAAGATACTGAAGTTATATTCAGTTAGTATTTCATCGACTCTTCATTTTTGAGTTATGCTGCTGCTGCTGCTGCTGCTGCGCTCTCTCTCTCTCTCTCTCTCTTTCTATCTCTCTCTCTTTCTATCTCTCTCTCTCTATCTCTCTCTTTCTATCTCTCTCTCTCTATCTCTCTCTCTTTCTATCTCTCTCTCTCTATCTCTCTCTCTCTCTCCATCTTTCTCTCTCTCTCCATCTTTCTCTCTCTCTCCATCTTTCTCTCTCTCTCCATCTTTCTCTCTCTCTATCTTTCTCTCTCTCTCTATCTTTCTCTCTCTCTCTATCTTTCTCTCTCTCTCTTTCTCTCTCTCTCTTTCTCTCTCTCTCTTTCTCTCTCTCTCTCTTTCTCTCTCTCTCTATCTTTCTCTATCTTTCTGTCTCTCTCACACACACACACACACACACACACACTCACACACATGAACTTTATTTCTAAACACACTTCTTGGATTCTGGGGATCACAACACTTGTATTTTGGTAAATCTCAGTATCGAAATTTTTAATGGAATGCAATACTTCACATGATTAGTATACGTAGTGGAGAATTACAAATGTAACGCAATTAACCAAAGGAACACATTTTAAAATCAAATTAAAACTTCAATTTTGCAGATAATTCTGCAGGTTTGTGATTGTTGAGACTTTAATTTTAAATTAAAGTCTTAATGAGTTTTTTGTTGTTTTTTTGTTTTGGTTTTAATTTGGGCGTGCTTATGTATACATGTTTTACATTTTTCAGTGCATAAATGCGTATAATATATGAAAGGCATTAGTAAAGCACAGAGGTCCTGTCCCTACAAATCACGTGTGTTTACAGACTTGTTTGCTGTGTGTTTTGCATCCCGTAGCGTGCAGCTTATGAGCATGGTTACTGGTGTTTCCATGCGGAGACTGCACCAGTTTTTTATCGGCTGTGTCTCTGGACGACGTTGTACCAAGGTCACGACTTTTGACAAGTGTTTTTATCATGGCTCTGAAAGAAAGGGAGGCATGGATACACTTAAGAGTTCCTCTTTTCCTGGAAAACATCCTACAGCCAAATGCTGCAGCATGAAACAAGACATGGTTAACTAATTCTACGTGGACTTCCAAAGAGATGCCATGAAGTATAGTTCTATCTAAGGTATAAAAGATCTTTCAGAAGTAATTTCAAACAAATAAACATTTGGATGACGGTGGATTCCACATATTTGTAGTCTCTTGTAACATTTGTATTTACTTGGATTAATACAAGAGAAACTCGCTTTAGGCGTTAAATTATTTCTTTTCTACTAATTCATATACATTCAACCCAAAAATTCGATAACAAAAACTTCACCGGAAAACAGACTACTTTTTATTTTATTTATTTATTTTTTCTTAGGGAAGAGGTGACTTTGTCGTAATTTAGCCATCAGGATAACATTCTATTAAATTCACATGTACATTCACTCCCTCATTCATATTTCTAGACTCTGAGGAGGATGGTTAATAAGTCTAGAGAAAAATAGCGTCCTCCAGCCAGGAAATGAACCCGGGACCTCTAGAGTTGGAAGTTAGTATGCTTGGCACCAGGCCACAGGATCAGTCTAAAACACTTTAGGATCTCTTTCTCTCTCTCTCTCTCTCTGAACAGCATAATTGTAAAACGATAAGTCTGAATTATTCCAAACTTGGTATTAAAAGTTTAGGATCTTCAAAAATGGTACACAAAAGGTTTCAAGAAGTTCGCCTTCCCCAAATTATCTTTTATATGGATAAATGTTCCTATTTTTATACCTTCTCCAATATGGTTCTGAACGATTTTGGTCCAAGTGCCGCGTGTTTAATATATTTGCATGACTAAATGTGGGACTTGATTATATGGCAATATTCTCTGGAAGTCGTCCTTAATGATGAACAACTTTTGTTAATTGGTTAAATAGATCAAATATTACTCCACAAAAAGATCTGGTTAAAGGTCTGTTTCTCAAAATTTGATTTTGGCGTTAACGATTTCCGAGATATTGTTTGTTTTTTTGTTTGAATGTTCAAACTCCTGCATTTGTTTTCCTCGTGGTCATGCAAAAACATGGAATTTAAAGGCCATGACTTCACAATCCACTTGTAAATTATTTTCTACGGATAGCTATGCTATTCTTTTTTATATCTGCCAGGAAATTTTTGAATGTACAATGAAGGTTTATCAGCACAAAGTAGATTAGAAGAATAAGTTTTTTAGAGAATGGTTTGTAATACCGCGAGTGCAGAAAGTCATAAATGCAACACATTAGATTTTTAAGCTGACCCTAGGGTGTTTTAATTGAAGTCTACAGTGGATAGAGGTCATCAGGTTATTTTAAGAGATTTAAATATTAGTTATTTTTTAAATTTAGTGTTCTCATCTCCCCTAAAACTTAAAAAATTTTGTGTCCATGAGACGTTAAAATATCGGCTATATAGAGGTCTGAAAAGTAATGTACAGAAAACTGTTCAGTAGAAAGCAAGTACCAAAGGATTTTGATTTCAGAAGCATGCAGTCGCAGATACAGTACAGCAGGAGCACTGTTATGAAATGTAAGGGGTGTGTGTCTGTGTGTAATTAATGATTACCGCTACATAATGATAAACTAACGTGTACTCTACAAAATAAGACTTATACCGTAGGCTTCGCTCAGAAACGCCTAGCAGCAACGAGTAGTCTGTGTAGTAAATGAAAGTGCAATTGCTTTACAAAGAAAGTGTATCCTACCGACAACTAATGACTCGTAAATCCGTCTGTCTCAGAAAAGGGAAACTTCTATCCCTGTCTTTGATTTTAAGGAAGCGACAGTCATTTGGAGACTCCACGTGCAATCTCCACGTGCAATCTCAGTTGCCAGAGTTCCAAATTCACGTGTTGTATAGAGAAAGTCCCTCTAGAAACAGGATGATGTTAAGACGTTGCAACTCCGCAGAAAAGACTAAGGAGGGAGGACCTATGAGGGTTCCTCAAAAGTTGGCCGAACTGCATACCCGTTAACTAGACACTCTTCACAAGAATGCATTTTTACACTTGACACGCCCTAAGCAAGTTTCACAGTCGGAGATACTAAAGTGACTGATTTAATGTTGACGCACGTAGCCGTCATGATTCCCTTTGATTCTAATCTGAAATTCTTTTAAGTACTCCCTTTCTTCTATTCATTGTTTACCGAGCACAATGTATTGTAGTTTTGAAACGAAAAAATCTGTTCCCTTCAAATGATCATTAAAAAGCTTATTCTTCCATTTCTTTCATGCTAATCGAGAAAAAAAATTGTCTTTTTACTTGCTTCCTTGTAATTAGAAAGGGAATAAGGGAATACGCAGGTTAAAGTAATAGTCGAATCCTTTAAAAGCTGGTTGTCATATTATTGAATGCCCTTTGTATGGCCAGGAGTTGACAAAGTCCCGTATGAAAAAAAGTATAAATATTTTAAAGCAGAAAACATTAACAAGGAATATCTCAAAAACGGTCAACTCCACGAAAAGAGTTTATAACATAAATTGTGCCTTTTAATGAGCTCTTAAAAGTTTTGTATAGCAAGTTTTTGTCTATCTCTTACGGTTACCAATTATGCAAATTTCGCAAAATTCGTCTAGAATAGGTATATTCAGAAGCTATTCGCAGAAAACTCAAGATATTCATTTTATTTAACATGTAAAATATCTTTAATATGACATTTTAATCAAAATCGTTAATGATTTTGAGAAATCGCCGTTTTCGAAAATTGTTCCATGTAAAGGGTAGTTGGGGTGGGAGTATTTTCTTGAAAATCTTCGTGTCGCATCCTTGGAAGATAACAAACTTAAATACCAAACTTGGTATTTAACGATCTTTTCGTTTAAGAGCAATTTTGTCCACACACACACACATATATATATATACACACTATTTTTTTGGATTCAGGGAGACCCAGTATTCCGGTGAAATCTCGGTTTCAAATTCTTGGGTGCAGTACAATATCTTCTGTATATACTATGTAGCTATTCATAGTACGTGTAGAGAAAGTTAAAATTATTCTAACCACATTACGTTATTCACTTTAAAATATTAACGAAGAATTGCTTCAATCATCCTGACCAGCTTTTGAGATAAAAAGAAAGAAGAATCTCAAACTAATACTGCCCAGCCAGTTCAGGCAGAAGATTAGCATGAAAAGTAAAATATTTGGAAAGAAATTCGATTGTATTTGCTAGACCTGTATAAGTTAGAGGGACAATGTTACACACTTGCTTATTTCCAACTTCACACAACTTGACCACAAATTGTCAAACGAATCTTCCATGTTCATTACATAGTTGACGAAAGAAGGTAGGGAGAATGTTATTTGTTTTCATCTCAACTATTATAACTGAAAATCTTCTAAACTCAAATAAGGTAAGCCTCTGAAAAAAATAAAAATTTCAGTAGAAAGTAATGCATTTACACGGAGATCCGGAAAGTTTGTACAACCCTGTGCCCCTTAACTAGCATTGTTTTTTTTTTTTTCTGTAGGCCTTCTTCCTTATTGCTTGAGCGAGGTTTTTTGAACGCCTTGCCACTGGAACAGCCGGCCTGCGTTGACTTTGCATGCTTTGGGCAGGGGGTATGACACTGCTACTCAAAAGTACTTCAACATTTATGAAGAGCTTGATATAGGCAGCTATATGAAACATTCAGCATTCTCCTCTAAGTGTGAAAACATTGTGAAATACTGGCAGTCTTCGTCCACAATGACAAATGTAGTATAGTTCTTATACTATCAGGCGAATGGTTTTGTTCTCTATGAAAGAAAGTGTAACGTGTTTATAACAAATGAGCAGAAATGTCCAGCGTTTTCCCCTGGGCTTCTTAGATAGTTTATTCTTGGACGAGTTAAAAAGTGTAAAATTCATTAAAATATTGGTATTCAAGCTTTTAAATTGATATTCTTTTGTCTAATTGTGCCAAATTTCCAATTTTTATACCGTATTCCCAATTATATTCCATCGTATCGATATTTTTAATTATCTTAGGATTAATAATAAGAAAGGGTAGCATTTATCCTTCTAAATCCTTTAAAAGAATGAAGACAGTATGGTTTTATTTTATAAAAGTTTTGAGAAACTAAAATATTCGTGATGAGAATCCTCAAAATTGCTTTGCGAGCATTTTCTATCTTGCCATATTTTTAATTGCTATACACCACCTTTAAATGCCATTGTCATATTGGCGGCCTTTCACCTTTGGAATATATCGTCTATCGGTAATGGTGCTAACTAGTATAAAGTTTCACTGGATTTCTGGTTTTTCTTTTATATGCATTTGGTTACGCACACGCAATCACATTCACCCTTTTATGTGAACTCGGGGAGGATAGGGAATAATCTTGGCTAACAACCCTCCCCAGCCTCCCCCCACCTCGCACAACAATCTGGTACCATACAGACTGAGCTACAATGTGATCTTTTTGGTGACATCACTTCCACATACACTCTAAAATGAGTGGCAAATATTGTCGGAATCAGTGGAAGGCGCAAGAGATACTACTGTATCCATCTTGTGCCTACAATGATGTGTGTAATGCCAGTTTATCTCGATTAATAAGAAGCTCGAATAAGCGTTTGTAGCAATAGCTAGTTTGTGGAATTGAGTAGAGAAAGTCGTTTGAATATAACATTATCTAGTTTTTTATTTTACAAATCCTGGCATTTAATTTCTTCCAAGGATGAGATATGAAAATTTTCAAGAAAATCTCTCCTTTCTAAATGACACTTCATCATAGACTTTTCAACCGTTTTTAAATTAATTTTTTATTTTGTTTTATTTAAAAATGGCTCATAATTTTTGTTAGTTACAGATATTCAAGCCTATTTTTATGAGAAATAAAGCCTGTATCTTGAATTGTCTTGCAATAGCGTAATAGCCCTTGAAGTTCTTCATTCGAAAGCTATTTGAAAGATGTTTTATAGATTATGGTAAATCTTAAGAGAAACACATCCGTACTGCACAAGAAAAATTGAAGCGCGCGAGTTGTTTCATATGTCGGCCACTTACTCGTACAAGATACCGTTAAGTGTTGTCGCTACTGTTACTTCTCGAGATGTCGTGTAAATATTGAATTTTAAAACCAAATAGCGATCCGGTTTTTAAGAATCTTAATTTCTCTTGTTGTATCCTATTGTATTCCTATGTAATGAAAGTTTTATGTCTGTTAGTAAGTAGATAGAAGAATACGTGTTTTTTTTTTTTTTTAAAGGATAGTTTGTAGAAGTGAGTAGAGAAAGACATGTCAATGCAACTGATTAAATTTTTGCTTCAGTGCTTATCCAGTAGAGCAAAGAGTTGCAACACCGTAATGCAGCCGTATGTGGTCAAGTGGATTTCCAGTCTCGTTTGCAGCGCCAATTACTCTCTCGAAACAAAGGGTTGCCTCGCAGCAAATGTTCATTATTTTTATTAGAACCACTGGAAAAGAGATGCTCCAAATGTAATGGTAGTTTACGTACCTCCTTTGTTACCTCAGTTATTTTTGAACTGCTGTACTTATGAACACGATTTAACTCATGCAATGAAAACCGTGTAGAGCAACTCTTAATCCACCGCTGAAAAAGGCGAACACGCCAAAATTAGCAGATTCTCTGTTTGTATAGTCTCTCTTTACGCCTTTGTAAAGCAAGCTTTTCAATTGGGATGGAACATGGGCGGTTACAATGTATTCAAGCTTTTCAAACTGCCGTGCATTTAGATCCTTCCCCGAATATTCCTGTCCGGTCGGCTACTCTTTGTTGAAACTTCCAGGAACTATATTTAGAAGTGCAAGTGTCGATGTCGGCATAGAAACGATTGTCAGCCATTTGAGAATGAGTGTTTACGGACAGATGATGAATGACCACCGCGGTCCCTTGCAACTAGTGTTTCATTCAACACTGAAGTGTTCAACTGTGGATGGTATCTGTTGAATTAGTCGTATCCTTTTGTTCCTATTTATTTGACGGTCATTTCGTAGAACGTGACCATTATCCTTCATGAATTTAATTGTTTTGGTTGTTCAATGTAGCTGTAAAAGACATCTTGAGAGATCAATGAAGGAAATTAAATGGAGGCTGCGTAACGTAATAGTAGAATCAATATAAGTATTAGAAAAGGACAAGAGGAGAATATATTTGAAAAATGAGATTGCTGAGAACGTTGAGGCGAATAACGCTTCGAGATACATGAAGTCCAAACAGAATGAAGGAGCTGAATATTTAATCAACGGCAATGTTATACAATGTCAAGAAAACTGGTATAACCATTTTGGAAGAATAGAAGGGAATAGGACGGCCAAGGATTAGATTGACAGACTATTTAGCTAACTATTGACGCAGAACGGAACAAATATCCAAACTCAAATATGGTAGAATTAAAATAATACATTAACGAACAGATTGTATTTATAGGTGGCAGTTTATGGTATAAGAGGGAAAATACTTTGCTGTGGGCTAAATGTGAAACGGAACCTCATTTAAAAATGTTACATTACCATGGATTTCTCAGGCTAAATTATTTCAACGGAAGCATATTCTCTATTTGTTAATGGCTATATTGTAGATATGAGGATCTTTAAAAAAGTCGAGTGGCTATGCAATGACTTAACTGTCGTTCTTTGCATGACCACGAGAGAGACAAAAATTCGCTTAATACTTTAAAAATGTTTTCACATTTGAAAATTAAAGATGTAACAGAACATCTCGGAAATAATTGTCACAAAATAATTTTCAAACTTTATATTAACGAAATTTACATTTTTGGATAGTAAGCTTTTGTCTTGCAGCTTGTATTCAACGAATTTCGTCCTCTTTATAGTACTTTCGCCCTGCCCCAAGGATTTTCAAGCCATTGCCTGTCGAGGAGCAAGCTAAGCTGGATATGGCATAACCAGCACGGGTGATCACCCTAACGTCTAGCATGGCGGTGAAGCAGGAGATGATACATGGTAGTGATGAATGAAGGGGGGGGGGATAAAACTTCGGTTAAGTTTGTCGCCCCTGTGGTTTCAATTGTGTTCTCCCAAATGCGAGTCACTCAGTTATCACGGCGCACCTCGTTCGGTCTTTCGGTACAGCAAATGTACGAAATACAGTAAAATGGAGAGGATTTCACAAGCTATTAACAGAACATTCAAGATGTCCAAATAAAGTATTTATTATACAATATATATTAAAAATCTTAATAAAATATAACTATTAATAAACAAGTTAATAAAACAGATATTGGGACATTGTATTTTATCTTAATGCAGAAAAAAGAACATGCATTGAATGAAATGCCTATTTGTTAATATGTAGGAAATTATTTGCTATTTGGCCACTAAATATTTCATATAAATAGTATTTTAACCAAAAGCTTTAGCTATTTTTGAGAAATGGATGTTTGACACTGGAGATTTTCTTATTCGCATCTAGGAAGACTGTTTAAAATACCAAGTTTCGCACTTCTTCGACTTCTGGTCTCTTGAGTAATGTTTACCTTCTTCGGGATGTTTTGTAAAACTCTTTTTGGAGGTTTTTAGGAATCTTAAAACTAAATGTCTGTCTAATTTGTTTTTATTATGGGATACTTCCATTAGCTAAGTCACTGCATAATACTAGGGTATCTCTTTCCAATAGCTGGATTTTATTTTCAGACTTTTAGAGGTCATCCAACCTAAAAGTAAGTCAGGAGAAACTAAATGGAGGTTTTGCAATTCTGAGAATTTAATGCTAATCTACTTTTTGTTGACCATGTGTATTTTTATCTTAACTAGATATAAATTTTTGTGCGTAGTTAGAGTTGCAGAAGTGGATTTCTTATATCGTTGATACGTTTCCTTACAATACTTGATGACGTGACTGTGTTCAATTATTTGCCATATTTATTATTTCTTATAAAAGCCACTACCGCAATTGATGTTTATCCTGAAGAGAAGTAACTGTAACAAGACAAGGTCTGGTGAATATGGGATATGATACAGCAATTAAACCGAGCAACACGAATCATAGTGTTTGACGACATATCTCTTGTGCAATTGAAGGTTCTGCCTTGATTAACCAGCAATTAAAGCGGCTCGCAAAGTCATTTCTCTTTAATTGCCTTACTTGCTCCCAAACAGGTTGTTGCAGTGGTAGACTGTTACTATCCGTGGTGCAACAAGTCCATCATCGAATCTACTGCCCAAGCAGAAGCACAGTGACATGACTTTCAGAATAAAACCCACAAATAGCAATGAAATTCAGGATAGGTATTGCAACATTACTAAATTTTCGCTGTACTTTTCATTACTGTGATTTAAATTTTCATTCACTTCACTTTTCTCAGATGTAGTGGTGAAATGAACCGCGCAAAGCAGCCCCCTCTTCCTTCTGCTTCACTCGCTGGTGCGTCGGACACAAGATGTCTAAACCTCGCAGTGGTGTTTCTGAAATGTTTGCTGGAAGCGAAGGGAGAAGACTTCCAGAAATTCTGATTTTCTCTCGACATCCCTTCTGGCGCTTTAAGTACGTTGGGTAGAGTGCTCCTCCATCTGTATACTTATCTCCCCTTATCTCTTCAACCGAACAGTGATTTAGTCTGCTCCCAATATTATCTAAGACTTCTTTAAGGCTTCAAAAAGATGTTATTGTATACTCCTTGTGAAATCCAAGGAGGTAATAAGACTGTTTAGTAATGGACGATACAAAATGATTTAAAATACATCCTTTTAACCGTAAAAAATTATGAATTATATATGCTAAACAAAATGCAAGAATGAATTTTACACTAAAGTAAATCCTAACCATCTCCATGGCTGTTTAGCCCACATTTACAATTGATAAACGTGTATTTATTTTCCCAATATATTCCTTGCAAAAACACAAATTCCGAAATAAAAACTATCATATAATACAGTAAACAGCTGACATACTCATCCAATGTGATACATTACTGGTTAGCCGGTGAAAAATTCAGTACATTAAGATCTTTAGCATTATGAAATGACATTTTCACTAAGGAAGATCATCTTGAGTTGAGTCAAAGAAATGGAGCTTGCAAACTCCTAGGGAAAGTTAGAAAGTTGTGGAACAATCCGTTGAATCTCGTTAATATGTGCTTTGAAAGGTCTCTGCACCGAATTATACGAGATGGTATTAAAGTAGCTGTTGACTTTTTTACCTGTAAAGAATCTCCGTTTATAAAAGTTGGAAATACCTACTGCCGGAGATAAGATTCTATTTGATTCACCAGGTAAGGAAGCTAAACTGCCAGTTTCGTTTCAGAGTTCGGTCCACATACGTTGCAACATTTTCCGGTCAGTGGTCTTCAAAGCAGCTGAAGCTATAAATTTGGAATGTGGTCCTGGGCTACATTTAGTGTTCACGGCAATGCTGGCTGTAAACAAAGAAGAGCTTACAAATCGTAATCTGCGGAAGGCAATATTTGAAGAGAAAAGCTTTTCCAGCCCTAGTTCCAGCATGGTGAAATTCTTTGTTCAGATGGCTCACACCTGCATTCCAAAGAGGCAATATCTCCATAATTAGGCTATAATAAGAACCGTCTGTTTTGTAAATGAAATGTTTGGGGAATATCGTTGTCATTCTTCATTAATGTGAATCTTTCTTTACGCATATCGACATAACTTGGGCATCCGGTATTGAAGTCCGATGAGCATCCATCGCACTCTAAGCTTCTCTTTTGGCAGTCATCTTTTGTGTAAAGAGCTTGCTCCGCCATGCATGTATTACAAGGAAGTAACGTTTCTTAAGTACTCCTAATCACTGAACTTGACTGCAGTCTTGTCAGTCGGATCTCTTTCCTACCCCTGCTGCACCTTCCTAACCAATTATGGTTTACAGCAAAGTTTGCACCGTAAACGTAATCGGCAAATTCTGCCTAGAATTCGATTTATTCTGAAATTATGGCACATCAGCCATATTCTCATATTTGATTGAGCGCTGATGCGCTTCTAAGGTTGCGATTTAGCGAGGGGGATTGTTACGGCGGTTTCATCTGAGGCCCGAATTTGGGAGGTAGTGGGTTCAATCCTTGTGGTTGGTCTTACGGGTTTTCTGGGGTTTCCCCGGGTCGCAAGGCGAACGCTGGGTCTATGTATTCCATCCCCCAAATTTGCTGCCCCTCCTAGTCGTTTCAATTGTCATTTCAGCATCCTTTACCCTTTTGGCTTCTTTCAGTATGGGAAGTGTCGGTGCTGGTGCTCAGAGATGTGGTAGAGAAACATTATGTTCATTGCGACTCTCTCCGTCCTCAACTTCGGCTGGTTACCGGGATGAGAACCATTGCTGGTGGGGGACGTTCGACTCTTCTGTGGAGCGGGGTCTCGGCTCTGCCTATTCGACTGTTGGGTGCTTCAATCTGGAAACTGTAGGGACTCTGGCATTGCTGTGCTCCTGGTTTTTCGGCCACCCGGTGAATTTTCTCACCCCTCTCCCCAGGGGCGTAAGTACAGTAACCGCATTGGTTCGGTGCCGAGTTCCCTCCAACCGCATCCTAATCCTGCGATTTCGATTCTGCCCCAAGACGACATTTAGGTAGACACTGTTATGAGCCTGGCAATCTTGCTGTCCTAAAATAAAGTTAACACATCACTTTTAATGTAAATGCTTTGTTCCTAGAAATGGAGTCGGATATTTAGATTGCCAAAAAAATTCACTGAGGCTTAACTTCAGGTATAATCTGAAATAATTTGAGACTGTAGGCAAGCGTAATTTAATTTCCCCAACACAAAAATTGTATAGTCCTTGCGCCTGACAGTTGCAATCTCTTAAGGATCAACACAAGCAGAGCATATATGTGAGCACGATTGAAGAGGTGAATTGTTGGAGAAGACTAAGAGTCGTAGGTTCGGCTTCCAAGAGAAGTAGTCTGTATTTGGTGGATAAACAAGCAAATGGCTAATTATAATCCTGTAATGAAACACTCCCCCACTGAGACTACAATTCTCATTTGGAACAACCTTCAGAGCGGAAAACCAAATTTATTTATGTTCTATTGTTTGGTGTCAAACGATACCTTATGTCCCATTAAATAAGCCTGTTATACTGAACATATTATTGTACTTCCTACACCAAGACTTTCCCAACGCAATGAGCGCTTGTCTTGTATATATTCCAAGAAACAAAGCTGTTTTTGCTGAGAAATGTTGGCATTGATGCCAGGATATTTCTCCCGAAGATTTACGTAGCGTCAACAAGTACGTAATTCGTGACATCGTGCAGTTTCCGCCGTAAGCTATGTTTATATTTACTAAGAATAAATGTTTGACGAACAGCCGGAAATACTGCATCCCATTTCCAAATTTATAGCTTCAGCTGTTGGCAGGAATGCAAAAATATGTCAGCGGTTTAGAAAGTGCGAATTGTTTCTGATGGGCGTCAGCGTTAAATTGTGTTTGGCATTGCAGCATACTTATAGATGATAGATATGGCTTATTATTATTCACCTTTCTCCACTTGGAATACACAGTTTTGAGAGAAACCAGCTCTGTCTTATACCT
The DNA here is from genome assembly GCA_030762935.1 of Hymenopus coronatus. NCBI lineage: Eukaryota > Metazoa > Arthropoda > Insecta > Mantodea > Hymenopodidae > Hymenopus > Hymenopus coronatus. The sequence continues at coordinate 42,408,190 of CM060882.1, read as the reverse complement.
TGTGAGAAGTTCAATACTTGAGCAATCGAGGGCGTTATTCTTGTTTAAAATAAATTCTTAAAAGAAGCATTTACCATAATTTGTTTTGAATTTAAATTTAGCAGAAAAGCTCGTCTTTAGAGAACAATTTTACTGAAAATTTTAGCTTGAACAGATTTAATTTTAAACCCTACCTAAAAGTCCTAAAACCATTAAAAATCCTGATCTTAAGTTTAAAACGCCGCCGTGCCACTATAAAATAAATTTCCTCCTTTCTCGATTATTTTCCTTTGTCATGTTTACGGAATATAAAATATGGGCTTTTACTAAAAAATTCATTATGGGAAATTTCCCCGAAAATATTTTTTGAGGCCCCCGAGTAAGATAAAGGTGCAATTGGACTTGTGTATGAAACACATAAATAAAGCGAAAAACCGATAAATGTTCGATCGTACTTCTTTAGTAATGCTATACAAAGATTTTCTAGGATATTTCCCCACGTCAAACAACTTTGACTAAATTATGTCTTGCTATGACAAAATGTGTCTCTGATTTTCTGTAAATATCCTGTAAAGTTTAGTGTGCTCTAATTGCATTTTAACAATTAGGTACATTTACAACAGAAAGTGCAGATTTTAATATTTGTTAGATGAAAAATGTTAGACTTAATATGCGTGTTCACGACATTATCTGTTGTGCATTTAAAGTTTAAATATTTTTGGATTGCAACATTATTTCTTTATCTTGTTTATTGTACAATACGTGCAGTTTGCAGGCCAGCATAAGCGTTCGCCTCTCTTTGTTATCGCCTTGTCTCCTATGTTTTTCGAGTACCTATAACAAAATGCGTAATAAAACGCATTTGCTGGGGAAAGTTTTCATATGTGTAATTTGTTTGCTTGATAGAAAAATAAAGTATAGTGTTTGGAAAGAGATTTGTCCGTTTAAATAATCAGATGAATTTGACAGGCGTAGGGAAATTGTTGTTCATGTAGTGCAAAAGACCATTGCATAGCAGAGCATCTATTCATCCGCACAGCGTATATCCAATCTCTTGCGACCCGAAACCGATTAAAATTACGAAAAGTAGGGGCCTCAAGGAAAACATCACCATAGAAACCAAATTTTTCTACATAAAATTAGTCACGTTTGTTTCCCAACCAAGCATTTGAATTCAAAGGAAGAAGTTTCGTAGCATAGTATTTTGTGTAGCTTCAAACTACCATTCATTGCAGTGCTCGCTTTCCATACAAAGTGCACACAGCGAATACAGGTAAACTCGATGAAAGCTGGGGAAATGTGATTCTCAAAGTTGTGCCAGAGTTGAATTGGCTACTCAAAGGTCTCTAGTGAAGCAAATAGGACCACCAGCAACACTTTGTCCAAATGAAGACAAAAAGGCACTGTTGAGACCTGCCCTCTACTGGTACGCACAAATTAGCGTGGAAGTACACCTTCCAGCTAATGAGGTTAGCAGTTAGCCACTACAGAACGCAAGTGCTAAATGTCACATTGTATTTGTAGGAACTTCGCCATATGACTCCCAGAGGAGAAAGTTTGTTGTTCCCTAGAAGTTGGTCGTATACAAGGTGTATCAACCCTGAGGTGTAAACAGGCCACTCAGAAATACAAGGTTTAATATTCCCATGGACGATTTTCCGGAACGGACATTTTGAGAGGGGTCAGACTTTCTTGTCCACTAACTTTAGTTTTGTATTAATGGAAGAACCAAATAATCGCAACGGACTAAATCCTGATGGAGAATGAAGCAAAGTGGGATACATCTGGACTAAGAATGACAGTTTAGTTACAAACTTCAGTCATCTATAATTATGCAAGTCCTAGTTTAAAGGCTGCAGATACCTGGGAGAATTCCAATTTTTAAGCCAGCTGTAATTTTTTCTCATTCATTTCCACAGTTCGGACAATCATACTCTGTATAATCCAGAGCATTTTCAACACCTCAAAGTTTTAGTTCTAACATGCGCTAAGAAAGATGGAAGAGGCGTAGACACCCAGTGTGTTTAACGCTTTGGTGGTCGATTTAATATGCATATACACAAATTCTAATATAAAAATTAAAAAAGCTTTCACATCCTATTATCTACATAGACGTGTTACACGCTCGAATTAGCATACCTCATTTCGTCAGAGTATAAAGTACTTAATGGGGAAGAAACTAGCTTTGCTTCGTTATTGGCGCCCTTAGTTTGATGGTACTTTGGAAAATCTAGATGTTCTGATTTGCACTTATGCCTAATGCCTTAGTGGTCTTCTAAGATGAAGCATATTTGTATCGAGGGCATTTCATACATAACAAAGTGTCGGGAAAAATAAACTAAAGCAGAATATAGAACAGCAAAGGCTAAAAATCTGTAATAATCGGTAAGAATTAATATATTCCTTTGAGAATTCAGAATCCAATTAAATTAATCATGATTACGTATTTGAAGACAATTTGATCAATCCTCTTACCTCTTGTCAGCTAAGTGCTTCTCTGAAATTTTTCAGCAAATAGCTTATTTCATGGGAGCATTTTCGTCAAGGATTTTTGACAAAAAGCAAGTTTTTGCATACAAATTTGACAGCCCAAAAATCCTCCAAAACAGACTTGAATCTATAAATTATATTCCCTTGGCTTGTTTAGATGGTTTTTAAGCCAAGTTTAAGGTTTTGGTCCTTCTTGCGCTTTTTTCAGCATTCCAAAATAATACGCAAAGGATTGACTTTTCAACTAGTTGATGACACATACGTATTTCCAGGTTTTCCTGTGGTTAGGATAAGAAATCCGCAAACTTATAGGTTTAAAATGATGACTTATGGGGATTTAGCTGGATCATTTCATGTATGCTTAGAAATATTCTGAATATACAGTGTGGTTGGAGGAGCCTTGTGATCTTAATTCAAATTCTGGATGACGGTTAATTTTTTTGTCATTCACAATCCATTTAAAACCAAATGAAGCTCCGGATAGCCTGCAGGAAAATACGTTTGGGCCTGTATGCTGAAAAACAAAGCACAATTGAGCATTTTGAGTGGTACTTTTAGAACACTCTTGAGCCGTATGCCGAAAAACAAAGTATATCTGAGGATTGTGAGTGGTACTTTTAGAACACTCTTGATCCAGTATTTCAGAATTTAAAATAAGGTATAGCTATTCCTCCAGGAGTACCAGGTCCTGGAGCACAAGTTCCTTGTTTTGATAACGTCAGCATTGGGCTTTGCGGCTGCACAGAACGAAATCGCTGACACTGCGCTTGGTTAGAGGAAATCGAATGAAACTGGGATGAGATGGTCTGTTCCCGGGCAAGGCGTGGTCCTTTGGAAGGGTTGCAGCAAATAGCATTAGCCTTGTTGAATCCGATACTGAAAGCTAATAGCGTTCTCTCCATTTGCCTCCTGTCAGATCGTGGTTTTTGCTAACGTTTGCCAGCAGGAGAGTAATTAACTTCTTAGGAAGCAGTTTCTCTCCCATGCCTCTTCCGGTTTTTTTTTTTTCAGTTTATTGACGCCGTCTCAGGCTCTAAAGAGATCTAATTTCTTAAAAAGTTCTCGTCTCTCAGTTACCGTATACTGACTTAGGATACAAGATTATAAAAAAAAATAAATAAATAAAATAAAATAAAAGTGCTTCCTAATGTAGAGGACTTCACAAGTTATCAGAAAAATGTTTATATACATTTGTCATGTGAATATCTTTAATGACAGTTTAATCGTTGGAATGTTTTTGAGAAAATTAAAAAAAAAAAAAAAAAAAAAAAAAAATCTAAAGATATTCCATGTAAAGGCATATGTTTCGTATAGTACTTTTGAGAGATGCTGGAATTGAACACCAAGTTCTACATTGTTCAGTTTGTTTTTTATTTACGCTACTTTAAATGCTGTTCTAGGGTTCGGGGTCCTCAAACCATTTTCATCTGAAACCTGTGTACCTATCGAATTTTTGGATGGAATGTAATAGATTCTCCATTTACTATATACGAGTGGAGAAAGCAATTAGATTGTAGTGATAATTAAAAAAAATACGTCCCTATGAAAATAAAAGCTATTGGTGACTGTTACACATTATTTTACTTCTTTCCTATTACCTAACTAACTCCGATGTTAAAATTAACCCCGGTTTATGCATTAGCTAATATAATGGAATACTAATGGCACACGCTGTACAGTTTTATTTCCGGAACACTGTCACTTTTGCGTATGTGCTACACCGCGGGAGGGGATATTGAGGAGAACGTATCAAAGCATACGGACTTCCTCTGCTATGCATGATTCATCCAAGCGAGGAGAGCTGTTTTGGGTTGTGGCTACCTGTAGAGAGGAACCTGATTTCTATTGCTCACGTTGGTATCGTTGCCTTTTAACACGGTACCCTTATGTATAATCCCAACGTTTTTGCTGCTGGTAGCGGCCATTAGTACAACAGTGTATATGTAGTCTTTTAATCCCTTGTTTTAGTGACGGTTAACAGATATAAGTCGTGCAAATTTTATTCATTTATAATATGGATCCTTTATGCATATATACGTACAAGCTTTTACTTTTCGATCTGCATTTTAGTCGAATTTCTGTAATCAATTGAAATCTGCGCCTTTTATACTTAAGGCAGTAATCAGGAAAGGCTCAAATCAGAAAATAAATTTACAAAATTATAGTTTTCATTAAATACTTGGAACTTTTGTATGCAATGAAAATGTTGAATGCAAGTAATGCTTAAAATATTAATACTGCAGTTTTACTATGTTATACTAATTTAGCCCAATGAATTAAAAGAAAAGTTCAATTTCAGCCAGTCATAGCTGGAAATCTTACCAGCATACTGTTGTATGATCTATGCAGCTAAGTGGGTCACCGTAGTTTTGTTTAAAATTCATATTTTGGATTATTGTGTATATTTTCAAAGCTTATTACAGTTAACTAGCAGTTAGGTACTATAACGTTAGGTATGAAGGGCCCGTAACTAATGCTGAATGAAATCTAGCTATTCAGCTAACGATAACCTTAGAAATAACCTAGACCCTAATATTGTACTTTAGTGGGTAGCTAGTTTATAATTTATTATATTTTATTTGTGAAGGTCTTTTATTATATCTCACTAGAATATTTTTTCCCCGCTAACAATATACTATTATTAACAAATCGATGCTAAGAGTTTAAATATGCAGTATAGTTTACTTGTAAGAATGAAGGTATTTATATGGATTCTGAAATTACATTAAAAGTAATGCAGATATGTTAAAATATATTTTTTTTAAAAAAGTTAACGGTATTTTCTGAAAGCAGTGCCAATAGTAGTATTGTTAAGAATATTGACAATTACTGTGACTTTGTATTGCTATCATGCTGCTCTGTCCCAACACAAGTATTTTTTAATTAAGATTTTGAGAAAACATTCAAACACTCAGTTTAGTGCCGTTATTCGGAAACTTTGGATACGGCAAATTCCATGCCTGGCACATTTATTTCCATAGTATTTGAGCTATAGATGTTCAAAGGACTGTTATTAAAACCCTTATTTTTAAATTCTACAGAATAACAGTACGGATTTAAAACCCTTACATTGCTAAAAATGCATAAATATAATCGGCATAATCATGTATTTGTTAAAATATCCTCAGTCTCATGAAGCCTGAGCTATGAAGCAGGCTGTTTCAACTCAACTCGTCTGAGTCAGAGTATACGCGTGAACTCCACAAAACTCGAAGCAGGGTTGGAGAGGAAGCTGGTAGCCAATATCTCACAGGGCAAAGGTTATACCCCAAAACTTGTTCTGCCATTTCATTTTCAATACATGATTTAACCATGATTAGAGCTTGCCGTTAATGCTGCTCCGTATAGCTTGTTTCAGGTGGGAGGGTATCAATGTCTGTTAGAAATCGTTGGTCGTAACAATAAGATGACAGTACTTATTTTGAGTGCTCGTTTCTAAACAATGAGTTTGTGTCTGAAATAATGGGAGAAAATCCTGAGATAATTTAACCCTAGTTAAAAATACCGATTCGGAGCACCAGCCAGCAAATTCTCTACATCAGTGTGAGAAGGAAACCTAAGTACTTTCGTTTAAAGCATTGTTAAAACTTGTATGACTGTCCCTGCCATTTGGATTTTTGTTTGTTACGCTTAACGTACTATTTTTCGGCTTGTTAACAGTCCGACAAGCACCTGGTTTAGGGAACGTGTACTAAAATTGTATTTTAATATTTAACACTGCTTTGTTAGCATGTCGACAAAAGAAAGTGACACAAATGCAAGTTGTTGGTGCGATAAACAAAACATAGTAGCTTTTGTCTGTTGGTGAGCGGAGGGCGGGCTTGCTAGGAATCCGAAGGTTGAACTCAGGGTCACCCAGAGGCCCACATCTCGTTTAATTTCTGGTCGCGTTAACCACACTGCCTAATCTCCAGGCGCACTCGGGAGACAAAGGAAAACAAAGGGGACACTGGTGTCCAGCGGTTTGGTCTTCACGACTTGATACAAGAGGTTGGGCTGTAGGTTCAGCATCTGCGTGTAAATAAAAATACATCATTATTGCTAAAACTAATATCAACTCTAGTTTGGCAAACCTATTATACTTGTAAGTATAATTTATAATCAATTTTAATTTCCGCAATTAAAATTGTTAATTTTGATAATATTTACATAGCTTTCTCTTCCCCCTATCATTGTATTTTAACAAAAAATTCGGTGTCGCGATTTCACCAGAAATATGTTTTTGAGTTCCACTGAATCCGAAAAAGTAACTTTTAGAAAAAGGTGTGCGCGTCTGGACAGCATAGCTCAAAAACGAAAAGACGTTAAATACCAAACTTATTATTTTTCTTTAGTACCTTCCAGGAATCTGACACCACAAACTATCTTTCAATAGAACTTTTTGAAAATTTTGTATTTCTTAAAAATGGCTAACGATTTTGGTAAAAATGCCGTATATTTAAGATATTTACATTACAAATAAAATGTGTATTTTGAATTTTATGGAAATAGCCTCTGAAGATATCTATTCTGGATGAAATTTGCAGAATTCTGCATAACGGTTAAACCGTAAGAGATAGACAAAAACTGTAGATCTTGTTAAAACACAGTTTATGTCGTACACGTTTTTTATGTAAACTCGACAGTTTGAGATATTTTTATTAGTTTCAATTTTAAACTACCTGAACTTTTCTCAAACGGGAAGTGAGTTTTGTTTCATCTCTACTTTTTACTATAGGCCATGCAAAGCGAACCTAGCTTAAATTGTTTCACATAGCACCAGTTTTTAAAAAAATTGACTATCGACTTATTGTATTCCCTTATTTCCTTTCTACTTACAAGGAAGCAAGTAATGCCTTAGTTTTTCACCTACTTTGTTTTTTGAGTTATCGTGTTCATAGACAGACGCACACACGGACCTTTTTCTAATTTTTTACAGGGGTCCTCAAACGTGCTTTAATAGCGATATTTCACCGGAATGTTTGAGTGGAGTGCAATACCTTCTCTACCTATATAGTATGTACTATGTAGAGAAAGTAAAATTGAACCCGATACCTTCGTATGTAAATGTAAATGGCGTGTTATTTATGGACGCTCTTTAACTAATGTGGTTCTCCGCGTCCCATTCTAAATTGGGCGTGAAAGACCGCTTAATTTTGCTCAGAGGCCTCTCAATCAGGCTTGAGTTTCTTTTACGTGCCGTAAATCTACGACACGGGACCAACGGCTTTACTTCCCTTCCAAAGGAAGCCATGATAAGGATATTTACCCGGATTTGAACCCGCGACGTTGGGTATATGAAGTATGGTATGCCACCCTGCAGGTTAAGATAATCCTGAAAAGTATTTTGAACAGTAGTTATAATTATTGTGCATGAAACTTTGGTAAAAATGATATGCAAACACAAGAGGCGCCAGTCCCTTCACTTTTATACGATTCAGAAAATATATGTTCAATAATCATCTAAAAGAAGGTTAGAAACATTTGAGTTGCAATTTCTTAAACGAATACGGTAAAAAATAAACATACGGAAGCACGCCATCAAATGGTAGCGGTTTCAACATATACAAATGATGAATGACGTAAGATTTTTACAAAACAAGCATTCAAATATGAACCAGAGGGGAAAATAAGTAGTACGTTTAGTCATACTGATAAATGATTTGAAGCTATTAGCTGCGATTCGTTGCCTTGTATTCTAATTCAGCTGTAGCAAGTTCTGCCACGTTTCGTGATTTATGCAAATTTCTTGATAGGAAACTTTGAGAAAGCAGTATTCAGCAAATTAACAGCTCTTGTTCATCTGTTAACAATGTTCTGACGCAAAGACGTCTGACTATCGCTTAATGCTCACCAGTTTTACAAAAGTAAACAAAATTCCTTCGACTGTGCCTGCGGTCAAGTCTCAACCCAGAAGTCCCGCGTTCGAAAGTACAGAGTCTGGAAAACGAACGTGGATTGAATGTGTGTTTAGCAGTATCAACCTGAAAAAGCGAAATCCTACAGTTCAGTGACCAGAACATCTGAAGTAGTTTCTAAAGCAAAACCGTCGATATGGTCATATAAATAAAACGAAAACTTCTGAATAATAAGGTGGACTTCACATCTATTCCCAGGCAATTTAAAATACATTTTTATCAGGTAAATAATAATTATATGGTATTTTAATCGAAATCAATTGTATTAAAAAAATCATATAAAGTATAATTTGCAGTGGGAGACGTTTTTATAATGTTCTTGTTGCATCCTTGGAAAAAAGGAAATGTACACAAAGTTTGTATTTAACACATTCTGTTTTTGAGTGATGTACACACACGAACCTTTAAAAAAAAAAAAAAAAAAAAAAAAAAAATTTTTATTCAAGAAGTCAATGTATTTCCGGTAAAATTCTATCTAATTTTTAGTTATGCGTAGTGGAAAATTTAAAAAGCCTAATGAATGCTATCTCCCGAGAAAATAATGCAAAAATTAAACTTTTCTGAGCAAAAATTAATCTTTTATATCTATTAATCTGCGATTCCCAGTCTGTTTAATAAAAAAAAACAGGTTTTACATCTTGGTGAAAGCAGACCAGTAGAGAGATTAGGCAGCCAGCGTGAGATAAGTGAGAGAACATAGGATCTTGTGATTGCTACCTCGCTCGCCAGCAGGCCGTTGCACTTGAATTGGTATATTATGTTGGTACCCTTGTTGAACGCGAATCTCCTCACAGAAACCCACGCGATCTTGTGTGACCTTGGCAGGCCTACCTTTTGTCTCACATCGGATGTCGGCCTATCGTGCACACCACGTCTTGCCCGAGGTGTTTACTACAAGTAGTGTTTGGTGTTCATTGCATGCAAGGCTCGGAGGTGTTTTGGTAAGCCTGGTCATGTTAGCATGCCTGTGGACAATTTGGAATACCATACATCAACATTTGGTGAAATATCTGCGCAAAACCCTAACATCTGAGTTCTGCTCAAAGTCAAGACCTAAGATAGGTTTTCTTTCCGAAACTAAATAAACGTACTGCTAGACTTTGGTAACGAGTATTCAGTGAATAGTTTTCTTTTATCCAGTTCATTAATTGAAAACAGAACTGTACCAAATGTGAATTATAGATGACAACCTTAACCTAAGCAAAAGTCTGATACGTTACGATCATATGACTTTCTTTATTCTTCTACAACAAACCATTCTTACAAAAACCTGTTCTATCTCTTCATGCTAAATTTAGGCAGATACAAGGGAAATAAGGAAATACACTAGACTAAAGCGATAGTCAAATCCTTAAACAGCTGGTATGTGATGGCGTGAAATTCTGTTCACCTTGTATGGCCTGAATGAAAATTTCTCATTTGAGACAATACGTATTGGGAAGTTTAAACCTTGAGTAAAAGAAAGACAAGTGACGTAATTATAAGCTTAAGGGAGCCGAACTGTGAATTTTCAATATCCTGAAGTACTTTTTTGATTATTTCTAAAATGCTACCACATAACGTATGCATAAAGAAACACTGCTGCAAATGTCTGTGCATATGTTCAGCGGTTTCTGAATTAACACTTTTTAAGAAAATCTGATGTGTACCATTCACATGACTTTCTCCATATCCCTGCAACAAATAATTCTTAAAAAGCTTATACTTCTATTTACTTTATGCTAATCAGATAAAAATAGCAGAAATAGTCTTTAATTACTCGCTTCCTTTTAAGTAGAAGCGAAATAAGGGACAACCGTAGGTTAAAGTGATAGTCAAAAGCTGGTTGCTATGTCAATGAAGTTCCTTTGTCTATATGGATAGGAGTTGACAAGTTCCTGTATGAGAAAAGTATACGTTTTTCATAGCAGAAACCAAAAATGAGGAATGTCACAAAAACGACGAACTCCACGAAAAAATGTATATAACATAAATTGTGTGTTTTAATATGCTCTACATTTTTGTGCAATAAATTTTTGTCCATCTCTTACGGTTTAGCAGTTATTCAAAATTTAGTAAAATTCATCCAGAATAAACTACTCTTCAGAGGCTATTCCCAGAAAATTCAAGATATACATTTTATTTGTCAGGTAAATATGTTTAATATACCAAATTTTAATCAAAATCGTTAGAGCCATTTTTGAGAAAATCAAAATTTTCGAAAAAAGTTCCATGTAAAGGGTAGTTGGGGTTGGGGAGATTTTTCTCAATCTTCGTGTCGCATCCCTGGAAGATACTAAACTTCAATACCAAGTTCGGTATTTTACCGACTTTTCGTTTTTGAGTTATCGTGTTCACACACACACACACACACACACACACACACACACACACACGGATCTTTTTGTGAAAATGCTTTTTTTGGATATTGGGGATCCTAAAACATATATTTCTGGTGAAATCTCGGTATCGAATTTTTTGGTGGAGTGCAATACTTTCTCTATACACTATGTACATAGTGCGTATGGAGAAAGTAAAAAACTGCGTATGTTACGTAAACTGCTCCTTGCGATGCAATTTTCATGCTTTAACTTCAAATTGTAGATTTATAGCAAACTTGGTTAGAAACAATTAACAAATTGTCATCTTTTTTTAGTCTAAATATCTAGGTGGCGCCGTGATAACACGTGGACTCGCATTCGGCTAGTCCCGGGCTCGATCCCCAACAGCCTGACCCTTGGGAGTTTCGTAGTTTTCCCATGGGTAGCTTGGGGTGGTTATCTACCATGATTTCCTTTTCTTCATTTCCCTTTCATTGTTTCTTTCTATCTTTCGGATGTGCTTACATGTTTGGTGGCGGGTGGCGGTGCCACGCTAGGGGCAGAGTGCTCTCCGTGGACACTAGAGGGCTGCCAATTCGACGGGTGGCTCCAGCAGTGGGATGGGTCTATGAGCCTGAAATTGTTAGGGTCTTCCAGCTGTGTCCTCGCGACCTGTACTCTCCTGCGGTTCCCTATAACATCGCTTCCTACCAGGGCTGTGGTCTCTACAGTAGATCTGAGTAGATTGCAGTGTGCGAGATATCCTCCTCCGTTTACCAACATACCTTTAGTATAAATTATATATATATGTATTAGCAATAGAGTGTCTAATTTGAGTTTTGTGTTTGGAAATCAATGCCCTAACTCATTCCACGCGCGTGTTGCTGTGTGTTACCGAGTTATAAGCATGTTTATTTTGGTGGCAGCACCAAGGTGACCATAGTCGTTATAAGGCCGCTGGCCGCATGGAAATTAGCGGCTACCCAGGCACGGTAATTGGTTACAATAACACGGCGAGAGAGGGGGAGGGCAGATAGATTGCTGCTCAAACCCTCGTTTAGTTTATAAAGCACAGTTTAACAAAAAAACACACTACCATTAAGTTTATCTTTTAAAATGTTCTACTTGCACAAAGTATATCCCTGCCCCTTTTTCAGCCTTAACTTTCTCTAACACACATGTACAATGTACACAGTATGTAGAGAAGGTATTGTATTCCGCCAAAAAATCGGATACTGAGATTTTGCCAGAAATACGTGTTTGAGGAGACTGAATAAAATAAATTTATAAAGATATTATATTCACATAATTTTTCTCTACATATCTGCAACTAATATTGTTAGTTTATTCCTCTGTTTACTTGCTATTTGAGAAACAATTAGTATAAATGGTCTTATTACTTGCTTCCTTGTAAGTAGAAGAGAAATAAGGACGGCGATAGGCTAAAGCTACAGTCAAATATCAAAAATATTTTAAAAAGCTGTTTGGGCATGCTATTGAGGTTCCTTTATTTATATGGCCAGGAGTTGACAAATTCTCGCATTAAAAAAATATAACAATTTCAAAACTGAAACCAATAACGGTTAACTCCACGATAAAAATTTATATAACAAATGTTGCATTTTAACCAGCTCTACATTTTTTGCTAAGTAAGGTTTTGTCTATCTCTTACGGTTTACTAACTATGCAAAATTCATCCAGAATTAAGTCTTTAGAGGCTATTCCCAGAAAATTCATGATACACATTTTATTTGTCCTATAGATATCCTTAACACAGGTTTTTATTCATCACTAGAACCATTTTTGAGAAAATAAAATTTTCGCTCTCTTCCTTGGAAGATACTGAGCCTAAATACCAAGTGTAGTATTTAACGGACTTTTTGTTTTTGAGTTATGTGCTCACACTCGCGGACATTTTTCTAAAAATGCTCTTCTTTTTTTTTTTTTTTTTTTTTTTTTTTTTATTGCAGGGGTTCTTGAAACATATTTCTGGTGAAATCTCAGTATCGAATTTTTGGATGGGATACATTGGCTTCTCTGTATAGTATGTGCATACTAGTTGGAGAAAGTTAAAATTAAGTTACCTCTGCATTTAGAACTTTGCATTTGTGATGTCACAAATAACGTTGCTTTATCACGCAATTGTTTCCGCACACAGAGCTTTAAACACACTGGACGAATGTATTATTAGTTTACGATTATGTTATAAATGGTTCCTGTTTACACAATTCGATATAGAGGTAACTGGTCCCAAGCGTAGATACACATGTAGAGAAATAAATCCGAAATGCAACAGCTGACATGCTATGTCCTATTCTAATGACTGTTGTATCTGCAACTCTCGCGGGTAATCAGTTACACCAACCCGATGTTTCTCGGTTGCCCAGGAGACATTAACGTCACGATTACATGCCTGATTATCATAATAAACTTTATTTAAATAAAAAAATCACTTTGTTTTAATAAAAAGTGATTACGGAGTGATTTTTTTTGTTGTTTCTCTGTCGCAAACGTAAATATTGGATTGGATGTTTAAGACAGCGTTCCAAAGTTCCAATATAGTTGTAATACAGAATAAAAATTTGATGTGTTCCATTCAATAACTTCCTCTACCAATTCCCGAACAAACTATTCTTATGAAAGGTTATTCTTCCATCTACTTCATGCTAATCGTGATAAACATTAGCAGAAATTGTATTTTTACTTAGTTCCTTGTAAGTAGAAGGGTAATAAGGGAATATACTAGGCTAAAGCATCTTATAGATGCTGGTCGCGGGGCCAAGAGTAAAACAAAAGAAAAACGACTGATGTCTTCTCGCTTAAGAAAAGTTTAAACAATAGAACATTTACACCAATAATCAGGTATGTCTCGGAAATCGTTAACTCTACAAAAATTAGCAATTGTGTGCTTTAACTAAATCTACATGTTTTGTATAGTGAGCTTTGTCTTACTGTTTACCACTAATGTAAAATCCTTTAGAATAATGGTTTAATTGGCTATTCCGTGAAAATTCAAGACATGCATATCTATCTTAGACATACGGTATTTTAATCCAAGTTATAGACGTTTTGGAGAAAATAAAAATTGTCGAAAAATATTAAACATAAAGGGTAGTTTGCAGTGGCGGTATTTTCTGGAAAATCTGTCGCATCCTTGCAAGGTGCAGAAGTTAAATATTGAATTTAACGGTCTTTTGGTTTTCGAATTATGTTGTTCAATCGACAAACGCGCGCGCATACGAGTCTTTTCTACAAATGTTTTTATTCAGGGGACATTAAAACGTGTATTTCCGGTTAAAATTATTTTTTTATGGAATATAATACCCTCTCTGATATGTTGCATTAGCAGAGAAAGTAAAGCTGCTGATTTCATAATCACTGAATTTTTGGATGGAATTCAAATACTAGTACTGAAAGAATAGATCAATTTACAATTTATTAAATGAGGATTGACACAGCATATTTGAGTGATAAAAAGCGTAATGCATTTGACTGCAGCTGACGCCATAAAAGAGCAAACAGTTGAAGCTGCAGGACACAGTTATGTGAGGAGTCTGGATTCCTGATAACTGTATAGAAGCGAACCTCTGTCTGCCAGATGACGGATGGCCTACATAGCGTGATGCAGCTGAGTGTGTGATATATCGTGATCAGAACAAGGTTTTGGGCACAGCCACAGTGTCGTGTGTGCTCAGATATCTTCCAGTTGTCAACTTCGCAGTGTTCTTGGACATTATCTCTGTTAGAGAGGATGCGCAGTAGATATCATTGAGGAAGTTGTAATCTCGAGATGAGAGAATTTGTATTTAATTAAAACCCATGACCAAGCAATTAAAATTGTTTTCTGAAGTCTGTCATTCCTAAAGAAAAGCTTAACGGCTATAATTATTATAGTTTTGACTAACATGTATATCAGCATTATTCTGCAATGCATTACATCAGTTAAATTTATTTACTGCTTTGCGATAATTAGGGTCTGGAAGTTACAAAAAATACCTTTTCTATTTGGCTAGATATATTAAAATAAAGAACATGGTTTTAGAGACGGTAAAGTCTGTTTTTATCTTGTCATTTTACTTTATTTCGTATATAACATTTAGGTAAAGTATTGCATTCTACCCAAAAATTTGATAGCGGAATTTCACTGGAAATAAGTTTTAAGATCACCTGTATCCAGAAAATGCACTTTAGAAGAAAGGACAAATTTCGAAAATGATTATTTTTCCAAACGGCGCAATGATTTTGATTAAAATACGTGAATTAAGGATTTAGAATGACAAAATATATATCTTGAATTTTCTGGGAATGGCCTCTGATGAACTCTTCATTCTGTATGACTTTTTGATAACTGGTTAACCGTGAGAGATAGACAAAAACTTAATATACAAAACATGTAGGTGTCTTTATAACACATTTTGTCATGGGTATATGTCTTGTGTGAAATTTTCTACATATTCCTTGTTGGTTTCAATTTTAAAATATTTAAAAACTTTTCTCATTCGACAACTTGTCATTCCTGTTTTCTTTTACTCCTGGCCGGGCAAAGAGAACCGAATTCAATCACACAGCCACTAACATTTAAAAGATTTTACTGTGGCTTTAGCCTAGTATATTTCCATATTTCCCTTCTACTTCTAAGGAACCAAATAAGACATTGCTACTTTTGTTTATCTTGATAAGCATGAAGTAAATAGAAGAAAAGCTTATTTAAGAATAGTTCGTTACAGAATAGTCAGAGTTGTCAAATTTCTCTATAATTATTATTTACACATTTTAAAAAGCTCATAAACAATATAAATGTGTGAAAAAAATGCCACTCTAAAATGCCATGCCTCAAATATTTTGCTAGGTTTTTTTCATTAGTATACAATTAAAAACACGCATTTACTGTGATATGCATATTTAAGACTCGGGGGGGGGGGGGAGATAGGGAATAATTTTAGTTAAAGAATAATTCCCCGCCCCCAACCGGGAATCGAGCCGGGCACCTTTGGGTGTGCAGCCAGAACTCTTAACCACTGATCGCAGAGACAGTACTTGAGAATTTTGTTCTCTATAAATAAAGCCACCGAAAGCTTCTCTTCAAACAACTGAACTGAGGTTTTTTGTGATAGCCGCTGGTGCAGCACATGATGTCCTTATCTTCCCATCCTACTGTCTCAAAAGATGAAAAAAAAATTATTAAAATTCGTTGACATTTTTGAGAAAATCAATTTTTAGGTTTAAAGGGCAGTATGGTGTAGATGCTGAACTTAAATTGAAGTTTGGTATGTGGCCGATTTTTATTTATTTATTTTTAATTGCTTTAGCTAACGCTGTTCACACACGCACATACACGCGCGCACATGGATCTGTTTTTAAAACTCTTTTTGGAGGGTTCAGGGGTCCTCAAAAAACATTTCCGGTAAAATCTTGACATCGCTTTTTTGTATGAAATGCAATATTTTTCTCTACCAAATGTAGTAGTTTTTTGAACTGAAGTCTAATCACAACAGTATTTCAAAGGGATGGCTGAATTTTTATTGTGGATCCCCACATAAATATGAACGTTTTGATTCCTCTCGCAAAATTTTCAATCACACGCACGAAGTTGAATTCAACCGCCTCCTACCTTCCTGGTTCCTGGCAGTGGCCGTCCATAATAACAGGTTATTATCAAAAGCCGTTGACGGCAAAGTAATAGTGTATTGCGGTTGGCGACATTGAGATGAGGTTGTCATAGCTGGTATCTCGCCCCCAGAAAGAAATGCTGTTGGCAGACCTTATCTTAATTCAGGGGGAGCGCCGGTTTTAAGAAATGTCCTCGCGTTTTCAGCTGACATTTCTTGGTTTTTTCTATCCTTGGCTCCTTTCACGAGATAAGCCACACAGGAAAAATAAATTGGACACACCCTGCGTACCGTTAGGGTGACGTTGATCCCTCCCTCCATCGGTCGGCTTAGTGGAGAAAATCTCTCCCCACGTCAACTAACCTAGCTCAACCACGACCCAGGGTAGATAAGGCAGACCAACTCGTAGCGCAGCACAGATGTTTCCGATCTTCTCAGTCAGGATTATCTTAGAAACATATTTCGATAACTGGATGAAAAATTCACTACTTTAATGATTTTTACCTTTTACTTTCATGCTGCCTAACAACCTCTTTAAGGTCTTCAAAGGAGAGATATAACTGGCATGTTGTTATATGGTTCATCATTTTCACACTAACAAAATCTGACTTGTTCCATTCACATGAAATTCTCTACCTGTTCCGCAAACCAATTCTTCCAACAAATTGTTCTTTTATCTATATAATGCTAATTAACAGTAGAGTGGTCAGCGAACTGACTTCTCATCCGGAGGTCCCGGGTTTGACTCCCGGCTGGGGCGGGGGATTTTTCTTTAGTCAGAATTATTCCCTATCCCCCACAGTCTGGAAGTATGCATGTGAGAGTGATTTTGTGTATGCATGTGTGTGTGTGTGTGTGTGTGTGAGGAAAATAAAAAATTATTTAAATCAAACGTAAAAAAACCTACAGACAACGAGTTGTTAAAAGTGCAAAGCCCCCGATATGACCTTAGACGTTAAAGGGGGCTATAGAAATGAAACAATAAAAAAAGATAAACATTACAAGGAATTGGTTCAGTTGCTTGCTTCCTTGTAAATAGGAGGGAAATGGAATACAGCATGTTAAAGCGATAGTCAAATCTTTTAAAATCTTGTCTTTTTGTGAAACAATTGAAATTCAGTTCTCACATGGCCAGGAGTAAAACGAGAGATTAAACGAAAGATGAATTTCCATTTGAGAAAAGTTTGTAAGTAGTTAAAAATTGAATCCACTAACAAAGATATCTTGGAAACGGCTAACTCAAAAAAAAAAAAAAAAAAAAAACATGGTATAAACAAACCGTTTCAACAAGTTCTACATTGAACATGTTTATACAAAAGTCATTTAGAATGAAGAGGACTTCTGGGGTTACTACCAAGAAATTCAAAATATAAATTTTTATGTAAATATCTTTAATATACATTTTAATCAAAACTGTTATAGCTATTTTTATAAAATCAAACATTTCAAAAACGATTTATGTAAAGGATAATTTGGGGTAGGAAAGATTTTCCTGAAAATCATGTCGCATTTTTGAAATATACAAAACTTAAATACCAAGTTTGGTATTTAACCGAGTTTTCGTTTTTGAGTTATGCTGTTCACACACGCACACGCATGAATATTTTCTGAAAATGTTTTTATTTATTCAATGTTCCTCAAAACATATTTCCGGTAAAATCTCGGTATCGAATTATTGGGGTGCAACACAATACCTTCTCTGCCTATTGTGTACATTGTACATGCGTGCTAGAGAAAGTAAACATCGATACGTAATATAAACGATAGTCGATTGTTTTAAAACGCGTCGTTACGTGTTGGCCTTGAAAGCATCACGAGATAAACCTGCATAACTTACCTGGTAACTTTTTTGAGCAAACTAGTGACAAACTTCTCTTCAAGAAGACTAGATTCAACCATAAAAAGGTAAGTTGACATTATTGTACAGTGACGCTATAATAGAGTAGATTATAACGCTATGTTGCATGTTGTAGCTGCTTAAAATCGGGTGCTTCAAAACGAATGGAGGCCGCCTCCGTAGGTCAGTCGATGGAGCAACTGTGCGAGCAATTTCGATTCCCGAATTTTTCTCTAGCCAAGATCATTACCTATTCTCCCTAAGTCTCTTAAGTAGGTGTGTGTGTGTGTGTGTGTGTGTGTGTGTGTGTGTGTGTGTGTGTGTGTGTGTGTGTGTGTGTGTGTGTAAAACCAAAAGAAACTGAAATCTAGTGACAAATGTATACCATTGCTGATTAGCAAATTTTCCAAGGCTAAAGGCGTCGCAGTTAAAGGTTTGGTGTACATGCATTCAAATTCCATCACGCCATGTCGGCGTATAGTGGGCCACCTATACAGTGGTTTCTTGGTCAAATAACGTGGTGACGAGGGATCAACTCTGTCCTATATATGACGCTATTTGACATCACGACTTGCGGACAAGAAACAGGATGCGTTTAGCCTTTTCTGTCAGGGTATGGTGTTCTTTCACGTATAAATGCACATTACGGGCACCAACAGCTTTACTTACGTTTCCTTTACCGCTAGCTTTGAACCACAACCTTGGGTATTGGAGGCCAGTATGGTAAACCATTACACCACGGAGGACGATCGGGTTGTAAATGGAACAATACAACACAAAACGGACATATTTAAGTCAGAATATAGGTCAAGATAGTAAATAGTACAACTACTATTTCACTTTCCTTAGTACGAATAGAGAAATATGTTTCATTCACATGCCTTTCTCTTCAAAGCATTGTTACTAAAGACTACTCCTTTATCTTTATCGTGGTAATCGAGATAAACATCACCAGAAATGCTTGGTAGTTCCTTCTAAATATAAGGGAAATAAGGTAATGCACTAGACTAAAGCGATAGTCAAATGTTTTGAAAAGTCGGTCGCTATGTGAAACAAATAAAATTCGGCTCACGTCGCACGACCAGGAGTAAAACAAAAGATAAAACGAAATGATGACCTCTGTTTGAGAAAAGTATAAATACCTTAAAATTGAAACCATAATAAGGAATATCTCGGTAACGTTAAATCTTGAAAAATGTACACGACATAAATTTAATGTTTTAGCGAGTTCTACATTTTTTGTGTAGTTAGTTTTTGTCTTATCTTTTACGATTTACCAGTTACACAAATTTTTTCCAGATAAAGAGGTCTTCAGAGGCTTTTTCCAGAAAATTCAAGATATTGCATTTTGTCATGTAAATATCTTTGTCATTTTAATTAAAATCTTTAGCTATTTTTGAGAAAAATATTATTTTTAAAAAATGTTCTAAAGGGTAGTTTGGAGTGGAGGGGTTTTCATAAAAATAGCCGTGACGCATCCTTAAAATGTTCTGAACTTAAACAATAAATGTGATATTTAACGGTGTTTTCATTTTTGAACTATGATGTACACACACACGCTCGCACATCTGTTTCTAAAACTTTTTTTTAATTCAGGGGGACCTCTAAAGGACCTCAAAACACACTTCCGGTGAAATCTCGGTATCGATTTTTTTTTGTGAGACAAAATACCTTGTCTACCTATGTATATGCATTGTACGTGTAGAGAAAGTAAAAATTCTAAAAACTAATTAGAAAATTGAGAACGCACTCTGCTGTATCCGGAACGGTCATGCCTCTTCATCCATGATGGCAGTCTCGAGGGGTTTGCAAGAGTCCCAAAGAGATGCTGACCTGTGATGGTCGATGTTTGTGGTCATTGCAGTGTGACTTTTGTGTCCACTGTCGTCGTGTATCGATTACTGTGGTCACCATCTAGCGTTGATTTAGGACCTACTTCTGGGATACGCGGTGGTTTTTAGGGAGCTGTATCTAGGTCACGGTTTGAAGAAATGTGATACCATTATTGTTACTGCCATACGGCTCCTTGAGTAGCGGTTACTATTCCGTCTGAACCACAAACCACTGTAGCAACTGGTACCGGTGTATCTGGTTACCAACCTCTAGACCCGTGTTTAGTTCCCTGTTAGGACATCACTCTGAGGCAACGAGTCTTGCAAACCCCTTAAATTATTTCAAATCTTAATGAACTTCTTTCCTTGTGGGCTGTCGATAGCAGCATTCCACATTGAACCCCCCCCCACCCCGTCCAAATAGTTACATTTGCGATGTCCTGTAATTGTTGAGATCTCGATGTTTGTGGGATGTTTCAATAATCAAACAAATAATATTAACCTTTGGTAAGAAGCCAACATGAAATATGATAAATTCACGTGAATTTATCTTCCTATTCTGCAACAAAATGTTCCTACAAAAGATTATTCTAGTTACTTCACGCCAATAAAGAAAAACATAAGCAGAAATGTTTTATTACATATTGTAAAGGAGAATAAGGAAATAAATGTTTAAAGAGCTGGTCCTTTGTGATGGCCTTTGAAGGATGACCAGGACGAAAAATAGAAAAAAGAAAATAAAAATAAAATCGAGACTTGCCATTTGAGAAAAGTGCTAGTATTGGAAAATTTAAACAAGAAACGAGGAATATCTAGGAAGTGTGTTTTACGGAGATCTACATTTTTGGAATGGTAAGATTTGACTGTCTCTTACGGTGCACTAGTTCTGCAAGTCATTCAGAATGAAGAGGGTTTTAGAGGATATTCCCCGAATGACAACATACACATTTCATTTGTCATACAAGCAGCTTTAATATGAGATATTTTAACCAAATTCGTTAGAGCCACTTTTGCGAGACTCGAAAATTAAAACAAAAATTCATATAAAGGATAGTTTGAGTAGGGGGAATTTTGTTGAAAATTTTAGTGTCGCGTCCTTAGAAGATCCTGAAATTATCCAAGCTTGGTTGGTACTTGATCAACTTTCCGTTTTTTTTTTTTAAGTTATGCCGTAAAGACGCGCGCCTGGACCTTTTTCTAAAATGTATTTATTCAGTAGTCCTCAAAATATGTATTTCCGGTGAAATCTCGATATAAACATTTTAGTTGGAATGCAGCATCTTTTCTACATTTTATGTACATTGCACAAGGTAGAGAAAGTAATGTTTTAATAACTCAACTAGCAGCTTTAAAACAGCATACGAAACAAAGCCCTAGGCATAAGACACAAGACGCATCCATAATTACCTGTCAATATGGTAACAAGAAAACAGGAAGTTAATAAACTGATTAAAGAGGAAAAATATTTTACATTCACATGACTGTACTCTTCTATAAATTGTTCTTATAGAATGTTTTTCTGCTTTCTCTGTTTTGTTTTAACGTCCTTTTAACCTGGGAAGTCACAAATAAATGAAATGGGTGAAATGATCAAATGAGCCCGGTGTCCCTAGAGCTTAGTAATGGCACATTCGTCTTCTCAGGATAAGCGAAAACCCCAGATTAACTTGCTCTAATCGAGATTCGACCAGGACGTCTTGAATATCTTTTCTTGTTAATCGAGGTAAACTTTCTTACCCATTTACACGTAACTTCGTTGTAGGTACAAGAAGAAAGCGTTAGTAAAATTTTTAAATAGTGGGTCGCTAAGTAATGGATTTGAAACTTGGTGTTTTTTGTATGACTTTGGGAAACCTTAAAATATTGTGTACTTTGAGATATAAGTTTATGTAGCAAAATTTGTCTAACTTTTACGGTTAAATTCTACAGTCGTACACAAAAGGCGTTCGGAATGAAGAGAGCCTCTTATAAAACGGAATTCCCGTTTATCTTGCATAGATTTTATGTCGCCGAAAATTATTACTTTGTTGGGTGAAGGAAAGTTTTACGGAAGTTCGCAAATGTGTTTTTTAAGGTATGAGGTATTTTTTTTAGAAGCGACTCGAGAGTTCTATTTTGAGCGGAAGGTTGAGAATTTTTTTTACTAGTTTCTGTGAGTATCACTCGGAACTTGTGCAGAATAATAAAGTACGTTTGTCTGTGAAGACAAATAATTATAATTATCAGCGCTGCTATACTCTGGCTTGGAGCGTTAATGGCTAATTAAAGATTACGCTTTTCGCCGAGGAACTCCAGCGTTGCACTGCAAATAACTAGCGGAAAATGAGCCGAGTTTTGAAGTAGGTCGAATGGGGTCGTTCCGGCATTGAAAAGAACCTAGACAGTGTAACAGAATATCCTGACGAAGCAACAAAAAACGAGGGAAGGAGGAGGGAAAAAAATTGAAAAGCGTTTCTTGCTCTCACTTGAAGAGCAACAGAAATTCCACAGACGAGATAGTGGAGTCCTCTCGAGCAAACTGCGTCACAAAAGATGACAATGTAACTCGGTGGTATAACGGCGGAAGTGGAATGTCTGGTTGTTTAAGTAATGCCTAGCTGATATCTGTTACACCTTATTTGTTTGGCTCAAGCTGTGGAAGGACATTCAAAGAAAAATTGTACATGGACTGGAACAATTTCTGGTTTCAGATCTGCATCTGCGGAAGTCTGTGGTTATGTAAGTGAATACTACTAGGACGTAAGAGATTATTATACCTATTGATGAAATTTTCTTGATATAGGATAGAGAATGTCACACTCGGAAGTGAAATAAGCTAATAGCTTGATGCATAGTGCTTAATGATTTTTAGGTAAATATCAAGAAAACCCAATGATCTAATGTGCAGCGAAACTGCCGGTGCCTGGCGAAATGGATATCATTCCAAAAATATAATACTACGCCTTTTTGCTTTCGCTACACGTACTATGTAAATAGTGTATAGAGAAGGTATTGTAATGCACTCAAACTCGATACCGCGATTTCACCGGAAATACGTGTTTCGAGTCCCCCTGAATTCAAACATTTTTAAAAAAAGACTGTATGTAGGGGGGGGCAGCATAGCTCAAAAACGAAAATATCTTTAATACCAAACTTGGTATTTAAGTTTCGCATCGGCTAACGATTTTGATTAAAATCTCTTATATTTAAGTATACACATGGCAAATAAAATGTATATCTTGAATTTTCTTGTAGACCTCTTTATTTTGGATGATTTTTTTTATCGAATTTTGAGTAACTGGTAAACCGTAAGAGAGAGACAAAAACTTAAAACACAAAAAATGTAGATCTCGATAAAGCACACAATTTATATCGTGTATATACATGTTTCGTGGAGTTGGCCGTTTTCGAGATATTCGCTGTTATTGATTTCAGTTTTAAAATTCTTAGAACGCAAAGAAACATATTTTAAAAATGTTACTGTTGGTTTAGCCTTGTGTATTCCCATATTTCCCTTCTTATAAGAAACTAAGTAATAAAGACCATTTCTGCTAATGTTTTAGAATGAAATAGAATAGGCTTATTACCAATAACTTTTTACAGAATGTCGAGAAAATCGTGTGAGTGGAGCTCATCAGATTTCTTTATTTTATACTGAGAATCATGTCAAAAGTCCAATCAGCTTTTAGGTATCACACTAATAAGTTAGTTTAAACCTTGTCAAAGTTACTCAAATCGGAAGCAACTCTGGGAGAATTGTCAGATTTTGATTTGCAGTAGTAGAAGAATAAGAGTTTATAAGAGTAGTTTGCTGTAGATTAGGTGGAGTGTAATATGAAAGTAACATCAGATCCCGCCCCTCATAGTTTTGCATTCTTTAACCTGGTAGGTCATATTGAATGATTAACGAAATCGGTGCAATGCTGCTCAAATGAGCTCGAAGTCCATAGAACATAGTTATTCGGCATTAGTCTTCTCGGGATAAAATCCTTATCCAGGTAACTCGCCCTAACAGATTCAAACTCGGGACCTTTTGCATACGAGACAGACACGCTACCCCCACACCACAGTGGTGAGGTGCAGTTATTCTTGGTTTCTTTCCCGGAAATGACTGATATATCCCATTTGTGCGAACTACTGGGCCCAGATACTAACCAGTTTCAAAAGATGGCATTAACTATACACAAGGCCATTTTCGGATTCGTTAATGTAAATCAATCAGTTATAAACGTAATTTAAAAGGTTGTAAACGTTAATATGACAAGCGTGTTTTATTCTTTTATATATGTCTTCTGTTACTCATTTCTTTATTCGTAATAGCAGCACATACACACAGCACATTTCGATTCAAGTACCGCAACAGATGTTATGTCTAGAGCTCTGTTTTGGGCTTCGAAGCGCACACAGAACAGCCAGTGGTATAAAGCGAGGTTAGTGGGGAGGGGTTTTGTAGCGTAAACATGCACACGTTGAGGTATAATCTGTTCCAAAAGTAGCTCATTAGATGAACTGACATGCATTGTTCTAATTCCTAAATTATTTCATAATATAATTGGTAAATAAAACCGACTTGTACTTTCATAAATAGTATAAAGCTTCATACAGAAAGTTCAAGATAATGTGCAGCGTTTTAAAAAGACAAAGAACATAAATAAACCAAGCTCGCTCAGAATTCATTGCAGTGAATTAAAAGATGCATCTTTATTGTATCGAAAGACAAGGCTCTCCTATCACTCATATGTTTGAATCATCCACAAGTATTTGACATGTTTCAATCTGAGCTCTATTATCTAATAGCAGGAACTGAACGAGACCAAGCAGTAAGCGATACAGAGTGCAACACGTTTCGAAACGGGCTGTAGGGACCACGCCCACTCCATCACGTCATAATTATACTGTTTCAAAAACTCAATCCGGTAATCTCGTGACCCCAGACCGAGTGCTAGTTATGTCGAATGAGCAAAAAGTTGACAATCAAGCAACACGTAAATCACGCGTGGACTATAACGCACTGGATAGCTTGGCATCAGTCGAGGACGAAACATTTATCACGTATAAATCATGGCAACTTTTTATGTTCCAGAATAAGTATTTTTAAATAGCCGTAACCTATACTATAATTATTCGCAAGTTGTACATCTCTGAATATGTGTACGTCTAGCAACAGTACAACCAAGAGTACGAGGAAATCCAATATTTTATTTGTTCTTCCTGCAGAGAAGAATGCAATTGAACGTCTTGTTAGTTGCATTCCAAGGCTTCAGCTTTTAGCGTTTGACATTACTTCAGTGACAAAAGCTAATCTGCAAATGATTTCCTACAGGAAATTTGTGTTCATTTGAAATCTGCACTTTAACAACAGGATACACCAGCTGCATGGATTACTGTATTTATTGCCAGTGCACATGCAAATAAATTTCGCGCTTTACTGGTCAGGAAAATTGTTTTACAGTGAATTTGGTTGTCCTTGATGCTTGTGCTGCCTTGGAGTTTTTCTTCTAACAGCTATTGCTTAAGGTGTTTAAGATGGTGGTTCTTCACACATTTGAACACATTTATCACAAAAGTATTGATGCTTCACATTCTTCCAGGATATCCATTCAAGAATCAGTAATTAGCAAATACGGTCAACAAAGCTAAATATTTGACGTCTTTTAGAAACTTGCGTTTAGAAAGTCGTGTAGACTTCGTCTTGCAGGTGTAAATAAGAATAAGCATAGCCTACAAAATCTGATGTTCCATTCACATGGCTTTTTTTACATGTATACAATAAATTATTTTTAAAAAGATTAGTCTATTTACTTAATGCTAATCCAGAAAGTGTCTTGTTACTTGCTTCCTTGTAAGTAGAAAGGAAATAAGGAGGTACCATAGGCTAAATCGATAGTCAAATCTTTTAAAAGCTGGTTGCTATGTGATTGAAGTACCTTTGTTGTATGGACAGAAGTTGACAAATTCCCGTATGAAAAATCTGATGTTACTCACATGACTTTCTCTAGCTGTTCTACAAACTTCTTGCATAAGATAATTCTTCTTTCCGCATCTTGCTAATCGAGGTACTCATTAGCACAATGTTCTTATTACTTAGTTCTTTATACGTAGGAATAGAATAGGAGAATACACTAGGCTAAACCAATAGTCAAATGTTTTAAAAACTGTCATTATGCGATTGTCATTACAAATCCCTTCTTTTCTTGGCCAGGAGTAGAACAAAAGAAAACCGCACACTCCCGTCTGAGAAAAGTATAATACTTCACAACTGAAACTAATAACAATGAATACCTCGAAAACTGTAAGCTCCATGAGAAAAATGTATGACATAACTTGTGTATTTTAACAAGACCTACATTTTTTGTATAGTAAGTTTTTGTCTCTCTCTTACGGTTTACTAGTTATGCCAAATTAAGCAAAATTCATCCAGAATAAACATGTCTTTAGAAGCTATTCCCAGAAAATTCAAGATATACATATTATTTGTCAGCTAAATATCTTTAAAATATCGTATATTAATCAAAATCGTTAGAGCCATTTTTGAGAAAATCAAAATTTTCAAAAAAAGTTCCATGTAAAGGGTAGTTTGGAGTGGGGGGGATTTTTCTCAAAATCTTCGTGTCGCATCCCTGGAAGATACTAAACTTATGTACCAAGTTTGGTGCTTTAATGACTTCGTTTTTGAGTTATCGTGTTCACGGACACACACACACACACACACACACACACACACACACACACACACGGACCTTATTGTGAAAATGCTTTTTTTTTTATACAGGGGACCCTAAAACATATATTTCCAGTGAAATCTCGGTATCGGATTTTTGGGTGGAATACAAATCTTCTCTATCCCTATGTACATTGTACACACGGGGCTAGAGAAAATAAAAAAGTATAGGTTTTTAAAGCTGAAACTAATAAGGATTATCTCAAAAACGATAAACTCTCCGGTTTCCCCCATCATTGCATTCCACCGCTGCTCCATCTTCACTCCATATATCGTCAGTGTCGTTGCTGCGGTGCCACATTTAGTAAAAGCTGTCATTAAACATTATCAGGAAAGAAAGAAAAAAAAAAATCGTACAATATTGATTCCATTATGGAAAATAATAGATTTTGACGCAAAATTAGAATTCCTTGTAATTGGTGATAAGTCGAAGAGCTGCCGTTAAACTATTGCCAGCCTATGTTGACGATTTACCTAGTAACCTTGCAAACACTTTTCTTTTGAGCGCATTCATTTGGCGTGATGTCATTGTGTGAGAACCGGTCGGACCAAACTAGTCTGGGACACTTGTTTCGGTCTGGGCGTGCGATGAGTCACGGGGCGGATGTGACAGATAGCCTTATCACTCAGTTTGAGCGAACTTCCACAAATTGCAGGTATTCTTTACAAATAGAATACCTGCAACCTTATCTGAAAGCAGATAACGCCTATTAACGATTTCCTTAGGGTAATGCACCTATGAAAAGCCTTCAATCATACTATAGTTGCTGCAAAATTTAGAAATTGTTCAAAAGGTTGATTTGTTTTTGTTTGTTTTTTCCACACAAGCCGTGTGTAGGACAAGTTTGATAGAGAATCACATTGAAAAATACAATACCACGATACCAGTCTGACTCTACCTATCCAACTCCTGTCCTACACACGGCCTGTGTGAAAAAATAATTAAATCAACACTAATTGACTGTACTATGAATCCTAGGACTTAAAGTACTTACAACATTGTAAGTCGCCAAGTCGCCATAATTTGAGATCACCTTGCGAGTCAGTTGAGAAATTCAATGCTATGCCGGCATGTTGACATGGTATTTCAGTGGTAGAGCAACCGACTAGAGACCGGGGGAGATCCATGGTTCAATTCCCGGCCATAGCATTGAATTTTTGTCTTGACTCTACCTGTTCAAAAAGCAATGCTGCTTGAATGAAGTGACAAATTTCCATTCTTCCTTACCATAATAAATTATGAAGGTTATTTTTGACTGCACATCTCGTCTTAGTGTAACAGCGCAATTATAATCTAACGAAGAAGCGGCATGAGGGGTTTGTTGAAAGTTTGTTTAGAACTCTTTGAAAGTAGTGGCAATTGGCTTGTACTTTCCTGATTTTAATAGGAGGAGAATAATGAAAATATAAAAGCGACATTAAAAAAATAAACTATTTGAGATATGCTTTGTTTTGTATAATCCATCCTTATTTTTCAAACATCTTAAATCTCGTGCCATTTTCTGACCTTAAGGTGACGCATCTGTGAAATTTGGAAAATCCAAAGCTTGCGAGATGTTTTATTCAAGTTATACCGGTTATTTCTCAATTTGACATGTTGCAACCATTGTTGCATGCATAGCTGCCTAACATTTATATAATATGTATTATCTGAATTCATTGTCCTATGCAATAAATTGCCCCACGTAACGCATTAAAAAATCTGATGTTTTATTCACTTTTTTTTTTTAATCTTATCTCGTACTGTATAATAGTTAATACAAAAAATCATCCAGAATGGAGACTGTCTGCAGAGGCTATTCCCAGGAAATTCAAGATATACATTTTGTCACGCATATATGTTTAATATAGGATATTTTAATCTAAATCGTTGGTCGCACCATGGTCGAGTGGTTAGACCACTCGCCTCTCGCAAGCGACCGCATGTGGGATTTGTGGGGACAGCGGCACAGCGGCCGATTTTCTCGGGTTCTCCGGTTTCCCCCGCCATCGCATTCCACCGGTGCCAATTGTAGTAATAGCGGGCGTTAAACACTATTAAAAAAATCATAATCGTTAGAGCCATTTTTAAGAAAATCGCAAATTTTAAATTTTTTTCCATCTAAGGGGTAGTTTGGGGTGGGGGATTTTCCTCAAAAACTTCGTATTGCACCCTTGGAAGATACTAAACTTAAGTAGCAAGTTTGTTTTACAAACTTTTCCTTTTTGACGTATCGTGTTCAGGGACACACTATAAGTCGTATAATCGTAAAATTTCGATATCGAATTTTGAATGAAGTGCAATACCTTCTCTACCTCTGTACCATTTACTGTGTATAGAAAGTAAATATAACTAAGCGTTCCGCTTGTGTTGGTGTGTGCCAATACAAACTTAATAAACAAAAGTTTGCTTCTCAGCGAGATAATATACTGGCGATACCATTTAAAGGCTCGTTGATTAACGCTGCGTTACTACAGGTTGGTGAAACCGGCCGCCCAGCAACGATAATGTCATTGCTTGGAAACAAAGGACAAACTTTGTATAGCTCCAAGCGTTGCTGGAATAATGCCCATCAAATATAGTTTGTGATAATCATTCTGAAGATTTAAACAAATGAAGCGAAGTATGACGGAAAGGGCACAAAGATCAGATAGTGCCGGAAATGATATGGTTTTCCTCCAGTCGAGAATCATGTCTGGAGACTCGACAGTTGAAAGGCCATTTCCTTTATAGGACTGGCTGTCATCGCGGTGGGTCCGGATTGGTGATGGACCTTGATTGGATCACGCGTCCTATACTCTTGGCCATAGTGGCGGATTGAAGCACAGTTGTGGTGGATCTTTCGTTTTATATCTTGGGCAAATATTTTTTTTCATCTTTTTAAAAACTGTGTTTTAAGGCCCACTATTACTTACGGTACCACAATAGCGATACAGGAAATTAAGAAAGGAAATCGAGGAAGGGTATCTCCCTGGCATTTACTAGTTATGAGTACTGAGGAAAACCTGGAAGAAACGTCAGAGGGCACTAACATTGCTACACTGCAATTATAACCTTAGACCTGTTCACGATGGTCTATTTGAAAGAATATTTATATTTTTACTTTCTCTAACGAACATTATGTACGCATATCCTGGTAGGTAAAGAAAGTATTGAATTGCAGCAAAAAAAAATTCGATACTGAGATTTCTCCGGAATTAAATGTTTTTGAGAACCCCTGAAAAATGTAGTTTTAGGTGTGTGTGTATATGTGTGTGGACAGCATAACTCAAAAACGAAAAATCCGTTAAATTCCAGCTTGGTATTTTAGTTTAGGATCTTCCAATGATGCGAGGAAAATATACAGGAACCCCCCCCCCCTAGCCCAGACTATCCTTTTAAGATTTTTCGAAATATTCGATTTTCTCGATGGCTAACGATTTTGATTAGAATACTGTATCATAGGTATGTTTCGTAATTGGCTTACCCTCCCCAGTATTTGTAAGAATGATACCCCTTAGGACTTGCAAGCCAATGCCTAGGGGTCAGAAGCCTATCGGGGAGCCAACGGCACGAAATCACAGAGTGGAGAACCTGATATGAGGGGTGGGTCCGTAGCCAGGCATGAACATGAAGTGGATGATATGAAATGTAAGCGAAATTGATGATTGGAAAGGTGATGGAGTAATTGGTGGAATGAGTGGCGGGGAAAACCGGAAGACCCGGAAAAAAAAAAACCAAGACGCCGCTTCATCCACCACGAACCATAGATATGTACTAGGCAAATAAAATACATCTTGAATTTGTTGGGATTAGCCTCTGATATCCTCTTCATTGTGAACAATGTTTAACATAGCTGGCAAACCATAAGAGGTAGACTTCGCAAAACATGTATAAATGTTAAAGTGCACATTTTTTCCTAGAGCTAACCATTTTCGAAATAATCTTTATTGGTTTTAGAATTTCCAATACTTAGATTTTTCTCGAATAGGACGTCGATATTCGCTCATTTTATCCGAGCCGTACTAAGAGAAGGGAATTTCAATTGTATCACATAGTGACCAACTTTTTTTTAGTTTTAACTGTCTCTTTAGCCTAGTTTTTTCCTTCTACTTCCCTTATTTTCCTTCTACTTAGGATGGAACACAGATTTTTAGATATAACTATCCTAACGGTTCTGTTCAGAACAAATTTAGAACTTGCATTGAAACAATATTGTGCACGTCCCTATGTGAGATTAAGTCGAAAAACTCGCTCGCCTTGACTTTACTATATGGTTAATTTTGACGACAATTTATCGATAATTTGGAATTGTCTTAAAATATAAGACATATAATTCATTCAATAAATCATAAATGAACCGTTTATTTGCTCTACCACGTACATTGCAGACAGAGAAGGTATTGCATTGTACCCGAAAATTCGATACCGAAATTTCACCGAAAATATACGTTTTGAGGAACTCTTGAATACAAATAAAAGCTTCTTTTATAAAAGGTTGTTTGTGAACTGCATAATTCAAAGCGAAAAGTTCAAGTCCAAACTTGATATTTTAAGTTCAGCATCTTCCAGGATGCAAAATATCCAAGTAAATTGCCCCGCCTTAAACTTATGCTTAAGTGATTTTCTCATACGATTTTGGTTTAAGATGTTTACATGAGAAATTAAATGTTTTCAGGGAATAGCCTCTGAAGTCTTCTGGAAGTCTGGATAACTTTGCATAACTGGTAATCCCTAAGAAATGTATAAGATGTTACTACACAAAAAATGTAGATATCGTTAGAGCACACAGTTTGTCAGTTAATCTTTTTTCATTTTTTATACTCCTAATCGTGCAAGAATGAATTTCGGAGTCTTCACTTAGCGACCAGCTCTTAAGCTTTCTGTAATAAGACCAAGTTTTATTAATATGTGTCTCAATTGACATGAAGTAGATAGAAAAACAAGCTTTTGTAGAAGAGTTTCTTGCAAAGGTAGAGAAAGTCGAGGGTTTGAAGCAAATCAGGTTTTCTAATCATAAAGTAGCAATTCTCACCAAAGTGGTATGAAGTTTTTTGGTATGCATTCAGTTCAATGACATTCTGTACCAGTCTTTCTGAACTCTGGGGAGAAGCTCATTGACCATTTCTGTTGGGATGAGGATATCCGGATCTACCCTCACTGCTTCCTCCTTAGTCGCTCCACTTCCTAATCCAATTTCCCATTATCATCCCCATACACTCGTCCCTAACCTCTTTCCATCATTTTCCCTACTACATTACCCATATAGAGCATGTTCAAAGCTTCTAAAGATAAATAGTATGACTAATGCAAATTTAATTTGGCTTAGAAATTGTTGGGAATGGGCTTATTTATATAAAATAATTCCGTCCTTGTATTTAGATACACATCTCAATTTTATCGAAATATCATATGCTTGATGAACAGTCAACCCGAAGATCGGTCAACGGGCGGGACGGAATTGTGGGATAGATCACAATTCGACCTCGGCGTTCAGGTTCTGTCCTCCCAAAATGATACCGGGAATCAAACCGGGTCTCTCGCTAATGTGATGGGTATCATGTGGCTATTTTAATATTATGCTGAGCGCCACCTATCCACACATCTTTAAACACTTCAGTGCTTTTTCAATCGCCTAATTGCATGGTGAATAGGTACGAAGAATCCAGTTTGTGAATAACATAGTGAGGTTTAGAATTTTTTTCGGCTTTAGCAAATAAGTTGTGTAAAAGTAAACCTTTGAGCTAACAAACGTTTCTTGACAGGGATATTGTTATACAAACAATTTTTTTACTTATACCCACCAAGGCAAAAATTAAACAACTGGGGTTTTATCCTTTATCGCTAAATTATTTTTAGTCCCGAAGTACATTTGCTAAATATACCACTCCAAATGTTACTAGACCCAGAACGGTTTATCAATTACACAGAAGCCATTCAGAATAAATACTTTTATTACCAGAAAATCTAAGTTATATGTTTCATTTTCCTTCCTATTATCCTATTGGTATTTTAATCTTAATCGCTGTGATATTTTTGAGAAAATAAAAACTGACCAATTTTCCATTCAAGAGTTATGCTGTTCGCGCGCACGTTCCCCTCTTGAAAATGCATTGTTTATTTATTATTTTCATTGCAAACAAATATTTGTTTGCAATGGAATTTCGGTTTACTTTTTATAAGTAGTAGAGAAAGATGAATAACTCGCAAGTGAGCATTATCATTAATTAAGAGTTATCGATTTCGTTCATCTATTTATGTAAATAAATGCGGTCCATTAAAAATAATCAAATAAAAAAGGAACAAAAAGAAAAATCGTTTTAAAGTTGGAAGATAGCATTTTACTTTGTCTACTACGCATATTATAATAGTAAATTAAATAAATGAAATGAAATGGAGTTTTATTTATGGGCGTTCTTTAACTACTATGGTTCGCAGCGTCCCACTCTATGCTGGGCGCGAAAGACCACTAAATTTTGCTCGATGTCTCTTTATCAGGTTTGAGGTTCTATGACACTGGATCAAGGCTACCTTCTGCAGGAAGCCATGCTAAGGAATTTTACGACCGAAAACCCCCATCGTCCTCGGCTGGGTTTGAGTTTGGGGTGGGAAAATTTTCCTGAAATTACTTTGTGTCGTATCCTTGGAAGATACTAAACTAGTAGATAGTATATGTTTTCGTAAACTTCCACGGCCAATATTAAAATTATCTTGGTCCAGAGTTTCCGGTGTACTACAGTATAAAAGAAGGTACGCCAGCCGGACCAGACGCAGTTAGCCCTGAGGAAGCCTTATCATAAGATGGGCGAAACGTCGGCAGATTTTAGCCTTAAGACGCGGTCTACACCGGAAACTCTGGACCAAGATAGTAGATAGTAGATAAAGTATTATGTGCCACCAAACGTTTCGATACCGAGAATTCTCTTGAAATGCGCATTTTGGGGTTCCTGAATTAAAATATATAGAAGGTCCGCTTGTGTGTGCCAAAGTGGGTTAAATTCCAAACTTGACATTGAAACTCAGTATCCTCAAGAACGACACACACAGATTTTCAGTAAAATCTCCCCTCCCCAAACTGTCTTTTACATGGGAGTTTTTTTTTTTCTCGAAATATTAGATTTTCTCAAACATGGTCGTAATATTTTAATTAAAATGATGAATTGTAGAACCTGAGCAATTCAGGAGCTATTCACAGAAAATTCATTTTGGATGACCTTTGCGTAACTGATAAACCGTAAGATATTACACAAAAAATGTAGATCTCGTTAAAACATAGGTACACTTTTTGCCAAATGAGTCAACCATTTCCGAGATATTCCTTGTACTCGCACTTCCTAATACCTTTCTCAACTGAAGAATCTTTATCCATGACCCCTCCATTTTGGTCATGAAGCTAGAACGGAATTTCAAGGTCATTAAACAGTGACCAGCACTTAAAAAGGTTTGACGGGTTCTTTTTAGTCTAGTGTATACCCTTAGTCCCATGAACCTAAATTAATAAAACCATTTCTGTCAAATGTTTTATCTTGATCCACATATTTTTATAAGAATAATTTGTTAGCCCGCCTGGGTAGTATGGTGGTAGCGTGCCTGCTTTACATTCAAAAGGTCGTGAGTTCGAATCTCGCTTAGGGTGAGTTGCCCGGATAAGTTTCTTTTTCTTCGGGGTTTTCCCTTATCCTGAGAAGACGAATGTCGAGAAACTTAAAAAGCTCCATGATCATTTGAGCATCATTTTACCAATTTCATTCATCGTCCGATATGACCAACCAGGTTAAAGGACGTTAAGCAAGTTTATTGCAGAATAGAGAAAAAAATTAGGTTATAAACATTTACGTTGTTTTATGTAAATGCAGCCATCACGAGTTCAGCAGTGATGCAGACTGGTGTAGGAACCTCGCGTCCCGATCTGGTTTAGGAAGCGGCTAGGCTATTGTTTGGCAGCGACTTGACCAGTGCGCGTATGTGTGCACACCTGGATCGCCTCGGGCAGCTATTCAGTGACTCAGCCGAGCGAGCGAGCCCTTGAAACTGCTAACAAACAAAACACCGGATGCCGGAAGGAGGGACACGGGGAACTGCGTTATCAGATGTTACTTCTCTGGTATTTGTGGAATGAGAGTATTTACTATTTAATCTGTTGTATCTACGTTTGTTGTGTATGATTTCGAAGCCTCTGCATTAACGCTGTTTGTACAACTTTATAAGGGAGTAGGCATTAGTAAATTGTGAAGCGATCAGATGGTAAATAATACAATTTTTACTTTATTACCTACATCATAGTTAAAGGAGGTATAACATTTTTGTATCAAATTAGCAGCAATACGTGTTTCAGGACTCTGAATTAAAACATCTTTAAAAAAAAGTCAGTTTGTGGGTGTCTGAGTAACTCAAAAACATAGCTCACTTATGTTTATCTTTCAAAGCTGCGATACAAATATATCACTCCAACCCAACTACCCTTTGCGTGCAACGTGTTTTGAAATTTTTTCCCGTTCAAAATCCATAGTTAGATATTTTATAAGAAATAAAATATAAATCTTGAATTCTATGGGAAAATTTCATTCGGAAGGAATTTTATATAATCTTATATAAATTGTATACGTTAAACGCTAGACAGAAACGTGCTACCCGCCTGAGTAGTGTAGTGGTTGTCTCTATCACGTTGAACAGGTCACGAATTCGATCTCGCTTAGAGCGAGTTACCCGAATAAGGTTTTTTCGGGGTTTTCCCTTATCCTGAGAAGAGAAATATCGAATAACTTTAAACTCCATGGGCCCGAGATCATTTGAACACACTTCACCAATATCATTCATCAGCCGATATGATAATCCAGGTCAAAGGACGTTAAGCTACGGAATAAAAAAAGTAGATATCTTTAAAAACATACAATTTATTCCAAATAACCTGTTTTGTGCCATTAGTCATTTCCGAGATATATGTCGAAATGTTTAATACCTACCGCTCGTTGAAGTCCTCGATTTTCAGTTTCTCGTCTTTGCATGGAAGTGATGTGAGATTTTAAGCCCAGCATACAGCAGTCAGTTTCTCTCTTTGTATATATATATATATATATATATATATATATATATATATATATATATCTCTCGAAATGTACAATGTGCTATTTCTGTAAACGTTTACTTCGATTTAATGTAGATAGAAATAAACTCTGTTCATATGACTTTCTATACCTATTCTGCACACAAAGCACTCTTGCAAAGTTTCTCTATCTACTTCATGTATATAGATTTATAAGAAAGCAGAACAGGCAGAGAAAATCACGTGAATGATATGCATAAACATTTTTGGGTAGTAGTTTGTGTTATCTTTCTGCAGCTTTGCAAGTTCACTTGGTTCTTCCATTTCATTTTCTTCTGAATTTAGATTTGCCGCCATTCAATCTTTGTGTAAAAGAATTTTTAGAAGGAAGTAAGAAGCTGGCAATATAACGTATAGGTTAACTCTACAACGAATATTGCGATAATTGAAGTATGACGATTTGTATTGTCAACAAATAATGCGACCTCCATGGAAAATTAATCATGTAAAATGGCTAATGAAAAGTTAAACCTAATCTAATAAAATCGATTTATTAAATATTGGCAAATACAGAGTACTTGCTATATAATTAGACTTGAAACCAACATTGTCGCAATGAAATGTTTATTACACAAGTGCGATATAATCTAAACAGGTGAGGGTCTCGTTCGTAGGAGGGAGGGCATAATGCGATTCTTAGTTTAGAAAAACTTCAAATTACTGTTTATTAATACAAGATATACATTAAATGACAAAACAGTGCGTTGTTCATTATTATAATTCATACAGCAGGGTTTTAATCAAGAAATATTCCATATTTCTTGTGCAATTGAAGAAATAAACCGTATCACTTATTAAATTGCAGGAAACGTCAACAAATAATGTTCAATACTTAAAGCTTTTACAGAAATAAATATCTTGCTTTATTTGATGTTGTTCGCTTAAATATTAGAACCAGGAGCTCTATTCTATACGTTTTGTATCAATTTGCAAAAATATAAATTAAAGAATGTATTTATTAAAGCAGTGGCGCTGTTATTAGAATGCCACTTGCTATACTGAAACATCAGCTTTCGGTACGTAAACCAATTTATTATTGTATACACATTTGAATATTTACTCCTAACATAAGCCATTTCCACATGCATTTGTGGATTATAAGTATTTCCAGGTTTGAGTTTTACATCGTAACTGTGTACAATTTATATATTCGTATGCTTTTATTGTTTGGTATGTTTTGTTTAAGTGGAAAGCATCTTGTAATTGCGCACAGCAGTGTTCTACCACTGAGTGGGACGCTTGGTTGTGTGTGCGCGAACATCGCCGGTCCCCGTGGCCGGACTCGCTAAAGTGCATCGCTTTGGTGCTTCGCGACGCAGGGGATCGTGGGTTCGAATCTCGCTGAGGCATGGATGTTTATATGTTTGTAAAATGTGTGTGTGTGTAATGGGAGAAAACAGCAGAACGGTAATCGAAACAAAGTAAATGTTAGGAAAATAGAAAAAGACCAGACTCTGGAACTGTATTTAAAAAACAACTGCAAATCTGAAGGAATGGGGTGGGAGTAACTTGACACGTGGGTTCAAGAATTCCCATGACTGGTCTAAAGCTTTTAGTTCGTGTGCACTATACTAAAAGTTGTGCATTTAGGGTATGCTGTCTAAAAGTGGTTTTAAAATGTTTGCAAATAGCACTTGGTGGTCATTCTATTATAGGCTGATTCACCGGAAGCGCTGAGCCGCACGAATTCCTGAGAAATACGCAGCATGACCAAGTACACGTGTTTAAAGCTCTCTGATAAGCTTGGAATCGCACAGAAGCATTCATTCAACTCTTCTTATCTGAACCTGGCGATGACCTTCCTTCCATCACTCGTCAACTCAGCTCCGGTTGAGTGGAAAAGCGTGTCACTATTCTGGCCTTGTTTTCTACAGAACATACCAAGTTCACGGTTACACATACGTTCTCGTGGGCGACTTGTGTGTCACTAAGCGCATTGGTGTCTGCCTCTCTATCGCCAAGTCATTCATACGGAAAATTAGCTTCAAATATGCTGAGTTTCAGCACAAATTCCAAACCTGGTGTTGCAGTTCAACATCTTCAGAGGATGTGGTACAATTTTCAAGAAAAAAAATTCTCTCCTCAAAAAGTACCCTTTAAGTGGCAATTGTTTCGTTTTTATAACTAATAATTTTGATTAGATCGCCAAGCGTTTGAAACTGTTAAATGATTGATGAATTGTAAGTCTGGAATGTTGTAGAGTTTTGGTACACCATAAGCATAAACAAATCACTAGCACTCGTTGAAATGTACAGCTTCCTGCATGGGGTTTTCGGGGTATTAGCAGTCTGCGACATTTTCTTACAATTACTTTATTTCTTCTCCAGAGTGGGCTCATTAAAAACAATCCTAAGATACAATAAGAGAAATATTTACGAAAACATCTGTAGCTTGCAATTTAATAAACTTCAATAACTGGAATAAAAACGAGATTGCGAATGTTTGTCATCTTTCATACGAAAAAATATCATTTCTTTTAAATTGTGCGAATATTTAAAAAATTGTTGATTGGATATACCAAAAAAAAGTTGCACAATTAGTTTATAGAACGTGAGTTCGAAAGTTTTTTATGGCAACATACTGTTTTTCATTTTTTCTGAAAGATATTTTATTCAGAATAATTTCATTTATCATACAATAGCTTTTACTAATACAGGGACAGATCTTTCTCCTCTTAATTACTTTTTATTTGGATATTTGAAATGTAGTCTTTGTAACAACACCTGGTAATACAGAATAGTTAAAATTAACAACAAAAAAGGGAAAAATATAACCCCAGCAGCGATTTAAAATGCAACGACTTAAGTTACTTGATTAAATAATTATAATCTCTGCTGTTACAAATTGTTAAACAAGCCAACAATTAAACTGTAACCATAGTAAAACTTCTTGTATGAAACAAACGAAATCGTTTGTGCTATTAATATGAGGGTGGAAAAACTGTCTTACAAGAAAAAAAGTTTTAAAATGTCTACCCTACACCTGTACAATAGCACTGAGGTTTTCTTTTGTGAAAATGTTCCTTTTAAAATTGTTAAATAATTTGACTAATCCAAAGTTGCTTGTTTATATAAATGAGTGTTGTTTTTGCATTGTTTCTTATATTTTATGAAATGTCCTGCATAATGAATAGAAAAAGCTACTAGGAAAGGTTGTGAACGTAAAAAATTACGATAACCACCATCATTGTGGCTTAAAGTATAAAAAATGTTGGTTGAACATAAAACGTTGTTTTTGTTGATGTCTCCGGTGGCAAGTGTAGACACGTGGAGGGTATAAAATGTTGGAAAGCTGCCCAAATATGGCAGCTACATTTTGACGTGAGATGGGTCATTTGCTGTGGCGCCAGTAATGGAACTGTCAGTAACACCCCTAGTCTGTTATTGATCAGGAGCAATGTTACCCCTGCCTTGCTGCCCCCTTGTGTTTTATACATATCATTTTTCCAGACAAGTGGAAGGACGTTAGTCACGCTGATGAGTCATCAAGGAGGCTGCTGAAGTGGTGGAACAGGTTTTCGTCCCCACACGCTGGCCTGTTGCAGCGCCCATCTTGCCACCCTGTATGTTTCCCGTTGTTGATTTCAGATATTTTAATTCTTCAGTAGCAAATACTTTCACTGCTGCTACTTTCAAAGTAGTTGTTTTCATTCATTTTGGTCTAGACTAATGCTAAGCGCGTGCCGTGGCCAAGTGGTTAGAGGCGCCCCGGGTTCACTCCCAAATGACCGCATGTGGGATTTGAGGTAGACAAAGCGGCGCAGGGGCTGATTTTATCCGGGTTCTCCGGGTTTCCCCTCCATAGCATTCCACTGGTGCTCCATCTCCATTCCATGTATCATCAGTGTCCGCCAGGGTTACCAATGTAGTAAAGCGAGCATTAAACACTATAAAACTGCTCCTAAGGTGCATACACTTCCTCGCAAATCTTTTATCCTATTTTTAGGCTCTTTATACAGGCTGCTTCAAAACGTCACCGAATGAATGCAAGTCTTATAGGTTAAACTAGTCCGAAATTTGGTGTCGCAGTTTTGACATTCTCTTAGTATTGAAAAATTTCACTTTGAGATTAGGCAGAACACTCACTTGTCTGTAATGTCCACATGCACATGAGGGTATTTTTGGCAAGCACGTGTCGTTAAAACAAACGGGTTTCTCCTGGTTCGTTATTAGCAAACCTGTCCCAGCTTTCAGGTAAACTGCACTTGCCTACTCCATAACTTGGACGGTTCTGAGATTGCTTTTGAATGCGAAGCATAGCGTTTTATCATAAGCACGAGTATCTTGTACTTATCCTAATGATTTTGTAACTATCCAAATGGTAAACTCTACAACTTACTGTGTATATCAGCAAAGACTTTCTGTTAAATGTATTAACGTTTTATTTAGTATTAAGTGTTGCAGATAGTGAAGTAAGCTTCTCAATGCAAAGGGATTTATTTTTGTTTAACGTTATCTACAGTCCTTTAGTGGTATATATTCTGATAGTATTGTTGCCTCCTGTCTTTATCAGTTTCTTGCTGCCTCCACCCTCAAAACCACCAACGTTACATTGCCTCTAAAGATATTAGCTGCGTATGTATCCCAGCTTATTTTCTGTCATTTCCTTTCACTGTTGTGATGGAATTGCATATTGGAAGAATAAACAAATAACTAAAGGTACAGGTTCTTTAGTGGGGTTTCGTAAGATAAGGAATCCCTTAATGTTAGCCAACTACATCTTGTTACATTCACATGCGTTTCTCTATATATATCCTCAACAAACTATTCATGCAAAAGCTTATTGTTATATCTACTTCATGTTAATCGAAATGGTTTTCGAAAATCGAAAAGCAGAAATGAATATATTGCATATATACTTGTATATACAATGGGAACAAGGGAATACACTGTAACTAGACTAAAGCGATAGTCAAATCTTTTAAGAGTTCGTCGCCCTGTGGTGGTACTGTGATTACATTCTTTGGATGATAAGGATGACACAGGTAAATAACAAATTCCCATTTGAATTAAGTATATGGATTAGAAAATAAAAACCAATAACTAGGAATTTCTCGGTTATGGCTAGTTCTACAATAATCTTCCAATGCAATAATACGATATGTTTGTGATTAAAATCGTTATCCATGTGCAAGAAAATCATTTTTTTTAAGTATGTTCCATGTAAGATAACCATTTTAAAGAATTCTCATAATTTAAACTCTTTCACCACAGATTGGCACTTCTTTAGACATTGTTACCGGACTTAACAGAAGTAGGCAAGCATGAGGTTCACATGGATTTAGATTTCTATGTAATAAAGGGTCGGGGGGGAAGAGGAGAGTTCACCCGCCTGTCTTTCCGTAGTGCTGTCAACCAAAGAAGGTCGTCAGTCATTATGGTGAATAAGTTATCTAATTTACCACGAACTAGTTTAATTATTAAACCTAACTTAGCGTACGCGAATGAACTCTGGGACCTACAGACCCACCTAAGAAGATTGAGGATAGGATTGTTAAACTTATTCTTCCCCCAAAGCAGTATTATTTGTATATTCAGTGTTATATCAGTGTTCTGAAAGTCAACAAACCCTTCTAAATGTGTACAAAAATCTGCATCATAGTAACTGGTAAATTCCTTAACACCAGTTTTATCTAGCAGGAACACTTCTTTTAGAGGGCATGTTAGAATAGTGGAAAAAATGCAGAGCTGAACTGTTGCTGTGATGAGACACCTAGCTCTCTTTGAAAGAGAACTGATGAGAATTATGTTCCCAATTATATATCTGAGCAACATAAAGCTATTTGCCAACTTTCACAAATTTTAAGTCAGGTAATTTTACTGCCACATGCTTATAAGAGGGGTTTAAAACAAATATTGGTTACTAGATTAAGACTTTGAAGTGTTGACGTTTCAGTTGAAACAACATGCAAATCATTGCATAAACCAGGATATTTGTTTAATAAAATGCTTGCGAGATTTACAATGTATTTGAGGTACAATAATACTTCGTTAATCCGGACCCCTTTAAACCGGATTTCGCTTAATCCGGACAGCATCCTCAAAAAAAAAAAAAAAAAACTGCGCAATGCTAACTAAAATTATAGCACTGCACTAAGACAAGCT
The DNA here is from genome assembly GCA_030762935.1 of Hymenopus coronatus. Lineage (NCBI taxonomy): Eukaryota > Metazoa > Arthropoda > Insecta > Mantodea > Hymenopodidae > Hymenopus > Hymenopus coronatus. The sequence goes on along the minus strand of CM060882.1, from coordinate 42,366,380 downwards.
TAAGGAATTTGTCAATTTTATTTCTGCAATTCGTAGGAATATCAGGAATACATCGGTGACAGTGGTACATTAGGCTGCCCTCCTTCCCATGTCCTTCAGTACCTGCGATAGAGCTTGCAACTCTTGTCAGAATGGTTAGTTTAACTCCTGCCTGTCTTAGCCATTAAGCTAATGAAACAAATCTAGTGCATAATGTTGTTTAATAAACCTACAATGTCATCGGGGAAACGCAAGCTTAAATCGCTTACAATGCACAAGAAACTGAAAATCATTGAAAGGCTTGAGAATGGTGCCACTGTTGCGTGCAGAGTATGCAAACGCAAAACAAGCAGTTTCGGACATCAAAAGTTTCACTGTGGTGGAATAGTGGCTTTCCTTGAAAGTTCAAACAAAAAACAAAATCTCTTGGAAATGGATAACGCCACGGCATAAATTTGGCATGTATGCTTAAACGAGATGTAAATATTTCATGATTTTGTCTCTTATGGTTTACAAGTTATACAAAAGTCCTAAATGAAGGAGACTTTTAGAGGCCGTTCGCAGGATATGAAAGATAAATTTTAATTTTCATGCAGCATATTTACATGTTATTTTATCGAAAACGGTTAAAGGCTGCTCTTGAGAAAACCACAAAATGGCGACTGTGTTTCCCTGTAAAGAATGGTTTGGAAGGTGAGATTTTCTTAAAAATCCTGTCGCGTTCATGCAAGATGCTGAAATGAAATTCCAATTTAGTATTTAAGACTTTTCGTTGTTGAGTTGTGCTGTTCAGACTACACGCACGCACGCACGCGCGCGCGCGCTCGGGGCTTTTTTTATTCTTCTAGACCTCATGATTGTATTACCAGTGAAATCTAGGTGTCCATTATGTGTTGAATGCAGTTAATGCTGCTTTTTATATTTGGTTACTGGAAAAACGAAAATTTAGTTTATAAGTTAATCTATTCATACATGTGTTCTCTTCATGTTGTCAATTCTGTGCAGTTTAATTAGCAAAAGCTACAACCATCACTGTTAAGAGGAAGTGGTCGAAGTGAAAACGTGCTCGCGGGCTGTTGTTGAAGAATGTGTTTATGACGAGGTTAAGTCTTGAGGCCATTATTGTCAGGATGTAATTACGTAAAGATGTGGTGGAGTTAACAATGGAAGGATCGATAGTTACGGGCCCCACCCGTATGCAACAGGGGTGCTTTTACTTGTTGAACTCAACCCCTGCTCCACACAACTTAATCATCTTAAATGGATATAATAATTTTTTTTGGAAAGATTTATGAACGCTTTCCCACGGGGAGCCCGCCTTACATTCCGAACCGAGGCCATAGATTAATTTAAAATTGGATTGGGTTGGGGCAGGCAAATGAGGTCCGTGGCATTCTTGCAGGGGAGAGACTTCAGGAGCTGCCGGGTGGACACCAATAACTTACGTTGGAATTTCTCGACACATCAGCTTCCACAAAGTTTTTCTTTTTAAACAAAATCTCCGTTTGAAGAATAAATCTTGCAAAACCTGCATTTTTATGCAAGATGAGGTAAAGTTATAAAACTATATGGAACGGAACTTAAAATATCGCCAACTTCTCCAACACAGGTACTGTAGTACACTGCCTGGCAAAAATTGTTTCACCAATGAAATAGCAAGTGTACAGGTTGGCAGAAGCATATCATTCGTAATTTTTATGTCAGACATTTGTGTGCGTGTGCGCACGCGCGCCCACAGTTTAACTCAAACGAAAGATCCTTTTAAATACTTAGCTTGGTATTAAGTTTAGTAAGTTTAGTATCTTCCAAGCATGCGACACGAAGCTTTTCTGTGAAATCTTCCCTCCCCAAACCACAGGTAACATTTTCCGAAATGTTCGATTTTAACCAAAAATGACAAACGATTTTGATTAAAATATTGTATATTAAAAGATATTTAAATAACTAAATGTATATCCAGAATTGCTTGGTAATAGCATCTGAAGACCTCTTCATTACCATGAGATTGGTTTTAAAATTTCCAATACGTAAGACGTTTTCCAAATAAGCCATCAACTTTTTTTTCAACCTGATTGGGCTAAGAGAAGGGAATTTCACGTAGCGACCGCCTTTTAAATGATTTTACTATCACTTTTAACCTAGGGTATTCCTACTTCACTTTTCCTCAGAAGGAACTAGTTAAAAGCATTTCTGCTGATATTTATCTCGATTAGCAGGAAGTACATAGAAGAATAAGCGTTTGTAAAAATAATTTGTTGCAGAATAGGCGGAGAAAGACATACTATGAATGGAACACAATGTTTTTAAGCACTATAACCATTCAGTTCTTTTCTCGCGATATTATTGAAAGGATATGGGATATCAAGGTTAGAATATATCGAGCTTCTGTTAAAAATTTGACTATTGCAAAAATACCCTATGTGTCCTTTTTATATACAACGAAATGTATAATGAACCCATTTCTGCTAACGTTTATATCGATTAACATGAAGTAGATAGAATCACAACGGTTTATAGGGTAGTGATATGGGTAGAAAAATAGTGCGAATTTAGTATGTGGGATTTTTATCTAAATATATGACAGAGCAGGCAATTTTGTGAATGTAGGGAGAAACTCATGTTTATCGATCCCTATTGTCGACGCTACAATGACGAATGCACCGATGAATTGACTAGTATCGAATGCTGCAGTGCTTTCAACTTGTGTAACTTTCCTTCGATTTATCCTTTTTCCCGTCTTTTACAACTTTAAAAATCTGATGCCTTCCATTCACAATTATTTTAGCTACCTATTCTGTAACAAATTATTTTTACAAGGTGTATTCTTCTACCTACTTCATTCTAATAGAGATGAACCATTGGCAGATGTGGTTTTATTACCTACTTGCTTGTAGATACAAAGCAATAAAGGATTACATTAGGCTAGTCGCTATGTAATGGTTTTGAAATTCCTTTTCCTTGAACGGCCAGAATGAAAAGAAAAATAAGTAACAGCGTATTGGCAAATTTAAACCAAAATATATCTAATCTATATCAGATTTGTACTTAATTAACATTGCTAGCCATTTTTCATATCGAAAAATGCTGCATATAAAGGTATTTGGGGGTGGGGAGGTATTATTTATTTACTTTAAGGGTACTGAACTTGTATAACAAGTTTGGTATTTATCCTAAGTGTTTAACGCCTGCTTTTACTCTTATGGCACTTCTGATGATATAAGGAATGAAGATGGAGCGGGGAACCCGTAGAAACCGGAGAAACCCCCCCCCTGCGCTGCTTTACCCACCACAAATCACATGCGGTCGCTTGGGATCGAACCTGGGCCCGTAGATGAGAAGCGAGTGGTCTAACCACTCGACCACAGCGCGGCCCTTTTCCTTCTTTAATTATAGTGTTCACACAAACACTTTTACTTAAAAAAGGAGAAAAAAAAACTTTTCGTTTAGTTCAGGGACCTCAAAAGATGTATTACCGATGAAATCTCCGATATCGAATTTTTAGGTGGAGTAAATGCCTCACAATACTATACGCAGTAAATAGTGTATGGAAACCACTTCAGACATTTGTCGTGATTGAAAGAAACATATATTACTTTCACATTACTTTTCTCTATCCTGCCTTTACTCAGTGGGTATGCAAATTATTCTTATGGCAGTTTTTCTTGTTGCTTCATTTTAATTATGACCCATAACACATTTCGTTAGGATACAAAGGTAACAACGATAGTCAAAAGATTAAGAACTGGGTCCTCTATGCTGGCCTTAAAATTCCTTAATTTTTGTTTTCAATCACGAAAACAACTGAAAATCGAGTTATCTAGGTTTTTGTGTAGTACTTTTCTCTGTCGGATAGTGTTTATCAGTTAAACACTAGAGCAGAAAATCCTTCCGAATGAAGACTTCAGAGGCTATTGCTAGAAAATTCAAGTCTTGTTTCATTTATCATGTAAAGGTCTTTAATATATGCTCTTTAATCAAAATCGTTAAGAGCCATTTTTAAGAAAATAAAATTTCGACAAATTGTCGCACACACGGACTTTTTACTTTAACCTAGCACGTCTGTACATAGTAGCTAAAGAATTGTATTCCATCCAAAAATTCAATGATTTCACGGGAAATATGTTTTGAAGTCCACTGAACCCGAAAAAATTTAGAAAAAGGTATGTGTGGAGGGGGGCAGCATAGCTCAAAAACGAGGAGACTGTCAAGTACTAAATTTGGTATTTTTGTTTTGTATACTCCAAGGATGGGACACACATTTTCAAACGAATCCCTCCACCACAAACCACGCTTTACATGGAAAACTTTTAAAAAATTTCGTTTTTCTCAAAAATGGCTCTAAACTATTGATTAAAGTGCCGAATGTGAAAGAGAGATAAATAAAATGTATATTTTGAATTTTACGGGAATAGCCTCTGAAGAGCTCTTTATTCTGGACGAGTCTTGCAGAATTGTGCATACGGTTTAAACCGTAAGATATACATAAAATTTACTAGACAAAAAATGTAGATCTGGTTGAAACAAATTTTCCATATACATTTTTCTTGTAGAGTTTGCAGTTTTTGAGATATTCCTAGTTATTTTTTTCAATCTTAAACTACCTAACATTTCTCAAACGGCACCGTGGAAAGCGAACTGAAATTAAATTGTTTCCCATAGATTGTTTTAAAAGATTTCACTATCGTTTTTGCCTAATATATTCCCCCCATTTCCCCTCTACTTATTAGGAAGCAAATAAAACCAATTCTGCAAATATTTATCCGATAACATGTTGAGAAAAGAAGAATCTAAGAATAGTTTTATGTGAGACAGCCAGAGAAAGTTATGTAAATGGAACACAGCAGATTTTTGTATACGGGTGTTCTCAAAACACTTCCAGTGAAGCCATGGCATCAAATTTTGAATGGAATGCGATAGCTTCTCTGATGGAGAGAATGAAATAGAATAGCTGGAAATAAAGTAGTTGTAGATGTACATCAATTGTTTTGAAAACTGAAATCCATTCCATTTGCGTCAGTATGAATGAGTGCGCTGGAAGGTCGTATATTAATTCAGGTAATACATGCATTTGCATATTGGAGCTCCCTGTTAAAACTGCTAGTTGAAATCAATAGCCACATCTGTATGAGTAACAGGATATCCACAGGTGCAGTCATGGGAAGTGAGTGCTTAGTGGCCGCGGAAGATATTCATCTGTTTCCCAGCCTCGCTACGTACACAATGCAACGTTTAGAAGGCCGGTCGTGGAATTTACACACACTGCACTTTCTTGACCTTGGGCTCCAGAGAGACGCGGTACCTTCCACAACCCTGGCTTTGACACTAGTAATTGCGAATATTACTTGGACTGGTGGGTATTAATATGACCCAAAATATATTACACCTCGCCCACCTATGTCTTTTCATTTCGTACAAAATTTCAAAGTTAATATACAAGCATCTTGGTGTTTCAAATTTAACACAATGTGAAAGAAATGTTCTCCTACAACATAACTGGTAAATTCCTTAACATGAGTAAGTGCGACCTTTACTAGCAGGAATACTTGTTTTAGAGGGCATATTTAGAGTAGTACAAAATGCAGAGCTGAACTGTTGCTGTGATGAGACACCTAGCTCTCTTTGAAAGAGAACTGATGAGAATTATGTTCCCAATTATATATCTGAGCAACATAAAGCTATTTGCCAACTTTCACAGCTTTTACATTATGTAATTTTATTGCCACATACTTATAAGCGGGTTTCTGCACAGACTGTGCAACAGTAATTTCTTAGGAATACCAGGAATACATCAAGACAATGATGCATTAGGCTGCCCTCCATCCCATGCCCTTCACTACCTGCGATAGGGCTTGCAATTCTTGTCAGAATGGTTAGTTTAACACTCCAAGAAACAAATCGAGTGCATAATGACGTTTAATAAACCTACAATATCATCGGGAAAACGTAACCATAAATCGCCTATGTACAATAAACTGAAAATTATTAAAAGGCTGTTGCACTTGCTCGTATGGGCTGCATAATGACGCTGGAAATTGATTTTTGAAGAGTAAAACACCGCTGCAAACGGAACGCTTGTTTTGGGTCCTCTGAATCAATGGAAAAAGGTGCTTGCGTGTGTGTCTGTGGACAGCATAACTCAAAAACGAAAAGACCGTTAAATACCAAACTTGGTATTGTAAGTTCAGTATCTTCCAAGGATGCGACACGAAGATTTTCAAGAAAATCTCCCCCATCCACAACTACCCTTACATGGAACTTTTTTTTTTTTTTTTCGAAAATTGCCACTTTCTCAAAAATGGCTCTTAATGATTTTGATTAAAATATCGTATATTAAACATTTTTACCTAGCAAATAAAATGCATATCTTCAATTTTCTGGAAGTAGCCTCTGAAGGCTTCTTTATTCTGGATGAATTTTGCACAACTGATATACCGTAAAGGATAGGCATAGACTGACTTAACAGAAAATGTAGAGCTCATTAAAACACACAATTTGTTACACACATTTTTTTCGTGGACTGGATCGTTTTTTGAGATATTCCTTGTTATTGGTTTCAGCTTTAAAAAATGTATCCTTTTCTCATACGGGAATTTATCGATTACCATATGTGGTTGCCTGGTCTTCCTCTTGCTGGTTAACATATGTAGTATCTCGCTGCCTTACTGAGAGGCGAATGGTTTAACCACTCGGCCACAATGCGGTCAAAATGGCAGGGGGAGCGATTCTATTTGAGGACTATCATATTTTGGAAAAAAATGAGTCGATGGCTTGGATCCCTTTCTGTTCCCGACATTTAAGCGGGCACACGATACTGTAAAAAGAAGAGATGCTATCCCTGTTTACCCACTGCATGCACGGAGCAAGTTGGCGCAAAATCAACATTTTTGATGCCTGCCTCTAATTATGTGGGAAGAACGCCTGCTACCCTGCTTATCCTAAAACAAATTGTTGAATGATAAAATAAATAAAACACAAACATAATGAAAATAGCACAAGGAAACTTACTAGGGGGAGGGGAGATCTCGGAACCATTTGTATCTTGCATTTTTAAAGCGGCGAGAGGAGATCCAGTTGTTGACCAGTTTGATTGGGGTTTTGATATTCAATACCAAGACACAAAGTTTTACCCACAGCGTAAAATAAATAAAATAGCACAAGACCACTACGCAACCAACACCAGTCTTCCTGGTTTAGGTGCATATAAATGCCCACAGAACAAGCATACGATCACAAACATACCTAATTGCCAATAGAAATAAATAACAACCAATAGATAAGCGTTGGAACAAAATGTTGTCTCGCTGTTTGTACGTTGTACGTTCAAAAAGAGAAACTAAAAGCGTTTTTTCTTTTTTTTTTTTATGTGGATGCATTGTCTCCCGCGTCGGGAAATTTATGCATGGCATTGCCGCTGTGTATCTTTATTTTTTTAATTTAACTGTGTTTCCATCGTAGTCCAAACCTCGTTTCAGGATGCAGAGAATGTGATTTGTGGCGGATGAAATGCAATCAGAGAAATGCAAAGCAATTTTCAAACAAAATGAGACAAAACATGCAACATTGTCTCCTAATTTAGAAAAGCGTCACCTCGGCTCCATTGTCATTTGTTCAGAGAAATTAACCATTTTAAACCATAGCAACATTGTTTCGGAAATAATTGTTAAAACGTCTGCTCAGGTCCTATTACAACCTGAAATAACGACTTCATAATGACGAATTGTTGACGCATTTTTATGTTTTATATTTTGTTGTTTTAAACATAAACTTGAAGGTTTTGAACAAGTATTTTGCAGGCTTCTCTTTACTCTAGATTTTAAAGTAGAATAGTTTTCCACTTTCTATTGTATATTACATAAAGGAAATCCTATTATTTTCCAGTCACAAATTATACGACACGAAGGTTTCAAAGAACACCTCCATTCCAAACTAACTTTTAATGGAAATATCTTCTTATTTATAAAAACGACACCAACTATTGTGATAAAAATTTTACACCCATAACACATTTGCATGCTTTTGTAGGAATAGCCGGAATTCATTTCTAGCTTCATTTGAACGACTTTTGTATAATTTGTAAATCGTAAGAGATAGACAGAAAGGATTAGAGCCCTTAAATACTAATCTGTCTTGTTAGTGGCGTTAACCATTGCCGAGATAATCTTTGTTTGAATCTCCCCTCTAGATTGAAACGTGTGTATAATTTCAATCATCTCGTAGGGACCCCATTAAAAAAATCTGATGTGATCCATTCATATTTATGACTTTCTCAAGTATTTTAAAACTGAAACCAATAACAAGGAATATCTCGAAAACGGCCAACTCTACAACGAAAATAAATGATACATGTGTTCAAGAGATCTACATTTTTTGTGTAGTAAGGTTTTATCTATTTCTTATGGTTACCAGTTACGCAAACTGTAGCAAAATGTATCTGGAAAGAACAGATCTTCAGAAGCTATTCCCAAAAAATGCAAGATATACATTTTATTTGCTATGTAAATATCTGCAATCAAAATTATTAGAACCATTTTTGAGTGAATCAAAATTTTCGAAAAATTTTCCATGTAAAGGGTAGTTTGGGGTGGGGGGATTTTCTTGAAAATCTTCCGGTCGCATACTTGGAAGATACTTAAATATCAAGTTTGGTATCTAACGGACTTTTCGTATTTAGCTACACACACACACACACACACACACACACACACACACACGCGTATTTCTAAAAGTGCTCTTTTGGATTCTGGGCGTCTCGAAACATATTTCCGGTTAAATCTCGGTATTGAATTGAATTTCTCTATACACTACGCACCATAGTATGTGTAGAGAAAGTAAAAATTGATTTGTTTCAGACTTCACAGACACACTACCAGAAAATAATGCATTTTTATTTGTAATTCAGTTTTAGTTGAAATAATTTGAGAAATACATTTAAAAAAACAATTCAGGGATTTCTTTTTAATTTTTTTTGTTGCAATCTTGTAGAATGAGCTTAAATAGCAACACGTGCATTTATTAAATCTTGATATAGAATTTTGGGTGGGTTACAGTGCTTCCTCCACCATATACAAGTGATCCAGAAAGTTATACGGTTCAGTTTGTGGTTTAAATTGTTAATAATTGAAATAAAGTCGAAAGTTAAATGAATAGTCAATAATTACCTTTACAGATGCGCAATAGTGTGTTTTAGTACTATGTTTCGTGGTAACAATTCTTACTTTATTGAAAGTTTTAGACGATAGAAGATTATTACTTTAATTTTCCTTCCCTTAATTTGTTTTGCTTTCTCCGCTCTACTATATTTAAGTGAAGTGTAGTCGTAAGTTTAAGCAAACCAAACAAACGACTATCACTAACAGGACTTTCTCTTGTTTCAGGTAAGCTGTCTTTCTGATGCATAGTTATGGTTGGTGAGCACGTGCATTGTTTTGTTCCTCAGATTTTCAGGTAATGTTCTCCATAATTCTAGTTTTTATTAACTAGCAAACGAGAGTTTTTAGCTCGTAAATTTTCAATCAGATAATTATAGAAATAGCACAGGAAGTGAGAGGAGAGTGTTTAGCATCCGATTTCCTTAAGGAATTTACCGCTTGTTTCTTTCAGCTTATTCATCGGAAATAGACTGCACTTTGTATCCCTTACATACTGCAGATTCATAATGTAATTGGCGCTTTTGCCAGGGGCTAAGTTTAATCTAGCTATATTTTGACGAAACAAATGCAATCCAATAAATAAAAGGCAAAATTTATTGGAAGGGTAGCTTTATTGGATCCAAAGTAATCGGCGGACAATATGCTTAATTTGGTTGGTATTTCTTTAAAGCAAGTTTTGGAAAAAGAGTATAAAATAATAATTCAAAACCCCCACAAAAATACGCAACAATTTTTATTTAATAATGGCCACTATACATATGGAATAAGATGCTTTAAGGACTGAACTACTTTAATTTTTAGAATAATTCGACACAAATTGTAAAATGACATTTGTGTTTGTTGTTGGTTCAAAGCCTTGATCAAAATCCATAGATGTAATTAGGCATTGTTTACAAACATGCCTTGAACAACTTTATATTTTTGGCTTATAAATCGGTGACTAATTCTGTTATCAAAACTGTACTTCACAAAGTCCATATTTTCAGTATATCACGCCCATTTATCTGCGCATGTTTTTAGTAAAGGTCACATCTGTATTGATTCTTTGTGTATTTAATTTGTTAGAGACTATCGTTCTTCAGCTGTTCAGTGGGTTTACTAGATTTTAAATTGGAAAATCGGGTGCTCCATTCACATGACTTTCTTGTTCTTCTATCGAATTGAGATGAACATTAGTAGAAATGGCTTTTGCTTTCTTGTAAGCCAATTAGTAGAAGGGAAATAATGGAGTACACTAGGTTAAAGCGATAGTCTGATTTTTTAAAAGCTAGTTGCCATGTGGTTGAAATCAGTTTCTTTGCATTATCAGGAGTTGACAACTAGTTTAAGTGTTTTAAAATTGAGCCCAATAACTAGGGATATCTAAAAAAAAAAAAAAGATTAATTTCACGAAAGAAATGTTTACGATATAAATCTCGTATTTAACGAGATATGCATTTTTATGTAGTAAGCTTTAGTCTATCTTGGGTTACCAGTTATGCAAAATTCGCCAACTTTCATCCAAAGTGAAAAGTTCTTCAGAGCTTATTCCCATAAAATTCAAAATATAAATGTTGCATGGTATTTTAAAGAAAATAGTTGGTCATTGTTGAGAATATCAACATTTTCGATTATTTGTCCACGTGAGAGTAGATTTCTTTGCATTTTATAAATTTTAACTATGCACTCTCATCCACACTTGCAGACTCTGGAGGATAGGAATAGTTCTAAGTAAAGAAAAAGTCCCGTTCCTGCCGGGAATCGAACGCAGGAGCTCTGGGTTGAGAAGCTGACCATTGAACCGTAGAGATAAGTCAAACCTTCAGGTATCTTTTATAAGCAAATTATCATAAGTAATACCACGAGTGCTTTCATCTTGTTGATAATTCACGACTGGAGCGAAGCGACGAAAACACAATTGAGAGATGAAAACACAAGTTGCATTTGATAAGACAATGCAGCGAAATAGATTAATGATTTATAATATATAGGAAGGAAGATAACTTAAATAGTTTTCAAACGGAGATGATGTATTCGACCACGTTTACTTACCAAATGTCCTTTCTTTCTTTTTCTTTCTTTTTCTTTCTTTCTTTCTTTCTTTCTTTCTTTCTTTACTGCCTCCTGAATTATGATATGGCCGAATGTACGAATATCGATAGCAACAGTAAAAATGGGGAAACCATTTTTTTATTTCAGCTTTTAATAACTAATACATGAAATGGAAACAAATGTTATTTTATTTGAGGTTATTGCACTCATCTCGTACATAAAAAATACAAATGATTATGTTCATTCCTTTTTTTTTTTAAATTACAGTGTGAACTGGGTAAAAATTGAAATAAACATTGTAACAGAATTAATTGCAAGTACACTTGAACTGAGTTATTAAAAGTGAAGGTTGGTTGCCTGGAGGAATGTCATCTTGTTACCAATAACCAAGACAGGAGATTAAACATGCGAACGTCAGGTGTGACAAGACTTCAAAGAATGAACATCAGCTGTGATACGATTTTTCTACTATATCATTCCAGTCAGATGACCGCGATTGGTTGAAAATGCCTAATCTCGGCCTTTGGATTGGTGCTTTAATGGTTGAACTAAGTTGTCAGAAGCAATAACCGTTACTAAAAAGTATCGAAAGTTCAAGGATATATATAAGTTCAAACAAAAAATCACATATGTAAATGAGTATAATTACTCCAGTTATCTTTTTTAAGACTTAAGTTGAAGTGCATAATGGTATCCGTGCCACAAGCTAGTTTCCATGAATGGTGTTTGTCCTTGCTTTCAGTACATTCATGGTTTTATTTCTCTTGACCTTAAACTATTACGGAATGTTTTCTCATAAGATTGACAGAAATGACCGCCGTCTGGTTGAGTAATGGTTTAATTATTGATGGAGACTTGCAGCTGCAGTTTTTTTTTTTTTTTTTTTTTTTTGTGTACTGCATTAGCTGCAAGTAATTTGTCATTGAAGTGTAATTGTCGGATCGGATGCTCTATTAGCATGCCAATATATCCGAGATGATCTGTCCCAGGAAATGACTGTGCCGCCCCCCCCCCCCCAGGGTCACTTAAACCCATTTACAACCCATGTCAGACCCCACTCCTTGTACTTCATGCCACGTTGCCATACTCTGCCTTGCTAAAGGGCTAATGTATCTTTAGGTTATTATTGTGTTAGTTTATTCAAATGACCACCTCTACACGTTCTCCAACAAACTACTCTTGCTAAAGTGTATTACTTTCTCTACCGTACTATGAACATATAGAGAAAAAAATCGATACCGAGATTTCACAGGAAATCGCGTTTTGAGACCCCTGATTCCAAAGAAGCATTTATAGAAAAGATCCACGCACGCGCGCGCGCGTGTGTGTGTGGACAGCATAACTCGAAAACAAGTCAGTTAAATACCAAACTTTGAATATAAGGTGCGCATCTTCCAAGGATGCGACACGAAGATTTTCAAGAAAATCCCCCCCTCAATTATGCTTTATATTAAACATTTTTGAAAATTTTGATTTTCTCAAAAATGCCTCAAACGATATTGATTAAAATATCGTATATTAAAGATTTTTAAATGGCAAATAAAATGAATATCTCGAATTTTCTGGAAATAGTCTCTAAAGACTTCTTTATTCTGGATGAATTTTGCGGAATTTTGCATGACTGATAATAGACAAAACCTTACTTAACAAAAAATGAATTCGTTAAAACATAACCATTTGTTATATACCTTTTTTGTGGAGTTGACCGTTTTTATATTTCTTATTAGTTTATTTTAAAATGCATACACTTTTCTCATACGGGAACTTGACAATTCCTGGCCACGCAAAGAAACCGATTCCAATCCCATAGCAACCACATTTTAAAACGTTTGACTTTCAGTTTAGCATAGTGCATTCCCTTCTTTCCTTTCTACTTATAAGAAACTAACCAATAAGACCGTTTCTGCTAATTCCATTTGCTTCGTGCTATTCGAGAAACATTGTTGAAAATGGAAAAATGTTTCATATAAAGAGTAGGTTGTGGTAGTTGGATTTTGTTGAAAATCTCAAGTTGCAGCTTTGGGAGATACTGAACTTAAAATATCAAGATTTTCCATTTTTGAATTATGCTGTTCAAACACACACGGACCTCTTCTATTTATTTTTTTTTATTCAAGGAGTCTCAAAACGTATTTCCGGTGAAATCTCGGTATCGAATTTTTGGGTGCAATACAATTTCTAATACTTCTTACTATAAGCAGTAGAGAAATTAAACAGATTATCCACGGTGGAGAGAAAAAAACCTTAAATTCCACAGTGGTGTCTGTACAGAGGAAAGTGGGCAGGAAGATACCGAAGTAAAGAATGTATATCGAGTTGCAGTTGCAAGCTGCAGGTTAGGATTGAGTGCTTAAATGTTCATATGTGGCATTGCATATGGAAGTATACGTCTATTGAGTACGTTAAATTTTTGGCTATTTTTCTAACATAACCCTAGAACTCGTGAGTATTTCGTGATTGAAAATATGTTTCTTGGCTGAAAATGACCTTCAAAAGAAGGGAAAATGAATGCATAGCGTTAGGAAATCCCTGTGATACTATCTGATTAATAAACCTCAGATTTTTAGGTCCAAACTTCGGCATCTAAAATAGCTTCTCAAATGATAGCAGTAGACACTAAATGCATATTTCTAAACGCCAAAAAATACAATTTTTATAAGCTAAACATTAGAATTTTTTGTATCCAAAATGGATTTTTAATTTATAAAAGCAAATATGATTTCAATTTATACAATAACAAAAAGTAAATTTGGAAAGTATTTTTCCTAGAAGCATTTTATTTATGAATTTGTTGGTTGCACATTCCAGCGTATAAAAAATTCTCAAAACTAAGCGAATAGATATATGTATCGTTTTACCATAAGTGGCATTTCCCACATGTTTCAAAACACAGTAAATTGTTAAGAAGAGCAATGTAAATGATCCGCTTGAAACACATTTATTTTGATATGTAAAATAGAAATAATGGAGAAATCTTGCGACTGTGAGCGTATCAACAGTTAACGAAGGGAACATGGTATGCGAGGCATGAAACAAGGAAGATACGCAGTTTGAAAAGGATTTCTGCCGTACTACAATCTAATACCAAAATGATGACAGTTTCATAAGGTGCAAATATGTTTCTCTTTCTACAAAACGAATGAATTTAGATTCTAAAGCTTTAAAAATGCTTCATTTTCCCAGAGTGTCAGACTATTTGAAAGCCTTTAAATAAAACCCAAAATACATTACCTTTATTTGGTGCAGGAAAAACATTAATAGCATAAAAAAATAGTAAAATAGGCGCGTTTGGGCTCTAAATCCTTAAAGCAGGAGTCAATGATCAAAATAGTATTAGGCACCCTTCCATAGATTTACGTTTTATACAAAACTTTAAGATATATCACTAGATTTGGTTTATTCTACTCGCAGAGAATTTAACCTAAAATCAGAGGTCTAAACATTAATGTGAAACCTCATTTGTGTTCATATAGCTTGGCTATTTCTGGTCTTAGTGAATTTTAGCCACTTTCCATTAGCAAGAATTAGCAACACCGATATGTGTGTGTGCGTGCGTGTGCGCGTGCGTGTTGTCCGAATTATTCTCTTGAGACATCATTCTCTAAGATTACAGTGTGTATTTTATATTTTAAATCCAGAAATCGCAAACTCCTGACTTTTACTTAAGGTGTTGCGTCTGTAAAATTTGAAATAGTGAAACATTGTTTTTCATAATAACATGATATGAATTCTAAACTTTTAAGAAAAAAAACTATTTTTCTCACTTCACACACTTCAACTACCAATTAAGAGAATATATAAATGGCTAGAAGCATTCTTATTAATAGGTATTCCCAACTTTAAACTTTATTTTTTCGCAAACTTTTTCCCCAACGCTTTTTCATTCTCAAAATGTTCACACGATGCAATTTTTGTTTCAATCATTTTATAGTGCCTCTCAAAAGGACATTAAACAAAACCATGTACTTAATTTTCGAACAAGAAAAGTAGTTTTTCTACATTAAGGCTAATATAAAAATATTAGGACGGATCCATTTATAAATTCATTTTCTGTAAAACTGGACGTTTTATGTGAACATTTTTAAGATTGCATCACGTGGTAGTTTCAATAGAACAATGCATTTAAGCAATAAAAATTGTTTAAATAATTATGGAAGATAGAATTTTGATACGTTGCAAAAATATTATTTATGTACAACTGTACATGTTTCAACAAGAAATCCTGCTGATGTAGATTCTCCATAGGGGGGGCCCTATCATGCCAAAGTTAAAATTTGATCCATTAGCTCAGCAAATATTTTAGGTAATAAGCTTTCAATGTATATTCAGAAATACCTTTACTATTGATGAAAAATAGAATAATTTTGTTGATTAGAAAGAAAGATATTTTTTTTTTTAAAACAAAGCTCTTAGAATGTTTGAAAAATGATTGTTAAATTAAAAAAAACATACATTATGCTTTCGTTAAAATCAGGCCTATTTGGCTGCAAATGTGTGGTAAAACTATCAGGTTGAGATAGTGGGGAATTTGTATAGAACATTTTACTTCTTCAGAAATTGCTTTCAAACATAAAATTAAAAAAAAAAAAAAGTAACCTAACTTTCCAAACACAGCTTCACAGTAATTCTCATAAAGAAAATATGAGCGCAATGCTGCAAATATCTAAAGTAGAACTTTCGGATCAAAATGTGAAAAAGATCGCTTCTCTAATATTATTACAAAGTTATTGATGTTTTACCAAGCGAGTGCACTAAAATGTTCTTAAAAATCTTCGTGTCGTATCCTTTGAACTTAAATACCAAGTTTGGTATTTAACAGTTTTTTTTTCTTTTTACTTTCTCTACACGTACTGTATAGAGAAGGTATTGCACTCCACCCAACAATTGATACGGAGATTTCACCGGAAATATGTTTTAGGGTCCCCTGTATCCAAAAAAAGCATTTTTCACAAAAAAGGTCAGTGTGTCTGTGAACACGATAACTAAAAAACGAAAAGTTTGTAAAATACCAAACTTGATATTTAAGTTTAGTAGCATCTTCCAGGGATGCGATATGAAGATTTTTGAGAAATTCCCCACCCCAAACTACCCTTTCCGTGTAACATTTTACAAAAATTTCGATTTTCTCGAAAATGGCTAACGATTTTAATTAAAATATCATACATTAAAGTTATTTACCTGACAAATAAAATTCATATCTTGAATTTTCTGGGAATAGCCTCTCAAGACTACTTTATTCTGGAAGAATTTTACGGAATATTGCGTAACTGCTAAACCGTAAGAGATGGAAAAAATAAATTTGCCACACAAAAATGTAGAACACTTTAAAACACACAATTTATGTTATATGCACTTTCTTAATGGAGTTGATATTTTTTAAGATATTCATTGCTTTTGGTTTCAGCTTTAAAAATTATATTTTTCTCACACAGGACTTTGTCAACTCCTGTCCATACAAAGGAGCTTCAATCACATAGCAACCAGCTTTTGACTATCACTTTAACCTATGATACCCCCTTATTTTGCTTCTGCTTGCAAGGAAGCGAGTAATAAGACTATTTCTACTAATTTTTACTAGCGTTAAGTAAATAGAATAAGCTTTATAACAATTTGTTGCAGAGATGTAGAGAAAGTCATGTGAATTACACATCAGATTTTTTTAGCTATGCTGTTCAGACACACACGAGCGCGAACTTTGTTTCTAAAAATGCTTTTTGGATTCAGGGCCATCCAAAACATATATTTCCGGCGAAATCTCTTTTTCGAATTTATGGGTGGAATACAATACCTTCTCTATACACTATGTAATAGTACGTGTAGAGAAAGTAAAACTAGTACACGGTATTATTCAACAATATATTTAAACTATTTACAATTATCGCACCTCTATGAAAGATATACCAAAATGAGCGGGAGATTCATATTATTCATATGTAATTAAAACATTAAAATGGAAAAAAATTATGAAAATCCCATTTCGGCTCTCCTTAATCATTTCCAGTGCATTTTAAATGAAAACAAAGCAAAACTAAAAGGTTAGAAGTTGAAATACTTATGAAGAGTATGCCCCGACTCGCATAAAGTTACGGCACAGGTGTCGAAGAGTGGTGTGCTCCCCGGGGAAGCTTGCTTGTTGTATCTCTATGGAAACGGCTGATCTACTTTTCGTCTGAAACCCTGACCTACCGCCAGAAGAATTGCCTTGCCCCAGGTCGACGTACCGTATACCCACGCCGCCGTGACCTTTGGAGCGAGTCCATCTCGCCGAAGCTATTTTTGCTGCACAACGCCATTTACCTCTTAAAAGCCAAATTCGGGATGTAGAGGTGGAATGTGATATGAGGATGTTGTGATGGAGGTCGCTTCAGACTTGCAGAACCAGTTTGGTTACGAGCCTCGCACGTGTTACCGGAACGGAAACCAGTGCTACCAACAGAAGTTCCTATTATACACTAAACTGAAGTATTGCCAACCTTACTTCAACTCAATAAATCCTATATTAAGAATACATATATACATTCCTTCATTTTCGCTAACCAGGCGCATTTTTAACAACGGTGTACATGAAAATAAGGTGCTAAGAATATTTATACAATTGGTCGTCTAAGTAACATTTTTCATAAATATGTCTTGTTAAGGCAGACTATTTATTCAATTTATCAGAGATATAGTTACACGCTTACATAAAGAAATTTTATTGCACATGATTTTCTCTTTCCTCTAACCGTTTTGCTTTAAGAGTTCTCAAACTTCTTAGAAAAGCATGTATTTCGATCTCGTATTTTATGTTAATCGAAACTGTTTTCTAAAGTATTACACTTAGATTTTAATTACAGCCAAATTTCTATAGTCATCTAATTGCCAGTAATGCCTTTGAAAAAATATATATCTCCTTCAGACAGATATTGAATTAGAGATCAGTTTTGGGGGGTTTCGTTACTCCTGCAATAAATTGTTCAATGGAATTGGTATAGTTGATCGGTTTCTGAGGCAAATTGTGGAATTCACATAGACCGCATAACTATTTATTGTAAGTATTTTGTTGAAAATAAACTATTTTACTGCCTCGTTTATATACCGTGTTTAATATGTAGATCATACCGGCGAGTTTTCCTTCAGAACAATTGGTCTTGGCAATGGTGTTCACTTGCGTAGGGTTGGTGTTTATTCTTGATGAATTATCTTTGTGTGCGCGCGCACACATTAACTCTCTTTCATCTCCAGACTCTGGGGAGGATGAAGAATGATTTTGGCTGTATAAAAATTCCCACTTCTTTCCGGAATCATTCATCTGGCCTGAGTGTAATTTAAGTTAAAACTGGCGCCTGAACATGTTGCCATTTGTTTTAGGGCATAATTCACATATGCCGTAGGGTGGGCTTTTTTGCACCAAAATAGATGCATGCATGCATGGTCACGCTGTGGCCGAGTGGTTAGACCACAAGGCGGTCCAGGTTCGATCTCAGGCGATCGCATGTGGGATTTGTTGTGGATAAAGCGGCGCGTAGACGGGTTTTCTCTGGGTTCTCCAAATTCCCCTGCAATTGCAGTACTCCATCTTCATTCCATATATCAGTGTTATCACCTGCGGTGCTATAGTAGTAAAGGCGGGCATTAAACACTATAAAATAAATACGTACATACGGGCCTTTTTCTAAAATGTTATTTGAACTCGGGGAGTCTCAAAACATGTATTTTTAATGAAGATCTCGGAATTAAATCTTTGGATGTAGTGTATTTTTTCTTCGTTTTGCTATAAATAGTACAGAAATTAAAAACTTGAAGTTGCGCAATTTTGGGAATTTTAACACTAATAAAACCCTTAAAAACACTGGAAAACACAATTAGAATGGCTAAGAACCGCAGAGTTGACTCTGTTTATAAAATGTGCGACCCCAAAGTTTATCTTGACCATCATACCGTTCATCACAAGAGTTTTGTTCCCCAGATGGAAGTGTTTTTGGTCTCCAATGATTCATTGCTCACCACGACTTTATGAATCATAAATTTCTCTTAAGGGCGTGACTCACACAATCACTAAAGATAAGTGTGCAAAGGAAGGTAGATAGACATTTTTTAACATGTCCTTCCAAAATGTGTTTCAACCTCGCTTCTAAATCTGCCTCTATCAGGTCGTGAGAAAATGATGGCTTCCAAACGTATTTTAATAGTAGATACATTGCGAAACTGAGAAAAAAGCTGTTTAATAACCACAAACTCTGTGAGTAACGATTATGAGAGAGTAAAAGCCGGAAATGCTTGCAGGTAGAATAATAATCGTTAAAACAAAGTACTTTTGTGGACAAGAAAAAGGTTCTTTTCACTGGGATACTGGGAAACTTGCGGTGAATAACTGAAGGCTTTTGTACAGCACTGGTAACTCATGTGCCTCATGTGAAAATTATGGTTAATTTTTCCAATGAGCTTTCTGAACTCTAATGAAGTGTCTTGATGCATTGTGGGGGGGGGGGGGCTATAACCTTTGCAAAGCTAATGTTTCGTCTGCCCAGCCATACAAACCGTAATTCAGAAGCTTGCATGTTTGCCGATAAGAATTCTGAATGTTATTGGCAAATTGCAGTGAGAAATACAGTATTTTTTTCAGGACATTATAGCCCTCGCTTGACTTGAAGTTTGGGCTTAGGTGGTTTGCGGTTGGAAACCAACCCTCACAGTTGCCAAGTCTTCCACTTCTTGCTGGTCCCTTAACTGAAGCGCGAATCTCGACTTGTAAGCAGTCTTCGAGTCTCTAGGAAACAGATTTTACTATCTGATTTTATCTCGCCATTAGTACAGGCTCGTCTTTTGTTTGCTAATGGTTACTGCCCAGTGGCAGGAGGGACCGGTGCCGTTTGAAGGCCATCATGTATTTGGAGAAAACAATAAACAGAATATGCCGTCCTCAAACATGCCCAAAAATATGCCTAGATACGAAAGTAATACATTTTGTTACCCACCCTAGTAGTCTAGGGGTAACATGCCTGCCTCACATTTAAGAGGTCGCGAGTTCGAATCTCGTTAGGGCGAGTTACCCGGATAAGCTTTTATGGGATTTTCCCTTATCCTGAGAAGACGAATGTCTAGTAACTTTAAACTCCATGGACCCCAAGATCATTTGAGCACCATTTCATCGATATCTATGAAAACTTTGTTCCGAAATGACATTCGATTTGTTATGACTTTCTCTAGCCACCTTTTTTTTTTTTTATAAAGTCTTTTTTCTTGCAAAAGCTTAATTTTTGCTCATGTTAATTAGCCGAAGTAATAGTCAAATGCTTAAAAGCCGATCGCTATATACTGACCACCTTAAAATTTCGCATCTTACCTCATGGGATCCCGAGAAGTAGCTAAATGGCCACATCACTTCAGAGTATTCCTTAGCAGTTCAAATGAATAACGAATTTCTCAGAAATGGCTAATGATGCAGAAAAAGTTACTTAAAATATATGGTCTTTTTAAGAGGTCTACACTTTTCCTCATGATTTACCAGTTCAAAATTAATTACGAATGAAGGCATTAGACTATTAAAATTTCTTCAATAGCAGTTTTGAGAAAATGGAGAATTTGTAGTTATTTTTAATGCAAAGGATGATATGGGTGAAGGGAAGGATTTCCATCAAAATTGTGCCCATTGATGGAAGATGCTCAACTTATATGGCATATCCACGTATCGCTTTTATTTCCTCTACCACCCGAAATTTCAATATGGAGGTTTTACCGGAAATATATATTTCATGGTCCTCTGAATTAAACATTTTGTGCACGTGTGCGTCTGCGTGTGCGCGCGCGAACAGCATACTAAAATTGGTATTTAAGTTCAGCATCTTCAAGGATGCGACACTGATTTTCAGGTAAATCTCCCACCTCAAACATCCTCTACTTGGAAAATGTTTTGAAAATGTTGACTTCTCAAAAATGGCTCCAGCGATTTTGATTAAAATGCCATTCGTTAAGATACTTTCATAATGAAATCAATATCTTGAATTTTCTGAAAAAAAAACCTCTGAAAACAACTATTCTGGAATACTTTTAGATAACTGGTAAAACGTTAGAGAGAAACCAAAACTTACTACACAAAAGATATAGATCTTGTTAAAACACACAATTTATTTTTTGTAGGGTTAACCATTTCTAAAATGCTGCTTGTTATTGGTTTCGATTATAAAATACTTTTTAAACTGGTTACTTGTTTCATCTCTCTTGTTTTACTCCTAGCCGTGCAAGGAGAACCAATTTCAAACACACATCAACCAGGTGATAGTTAAATTTCCTTAATTCCCTTCTAGTTATAGGGAACTAAGAAATAAAACCATTTTTGCTGGTGCTTAATTTGATTAGCATGAAGTAGATAGAGGAATGATCTTATTGTAAGACTAATCTATTATAGAATAGATAGAGAAAATCATGTGAATATAGCAATAAATGAGAAACTGGAGGTTTTGGGGGGGCAGGCTACTTCAGTAAAACTGAAGACTATGCTCCTGGATTTGTAGGTCCAAGGCGGCAGAAACGAGCTTCCCCACCCCTCTCCCAAGTCGGCGCCTGTGGTGCTTATAATATACCTAACGTGAACTCAACCTTTCATGTCTGCTGGAGGTTACACATAATTTGACTTCGGAAATGTTGGTATATAAATGAGGAATGATATTCCAAGGAACGGAAGTTGAGGATCCGTACGTCTGGAGCCAAGGCGATGAATAATATGCAAGACTACCACGCCGCCAATCCCATCTGCGGCACCACACTGCATCATTAACATCTGCTTGGATTATCCTCCAGACAACCGCAGTCGCCAAGGACGAGCTACCTGTATCCATTTCCTCTTGAGCTATTTCTGTCTACATGGTCAGGACTGGTCTCCATTTCCACAGCACGCAGCAGTTGAAATTTTAATTCTCTTCCGGGGTCAATTAGTGTTCCAGATATTTGAATGTTTTTGATGGATGCTGCCTCTTTTAACTAACCGGATTCTGCAGTCAGAATTCTGTTCTGAAATGTTTTAGGGCAATGTCGAAGTAAAATATCTGCAAACTCTATCCCAAATGTTATTAGTAAAAGCTAAGTTGTATACTATATTCGGCTATGACATCGCTATAAGATTAGACTGTACAATTTTTGGCCAAAGCTGAACAACAGCATCAGGCAGATACAAATTAAACTATGAATAGAAATACATGGAAAAGAAACTAAATGCCAATTTCCACATTGAATAATTATTATTAGAAATGTCGAGTACTCTTAATTTTTACTATAAGCTTTCCTGAAAGCTACAATTAAATGTTTAATCAGAAGTGTTTGTTTCTAATATATGGTTTTGTTATATTATGCGAATAGCGGGGTTTTTACTTTCCCTAGCAAGTATGCACAATGTACATAGCATGTACATGTTGTTTCCAGCCAAAAATTCGACGCTGAGATTTCGCCAGAAGTAGGTACATGATTTGAGAACTTGGGAATCCAAAAAATCATGTTTAGAAGGAGGTCTGCGTGTGAACAGCATTACTCAAAAAAACGAACAGTCCGTGAAATAACAAACTTGATATTTAGATGAAGTGTCCATCAAGGATGCGACACAGTTTTCAGAAAAATCTCGCTGCCCCAAATTACGTGGATAAAGTTTGGAAATGTACTATTTTCTCAACTTATTAACGGTTTTGATTAAAATTCCGTACATTAAAGATATTTACATGACAAACTGTGTATCTTGAATTTTGTGGGTATATGCTCTGAAGTCCTCTTCATTCTGAATGACATTTGCATACCTGGTAAATCGTAAAGATAGAAAAAAACTTGCTAAATAAAAATTCTACACTTCGTCAAAACACAAAATTTAGGTCCTATATTTTTGTGCAGTTAAATTTAAAAAATATTCCTTTTTATTGGTTTCAATTTTAATATATTTTTCTCAAAACAGGAAGTCGTCCGTGTTTCTTTTGTTTTGCCCCGTGCTCCTTTTCAGCGACAATTGCATAGCGACAGGTTTTAAAACATTTGACTCCCGTTTTAGTGTAGTGTATTCCTTTAGTCCCTCTGCTTATAAGGAACTTAGAATAATAATAATAATAAGAGTAATAATAGAATAATAAGACCACATTGTTTATCTCGATCAGCATGAAATAGGGAAAATATTATTATTCTGTAAGAAGTTTGTTTGCAGAGCAGATAGATAAAATCATGTAAATGGAACCCATATACATATTTAATTTCTCTACACGTACTATGTACGTAGTGTATAGAGAAGGTATTGTATTGCACCCAAAATTCGATACAGATATATCACCAGAGATTCATGTTTTGGGTCCCCCTGAATCAAAAAAATATTT
Organism: Hymenopus coronatus; assembly: GCA_030762935.1. Lineage (NCBI taxonomy): Eukaryota > Metazoa > Arthropoda > Insecta > Mantodea > Hymenopodidae > Hymenopus > Hymenopus coronatus. The sequence continues at coordinate 42,342,898 of CM060882.1, read as the reverse complement.
TTGGGGGGAAAAAAGGTCCGTGTATGTGTGGGGGGGGGCAGATAGCTCAAAAACGAAAAGACCGTTAAATACCAAACTTTGTATTTTAAGTTTTGTATCTTCCGAGAATGCGACACGAAGATTTTCAAGAAAACCCCCACACCACATGCAAAAAATTTAGAACAGTTTTATTTTCTCAAAAACGGCTCTAACGATTTTGATTAAAATCTCTTATATTTAAGACATTTACATGCTAAATAAAATATTATGTCTTGAATTTTCTGAGAATAGCTTCTAAAGACCTCTTTATTCTGGATTTTTTTATTGAATTTTGCGTAACTAATAAACCGCAAGAAATAGACAAAAATGTACAACACAAAAAGCTGTAGAGCTCGTTAAAATAAAATTTATGACATATACCTTTTTTTTTTCGTGGATTGATGGTTTTTGAGAGATTTCTTGTTTTTGATATCAGCTTTGAAAACTTGCACATTTCTCAATCAGGCATTTGTCAACTCCTGTCCATACAAGCAAAGGTACTTCAATCCCATAGCAGCCAGCTTTTAAAATATTTGACCATCGATTTAGCCTATGGTACTCCCTAACTTCCCTTCTACTTACAAGGAAGCAGGTAATAAGACCCTTTCTGCCAATGTTTTCTCTATTAGAATTAAGTAAATAGAAGAATAAGCAAAATAAGCTTTATAACAATTATAGCAGAGATATAGAGAAGATAATGTGAATGGAATACATAAGATTTTAATGTCTAGTCTTATATTTCGGATTTGTAATTCTTAAGTATTGTGTTTACTTGGAAATGAACATTTTTTGTCATTTTCCGTTATGTTGCTTTGGTAGTCAATGCTTTACAGAAGCAAGCCAATTAACCATGCATTTTTTAAAAGAACCACCATTGGACTGTAAAATATTTTATAAAAGATCTTTGACAAATCTTTTACAGTGGAATGGAATGTTGATCTAAAAATAACAGCATCTTAGATATTTAGTCCATTAGAATTCAGTAACATCGCATACTTGCCAACGTTGGTTTCCCCGTAAAATATACGTGACGGAGTCTTTTTACGACTTGACCACAAAAGAGGCATTTTACGGCTTTGTGGATACATTCTCTATTAAGGTCGATTCACAGCCAAAGCAGGAATGTGAACAGGAAGATATTCAGGGCACAAGAACCCGGTAACGAGAAAGAAATGAATATCGACAACTATTTCGATATCAAAGTGGAAAATCGATTTTGCATATTAGAATTTCATTTTATTTTTAAATGGCCGGTGCTATTTTATCAGCTGCCAACGATTCAGGCAACATAATGCACTTCGTGTATAAATACATTAAGTCTTCCATTCACATGACTTTCTCTGCTTTACAAACAACTTTTCGTATAAAAAGTAATTTTATCTACTTCATGCTAATCAAGATAAACATAAGCAAAAATTACCTTATTTAGTTTCTCATATGTAAAAGGAAATAGGGAAAACACTAGGCTAAAGCGATAGTCAAATCTTTTAAAAGCTGGATGCTGTGATTAAAATTCGGTTCTTTTTTCATGGCCAGGAATAAAACAAAAACAGGAATGACAAATTCAGTTTGAGGGAATTTCTATTATTTTAAAGTTCAAACAAATAAAAAGAATATCTTAAATGATAAACTCCACAAAAAAAATGTACATTTTATTATTTTAACGAGGTTACATTTTTTGTGTAGTATATATTTTCCTACATCTTGCGGTATACTAGCTATGCAAACGTAGTCCAGATGAAAAGGTCTTCAAAGATTATTCCCAGAATATTCAACAATTTTTGTCTTGCAAATATCTTTAATATACAATGTTTTAAACAAAATCGTTAGCCATTTTAGAGAATATCAATTTCCGAAATTTTTTCCGCGTTGAGGGTTCTTAAATCTTCGTGTCACAACCTTGGAATGTGCTGAACTTGAATATTAATTTTGATATTTAACAGAATTTTTGCTTTTGAGTTAATGCTGTTCACAGACGCGCGCGTGCGCGCACACAAACGCATACATGGAACTTTTTCTAAAAATTTTTGGATACAGGAAACCCTACCCGAATCAGGAGCTTTTACATGCGCTATAGGTCATTATAAATACAGGTTAATAAATATGTCCATTTTGTAACTAAAAACTAAAATTATAAGTATAAATAAAAGTTTATAAAATTGTTCATAGACCAAATAATTTAAATTATATAAATATGGAATACCTAATAATGGTAAAAAAAAAAAAAATAATCGCTATCGATTTTTTGGGTGGAATGCAATACCTACTGTACTTGTCTACTAAATAGATAAGAGTAATTATTTTTTAAGAAAAGCTTTTCGAAAGTTGAGTAGAGAAATGTGAATACAAAATTCATGTAACATAATTCCATAACAGTTTGATACAATGCTTTCTCTACCTAAGATAAGCGGTAGAGAAAGTAGAAGAGCTCCTGAAATTTTAAAGCCTATTGCAAGGATTTCACGATCTTCCAGTGAAGGATGAAACAAAATAACAAGCTATGAAGTTGAAGTGAAGTGCAATGTATGACGCACAAGAAGAAATTGTGAATTGCTGAGTAGATGGGTGTACACACACACGCCTCGCTTGTGATCTTTTATGCACGGAAAGGTTGACATTTCCTACAGCTGTATAACAAGATCATTAACATGACAGATCCAGACACGATAGCTTCACAAGAACATATCGATCTTCTCAACTTTGAGAGTTCATTCGAGTCGTCAACACTCGCACTGAATATAAAAACCTTTCCGCAAGAGCCTGACTTCCAGGAACTGCATTAACTTAAAAACGTACGGATGAATACAAAATCAAGATGCTAGAAGTTCGCATAACAGAAGTTTTAACAAGGCTGTAAGAAAAATCTCGCAACATGCTCTGACCACTGTGATTTGCCATCTAGTTTATCTTTCATATTACTCGCTGAAATGTTTTTCTAGTTGCTTCCCGTCGACTTAATCAGGAGCACCCAGAAGGCTACAATGATCCCATTGTAAGAAAACTCTATTTTTACCCATAGCTGTTTAAATATCCGTCTTTAATCCGGTGCTTTCGCAATAATTCTGCAGTACAATTTTTTTTCTTCGCTTCAACGTATCGAATTGTCTCAGTTCGACGCTGTTACTGCACGCTGAGAACTCCATTCGCAACTGACTCGCCTACCTTGCAGATGTTTCTTTTATAGCAAAAAATCTCCATGAAAAACCGAACGTCCATTACGCCCAGATGTAGCATTCCAAGACTCGGGTATATAAATGCTTAATGCCCGCTTTTATTGCTTATGACACCGTAGGCGATGGCTCTGCTGATAATGAAGATGGAGCACCGGTGGAATCAATGGCAGCGAAACTGGATAACCCCTGCACCGCTTTGTCCACCATAAATCTCAGGTGATCGAGCCCAGGTTGCCTGGGTGAGAGGCGAGTGATCTAAAACATTCGGCCATGGCACGGCAGGCTCAAGCAGTGCTGTTGCTCTTCATATGTTAAATTATGGCTTCTGTGGACTTCCGAACACGTGCAACAATATATAACTTAACCTTTCCAAAGCAAACTGCTAACACACGAGCTGCGGCTACAGGCCGACAACGCACACAACGTAGAGCAGCCAAATGTTACACAGGTCATGCTATCGTAATATTACATGCACTTTGCATGACCCCATGAGAAATAAAAGTGAACAAGACTGCTTCCTTGGTCTAGTAGATAAAACCTTGGCCTCAAAATCCTGAGGTCTGGGTGCAAATTGCTAGCTGAGGATGAAAATTCGGGCAGAAATCGGTTCCTCTACTCCAAAGAGTCTGGAAGTATGAAAGAAGGTGTACATCCGCGAGTTTAAACACAGCGCAAAAATGTATACACAGCAAACAAGGGAACAACATTGATAATGATCAATTATTTCTAAAGGTAACTGTACCGGGATTTACTATTATTTAGTTGCAGAACTTTACTTTGAGTACCAAATAATAGCTATTTGTGGTAATTTTTGGGGCTTTCTTTAAATTCACTCATAACAGGTAGTATTTCATACTTCCAGACTCTGTGGAGAAAAATAAATAATTATAGTAAAATAAAATTCTCATTCTGTATCCAAATATCAACCGGACCTCCAAATTTGGAAGTTAGCTTGCTAATCACCAGAACACAAAGGCACACACATGTATGAGTGTCAATCATTTTAAGGTCTTTATTAGTACTTTAGACCTTATTTAACATGTGGTATTGCTTTCTTTTGTCATGCTGTTTGAGAGAAAGTATCATTTTTTTTTCCAATTACTTTCTCTTTTAATAGCTGTGTATACTATTAAATGTATAATTGCAGATTTTCAAGTAAAATGGTAATAAACAAAATCTTGAGCACTAGGTAGTGCAAGGACTTTTGTGTGTGGGAGCGGGGTACATACAATATGTAAAATGTATAACTTTCATAAGACACTTGATTTGCTGAGAGGATACCCGGCAGAAAACAATGAATATTTATGGGATCCACAAATCCTTAGCCCGTCTTTCGGAAGGAAAGTAACTGTTAGTCCAGTGCGACATTTATTCGAATGTTAAAAAAAATCTCGCACTCTGATCAAAATTTAGGGTCATTTTTCACAATCAACTTGAGCCTGTTTCTCCCTATTGTCTTGCACCGGGCCTTGATTTAATCCCTCATCACAGAGAGTAACTTGATTACAGATAACCTTATGGAATAAACCTGGCTCACACTACTTGACATGAGCTCTTGAATTTAACCCAACATGTTTAATTAGTTCGGAAAGCAGTTGAACAAACTCCATTGACTTGTTGATGGAGCATGCTGCAGTGTCAATGTTGAGCCCGAAACTATTCTAGGTCTGCTGGTAAATGTTTAGGTATGTTGATTGATCTTCGTAGATCTCTCCGGTGTTTGTTCGCCCTTTTGGAGAATTTGTCTACTGTGACTTGGTGCAAGTTTTTGCTACTATTACAGTGTAAATGAAATTGAGTTTTATTTATGGACGCTCTATAACGGCTATAGGTCTGTGTCCCGTTCTATTTTGGGCGTGAAAGAACTCGTTATTTTGCTCAGATGCCTTTTTATTAGGCATGAGGTTGTTTTTCTGTGCCATAATGGTGCGATGTGTTACCATCAGGGTTGCCTTCCTTCCGAAGGAAGCCGCACTATGAATTTTTACACCCCAAAACATCTATTCTCTCTGTCGGATTTGGGAACCAGAGGCTAGTCTATTACAACGGAGGTCGACGATGTTAGCCCATGTCTGTTCTCGAATGTGTTCTTTTTGTAGAATTTAGGTTCTACCTTGCTCGAAAAAAAGTTATGATCTCTTTGACTGATTCTTAAAAAAATGTTTGAAGCCACAGTTATCCTCAGCTTCAAAAAGTTTTCATTCTTGTGTCGATTAGGGGGAACAAAATTATACATATTTCTCGTACCAGCGGCAGAGATACAAATAGCAATATCAAATTCTCACTACTGAGTCCATTTTGCTTTTAGTTAGGAAACTTTGTTGCCGCATAAATTCAACCAGTTTGGATGGAACATTACAAGTTGTATTAGTGTATTACATTAAACTTGTAACAGCTTAAATCTGTTGATTGATGAAGTTAAATGTTGACCAGTGTGGACCAACCTTTACAGAATTCGTTCCAAATACACTTATTTGAGGTATAACTCTGGCTATGCTTTAAGATGACTTGGGACAGCCCAGTTACAAGCCAGAACTTCTATTTTTGGTATAAAGCTGTAAGCGTCGCCCGAGCATATTCGAAGTGCGCGATCCGTCTCTTTCTAGTTTTCTGCCCACTTGTGTAAGTCAGCACGGAGCGCAGGGAATTTAATCAACTCATAAACATAAAAAGTACGGTCGTCATGTTCGTGTGTAAGAGCTGCCTGCATACGTTATTCAGTTTTTTATGATGTTCACTGGAGCCTGGATGATTAACCGCCCGAGGAGGAACGAAATACATAAACCAGCAGCTTTTCGTCATGTCTTCTTATCTTCAGTTCCTTCATGCCTTTATATTCAGCTCTGCCGTAGACATTCACATGTAGAGGTATTTCTATACCTAGGGGAGGTTATGCATATCAGCCTAGTCGGTGATTCTGTGTACGGAGAGAAATAGAACAATCTAAGCAGAGTTTTTTTTCTCTCTCTTTTCTTTCGTGGTTTCACCCAGTCCCTAATTCCGGATTGGATGTTTCAGTACAACATTTTAAGTTTCAAATACGCAGTAAAAGAGGCGGAAATAGCTTTGATGGCGACCACAGAACTATATACTGCATCGTCCACAGAACAAACTATTCCAGGATCATAAATTTGGTTTCTTCAAATATGAAGACATCCGAAATATGGAATATAGGTATCATATCAACTTTCTTCTAAATTATTTATAATAGTTTGCAAATTTACTTGTGTGTTCTTTTTGGGTCAATAGAACTTGGGAGTTGTCCGACATTCGTCTTCTCAGGATAAGAGAAGACTTCTGAAAAAACCTTATTCTAGCAACCCATCCTTAGATTCGAACCCAGGAATTGTTGAGTTTGAAGTAGATACGCTGCCCCTATACCTGAGAAGCGGACCTTGAATTACACATTTAATTTCCCCTTAACTGTAACTGAATAAATAATGACTCATTACGAGGATGTTGCAACATGCAATGTTGATTGAAAAGAGTAACTAAGCAAAGTACTTGTTCTCAGGCCGTAGAATTGCCATGAGCATGTTGATTCAATTATTTCCAAGCTTTAAACACACACAACCACAAATAATCGTCATTTGATGCTTGTGTCCGAGAAAGTGCTAACTCCTTTCTAGTATATATTGTATTTTAATTTCTAATTACCGTGCAGAAACATTATAAAATAAATGGAGTTTTATTTATGGACGCTCTTTAACTACTGTGAATCTCAGCGTCACTTTTTTATATTGGACGTGAAAGACTCTTAATTTTGCTCAGAGACCTCTATCAGGCTGGAGGTTCTTTTGCGTGCCGTAAATCTACGACACAACACCAACAGCTTTATCTCCCTTCTTAGCATGCTGAGGATTTTAAGAAGCTAGCCACTATACTACGGAGGACGAAAAAAAAAAATTGTTATACACCTTATTTTTCGGCTACTCTTCGTTTCATATAATCCTCACTCGATTAAAATAATTTACTCACTTGTAGCATTAAATATGTTTTTAAAAAATCGTGAAAATATGAATAATTTTTTCCATGTATGTTTTACAACATAGTTTTTAATGTTTTAGTGAAATATTAAATTAAACTCCATAAGGTAAAATTCCTTATCGCAGCATTAATTTAGAACATGAAAGTTCATATTTTATCCATCTCCGCATCAGAAAAAACTGACCTGCTTACGAATCGCCCTGTGGATATACCTGCTACTGAAACGACCTCGAGACGAAAGTAATCTCGTGGCATCCATTGTGGGTCTGCGTCGAACTGTTACATCACGCATTGAGCGAATGCAAAGCTCTTTTCTTGAAGATCCCCTGCCCTCGTTGAAAAGACACGTTCATCTATTGTTCGGAACTGGACTTGCTGGGGTCTAGAATCCACCCTCTAAACACAGGAATTTCCGGGGCTATGGGCAGCAGTGAGGGTTTATTAAATCGGTGCACTATAACCTGCAACGAACAAGAAAGCTGAAAGAGAAAATGTATGGATCTGTTTGCGAGGGGTGGGAGTGATGAACAGACCCGTATGGAACGGAACAAATAACAGAATTTACAGATTTCGTAGGGAATCCAAACAGAAAGGTTTCCCGGGACATTCGTCACTAGAGAAGATAAATGGAATCGAAGGTTTGTTTTCGTGATTGGGTGTTTGGAAACGGATGAAGTACTTGGAGGAGAGTGCATAGCAAAATTGTATTTGTATCATTACATTTAAACTGGAGATAACTTTTAAATTGCAATCGTTATAATTGCTGGATAACTACGAGAAATTAACTTCTTTTGGAGGTTTCTGAATAATGTAGGGACAATAGTGTAAAATACTTTCTACAAACTCAAAAGCTTATTCAATAGCGCTGCAGGGAGATGAATGCAAACGTTTTTAGTTTCTCTACACATATTATGTTCATAGTTATAGAAAAGATATTGTATTCCACCCAAAATGTTGGTACCGAGATTTCACTGGAAATGTTTGAGGCCCTCTGAGTAGTAAAAAGCATTTTTAGAAAAAGGTATGTAGGGGGCAGCATAGCTCAAAAACTAAGACTGCTAAATACCAAACTTGGTGCTTAGGTTTAGTATCTTCAGAGGATGACACGAAGATTTTCAAGAAAATCCCTCTACCCCAAATTTACAATTTGTCAAAATTTTGTTTCTCTAAAAACTGATTTAACTGTTTTAAATAAAATGTCACACATTAAAGATGTTTACATAAAATGCATATCTTGAATTTTCTGGGAATAGCTTATGATAAATGTTCATTCTGGATGAATTTTAATTTTCCATAACTGGTAAAGCGTAAGAAATAATCAAACTTCCTACAAAAAAAGAAATCTCATTAAGACATAATTTTTCATACATTTTTTTTATAGAGCTGACCATTTCCAAGATATTCCCTGTTATTGCTTTCGATTTTAAACTACGTAACTTTTCTCAAGTGGGGTAATTTGTTTTACTCCAAAACGAACAGAACTCGAAGCTTTTGACGCCTTAGCCTGATGTATTCGCTTATTTCCCTTGTGCTAACAAACAAGCAAATACATAATAAGACACTTTCTGCTAATGTTTAACACGATTATCATGAAGTAGATAAAATAATAAATTTAAGAATGGTTTGTTTGCAGCACAAGTATAGAAAGTTTATGAATGGAACAGGTCAGATTTTGTTTTGTTTAACATGGTAGGTCATATCGGACGATGAATGAAATGGGTAATTGATGTTCAAATGAGCCAGTGGTCCATAGAGTTTAAAGTTGTCAGGAGCCAGGAGTAGGAACTAGTCGCCCGAGTGTACTCGGGCGGGGGCAAATCACCGCGGTACCTATCCGCTTTTCTCGCGGATTTACCCGTGTGATATAAAAGATGTAGTCTTGTGTAAGCGTTTATGTCTGTGTCGAAGTAATGTGGGCAGTGTGGTTTCCCTCTGTGCAGCCGGCGCGGACTGGCTTACCTACCGGAGTGGTCACCCACCCAGAGAGGGACCAGGCCCGATGCTGCTTAACTTGGCCAGCCGCTTGCGGGCTTTCAAGGAAAGCAGTGCCGGCTAGCGGGGAGAACTGAAAGGATGTAGGTATGGGGTGGGGGAAAGCCAGTGTTGCAGATCTGGTCGCAGTACAACTGGACGGTCACCCGTCAGAGTTGTGACCGGGCCCGATGCTGCTTAACTTGGCGGGTAGTACTGTAAAGAAGGGAGAGGCGGCCGAAAAACTACCATCCCAAGGCGTCAGTTTACGCGTCTCCTAGGCAGCGTGTGGTCGTAAAGACCGAGAGTGTCCAACTGAGGATTTGGGTGAGGAGCAAGTTTAGTGTATATTGTGCGAGCTCTTTCTCGCACAACGTCCACTATGTAAGGGACTCCGGAATGTGAATGGAGAATGTGGGACGGGAATCTACGGTCTATGCCCTATATCCTCAATGCCCTGTTTTGCACGGTCTGCAGTCTGCGGATGGTGGAACGAGCCACCGAACCCCAGACCTCGCAGCCGTACAGCATCAGGGGCGGGATGACCGCGCGGTACAGCCGTAGTTTTAGGTGTGCAGGCATGGCGGAGCGGAAGATGGGAAACAACTGCCGTAGGGCAGCGTGTCCCATACCGACCTTCTCCCTGACATGTGGAGTGAAAGTAAGGCCGCGGTCGAGGAGGACTCCAAGGTATTTGGCGGTGCGGACCCAGGAGATCCGCCGCCGCCGCAACCTCAGCGACCTCTCCGGCTGCCAGCCACGGACCTTAGCCAGCAGTAGAGCTGAGCTCTTCTGTGGGCTGATGGCCATCCGCCACTGTTCACTCCATCTGCCTATGGCCTGGAGCTGTCTCTGTAGCGAGGGGAAGCAATATCGGGCGTTCTTGTTAGTGCCATTATAAGGACATCGTCGGCATACTGGCACGTAACTACTGGGTTCTGTGGGGAAGTCGGACATGTAGGCGGCAAAGAGTAACGGCGATAGCACGCTTGCCTTCCGGCACTCCCGCCGCTATGGGTCTGACTGTGGAATGCCTCCCCTCCACCCTCACCCTGAAAGTGCGGTCCTGAAGGAAGCTACTAAGCAGGTGATGGTAGGGGGAGGGATTTCTGCGTTCTTGAGTTTGTACAAGAGTCCCTGATGCCACGTGGTGGCAAAGGCCTTTTCCACGTCCAAGAGCACCGCGACTGTTTTGAAGTTGTCCTGGAAGCCCTGGGCAGCCTTGTCAGCCAGTCGCAGCAACTGCAGGGTTGTGGAATATCCAGTACGGAAACCAAACTGGTGATCCGGGAGTAGGAGTCTCTCCTAGAAGAGAGGGGTGAGGCGAGGTAGGAGTAACCGCTCGAATACTTTCGAGACGATCGGAAGTAAGCTAATAGATCTATAGCTTGACGGGAAAATCGGGTCCTTGCCGGGTTTCAAAATGCATACTACCCTCGCCTCCTTCCAACACGTTGGAAAGTGACATAGGTGTAGGCATGTATTGTAAATCCGCATCAGGTGGATTACGACCTTTCGGGGTAGGTGCTGGAGCATAGGCGTCGTGACGCCGTCATGCCCAGGGGCTTTGTTAGGCTTTAGGTTGGTGAGTTGGGAAGCCACCTCTTTCGGGGTGACTAAAGGAATGCAAATCTCATCGTGGGGCGGCGGGGGCTCCTCGTAGAGGTAGTCTACCGTCGCTTCCACGAGCTCAGTAAAGTCCTCGTCCTGGGGGTCTTCGCGGGGTTCGAATTGAGACTCCATATAATCTGCGAAATCCGTGGCTTTATCCTGGGGCTCAAAAGAGCTTTATCCCACGGGTGCCATGGATGGGATGCTGAAACTGACTTGTCTTTCCTGAGGGATCGGATGATCCTCCAGGGTTGTTTCTCTTCCAGATTTATATTTGCCATTGTGTGTTCCCAGGCCGCTTTGCGGTGCGCGTGAAGCAGGCGCCTTGCCAGGGATTTGAACCGCTGGTACACTGCTTGGATCCTGGGATGGCGGAATCGCTGCCGTTCGGTTGCCTTGGCTTTTAGCAGCTGTCTTGAGTTCGTTAGGAATGGTTCTCGGGTTAGGTTTGTCAGATGGGATGCGGTAGGTATGCGCTCGTACCACATTCAGGATTTGTCGGGAGAAAGCCGTGGCTGCCGCTTCCAGCGCCTCGATGGAATCGATGCGAGGTCGCGGATGCATGGTTTGGTTTAGGTTTAGGTCTAGGACGGCTGCGTCCCAGTCGATCTCATTTATCCAGTCTGGTGTTACCAGAGCTGATACGGTCTCGGTTGTATCCACCACGACAGGGTCGTGATCGGAGTTCAACTCGTTTGCCGCCGAGAGGTCTAGATGAAATGGTATGTTCTTGGTGATTTTGATGTCAAGAACATCCGGTCTGCCGCGAGCCGGATGACACGTAGGTCCTCTTGGTCCGTGCGCGACGAGGCTGGGGTTACCGCTGATGAGGCGGAAGAGCCCGCGGCCTCGGGGGTTGTTGGTGCGGCTATGCCAGAGGGCATGTTTCGCATTGAGATCTCCTGCGATGCATACCACTGGGTGAGTGGTGTAGTCCGCTTCGAGGAAGCGGTGGTTTGGCGGGTCATATACGTCGAGCCCGCCAACGGCAAGCCGGATTACACAGGCCTCCACGTGCTGTAGTGCTGGAAGTTGGACAGGTGTATGGGTTATGTGGTTCTTAATGAAGATAGCTGTACCGCCACCCTGTCGGCCGACCCGATCAGACCGATGGGTGACGTAACTAGGCAGCGAAAAGGCAGTAACAGCATCCAGATGGGTTTCGCAGACCATCAGGATGTCAACTCCGTACGATTGTATAAACTCAAGAACGCCTGGGCGTTGGCCCCGGATACCGTTCGCGTTCCAGTACGCGAGTCGCAATGGTCTCCGGACGAATCTAGAGGCCATTACTTAGCGGAACCCGGGTACAACTGTTCCAACGTTTGGAGGAACAGGGTGTGTTTCTGGAGGGGGGAGAGTCTGGGGTCACTGTACTGCAACTTAAAGTTGCGCAGTATAGGTAGGACCTTACTTAGGTCACCGAACCACAGGGCTAGATCCTGAAGTTCATCCAGGTCCGCCTGTGGGATGGCCGCTGAGAAGGCCGAGGAAGCCGCTGTTGTCGCAGGAGCAGCGGGAGCTACCGGCGGGGTTGCCGCAGGAGCCTCCATTGTCGGGGTTGTGGCGGGGACTACCAGCGGGGTTGCCGCTGGAGTCACCGCTGTCGATATTGCGGCGGGAGCTGCTGGAGCTTCCGCGACTGGTCGGTGCTGGCGTGCGGGGGGCGGGGCCACGGATCTCTCAGAGGTGGGACCCTCTGATTGGCCCTGCTGGCCGCGCGCCCGGCGGGTCTTCTTCACTCTCTTCTTGGACTTCTTTTTTGAAGAAGTCCGGTGTGGGGCCCTCTGCCGAAGGCGTCGGGGCGGCTTCCTCCGTCGATGAAGGCGGACCAGGTTGGGGGGTTGGGGTCTCCGTCGAGGACGGAGCTGGCACAGTCTGCAGTGACTGCGGGGGTGGGAGTTGCTGCTGCCTCTGCGGTGTGCAGCGTTCCCTCAGCGCGGTTTAGTGCCGAGGAGAAGGACACCCCATGGCGCACATTAGCTGGCTCCTGGGGGCCTCCGCGGCGGCTCTCAACGAGGCGCTTCCGCACCTTACAGCCTTTGTATGAGCCCACGTGCGCCTCATCACAGTTCATACAGTGGCGAGCTTCATAGGGCTTTGTGCAGTCCTTCAGTAGATGGGCGTCACCACACCGCAGTCATGCGAGCTTGCGCTCGCACACACTGCTAGAGTGATTGAAGCCCATGCACCTATGGCACTGCACAGGTCCCTCTTTGCCGTGGCATCTTTCGATACGCACGATGGTGAAGATAAGCCGACGGACAGCGTCTATCGGCTGGACTGTCTGGGCGCGTTCCTTTGGTACCACGACCAGGAATAAGGGCATAGGCACTCGCTGAGTGCCGTCGTCTGTTGCTACCGTCTTACTGAGACGTGCCACGGAGGTAGGGGTAATGTTATGCTCGTCCTGAAGGGCCGCCTTGACATCCTCAGGGGTGCAGTCGGAGTCAAGGCCCCGTATTATCCTACGCTCCACGTAGGGCCGCTGCAGCGAGTAGCTGTAGAACGGGATTTGTTCGTCCTGTAATACAGCCTTCGCTGCCTCGAAATCCCTTACCGAGGAGGCATGGAGGTGGACTTTAGCTTCCGCCGGGCCTCGAAGGGGCCCCTAAGCGACATTCGCCTCTCGGGATAAGGGAAATCCATATGGGGGGGAAGCATTATCTGGCAACTCGCCCTGACTCGGCACCTCTTGAATGTGAGGCAGATTACCACTAACATTTTTGTATCGAAAAGTATGTGGTTCACTCGACCTTAAAGTCGCTGCTTTCTTCAAAGGTAAACATGAAAAATTCTAAACAAAGCGCGTCCATGCTGACTTGTGTAACTCTGCAATAACATTCACGGTTCACTTATAGTCGCCCTCCGAGGTGTAATGGTTACCATGCTAACTTCGCGGGTTCAAACCCGGCGGAGGACGATGGATTTTTTTCGGGTGTAGAAATCCTTAGCATGACTTCCTTCGGAAGGGAAGTAGTTGGTCCCGTGTCGTAGATTTACGGCACGTAAAAGAATCTCAAGCCTGATAGAGAGGCGACGAAGAGTAATCCAATAATGAAAGTTTGAATATATAAAAAAGATTAATAGATTTCTGTATTAAATATATGTACGTTCATATGTATGAGCATCTTGTATTTACTGCCAATAGCGTTGAAATACTCTTGTTCTGAATGAACTGTAAATCGTACAATATCTACACAATAAGAGTTTTCATAAGATTTATGCACTATTTTGTGGCATTATTTTCGAAATACCTATTTGTTTGAGTTTTCCAATAATTTATAATGTTTTAAACTATTGTCAGTATATTTTTGTTTTTCTGTGATATGCAGAGAGTTAGTTAATTTCAAAGTCATCACTCAAAGACGCAGTTTTTAAATATTTTACAGAATTTCCAGAATTTAAATAGCTGTGAGGTTTGGAGCACTCGGAATATTTCAGATGTTGTAAATTTCGCTGTTTCGAGATATGTGTCAAAGGACTTGATTTATTCAAAAAATAACATAGGTAAGTGTTGAAAGGTTTCATGAGGAATACAGATTGAATTGTACTTTCTGGACGCAAGGATTTAGTCAAAAACGATGTTTAGCGTTTTTAATGCTAGAATCAAGTTAAACTGTAGAATTTAACTTATTGAATATAAACGAAAAAATGAAATACATAGATAAACTTTAACGTATCGGAAATCTTGCCTCGCCTATACTAATGCAGTAATATCGCCGAAAATTTTCGTATACTAAGGTGTAGAAAAGGCTTCTAGAACATAGGTTATGGCAACCTGCCATCCACCATTACAGCTCCCTTCACCAACCATCTATAATCGGACAATAGTTTTAAAGTTTCATATTCTTGGTTACTTCTAGTAGGTGATGCGACAACACACGTCAATGTTTTTGTTACATCGAATCAAAATAGCTAGAGAGAAAAATACTTTCTTCGGGTTTCATCAGAATATCTGGAACTGAATAAAATAGGCTGGTGTATGTATTTGTGTTAAAAGGGGCATATAGAATATTTCTCTCAAGATATACATATTTTCATAGTACACATATTCCTAGTAATGTGATATTACGGGAATCATATGTGAAAAGAAATTGCCAAAATTAATAAACATGAATTTTTATTAAACACTGCTAACTTTTCACTTTAGTTCTATGTAGCTTTTATATCTGTATAGACTCTAAAAGCGCGTCATATCTTATAAAATTGTGGTAAAAAGCCGCAAATTCTGCCTGTATAAAAGTGGGTGGGATGAGATTGAGACCGAGGCATCTTCAAACACTAAATTAATTGCAGAGGAGCAGAAAACATGGAGGGGAATATGATTTTTAAAAATAACTCCATGTTCTAAATTATTTTAACATGTTTGTACAATTTTTCTCAGATTTCATTTGTCGGCAAGTTTTCAAAACAGTTAGTCTACATTTCGTACCTTTAACTCCAATTGCTTTATTAACATTTTAAATGAATCGAATTATGGATTTTAGAAGTGTACCAGATGGGGTATTCTTGAGCAATGTAAGCAGAGTTGTCGAAAGAGATTGTAACAAGGGAACAAAGTGTTTTCGGACTTAAATCATCCCAAAATATCCCTCATTTAAATTGTATAAAGAGTTTAATTTTTCTGCTTTATAAAGTGGGAGTAAGTTCTACATGGCTCTTCAGTTATGTCATGCTCTATTTATTTCCCACTGTGTCTTTTAAATTTTTTCTAGTACAGAATGACGTCAGAAGAGCATCTGTTTGAAGTGGATGGTCTTAAATACTGTCCTCGTATGTAGTCACTTATTTAACGCTGTCCCCCCCCTTCTTATATTAACTTTTCATCAAGGTTTTGCTAATTTTCTGGCACAATTTGCCTAAAACCGTAATGAGGTTGATTTGCTAATTTTCTGGTCTAATTTTTCTAAAACTGTAATGAGGTTGATAGCCTCATGTGTAAGCAACGAGCGGAAATGTCAGAGGTTGACCCAGTGCTCTGGAAATGTAAGTGTCGCATTCCTCGGAGATGAAGTGGTAAGGTCAAAGGGTAATGGACAAGAAGGAATTGCACATGCAACTGGGCGGAACCGCTCGTTTGGGTAAAGAAGACTGACCGCTTTTGTAGAACCCGACTGGAAGACGACACCACGGCAGGCGTTGAAGTCTATAAACACAAGATTTATCTTGAGTTGAGTTCGCATTGAGTGATAGCCAACCTGTTGCTCGAGTATTCTTCCTTCTTTTCAGGACAATCTGGTCGTTAGAAACATCCCACTGTTCCTCGTGCCAGATCAGCAAAATTGATGCATTTTATACTCTCATTCAAACTACACCTAAAAAGGAATTTCACAAATCAACAATTGAAAACTCTTGACTACCCTTATTGAGACATACCCCTTATGGACAAAATTTTGCAGGAGGCGATTTGAAAACCCATATAATCACTGTAATTTTTTATTTCTATTTAGAGACTTTCCCTCTCTCCGACCAATTTTAGCGAGTTATATGTCTAAAATTTATTGAACGATTTCACAAGTCTGTATTTTCACCAATACTTGTCATACATAAATTGTCACACCACCATTTGAGGGAGAGGAGTTTGAAGTTTTGTGAGGAACATCAGGGTTTCATTTGTCAACTAGTGAGAAACGTGTACATTGTTTTTGGACTAAATGTTTGCTTTACCAACAGATCGTAGTTAGTGAGGGTTGGAATTTGCGCGAAAAGACAATGTTGTAGCGGTTCGCCAGACATTTAGAGGCAACCTGCACCTCCCGTTTCGTCGATATGAAGACGGTATGAACAATTTCGCGACATAGGATGCATCTGTCAAGGGAAAAGATGCACGGATGGGCCAAGTATAAATGGAGAAACAATTGACAAGAGGCAGTGAAATCTTTATTCGGAACCCTAAAAATCGAGGAGAGCCAGTCAACTGCTTCAGATGCCGACATCAGCAACGTGGAAGGTTGTACGAAAGCGAATGAAGTTATTCCCTCATAAACTGCAGCTTGAAGATCCAGCAAACAGGCTAGTGTTTTGTGAGACTTTTATAGCGTGATCAAAGAGGTAAATGCCTAACTCGTGAAAAAAAAGTTACAGGCATTGATTTTCCAAAAGACGGGGCCCCTCCACATTGGCATACGAATGTGGGTATCTCAATCGACACCTGCCAGGTAGATGATTGGTTGTGCAACAGCCGCAAACACGACCTTCTTCACCTGACCTATAACAGTGTAAGATTTCTTCCTGTGGGGTTACATTCAGGACAGTGTTGACATTCTTCATCTTCCAGCAGCGTCTTTGGAATTGAGAAGGGCCATCGAAAATTCCACAGAAGGCACGCTGTCTAAATGCCCGGCGAGCCGTTAAAGTCGCTGGAATAAGCAGTAATTTTCTCCAAAAACAATGTACAGTTTCTCACTAGATAACAAATGAAAATCAAATGTACAACGCAATACTTTAAACTTCTCTCCTTCGAATCTCTGTTAGGGCGAGTTATCCGGATAAAACTTTTTCTGGGGGTTTTCCCTTATCCTGTGAAGACGAATGTCGAGTAACTTAAAGCTCCATTGACCTGGAGTTCATTTGAGCATCAATTGGTCGATTTAATTGATTGTCCGATATGGACTAGCAGGTTAAATGACATAAAAATAATAAATTAAAAGACACTCTGTATTACATCTACACCCCCTTTCAAAAGCCCAGCTTTAAATTTTTAGGGTTTTAAAGTCGTTTTTCGACGAGATAATTTAGGTTTTCAGTACGTCATCTCAAATACACGAACACTCTCGCTCTCTCTCTCTCTCGCTCTGGCTCTGGCTCTCTCTCGCTCTCTCTCACTCTCGCTCTCTCTCACTCTCTCCCTTTACACGTCTATAAATTACCTATTGGAACGTTATCACCTGAGCAGGTATAGGTACAGTGTGGCCTCGTAGGAGAATAATCTCTCTTTACCAAACAAAACTCAAGCGATCGTTTGTTTCTCCCATATGTCCACAACATTAAGACGGTACGAGAAGAATGTTAACGTTCCCTGTACATAACACCGTCCAGTGGCGCTGCTGTCACTTCCGAGCATTCTATTGTAAGTGTTAAAGCGCTAGTATCACGTATAAGTGCCGTGGATGCATCAGAAAACGTTTGTAAGCGGTCATAGTAGTCCACAGGAAGGTTCTTCAGTTGATTTGAAGCATGTGATGACGGCAAGTAATTGCAATTTTATGGATTCATTGAAAACGCTTGGTATGCCACTGGTAACCCGGGCGCCTATCTTCTCCAGGCCTCTTTAGTCATTCTTTCTTAACATAAACTTAGTCGTGGTCCTGCCACACGAAGCTTGGTCCCTTACAAAATCCAGATACTGTATACATCGCATACAAGCTAAACATAGGAGTATTGGGGCATGATTGATTTTGACAAGACTCTGGCAGGTGTGAGAAAGGTGAATCTATTCACCCCCGCTTCCTATCTCCTCCTCCTCCCCCCAAGAATGTATTGTAAAAATGAAAATAAGGGCTACTGCTAAACACTTTTTATTGGCAATGAGAAACAAAATGTAACACATGTTAAACTCTAATCGCTGCCATACACTCTATATATCAATCCAAAACTGACCTGACTCTACACAGCCCATTTGTGTTCACTATTCACTTCTTGGCTGTCTGTTGGGCATTGGTCGGCCCCTTATATGCGTCCGCTACCTCAGGCACGAAGGTTATAATGGTCGAAGTAACGAGGCACTATCAAAAGGAACA
This sequence comes from Hymenopus coronatus, assembly GCA_030762935.1. NCBI lineage: Eukaryota > Metazoa > Arthropoda > Insecta > Mantodea > Hymenopodidae > Hymenopus > Hymenopus coronatus. The sequence goes on along the minus strand of CM060882.1, from coordinate 42,324,396 downwards.
CTCCAGAAAAGTAAATACACAAACATCAGAGAATTCCACAATTATTTATGTGGCTATTGTATTCAGTACGCACTATTGTTAAGCGTAACCGATCGGAACAATAGCTGCGCCGAGCTGCCCTAATGGTTTCCCCTTGCGTTCGGCGGGAGCTCGCTGGTGCTTACGCCGGAGTCGCTATTTTTTAAATAGTGGAAGGGTTATTTTTCTAAAACCAGGCCTCATGATGTTCGGTAACCTTGCTAACTATATTGAAAGGCAAATTTTAGTAGGAAGGATACTGTGTTGAGATCAGGCTACTTTGATTCCAAGCCAAGGGTTCGAAGTTGCTTGATCTCACTTCGGGGTCTTTATATAATATGCATAATTAGTTTACTTATAATGTGTTTTAAAAAGTCCCAGCCCTATTGAGCAATCAACCCTCTTAAAGACAATTTCAATGGAATAATTTGATCGCCTAATATCGGTTTTACTGTATGCAGAAAGCAGTTAGCATGAGTTATATTTAAGAATGTTCTTTTCCTGCATTTAAAATGTTTATGATAAACTGGACTTGTTATTTTTCCCTTCATCAGGGTCCCGACAAGCTAGTGCCATTGAATGCAATTTGTACCTATTGTAAGGATCGAGAATTTTAAAACAAAGCCCGGGTTATTTCCAGAAGACCAACCCAGAAATCCGAGTTGGTCAAGTTGTGAACGCGAGGTCTCCTGTTCAAATGTCCCCGAAAGGCTTTTTCCTGGGTTTTCCTCAATCTTTACTGGCAAATACCGAAGAGTTAACCTAAACTTAGGAAAGTAAATTTTGAAATCTTATTTTAATTTACATATTACCAGTGTCATTATATTCAGAAGTGGGCTGTTACAGGCAAACGAAATATCATATTGTTAGATATTTCTGTTGGAAAAAAAATCAATTTTCAATCGAACAAATGCTCTAAAAGCTCTAGGGGGGGGGGCGAGTGGCCACCTAAAGTATCTTAGAGTGTATGGGGGATGATTTTTAAGTTCAGCTATTTCAAGTAGAGGACAATTAACATATTTTCGAAATTTCTTCTATTCGCAAATGCACTTTACATGGAAAAGTTCCCCCTCCCCTCTCTGAATGTTTATTTCTTTTGATTAAAATTTGTTTCGAATATTGGTGTGACTAATAAAGTGTGTGCAGATCCTGAATTTTCTATCAATATTATGCAGAGATACGTTCAGAAGATCAGTTCTGTAACGGAAGAGATACTCAAAAACTTGCTTCAGAAAAATATAGAGCTCTAATATTGGTTAAATCTCCCACTTTTTAAAAATAATTAAGATATTTTCAGTTCTTGGTTGAAATTTTCCAGTATTTCAAGCTTTTTCATCTTTCCATTCAAATGGTATGTAAAATAAGAGTATAAAACCTAGCATGGTGGATGGCAAAGCTTCATCCTATATGTTTCTATGTAGCTGCAAAGAATAGGTGCGTTGAAACCATTTTGGGAAACTTTCAAATGAAAGTAAATAGACAAATTCATGTTATTGTAACACAGATAATGGCTCTAATCTTATCAAGTTTCCATTCATTTTAATCATATATTTTCTTCTCCATTCTAATGGGTCGTATTTCTTTTTCAATAAAGGTTAACCATTTTAATGAAGCTGGTTTGTTATTTGATACCGTCACATCTGTTGAGATATCTGTAAACCTTATTGTTAGATCTTCGACAGCAGTTCATGGGGTTATGGTTAGTGAAGTTGTAAATATCAGGTTACCCTCTACCTGTAGCTTGTCAATGTATTGTAAGACTGCTCAATTGGGGACATCCATTTTTTGTTGGCGTCTGCCTGTGTTGTTGTTTGTCATCTGTCAGCGGCCGAAGCATTCTTGTTTTGGCAGAGTTGTTATATAAAATGTGCTTTAGAATACTAGCAACACATGTGAGCAGACATAGAGCATAAAAAATGAAGAGAAAGAAATGTTACGCTATGTGCCATAGGCTTTCAAACTATAATTTATATATATATAGAGAGAGAGAGAGAGAGAGAGAGAGAGAGAGAGAGAGAGAGAGAGAGAGATTACACCGGAGATATAAGTTTTGAAGCTACCTAAATTAAAATAAATAAATTTTACCTACCAATTATATGGATATGTATCCATTGTTTTCGATTTGGTCAAATGGCTAAAGTTTTTACTTTTTCTAGCCCGTACATATATACAATGGATAGAGAAGGTATTATATTCCACCCAAAAGTTCGGTACAGAGATTTCACCGGAAATATATGTTTTGAGGCCCCTGAGTTCGAAAAAAACATTTTAGAAAAAGGCCTCTTTATGTGTGTGTGTGTGTGTGTGTGTGTGTGTGGATAGCATAGCTCAAATACCAAAAGTCGGTTAAATACCAAAATTAGTATTTAAGTGCATTATCTTTCAAGGATACGACACAGACTTTCAACAAAACCCCCCCTAACCACCCTTTATATAAAATATTCTTAGAACTTTTATATTTTTTCTAAAGTGGCATAAGATTTTGATTAAAATACCTTATTAAGGACATTCACATCACAAATAAAATGTATGTTTTGAATTTTCTGGGAATAGACTCTGAAGGCCCCTCTTATTTCAAATGAGTTTTGCAGAATTTTGCATAATGACTAAACCGTAAGAGCAAGAGAAAAACTTACTACACAAAAAGTACATTTTCTTATAGATATGACCATTTTCGAGATATTCCTTGTTATTAGTTTGAATTTTAGACTACGTTAGCTTTTCTCAAACTGGACCATTCAAAGCGAAGCGAACCGAACCTCAATTATTTCACGTAGCGACCACATTTAAAATATTTGACTATCGCTTCAACTTAATGTATTCCCTTATTTCCCTTCTTGTAAAGAAGCTTATAAATAAGACAACTTTGCTAATATTTATCTCAATTAGCATAATGCAGATAAAATATTATTTTGTAAGAATAGTAGTTTGTATAGAGAAAGTTGTGTGACTAGAGCACATCAGATTTTTTTATTAAAATTTCGTATTTTTAAGGTGTTGGCATTACAAATAAAAGTAGGTATACCTTGATCTCTTTGGAAATAGCCTCTGTAGTCGTCTTCATTCTGAATGATTGTGTAATTTGTGAACTGTTAGAGTATCATACAACCTAAAGAACGCCTGTTTCATGCACAGCAGCTTGATGGAGATAGGCCTTCAGCAGTTCCCAAACACTGTCATGGTGACAAGCAGAACATGCTAATCAACACTAGTGTATAGATGCTTTTAGCCCTCGCTTGTACAATATTCAAACATGTTCAGAAGATTTTTTAAGCATACAGTACGCTTTTGTTGAACAGCATGGCTTTGAGGATCTCCTCGATCCCAAAACCTGTTGTAGCAATCGATTTAACACGGCATGGAACCCACACCACGCCAGCTCGAGGTGACGCTGAGGGTTGTTTAATTAGTCTGTAGTGAGGGAACTAACTCTCGTCAGCAGTTAAACACTTGTACCAGACAGGTAATCAACAGGGGCGGGGGGCAATACAACCAGTTCTGTGATTGGCTCGCTATGCACTGTTACAGGGCGACTTCTGTTTCAAAATAACTCAAGTGCTCTCTCAGAGAATCCCCCACTGATTTGCTGAGCGTGTGACGAGAAAGTATTCCATTCCACTAAAACATTAGATGTACACTTCTATGAAACCTGAATATTTTGAGATCCGCACAAAGAATTGTAAATGTTTGTTCCAACACCTTCCTTCAACTAGAAATTATTTTCAAGTAACTCAAACTAAAATTTAATGACTAGTATGCTATAATCACACTAATATTATGTAGAGAGAAAATATGTATTTGTGTATCTAGGGTAATATATAATAATAAACAGCCAGCCGATTCTGATAATTCTTTCACCATTGAAAAGTCCTGTTCTTCCAAATCACAGGCTAGGTGTAAGATTCCAAAAATGTTAACACTAGAGGGCGTTAGGGACATTATTTTACTTTCATATAAATTGCTTTCCACCAGTATTTTGCCGGAAATAACATGTTTTTAGGACCCCTGAAATAAAAAGTATTTTAGAAGAAAGATCCTAGTGTCTTTGAACATAAAAACTCAAATGAAAGGTCTGATACATACCAAACTTTATATTTATGTTTAGCATCTTCCATAATCTTCCCTGGCTGCCATTTACTTGGAGCACTTCTAAAAATTTATTTTCTCAAAAAGGCAGTAACAAATACTACGTTTAAAATATATTTAAATCGTAAATGCAATATATGTATTGATGTTTTGGAGGACAGACTATGAAGTCCACTTCATTCGGAAGGAAATGAGTATAATCTTGCATTACTGGTAAACGTTAAGCAATTGACAGAAAAAAGTGCATAACTCTAAAACGCACATTTATTCCAAATAACCTTTTTGTTACGTAAACCATTTCAGACAAATCCGTTTAGGTGCAAGTACAAATTACAAACTACTTAAGGCATTAAAAATCATTGCTGTCTATGTTTTGAACCATATCTAAGGCGATGCCCGGGTAATACAGTCCTAAAAGATGAAGGGTAAGATTTACCATAAAAATCTTGCAGGTAATTGTAGAGTAACTTCATAAAGGTGGGGGAGGGAAATGAAATTATTTCGAGATTGGCGTTAAAAAGCTATTCGTGGAAGGTCGAACAAGCAGCTAGTGAGAAATATAATTCGTATAAGATTCAGAAAATGTCAAACTATATATCTCTCTTTATTAGAGGCCATAAGCGCCAACTTTCAACAAGCAACGTGTTACCCCGCTTCTTTGTTAGAGGCTATAAATGCGGACATTTTTGTTGCATGGGATGGAATAGGATCTGTAGTCAAAATAACCTCATAAATGTATATAATCAGGAAAGAACGGAAACTTTTATCACCTCTTTCAAGTGGCATATCGTTAGCTTTTTCACATTTTGCAGCAACTTTAAGATGCGTACACTGTATATTGTGTACATGCCCTGGATCCCCCTTCTTCCTCACTGAAATTTACGTTAACTGGAAGACTGCAACAAATACAAAAGCTTACAACAAAAATGCTGAAATAAGTTTTCTCGTATGCTTTCATTATCGTATGCTTGCATTTATTAAAAAATAATGTTTAGCGTATAGGAACATGCGCCTTTTCTTTTTCTTTTTTCTACACGAGTAATAAAATTTGACTTCTGATATAAACGTCATCCTCTGTAGTGTAGTGGTTACCTTGCTAGCCTCTAATGCACAAGGTTGTGGAATTCAAACCCGTCGGCGCGTAATGGATTTTTTTTTCGGACGTAAACATTTTTAGGTTAGCTTCTTTCGGAAGGGAAGCAAAACAGTTGGTGATGCATGATTATTTGCACGTAAAAGAATTCCATACCGTGGAAGTGAAGTAAAGGTCCCTGGGCTTAATTCTCCATTTTCACGTCCGAAAGTCGTGATCTATGGGCGATAAGTTGATCCCTCGTCACCATGTGTACACAGTGGCAAACTCTGGAACTAAATATTCTCTGGTTAAGAAACCACTATAACAGTGGTCCCATATACGCCAACGAGTCGTGATAGAACTTGAATGAAATTAATGAATGTAATATAAACTACGTAATTTTTTTTTAATTGTTTAATTTTGCACATCCCCCTTTAACTTCTATGGTCATATCGGAGGGCTTTGACTTGAGAAACAACTGCTGGTGTTTTTCTCGCTAAACTGTAGGTTTCTTAACGTTGGTTTTTCGGTTTTATACATCAAACACTCTCATTCACTCTCACATCCCACTCTCTGTGGTGGGGTAAGGAATGATCCTGTCTCTCCCTTTCTCTATGCAACTTGCTTGTGCGATTTTCTGAAAATCGTTGAACTACTTTTTATTTAAGCCAATCCATGACGGGCGTAAGCCGACGACGACTGGTGGTCTCTTGACCAAATGCACACGTGAGAGGTAGGCTTGCAACTGCCATGGGGAACGATGCGGTCGGCACCACCCGTTCCCCAGGTGGAGTATGTGTTACCGTAACCTATAGATCGCTAAAACTGGTTTCAGTGAAAAAACCAAACCCCCTTGGGTGAGCTCCAACCCATGCACTTCTGTGGACATTAATCTGAGCACCACACCCCGACCCACAGCGCCATATTACAAACTATTCAGGATTTTTAATAAATTTAAGAAAGGTAATAAAAACTCAAACGCCTGCCTCTTCTTTAGTCTTGTGTGATCGAAACTGGTTTCTCCTGTTAACTGGGTTTTATTCACAAATAATAGAAACGAAAAAATGTTAAATATAGACATTTTGTAACAAAACCTGTCCAATAAACTTTTGTCCGTAACATTTTTATAGAAGAAAAATACTGAGCAATAAACGTGATATTTGGAACTCTCTTAGGAAACTGAACGAACATCCATTTTATTAGTCGTATATAAGCTGTTAAAAGTTTCATAAAAACATGCTCGGCCTATATTGCGCGAGATGATTTTCTACCCTTACAACTTCTTATATATTCTAACCACAGCTTATCTTTCTGTCTGCTTCATGTTAAGCGACATAAACTTTGGCAAAAATCGTTTCACTACAAATTTCGTTGTAGATATCGAGAGTCGAAAGTTTAAAAGCTAATCGCCTTGAAAGTCAAGACTTTTATATTAATGGCTACCGAATTTTAAGAAATTACAAAGGTATTGACAAATTCAAACTAATAATACCTATGCAATATCTCGAAAAGGTTACATATTTTAAGTAGTTTTTGTATATCCCTTAAAACGTAACGCAACTCCTTGGCATGACAGTCCACAAGGGACCATGGCCTATTGCCCGGCCGCTGCATCCCCCATCTCGGCCCGAAGGCGCAGTGCTGGAGGGTGGGATGTGATCAGCGCCTCGAGTCCCTACCGGCCGGTTGATGTCTTCTCGATCTAGAGCCGCTACTTCTCAATCAAGTAGCTCCTCAATTGGCTTCCCAGGTGCCTCACAAGGCTGAGTGCACCCCGGACCAGGTCTCCCAGCTGAGAAAAATTCTCCACGCCAGTACCGGGAATCGAACCCAGGTCTCCCTCTTGGCAAGCAACCAAGGAGACGACCCGTATATCCCTTAGTTGAACAAAAATTTGAAACAGTTTTTTTCGAATCAGAACTTCAGACTTGACCACATTCGTTTTATGGAAATTATATACATATAATTTATTTCTCATGCGAGAGCACACATACATTGGGTATCTGTTGTTTTAATCAAAGTGTTTGAGAAAATAATAAAATTCGAAAATGCTCCTTTTAAAGTTTTGGGAATTTTCTTGAAAATCTCGTCCTTCCATCTGTGAAATCTATTGCATTATAGATAAGTTATTCAACTGATATTTCGTTTTTTGAATTATATTGTTCACACAAATGCTTACATATGTAAGTCATAAGAAAACTGGTACTTGATAGAAACATTCGTAGAATAAAACACACAAGATTTTTTTCAAACTATATATACCCTCCCCCCTCCCCACCCAAAATAAAGCTATATGACCAAGAACAAATTGCAGCTTCTTTTGACATGTGTATAGAATGCTTAAATCCGGTATTTCCGATGAAATCTCATCAGACTTTTTGGTGGAACGCAAATCTTTAAATATAAAACAATTGATTGTTTGGTGCAGCGCCTATAACATATGTTAATATCGGACTATTTACGAAAACTTAAAATTACCAGAAAAAATGTGATCAGTTTTATTCTATGCTTAGATTATGATATATTAAAATAATATATCTTATTAACCTCCAAATGAATACTCTGAAATATGGATACTTTTCTTGCCCATATAAAAATGTACTATTTTCTCCTAAGTTAACACATGTATGATATTTATAATAAAATACATTCACACCATTTTGGTGCTGTAGATAAATCTGCAGTATTAACAGAACGTGTGAGGTATTTAGAGCGCACTCATGTTAATGCAGCACGTCAAGACTAACAACTAAAAATGCACAATCACGAATGACACTACGTGTTTAGCATATCCATATAATAACAACATAATGATAGGTGTACTTGGTACGGTTATGTCAAGGGACTGTTTGTATGCTTTATTGTGCACATCGCTAATGCTTCCTGCTACGCCAGTTATGTACATTTTTAATCTTCATGCAAGAGGGACCAACTGCATTTATCTCGTCCTGTGTTGACACTTTTGTGAATCTTTTTTGTTTCTCGCTTTAATGTCCACGTCAAACTACTGCCTCGGTTGACACGGTATTATTGATATTTCGTGCGTATTTGCCTGTCTGGAATTTGGAGGGGGGCAAATCTGACGCGTTCCACTTTCGCTACCTGTTTTGGGGACAAACTATTCTTAAAAAAGGTTTTTCTCTTGCTTACATCATGCTAACCATGAGCTTCATTCTAAGCAGTTAGGAAATAAAGAAATGCAATAAGCTAAAGTGACTGTCAACTCGTTTAAAAGCTAGCCCATGTGAACAACTTTAAGTTCCGTTCGCTTTGCTTGGCCACAGATGAAATGAAAGGCGACTCCCCACCCGCTTCAAATGAAAAATTGTACTTATTTTAGTAAGTTTTTGTGTATCTCGTACTGTTTATCAGTTGTGAAAAATGCATCCAGGATAGAGGTTTTCAGAGGCTACTCCCCGAAAATTCAAGGTATACATTTTATTTATAACGTAAATAGCTTTAATACGCGGTATTTTAATAAAAATCGTTAGCCCCTTTTGACCAAAACAAAATGTTCAAAAACTTTTCCATGTGTAGGCTAGTTTCGGGTGGAAGGGGGTTTCCTGAAAAGCTTCGTGATACATCCTTGAAAGCTGCTAAACTTAAATACCCCTGTTTGGTATTTAAGGGTGTTTTTGTTTTTGAGATAAGCTGTACACCCACCCACTCGCATCTTTTTCTAAATGCTTCCCCCCCTAGAGTACCTCAAAACACAATTCCGTTGAAATCTCGAAATAAATGGAATACAATACCTTCTCCACCTGCTATATACACAGTACGTGTAGAAAAAGGAAAACTTGTTTCACTTATGACCAACTTGAGGTATATAACGTGGTGTCATATTACAGCGTTCTTCGAAATTGTTAGCTTTTAATGTATAGAAATTTAGAAAACCGATCGGGACGGTTCAGGAAGGGGTAACATCTGTGACCCGCATTCGGGAGGTCTTGGGTTCCAAGTCCAGTGGCCGGTCAATCCGGTTGCATTTCTTTTCGTGGCTTCCCTCAGTCGCCAAAGTAGAAACCGGATTGCAAATATAATACGACACAAAGTTCCACGTTTATCTAAAACAAACTTAAAAGACCCCGAGTTCATTTGAGCACTATTTCACAGATTTTATTCATCGTCCGATATGACCAACCAGGTTGAATGACGTTAAGCTACACAGTAAAAAAAAAAATGCAAAACTGAAAATAGATGGTAGTTGCGTTTGCGCTACCATCTACGCACAGATAATACAAGCTGCAGACTGGACAGCTCCGCAACTCCATCTGCATGTCCGAAGTTAAGTTTTACGTATGGTATGAGATGAGACCTTAAAATGCTAGCTGCATGTTGCCATCTGACTGCGGAAGGTAGTTCAGGCAAGACTGGGTGGCCCTCTTAACCTTATATGCTTGGCGTTATGTAAAAGCCCCTGTGTCAGGTTGTATAATTTTAGCAAGAGTTTTATTTAAATTAGCGAAGGCAGTATGGTTTACGAGATATCTTGCCGAATACTTCCGTCGTGATATGACCAAGCTGTTAAAGCGACGTAAAATAAAGTAGAATTTAATAAAAATAATCGAAAATTGCAAATGTCCTAATTCTGATAATCATATTAAGTTATTGTGTGTGCTGTGTATTTAGCAAACAGAAGTTGTTTTTCCATGAACTTCTTTGAAAATATCTGCAGAAATGCTTTTATGATATTTCCTTGTAGCTAACAACGGGGTTGGGGGAATACGATAGGCTTAAGCGATTGTCAAATCTTTAAGGAGCTGGACACTAAGTTTTGATTTTTGCTGTGCCTGGAAAATTGAAACTAATAAGAAGGAATCTTCAGAAATGGTTATCACATAAATTGTGTGTTTTGATGAGATGTACATTTTGTTGTGTAGGTAATAAGATTTTGTTTACGGTATGCAAGTCGTCCAGAATGAAGAGTGGCTATTCTCAGAAATTTCAGGATAAGACATTTAATTTGTCAAAAATCTTAATCTTAGCCATTTTTGAGAAAACAAATGTTTTGTGTAAAGTTAGTTTGTGGGAGGGGGGTCAAGATGCAGAACTTTTAAATTTGGTATATTCAGTCTTTTTGGATTTTGAATCGTACTCCCTAACACATCTTTTTCTGAAAATAATTATTTTGGATTTAAAGAAGTTCAAAACATATTTTCCGGTGAAGTGCCGACGTCGAAAGTTTGGGTGGAATAAAATACCTCTCCTACTTTACGTAGCAGAGAAAGTAAATGTCTCTCCCTGCCTAATGGTATGTAAACCTTCGGGTGTAGGATATAGCTGTGATCTACGTTAAGAGAGTAGGCAGTGGGCGAGAAATCAATTGTGTAGGGTTTGTTATACATGCGACAATTCCTAGGGCGTGTCTACTTGAAGGTCTCATATCGCGTCGTCTGACGGGACGTTCGTGAAAACGGTTCATAATTCAATAGTTGCCTTGAACCAGTTTCACTCTCGAGTGTTTAGCAGTACATGTTGTCATGGGTATTTGCCATAAAACACTGCGGAGTGTGTGATCCACGTAAATAAATCTTGAGTAACGTAACCCAAACATTCACATGTGAAGGACTTAGCTAGTTGCCATGTAAATAATTCTTTAACAAAGTAATTGTTTTAGTGATGTAAAATGAATGTTTATGCAGTAAATAATGGAAAGGAAAGTACCGAGAAATTTGGAAGACAAGTTACTTTTCATTTTAAGATAGGCTTAAAAATATTTGAAAGTAATTCAGAGCGAAACAAAATGTTCTGTTATGGGTACCCAGAGCTAGGATGGCCCAACATTTGAACATCAAAATAAGGGAGATTTTGAGGTGGCAAATAGAGAAAGCTATGGACGTAAATTCTACAATGATCATAGGGTTGATACTTAGAATACCATTTATTTAAATCAAACTACAACAAAGCCTTTAATATAATTCGAAATTATCAAATTTTGATGTGTGACAATATTGAATAGTTACTATTAAGTATGCTTATTAGGTTAACTTGCTTTCAAAGTTCCATCACGATATATACATATATATATATATATATATATATATATATGGTGACGAGAGATTAAATCATTGCCCATAAATGGCACTATATCACGACTTACGGATGGGGGAAAAATAACGAATTTAGCCCAGAGAACTTTTCTTTCAAGGTATAGGGTTCGCCGCGTACTTCGGAGTCCGGGAGTTATTAGTCATGCCTTTAAAAGACCGTTCGAAAATGCTATCGCGAGAAACAATTGAATAGCGACAGCGTTTTAAAATATTATTGAAAACTACAAATCAATAATGCCTTGACAGCACATGATTTAAGCCTCAAATATACATAATTCTGTCTGTTAAAGTTAATCCCTTCCGAATGAACAGAAGTTGTTATTCCTAAAGAATTCAAGATACATATTTAATTTATCACACATTTCTCATATTTGGTATTTCGTTATAGCCATTTGAGGAAAAAAGAAGTTTAAAAACTATTCAATGTCAAGGTTAATTTTGGTTCATTTGAAAATCCCTGTGTCACATCTTTGGAAGACACTGAACTTAAACTCCGAATGTGGATGTGGTGTGTAACTAATTTTACATTTTTGAGTTATGTTATACACGCGTGTGTTGAGAGGAAGAGAGGCTTTTCTAGAAATGGTTTTGGTAGTAATCCGGGTTTCTCAAAACTATCATTTCAGTAAAAAAAAAAAAAAAAAAAAAAAAAAAAAAAAAAAAAAAAAAATTGGTATTGAACTTTTGGGTCGATTCCTTTGTTTACTATAGGTAAGCAATATATAAAATGTTTACCAACCACTTTGGAACATCCCTTAGAAATCTGGTGTGTAACATTCGCATGCTTTTCTCTTTCTAAGCCATTGTTACGAAAGCGTATTCGAGAAATGAAGTTACGAATTAATAATGTATTAAGAGAAATGATGTTACGAATTACATACTTGTAAATACCTACAAACTGACAGCCGCTTGTCAGATTCACTGCACGTATCAGCTTCTGCGGCGCTGATAAGATTCTGGCAATGACAACGTCATTCACAAACAATATATGAAATAACTGCTTTCTTTCTTACGGTTTACCGGTTATACAAAAGTCATCCAGGATTAATAGGGCTTTAGGAGTTATCTCCAAAAATTCAAGATATACAGGATGGGAGATGAATAAGCGCAAACAATTTGATGTTTTAAAGACAATTTGGCTCAACTATTAAAGCGTCGAGTTTAGGCAATTTCAAACAATCGCGTTCATCTGACTGGAGCGATATGGTCGAAACATCTTGCGCAGCTTATGTTCGTATGTTTAATGTCCTGTCTTGGTTATTGGTATCAAGGTGACACTCTAGTTAGCCAACCTTCACTTTTAGTAATTGTCAGTTCCACAATTGTGCTTTCTATTAATTCAGTTACAATGTTTGTTCAAAGTTTATCTAGTTTATAATGGATTTAATTAAAAACAGTGGACATAATCATTTATATTTATGTATGAGATGAGTGCAATAACCTCAAATAAAATAAGTTGTTTCCATTTCGTGTATTAGTTATTAAAAGCTGAAATAAAATAAATGTTCCCTATTTTTATTGTTGCTATCGATATTCGTACATTGAGTATAGTCACGGTCGGCCATATAATAATTCAGGAGCCAGTGAAAAACGGGGGGGGGGTATTCGGGAAATAAACATGGTCGAATGCGTAATCTACCATTTGAGAACTAATGCAAGTATTGGATAATATGTCCCGTCCTATTTATTGTAAATTAATAGTCTATTTCGCTGGATTTCTTATCAAATACAACTCATATTTTTATCTCTTAGGACAATCGCTCACGTCGCTTCGCTCCGTCGTGAATTATCGAGAAGATGAAAAGCACGCATGGTATTATTTATGAAAATGCGTATAACGCAACTGTTTCATTTTGTCCTCTTATTAATAGCATTGCCATAAATGAAGCACAAATTTAAAGGTCTAATATTTTTAGCAGCCCTAAGATATTTTCTCTGTTTACATACATCACTCTACCTTAGTCTGGCGGGGCAGAGGGAGGTCAGCTGCGTAACCTGTTACGTAAACAACCGAACATCTGAAAGAGGGAATAGTAGTCGTCCTAAAATATCATGAAAATTTCCTCATGAACATTACTTTAGAAAATGGGGGGGGGGCTGTTAATACTAGGTCATCACACGTCCTCGAACGCTGATGTCTGTAAGTATTTGTACTTATTCACCTCCCACCCTATATATTTCATTTGTCATGAAAGTGCCATTAAAACATTGTTATTTTAGCAAGTCATTAGCCATTTTTGAGAATATTAATTTTCGAAGAAAGTTCCATCTAAAGGATAGTTGGTTCCATCTAAAGGATAGTTGAACATGGGGATTTCTTGAAAACCTTTGTGTTGCCTCCTGAAAACGTGCATTGGTAATCAAGGAACTTTTGTGTGTAAACAGCATAGCACAACAACGAAATGTTTTTCTAAAAATCTGATTTTACATTTACATTCTATCTGTTCCGTACACAAACTATTCTTGCAAAAGCTTATTCTTCCATGTACATCATGCTAAACGAGATAAACATTAACACAAATGGTCTTATTTCCTTATAAGCAGAAGAGAAACGAGGTAATATACCGGGCTAAAGCGATAATCAAATCTTTTAAAAGCCGATCGTTATATAAAGAATTAAAATTCGGTTCGCTTTGAATTTCCACAAAAACAAGAGATGAAACGAACTGACCGTGTGAGAAGATGCGCAGTTTAAAATTGAAACCAATATTAAGGAATATATCGGAGACGGTCAACTCTGTAACAAAAAATTATATGGCATAAATTATTGATTTAATGAAATCTACATTTTTGTATAGCAAGTTTTTGTCTGCATTTTACGGTTTGCCAGTTATTCGAAATTCAACAAAATTAATCCAGAATGAACGGGTCTTCAGAAGCTATGCCCAGAAAATTCATAATACCCATTTTGTGATGTAAACAGCTTTAATATACGGTGTTCCGATAAAAATCGTTACTCATTTTTGAGAAAAATAAATGTTCAAAAATGTTTTCATGTAAACCTCCCACCCTAAACTACCCTTTACAGGGAAAAAAATTGAAAATTTTGATTTTCTCAAAAATGGCTCTAACGATTTTGATTAAAATCTCTTACGTTTAAGATATTTACATGCCAAATAAAGTGTATATGTTGAATTTTCTGGGAATAACCTCTAAAGACCTGGATATTTTTATTGAATTTTGCATAACTGGGAAACTAACAGATACACAAACTTAATATACAAAAAATGTAATCACAATAAAACACACAATTTGTCATGCATTTTTTTTTTTTCGTGGAGTTAATCTTTTTTAGATATTCTTTTCTTTGTAGTTTAACGTCCTTTAACCTGGTTAGTCATATCGGACGAATGAAATTGGTGAAATGATGCTCAAATAATCTCGGGGTACATGGAGCTTAAAGTTACTCGACATTCGTCTTCTCAGGATAAGAGAAAACTCCCGAAAAAAACCTTATCCTGGCAACTCACCCTAAGCGAGATTCGAACTCACTACCTTAGAATGTGAGGCAGACACGTTACCACCACACTACCCAGGCGGGCTGATTCTGTTATTGATTTCAGCTTTAAAAAACTTAACTTTTCTCATTCAGGAATTTGTCCAAGGAGCTTGTCACATAGCAACCAGTTTTTGACTATCACTTTAACTTATGGTACTCCCTTATTTCGCTTCTACTTACAAGTAAGCAAGTAATAAGACTATTTCTGTTATTTTATTCTCGATTAGCATAAAGTAAATAGAAGCATAAGCGTTTTAACAATTTGTTGCAGAGTTGTAGAGAAAGTCATGTGAATGCAACACATCAGATTTTTTGTTAATTATTCTCAGGCACGGCCTGTTGATGCAGGAATGTAATAGAGGCCATGAAAAGGCCTGTCACTGTGCTGGATGGCCTCCATGTGTGCCTTATTGTCCTGGACGTAACGGTAGGAGCAGGTTTGTTGTAAGAACATATGTCTGACACCGTTGAGGAAGTAGAGGGGAAGTGTATGAAACCTGCTTCACGTATTCTTGTTTCTCAACTTGCACTGCACGTTCTTTTGTCTTCTCTTGGTTTACTGAGTCATACCAAGTATGCTCGTTCTTTTACCCATAAATGCTTGCTTGAAAATGTTTTCAAATTGGGCACTATGGACTCGAAGATACGGAATACAGAGTTCAACTGTTCATGTCTCGTCTATTACTTTCTCTACCACGTACATAGTAGGTATAATATTATTGCATTCCACCCAAAAATTCAAAGCCGTGATTTTATTGGAAATATTAGTATTGATGGTTCCCTGGTGATGGAGGGAGAGAGAGAGAGGGGGGGGAGAAGAAAATATGTCTGAACAGTATAACTTGAACGAAAACTTGGTCAAATATGAATTTAAGTTCAGCTCCTTCCAGCAGTATGGAAGAATTTCAAACCCCCCTCCAAACTACCTGTTTTTACTTTCTCTTCACGTTACTATGAGCATAGTATATAGAAAGGTATTGTAATGCACCCAAAAAATTCGATACCGAGATTTCACTGGAATACATGTTTTAGGAGCCCCCGAATAAAAAAAAAAACCTTTTAGAAAAATGTCCGTGTGTCCGTGTTGTCTGTGGGCAGCATAGCTAAAGAAAGGAATACTTTGGTATTTAAGTTCTGTATATTCCAAGGATGCGACACAAACATTTTCAAGAAAATCTCCCCACCCCGAACTACTCTTTACATGGAAACATTTTCGAAAAGTTTTATTTTCTCAAAAATGGCTAACGATTTTGATTAAAATATCGTATATTAAAGATACCTATATGGCAAATAAAATGTATATATTGAATTTTCTGGGAATAGCCTCTGAAGACGTCTTCATTCAGAATGAATTTTGCGGAATTTTGAATAATTGGTGAATCGTAAAAGATAGACAGAAACTTGCTATAAGAATGTAGAGATTGTTATACGCATTTTCCCCTGAAGTTGACCGTGTTTAAGATATTCCTTGTTATTGATTTCGGATTGAAAATATTTGCACTTTTTTCATGCGGAATTGTCAACACCTGGCCACGCAAAGAATCTGATTTCTATACCATAGCAACCACATTTTAAAGCATTTGACTTGTCGGTTTAGCGTACTGTTCCCCCTCTACGTTAAATGGAAGTAAGTAATAAAACTGTTTCTGCTAATGTTTATCTCGATTAGCATGAAGTAGAGAGAAGAATAAGCTTACTAGCAGTAATTTGTTGCAGAGATGTAGAGAAAGTCATGTGAATGGAGCACGTCAGATTTTTAGAGTATGAAATACAGTTATGATGCATTCTAAAGCTACGCATGCAATGTCAGGGGCGAGGCGTTGCTAGGAAGCACCAGGAAAGAGTGCATCAGAGTTCATTTTGTGCTGAGTGTAATTTTAGGTTTATGCGACGGCTATAACTCTGCCCCGCATTTGCTGGCCGCTGTTCAGTATTCCAGGAGACATCCTCGAGCTTCCTTCCGGCGCAGAACGTGCCACACGGGAGTCACGTTCTAACCCAGGATGTGCTCGCCTCGGAATTAATATCTCAGAAAACTCATTAGCAAGGGCCTAGCTTTAAACTTATCTTAATTCTCTTTCCGGACTATAGGGTGAGGCCTTCAGAATACGAGAGGCAGTCCAAAAAGTGAGAATTTCTCTTAGCTTTTCAACAAAATATTCACGCTTTATTTCCCGTCAAGTTACTGCGATAAATATTCCCCAGGTATCAAATGTACTACATTATAATTCTGCATTAACATCTCTAACACCTCCGATAAGCTATAAATAAGACAAGTTCATAGAAAACTGTTTTATTACTAAAGGTTTTGTACACTTGTAGTTACTTTTCAATATAATCATCGAAAAAATTGAGGCATTTATCGTACCTGTGCACAAGTTTTGCAATACCCACTTCAAAAAATATTGCCGCCAATGATTTCAAATGAGCATTGACGTTGATTTGAAGATCTTCGTACTTTACGATGTTTGTGGAGAGCCATTCAAAGCAAACGAAGAGGAATGCTGACTTCAGGAATCGTGTTGATCCATGACAACGCTCGTCCATACCATGCTGGCACAACCCATCGGCTCATTGAACAATCTCAACGGGACATTTTCGATCATCCGCCGTACAATCCTGACCTGCTTTCACCTTTTCCCTGAACCGAAGACGTGGCTAGGAGGGCAGCACTTTCAAACTATCGAAGATCTTCAAAACAACGTCAATGCTGATTTGAAATCATTGGCGGCAACATTTTTTGAGGCGGGTATTGCAAAGCTTGTGCACTGGTACGATAAATGCCTCAATCTTTTCGATGATTATATTGAAAAGTAACTACAAATGTACAACATTTTGCAATAAAATAATTTTCTATGAACTTGTCTTTTATTTATAGCCTATCGGAGGTTGAAAATAACGGCCTTCGTAGATTGAATACTTCTGGCATTCCATCCAAAAATTCAGTATCGCGATTTTAGTTTGATATCCCCTGAATAAAAACAGTATTTAAAAATCTGCTGTTTTTCATTTACATGACTTTCTGTGTCTATTCTGCAAACAAACTTCTTACAAAAATATCATAAAATATTTCATTTGATTAGAGTCCGACTGAAAAATTCAATGCCATAGCTGGGATTTGAACCACGGATGTTCCGGTCTCTAGCCGGAATGGGCTAGAGAATCCTAAAATACTTGTAAGTCGCCATTGGGGTTGTCATCTCGAAGTAATTTTAGAACACCTTGTGGTTTATCGAGAAACATGCGAGTCAGTTGAGAAATTCAATGCTATGCCATGGTAGCTCTGTGGCAGAGCAACCGGTTCAAATCCCGTCTTTTCAGTCTGACTTAACCAAATATGAAATATTTTATGGAAACCCAATACTTCATTTTTTGCGTCTGTAGTGTTGCGTATATGGATTCGGTGAAAAATTGAAAGTGTTTTATGAGTCAATGAGAATTCAGCATTATTTAATATTTCGTAAGTTTACAACATGCTCAGATCACGTTTATTGCTGTCATGAATCAATTAAGTCTACACCACCAATTTCCTCGTTAGCTATAAATGGTGTCAGGAAGTTGGTGGCATCAGGCACCTTGGGTGATGTCCACTTGTTACTTAAGCACAGAGGAATGCATACGCCATTTAAATGATTGCCCAATCCGTGATTGTTATTAAGAGGTCACATTCCGCGCATGCGTGACGTCGCATCCCCAAGTGTGCGTGTGTGTGCAAGGTCGCTCCGGTATGCGACAAACTTTCTCTCTCCATTAGGTGTCCTGGAATGCCGACGCCTCTCCTCAGTTGACGACGATATGGACCGCGTTATTATTGACAGGTTGGAGCAAACGATAAACAGACTTAGTTCTTCCGGTGCTCTCAGATAATGAGCGTTTGCTTTGCAGAAGCATATGTCTTATTTACCTGCAGGGATAGTTGTGCTGACCCGTGCGATTTCATTCATACATTTTTACTTTCTCTGCACGTACTATGTACATAGTGAGTAGAGAAGGCAGTGCACTCCACCCAAAAATTCGAAAACGAGAATATATGTTTATGGTACCCTGTATCCAAAAAAAAAAAAAAAATCAGAAAAAGGTCCGTGTGTGTCAGTGTGTCTGTGAACATAACTCAAACGAAAAGTCGGTAAAATACTAAACTTGGTATTTAAGTTTAGTATTTTCCAGGGACGCAACACGGGGATTTTGAGAAAAATCCCCCCACCCCAAACTACCCTTTACATGGAATTTTTTTCGAACATTTTGGTTATCTCAAAAATGGCTTTTGTTCTCGTAGGATACTTCAATGACGGTATGTGGTGGATAGTTGCCTTTCAGGAAAATCCCTTCGCTTCCTACCAAGCAGATGGCTAAAGGGTGTCACAGTCGAACTGCTTTCACATTCGTTGTCAGATGGCAGAGTTCAAACAGCCCTTCGAGTCGCATCCTCACAATCGTAATATTTTGCTCAACAAGAACGATGGTATTAGGGTATCATTCATTTTAACTACTTTTGAATAGAGGCAGCACAGTAGTAAGGAAATATATTAAAGAGCTGGTGGCATATGACATTGAAATTCAGTTCTCTTTACATGGCAGGATTTAAAAGGACTAATTCCCGTTTGAGGAAAGAATAAATATTAGAAAATGTAAACCAATAACGAGGAATGGCTCAGAAATATTTAATGCTACAAAACACGAGTGCTTAATGTTTTTTCTTTTATAAAATGTTGTCTGTATTTCAAGATTTACCAATCTTGCAAGTTATTCGGAATGAAGGGAACCTCAGATGCTATTCCTAGGAAATTCAACACAAGGTGACTCAAATTACTTTTACAAAGTTTGTGGACAAGTTCCTTGTATCAAAACAAGAAAAAATATTGATTTAAACAGATATCCCAAAAACCCTTTTTCATTTATTTAGCTCAAATGTTAATGAAAACATTTTAAAGTGACACCTTTTCTATTTTTGACCCTGTCACTTGTTAGGTATTCAACACAAATACCTCTTGCGTGTAGAAGTACGTGCACTCGTTGAAGTATGAAATATCAAATATTCTGTCGGTGTAGTATGATTTCGCAGGCTTCCACGACACGAACATTAAGAATTTCTTCAGCCGGGATGTTTGTTACATAAACCAGTTGTTTAAAGTGCTCCCAAAAATAAAAATCCTAAGGACTGGGTTCGGGGGAAAAAGTGTAGACCATGAAACTTGTCCCACTCTAGCTATCCATCTGTTATTCTAGATACCTGCCAGTTCATCTCAAACAATGAGATTAAAGTGTGCTGTAGGCCCATCATGCATTAACCATATGTTTATTTACAAGGACACATCTACTGGGAGAACTGAATGAAGTCCCTGTAAACAGCACTTTTAAGGCGAGTTGGGGGCATGTTTTATAAAACTTACAAATGTAAACAAGCAGCCATGGCGTCACAAGGCCAACTCCAGATGGTAAAATGAGCCAGACTGCTAACAATGATGCATAAATAAATGGCGTTATTAGATCGAACCCGGAAAACTGTGGAGCGTAAGCTTTTATTAATAAATTGATGACTGAAAACGAAGGATTTTAGAGCATATGTTTGTCTGAACCTATTTTCTTGTTTCGGTGCAAGAAATGCGTACCCAAACGTTGTAAAAGTATTTTTGAATCATCCTGTATACATCATTCACTATTGGATCCCTATGTTTATATCGGAGCCGCGCCGTGGCCGAGTAGTCAGTGTGGTGGACAAATCGGTGCAGGGGCGGTTTTCTCAGGTTGTCCCCGCCATCACATTCCACCGGTGCTCCATCTTCGTACCATGTACCATCAGTGTCATCGCCTGCGGTGTTCGTAACTATAAAAGCGGGCGTTAAAAAAATTAAACTTTAGAAAGAACATTATTCCTGTTCATCCTCTATTTTACGTGACGATACCGCGACAGGTTTCTTAGGAGATACTTCTTGGCTCGGTGTGCGATAGACTAATATTTTACAGGGATGATATAGAAATCAAACCATAATGGTTCGTCACGTGTCTATGGGTATTGTACTGCTGCTTCTATATGCGTAGCGCAGATGACTGCTTCAGTGCGTGTCTATAGACACCTTAGTGCTAAGTAACTATCTCTGCTTCTACACGTGCTAGGCAGATAACATTAAGATGCTATCCAGTCTGCCTATTTTTGTTATCTACGGTAGATGGCAGCGAAATCGCTGTTACCATCTATTTTCATTTTTAATAATGCTTTGGGTCGTGGTGTGAAATTTCCAATCCGTGTATACCTTGGCAACTGAGGGGACGCACGAAAAGATCAGTCGGATCGATAGGGATTTGAACCGAAGACTTACTGAATGTGTCCACAGATATTACCACTTGAGCCAATCTTGTTCGGTTGATGTAGTTCTGTTTTCATCGTAAAATGCATTCGCATTTGTCTTTCCAGGCCTTGCGGAGGTAGGGTACTATTCTAATTATAGATAAACCACAGAAAACCAACCCGATAACTTAGTGGGAAACCAAAACACTTGCTTCTCGACCACAGGAGTTTTCTCTCCCAGAGTAAGAGAGATTTTAAAGTCATGGAGGGTTTGATACGTAAAACTCGAAGACTGACAGAACGGGGAGATTCACGTCTATTGCATAATGCAACTGCGCGCCTTAACCAGTTTCCTAGACAACAGCTGGCAGTTGATTTATGGAATAAAAGCAACAGGCTGGAGACCAAGGTTAACATACATTCCTTCCCTGAATCGTGCACCTTTCCACGCGCACTGTGTCTCGGAGAGATTCCTCATCCATATCACAGCTTTACCACCATTTCTTCAACGATGTACAACTTTCACGTCTTTCGTTTTGTTGACCCGCCTCACAATTCCTGAGCCGCCATTATAAAAAAATGTCTATTAAAGGTACTAAAAGGTCTGTTCACATTTCAACCAGTAAAATATCAAATTCTCATAACACACTTGAACATGATTATCATAAAATTAATTTTCGTGGTTCTGTGTATCTTAGGAGAGATTATTTTGTTAATGTTAAAATATTCATGACCATAATCCTCAAAATATTAGACTGAAATAATTTTACTTCACTAATCTCCTTTATATACAAAAAGTTTCAAGAAGATATTTTCTCAATCAAATATTTCCTTTCTATAGATAGTACTAATACATCGAGGAGATATTGCAGTTCTAGGACCTCCCTGGAAATACATGGTTTGAGGTCCCATGCATCTAAGAAAAAATCTTTTTAGAAAACCTGTGTGTGTACACTTCCTGAAAACGAAAGTTGGTCAAATGTCGAACTTGAGTTCAGCATCTTTCAAGAATACAACACGCGGATTACCAAACTACACATTACGTGAAAAATTTTCAATCTTTTTTACATCAACGTAAATATGTGTGTTTCCATTCTAAACTTTAATTTATTCATCCTAAACTGAACTATGTTCTATAGTGTGAAAAAAGTTCATGTATATCAGAAAATGTAATTAACTATTCAACGCAAAAATGGAGAAAACAAGATCTCTTATATTTATAAAGAATACCACTCGTATTTCACATACTCTGTGGGTAAAGCAACCTAAAAGATGCACTCTTCTCTAAAATATGCAACAATTTTTCTGCCACATAATGCAGATTTACAATATAACATGATATACTCCGTACTATTTCAAAACAATTGTGTAAAATATAAGAAATTTTTACTTTCTCTATATGCACTATGTACATAGTGAATAGAGAAAGTATTGCACTCCACCAAAAAATTCGATACCGAGATTTCACCGGAAATATGTTTTAGGGTCCCCTTTATTATCTAAAAAAAGCATTTTCACAAAAAGGTCCGTGTGTCTGAACACGATAACTCAAAAACGAAAAGTCGGTAAAATATCAAATTTGGTATTTAAGTTTGGTATCTTCCAGGAATGCGACACGGGGATTTTGAGAAAAATCCCCCCACCCCAAACTACCCTTTACATGGACATTTTTTCCAAAATTTTGATTTTCTAAAAAATGGCTCTAATAATTTTTATTAAAATACCATACATTAAAGATATTTACCTGACAAATAAAATGTATATTTTGAATTTTCTGGGAATAGCCTCTGAAGACTACTTTATTCTGGATGAATTTTGCCTAACTACTAAACCGTAAGAGATGGACAAAAACTTAACACCCAAAAAATGTAGAGCACGTTAAAACACACAATTTAAGTTATATACATTTTTTTCGTGGAGTTGATCGTTTTTTAGATATTCCGTTTTCTTGGTTTCAGCTTTGAAAAACTTATACTTTTCTCATACAGGAATTTGTCAACTCCTGTCCATACAAACAAAGGAACATCAGTCACATAGCAACCAGCTTTTGGCTTTCACTTTAACCTATGGTACTCCCTTATTTCGCTTCTACTTAAAATAAAGCAAGAAATAAGACTATTTCTGCTAATTTTCCTTGATTTAACATGAAATAAATAAAAGATAAGCTTATTAACAATAATTTGTTACTGAGAGATGGAGAAAGTCGTGTGAATGGAACACATCAGATTTTTTCTACAATGAATTGTGCCTTCAAATTGAAAATAAATCCAATTAAAACTGCATATACAATTTAAAAATGTGATTTCCTGGCCATTTTCACCATTTTCTCTAAAATGGTAATTTAAATTTCCTGGGGGAAAAAATTGTGAAACAGAAAACGTAGCCGATCCTTCAATATTCACCGGTTTGTTTTCAGCTTTTGTGAATCATCTTGTCACTGTGATAGTGGAATGGGGCAGGGACAGAATCAGGTGTTCTAATTGTGAACTGTTTGTGAAATATGTTTTATATATATATAACGTTTATTAATGACCTACAAGCTTATTTTTACTGTACGTACCATGTACATAGTGTATAGAGGAAGTATCGTATTCCCCCCAAAAATTCGATACCGAGATTTCACCGGTATACCTGCTTTAAGACCCTCTGAATAAAAATAAAACTTTTCAAAAAGGTCCGTGTGTCTGTATGTGCGACTATGGGCAGCAAGGCTCAAAGACGGTTAAATACGAAACTTGGTATTTAAGTTGGGTATCTGCCAAGGATCCACCCTATAATAAACTTTACATGGAAAAATTTTGTTTTTCTCAAATGGCTTTAACGATTTTGATTAAAATACCACATTAAAGCCATTTCCATCACAGATAAAATGTATATCTTGAATATTCTGGGAATAGCTTCTGAAGATCAATTTATTCTGGATGAATTTTGGATAACTAGTAAACCGTAAGAGATAAGACAAGAACTTGCTAAATAAAAATGTAGATCTCGTTAAAGCACACAATTCATGCTATATACTTTTTTCGTGGATTTGACAGTTTTCGAGATATTCCTTGTTAAGGTTTCTGTTTTAAAATAATTTTACATTTCTCATACGGGAACTTGTCAACTCCTGGCCACGCAAAGAAGCGAATTTCAATTACATTTTAAAACATGTTCTTTTTAAAATATTTAAAGGGAAAACTGAGGTACTTAATATTGGCTTGAGCCAGAAGGTTGCAACATAAGGATGTTCTTCATTCCGCGGTCGAGCTGACTTCTCACCCGGAGGTCCCGGGTTCGATTCCATATTCCTCACAGAGTCTGGAAGTATGTATGTGAGTGAATGTGTGCAAGTTATGTCGGGGGGGGGAGGTTTAAACCCAACGTAAAGGGCCTTCAGACAACGAGTTGTTTCTAATGCAAAGCCCCCGATATTACCTTAGATGTTAAAGGGGGCTATGTAAATGAAACAATGTTAAAAAAAAAAAAAAAAAACTTTCAGCCAAACAGTTGTGAGGTACTGCTTAAGATTAAAGCTGCGACATCCTTTCATAAATGCATTGTTCGTTGTGGTAGTCTTCCAGGAGTAGCCTCGTTAAAAACCGCTGTACCTCAAATGAAGATAAAAAATTAATTTGAGGAATAATAGATAGGGAACAGAAAAAGAAATGTGGTTTCGTTTGAAGGAAAAACGAATACAAGTAAAAGCAGGAAGCTTGTTAAAATGTTTTCTCTATCATGAAATAACCCTTACAATTACCAAACTGGGGAAGGGAACACAGCTAACAGATATTATTCTTTGAGCGTTCTCCTCCTGAGTTTTTAACTTGATTACTCCTAGTAGATCTGTTTGAAAAGCAGAGGGCGCTGCATTGCTTGAGTGCTGTGCATCCGTGCGCCCTTAATGAGATGGGGAAAGCGTTCTGGGCACAAGTGGATCATTACCAGGGGCTCCGTCGCGAAATAATAAAATTTCTCTACAATTTAATGCATGGGGCAGCAAGCAAGGCGTTAAAACTGCTTGCATTTAGTGTTATTAGGCAAGCTCATATACCTTTATGCCTTGAACTGTTGTCGGCGTGGAGTAAGAAAACTTTGTGACTAGCGTCTCGGCTCTCCATCTCCCCCTCTCTGTGCAACGTACTACATTTCTCTGAAGTTCGGAAAACCAATAACAAAACTTGATTTTTCCTGCGGTGTAATATTTACACAACTTTCTCTGCCCACTGTCGTTTGTTTTACATGTATTTATTTATTTATCATGGTTTGAGTTAAGGTAATAAGTCCTTCTCTTCCACTCTACCAGACAATATATTAAATGCAATACAGCAATGATTCAACGAGTAAAGGAATAAAGAACAAATATACAATTCTATACAATTTAATAAAAACATATATAAAATCTGATGTTCCATTCACATGACTTTCTCTACATCTCTGCAACAAATTATTGTTAAAAAGCTTATGCTTCTCTTTACTTCATGCTAATTGAGAAAATTTAGCAGAAATAGTCTTATCACTTGCTTCTTTGTAAGAAGAAGCGAAATAAGGGAGTACCATAGGTTAAAGTGATAGTCATACGCTGGTTGCTATGTGACAGAAGTTCCTTTGTTTGTATGGACATTAATTGACAAATTCCTTTATGAGAAAAGTATGTTTTTTAAAGCTGAAACCAAAAACAAGGAATATCTCAAATGATCAACTTCACGAAAAAAGTTTATATGACATAAATTGTGCGTTTTAATGTGCTCTACATTTTGTATGCAGTAAGTTTTTGTCTTATCTCTTAAGGTATATCAGTTATGCACAATTCAATAAAATTCACCCTGGATAAAGAGGTCTTTATAGGCTATTCCCAGAAAATTCAAGATAACATTTAATTTGGCATGAAATATCTTAAATATGAGAGATTTTAATCAAAATCGTTGGAGGTATTTTGAGAATCAAAATTTTCGAATTTTTTTTCCATGTAAAGAGTAGTTTAGGGTGGGGGATTTTGTAGAAAATCTTCGTGCCGCATCCTTGGAAGATACCAAACTTAAATACCAAATTTGGTATTCAACGGTCTTTTCCACTCACACGCACACAAACGCACCTTTTTCCAAAAATACCTTTTTGGATTTAGGGGGATCCAAAACATGATCTCGGTATCGAATGTTTGGGTGGAATAAAATACCTTCTCTATACACTATGCACTCAGTACGTGTGGAGAAAGTAAAAAGGTGCAACAAATTTGTTGGACGAAGCGATAGCGAAAATGATTGCCTACTTTTCCGAATCCTGGTCCACAGAACAAAAGACGACTGACCAGCCACCATTTGCACCCGTTTTTACCATTATTAACCTAATTTGTCGGGCAGGTTTATTCCCCTTGCTTCTCCACCTTATTTAGTTTCCTCGCCACAAAGGGTTCACAGCGACTGCTGGAGGGCTAATCCACTAGCGCATCTGGACCATGAAATTGGCTCTGAACTGCTGGCAGATTCACATCTCATCAGTGACAAGGAGCAGGCTTAAGAGGCGGAAAATGATGCCGGGCGTGGAGAACAAAAGAAGAGGCGATATATGGCGATGTTTTTGTATTCATTGAGCACGTTAACTATTTGGCGACGCTTCCTTCAGCTGAGATTCAAGGACAGGTGTCTCTACGCGACATTCCTGAGCCTCTTCCTCCAAGGTCCTTAAAACTATATTCGTGCTGATACGCCTTCAGCAGATAAGGATGGGAGACTTAATTAGGGAACGATTTTCAAAGGGGGAAATCGTAGAAGGCCCAAACGCTTACCATTTGGCTTCACTTGCACTAATGCTGCATCATTTCCATAATTTTGGACCTAAGACATTGAATTTGACAAAATTATATAAAACATGTTTATTTGTTTTGTGTTTTTTCAGAATTTTTTTATTAACTTGCTTCAACATTTTAATTTCTAAATTTCCTGATTTTTAAAAATAAATATCTACCTTTTTCTAAATTTCTACTAAGGCATTTGATTTGAAACTTTGTATGTTTATTATGAATATATAAAATAACAATTAGCTGCAGTTAGTTATTTTAGCTTGTTTTTTATTTTATTTAAAAAATTATTGAATATATAGTAAATTTTAACATCTTTTCGCCCCAAAATTTGTAAATTTATATTTTGAAATCCCATTTGCAAATAATTATATTAGCATCATAAAGCCCTGTGAACAATTTTATGTTTGTATTTGATAATTTTAAATAAAAAGGTGCAATTCATATTGAAAATTGTATGTTTAGGAAAACGCAGTTTAAAGATTAAAATGTAGGGCATTCTACGTGCACCAAGCTTTAGTATTTCAATTTTAAATATCAAAAGCAAAATATAGTATACTGTGCACAAGAATCTTATTTTTGTTAAAGCAATGTTATTTTTTTTTTTCAAATTTTTTGAGAAATTTTGAGTCTCCCCTTAAACTTATATATTTTTACTTTTCAGCTTTCTCTGCCACATATACATAGTGATTGTATTGCACTCCATACAAAAAAAAAAAAAAAAAAACGGATACCGAGATTTCACTGAAAAAACATCTTTTGAGAACCCCGAAATCTAAAAATCCTGTGTGTGTGTGTGTGTGTGTGTGTGTGTGTGTGTGTGTGTGTGTGTGTGTGTGTGTGTGTGTGTGTGTGTGTGTGTGTGTGTGTGTGTGCATAACTCAATAGCGTGAAGTCTGACAAATACTAAACGATATGCGCCACGAATATTTTCAACAAAATCCTACCTCTTAACTACCCTTTAAGTACATGGGAAAAAAATTTAAAATATTTTACTTTCGCAAAAATGCTGAGAATTTTTAGTACAATATGCCATTTGTTAAAGATACTTGTATGATGAATAAAATGTATATTTTGCATTTTCTGGGAGTAACCTATTAAGTAATCTTCATTCGGAAGAAATTTTGCATAAGCATGTACATCCTGTATATTTTTGCCAGACAGAAACCGAGTACCAGAAAATGTAATCTCTTTAAACCGTTAATTATTCATACCCTTTTTTTTCCTGTTAAAGCTAGCCATTTAAGAGATATTTCTTGTTATTTTATCAGTTTTAAGATGCTTATACTTTTTTCTTAGCTCGGAGGTCGTCGCTCATTTCATATCCCTCGTTTTACGCCATGCAGGTAGAAGTGAATCTTAACATCATTGTATAGCGACAGTTTTTAAATAACTTGATTATCGCTTCAGCATAGGCGTTCCCTTATTTCGCGTATACTTATAAAGAACTAAGCAATAAGACATTTCTGCCAATGTTTGTCTCAATTAGCTTGAAGACATAGAACAGGGATTTGTAAAAACAGTTTGTAGAGTAGGTAGTCAAGTCGTGTAGATAGAACACCTCAGATATTTTATTTCTTTTGTTATGTTTTTGCGTTTTACTTTCTGTACACAATACTATGTAATTAGTGTGTGTAGAAGGTATTGAAATGCACCCAAAAATTGGCGAGATTTCGCCGGAAGTAAACGTTTTGGGTCCCCCTGAATAAAAAGAAAAACATTTTTAGAAAAAGGTGCGTGTGTGTCTGGACAGCACAGCTCAAAAACGAAAAGACTGTTAAATACCAAGCTTAGTTTGGTATCTTCCAAGGATGCGACAGTAAGATTTTCAAGAAAATCTCCCCATCCCAAACTACCCTTTACATGGAACATTTTTCAAATATTCTGATTTTCTCAAAACTGACTCTTGACGATTTTGATTAAAATAACTTATGTTTAACATACTTTTATGACAAACTAAATTTGTCGTATATGTACATCGTTTTTTGTAGAGTTAACCTTTTTTAGATATTCCGTATTTTTTGTTTCAATTGCACTTTTCTCAAACGGGAAGACTCCTTTTTGTCATTTCTTAACCGAACCTCAATTGTTTCACATAGCGGCTGGCTTTTAAAGGAGAAGACTATCGTTTTAGCCTGTGTATTTTCTAATTTCCCTTCTATTTACAAGAAAGCTAGCAAAAAGACTAATTCTGTTATTGTTTATCTTGATTAGCATGATGTAGATAAAATATTAATCTTTCCAATAAAAGGTTTTTGAGGAACAGCTAGAGTACATGTGAATGGAGCACATTAGATTTATGGTCTTCTATTTGCAAGAAACCAAGTTACAAGAACAATTTCTTTTAATGTTTATATCGATTAGCATGATGTAGATAGAATAACCTTTGGATAATGTGTTAGAGATGCAGAGAAAGTCATGTGAATAGAACGCAATTTTTTTGTTTTGTTATTTGAATGGGTGGTTATCAGAAAGTTTCCAATACATTCTGGTGAAATCAGCGTGTGGAAAGTTATGTAGAAAGTGTAACAGTTGATTTTTGGAGGAAGGTACGACTGCCAATGGTAGTTCAAATACAGTAATTACGGAAGAAAATCACCGGGCCAGATTACTGTGTGTTTTTGGGATACCGTACACGGTTATGATTCCTGTACCACGAGTATATATTTAGTTCCAACCAGTAGGCTGTAACGCCGAGTTGTGACCGTTCGTTTCCAGCTACGCACTAGAAACTTTGATACAGAGCTTCCCGGGAGAACAAGACATGGCGCCCCTGGCGTTGCCATGACGACGGGCTGCACGCTGGCTGGCTGGCTGGCCTGGGAGATGCAGAGGGCAACAACCCCTGCCGATGTCGATATGTCTCGCGGGGCTGGCGGGGGTGCGGGCTGACCCGCCCAAGCTGCTGCGGCTGCACGTCCCATGGCCGCCCTTCCGAGGAAGTACATTCCTTCTGGCCCAGCTTAACTAATCCCAAATACTTCGAGGAAGATGTGCATTTATACGTGCAAGCAAATTTTGTCTCGCAGATATTACATACGTTTAGCAAAATGTTAATGACCCCAAACTCCGACCTCAGGTTTAATGAAATTAAAATAGACAGCAGTGGCTATTCTACTTTGTATTATATAGACAAATACTTAAAATATAGATGGAGTGGCTTTTTTTTTTTAAAGTATTGAGAGTCCTACAATGTTCACTAGTATCTAAAAGTGTGTCCAAAATTTTGTCCACATTGGCGTTGAAAATGAGCAAGGGTACATAGTTTTTATTTTCTGTGCCACCAAACATTTGTCTTAATATTTCATCAAAAGTACACGTATTGATGCCTCCGTGTGGGAACAGGAAAACTCGAATACCAAATTTGGTATTCATACAATATTTCTATTTAAGTTGAACATTTTCCAAAGATGCGACTCCAAGCTTTTTAAGAGAACATCGCCACGCTTTATGTGATGATGCACCGTTTGAAACTGTTTTATCAAAAATGGCTCTTAATGATTTTGAATAAAATACCTTGCATTCAAGATAGTTAAGAGTACATAATAAAATGTGTGTTTAATTTCCTAGGAATATTCTCTGAATTCCTTCATTCCGAAGAATTGTTGTACAATTTTGTATAACTAGCAAGTCATAAGAGGAAAAAACATACTACAAAAATGTATATCTCGTTAATTTGATACTTGCTACATTGGCCACTCCGCAACATTCATTATTGGATTGAATTCTTCCATATATTATTTTTAAAGCTGTTTTGTTTGAGAAAACAGTCATTTGTTATAAAATGTCATTTGCAGAAAGTAAATTGAAAGAAAAAACTCGCATCGTTCCTGGGATGTACGGAAACTGCTATTTTTAAGTCGTACCTATTTGTAGAGCAAAAATTCCCCCAAAAGATGAGTTAATATATACCACTCTATTTCAAAGTAGTTGGAACTTTTCCCATGAAGTGATTCAAAGTGACAAGTACAGTACCATTTCTTTATAAAAAGATTGCAATGAAAGTATTGAACCTATGCTGTTAAAACACATATAAAATGGAGGGAATTTCAATGCATGAAACTACACAAATATCCCATCTTTGACAATTTCCCAATTTAGTGCTGCTTCTACTTAAAGAAATAAGATTACGAATAATATAACATCTGAAATGTTGCACTTACACGACTTGGTCTACTCTTTCACAAACTATTTTTACAAATCTTACTCTGCTTCTAATTAATCTAGACAAACTTTCATTAAGGCTTGCAAATTCGTTTTACGTAAAGAATATACAATAGCTAATGCGATAATTAGATTTTTAAAATGCGAATGGCTTTGTGATTACTTCAAAATTCCATCTTCTTACACGGTCACGAAAACACCTACATACTATAAAAAATATTGTAGAAGTATTTGAAAATGCAAGCCAAATTGCATGCGTATATAGCGGAAATGGTAAACACACCACCCCCGCCCCCAAAGTCTAACACTGTGTTGAGATCTACAGTTATGAAGTCTTTACTAATTCTACATTATTTCCCAGAAAATCAAAGATATACATTGTATTTGTGATACAAATATAAACATGTGTTTTAATTTAAGTCGTAATTTTAATAAAGTTAAGGAAAAATTTTCCATCAAATAATTTGACAGCTTTCCTCAATGTGTAAAATGTAGCTATACGATCCAATGTTTGAGATACTGGATACTTGAATTAACTGCTGTCTTTCCTGCTCGATATTCCCTAGAGTATTACAGAGACGTTCGGCGTGTCAGCAATAAACCGGACTGGTTTCTAGAGATAGCGTGGGACAAGTCCACTTACCCCAAATTCATTTACATCAATTTCATTAATCACCCCCCAGACCTGCGTAGGGTCATTAAAATCGTTTCACCTGCTTCGTTTCCTTGGCCCCCTTCATTTAGACCGGTCTGCAAATCACCTGTGTCAGAGTAGTTGCCTATACTGACCGGCGCGGAGCTTTTGGAAGTATTACTGCTACTGATTCCAATATCTGTGTTAGCATGCTGAATTGTAGGAACTGTGCTGTATACATTCTTTAAGTTTGAGAAAACTTTATCCTGTTGCTATTTGTAAAAATTTATCAAAACTAAGATGCATGTTTTGTTCTGTGAATGTTGGTCGTCCCACACCTACCTTAAAAAACAGTTCATTAAAAAAAAAAAAAATAAAAAAAAAAAAAAAATGCGATAACTTTGTTTTTCTTCCAAAACTCGGTTGCCCTAAATACTTGATATCAAGAGGCTACTTGAACCTTTCCATCCACCTTTAGAAAAGTCTATTAAAATTTTGAAGTAATTCGGGAGAAAATATGTAAACTGGTAAAAACGTAAGCAAGATTACAAGAGAATATGTTTTAAAATGTAATTAAAAGTATTAATATACTTATGTAACTCGTCTTTTATACATATTTGCAATCTTGATGTACAAATTGACAGTGCTGGTGACCTTAATGTTAAATAGCGATCTTAAATAGTATTGAAAAGTCCTATGTTATTTGCATACACCTAAACCCAATTAAACAATGGATTTGGACATTAAGATTTGCTAAAACGAAAAACTGGAATCCGATCTCTATTCTAAAAGTTTGAAGATTTCTCAATTAAATTTTATACATGTTCATTTTGTTATGCTGCCGAAAATTCTCATCTATTTCCCACAAATAAGCTTTGCATTACGTAAAGAATATCGGTAATTATGAGATCAAGTGATATTACCTTATCCTACATAATTACTCATTAGCATATAACTAGATTGTTGGCTTTAGTGATTAGCATATTTGATAAGCGGTTGCTTAGCTTTGGCGAGCAATCGTGTGCTGCCTTCTGCAGTTTAGAATTCTGACGGGTAATACTACCCTAATTATTTTTATGGGGCTTTGCAACAACATTATTAGCACTGTGAACAACTGTGTTTTCAAAACTATGCAATGCTAATAAACTGAGTATGTTCTTTATATTCTAATAGGCAGAGTTTATCGCGTGTCTACATTCCATCAACATTATGGTTCTCTTCAATGGGCGGCAACAAAATTCATGGTGTACAGATTTAAAATTTGATTAGAGCACAGGGGATATGTAGCAACCAGTTGTAAATGGGCGCAAATATTCAATAATGGACGACGTAAGCTACAACTCCCGCATTAACTGTATAGCGTAACCGCGTTATATTGTTCCAGCATATGCCCCATGTTTTGTCACAGTTACCATATAGCCTAAGTGTGATATATGCCTAAGAAATGGTACTATTTGCTTTAATGCATATTTATTATGATACCAGAAGGGATTTCAGCATCTGTGATAAAAACAGTGCGTGCGTGCGTGTGTGTGTGTGTGTTAGAATTAGCCTTTGATTTAGATTTTGTGCATACTGCTTTATTAGCACAAACGTTTAAATCTTGAGCGCTTTCTTTTAAATTTATCAAGTTTTGGTGGCTAAATAAAAGGTTTTGGGTATAGTTCATAAATAAGTTTTGTTTTATTTCCGAAGTATTCAAAATTATTACTTTTTGATATTGTGTGATCATGTAGAGATTGCGCCGCATTCCATAACTTCAAATACTCCTGTGGTATCGCTCATGGCATACACGTGAATAGTCTCATTCCAAGAGTTTCACAGTGAGAAGTCATCGTTTAAATTGAAGCTACTGCCTGGTAAACGAATTAAATAAAACGTTTATTTTTTATGTTTGACATACTTCTAACCCGGTAGATTATATTGGGCGATGAAAGAAATCGGTGAAATGATACTCAAGTGATCTCGAAGTCCATATATCTTAGTTCTCGATATTCATCTTCTCAGGATGAGGGATAAAAACCGAAAAAATTCTTGATCCGAATAACTCGCCCCTAAGAGATTCGATCTCGGGACATCTTGAATGTGAGGCAGGCATACTACCGAGGCGGACTTATGTTAGTTTTTAAATAAACTGCCTTCGATATCGAATTAGAAGGTTGGCCTACTTAAAAATCAGCAGCAGTTGTTTCAAAGACCCAATTGCCGAAAATGTGATAGGATATCGTGCAGTAAATAGACGGTATCTGCGGGGAGTTGGTCGCACGCGTGTAAACACGGCGGAAACTCGCGTGTCTAGAGCTGTACTCTCTAACCCAGTAAATATATTTAGAAATATCGACCCACTTGTAGTTAGTGCGGCTATGAATGGCTGGAGAAGGAGGGAATATATAAAAATACCTGGGGACGACAGGTGTCTCAGTCCAGTGAATGGAAACAGAGCCAACAGGAAGAGGCGGGAATGCTGGCGAGGAAATCACATGCAAACAAATGCATCCAGAATTCCCTGCTGCCAGAGGTTAAAACTTGGAACAACGGAAGGGAGATTTGTTCAACTGCCAAATTGTCTTAATTTTTTCCCCGCAGCTTTCACGAAAAATAACGTGGGTATTAGGGTGGATTCCATTATGGCAGAGATTTTATATTGCAGTAGTTCAAACTTTTGAGGATCACAAAAATATGATTTTGTATCCAGAAAGATCATAGCCTGCCTCTTTATTATTATTATTATTATTATTATTATTATTTATTCTTTTATTATTCTTTTATTATTTTCGTATCTATACTGCAAAGTGTTAAACAAGCTTGTTTTTCTGATGCTTGCTGTTAATTGTTTTTCAAAATACACTTCTTATTTCAGTGATATAGGAGAATACAGATGCTGGTATTAGATCTATTTATATGTATTGTAAAATAGACAACAATAAATTGAAAGCTTGTTTGAGGTCGGGAGTTCCTAAAAAATCGTCCTTGAAAGATGCCAAGTTTAAATACGAAACTTAATATTTATCCTATTTTCACTTTTTAGTTATATTGAAGCAAGTAAAACATTCCTCAAAACGCATATTCTGTGTTATAATCACCGCTAATTTTTGCACGGAGTACCTATTATGCTATTCTGGGATGAAACTTCTTTAAGACAACACTGTAATTCGGGTAGTTTCAGAATCTACATTGCCCGATTTCCTTGTCCCTTTTGAGCCGTACTCCTAAACCAGCCACAGGCGTAAGTGCGAGCCCAACAAAAGTTGTTTCTAGCTATCAAACGAAATGTAACAGATTTTAAAATGGTAAGACTTTTAAAATATTAACAAATTTTATAAGGTTGTGATTTTATTGGTTAAAACCAACTCATTACTGAACCTAATAGTATTTGTATCCAATGGTCCAAAAGAATTAATCATTTCTGCAGAAATTACGAAATCATACCACCTCAACATCCACTGCAGTCCAATGCACTACCGGAACATCAGTAGATTCCTTCAATTTTCTCCCAGTTAAAATTTTGTTTTTATTCAATGTAATGTCACATCGTATCGATTTTTAAATAAATTATGATCATGAAACAACTGTACATTATACAGCAAGACCACATATAATTGTAGTACGGTAGTCAGGAGAGATTGTAAGTCGCCTTTGGAATATGTCGTCTCAAAATAATTTCAGATCTCCTTGAAGTTTACCGGAAAACATGAGTCATTTGGAGAATGCAATGTGATGTCGAAATGTTGCCGTGGTAGCTCAGTTGTTAGAGCAACCGGACGGAGACGGGGAGATTCGTGCTTCAAATCCCGGCTATGGCATTATATTTTTCAGTCTGAATCTTCCTATCCAAGAAGGGAGTTTGATGCGTGTACAAAAATCTACATTACATTCATACGATATTCTCTACCCTCTATCGTTCAATAAGTCGTCTCCTTTCAAGGAGATTAGGCCATTTCATCGCTTATTAATGCTATGTATACACGTTACTCTTAAGCTTATTTTATTGCTACTTCATTTTAAACGAGGAAACCTTTGCAGAAATGACTACAGCTGACTTCTCACCTGGATTCGATTCCCGGCTGGGGCGGGGAACTTTTGTTTAACCAGAATTATTCCAAATCCCCCCACAGAATCTGCAAGTATGTATATGAGAGGGAGTGTGTGTGTGTGTGTGTGTGTGTGTGTGTGTGTTTGAGGAAAACATAAACCCAACTCAAAGAACCTACAGACAAGTTGTTTCTAATACAAATCATATACATATGACCTTAAATGTTAATGGGATCTATTTAAAGGATAAAAAAAAATAAACTATTTCGTTATAGCTACAAAGGGAGTAGCGATAGTTAAATGTTTAAGAACTGGACGCTATATGCATACCTTAAGTTATACTCTTTCCATGCAGTCGCGAGAAACAACTGAAAATCGAAGTGTTGAACAATTCGAGCCATTAATATAGGATATCTTGGAAATGGCTTGTAGCACAAACAAGTTATTTGGAATATATATTTTTTAAGAGATTTTTAAG
This sequence comes from Hymenopus coronatus, assembly GCA_030762935.1. Taxonomy (NCBI): domain Eukaryota; kingdom Metazoa; phylum Arthropoda; class Insecta; order Mantodea; family Hymenopodidae; genus Hymenopus; species Hymenopus coronatus. The sequence goes on along the minus strand of CM060882.1, from coordinate 42,288,295 downwards.
TTTTTGTGTGGCGAGTTTGTCTATCGCTTAACGAACAGCAGTTATACAAGATTATGTAAAATTCCTTTAGAATGAAGTGAACTTAAAAGCTATTCCCAGAAAGTTCAAGATAAACATTTTAATTGTAAAGTAAATAATTTCTTCCATGTGTGGTATTTTAATCAAAATTGGAGTCGCTTTAGGAAAACCAATTTTCGAAAAGTGTTCTGTGTAAAGGATAGTTGGGGGTGGAGTACACTATTAAATTTCGGTCACATCTTTGGAACATAGTAAATATAAATCGAAGTTTAAAATAGTTAACGGTCTGTATGTAAGTAAACTATACAACTAAAAAACAAAAGTTTGATGAATACTGCTTTTATTAGAGAGGCCGAAAGCGTGCATTTCTGACGAAATCTGGGTATCAAATTTTGGATGAAATGCAATACCTTCACTAAGTACTGTGTATGTGATATAGAAAGTAAAACATTATAAATCCCTTTGAAGCGAGAAGCTTTCGGTGAATCGTGGCTTTGATCGACCTCTACCTAACACGTTCTTTTATTTAATTTGTCAAAATTGCAGCTATCGAGCCTTTCACGCTATCCGAATTTTCATTATTCATATTTTAATCCACCATCACACGAGATCTACGCACTGATACCCCCAACGCCATTGTTAGGTTCTCTCTTAGGGAGGGGGTTAGGTGCGACGCGTAACCAAAATGGTTAATGTCCTATGTGACTTTTGTTAGCTGCGTCAATTGCTTAATGACAATCTTTTGCATAGGGATTCTAAAATAAGTTTTTTATATCTTTAATTTGCATGTATTACGAAGAAAATAGGGAAGAAACTACCCTTATATTCATTAATGGTTATTAATTGAGGACTTTAAACATACTTAATTCTATTAATTGTGTGCTACTTGCCGCCAGGGCGGTTTATAATTTTATAGCCCCATTTAGTGGATATATCAGTAGCTATCTCCTTAATTTATAAACTGCTGCACTTAAATCATGGACACTTTAGAGCTATTACAGCTCGGATCTTAGGAATTCTATAATTTTTCCTCGCGATCAAGGTTTTATGATTTTTACTTTCTTTACCACTTGCATATGATAGAGGCAGTGTTGTATTCCATTCAAAAAAATTATCCAGAGTTTGCTGTTCGTGTTTTGAGGTTTTTGGAACCCTCCAAAAAGGCCAGCTTTAGAAAAGTACCAACATGCTTGCAAAATATCCAGTCAATACCAAAATTGATTTTTAAAATACTATATAGCTTACATGTTCAAAAATGATTAAAATAGGCATGTTTAAGATATTTGCATGAATATTTTAAATCGTCTTCTGAATCAAGCGAATCGGGTTTGATTCTCGGCTGGAATGAGAGACCTTTTCTGGCCAGAATCATTCCCTATCGTCCGCGGAGTTTGCAAGTACGAGTGTGGGAGCGAATGTGTATAATAATAGAAAGCAATAAAACCCAACATTTCAGTGAGTAAAAACAGCTACACCATCACTTATCAAGCCAGAGTCCCGACATGATCATAAAAGTTAATCGGGGCCACACAAAATATTAAATAACGTTTAAATATAATCTATACAGTTATATCTTTGAATAGCCTGCGAACCTCTTCATCCGGATTTAATTTATAAAGCGATTAATAATAAAACATAAACTGCTAGCAATTGAAAAACAGATATCTTGCTAACACCATTTTAAGTTTGTTTGCTTTTTTTTTTTATTTTTGCAATTTCGTTGTTCTTAGTTTGAATTTTCCAGCACCTAATCGCATATTTTCGAAGTTTGTTTCTTGCATATCCTGCAAAGAGCGCAGCATTTTCAAACCACCAATATTTAGCGACTCTCTTCTGCCACCCTTATAAAAGAATTAGTAATGAAACTACATATATTGTGTGTTTTAACATATCTATATTTTTTGTATGATAAGCTTTTGTCCATCTCTTACGGTTTACTAAACAAACGTCATCCAGAATGAAGAGGTCTTGAGAGACTATCCCCAGAAAGTTCAAGATATACATTTCATTTGTCATGAAGACTTGCCATTTTATAAAAACTTTAGCCATATTTGAAAAAAATGAAAATGTACCATATAAGGGTAGCCGGAGGTGGGAAATTTTCCTGAAAATCTTAGTATTGAATCCTTGGAAGAATCTGAACTTAAATACAAAGTTTGGTATTTAACTGATTTCACATTTTTAGCTATGCTGTCCACACCCTTACACACACAGACCTTTTTCTAAAAATTATTTTTAAACATGTACTTTTACTGAAATTTCTTATACAATTTTTGTTTGGAATATAATAACTTCTCTACCTGTTATGTAAATTGGTCTCCGTGGTGTAATAGCTACCATGGTGCCTCATACCCAAGGTCGCGTTTTTTTTGTTGTTGTTTTTTTCCCCTCCAGTTTCCTATAGTTCCTTAGTATATCCTATTATTCTCAACGTTTTCCTGTTACATATACATACACAAACATACACATTTACAAACACAAACACCCATGCCCAAGGCGGAACTCGAACCCACGATCCTGTCCACCACGAAGCGCCAAAGCGAGACACTTTAGCGAGCGCGGCCACCGGGATCGGCAATTCAAACCCGGGTGGAGGACGATGGAAGCACAGCTTCCTTCGGAAGGGAATTAAAATCCTTGGTCCCGTGGCTAGATTTATGGCTCTTAAAATAACTTCAAGTCTGATAAAGAGGCCGCTGAGCAAAATTAAGCGGTCTTTCACGCCCCGTATAGAATGGGACGCTAGAAGCAGTAGTTGTTGAGCGTCCACAGATAAAATTCAATTTCATTTTTTTGGTCGAGTAAGTAAAGTTATGTATGTCTCATTTCGCATAATGGCAACAAGGTTGACGCCGAGATCTTGCTATTTGATTCCAAGAGACTTCTTTTGAAAACTCATTTTATTCGTATTAAACATTTTTAACAATCCACGAAAGAGGAGATTCAAGATGGCTTTATTAAATTGATAACTTGATGGCTTTTGAAAGAGGATGTGCCAACAGATGCCTCTGCTAGTGTTCATTGTTAAGTGTGGTTGATATTGAGTTTCCACAAACTTTCGAGAAAATATAACTTAAATTTCTACGAGAGAAAAAAAGAACTAACATTGTTAAACCAGAAATCAATTGCGGTTTTGAAACGCCCAGACAGGACGTTTAAAAGACGCAGTTGTGTGTAAATAGCATGTGAAATTTTAAACATATGAATTTTGCATTTGTTAAACTTCTTTAATACACAACTGTAGGCTAATGAAGAGCTCTAAAGTCCTTAATCTTGGTTATCAAATACATTTTACATTTAGGATTATTGTGTGTTTATAGTTGTAGAAAACTTTTGTTCGGGAAAAAAGTCTCACAAAATATATTCTTTAACTGTGAAGGAACTTGAAGGTTTAAAATGTTTAAATTTTCATTTTCGCTGAGTACTTATAACGTTGAACAAATTGGCGATTAAAATTGTCAAACAGTTTAGTAAAAATATTTGACATTAACAATTTCTGTACTAGGTGAATAATTTTTAAATGCCATAATTTTTACTTTCTCTACTATAGTATACATCATGGCTAGGCATTGCATTCCACCCAAAATTCACTACGGAAATTTCACTGGAAATGCGCGTTTTAGGGTCCCCCGTCTCGGAACGAAAAGTCGGTTGGATACCAAACTTTATATTTAAGTTCAACATCTACCCGGATGCGACACGAAGTTTTCATTTCGAATTTCCTCACCCCAAACTACCCTTTACATGAAAAAATTCGAAAGTTTGATTTTCTCAAATGGCTAACGATTTTGATTAAGATGCTGTAATAAGACACTTATATGCTAAATAAAATGTGTCTAATTTTTTAGTAGTAGTTTCTAAATCTATTTTTGAATATCCCCTGATGTCCTCGTCATTCTGCACGACTTTTACATAACTGGTAAACCGTAAGACTTGGAAAAAAGGTTACTACACAAAAATGCCGTTTCGCAGATTTGTTATTGGTTTCGACTTAAAATATACTTAATTTTTCAGGCGGAAATTTGTCACTTCTGTTTTCTTTTTTACTCCTGGCCATGAACCGAATTTCAATAACATAGCAACTAGCTTTTAAAAAAAAATGGTTATCGATCTAGCCTAGTGTATTGCCATATTTTCCTTCTGCTTAGAAGGAACAAAGTCATAAGACAATTTCGTTATGTATATCTTGATTATAGATAAAAGAATAATTTCTAGTAAGAATAGTTTGGAGAACAGATAGAGAAGGTTCTGTGAATGGAACATATTTGATTTTTCAGTTGACTAATTAAACATTTCATTCCTTAGATACTTACTCGGTTTAGTTCTTGTAGGGCAAGTTAACTATTTCGAAAATGAGAAACTGTCACGTCAGAATATGTAATGTGTAGGACATCATCTGAGATAGTACTCATGTACAACTGGATTTAGTATGGAAATGTGTTGTCACTCGTTAAAAAGCAGAGAAAGAGCTGAGGGTATTCAGGAGGATCAAGCCCTGTGGATAACCGCTAAACCACCTGCAAGGCTATCAAATGTTGAAGGCCACGACTTTGACGTCGTATTGCCCTAGTTATTTTCCGTATCTTTGGATCCAGAAATAGCAGGTCGCGGTACAAGGCAGTGGATTCCATTGCGTGGAACGACAACTTTGGGTCACCTGTATGGGAACAGATCGATAGCTTGCACGTTGTACAAGAGGGCTTATGGAGATGCATCACGCCAGTGCCTACAGTTGAGGTTTATTCTGCGTAGGGACTGTTATTACAGCAAACATACTACTACATGGTCCATGTTCACCGAGCGTTAGAAACTTGCCCCCAGTGTCGAAGCGATACAAGTAATCCAGGCGACATCCCCGCTGGAAGTTCGACTACTCCCAAAGTCAATCTCAGATGAGCAGACAAACGTCTGGAAACAAAGCAACAACGTGATACACAGGCTGATATCAAAAGTATGCTTTCCATAAGTGCGGAGTTTCAACCCCTTTAGCAGTAGTTTCTCGAATCGAAGTCTGGCCCGTCCTTTGTGGGGCTGTTCGGATTGGATTCCCGACGGGGCAGTTGGTCCTGACACCACGAGAGATTATGTATTCGTGGGCGTTGATTCCTGGGCGGAGTTGTGTAGACGCCTTCGGTCCTCCTTCACCAAACTGAATTGCAAAGTGGACATCGGGCTAGTGTCTATTGGCATGCCTAAGTGGCGTATACAATTCACCAAGTGGCCAAGGAAGATCCATTCGTTGGCACCTTTCTGGTATCTGGAGACGGAGCATCGGTTCCAGATAACTCATTAATCACTATTAATTATTTCTATGCGTATTAAAAACAACAATGATTGATTAAAATTTAACTATTGCATCCAATAATATCGCGGTAATGTTATCCCTTCATGTTTAAACATGTCCTTATCCAATGAATATCGCCCGTCATTGTCTTTTTTTTTTTTTTTTTTTTTTTTTTTTTTTTTTTTTTTTTGCCGGAGATTTAATCAGGGCAGTTTTCGCCTCTACAGATTTGGCTAACCATCATGAATCTAATTAATGTTAAAAATAATTTTTCTAGAGAATGTTTATATTCTTAATAAATTGATTCTTTTTACACTCTCTGGAGATCAAGCATTGTCATTTGTCATACGCCACAGTGTTGTAATGATAGTTTTTTAAACACAACGTATGCAGAGTTTACTTTGATTGCCCCTACTTGATAATATAGTCTCAATTTTATTTATAAAATTGCTACATTTAAAACTTCAAGAGTTCTTTTCAATTAAAACAAACGGTAAATTGCTAAAGGCCAATTGTTCGACAAATGTGAACAAACCTTTTGATTTAATCGTCCTGGAGTATTTTATGGACAGATGTTCAGAAATATGTGGGGCTAACCACAGATTTATGCCTATTGTAATTGAATCCACTTCTGCTAATGATTTCATCAACTGAATTTCTAATTTATGTGAAGAATAAACATCAGATGACTGAAAAGTACCCTTGAAGACTAATGAAATCAACAAGGAGGAAGAGTGTTGACTGTTGAAAGGCGCGACCACCTCATGTCGTGTCACGTAGAAACTACTGTTGTATCCTTATAGAAACTCCCACGCAGAAGTGGATTCTATTGAGAATAGTAATCTTCTGCAATTTAGGCTCCTATTTACACCCACGTGATGCAGAATGCAAGAGGACTAATAGACTGGTCGCGTGCTGGGATACAGTCACGTGTACAGGAAGTGAAATTGACGGGATCACTCACGCGTTTCCTGTCGTGGGTCGCGAGACAACCAACTTCATTAATGCTGCCCAGAGGTGAGGATTTGGAACCCAAACCATTTGTTCTAATATCTGAACAATATGTATCGGTTGTTGTCTTTTAGGGACTGATTCACAAACTCTTGGAAGAGGGAAGAACGTTTTAACAATGGAAGGATAAACATTCCAAGTTGTTCGAATATCATTATTAATTTTCCAATGTAGGAAAAAATAATATATTTTTATAGATAACGCAATATTATCACTAAACGATGTAACAACCAATGTTTCGAAAATTATAGGACATTATATAGGATGTGAAAAACAAAGTGCAAAAAATTATAGAATATAAAGGCAATTAAGTATTTTGAGGTTAGCGTGAGGTTAAGATGCAGTACAATAACAGGAGCGCTGTACGAACATAATTGAAATCTGGTCACAAAAACATCTTCGTTTGCCACTAACACAAGTGCATACATACTGTAAAAGGTAACGGGGCAGGGTACCGCGTATAGACTCTTGGCCTTTTGTCTTCTCCTGTAACCCCTGGTAGGGAGGGATGAGGATAGAAACCCAAATGGTGACCAAATTCGGGAACGTGCGAAGGCATGGGGTGGGGGTCACTAATGTTTGCAGATTGTATACGTATCCTACGCCCACACAAACCCCGAATCACCAGATGCCCCCCCTAAGGGGCGCGCACCTGAGAGCATCCGGGCAATGGTCCCACGATGACAGGGAAGAAACCTCCACAAAGCGCACAATAATCGTCCATCCTCAACCCGTCGAACACCCTCACCTGGTTCTTTAAACCCTAAAACAGATTAGCAAGTGATGGACACAAGGAATGAGGGACAAGAAGATGCCCTTGGTAGATGGCCTTCCGACCCGGAGAGACCATGAAAAACCCATGGGTCAGAATGGGTAGTCGCCGAGAGGACTGAACCCAGATATTCTCAATGCGAGTTGCACACGTTACGGCGTGGTGTGTACGTTCTGTACTGAACAAAAAGACAGTGCAGTACCACCCAGTAGACTTCACATTAGATATATCTCGTAACAGTGACTAGTACTATACAAGAGCGAGGTTTAATTTCTTCCAGGCCATGATTGAAAGTAGCCTACAATCTCTGAAGTAAGTTTACTTCAAATGGACGCCAGCCGTGAAAGCTTAAGTGTATAAAAGTGTTTACATTTGACACGTCACAAACAGGTCTCGTAATCAGAAGCTCTAACATGACGGATTTAACTTTGACATATGCAGTGTAGTAATAAAATATTACCTGTTTGAAGAATAAATGCAGACGGCCACGAGTGAAAGCTTACGTAAACACAAACAAATAAGCGGTATTACATCATCATTCCCGGTGTATACCCTGGGCAGTTCTGCAATACTGCAGTTGAGTCTCTTACGGTGGACGGATTCAAATGAAGTCAAAAGTAGATAATTAAAATTCATTAGTAATAACAGCAAGTTTAACCTGTTGTGGATAGTTTAGCTAATTCCTGTTTACGTACGCTGTGCTGATACTGCACTATATCCCAGCCTTTTCTGACCGCTCTAAACCGTGTCATGCAACACCAGCAACCTCCCCATACAACTGCATTCTTTCGTCAGACAAGTAGTACATGCGACTCTACAAATTTAAACTGGTACTGCTTTTTTTTTCTCCAATCTTAGTCTCGCATTCTTGAAATACAACAAACTTAAATGTCATTTTTGTTATTTAACTGACTTTAGTTATGCTCTCTCCATTTTACACACACGCCTTTTTCTAGAAATGCTTTTCTTTTGTACGTGTGCATGTATGCACGCAATGGCTCCCAAACATATTTTTCAGGTGAAATCTCGGTGTGGAATTTTTGGGTATAATACAATATCTTCTCTACTTAATATGCACGTGGAAGAGAAAGCAATAAAAGGTCTCCTTTTCCAATCTCAAAAACTTAGCAGAACATGAAGTGAAAGTGCAGAGCCGCCACTGAAGGATATAGCTTCGGGAGTTGAAGCCTTCTCGCTTTTCCGATACGAAAATTAAATTACAGAGAGGAGGCGGCCTCCTGATGCAACTTAACTTGAATGTGAAGCGATATCGAGTTGCCTTATAGAGCTCTTTTCATGGTTTCTGAGAGCTTGTTAATCGACTGGAAACTGGCTTTGAGGTTTACTACCTCGTAAAACACTCCGCCACTGGAGCTATATCCGCCACTGCTCGTTACTCATCGCGGCCGTATTGTTTTCCGCCGCGCACTGTGAATAGCAAGTAATGAAGCAAACAAGCAAAAGCATTTTCCTAAAAAGTCTCCATTTTCAAACCCTCCCCTCAAGCGATAATATGATTACGTTCGTATGCCGTAAATTAATTTCCTTTTTTGTCGTGTACTAAAAGGAAGTCATATACAGATACTTTAATTGAATTATTGGGATTGTGTTGGATGTTGTATACGCTAGCAGTGCCAGGCAAAAAATTCTTGAAATTCTTTGTGTTATAACATTTTCGCAAAGCCCGCCTCGTAAATTCCTGTGATTTTCCTGTTTTTATTTTGCGTATGTATCTTATTTTTCATAATTTAATTTAATTTCACTTTTCTTTTACTCATGTATGCTGACTGTAATAAGTTTAAAATGGTGCAACTCTAAAATACTGGAAAATTACTATTTCTTAAATTGTGTGCGACAAAATTGAGTAGATAATTTCTACATATTTCCACAAATTTAGCTCAACATCTTCTTAAGAGTTTTTCAAAACACAAATACCACTATGTTAATTAAAAATCTTTAAAAAAAAAAAAAGATCTGTCTCTGGGTAGTATAACTAGAAAACGAAGTGTCCCTTAAATGTCACACTTGGTATTTAGTTTAGTATCTTCCAAGGATACGACACAAATATTTTCAGGAAAATCCCGCTACCCAAACTATCTTTTAGATGGATTTTATTTTTGCTATGTTTTATTTTGTCAGAAATGGCTGTAAATACTTTAATTAGAATGTATTTTAAAGATTTTTATGGCAAATAAAATGTATAATTTAAATTTGTTGGAAATAGCCTTTGGATTACTTTTCATTGTGAATGACTTTTGCATAAGTGGTAAACCATAAGAGATAGACAAGAACTTAGTACGCAAAACAATGTAGATCCCGTTAAACCACACTTTTATTACATACTTTAAGAGGTAGCTATTTCCGGGATATTCGTTATTGATTTTAAAAGATCCAATACTCGTCTACCTTTCTCAAACGGGAGGTCGTTGTTCACGTTTTAATTTCTTTATGCATACTATGTACATAGTGTATAGAGCAATTATTGTATTCCACCCAAAAACACGATACCGAGATTTCATTGGGAATGCATTTTGAGACCCCCTGAATAAAAAAAAAAAGCATTTTATAATAAGGTTAGTGCGCGTGTGTGTGCGTGCGCGCGCGCCTGAGGGTATGCCTGTGGACATAATAGCTAAAAAAACGAGAGGTCCGTTAAATACCAAACTTAGTATTAAAAGTTCAGTATCTCCCAAAGATGTGACCCGGAAGGTTTTCAAGAAAATCTCCCCACCCCCAACTACCCTTTACATGGAAAATTTTTCAAACATTTTGATTTTCTCAACAATAGCTAACGATTTTGATTAGAACATCGTATATTAAAGATATTTACATGACAAAATGTATATCTTGAATTTTTTGGGAATAGCCTTTGAAGACCTCTTCATTCTGGATGAATTTTGCATAACTGGTAAACTGTAAGAGATAAGCTTACTACACAAAAGTGTATAGATCTCATTGTTACACGTAATTTATGTAATAAGTTTTCTTTGTAGAGCTGACCGAGTTTGAGATATTCCTTGTTATTGGTTTCAGCTTTAAAATACTTATATTTTTCTCATGCGGGTATTTGTCAACTGACCATACAAACAAACAAACAAACAAAATTTCAGTCGCAGAGCAACCAGCTGTTAAAAGATTTGACTATCTCTTTAGTCTATGGTACTCCCATATTTCGTTTATACTTACAAGGAAGTAATAAGACAATTTCTGCTAATTTTTTCTCTATTAGCATGGAGTAGATGGAAGGAATCAACTTTTTAATAATACTTGTAGCAGATGTCGAGAAAGGCCTGTGAATGAAACACATTAGATGTGTTGCATCTTCAGTATGCAAGGAGAAGCAAATTTCAATTTTATCAATTAGCGATCGAGCTTTAAAAGATAATGGCTATCATTTTAGCCTAGTGTATTCCATTATCATTCTTCTACTTAAAATGAACTAATTGCCTAATAACACAATGGTTATTGCTACTAATCGTTATCTCGATTAGAGAGAAGAATAAGTTGTTGCAGAATAGGTAGAGAATGTGATGTGAATGGAACACATCAGATTTTTAAATATCAAAATCAGGCCTCGGGTGATAAATTTGGAAGGCTCAAGCCGATGACGGGGTGTGGAGGATGTTTTCTCAGTTCAAAAGGCTTAATGCGCAACCTGGTTGACAAGGATGCTCTTTATTTCCCAATAACTGTTCTCTGGTCAGCGGGCTGGCTTCTCACCCGGAGGTCCCGGGTTCGATTCCCGGCTGGGGCGGGGAATTTTTCTTTGACCGGAATTATTCCCTATCCCCCCATAGAGTTTGGAAGTATGAACGTGAGAGTGAATGTTCGTGTGTTTAGTAATATAAAGTTTAACCTAATGTTCTGAACCTGCAGTTTCACAAGTTCAAGCCCCCGATATGACCATTGATGTTAAAGGGGGCTAAACAAATGAAGCAATAAAAAAAAAAAAAAAAAAAAAAAAACCGTTCTCTGAAAAGTTTTATCTTGGTTCTAACGTAGGTGTGGGTGTGTATGTGTATGATTATATAAAATGTGATTTCCTAGATCATCTCTAGTTATTTGCCAGAAACGGGCAGTCAAAGAGGATATGCGAGGCATTTTTCTCATCTCTCTTGACAAAATCCACCCACTGTGTAATCTAAGGAAAGGAGGACTTAAAAATAAACGATAGTGGCTAGATAAGGTCATGTGTATTTATCTTCCACATGTTATTCTAATAAGTGCTTATTACTTTCTCTATTGCTTATCAAGTAAAGGATATATTGTGTTCCGGCCACAGCGTTCGTTATCGAGATTTCACTGGAAATACGTGTTTTGAGGCCACTGGAACTCCAAAGTTCTTTCTAAATAGGAAAAACGCGATGGTACAATGAGTTAATATTTATTTTAGAGAGATCAACAATTTTCTGCAATTAAGTTGTCTGTCTGGTTACGATTTACTAGTTATACAAAATGTCTCCCGAATGAAGAGGATTGCTTGTATATTTCCAGGAATTTTGGGACATACATTTTTATGTAGAGGTATTATAATCAAAATCGTTAGCTTTTTTTGAGAATATAAAGTGTCGATGTAAAGGGCATTTTCAGATGGAAGATCTTGTTGAAAATATTGGTGAGGTATTCTTGGTTTGTATCAAGTTTGGTTTTTAACAGACTTCACATTTGACTTAACACTGTTCACACATGCGCATGCGGATTTTTTTCTATAAATCTATTTCAATATTTTCGTAAAATACAATGCTTCTAAGTATGAAATAAGCAATCAAAAACTTGGGATAGCTTCTAGTAACGTATGAACACAATTATCTCCTATGTAGTATACAGAAGCACATTAAACAGTTTATACACTTGTCTTGCCACAGTTGAGCGTCTGTAATGATCGTAAAAACTAGTTCCATAACGATCTAAAAGGAACTAAAAGAAAGAAAAGTAAATGATGTTGCGTTTCGTGATTACAATCAGAGCAAAATGTACTGGCTATACTTCCAATTGATCCTCCGTTAAAATATTAATTTTGTGTGCAGAGATGGTAGCGTTTTTAAATCGCCTGTCTCAATCTGTTGAATGCCAAAGGAAATGTAGCCCCTATTTTGACCTGAAGAGGTCTGTTGTGTGGAGTGTTTTTGTTCTAGTTATTGCAAAGTTGGTATAAAACATGAGTAATGAGACATTTGCATGTAATGAAGGGATGGGCTAAGAAAATAGAAACCACAGCGGAGGAAAAGAAGCCTTGAAATACTCCAGTTGTTGGGGGGGGGGCACCGGAATATGCAGCTGTGCCTTGAGGAAACCCCCGCAATGCCTATATCCTGGCCAGCACATTAAGTTTTTAAACTATGTTGAATGTTGTTGTTGGTGGTTACTTGAAAAAAAATCTGATGTTCCATTCATATGGTTTTCTCTAAATCTCTGCAACAAATTATTGTTAAAAAGCTTATGCTTCTATTTACTACATGCTAATCGAGAGAAAAAAAAAATAAGCAGAAATAGTCTTATTGCTGCTTCCTTGCAAGTAGAAGAGAAAATAAGGGAGTAGCCTAGGCTGAAGTCAAAAACTGATTCCTATGTGACTGAAGTTCGTTTGTTTCTATGGACAGCGGTTGACAAATTCCCGTATGAGAAAAGTATAAGTCTTTAAAGCTGAAACCAATAACAAAGAATATCTCAAAAACGATACATTCCACCACGAAAAAAAAAATTATATAACACAAATTGTGTGTTTTAAAGAGCTCTATATTTTCTGTTAGGCAAGTTTTTTTTTTCTCTCTTTCTCTCTATCTCTTACTGTTTGCCAGTTATACAAAATTCCGTAAAATTCATCCAGAATAAAGTAGTCTTCAGAGGCTATTCCCAGAAAATTCAAGATATATATTTTGTCAGGTAAGTATCTATAATATACGATATTTTAATCAAAATCGTTAGCTATTTTTGAGAATCAAAATTTCTGAAATTTTTTCCATGTAAAGTGTAGTTGGGGGATGGGGGTATTTTCTTGAAAATCTTCGTGTCGCATTTTTCGAAGATACCAAATTTAAATACCAGGTTTGGTATTCAACAGTCTTTTCGTTTTTGAGATATGTAGTACACACACACACACACACACACACACACACACACACGGACCTTTTTCTTAAAATGCTTTTTTTTTTTTTATTCAGGGGGACCTAAAACATGTATTTCAGGTGAAATCTCTGTATCGAATTTTGGGTGCAATGCAATACCTTCTCTATACACTATGTACACAGTAGTGTAGAGAAAGTAATAAGTTTGTTTTAAAGTGATGTTGTAGCAGGTACTTGTTATACTACCCTCTTATATTGGAATGGAAAACTTCAAAGGTTGGCTCTGGAACTGCAGAGGTCGAACCTCCTTGTCATTTCCCGATGCTCTGATAATCTCGATCAGAGGATGGATCTTCTTGCCATTTTCCCAGTTCTACGGAATGTTTATCAGGGGTGCAATATGCTGAAGTAGGAAGATAGCATCTGCATGCGATCATAACATGGATTGAGGAAAAGTTTGCTGATGTAATGCCAAGTCCCAATTTAAGGGGAATCTTTCAGAGGAGAAGTTTTGTGCAGTGTGTCAAGGTCTGGAAGTCCCCACAGCGTGTCCTGTTGCTACGCCTGACCTACTTCCTACCTCAGACATCCGGGTTCATTGCCGGTCAAGTGTTCCAGAACCTCAAGTTGAGGTTCCTTTTACTTCTCTACCACCTTTAGCGGATTTTGTCACTCCAGAAAGAATGTCTGCCTTTAAACAGCATAACTTAAAAAACGAAATGTCTGTAAAATACAAAAGCGTTAAAGTTCAGCGACTTGAAGATTTTAAATTTTCCCCACACCCTATATTATTCTATCATCTATGGCACAACAAAACCCAATTCTCCACAGAGTCTGGAAGTGTGAATATGCTTGTATTTAACGATATAACGGTGATTAACCTAATGTTGTAAACCTACAGTAATATAAGTTGTTTCACAAGCCAAAGCTCCCGATATGACCATTGAAGTTAAAGGGGGCTATACAAATGAAACAATAAAAAATGAATAAAAAAAATTAAGAGTATGGGCGACCTCTAACGGTCTCTTGGACTTCCTAGTTCGCGATTTGGACAATATAAGCACATGGTGACAAGGGATCAGCTTATTACCCATAGATGGCATCATAGGACGAAATCACGGCTTGTGGACGTAAAACTTGCAGCATTTAGCCCAGGGACCTTTTATTTCAAGGTATGCTCTTATTCTTTACATTGAAGGATTTTAGTAATATCTTACTCCCTCAGAAAAGTGTTCTAAACGACGTTTATTATATTGGTATGAGAAATGAAACGTGTATCTTGAATTTTCTGTCGGTCTGGATGGCTCAGTTAGGCTGGACTTCTGATTCCAGGTGACGGTTCAATATGACCGATACGTTCTACCACATTCGATGTTAAGATTGTCAGATTCACTGGCACATAAAAACTGCGAGAAGAAATAATGGAACAGCAGTGGCGCTGACATCCTGGCAATCGTCAGCGTCTTTAACTTAGAATATTGTTATTATTTTCAGTGAATACTTTATAAACTTCCCTTTATTTAATTTATTGTCGTATAACATTGTATAAAAAGGTTTCAGGAAAAATGTAGAGCTCGTTAAGAAACAGCTTATGAAGATGATTTTAATGGCGTTATTCGTTTTAGAAATATTCCATGTTAAAGTTTAGACCTCACTAAATCGCCTAACGGACATGCTCGAAAGCTTGCAATTCTTGTGATCCCTTCTTATTTTCTTCCACCGTAAGATCTTGTAAATATTTGGGTGCTGTTTCCGTATTTGAAAGATTTTTGCTTAATTTGAGAATTTTTAGCGAAAATATCTCTTTGCAACAGCAAGATAGAAGAATCTTGAGAATATATTATTATATTAACTTGCCATTGATGAGCAGTCTTTGAATGCATTATATCGGATTTTTATGTAACGTTTTGTACATAGACGTGAACTACTGCTCCACAAAACAAGATGTCGCTATTGTAGTCTGATTTACGATATATGGCTTACAAATGCGGCACGTGTCACGGAGCGCTGTTGTCAGAACTCGGGTGCCCTCCTTCCTATCTGATCAAAACGTCCTATCTGGACAACTGGCACGTCCACCATCCTTTTAATTTGTTTACCGACTATGCTGCATAATATAAATATTCTGAAAGACTTCCAGAAAATCGTATATCGTTATTTCGTTTCATGTACAAAAAGCGAATCCCAATACAGCCACAATAAATATATTACTACACCTTTGTTCTATAATTGTAATAATATGCAAGACACTATATATTTGTACTTTTATTTGACAAAAATTATGTTTTAAGTTTTGTCGTCGTTGAATTCAAAGAAAAGCGGGGACATCTAACAGTTTAGTACTGTTGGTTTTCACTAAAACACTTGTATTCATTATATTTTAATTAGTGCACTATGAATTGTTTTGATTTGTCAATTATTTTTGTTTTAAAGATTTTATTTCGAGAATAGGTTTTTCCTTAATTCCAAAATATCTTTTTGTTTGAAAATTAATCTCAAAAAGTTTAAAATATATAATAGTTAAAATTTAAGCACTTCTTTTCATTCAATAATGGAAATATTTCCAGTGTCCTTAACGTTTTCAGTTTTAACTGGGCATAGGTTTTATATAATACGATTCTGATTGGAAAAATTCAAAATTATTTCTCCATTTATGCTTTGAATGTAATTTTGATGCTTAGAGCTTTTGTGGTTAAACGCTCTCAAAACATTTTGCTCGTTATATATTAGTGTTGAACGCCCGTTTTTATTACTTGTGGCACCAGGTGATATATGGAATAAAGATGGAACACCGTTGGAATGCGATGGTGAGGGAAACGGAGAACCCGGAGAAAATCCGCCCCTGCGCCGCTTTGTCCACCACAAATCTCGCATGCGGTCGCTTGGGAGCTAATCCGGGCCATCTAGATGAGGCAAATGGTCTAACCACGGCGCTGCCTTATAAAATATGAGTTTATGAATAGATAAAATGCTTATCCCATTTATCACGAATTAGCTTTAGACCAGGATTAAACAGAAAACGTGACAGTATTAACTTAGTAAACTAGCGCTCTAGGCGCACCAGAAGCAGAAAGCTGACATTTGGTTGTTTCAAAACACTTCCAATGTAAAATGTCGCGAGTTGAAAGGACTGTAAAAAGAACATAGGCACCTTTGTTTGCCAACTCTTGGTTATATTTTGGGTTTATCATGTTCTTTCTTTGTAGAGGTAGTTTATTTTTCTCATTCCAGACCTAATTTATCCTCAAACATGTTTTTTCTTTTACTACCACATTCATCGTTCACGCTTTTTTTTCTTGTCCTATTTTATTTTCTGCTTTTTTCATTCTTTCCTCGACCTCGTTTCTATTTTGGTTCCGAGTTGCGTTTGTGATATTTTGATGGTGTTTTTTGCTGCTACCTAGGATGCATGGGTATACAGTGACTCAAAGTATTCTCTGCATTTTAAAACATTTCACCAGGTAAGCTATTGCAGAGAAAGTTCTCTTTTTAAATATTCAAAAAGAAAGAAGACAGAAAAACAAAAATTCCAGTGTAGCTATTCAGACGCCTTTTCAGAAATGTCATTTTTAAAACATTCTTAAACTTTTAGTTTTTAACATTTCTACTTTCTCTTCTACTTGTCTGCAGTAAGAAAGAATTATTTACCCAAAAACTCGATGGCGAAATATCACTAGAAGCATATGTTTTAAAGGCCCAGTGTATAAAAACAAAGGGATATTTTTAAAAAATGTGTGTAGGGGAGAGAGAGAGAGAGAGAGAGAGAGAGAGAGAGAGAACCGCATTAACTCGAACTGGTGAATAAAGAGAACTCAATATTTTTCAGCCACTTTGGAGGACGCCACATTTGAGGAGTTACACCTCTAATCTAAACCACCCTTCACATAGATATTTATTTTTTCAAAATTGGATCTTAATCATGTTAAAAATATCCTACTATGCTGCAGATAATTGCAAGTCTAACAAAATTTATATCTTGAGCTTTCTGGAAATAGTATTTGAAGCCCTTTCATTCCGAATGGACTTTATATAATTATTGGTAAATCGTAAGATATGTACCTCTCGTTAAAGTAGTCATTATTGCTATTGTTATTGTTACTTTATTATCTATTATTATCCAAGTTTGTTTCTCCTGGTTTTGCAAAGAATTGGATTCCAAAGCCTTCATAGGGCAACCCGCTTTTTAAACATTTAACTATTTCTTCAATCTCCTCTCCTTTCTCTCTCTCTCGTATCTATAAGGAAATGGGTAATAAAAGCAGTGCTTTCCAATTCAGTATTCTGTACCTGGATAGGAAAGTCATGTGAATGTACGTGTTTCCGGTGATGCCAAACATTTTTGGGCGCTCTGTCTAGTCGTGACAGGTGTACCGCACGATTTTTTTTTTTCTTTTTTCTACTCGATCAACAAAACATACTGAGAAAAGTTTCCTACTCGTGTTTAATGCTAATCGACCGAGCATTTAGAAATTGTTTTGTTATATATTTCCATGCAGTAAATAATGCGAGTAGGGAATGCAGTAGGCTTGAGTGACAGTATGTATTAGCTTTGAAATTGCATTTTCTGTGCATGAGCAAAAGGGAGAGAGAGAGAGAGAGAGAGAGAGAGAGAGAGAGAGAGAGAAAATGACCTATTTGAGATTAGTAGGTATAAGTATAAACAATTCGAATCAATAACAAGGAATATCTGAAAATAGTTAACTCTACCAAAAATAAAATAATAAATAGAAAACTGTGACACGCTTTAATGAGATATACACTTTTTGTGCAGCAAGAATTTTTCTTACCACTTAGGCTGCTTTACCAGTTGTGCAAAAATCCTTCAGAATGATGACTTCAAGGTTAATCGCAGAAAATTCAAGATGTACATTTCACTTGGCACGGAAAATATCTTAAAACAGAAGGTATTTTAAATAATATCGTTAGGACATTTTTGAGAAGATAATATTTTTCGAAATGTTTTCCATATAAAGAATAATTTGGGGAAGAGCGTTTTCTTGACAATCTTGTCTCATTCTTGATAGATGTTGAACTTGAGTACCAAATTTGGCATTTAACAGGCTTTTTGTTACAGGTACGGATCTTTTTCTAAAACGTTATTTTGGGTCGAGTGCAAACTTTCTCTACTACAATAGATAAGTGGAGAAAGTAAAAGGGTATGCTAATTGCACAAGCCCTCCGATGCACATGTTTATTTTTAAGTAGATTAACCCCTCAGTTTGGATGAAATCGGCGACCCTTATAGCCATGACATGAAAGCTTTAGAATGGCAATAAATAAAACGTGACAGCGGGCAAGCATTTTGTTTATAAAAATGCTACATTTAGATGATTTTAAAGCATTATGTACATATGAAAAATAGGAGTCTAGAGCATGCTTAGTAGCACAGCTAATGTGACGGCCGCAATTAAATCTTGCACCCCATTTAGCCTATCTTTCGTAAATTTGACGCAGCATGTCAAAAACCTGAGCATGGGCTCTTGAAAGTGGCGTGTATACATGAAAGCAATGAAGAAGGGTTGAGGTTGTTTGCATAGTGCGCGACAATATTTACACGTTTTTATGACGATAAACAAACTGGTAGCTGGGAAAACGTAATCTGGCATACTACCGACCGACGCTACTTCAAGTCGCAGAGAGAGAGACTGTCCCTTTTTTTTTTTTTTTTTTTTTTTTTTTTTTTTTTTTTTTTTTTTTTTTTTTTTTTTTTTTTTTTTTTGCGGCCTAGTGTCAACCACAAATGAGTTGGCAGCACACATGGCCACTCAAGGGTGTCCAAAGTAAACCGTGTTTACAACGAGAACGAACCGCGCCACCGACTTTCTAAAACATGTCGCGGAGACAAACAAAAATCCACAAAGTACATACATCAGTCAACGCTATCCCCACGGATAGGCTCCCGACTAAGAAAACATACTAGTGGTGTGCTTGATAATCTATAGATTAAAGAAAAATCTGATGTGATCCATTCAAATCGTTAATAAGCTTATTCTTCTGTCTACTTCATAATAATCGAGATAAACATTAGCAAAAATTGTCCTTATTACTTGAATCCTTGTAAGTAGAGCAAAAATCTAATGTGTTCCATTCACACGATGTCCTCTAGCTGTTCGGTAAACAAAATTTTATTCAAAACATTTATCTGTTATCTACATCATGCTAATCAAGATAAACATAACAATTAGTCTTATTACTAGCCTCCTTGTAAGTAGAAGAAATAAGAAAATGCCCTTTAAAAGTCGATCGTTATGAGAAACAATTGATATTCCAATCTCTTTGCTTGTCAAAAGTAAACGAGAAACGAGAAAAAGATTCTTTCCTGTTTGAGAAAAGTTTAAGTGGTTTAACCAATAATCCGGAATATCTCGTAAACGGTTAACTTTACAAAAAGTATATTACATAATTGTGTGTTTTAATAAGATATACCATTTTTGTGTAGTAAGTTTTTGTATATCTCTTACGGTTTACCAATTATATAGAAATCATCCAGAATGAAGGTCTATAGAGGCCCAGAAAATCCAAGGTATGCATTTCGTTTGTCATAAAAATATCTTGTACATCAAGTATTTTAATCAAAATTGTTAGCCATTTTTGAGAACATCAAAATTGTCGAAAAATTGTGCATATAAAGGAGATTTTCTTGAAAATGTTCTTGTCGTATCCTTGGAAAATAGCAAATTTAAATACCAAGTTAGGTATTTAACGGTCTGGTCATTTTTGAGCTATACTGTCCACACACACACACACACACACACACACACATACACCTTTTTTTAAAAATGTTTTTTTTTATTCACGGAGTACCAAAACATATTTCCTGAGAAATCTCGGGTGCGACAATAATATATATATATACTATGTTCATAGTACGTGTGGAGAAAGTAAAAAGTGGTTTTTAGGTGCATACTTTTGTAGTGTAGAAATATTCTTTTTCCTTTGCAAAACCAGAAATGACTGAATAAAAATGGAGTTCTCTATTCATCTTTCTGTACTTTTTTTTAAACACACTTCCGGAGTCAGCTCGGGACTCCGGCGCTGTATATCTTACTTTTATTTACCTAATTTTTTACTTTTTTTGCTGTATGATTACTGAATTGCTGTTTTATTCTCTCTCACACACACACACATATACATACAAACAAACATACAACACCCATGCCCAAAGCGGGACTCGAACCCACGATCACCTGCGTTATGAAGCGGTTTGGCGAGACATAATAGGCATTTTCTACATTAATTAGAGCTTATATAAAAATGTGACATCTATTTTAAATCCATTTTCTGTAAAACTGGGATTTATGTGAATATTTTTAAAAATGCATCACGTGGCTTTAGAACAACGAGTTTAGACTGCAAAATTATTAAATACCTAAACAAGTTAAAATGTTGATACACCAAAAAAATTATTATATTGCAATAAATTGTATAAGTTTCAACAAAATATTTTACGTACTGTGTTTTTCAAAAGTTCAGATGGATCTCATTGATAAAATATTTAGAACCCGAAGAGGATGTTTGAAGATATTCAACCAAAAATTCGGTATGAGGCGAGTGCGTGGCTGGGAGAAAGCAGTGCAAGTTACAAGAGGCCATTGTCATATTGATGTTACAACTAGCTAGGATTTTTAGTGAAAGTAGATCGAGAATTAAAGCTGTTTTCTCTCCCACAGGACCAAGTTTAACAAGAGTCGTTAATACCTAATTCATTGCATGTATGTCATTTTTACTTTCTCTAGCCCCATATGTACAATGTACATAGGGATATAAAAGTATTGTATTCCACCCAAAAATTCGATACCGAGATTTCACCGGAAATACAAGTTTTAGGACCCCCTGTAGCCAAAAAAAGCATTTTGAGAAACATGTGTGTGTCTCTGTCTGTGAACACGATAACTCAAAAACGAATAGTAGCTAAAATACCAAACTTGGTATTTAAGTTAAGTATCTTCCAGGGATGCGACACGAAGATTTTGAGAAAAATCCCCCCACCCCAAAATACCCTTTACATGGAACTTTTTTCGAAATTTTTGATTTTCTTAAAAATGGCTCTAACGATTTTGATTAACATATCATATATATTAAAGATATTCACCTAACAAATAAAATTTATATCTTGAATTTTCTGGGAATAGCTTCTGAAGACCTGTTTATTCTGGATGAAGTTTGCTTAATTTGGCATAACTAGTAAACCGTAAGATATAGACAAAAACTTACCAAACAAAAAAATTTGGTCTTGTTAAAATACACAAGTTTTGTCATATACATTTTTCTCGTGGAGCTTACCGTTTTCGAGGTATTCATTATTAGTTTCAGTTGTGAAGTAATTATACTTTTCTCAGACGGGAGTGTCCGTTTTTCTTTTGTTATACTCCTGGCCAAGAAAAGCGATTTGTGATGACAATCGCAAAACGACAGCTTTTAAAACATTTGACTATCGGTTTAGCCTAGTGTATTCCCTTATTTTCTTCCTACTTATACGGAACTAAATAATAACAACATTGTGCTAATGAGTACCACGATTAGCAAGCTGCAGAAAGAAGAATCATCTTATGTATGAAATTTGTATAATAGCTAGAGAAAGTCATGTGAGTGTAACACATCAGCTTTTTTTTTCTTTTTTTAATGAAATGATTTGCTAAGATCCAAAATGTCTCTTCAGTTTCTCACTCACTCACTCACTCACTCTCACTCGCTCACACACCCATTATTGAGGAAAAAATGAAACGTATCTGCGGCCGATTTTCTCTTCACTAGATAAACTTTTGTTTGGAATTTAACTTAATGCAGTCTTGTACCCACATTCTTGTAGCCTCAGTACAGGCACAGTTTATCGGAGCTTAAGCGGAAGACTGATGTCGGAACTTAAAACTTAATTTATTTTCCGGCGAATAGGGATCCTATAGAAGAGAAAGCAGAGATATGGGGGATTTTTGTATTTGCATTATAAAAACAAAACGCAGCTCAATCTAGATCAGTGTCGCAATGGCCTCTTGTGAAATCCGATAAATAATTTGGGATAAATGCCAAACTTGAAATTTAACTTCGCTATCTTCCAAGAACTTTTTTCATCGTTAGTAAAGCCATCGCAAAAGTAATTTTAAAGAGTTATTTGTGACTTTAAAAAAGCTTATATCTTGAATTTTTAAATAGCCTGTAAACTCCTCTTCGTTATAAGTTTTATATAATTTTGTATAACTGCGAAACCATGAGAGATAAGCATTTATTGCAGGAAAAATGTAGACCAGTGCTATTAAAATACACAGTATTTGTAGCAGTTGCGTCGCTTAGATGTTTTCAAGATATACATCTAATCTATGTTTATACTTTGCCAAGTATGTCATCTGATACGCTTGAAAGTTTGTTACTCTTTTTCTTATCGCCCAAGAGCCTGTGCTGCTACTAGAGCTAAACATTTGAATGCTTTCAACAGGTTTCACATAGCTAAGCTTAATTTGAAATCATTGATAGGAAAATAGTATCATAAATAACTTAAAAGAATCTATGTAAAAGGACAAAGGAATACTTTTGTGTAACAACATTATAATATATAACGCATATTTGAATTTATAACGAGTAGAGAGGCGTGTAAGTATTTTCATAATTATTGACTATTTGAAGCTTCCTTTAGCATTTGTTCTGACATCTTATCTCCCATTCATCTACAGCTGTCAATTTGCTGTTATGTAGTCTATAGAATTCCGGAATCTCTTTTCATTAGATTTTGACTGTCATCTTACTTGTCTCATTCTGTTTTGTTTTTTTATTTATTTATTTATTTTTTATTATTTTATGTATCACTTTTTGTTACTCCAAACTTTTTGAAAGTATTATTCAGCAAAATTTTCGAGTAAAGTCCGTGCAAAAAACCGTGACATTCCCTCCACTCCTGAAGCATGGGTGCGCAATAACACTGAGCAGCCCACTTACACAATAAGAGAGGTGGAGGTCAGTTTTCCACCCGCTATGAATGCTTCCGGAGCAATTCCATTTGCTGTTTTGTTAGTGCATGTCATTCCTTGCAGGGTAAGCCTAACACAGTTCTTTACAATGCGCTGTATATGTGCCTGCCTCAAGAGTTCTCATATCACTTCTAGTCCCTAGCTCCCCCACCACTATCCATTCCTCCTCTCTTGCGCTTGTAGTGTCAAAACTATTTGGACGGCCTTTATACATGGAATCGAATATAGATATCTAGTTAGACTGAAAACTTAAATGCTATAGTAGGGATTTGAACCACGGATCTTTGCCTCCGTCTGGTCGTTCTAACCCCTGAGCTACCATGGCAACATGACATTACATTTCCCGATTGACTCGCAATTTTTTTTTTTCGGTAAACCACAAGGAGATCTCAATTTATGTTGATATACTCCAACGGCGATTTTAATGCTGTAAATACTTTAAATTCCGAGCTTCATAGTTAATTAAGCAACTATGATCAATTTTTTTTTTCTCCACACAAGAACAAGAGTTGGGTAGATATGTCAGATGGAAAATTCTATGCCATAGCCGAGATCTGAACTATGGTTCTCCCTATCTCCGTATGTCAATTTTGATTTTGGGTTTTCCTTTCACTTATCTCGCATGCTATAGTTGCTTGAATTTTCTTATGCTCGCTTACGAATATACGGAAGGAGTTGCATAGTATGAATGTCTTTCACCTACTCTACCCGCTTTAATTCACTTACATGCTACAATGTATTTTTGCAAAAGTTTATTCTTTTATACACTTGCAAGTTAATTATAATAAAATTTTGCATAAATAATTTCATTCCACTTTGTATTATTGATACAAAGGGAATAAATAGCTAAAATCAAAGTTTATAATTTGATCGATTTTGTCCTTGAAACTCTTGATTTATTCCCCCACGACATCGCGAGAAATAACTGAAGGCTGAAAGCACTTAAAAATAATAATGCATATGGAAATGGCAGGCTGCAAGAAAAGTTATTCAGCTTAATATGTGAACAAGCATTTACGTATTTGGGTAATTCATTTTTATCTTGTAGTTACCAGTTATACAACGCTTCTCTCTCTCTCTCTCTCTCTCTCTCTCTCTCTCTCTCAATCCTAGATGTTCATAGCTGCTATTAGAAATGTCAAAACATAGCTTTCTATATAAGTATCTCAAGTATAATTGTTAGAGCCACAGTTTGGTAAATCATGAATTTATACTTTTCCACGTAAAGCGGAGGTTGTGGTGGTAGAGCAATTCTTACCTTTGCATCATTCTGAAATACTTATCAAGTGTTCATCTGGCATTTCGATATTTTGAGTGTGCTAATCTCACACACACGCATAGACCTTTTTCTAAAAATGCTTTGTTTTGGGTTTAGGTCCCTCAAAATATTTATTTTTGTAAAATCTCGATATCCAATTTTCAGTGGAATAAAATGCTTCCTCCTACCTACTATACATAGGTGGCAGAGAAAGTATTAAAAGCAGGTCATAAGCAAAATATGTTGAGCCTTTCAGAAGAGTATGTTTAAACATGTTACATGTTGAGAAGCAGTGGCACGGAGAATAAATGAATTAAAAAAACAAGAAAAACACAATGATATCTTAGGAGCAGATGAAAATGGGAAAAGATTGTCTTAGGAAGGGGAAGAACAAAATTAACAGAAATGAAACAAAATGTGTCGCTGGAAGTAAAGAAGAGCAGCTGGATAGCTTGGGTCCCAGGCGTAGCACATTTCATCAATTACAGAACTTGTAAAAGATAGTGAGGTAAATTTAATAAAGAGAGCGTGTATTAAATACATTACACACACCCGGAAACCAAGTTGTGCAGCATAAGCTGCGATGTCAATGTTGGCTGGACTGTAATGGCTTCCCCTCCACAGATGGCACAAAACAGATGCACATCGCAACAGCTGCTCTCCCGTATCGTGCGAAAGCAAAGTGTCGATCTCGCTCGCTCGCACCCTCTCTCTTACTACATCACATTCAGATCGATTCGCTTACGGCCATATTCTTCTTCCTTAATTTCACTTCTCTCTTATTTATTTGCCAGTGTTGAATGAAAGGGGGTTAAAAGTATTCTTCTTGTTTGAAAGTGGAGTTTATGTAAGCTGTTAAATAATTGATTTGTTTATCTATAAAACGGAAGGCTAAAACAGAGGTTTTTGGGCGTTCCGAGATCTGAGAGACTCGTGGTGAGCCTAGGTAAAGTTTCTATTCCTCCAGCGATTTGACAAGCGAGTTCTCATGTTCGCCCAATCTGGCGTAGAATTTCTGAGTCGGCGCCTAATTACAGCCTCCACATGTGGGAGAGCCGAAGCTTCATGTAGTAACCTCGCTGGAAAACGTCGTCACACAGTTTATTAACCTTAGTCTTCTATTCTGTATCCGCTGTAACCAGAGAAGCCAGGAGTCTGCTGCCATGCCCCACATTTCACAGACATAGAGCATCAGTGTTTAGAGTTTTAAATGTTAAGACTTTTGATGTGCAGCAAAAATACCGCCCGAGCGGGATGGTTCACGCTGTAACGTCCGTGGCCCGCGTTCGGGAGGTCCCAGGTTGAAATCCTTGGGCCGACCAATCTGGCTGGACATTTTCTCGCGATTTCCCTCAGCCTCCAAGGTAAATATTGTATTGCAAATTTAATATCAGAACTCAAAAGTTCCACCTTTGAAAATAGGTGGAACTAGCGACTGCGCTGCCATCTATGCACAGATAGTGAAACCAGATAGACTGAATTGTACCTTTACGCCATCTGCTTGTCACGGAGAAAAGTAGTATTTTATATAGAGGATGTAGCCTCAAGGGCTGGCTAAACTCTGCCATCTGAGTAGGGAGAGGCCATAATGTCTCTGTAAGCACCATCTGACTACAGATGGTGGAAGTAGTCAGACCGTAGCACTCTTAGCTATCTGCTTGGCACGAAGCGAAAGTGGTATGGTACCGGGATAGTCCTGAAAGGCTGTAGATCACATATCGTCAACAAGGTATCTTACTGATGCGTCGCAATATGACCTAAAAGTTAATGCGACGCAAAATAAAATATTAAAAAATATCTGTGATCCAAAGTCGCGGGACGCTGAAGTAGAATGTTGAGCATAACTATAGGGAACGCAACATGGAGAGATTACTGAAATGCAGTTTGTTACCTTTCTTTCATCATTTATGAGAAGTCGTCTGCGAAAAAGAAAACCAAGAAAAGTAATTATTTAGGCAAATGCGCCTAAATTATCAAAACGCAGCAGCCCGGCGGAGGTCGTAAAAGTCCTTTGTATGGCTTCCTTTGGAAGGTAAGTAAAACCATTGGTCCCGTGTCGTAGATTTACGACTCGTAAAAGAACCTCAAGCCTAATAGAGGCCTCCGAGCAAAATTAAACGGTGTTTCACGCCCGCTATAGAATGGGACGCTGAGAACCACAATAATTAAAGAGCGTCCATAAATAAAATTCCATTTTATTTTTAAAACTCAATTATAAGTTATACAGTAGAGTGATTTGTGAAGTTTAATAACATACGTATATTATACAAATTATGTCCTGCCAGGGTTGTGTTTATATTCATCAGCAGAGAGGAAAAGTGATGGTTGAATTCATTACGATTATATGTTTTTAGTTTTAGTATAACGATGATCTAAAGTACAATGGCAGTGGCTCATAATACTAGCAGAAGACTGGACAGAAGAAATGGTTTTATACACTTATTGAATTTCTTTATGAGAAAAGTTTTTCGAGCCTGAAAACAAAAACCAGGAATATCTCAAACGGCCAACTCCACGGAAAAAATGTATACAACATAAATTGTGTGTTTTAATGTGCTCTTCATTTTTTATGTCGTAAGTTTTTGTCTATCTCTTACGGTTTAGCAGTTATGCAAAATTCCGTAAAATTCACTCAGAATAAAGTAGTCTTCAGAGGCTATTCCCAGAAGATTCAAAATATACACGTTTTTCCAGGTAAATATCTTTAATATACGATATTTTAATCAAAATCGTTAGCCATTTTTTAGAAAATCAACATTTTCGAAAAAAATTGCATGTAAAGGGTAGTTTGTGGTGGGGGGATTTTTCTCAAAATCTTTCTGTCGCATCCCTAGAAGATACTAAACTTAAATACCAAGTTTGGTATTTTACCAACTTTTCGTTTTTGAGTTATTCTGTTCACGGACACACACGCGCGTGGACCTTTTTGTGAAAATGCTTTTTTTTTTGACACAGGGGACCCTAAAACATATATTTCCAGTGAAACTCTGTATCAAATTTTTTGGTGGAGTGCAATACCTTCTCTATACACTATGTACATAGTACGTGTAGAGAAAGTAATAAAAATGCCAAAAAGAAATAAGAGGTTCGAAAGATTTCAGTTCGCCAAACTTCTCCTTAATGGACTCAAAAGTACCAAATTACAGCAAGAATAAACAAAAGAAGCTCATAATGAAATATAGAGAAGTTATTTTATTCAAGCAAGATACATTTTGTTGTGATTTAACTTTTCTCTTGCGATGTCTCGCGGAATGAAAATAAGCGATAGTGGCGCCTCCAATGTGATTGTGCTTGGCGGATATCTATATACTCGTGATACCTCGTAGCGCAGGTATTTGAAAAGCGGGTGGCTATAAATAAAACTCGACTTGTAACCCTTTGATCCGCGGTGATGCGAAAGAAAATCTTGATATAATTGAGGTTGAAGGGGAGGAATAAGAAGTTTTATCGGAAACCGATAAAAGGGAGTGAAAATATGAATGGCTGGGTGGGTGCGTAGCGGCACGTGTGGGGTACTGTAGCGTCTGGGCGGATCAATACGAGGCTCCATCCCCATAGCAACAACACTCTCCCGAGAAATACTTTTGTTACCACCCGTCTCTTGGAAAAATCACCAGGTAAAAAAGTTGGCTACACTGTTGCCATACCATTCTTTGCCTCCATTTAAAGATTGCGTAAGTACTTTCGGAGAAAATGGAAACCCGCCAAAAATCATCGCATCAATGCCAAGCTTTACTCTCTCCCCTATTCGCCTACAATAGGTAGCGGAAGTGCACGTTTTGAAGCTCCCCGTATAAAAAAAGCATTTTACACAGGTTTGTATATATTTTTACTTTCTCTACATGTACTATGTACATAGTGTATAGAGAAGGTTTTGCATTCCACCCAAAAGTTCGATACCGAGATTTCACGGAAATACACGTTTTAGGGTCCGTGTGTCTGCTAACACAACTCGAAAACGAAAAGTTGGTAAATATGAAACTTAGTATATAAGTTTAGTATCTTCCAAGGATGCTACACGAAGGTTTTGAGGAAAATCCCCCCACTCCAAACTACCCTTTACAAGGAAAAATTTTCAAAATTTATTTTTTCTCAAAAATGGCTCTAATTTTGGTTAAAATGTTGTATACCTTGAATTTTCTGGGAATAGCCTCGGAAGGATGAATTTTGCAGGATTTAGCATAACTAGTAAACCATAAAGTTGCTATATAAAATATGTAGATCTCGTTGAAACACACAATTTGTCATACACATTTTTTTTTTTTTTTTTTTTTAATATTAAAAGCTTTCCACGTGGAAATTTGTCCTCCTGGCAATGCAAAGAAACTGGTTTCATCAGCTTTTAAAAGATTTGACTATCGCTTTATCTAGTAATTCCTTTATTTCTCTTCTACCTTAAAGAAAGCATTTCTGCTAATGTGTATAGCATCAAGTAGATAGAAGAATAGCCTCCTTAACAATAATTTGTTAGAGAGGTGTAGAGAAAGTGTGAATGGAACGCATCAGATTTGTATGCTTGTGAGCAACAAAACAATGTGTTGAATTCCAAACTAGGCATTTAAGTTCAGCGTCTTCCAACAATAGGCACCCAAAGCTAACCTTTATAAGGAAGCTTTTCGTAATGTCTAGTTTCCTAAAAATTATTCTCGCAATTTTTATGAAAATATCACATTTTAAGATGTTTGCATGGCAAATAAAATGTTCACATTTTCAATACTTAACTTTTTGTAGTAAGTCGTTATTCGGTTTTTATTTTGTCTTTGAAATTTCATAGCCATTACATGGGCAACTCTTAGATCTACATTTTAGAAACCTGGCTATTTCTGCTTTAACCTATTGCAGGAGTATGCTTATTATTTACAACGAAATGGTTTAATGGAAGCGTGTCACAATTAACAAGAACTAGATAAAGCTACCTCGACTCCAATTGTGCGTACACCATACTAAAATGAAAGAACCACAGGAGACATATGGGCCGCAAGACAGACTGAGACAATCGTCAGACGCGCAGAGTTCCCTAACAATTCTAGGCTTAACCACTGCAATAGGAAGATTGGTCAGACGCGTTCACTCCAACCACCAGGGCTGCTCAGAGGCTTTTCTCTAGTGGGACTGGGGAGAACTCGCCCTGCAGTGAATATTCTAAAAGTTTTATCTGGCAGGGCCGAAAATATGGTCCACTGCGCAAGAATTTGCGCTGCCTGACACCGACCTTCACTCAGCCTCGATAAGTGAGGAAATGGTAAGAGCAAATCAGTGGTACAATACACTACCCCTGCATTTTCTTGCCAAACAGGGAAAACAACGAAAAACCCAGACTAGGCCGTCACGGGAAATCGAACTCTGATCTCAAAGGTGCAAGCTTCATACTTAACTCCGAAGCCAACTGACTTGGTATGCTTTTGTAAGAGTAGCTTGTAGAACAGAAACCAGAGAAATGTATGTGAATGCGATACATCAGATTTTTTGTTTCTCTAACACGTATATGTATATACAATGTACTTAGTAACTGGATAATATATTGTATTTCACCCAAAATTCGACCTTGAGATTTCACCGGAAATACATGTTTTAGGGTCCACAGATTAAAAGAGCATTTTTAGAAAAAGGTGTGGGTGAGAGAGAGAGAGAGAGAGAGAGAGAGAGAGAGAGAGAGAGTAACGAAAAGTCTTAATTGCCAAACTTAGTATTTAAGTTAAGTATCTACCAAAGGTACCCAACTGCCCTTTCAAAAATTTCTCATAACGAATTTTATTAATTAAAATACCATAGGTATGTTAAAGATATTTGCATGACAAACGAAATAAATATGAATTTTCTGGGAATAGCCTTTAAACACCTCTTCATTCTGGATGACTTTTGTCTAATTGGTAAACCGTAAGAGATAGGTTTGCTGCACAAAAACTGTACATCTCATTAAAATAAAATTTATGTTGTGTGTATTTTTATAATCAAGTGAACCGTTTCCGAGATATTGTTATTGGTTTCAATTTTAAAATAGTTTGTGGAACAGTTAGAGAAAACCATGTGTATGGAATGCATCAGATTTTTCGAGTCACGCTGTGCTCCCGACACGCAATCATTAATGTAGTCAGCATGCATACTCAATGACTGTTTTGTTCGCGTATTGACATCTTCTAAATATGAATAACTGCATAGCAACTATGCAGTGGTACCCAATAGTATAAGCAACCCGATCTTTTATTTGCTAGTAGTGTGGCAATTTCCAGTCCATTGAAATAAGCGTGACATCAGATATGGATAATTAATCATAAATTTCTGTCAAAGGGCAAACCCAGATTCCTCCATTCTTCCTTTCGCGCTTTCGTCTTCGTCTCAACGTGTATATCTTGATATAGTGTTTATTACTTTCTCTACACGTACTATGTAAAGTAGGTGCTGTAATGCACCCAAAAATTCGATGCCAAGATTTCACCGTAATACATGATTTGGGTCACCCTGAATAAAAAAAAAAAAAAATGGAAAAAGTTGCGTGTGTGCGCGCGCGTGTCTGTCTGTGTCTGGAACAGCATAGCTCAAAAACGAAAATACCGTTAAATACCAAACTTGGTATTTAAGTTTGGTATCTTGCAAGGATGCGACACGAAGATTTTCAAAAAAATCCCCCTCACCCCCAACTACCCTTTACATGGAACTTTTTTCGAAAATTTTGATTTTCTCAAAAATGATGCTAACGATTTGGATTAAAATATCGTATATTAAAGATATTGACCTGACAAATATGAATATCTTGAATTTTCTGCGAAGAGCCTCTGAAGACTACTTTATTCTGGATGAATTTTAGGAAAGTTTGTATAACTGCTAAACCGTAAAAGATGGACAAAAACTTACCACACAATTTGTTATATATTTTTTGTGGAGTTAATAGTTTTTGAGATATTCCTTGTTTTTGGTTTCAGCTTTGAGAAACACGTATTTTTCTCATACAGAATTTGTCAACTCGTGTCCATACAAACAAAGGAACTTTAGTCACCTAGCAACTAGCTTTTGATTATTTAACCTATGCTACCCCCTTATTTCGCTTCTGCTTACAAGAAAGCAAGTAATTAGACTATTTCTGCTAATTTTTTCTCGATTTGCATGAAGTAAATAGGAGAATAAGCTTATTAATAATAATTTGTTAGAGATGCAGAGAAAGTCGTGTGAATGGAACACACATGTTTTTTTCATTTGCCATTGCCTCCGGTGCGATTTTAAAAACACAATTTTCTCTACTTCTATATATTAGAGGGAGAGTAAAATAGAAAAGAGTTTTTACAAAAAGTGTGTGCGTGCGTGCGGTATTTTATGGCCAGTATAAAGCGTCCAGTTCTTAAAATTTGACTATCGGTATTCTCTTATGAGTTTGTGTCAAAATATGTAATGTAGGGGTTTCTGCAAAGGTTTATCTAGTTTAAAATGAAGCATATAGAAAAAATAAGCTTTCTTAAAAAATAATTTGTATATTAGAGAAAGTAGAGAAAGTCCTGTAAATCTGACGTCAGATGGTTTTTCTTTTCTTCTATTTTACATTAAAAATAAATTTTTTGCTAATAATTGGAAAATATTTGGGTCATTTGCACAGCATTTGATAGATTGATGGGATTTAATTTGCCTAATGAGCTAACCGCTCTCTTCAGGCTTGCAATAACTCGCGCGGGGATGGCTCCATAGCTCAATCAGTAGAGCTCCTGCCTGCGTTGCGAGGGGTCCTGGGTTCGATTCCCATCTGGGAGTAGACAATTTTCTCTAGCCTAGATTTTCCTCCATCCTCCCTAGAATTTGGAAGCATGTGTGTGTGCGTGCGTGTTCTAATAAAAAATCTGTATCTATTCACAACCCTCTCTAGATGTTCCAAATGCAAACCATTCTTACAAAAGACAATTTTTATCCACACTGATCGAGATAAACATTAGCAGAATTGGTCTTATTGTTTCCTTGTAAGTAGGACAAATAAGGGAATATGTTATGCTAAAGACATAGTCGAATCTTTTATAAGTGGTCGCTTTGTGAAACAATGGAGATTCGGTTCTCTTTGCATGGCCCCGTTTGAGAAAAGTTAGATAGTTTGAAGCTAATATTTAAAAAACGGCCAACTATACAAGAAAAACGTATATAACATAAAGTATGTGTTTTATTGAGATTACATTTTTTGTGTAGTGAGTTTTTGTCTTTCTTACGGTTTAACCGTTAGGCAAAATTCTGCAAAACTCCTTCAGAATACAGGCCTTCAGAGGCTATTTCCAGAGAAGTCAAACTATACATTTTATTTTGATGTGAATATATTTAATATACAGTATTTTAACCAAAATTGTTAGCCATTTTTGAGAAAAGCAAAATTTTCAAAATTGTTCCGTGTAAAGGGTAGATTGTGGTGGGAGAATTTTTTTGAAAAACTTCATATCGCTTTCTATTAAAGATACATATCAAATGTGTTCCTCAACGGTTTTTTTCGTATTTGATCTATGCTGTCCAGACACACACACACTCGGGGGACTTCAAAACATATTTTTGGTAAAATATAGACATCACATTTTTTGGTGGAATACAAAACTGCCTCTAGTTACTATGTACATACGTGCTAAGAAAGTAAAAATTAAAGATACAGAAACCCAACAACAATAATTACGAGTTAACACCATTGCCGAGAGGCGTATATTCCACAGGGAAATGCCGCCAATAGGACGTAGTTCAAAGAGAGTTATAAATGGGGTGAGGGGGGAACTCGTGCGGGCAAAATTTCGGCACGCTGGGAAGATATATTGTGATAGTTGCTGGTGAGATAAAACATGGCAATTAATACTAACCAGGTTAGGGTTACAAAAAGGTTTACAAACGATGTACTTTCAGATAGGTGTCATATTCCCTCTGTGTGGAGAAGTTAGCCTCGAACGCTGAATTTCAAACAAAACCATCTCGTTAGTCTACCGTGCAGAATCGATAATTTTAATCGGTTAATGTTTGCGTATTAAAACGGAGGTTATGAAGCAAACCTTTGCAATTAGTCTTCATAATTTACTAATGCATCTATATTCAGACATGGAACTAAATGTTTGGTTGGTAACTAGAAACAGATTTTCAGAGAAACGAAGTATTCATAGTAAAAATGTTCGAACTCTCGAAGCGAAGAGTTTTGTCATTCAGTTGGGAGCTGTTAAACAGTTATAGCATAAATTGGGGGATATTGGAAGTAAGAGGCGAATTTCACACGTCAGGTATGCTCACTACATTAATATGTCTGCACAGCCTACAAATGACAGCTTGCAGTGGCAAAGGATTGTTTTAATGTCAAACAGTTAATATAGATCTGGTGTACTCTTTTACCTCCTGTAGGCTTACTCAGAAACGCAAAATTGCTGATTGCGCACATCCCATTTAAAACGCAAGTTTTTACATTTTATCTTAAGAATCCACGAACCACATTCTTTTCGGCCAGTAAGTGGGGAAAGAGGGGGGGGGGAAGACAGATTCCTACAAGCCCTAGCTGAAAAGAATGCGAATGGACTATAAGAAAAAAATAATTAAATCAATTTGATTTTACAGTTATTTTATTTGTAATTGTTTATTGGGGGAATTTGAAAGCTGGCCTTTATCCGAGTAGGGAATATTGATGATTGTTAGTCCACTTCATTTGGAGACTGTAACTTATGGTAGAATATTCTACCTTGGTACAACTTTGTATAGGTTAAGCGATAGACGAAAAAAATAATGTAGATCTCTGTGAAACATAAAATTTATACAAATAAGCTTTGTTGTGACATGCTCCATTTCCAAGAGCTCGGGTATTATTGGTTCTAGTTTTTCAACACTTCTTTCTAATTTAAATTCTTAAGTGTTCAATATTTTCTCACAATTGCATGGGAAATTTGAATTTTAAGATCAGCTGTAATGCAGTTCTTAAACCTTTGACTATCGCTGTTTTCTTTCATTGTATTCTATTATGAAATGTGTAATGTACCTATTTTTATAAGGTTTATGTCGGTTTAAATGAAGTGGATAGAAAAATAAAGCGTTCGTAAGAAACATTAAAACTGTGAGGGGGCAAAGCAGAGGTTTTACCAGAAGAATCCTCCAACATTTTACAATGATGTAATTAAGAAAGGGAAGAGGTGCCCGCCTCTGTAGTATGTGGGTAGCGTGTATGTGTCTCACAATCAAGAATTCGGAGTTCGAATCTCGATTAAGGTGAAATACCCGGATAAGTTTTTTCGGGGTGTTTCCTTATTTTGGAAGATGAGCTCATTTCAGCATCATTCAATCGATTTTTCATCGTCCGATATAATCTACCAGGTTAAGGGAGTTAAACTAAAAAGAAAAATAATAGTATTATAATACATGCAGAAGGTAAATGAAGTTAATTCGTTTAATAAAGTTTAAAATGTCGACCTGCAACCCCGGGTAAGACAGCTTATATAATCGTATTCGTCCCTAACCTCAACACGTTAAACTATACAGGCATCCTACTTTTCCGCTTTTGTTTTTACTGTCTTTGTTGCGAATGTAGCAGGCCATGGGGCATTAACTTCGGTGACCTAGGAGCACATTTTCGGCGCCTATCTCCGGTAAAATTGCTTCCCTCGTTTTCGGCACATTACACAGCTTAACACCTGGTACACTCGAGTGTTAAATATTCTCCAGCACTCTATATCACTTCACGTGACATCTGCTCGGTGTTGCAAGAGTAGGAACACTGTGAGGGGGGAGGAGATGGTGTTAATTGGCCCTTATGTGCATCTAACTTGCATTTCCTAAGGCATGTCCACTTAGCCTGTTTGCTTCGTGTAGAATCGACATAAGCTCTTCGGGCAAAGGAAAAGAAATTGTGAAACAAATTGCTGTAAATAACTCGTGAGATCCATTAAACCTAGTGGCGTTATCGTCGAAATAAAGACTGCTAATCAATTGAGCTCGTATCTGATGACAATAATCCTTTACATTTGAAATGTGTTATAAAAATACTCAAGTGAAACTCTGCAATAACGCTATGCGTCTTGAAATTATTATTGAACCGAGTTGATATAACCGGTCCCATTCTCAAAACTGTCTAAAATGTTTACGTTATTACTGAAGGGTATTAAAATGTGTCTTATAAAGAGCCATGTAGTAGTTGCATAATAATAAAACCATAATTTAATGCTTGAAACAAAATATTTGCAACAGTGTTTATGAACTTGATTTATGTATAAGTTACCTCGGTATCTATGTATGTAAAAATATCTGGAAAACGACTTTTCATCAAGTAATTCCTAGCCTTTTCTTGTTTACTGTAGGTATTTCACATAATTTTAATTTATTTATAACTTTTTTTTACTTTCTCTACCGGAATACCTAGCAGGTAGCGAAGGCATTGTGTTGCATTAAAAATTCGAATTCGAGATTTCACCAGAAATATTTTTAAACCCCTTAAGTCTAAAAGAAAAGAATGTTTAGATACTTGTGTGTGTGTGTGTGTGTGTGTGTGCGTGTGTGTGTGTGCGTGTGTGAGCGCGCGCGCGTGCGTACGCGCGTAGCAAAGCTCAAAAACGAAAAGTGGGTTAAATACCAAACTTGTATCTCCAAGGATGCGACTCGAAGATTTTCAGTGAAATTCACCACCCACCCCCAACTGCCCTTTACATGGAGCATTTTTCGATATTTTTTTATCATCTCAAAGATGGTTCTAACGATTTTTATTAAAATGTCATATTTAAGATAATCTGAATTTTCTGGGAATAGCCTCTGAAGACCACTTCATTCGAGATGTCTTTTGTATAACTGGTAAACCATAAGAGACGAAAACTTACTCAATAAAGATGTAGATCTCGTTAAAACACACAGTTTGTCATATATAGTTTTTTATTTTTATTTTTAAGGGTTTTTCCGTTTTCGAGATATTCCGCGTTATTGATTTCAGTTAACTTACTTTTCTCAAACGGGGACATCTTTCTTACGTCTCTTTTGTCTATTCCTAGCAAACAAAGAGAATCGAATTCCAGCTTTTAAAAGATCCGATTATCGCTTTTACATTTCCTTATTTCTCTTCTACTTGCAAAGAAGCAAGTAATAAGACCAATTCTGGCAATGACGAGTATAACGTAGATAAAAAAAAAATAATATTTTGCAAGGAAAGTCTGTTTATGAAACAGCTAGAGAAAGTCATGTGAATGGAAAATAAAAGATGTTTATAATATTCGCACGCGCGCGTATGCAGAGATATAAGAGCATAAACCAAAAATAAAATGTCCGATAAATACCATACTTGGTATTTAGGCTCATGTTTCAAAGATGCAACACAGATTTTTTAAGAAATCTCGCACCCCAAACTACCCTTTACATGCAAGTCTTTTCCAACATTTGATTTTCTCAAATGATTTGGTTAAAATCCCGTGTGTAAATATGATTTGTTCATAACAAAATTCTTAAAATTGTTGGGGAATGACCTCTAAAGCGCTCCTCTTTTGAAAAGAATTTTGAATAACTGGTAAACCTTAAGAGAGACATTTGTACTGCACAATGTAGAGCTCTTTAAAACACCTAATTTATCTTGAACTTGATGTCATTAGCCACTTCAGTAGTGTTGATTTTAATTTTCAATACTTTGTCAATTTTTAAAATGCTCTCACTTTTCAGTTTCTGATAAGTTGCGGAAAGAATGTGGAATTTCTAGGCAGACATTTAGCAACCCCGTTTTTTAAATAGCTGACATATAATAAGGATCTTGCCCCCTTATACGTACTACAAACTCAACAAAGCTCTTTTTGGCAAACTCTATTTGAGTAACCTGAAATAGAAAAATTGTTTCATAAGAGCTGTTTTTAGAAATTATAAATAAATAAATAAATAAATAAATAAATAAATAAAATAAACGACAGTAGATAGTCTTGTTTATGGACCACACAAGAGTTCTAGATTTTTACTTTAACGTGTACATAGTGTATAGAGAAGGTATTGCACTCCACCCAAAATTCGATACAGAGATTTGACCGTAAATACGCGTTTTAAGGTCCATGTATCCCAAAAAAATATTTTCAGAAAAAGGTCCGTGCGTCTGTGAACAGCCGGTCCCCATGGCCGCGCTCGCCAAGGCGTCCCGCTTTGGTGCTTCGTAGCGCTGGGGATCGTGGGTTCGAGTCCCGCCTTGGGCATGGGTGTTATATGTTTGTGTATATGTGTGTTGTAAAAGTAAGAAAACAGCAATCTAGTAATAATACGGCAAAACAAGGTAAAGGAAAATAAAAATAGGGTATACAGTGCCGGAGTCCCGATCAGACTCCGGTATTACACACACACACACACACACACACACACAACTCAAAAACGAAAAGTCGGTGAAATATAAACTTGGTATTTAAGTTTATCATCTTCCAGGGATGCGACATGAAGTGACCTACCCCAAACTACCCTCTACATGGAAAAAATTTTAAAAAATTTGATTTTCTCAAAAATGGCTTAACGATTTTGATTAAAATCTCTTATATTTAAGATATTTATGTGACGAATAAAATGAACATCTTCAATTTTCTGGGAATAGCCTCTGAAGACATATTTATTCTGGATGAATTTTTCGGAATTTTGCGTAACTGATAAACTGTACGAAATATAGACACTTGCTACACAAAAAATGTAGAGCACATTAAATAAAACATACAATTTGTCATATATTTTTTTCGTGGAATTGACCATTTCCTTGTTATTTGTTTCAAATTTAAAATAAAAACTTTTCTCACAAGGAAAGTTGTAAACTCCTGGCCCTGCATAGAAACGAATTTCAACCAGATGTCGACCAGTTTTTAAAGCATTTTACTATCGATTTAGTCTAGTGTATTCCCTTATTTTCCTTCTACTTGCAAGGAGCCAAGTAATTAAGAAAATTTCTCTTAATTTTTATCATGATTATCATAAAGTAGAAAGAGGAATAATCTTTTTAACAAAGATTTGTTATTAAAATGTAGAGAAAGCTATGTGAATGGAACTCATCAGATGTTTATTAAAGCGATGTGTGAAACATTTGCTGAATTAGAAATTGGTAACACTCACTTGGGTGAAGCGCATCACTAATAGTCTTTGTTTTGCTATGTTACAGAATGTTGACCATAAGATGAAATTCCGCTCAAAAAAGGGCCAACTGCCATTCATCGAGATGAACGGTGAGGAGATTGCTGACAGTACTATCATTCTGAAAGAGTTGGGGCAACGCTTCGAAAAGGACCTTGATGCTGGACTGAACAACGACCAAAAGAATGTTGCTCATGCAATGATCTCGATGATTGAGAACCATCTTGTGTGGTAAGTGCATGTGAAATTCTTCTAACCCCATATCTGGATCTTGTGTATTTGCTTTTGATATAGTATCCAATATGTTAATGCTTGCAGGTAAAATAAATGAGCAAGGTGAATAATCGTTTCTGCACAAATAGTGATGTATAGAGAAACTAAATGATTTGGAGTTTTTGAAAACTAAGCTAAAATACCATCGTAAATAATAGTCATCGTTCAAACAAACATTATACCTACTTTATAAAATGTTATTTTCACGTAGTCGCGAATGTTTCTTGAAAAATGTTTGCTTCAAAACACTGGAACATTTATGACTTTTATCTGCGTACGGTAAATTCAGCTAGACAGAGAAATAATGCCATTTAGATTTTCTTTACCATTTGTATTTCAATAAAATGTTCTTTTATTGTGCATATATATGCTGTTGAACCTAAAATTGTGGAGAAATGTGTTCCCTTAATAAAAATTTCTCTTCAGGACATGTTTTAAAGAGGTGTAGTTTATTCAGCATCTAAGTGAAAGTCATTTCTTCATGGGAGTATAAAAGTATCCTTGATGTCTTTCATATTGAACCTTTTAACCATCATTCTATAAAAAGTAGACAAGTTTGTATGCACTAAAATATATGAAGTATGTATTCTTTATACTGTCCGAAATCTCTTCTAGTATTTTCTGTAATTTTGAAAACGTGTACTTTCGTTCCTAAAAGCTTCTAGTTTTTGGTATTTGCGTTGACTTGCAATTATCATTTTCTCCAAATTGCCATTTTTCTCGGTGCAAGTTTCATACCAAGGGTGAAGTTACAGATGTTCATAAACTACGTCCATTCAACCTTTAAAATCTTTCATGACCTGAGCTTAAAGCCAGTAATAATTACAAATTCAGAAATTATGTGAACCATTTTAATTTATCCAAAAGTTACCCAAAAACAATTATATTAGGAATAGAATATATTCAATAGATCTAATTATTTGTACATCCAACAATTCATACCAGCCTTTAATTAAGACTGATGATTATGCTACCTTTGCACAGTCAAAATACTGCAGCCCTTTAAATAATTTTCACTAGCCATGTTTTTATGGATATTAATACTGGCTATGGCCTGCATTCAGAAGGCCTCAGTTCAAGCCCCCAAGGTTGACCAATTTGACCAAAGTTTGATTTTATTTTTCTTCAATCTCGGCAAATGGTAGGTTGGATAATTTGATGCATGGCTTTTCTCATCTTCCCTTTCATCATTAAAATTTAATTTCCTTATTCACTCCCATACCAGGCATAAGACTGATCCTGGGTATGCTATTATCTGAAGTTCACTTACTTCTCATCTATTGACTCAAAGCATTGGCTTGTAAATCCAACAAAGAAATTTCTAACATTTACCCGGTAACTCAAATTTGTATGCTGGAGAAGGATGTTTGCATATCCACAGATATTACTGAGCAAAATATAAAGGTCTTGCTAACTCGCGGGAATTTATACAGAAAGCACTATGCTTTTGCCTGATAGATGTCTATCCACAGAAAACAACTTTAACATCAAGATTTCTCTCTAAAACATACATTTATGGCGCTTAAAATAACCTCAAGCTTGATAGAAAGGCCTCTGACCAAAATTAAGCAGTCTTTCACACCCAGTATAGAATGGGATGCTGAGAACCACAGCAGTTAAAGAGCATCATAAATAAAAACTCCATTTCCATTTCTAAAACATACACAATTTACTGCTTAATATTCTTGCATACTCTAAAGGAACACACTTAAGTTTACTCTGAATCTCACTTAGAAATGCTATAGTGTGTCATTAGTAAGGATTTTATTATGCAACTAATTTGTTTAAATATAGGTATACACTACAAATCTTTACATAAAACCATAAAACACGAAAGATATTGCAAAGCTTAATATCTCATGAAAAAATAAATTATATGTTATAAGCTACCTAGTAACAAAGAAAATGTTAAGGAAAGTGCCAGACCCACTGCTCCTAATGAGTATGCTATACATAATAGGATGCTTTATTATATCAAAAAATTATCATTTTATAGTTGAATTCCATATTTAAGTGATATGCAAGATGGTTCTGTAGTAGAGTTAAAAGAAAGGAAATTAAAAAAAAAGCTCCTTTTGTTTCAGGGTTGTGACTTGGTGGAGAACAAAGTACCCAGAAAATGTGATCAAAGGCTACAAGATGAATCTGCAGCATGCACTTGGCACAAAAATTCCAAACGGCATCCTGAACTTTTTCTTCAAGTTCACTTTCGCTCGCAAGGTTGGTCTTCCAGTAAGCTGAACTTTAAATCTTATTCTGTAGCAACATTAGATATAGATGAACTAACATAGATGAATAGAGGCATGAATTGTCTTGGCAATTAACCTCTAAAAGCATGACGATATTCTACAATCCAAGAGCTCTGCAACTAAACTTTTGCTTGGAAGGTTGAATCAGACTGGGAGAATTCAGTGCCATGGCTACCCTGGCAAAATATCCAGGTACACATTCAGAATCTGATTCAACTTTCAGACGTTGTGTGGCCATGATA
The DNA here is from genome assembly GCA_030762935.1 of Hymenopus coronatus. Taxonomy (NCBI): domain Eukaryota; kingdom Metazoa; phylum Arthropoda; class Insecta; order Mantodea; family Hymenopodidae; genus Hymenopus; species Hymenopus coronatus. The sequence continues at coordinate 42,247,130 of CM060882.1, read as the reverse complement.
GAACAATTACCAAAAGATAAACCTTTGCTTGCAATTTTTAACCCCTTGAGCATGTCAATGCTAGACTTCAAAACCAGAATGTCATATTGGCATGACAAAGTGTACATCTGAATTTTGTGTAAATATGAGGATCAGCTCTTAAGTTCTGGATGTCACACAGATATGGCACCACTAGGCCAGTTAGATGGTTACATTGTATAGTTTAACTCTAGACTAGCTTGTATTCATAGTTACAGGTCAATAGCTTGTTTAGTTTTCGAATGACAGCATTTTAAACAAACAACTTCAGTTTTTTCACGAAAATGGAAGATTTGGAAAAACAAACAGTGATTAAATGCTTCCATTTGAAAGGCTTAACAGCTAAATAAATCAAGGAGGAAATGGACAGTACATTGAAAGACTGTGCCCCTTCATATTCAATGATTTAAAGGTGGGTTGCAGAGTTTAAAATGGGACATAGGAGCACTAGTGATGAGCCTCGCTCTGGATGCCCTGTGGAAGTGACAACTCTAGAGATCATTGAAAAAAGTCATTGTTTGGTACTGTAAGACCACAGATTAAAGTTGTTTGATATAACAGAGGCTGTAAACATATCAAAAGAATGTGCAGGTAATATTTTAAGTAAAGTTTTGGGCTTTCACAAGGTCTGTGCACCTGATCAAAAGTTGCAAAAAAAAACTGTCTGTTAAGAATGTGGAGCTATACCATAAAAATCCCAGTGAATTTTTGAGACTGCTTATTACCATGGATGAAATTTGGATACATCACTACACTTCAGAAAGTAAATCAGTCAAAACAGTGGATTGCCAAGGTGAACCAACTCCAAAAGAGGCAAAGCCAATTTTGTCAGCTAACAAGGCACAGAATTGAACAGCAAGTGAATCCTATCTTGGTGTCAATAGGCAGAAGACACAGCTGTCCATCTATTGTACAAATACTCAACACTTACTCTTCAAAGAGTCCTCATTTTTGGGAGTTAATTTCTTAAATTAGAGACGCTTTTAACCATTACCATCCAGAGCCTGATTAAGTTAATTGTGAATGTCAAGACTTCTGTCACTTCATAATAAGGCTGGGAATGTGCAATTGATCTACAAAAGTCAACAGTGCAGGGCAATCTGGGCCCCCCCTCATGAAACTAAACACAAGTTCTCTGCATTATCATTGTATTTTGTATAAATGAGTAACCAGTAAGATAAATGAAATGCTAGAAACAAAATGTGCAGCTCATTAAAATACAATATAATAACCTTTTGTGGCATTAACTGTTTCTAAAATATTCAGGGTTTATATATTTCCCCAAGCTGATTTATGTTAGTGCCTCTTGACTATGGTATGTAGAGGGAATACTGTGTTCTGCCAAAAATTCAATATCAGGAGTTCATTGGAATTGCTTGTTTTGAGGTCTCCTGAATAGAGTAGTGAATAAAAGGTCAGACAAATTCACATTTCATGCTTGAATCAGAGTGTTTACAAGTCCAGGTAAAACTCTTGCAAACCAGAAAATCTTCTCATATAGAAAACTTATTTTTTATTTTGTCAAAATGGCTCTAATGGTTTTTATTAAATATACCTATGTTTAGGACAAATAAAATGTATGTATGGGATTTTCTCTAAATAAGGTTTTCTAGTCATTTTAACTGGATTTTATATGAAAATGTAGAGCTCATTAAAATATAAAATTTGTAACTTTGGTGTGCAACATCTGTGAAACCAAAATTTATTTCTCAAGTTGAAGTGTTCTGCAGCATCTGTGCGACATTTTTGAAGTGTGAAATTTTTTTGCATGAGCTAGTAACTAAAATTTACCTGTGCATTGTGCATGCAACAAAGTCTTTTTGCATCTTGGAACATTGCAATGCAGACCTTTGCTATTATTCACATAAAATGAGTAGAGTAACAACATTTTATATGAATAAATATTAAAATACCAAATGGTACCTTAATTAGTAAAGTCGTGCAAATATTCAAAATCAGACTTTTTTTTTGTTGCTTTCTCTACCACTTGCCAGTGACAGCTGAGGCATGACTGTACTGGTAGTACCATTACTTCCCCAAAATTGTCATATAATGCAACATATACTGCAACTTTTACTGGTGACACTTTTTCTTAAGCAGATTAAGCTACCGCAAATGTTACAAATAGATTACCAAGCAGCATATCAATTAAGATACACTTGTAACTAGGTTTTTTTAAATAACATAACTCCATCAAACTTTTTTTTAACCAATAGTTATGACCACTAAACAGAATGCATGGAAAGCAAATGAAGTATTTGTAAATAAATACCCATATTAAATTTCCCAACATAGGTAACTTTTGCACTATTTGGTTCTACATTTAAGTCCAGATCAGGAGTACATTTCATATGCATTTCAGTTTCGTGCTATCTTCTAACATTAATGCTGAACCTTTATCTATGTTAAATAAAAGAAATCAGCTGCACATGTGCTTTTTATTGTTCCTAGCACACTGTCTTCCAATCATATGATGTACTGTTGCACCATTAGAAAGTGAGAGGGGTTTGAGTTACAAGATATGATCATCTATCGATTCATTTAGTAAGAAATGTGTGTATGAGAGTCACCCATCCAACTCTGCAATACATATAATTACACGTTTTCAGGTTCTCATTAATAGCATGCGAGTTATCTGACAACAGTGCTTGCTTATCGATGCAAGCCTGCAAGAATTCTATCACCATAGTAGGAAATGTTTATACCACAAAGTCTTCTTGCTTAACTTTCTCTAGTGGTCAGACAGTAGTGTTGGCAGGATTATTACAAAACCAATGATTAGCTGTGAATTATGAACAATGCAAAATGAATGATAAATGTGACATAGGTGACAATAGACAATTTTCCCCTTAATTTTTTATATTCTAAATTATTAATTATTAGCTTATTTCTCACTTCTCAGTAGAGCATGTCTTACCTTATAGGTGTATGATGATGTTAGCACTTATGATTTGCATATAATTTGCTGCAAATGATAAACTTGATCGACCGTCGTGATTTTTGATCAAAAATCTAGATTACTAAGAATCTATGCCTAAGCAGAAGTGCAACAAATATAATAGTGGTGCAAACTTAAGTCGTTGTCTTCAACTTCCATGGCTTCCATTGTCAGACCAGGCATTTTATTGTGCCTTGAAGAATGATAAGAGAATCATTCTTGATTTAATACTCAGTAAACAAACAATTTAAAATATGCATTTCTTGATTGTACAAAGGTACTGCCATGACATGAATGCACTATCCCCAGAGTTGCCGTGGCTACTTGCCATAGTAAATAATGGAAGTATTGTACAAGGGTTGAATGAAAAGTAATGCCTCCACCTTCATTAATTGGGTTTGGATGGGAATATTTTAATAAATCAAATGCAGAAATAATCCTTAGAATGAGAGATTTAATTACCAATATTCACTTTTCCACATAATCAAAAGGCCAATTGGATACATTTCTGACAATGATGGAAAAAGGTTTCTGAAGAAGTCGACATTGTTTCTGCAACCTCAGCCTCACAGTTCTTCATCAAAAACATAATGAAGTCCTGCAGATTGTCTTTCATTATCGGGAACAGATGGAAGTCAGACGGAGCTAAATCTGGACTGTGTGCAGGATGTCGGAAGGGTGTTGAGGTTTAGTCTCTGAAGTCCTGCTGTGGTGGCACATGGAGTGAGTGGTTTGGCATTGTCATGCTGCAGGAACACATTTCCCTTTTCCTTTCAGACCCTTATTAGCCGTCATTTCAGATTATGCAGCATTGTGATGTAACACTCTGAATTTGTCCCGCGATCAAGGAAATCAACATGGATAACACCATCTGCATCCCAGAACACTGTGGCTGCATCTTGAATTTCTTTTTCTGGGGTGAGTCTTTGTGTCTATTTTCCATAAGCTGATGTTTCGCCTTTAGGTCGTAATGATGTACCCACGTTTTGTCTCCTGTCACAATTGAATGGAGAAAGGCATCACCTTCATTCTCGTAATGAAAGAGGAGTTCCTGGCAAATTTCAAGTCTGTGTGCTTTCATTTCAGAATTCAACATCCGGGGTACCCATCGTGCACAGATCTTCCGATAGCCAAGCAAAGCTATAATGTTACCCACACGTTCTTGTGAAATGCCAGTTGTGCTTGCAATTTCTCCGAGTGATACGACGATCATCCTGAATCTATCTGTCAACATTTTGCCTGTGAAACTTGGTGATTGTTGTCACAGGAGTCAGATGTTCCCACCTCAACATCTTTAAACTTACTCTCCCAACAATGCACAGTACTGACATCAACACAATCACCATAAACTGCTTTCATTCTCTGATGAATCTCCTTTGGTGTGACACTTTCTGCTGTCAAGAATTCAATGACTGCAACGTAGCTTAAATCGCATTGATTGACCGTCTGCACAGGATTCCATACTTTACACTGTAACAACACAACCATTCAATGCTAAGGCTTCCTACCAACTGGAGCTGTAGAGAAGAGGCTATGGAACAAGCTAGTACCTGCCACATACCAATGCTGCCATCTGTTAGGTTATGAAGGGTCATTCGACCCTTGTATAATACCCAAAAATGCAATACCAAGATTTCTCTGGAAATGCACAAGAGAGTGAGTGAGTGAACAGCATTTGGCACCATCTTCCAAGGATGCGATGCAAAGGATTTTCAAGAAAATACCCCATCCCAAACTACCCTTTAAATTGAAAAACCTTAGCCATTTTTGAGAAAATCAAAAATAACAATCAATTTTGATTGAAATACTATATATTTAAGATATTTGTATAAGAAAAATGTATATCTTAAATTTTCTTGGAATAACTATGACCTTGTTATTCTGACTGAGTGGTATAACTGGTACACCATAAAAGAAAAACTTACTAAAAAAATGTAAATCATTAACACAAAATACAACTTAACACAAGTTACAATATAGTTTATCTCAAACCTTTTTGTAGCAATAGAGAATTCTTTTGTTACTGGTTTGAATTCTCCGATACATAAATATTTATTGAAGTGGTGGTAAGTTGCTATTAGTTTTATTCTGGTGCTCAAGTAAATCAGTGTTCAGTTTTTTAAAAATCTAACTATTGCTTTAGCATACTACTGTATTCTTAAATGCTAAAATGTGTAAATATTTAATGAAATATTGTCATTTAAAAATAAAATAAGATAGAAGAATGCACTTCTGTAAGGATAGTTGTAGTAGAATGAAAAATGTCTGTGAATACTACACATCAGATTTTTTTTAATAATTTGGTGCATTAGCATTATTGCAAATCTCTTCTTTTATCACAGTGGAACTATTGTGTAAAAAAATTGTGAATTCTTATTGTTTCAGGGAGCAAAGAAAGTTAAGGCACAAGGTATGGGTGTACATAAGCCAGAGGAAATCATTGAATTTGGGCAGAATGATCTTAAGGTTCTCTCTGATATGCTTGCTGACAAACCGTTCTTCTTTGGAGATGAACCAACCACTGTAAGTATGAATACCTTTTTTTGTGTAACAATAGCAGTAGAGATTCTATGGAAGGGCTGTGCCATGGCCGACCACTCGCATCTTACCCGCTGGCCCGGGTTCGATCCCAAGTGGCCGCATACAAGATTTCTGTAGACAAAGCGGTGCAAGGGTGGGTTTTCTCCAGGTTCTCCAGTTTCCCCCACTATTGCATTCCACTGGTGCCCCTTCTTCATTCCATCACCAGTGTCATCGCCTGCAGTGCCACAAGTAGTAAAGGCAGACATTAAACACTATTTAAAAATAAAGATTCTATGGTAAATCTGGGGAAAAAAGAAAAGAGTAGGAAAAATAAGTCTAGGTTCTAGTTTTGTCAATTGTTTTTAAATGCACTTTTGAAAGTAAGCCATTAAATCAACAGTTAGGCTCTGTAGGACAAAACTGAAACACTGCACATACACACAGGAAATCTAATAATTTGCTCCCAAGTATGACATTTTTTACATATTTCTGGCAGGGAGAAATAAGTGTGTGCATTACTTATTACTCCTCATTAACAAAGCTATTTGAATATACAGAATTAATGGGATTCTGGAGGAAAGTGAGGAGGGGCAACATGGAGAAATAGAGAATTAATCCATTCGCGTACTTTGATGGGTGTGCCTGTCATTGCTTAACTTTTGCATTCTGTACAATGACAGGTCTTTCAGTCATCAGCATTTGCAACAATTTTATACATGCTGCATTACCAATTGGACTGATTATATCATCTGTTTTGGTCCTATAAATCTCCAAAGGATGTCTCTGAATGAAAAAACTGTCAGTTATTTGTATTAAACTCGTATCAGCAAAAGAAATCTCTGAGTGAATCATTTCTCCTAGAACCTGCCAAACTTTCACCATTCCATAAGCTTAGAGCAGTAACATTGACTGATCCGTATGAATTAGGAAATGCAGACTTTTGCAATTATTTTTGGATGACATGATGTGCCTTTAGATGATATGTTTACGAGTGAATCAACAGAATCTGATGATGATGAGAAAGAGGAAAATGAGTCCTTATATACCAGCTTTACCAGACGTTGTTAGTGTCTGCCATCATAACTTGCAAATTTGCAAGGGATGTGATATTAATGTTCCATTTCAAGCACAACGCTCATCTATAGATGAAATAAATCCTTCAACAGCTAGACAGCTTGGTAAAAATCCCAAAGAAACTCAAGTTGTTGACAAATACTTGACAGAGTAATTTTTGCTTTAAAAAAAATTATATTTCCAGGTGCACATTGTTCTATAAAAATGGCACATCAGTGGGTTAGAAGGAAAAGGCTTCTGGAATAACGTTAAATTAAGAATGGATAGTATTGAATTCCAGGAACTTTTTAGCAGTTTTAATAACATAAAAATTGCTGAATATCTATGAGGAAAGGAGACAGTGGGAAAAGGAGCTAAAATAGAAGAAATTACATGGGCAAAAACAGGGTTAGTAAATTGAGAAGGCTATAATGTGGAAGAGATCTAGACTAATTTCTAATGTGTGGAAGGAGATAATTATTGGTATATAAAATCAGAAATGCACATTTGAGGAAATTGGTAGTTACGTAGGAAGAGTGAGAAAAAAATGGGATGGGAAAATTATGTAAGCATGAGACAATAGGCACACTAAATAAATAGCATGTAGGGAGCTTCATGTGCAGAGGTCCTAGAAGTGAGATAACCACAGTGTTGAAGCTTGCTGGGACCAATAGATTAGGCAGCAACTCATAGTTTGGCATAAAAGACATTCAGGATCAAGGGATATTTACTTGTTAATAATTAAATTAATTGGAGTAGTAGACACAACTGAATGTATATAAAATATGGAGAAATGCATAGACAAGCCTCTTGCTTACCCTGGAACATACCAAACTCATTCCATGTAACTATGAAATAGTAACAGAGAGCGTTACATTTTATGAAATGGAAATGCTATTCTGTAGTTGTGAAGGGTTCCTTCTCACTTCTGCATCAAAATGATTGTGCTCTATGTAACATTCACTACTAATTGTAGGCAAGTAGGTACAATACTTCTGCATCCACTTCATCGTTATAAATAGGGGATAGATTTCTATGGTTTAAAAATTACAAAATATGTATGCATTTATTACTGAAAAAATCCATAAAAATATGACCAATAAAACACAAAATTACATTTTTTCACCACCATACATATGCAACCTAGGCAAATTTGTTATAATATTAACATTATAGATTATCTCTGTAGTCAAGTAGTTGGCATTCTGGCTTCTCATCCACACAGGTTCTGGGTTTGATTCCCGGATAGGTTGGGGATTTTTTTTTTACTAGAATCATTCCCTATCCCACAGAGTTCTGTTATGCATCATAGTATGCGTGCAAGAGTGAATGTGCATATGTGTATTAGCATAATACTGAAATAATTCATATTAAAAAACCCTACAGTTCAGCGAGAAAACACCAGCAATTGTTTCTAAAGAAAAACCATCAATATGACAATAGAATTTAAAGGGGCTATATAAATGAAACAATAGAAGGAAAAAAATGAATATATTATATATCAGTATCGTGCAAAACATACTGTTAAAATCTCTAGAATCTTGGATGTTGATATGGCAATTTTAAAGGCGAGGCACAGCAGTTTTTAATTACCTATGGGGCTGTACACTGTATCCTAAAATGAGCAAAATAATGGTAGAGGAAAAACATATTTAACCTCCCAATAAAAAATATTTTAAGCAGGGGTAATTGCTGCTCAAAGTCTGCAAATGGTTGGTTTCCAGAAAAAGTCATTAAATCGCATAACTGTCTAAATCCACTCTATTTTTTATAGAGCAGTTTCTAATTTTGTATTCACACTAGTTGCTACTGTTCCTTTTGATGTGTTTGGCAATATCCAGGGTATCACTTAAAAGTTCACCAAGATTTCTAGTTGCAACAGATAAAGAGCCACCACAATTTTTCTCTAATTAAAACCTTTACTACTGAGAATTAAATTACTATGACTGGTGCTTAAAGACTTTGAAGGGAGAAAGATGAGGTCAATAAAGATTGGACAATTCAATGAAATTTCCACTCTGCCTGCCTGCCTGCTTGCTTTTGTTTGTATTTTCTTGCAGGGTTCCATGGTAAATTCTACCTGATGCTTGAAATTAAGCATTCAATTGTTATCTGCATTCCGAGAAAATATGTTTTTAAAACAAATGAAAACCCATTAAGTTTCAAGGAAATATATATAGGCATCTTTATAAAATTCTGAAAAGTATTTGAATCTAAACCTTGTCTGTTAATTATAATTTTTTATAAACAGCACCTAAAATAGAACATATGTTTATCATAAATATGCCATGTGACATTAAAAATGAAAATATTCATTTATATGCCCAATAAAAACCTCAGTTTCCATTAAGACTTCTATGAAATAGTACGATGAATAGATTAAAAAATCCTGTTGGGGGTATGATGTTAGACTTCTATGTTCCTAATTATAAGGAATAGATATAGGCACAGTGATACTGTAGTGAATTGCTGTATCTTCTGTACTCCTTTTGCCTGCAAGTAAAGAATGCTAACCATCATGCTGCAATGACAAGACTAAACTTGGAAAAGTTAGTTAGTCCATGTTGCTGTTTCTTGAACTTTGTGGACTTAGTAATTGACCTAATAGTTGATTAGACTGTGAAGACTTAAGACATTGTAAGCTGCCATTGGTGCATGTCATCTCAAAATAATTAGGACAACTGGTGGTTTAGCAGGAAACATGCAAGTCAGTTAAGGAATTTAATGCTCTGTCAGCATGTTGCCCTGGTAGCTCAGTGGTTTGAGCAACAGGCTAGAGACCAGGAGATCTGTGGTTCAAATCCTGGCTATGGCATTGAATTTTTCATTATAGACTGTCCAATATTTTGTATAGTTATGTTAAAGCACTATGTTAGAAGGTTTTAATCTTTGTGGCTTGGTTTCAGTCCTAGCTCTTTCCCAATCCATGACGTCTATCCTAATAAAGATGAACACCTTAAAGTGATTCATCCATTAGTTCCTGGTTATTATACAATTCAAAGATCTCCGAGCCATGAATCAGCCAATAACACCATTGTTCAACATTTAAGATTTAATGCCAAAAATGTTCTTTACTGCTACCTCAGATCTTAAACTCCATTTTTCTTTAATAGCTGACACAACCAGGGTTGTAGCTGGGCATTCAAATACTATGTAGATGCAATTTTCATTAAAACTGTACATAAATTTTACTCTAGATTTCATCTTATTCCCTTTAATTTGCATTATTTATAATCCAAACCATGCTAACTACATTTTATTATTATTATTATTATTATTGTTATTATTGTTATTATTGTTATTATTGTTATTATTGTTATTATTGTTATTATTGTGCTGCTGCTGTCATTATAACCCTCATTCATACATTCCTCTTGTAAATCTCTATATAGGACTTTTCTCACTTGGGACAATAAATAATTTTGCCTATTTTAAGTTACGAGATCTAATTCTAATCATCTTCCAAAAGTTAATAGACAAATTGTATCAACTTAATTATGCTCATTCCATTCCAAAGCAGTTTGTAAGCACCCAACTTGCGTCTCTTAAATTATTTTCCTGAAATTTCAAGGACTCTTTCAAAACATGCCAGTATGGCATCTTTTGCACTCTTAAACCAGTATATTATATAACATGGCTGTACCCTCATACTTGTCTTCCCTGTTACTAACAGAATACCAGCTGTATTTTGGCTCATAATTTTGGGGGTGAAGGGATAGTTTCACCTCCTTTGTGTAGGTCATATCAAACAAATAAAATTTATGAAATGATGATCAAATGAGCACAGCGTTCATGGAACTTGGTTACATGAATTTGCTTTTTCAGGATATGGGAAAACCTTGGAATATATCTTATCTGGGTAGCTCAAACTTACTGAGGTTTTATCATGGTACCAGAAATGGGCTAAACATACCAGTTGTTTGATTGTATGAATTTTTTGTAAACACAGGTGCCACAGTTCTCCTTCACAATTTATATCCTTGTGTAGGATATTTGACACGATAGTGTTTTGTTAAAGTTTTAGATTTTTGTTTGTTTTTTTTTATTTAATATTATACTAACCGTTAATCATAAACTAAAAGTATTTATAGCTGTTTTATATTGCACAAATGTTAAAATTGCTGAATAAAACCATTGTCAGCATCCAAATGTGCCATCACATGTGCTCTCTGTCCTTTACCACAGACACATTTGAGTGTAGTTGCAGGGTTTGGAACTGATTTTGGTTACAGTGCCTTTGGAAGGGATATCCATGACCCTTTACAAATTGGAGCAAGATGATGTGTAGCAACATAATTCCAACAATAAACCATTATAATAGTTGAAAATGAGTCTGAATAGCGACACTCACCTCACTTAAAATGAAATTTTTTGCAAAACATATGTTAAAAGGGCGTTTGCCCTCTTCTTCAGTTGAGGTCCAACTAATAGCTGGAATTTGTGCTCTGTGGTCTGTTGCGGTGGAGACATCTCTTGTTCTCAGCAGAAATTCATAATCTTGTGGCGGTATTTCAAAATTCATCAGTTGGTCTTTGTGTTGTGTAATGAGAATATTCTCTCAAACTGTAAGTGCTGCTGGGTTGTTTACAGGTTTTAGCAACTTTATGTAATTTTCTATTTCGTGATGTGATTTCCAAAAATGGTGTGCTACTGCCGATTTATCTGTCTGTTTCTGTTTGATGTGTCTGAAATGTTCTTTTAACCTTGTTTCCAGTCTTCTTTTTATTTGACCAATGTAACATTATTTGCAGTCCTTGCAGTCAATTCTGTTTTGTACGTATAGGCTCTTTGTTTGTTTTCAGTGCATTTTTTATGTTGAATTGGTTACTTGAAGCTTAACATATATTGTATTTCTTGAAACATTTTTTGAATTTTCTATCTGCTGTTGGATAAGTGAATTTTTTATATGTAACTTTTGGTGATTTGTTTTAATGTTAATTTCTCCTTATGTTTTTCAATCTTTTGGTCAATGATGTCTGGGTTAAAACCATTGGTTTAGGCTATATGTCTTAATTGGAGATATTCTGTGTTGTACTCTTCTGGGTCGAGTGGGATGCTGAGGAGTCTGTGTACTGAGCTGTTGAAGATGTCTGTTTTTAATAAACCATTAATATTAAAGGGAATATATATTGTTGTGTTTTATAACCATATCTTATTTTGTTTTCAGTTGGATGTTGTGGCATTTGCTAGTTTGGCTCAGATTTACTTCATTGATAAGGAGGTACCTTACTCTTTGAGGGATTACATGCAAGAGAGTTGTGCCAACCTGGTAGGCCACGTCAACAGAATGAAGGAAAGGTAAGGCCAATTTAGAACATTTTGAAGCTTGGGAAAACTTGAATTTCTTGTGTACTGCTCTCGCTTAATTCATTCATGTTTATTGTTAACTCAATTTTCAAAACCTTTGAAAGCTACTTTTGTCATTTGTGGTTTATGCTAAACCTCCTTAAACAGAGGATATACATTTCAAAAGTATTAAATAAATAAATAAATCAATCTGATGTGTTCCATTCACATGACTTTCACTTCCTGTTCTGCAAATAAACTATTCTTACAAAAGATTATGTATACACATCATGTTAATCAAAATAAACATTAGCAAAAATTGTCTTATTTCCCTTCTACTGACAAGGATCCAAATAATAAGTAAATGCACTAAGCTAAAGCAATAGTCAAATCTTCAAAAGCCTGATTGCTAGTGAGCAATTGAAGTTTGGTTCACTTTGCATGGCCAGCACTAAAACAAAAGAGCTGAAATGAAAGATGACGTCCCCATTTGAGAAAAGTTGCATAGTTTAAAATTAAAACTAAAAACAAGGAATATCTCAGAATTGATCAACTCTACAAAAAAATGCATATGACATAAATTATGTGTCACCAAGATTCACAATTCACAATTTGCGTAGTTGTCCATCTCTTATAGCTTATGAGCTATACAAAAGACATCAAGAATGAAGAGGTCTTCAGAGACAATTCACAGAAAACTCCAGGTCTAAATTTCATTTGTCATGAAGATATCAACGTATTTTAATCAAAATCTTTAAGAGCCTTTTTTTTTGAGAAAAGTCAAAATTTTCGAAAAATGTTGCATGTAAAGAGTAGTTGGGGTGGGGATTTTCCTGAAAATCTTAAATCACACCCTTGGCAGATGTTGAAACCTACATACCGAGTTTGTATTTATTACCAGAGTTTTCATTTTCAAGTTATGCTGTCTACACATGCATACTTACACACACACACACCTTTATCTAAAAAAATTATTATTCAAAGGGCTGCAGAACACATTTCCCAGTGAAATCTTGGTGTTGATTTTTGGGTGGAATACAATACCTTCTATTTACTATGTACATTGTATATACAATATTTTTCAGAACATGACTCTCCCCACTCTTCTTCCAAAGGCAGTCTTGACTTTTAAAATTTGGGGTTAGGGTGTCTGCAGCTGGAAACCTACTCTTGCTGTTGCTAATTCTTCCACTTGTCCATTAACTGAAACATGATTCTCAATTTGCAAGCAGTGTCTCCAAATCAGCCAATATAATGTGGGGTATCCACATTATAATTCGAAAAAATTGCAACAAAAGTGAGCTCTAGCAGTTGTTTTGTCACAGCTACTTAGAATACTCTCCACATCTAAGAGAGTACTGTTTTCCACAGTAAAGAAAGTCCCAGAGGAATGAGGATCAGCTAAATTGAGCTGTGTAAGGTGTTCTGTCACGCACATTCACTGTCCTTGTTGCACTGTTCAAAAATAGATAGGATAATGCATTCCTTTCAGGGACTTTTCTTTGTGTTGATGAACCATAATAATGCACAATTTGCATCTTATATTATGTGCCCGGTAACGAAAACAAGAGACTTAAAAATTGGCAAGATTTGCTTCTGATCTCAGGGCTAGGAAGGCTTCTCATCAATTATGAATGCTTCCATTGAAATACATGTATTTCAACATTCTTGTTCTGATTACCATTACTGGTGGTTTTGAACCAGTCTTAAAAGATAGCTTTGGGGGATCTTAAATCTTCTTCACATCCTTGCAAGATGCTGGACTTAAACATAAAGTTTGCATTTAACACACTCTTTGAGTTATAGTGTTCACAAACACATGGACACAAGACACATATATAAACAGACCTTTTTCTAATTTCTTTTTTTTTATTCAGGGAACCCTAAAACCTGTATTTCTACTGGAATTTTGTTGCAAAAGTTTTGGGTGAAATGCAATGCCTTTGCTACCTATATTCTAAGTAGTCTAGAGGAGTGAGATCAGGAGAATAGGGAGCCCAAATACAATCAGATTGTCTTCCGATCCACAGTTAGGAAACACATTTATTCAGGTAGTCCTGCACAACAGGATTAGGAATGAATTAGGATGGTGACCTATCTTGTTGATGAATAATGGAAGCAAGAATACCATCCTACAGAAACTGTGGCTCCATGTACAGGTAGATTTTCTTGGTATTGTCTTTTAGGCAAAAATGAAAGGGCCATAAATTTAATGCTTCATTAAACCAAGGCAAACATTGATTGGGAGAGTTCTGTTGGACTAAGTGAATAAGGTATCAATGAAGCCTTTACTTTTACTTTGAAACTCTCTGGAAGTGTTATTTTGTTTTAACATTGCAATTGTTTTGCTGAGTTATATATTTTACAAATTATATTAGCATAAAATTTATCTTATTGTTAGTAAGAGTGCTTTTAAAGAAATTGTAATTTTTTCACAAGTTATTTGTGGTTTTCTTTGAATTTAAATCTTTCATTAAATATAGTAAGGACCATTTGTCTGATTAACTCCAGTAAAGGAGCAGATTTTCCAAGCCATTAATTCTCAGATGAAAATTTGTTAATCAGGTGTTTCCCTGACTGGGAGGATATTTGCAAGACACTGGATCTGAACTCTCATCTGCCCAAACCACCTCCAGAGGAAAAGGAAAACAAGGGAAAAGAGGAAGAAAAGAAAAAGGAGAAAGATGAGAAGGAAGGTGATAAGGAAATTGAGAAAGAAATGGAGAAAGAAATAGAAAAGGTATGTGAATCAAGCTTAATCAGGCAAAATAGATTAGTAGATTACACCAATTATAAATACATTTATTAAATTAACTTGGCACATAATTGTATGTTTATGAAGTTAATTTTTTAAGAAAATATTTCAATATCAAAATTTTAAGTTTGTAAGATATATGTTGAGGAAATATGGCCTTCCTACAGCGAGAAGCAAGTACATTTATACTCTTGATACTAACCTTTGCTCTGGATTGCTAATGTTATATGATTTTAGGTATTGTGTAAAATTATGCCCTATCTACATAGTTACAAGTGTGTAATTAGATTACTGAAGACCTATAAATAATGCAGATACTGCAGCTCTATAATTCTTGTGTAATAGAAGACCTGGAGAAGTTGTAGAATTTCATTTTCTAAAATGTGTAGCAACTATGTGATTGATCTAAGCAAGAATATGGTCTTTCCACTTTCAACATGATGACATTTTAAGTTTAAACTGAAATGAAGTTGCTATAATAGTTGCTATTTAAAGAGAAACTTGGAGATAAATGAACTACATTGACATGTGTCTACTATTGCATGAGACTCCCAGCCAGTTTCCATTCATTACAAAGCAATAGAGTTGGAGGTTAAGATTCTACTTTTGCTTGTTGTATGCTGAATAAGATGTCAAATGTCCTACAATAGAAATTCCATTGATAAAGAACTCATATAAATTCTCTCATTGTTTTCATAAACAGATGTGAAATCATTAATGCAAGAGTCTAAAATGTTTGCATGAACACAGTCTAGAATTGTTGCTAAATTGCATGTTAGTTTTCAGTGATATTTTACTGTGTACACATTTTATTCTGGGCTAAAATATTATTAAAAGAGCTTCCTTTACAAATCTTGAACCATTTGTAGATAAACAGCTTACTTTATAAATGCACTTTACAAATGTGGGAAATTATATTTGATTGTGAAACAAAACACTTGTAAATTTGTGGATATTTAAGCTTGTTATAAAGTTCAGTGCTACAAATTTCATTGTAAAACAGATTTTTACAAATAAAGTTTATAATTTAAAAGGATTGTAAACATGTGGTACAGGCCACTCTTTTCTAATTATCATTGCAGTTTATGTATCATCTTTGTTCATTTGTGGTTCTGTATGAAATAAGAGAGAGATTTAAACACTATTATTTAAAAGAAAGAAGAGAGGTTCCAGTGGTCTAATTAAAATGTTTGTTACAGTCTGAAAAGGAGGAAAAAGAAGTTGAGAAGGAAGTAGAAGAAAACAAGCAGAAAGAGGAGAAGGAAGCGAAATGAAGTGGTGGGGTTAGTGCCATTTCCCAGTTTCTCCCCACTCCTTGATGTCTGACTGTATACATGTGTGTGACCTGTTGCTTAATCTCACCTTTGTGTGGCACAACGACGACGACATGGATACCAACAAAACATTGTCATTGCTGCCAACATCTTAGCCACAGCTCATTACGGCTTCCTAAGTTTGATCTGGTGCGAACAAAACAAGGGGAGAAATTACAAAACCATTTTATATAAGAATTTTTAAGAAAACATATTTCGAAGATTATTTGTGTAGCTTTTTGTAAAAAAGAAAAAAAAAAAGTTTTCTATGTATGTCTCAATAGTACACAGAAGGTTATAGAATCAGTAAATTCCACCACAGAAATGTTCCCCCTTTTGAAAACTTTTAAAAAGATGTCTTGCTGTCCTACGGTTGTATTAAAGATGTTCATTCCATTATGCCTTCTTAATTGTTCAAGGCATTTTGAAAATACAGTCCATTTTGTGTTTCTATAAGGTAATTGAAATTTTGGAGATAAAGGGTTTTTTGGAGAAAAACAAAATACCTTTTTTAAATGAAGACATTTTCTTGGCTCAAAAAAACCTACCACGACTGCATAAGATAGTTTAGTGCGTATTGCTTGAGAGAGAAAGCGGGCCCACGTGCGCGAGCGAGCCAGAATGTGGCATGGAAGATATATTGGAAGCATCATTGACAAAGGAATTGCTTGGAGCAGAAAGGAAATTGTGCAAATACTCCAAAGTAGGCATATGCATATAAAGATATATATTCTATCAAAATGTCCCCACCTGCAAATAACTGTAATTCACTGTAATTTAAGATATGAGGATTTCTCATGGAAACCCATGGGGCATCCTTGCATATCTGATGTTAATATCCTGGCCATGTTAATGCCATTTTAGCATTTATTGAGCTTAATTTTTTTTTGTGTGTGCTGCATATGATGAGTTCTTGTGATTGAGTGATTGTTTGTCAAATGTATGAAAGTATCTCATTGTTTATTAGGTGTAAGAAAGCATTTATTTTAAGAACTGAAAGAAAACAAAATACACAAAAAAAGACTTTATGAAGAATATGTGTGTTAGAGTGAAACGAGAGAGGAACTCTTTAGAGCTGAACAACTGGGGAAGATGGTGATACCATGTAGAGGGGAAACGTTGGTCAAATGGATGGGCATAGTGCAAAAACAGTGGGGAGCAAAGTGTGTTCCGAATCGAGGGACCAGCATGGACACGTGGTCCAAATGTACAAAACATTTGCATGTTCCTTTTTAATGTCTCCCTTGTCCACCTTGCCGTAGCTACAAATGGGAACATGATCATCGAAAACACTTCAGGACATTTGTCTTATATGCCAAAACTTTCTCCCCTCCATTCCCTCCCCTTTGTAAGTGTTTTAAGGCAGCTCAGAAACAAATTAATATAAAAAAATGAAATTATTAAAAAATAATTGCATCGGAGATGTTTATATATACAGTAATTAGTAAATGCGAAAATCTTTTTTCTTCCCTACCATTTCAGCTTGTTTTTATTAATAGAGTAGGCATAGTTGTATACTTACTAAGATTTTATTAATTAAGAAAAAATGAATATAAAAATATGAAAAAAAAAAAGAAAAAAAAAAGCATAAGTATGGCATGAAGAGTATGAAAGTTTAAAGCGTATTATAAATATATATATATATGTACGAGTATATTAACTTGTATGTTGAACGGAATGCAGAGACAAGTTGGTTTTGCAGGCGGTGCTTGCTGAATTAAGACCCCCGTATCCCAGAGGAGAGCAGTCAGTCAGAACTCGGAAATGCATATCACGGGCTGCTGAATTGCACCCATAACTGCTTTGTCGTGGTAGTTTTCACATCACTTACATCCTCTGAAATCCCCTTCCCCTCCCTCCTCCTCCAGTCACCAAGCTGTCATTCAGTTAGAAATGAGAGAAAATACTCGGTATAAAGTTGTACATTCATTAATATCACCTTCATTGAATCCATCGCTGTTTCTCAGCATTTCTTTTTTTATTATTGTTTCTTTGTAAGCTGTAATTATACGAATATCCCAATAAAAATAAATATCTTTATTTCACATTGTGTTTATATTCTATTTGTTAAGATCTCTTGTACCTTACCATGAACAATTTTTCACCTGAATAATCTTGAATTATTGAAAAGCAATATGGAGAAAACATGAGAGAAAGTACTGATGTTTGAGTAAAGTTGATTGCATGATGAAAAGAATGTAATAATTTGATAATTTACATACAAAATTATCATTTTACATTGCACAAAATTAAGCTAGGTAGGACATTTTTTTGCAAATGAACTTATCGGTAGACAGAGGATCCACTAAAAATGCCCAAAATATGCAAGCAAATTCACTTAAAACATTGAAAATATGCACTAAAAGCACTGAAAATACAGATACACATGCATGTAAAGATAGAAACAAGCATTTTCAGCGATGAAACGGTATTTCATTGCTGTATATGATGGGGTTCTGTACCACTATGAGAGCAATAAATCATATTAACATAGTTCTATAGATCATTAAACGAGCGATGAAATGTGGAATTAAAATTTAGTTGAGTCGATTTTGTAACACTACTTCACTTACTTTTTTTTTTTTTTTTTTTTTTTTTTCGGAAAACATGTTTCAGAAGCCATGTGCTTCCATTGTCAATTCCTTTTGTCGACAAAAGGAATTGACAATGGAAGCACATGGCTTCTGAAACATGTTTTCCGAAATAGAAAAAGTAAGTGATGTAGTGTTACAAAATCGACTCAACTAAATTTTAATTGTTAAAACACATCACTGTCTCAAAGTCCACCATATATCAGGATGATGAAATGTTGAATCATTAGTACCAACTACGTGGCTGACTAGCTATTTCTAAGAAATAGACCATTTTTCCATAAACAGATTACATGAGGTGCAAAATTACTGTCCTTTTCTAAACTTTCAGATACTGTGAAATGTAAAGGACTTGATATTTCCTCAGGACCATAAACCTATTCTCACCTAAATTTCTTGAGCAAGAAATTTTAGTTACAAACTTTACAAAAATATGAAAATACCAAAAGGTGTAATTATATACAAAATAGAATGTTTAAAAAAAGCAATTTTTGGCAAATACCTCAAAATGTGCAAATTAAAATGTCTTATTTTAATGTACTTCTTTCAAAATGCAAAGATATGTAAGAAATTCTGGAATATGACCCCTAAATAAAAGCCTGCATTTATATACAAATTCTAGCTATTAACAACTCCTGTTAACTACACTGCATTCTATTCCTCTAAGATGATTTCAATACAATCAACAATAGATTTGATATTTAAATGCTAACTCATCTTATTTAAGGGATGCTATCAAGGATAGAGTGAAAGGGATTATAAATAATTCTATACAGTAAAAACTTCAATTAAATCGAAACATTACTACAAATGGTAAGGTAACATAAACAGCTCAAAATGATTCATTAATTACTAAAATAATCATTCAAATGATTTCAGAGGAGGACAATTTCTCCTCTTATAGGAAGATGTAAAAATGATTTATTTTGTCCTTTGAGCCAAATTTTTTCCAGGAAAGGGGTATGTGCCTTGAGCACTGATGGTCAGGCTGATGGTTTACCAGCTGATGGTAAAAACTTCCCCATTCACTTTATATGCTTCAGGAACATTGTATCTTTTAAAAACAAAAGAATTTGAGTCTGTTTTTGCAACACAAACATCACTTAGTAATTACTCACTGGGACTGGTTTCGGAACACTTGTTACCATTTTCAGTCTGAATGAAGAGTTTAAAATGGGAACTAGTGTTCATGAAACCGGTCCCAGTAAGTTAATTACAAAGTGTTGCATGTGTTACAAAAACCAACTCAAATTCTTTTGTTTTTAATTTTATCATATCACTGTCGCAAGCTTCTTTGCATATTTGCAAGATTTCAATCATATCTGTTGTCCCTCTGGTGTTGGAGTTGGTGTTAATGTCAAGGTTAATCAATAATAAAAAATCTGCCCCAACCAAACTACATGGAACATTTTTCAAAATTTTGTATTTTCTCAAAATAGCTATTGCTTTTTCTTGTAATACCATATATTAAAGATTTACTTGACAAAATTTATATTTGAATTTTCTAAGAATAAATGGAAGTCCTCTTCATTCGAAAGGAATTATGTTTGATCTCGTGTAACTGGTTAAATGCTAAGGGATGCACAAAAACATAACAAAAAATGTAGATTTCTTTAAAACACGCTTCCTTTACTTCAAATAACTTTTCTTCTCTCATATGGTACACCTAAGATGTTAATTATTAATTGTTCCAATTGTTCAATACTTTGTCATTCTTTAAACCCCTGTTGATAATTTGTTTTTCGTAATTTAAGGCTAGTGAATAGCATACAGTTCTTACAAATTTGTGTATCCCTATTCCCTTTGTAATGAAATAAGTAATGTAGTGATTTCTGTAATTAAAATGTAATCAGAAAAGTAAACTTTTGTAAAGTAAGTTGAATGCAACAAATCAGATTATATTTATGCTTCATAATCATGGCGTTTCTTGAGAAATGGGTTGCAACTATCTACTTATCCACCTGATGACATTTCCCTATCAATCAATATAAGATGGCACATAAACTTCACAAGAAGACGGCAAACTGCTTGCCTCCATGCTGGTGAAGTAATCAATCAGCCTTATAGCTCCGCCAGAGTTCAAATCTCTGTTGGCACAATTTTTACTTTCTCTAGCCCGAATGTACAAGTTGCATAGTGGATAGAGAAGGTATTTTATTGGATCCAAAAATTTTATGTTGAGATTTCACCAGAAATGTGTGTTTTGACACACCTTGGATTAAAAAAAAAAGAAAAAAAAATTCCAAGGATACAACACAGATTTTCAAGAAAATCCCCACATCCTCAACTATCCTTTACATGAAACAATTTTCAAAAATGTTGCTTTCTCAAAACTGGCTCTAACAATTTTAATTAGTGTCATATGTTTAAGATATTTTTATGACAAACCAAATGTACATTCTTGAATTTTTGGGAATAACCTCTAAAGCCTCTTCATTCTCCATGACTTTTGTATAACTGGTAAACTGTAAGAGATAGACAAAAACTTACTACAGAAAAAATGTAAATCTCGTTAAAACACAATTTGTACGACATTTACTATTATTATTTTTATTATTATTTTTATTTTAATTATTAGTATTATTATTAACTGTTTTTAAGATATTCAGAATTATTGGTTTCAGTTTTAAGGTGCTTAAACTTTTCTCAAAAAGGGAAATGTCTTGCTTTCGTTTTGCATTTGTTTACTCCTAGCAAGAAAAGAGAACCAAATTTTAATTGTTTCACTTAGAAACCAGCTTTTAAAAGATCTGACCATCACTTTATTCTAGTGTATTCACTTATTTCCTGTCAACTTGCACAGATTCAAGTAATAAGACCAATTCTGGCAATGCTTAACTTGACTAGCATGACATATTATAAAATTATCTTTTATAAGGAAAGTTTTTTAATAGAAAAGCTAGAGAAAGTCGTGAGTGGAATTCATCAGATTTTTCTGGATACACTGTTTACTATATCTACCTACCTATAGTTGGAAAGAAATTTTATGTTTAGATTTCATCAGAGATACTTGTTTTGAGGCCTCTGAATCTAAAAGATGTTTTTAGAAAAAACCGGTAAGTATCAAACTTAGTTTAAGATTGATGAAATAGAAGTACTTAAAACATCTGAGCTTCATCACTAAAACTATTAAAAACATATCAGTTTCACTTATATTCTTTTAAAACAGGACATGTTTCAAAGTGGTTTCATCGTCACCTGATGCTCGATTGTCTGCTTCAGAATCTACCTTATTCTCATCGTTACTGATATCTTCAATTGGTGTATGTCAAAGTTACTTATTTTTCTTTGTAGCTTTTTTTTCCATCATGTGATGCAAAATTGTTTTCTTAGTCCAATGTGAGTGGAATGTTTTTTGGAAATTAGAGCCGCTTTGTAGCTACTGGTATAAACATTCAGGGCCCTAAGCCGCAAAGCATAGCCCAAGGTGGAGGGCTCTAAGATGCAAAGCATAGCCGAGGGATATTTTTTTTATAAATAGAAGAGTGTAGCAGTTGCGGCCGAAGGCTGCTACTGTGGAACTTCGGCAATCTAGCGACTTTCACATCTGAACATCTTAATGTTTTCAACACTTTCAAATATGGATCACCAGTAGAAGTCATTTAAACTACTAATTAAGACCTCTGTGTGCTTGCATCCGTCCATGTGTATGGGTGCTGCAACCATTGTATAGCTTTACTGTAAAATTTCTTGCTGCTTTGTGTCACTAGCAAAGAATCCCCTTTCTTTGTTAATAATTTATACATTTTCCCTCACTGTCAATTACCAACAATTTTTTTTTTTACCAGTTTTAAAAGTTGTCTTTACAGATATGATGATCTGACAAATTAGCCATAGCTTGATCATTTCTTATCTATTATACAGGGTGGTGCATGAAAACTGGCCTTGAGAATAGATCTGTTGCCCACCACAAGCAGATAAATAAACCTGTAACAATTAGAGAATAAATGACAAAAGAACCAATGTGAATGTCTGAACGTTATACTGAATTTATCCTATATTTTACATTACATTAGTTGCTGGAAATAACCTTGTTTCAATGCACTTTTACACATAACCTAATATGTTAATATATACACTTTGCAAAACTCTGCTGCATAATTTCTCAAAATGTTGATACAAATATTTTCCTTCAAGTCTCATAAGTACATTTTCTAGTTATTTGCATACACTTTTCCCTTTAGATACAGGTAAGCCACCAGTGGTTAGGTCCACAAATGTGGCAGTTACAATTCTTTGCTGAAAGATCTATGTTCTGTGAATATCTCATGAATTCGTGAGGTTGACTAGCATGAAGTGGTAGGTTGTGACAGGTTGCCCCCCCCCTCCTGATACATACATACATACATTACATTACACACACAACACAACACACAATTAATGGGGGTCAACTGTGTATAAAATTCCTAAAAGATATACACATATACATATCACTATTTACTGTTATTTCAAAAATTTGGACTTTCGTCCGACTTGCTAACACACACTCATTTTTTCACCATGAAGAGGTTCCTCATTAATATTCTAGATTGCTTGTGGCCAGTATCTAGTGTTCTGGGAGTTACATGTCCTGTCAGATGGAACCAGCTTCATCACTTGTGAAATACAATAGCAGATCCAACATTCTGCTCTCAATTGTTAATGTAACCAAATACAGTAATTCATACGTTTTGCCTTATCTTCCTCTTTCAGTTCTCGGACACATGTCATTTTGCAGGGCTTTATCCTTATGTGGTGTAAAAATGTTTATAAGACCTATGCAAAATCTTAACTCATTGCAACAACTCATATGTTGACCTCTTTGGACTCTGGATCATTTCGTGCTCAAATATCCACTATCACAGCAAGTTTATAAACGGACAAGGCTTGATTCTTTTTTATGTTTGCAACTGAGCCTGTAGTATGCCACTTTGTCACCAATACTGTACACTGCTCCTTGCTGGTGTGGAAATGCCAGGAAACTCTTTGCAAAAGTGTCCTGCATTTTGTTAAATGAGCTGGTAGACATATATGCCTTTGCTACTGTGATTCTTTCTTGAAGAGGTATATCACTGAGATAAATATTTACTTTATATGTCTTAACCAAGTCACAAAGGCTTTTGTACTGACAATACAAAACACAGTTGCAAGAGCTTTGCAACAATAGATTACTGGAGGGTGACAATGAGCAGTCTAGTACTGAGGACCAGTTTTTCATATGCCTCCTGTATTTTATGCATCTCATGATTTTTTTCATTCTTTTCCATACTTTTTATATATATATATATTGACAGTCTCACAATGAACTCTTAACAGCTTTGTTAAGAATTATTGGGAATTAACAGTGTGCAAAACATACACATTATTAAGAATGAAAAACAGTTATGAAATTTGAGATACTAGCATTTGACAATGTATCACAACTAATCAATAGCAGCCAACAAAAGGAGAGGGAGAGAGTGGTAGTCACCAGAAGAGAGCAGTTTAATGACAGCTAACAAAGTACATTCTTTGAAATATTTCCTGTTTTAAAAGAATACGAGTGGAACTGACGTGTTTTAAAGCTTGTTAGTTTTAATAGTTTTACCAAACTTAGTGCCAAAGTTTTCTAACTTTCAATATTGTAAGAAATTTTTATGTATATTTTATATGTATTTTGCATAACAAAATATCAAGTTTATGGCCGCACTGTGGCTGAGTGGTGTGACCATCTCTCACCTAGACGGCCTGGGTTTGATCCCAAGCGACCACATGTGAGATTTGTGATGGACAAAGTGGTGCAGGGGCAGGTTTTCTCCAGTTTTTCCAATTTCACCTGCCATTGCATTCCACCAGTGCTCCATCTTCATTCCATGTATCACCAGTGTCATTGCCTGGGGTGCCATAAGTAGTAAAAGCAGGTGTTAAACTACAACAACAAAAATTATGACAGTGGTTTAGAACAACGCTCTCAATGTCAGCAAATGAGGGGAGGTTGGATCTACCTCTTTCCACTTTTTGTGAACTCTGCCACTCTAGCATAGTTACACCCAGACATGCATTGTGTTGTGGTAATGGTTGGTTTCTATGTTGCATTTGATGTATAAAAGCACTTAAAAGTCTTATTAACACCTTTTCATTGGTGACTTCTTTGCTTTGTTACTGTTAAGAAGGTTATCAATATTTGGCAATAAAGTTGAAGTGCATAGCTTTAGAAAATACACCAAGTGATTACTGCTTAACCATTATGATACAGGCTGCATGATCATCCTTCTAAACTGATGTTAATCATCAGAGAAAAGGTGCATGGCCAATGCATATTCAACAATTCTCAAGAATAAACCTCTTAATCAGATGACAAATGAAGTTTTTGATTCTCAACTGGCTTTTAATATACTTCAATTTGGAGAAACTTTATTTATAAATATATGGAGACACTTTTAAATAATCATCCTGATAGTGCATGTTAAAATGCTGTTTAATGTTGAAATATGAAGTCCATGACAAACATGTTCTGCAAATGAGGCATTTGGTTTTCTTCTCTTGAATACCAAAGTTTTCCTCCTTCCATTCATTGAAACAAGCATTTCTTAGAAACCAAGAAGCTGTCATGGAATTGCCTGTATGTGACCATCACTGGATACTTATCTCTTGTTTTGATTCTACATGTTTCAGCTATTAGCCGACTAATGCTCCGACTAAGGTGGGATATTCACTGATGAGAAAATCATCACCAAAGAATCAGGTTGGGCCTTGCTGATTTAGAACCCAGTAACAATGAAGGAGCAGATAACAAATTAATATGAACTTATAATATGAGTAATTAAGCTGGAAGCAATGTAATGAAGTAAAATATGTTTTTTTCATTTTCATTTGTATAGCTTTAACTTCTATAGTCATATCAGGGGCTTTGACTTGTGAAACAACTCATCTGATAACAGTATGTTATTGCCATTAGGTTTATCATTTATATCATTAAACACACGCACATTCTCTTTTGCATGCATACTTCCAGACTATGTGGGGGACAAGGAAAAATTCTTGTTAAAGAAAAATGCCCTACCCCACCCAGGGACCGAACCTGGGACCTGTGGGAAAATATAGTTTTATAGAGCACTATTTGAGCCAAATTTACACACATTGAGTTTCACTAACTTTTCTATAGAACATAATAGTAAGAGCATCAAACCAGACAAAATACTTCTTTTTATCATCATCATCTTGTCTTCATATGATTAATTACTGTATATTGATATAAAATAACACAAAAGGATTCACTATAATTGCATTGATTACAGAAGTTCTCACAAAAATGGAGTTCAAAAATTACTAACAGAGTAATAGATAAGTTGGTATTAACATCCATATATTCTGTATGCATATTCCGATATTCAGACATACGCTTATTATAACGTTTAGTTTCTCAATTTTTATAACCAGCAGGTTTTGTTCTCTATGGGAAGTTACTGATGTTTTATAAGCAGATAAACAAAAATGATCACATAAAAATGATAAAATGGGTATGGATAATGCAATAGCATCAAATCAAATGATGTATCACTTCTTATTCCTCTTCTCTTTTATATCTCTATTTTGTTGGTTTTTCTTTTCTTTTTTTTTTTTTTTTTTCTTGTGTTTTTTTAGTAGTTCTATGTATGTTGGTTACTAAGAATAAACAAGGATATATTGAGATTACTTAAGCTGGTGTTACTTCTTCCCAACCGAGATTTTCTCTTTAAATAGTGACAAGTCACTATGTAAGTGATAGCTGCATTCACAAGAAACTATCATTATAAACTGATATTTGGGTTTGTTCAATGATATTCTTGCACATTGTTTTCTCAGGTACTTTTATTTCTTTGTAGTGTATTGAACTTAAGTTAACTATTTGGGAGTGCATTGTTTAATAATTTCTAAATATGTCTGAAGAAATGCTTGGTTATTGGACAAGCAACCTAAGGCTAAATGTGGAAAAGATAAATTGTCAATGGGTTGCTCACGATTTTCAGTATGACTGCCGTATAGTCCTGCAGTGCTGCAGCCTGAATAACTCCCTTAATTGAGAATAAAATACCTTTCTGAGAGCACAACTAACAGGAGATTACTGGAGCTTAGGATATGAAAGACATAGACAAGATTAACTCCTCTTTTCCCATTCCCAGGAATAATCTATTGGATTCATTTTGAGAGTAACTGTCTTCATAGTATAAAGTGTTTAAGCCAGAAACTAAAACTGTCACTAGAGTTCTCTCTAGTTGCAGTGTTGGAAAACATAATCTCAGTGATTGCACTCCATTACCTGGAATGTGTCACTGATGTAAAACAGTTTAACAGGAATGGGTGGTTTTTATTAAATGTGTATTAATTTGTTGAGTTGGTTTTTTAACACTATGTCACTTACATTGTTTTTATTAAATTTATATCTCTTCAGAGGGACATTCAAACATGGAGTTTAGACAGTCAGCCTCAAAACCATTAGTTCTATTTCATGGTAATATCAAAGATATTTTAAACATAAAAGATTGTATGCATGCAAAGGAAAGCAAAGCTCATTGCCTCAGTGTGCTAGCATGTTTCTTTAGCAGGCAACTTTGGGATAATCTTACTGGCTATTCACTGATTAACAGGTTTTTGTAGCTCTTCCTTATGTGCATGCATGTTTTGATTTGCTTTGGGATGAAGCATTCACAAGAGGAATCAAAAATAGCAATAGTATGACCTAGGGAAGTTATGTTATTCACAGACCAACAAACAACAGAATGCAGAGGTGGAATCTGCAATAGCTGTTTCTCTCTGAATTAAACAGTTCAATTGTTTACAATTTGGTTGGGATATGGGACTATCCATCAAATCATTCATCTCTTGGGGGCAATAAAATTGATGGTTAAGTAATGCATGCAGCACTGAAAGTAAGAATGACTTGATGGATCTCAGCGACAAGTTAAAGAACAGCATGATGAATTATGATTAGGATACAGATAGAGGGGACTTGGCACCAAACTAATGTGATTATTATACCTATGCCCCACATGGTGGCATCCCTGGGAGGAAGGGAGGGAGGGATGAGGTGATGGCACAGCAATGGCAGGGTCCCTACAGTTTCCAGATTGAAGCATCCTGACAGGCAAACTGGTGACTGCCCCACATAGAGTCCAAACATCCCAAGCAGGGGCAGTACACATCCTGGCAATCAGTTGAAGTCAGGGGATAGACAAAGTCACAATGAACATCCTTTTTTCCTGCCACGCCATTCTGAGCCCATCACGAACATTTCCAACCCTGAAAGAGGCCAACAGGTTGAAGGATGAATGAAATGATAATGGAAGTAACTTGGAGGGACACAAAATTTGGGAGATGGAAGAGATCTACCTATGATGAAACCATCTGAGCCATCCCACTCAGTTGAAGATGGTTGATCTCAATTAATGTCTTGATGGCAAGCAGGAGAAAAAATGTAATTGTTCTGTCACAGATGACATCCTAATATGTATGAAAAACTTTCCATGTTATCAAAAGCATTCCTGTTTACTTCCCACTGTACTGTGAGCCAAGCTCTTCTCACTTTGGTTCCTGTTCTGACTTTGTTATGAGCAGCCTTTAGCATGCGGCTGCAAATTAATTTAGTTTCAATATTTAAGCAGAGTAACAAATGCAAAAATCCCATGTTAATGACCTTGTAAGGTAGGCATTATATCAAAAAATGTCTTTAGTTAATGCACTTAGAGCCCATTTCAGTTCAGGCTACTGCTGATATTGCATTGTACCCAAAAATTTGATACCGGGGTTTCACCAGAAATACATGTTTTGAGACCACCTGAATAAAAAAAAGCATTTTTAGAAAAACATCCGTGTGTGTTTCTGTCTGTCTGTGTGTGTGTGTGTCTGTGGGCAGCATAGCTCAAAAACGAAAAGGCTGTTAAATAGCAAACTTGGTATTTAAGTTCAGTATCTTCCAAAGATGCGACATGAAGATTTTCAAGAAAATCCCCCCACCCTCAACTACCCTTCACAAGAAAATTTTTCAAAAATGTTGATTTTCTAAAAAATGGCTCTAACGATTTTGATAAAAATATCATATATTAAAGATATATACTTGACAAATAATATGTATATCTTGAATTCTCTGGGAATAGCCTCTGAAGACTGCTTTATTCTGGATGAATTTTACGGAATTTTGTGTAACTGGTAAATCGTAAGAGATAGACAAAAACTTACCACACAAAAAGTGTAGAGCACATTAAAACACACAATTTATGTTATATACATTTTTTTCGTGGAGTTGATCATTTTTTAGATATTACTTGTTTTTTCTTTCAGCCTTAAAAAACTTATACTTTTCTCATTCAGGAGTTTGTCAACTCCTGTCCATACAAACAAAGGAACTTCAGTCACATAGCAACCATCTTTTGCTATCACTTTAACCTATGTTATTCCCTTATTTCGCTTCTACTTACAAGGAAGCAAGTAATAAGACTATTTCTGCTAATTTTTTTCTAACTTAGCATGAAGTAAATAGAAGCATAAACTTTTTAACAAAAATTTGTTGCAGAGATGTAGAGAAAGTCATGTGAATGGATTACATCAGATTTTTTTACAGGTTTTGCTATTGTTGTTTTTAAGGCAATAATTATACTTTGCCAGAAAACTATATATGAACCTGTGGCATGCTGTAGTTTTGCACTCAGACCACAAGTGGCACTTTCAACCGAAGAATCACCTCTCAATAAATTTGAGTAAGTCAGATCACACATTTGCTAGAATTTTGTTTCATTTTCTCAGCTTGGAACTAGAGAGTGCTCTAACAGAAAATCTTGTTTCTTGTCACACCTGTCTTAAATAATTTTTATAGTGAATAGTCTTAATAAGCACAATATTAATATAAATATGCCCTAGCTGGGATTGAGAGTGAGAAAGTTAAAATTTAACCAAGTCTTCTTTTACATACCTGGGGAAGTTTCCTGTTAACCCTGTACCAGAAAAGTTAGTTGGGTTTGGGTTCAACCCTAACTTTTTCTTTTATTATACTGTGTTGTGGCATTTTTATCTAAAGTATTGTTGCTTGCAGTAATCTTTCACTCAGTTGTCCACCAGTTTGAATAGCTGGGTAAACTTTACTTTTTTTCTTTCATATGTTGCAGAAGCAGCACTAGATAGTTAAATCCAACCTCACTGTATGTAACGTAGCTGAAGTAAACAGCATTCTAGGTGCATTTATTTTTTCAAGTTACAAAATGGCAATCAAGAAACTATCATTACTTCAGAAGAGATTGCAGAAGAGCTCTACAGACAGCTACAGGAGTCAGATAAAAAATCAGAATTAGAAGATGATGTATTAGAATCCTGTTTGGAAACAGAAGATGATGTGCTACGTAATGACATATGAAATTTCTGATGCAGAGGATATTGTGGTTGACTCTATTATCAATTCCAATATATACATGCTATGTGTGTTGATTTCGGAAAGGATTTAGAAACAACTTGAGCTAATAAGCCACTGAAATCAAAATACTCAAAAAAACATAATTATACAGCTTCCTGGAAGAGAAAGCAAAGGGACTAACAGAAGAATTGGCTTAATTCCAGAAATTATCACTGAAGATATTATTGAGTTATTGGTGCTATAAACCAACAAAGACATAGAACAAGTGCCACAAAAATTTGAAACAAACCAGTGGTAACTATGTAGTTCATCGCATATACGCTTTAGAAATGAAATATGTATAAAAGAAATTACAATGACTGTTGTTTCCTTGTTTTAGGTGAATTCTGCAACTCACATGCAAACCCACACACACCCACCCCACCCCCACACCCACACACACACACACACAGGCCTTTTTCTAAAAATGTGATTTTGAATACAGATGAACCTAAAACATGTATTCCCAGTGAAATCTCGGTATGAAATATTTATCTTCTCTATACACTATGTACATAATATGAGTAGAAAAAGTAAAATGTTTGAGTATCCTCTCTCCCTTATGCAAGAACTCTTATTACACATCACTCCTAAGTTTACTCCTGCACGTCACTTGGGGGTGACTCAGTTGGCTAATACTAGCCTTATGACCCAAAGGTTGCAGGTTCAGTTAAAAGCTTAATAAATATACTGACATGTAAGAAAGCTCCTGCAGGATGAATTTCCAGCACCAATATGAACCTGGCAATAGCCAGTGTCATTAACAAATAACATAATTTTAATTTTTACTCCTGCATTTGGGAACGTCATGAGTGAAAATGCAGTGGTAAATACACATATACAAATATATTCTTGCATCATTACTTTCTCTACTGCTTACTTATAATCAGTAGAGAAAATGCCTATTTGTATGAATTTTGAATTTCCTTGGGGACATAAAAGTTTTTCACATGTGTGAACAGCTTAACAATTAAGAAACAAAATAGCTTATAAATATTAAATGCATTTAAGATTAGCACCACCTAAGGATGCAACATAAAGATTTTTAATCAGCCTCTGCTCCTAACTACCCTTTACATGGGAACATTTTTGTTATTTTCAATTTTCTCAAATGTGATTCTCAACAATTTTGATTAAAATATCATATGTTTAAGATATTTGCATGACAAATAAAATGTATACCTGAATTTCCTGGGAATAGTCTGTGAAGTCCTCTTCATTCTAAATTAATTTTGAATAACTAGTAAACCATAAGACAGACAGAATCACTACCCAAAATACATAGTTATGGTTAAAGCAAACAATGTAAGTGAAATTGTTTGTGGTGTGTACCACTCCCCTTCATTGTTATTGGTATGAATTTTCTAATAACTTTTTGAAATAGTAAGTCATAATTTGTTTTTCCTCAAGGTCATTCAAAGAACATCTAATTTCAAAGCCATCACATAGTAATTAGGTGTTTAAAAATGTGACTATCATTGTGACCTGCAAGGAAACGTGTAACAAAAATTTAACTTGAGCAACAAGAAATAGGCAGAATAATCTTTGGTAAAGAGTAAGTAAAAATAGTGATGTGAATATAATATACAATTGCTAATTTTTCATTTTATTAGTTGTTTTACTTATTGGAAAATGTCATAGATTTTTCACTTTTCATGTGTTCTGTTTACAAAATATTTTTATACAGATACTACCCATTCCCCCTCATGTTACTGGTGGCAAACATTTACACTAACTGTCACATCATACTTTGACAAGGGCTATGCTAAATAAGTGTGAATTAAGTGGGTTTTCGAGTACAATGCTATGTTAAATATGTTCACTCATCGTGTACAATGCCCCATTATAGCAGTGCTGACATTACAGTAGGTGAGTTATAATAAATCCGATAAATATTGTCTCGTGTTAATGAGATAAATGGAACATTAACATAAATTCCCACTGTTTACAGCATTATGTAATGGACGTGCCATGCGCTGATCCCTGCAACTCCCTGTGACCCCTCAGTAGTCTACATTTGTTTTGCAACAGCAACACTAGCGACACCGCCATCAGCAGTAGCCTGAACTGAAATGGGCTATAAGTGCATTAACTAAAGACATTTTTTGATATAATGCTTACCTTACAAGGTCATTAACATGGGATTTAAATTGGTAAGTGTTGTGAATACTGGGGCATTAGTAAGGAAGTTCATAAAAACGTTGATAATTCCTGTTACATTTTTGTTTCCAATCAGAAAGCATTGCAAGTAATTTTGCAAATTAAACAGGTGAATTAAACAAAACCAAAAAAAGTATGCATATTAAAAACATCTATGTGCCTCATAAAGAGAACTACTTGGAGATAGATGACCCATAAGGAAGACTATCGGAGTCCTACAGGGTGACCCCTGGAGTCTCCTTCTGTACACTGGCCACAGAGGACGTAATAGAAGCACTACGCTCAGATAAGGTTAAAATGTACACATCTATGTGGATGACATTGTGATGACCTCAACCTCAGCTGAAGATAAACCTCAGCCTTCCTTGACAAACTAACAGACTGAGCAGAAAGCAATAAAATATGATAAACAAAGAAAAGATTATGACTACTACATTCAGAAGAGGTGGAAAGAAAACAATACTCCTTCACAGGTCAAAACTTCAAACTACAGTAATGCATGTTAAATGTCTAGGAATAATTCTTCAAACAAATGGGGATAAATTCTCGCTTTACATAAAAGACTTGCGGCTTGCTGATTCTAGAATAGATATCATTAGTAACAGCAATTAAATTATTTAATGTTAAAGTGTCACCTGTCACCATCTCAACATGCCTACCAAAAGAACAGTTTTCAACTCATCAAAAAATCAAGCTTCCTTTCTAAGGAAAGTATTATATGTATAAGTTCACAGCATCACAACTGGCATATGACCTCACCAGAGAAAAATTTTACATACAAGAAATAAGACTGAAATTTCTGCTCTCAGCCACTCTCAACTATAGGATTATCCTGAAAGAACTTTTGTCAAAAAGAGAAGAAATGTGGGAAGATTGTGGAAATATGTGTGAAAATATTGTGGCGAATCATGTGACAGATACCATGTGATGATCTGCAAAGACACAAATCACTGACAAAGTTCTATTCTGAAAGTATCTAAATCAAATAAAACTTATGCACATTGTGTACTTTTCTCTGTCCATTTATAATAAAAATAGAACTTTGCCTATGGAAGTGAAGACAAATACTTTATGGAGTCATTACATTATAACAGTACCAATTTTAGAAAAAATACTTTCCCCATAATCCTGCCTTTGTTGAAGTTAATCAGAGAATAGACTGTACAACTATTCATAAACAGCAAATCTTTATAACCTCTCATGTCAATGTTTTTAGTTGGTAAAATCTGAAAGCAAAATAGCAAGTAATAGATTTTTATATCAATGTGTACCATCATTTACTACTGTAGTAATACAGTTGCTATTATATTTGAATTATATTGTATCAGACTATTTGAGTTTTTATTTCCTCAGGTTTCCCCTCACTCCTTAAGACAAATATCATATAGGTATAATGCATTTGAACTCCAAGTTTAACATCATTATTAATTCTCTACTATTTATTTTATTAACCTCTTAGTTTTAAAGTTACAAAGTAAGTTTTGATCAAACATTTTTAATCTAGATTACAGTCCTTTATCATTTGAAATTACTTGGGTACCATGCATTAGGCATATGACAATAATTGCTTACAACTTAAAAGTTGTAAGCAATTAGGTTTAGGTTATTAGACTAGTTTAGATTAGCATTTAGAATGTTACTGAGTGTCAAATTTGTTGCAAACTCAAGAAGACTGCTTTGTTGTTTATTTTTTTTTAAGTTCAACATCCTTTAACCTGGGAGGTCATATTGGCAATGAATGAAATCAGTGAAATGATACTCAAATGAGCCTGGAGTCCATAGAGCTTGATATTACTCGAAATGTATCTTCTCAGGATAAGAGAAAGTCCTGGAAAAACCCTTATTCAAATAACTTATCCTAAGAGAGATTTGAAGTCACGACCTCTTGAAAGTGAATAGACATACTAATACTACACTACAAAGGCAGGCAGGACATTTCTGTATTTTAAAATATAAACAGTTACTCATAGTGTATGCTTATTAGGAAACTGTCCTCAGTAGCATTAACTTCAAAAGTTTTTCAAAACATATGCTAGACAGGTTGGAAGTAATGCAATAACAGAACCGTTATTTATTTTACTTTCCAAAGAGACTGCGAGCTTATATATGAAACTAGGAATGAGCACACCTAGATATCAGACTTAATTTTGCTGAATTTTGGCACCAATTCACTATGGCTTCTGCTGTGATGTCCTATTTTTTCTTTTCCATTGTTTTTTGGTTTTTGTTTATAGTGTTTAACACCCACTTTTACTGCTATGGCACCGCAGGCAATGACACTGATGATACATGAAATGAAGATGGAGCACTGGTGGAATGTGATGGCGGGGTAAACTGGAGAACCTGGAGAAAACCTACTCCTGCATCACTTTGTCCACACAAATCTCACATGCAGTCGCTTGAGATCGAACCTAGGCTGTCTAGGTGAGAGGCAAGTGGTTTAACCACTTGGCCACAGCCTTGTGATCTGTTGTAGGCCTGGTAAGATATCATTATATTGCAAAGCAATTTACTGATTTAGGGATGTGGTATGCAATACCACCTTAAAACCACCAGCAAAACTTTGTCTTTAAATTTCAAAAGTAAAATAATAGAAAAATAATTTTTTTAAAGAAAACTATAGAAATATTTATACCTACTAAGTTGCATGCTAACATATTTTTGCAGTTAAATGAATGAATATCCAGAGAATGGAGGGCACATTTCAACCCAAAACAGATTTTTTTATGCTTACCACTCCTAGGAGGAACAGATGAGGTGAAGCAACAGGAGGCTGTAGGATACAGACTCGTCAACCAACAGAAATGTGCAAGGTATTCTAACAATTTCAAGCTTGATGATGCGATCATATCAGTGAGCTGCTCAGAGAAGGCTTTCCTCAGTAGAACCCAGGAGATCTTGACCCACTTAGGTGGCTCAGAGAAGGCTGCCAGCTGTTGGGACTGAGAAAAACTTTTAAACCAGTAAGCTAATATGCCATCTGTCCAATGCAAACCAACACTACAACCCTTAGCCTGCCAGAAACATGAAAGGGGAAGTGAAATGATTGGAAATGAGAAAAAGCAATTCACGGTAGAAGAGAAACCACCCCAAATGCAAGTCCCACACTTTACCGCAGATCCAACTTGTTCTATGAATTTTATGGTTTCTGTATATTATGTTTGTAAGAACGGATCATGGTGGGGTAAAGCTTTGGTTGTGGACGAGCCCGCACATAATTACACTCACAGCAAGAAGATGAACACACTGTGTTAGAGCAAATGGTAGACTAATTTTTGCATATAAGAAATGTGAGCAGCCAAAAAGGTGACTAAGGTTAAGTTTTAAATTTGTTTAATATCTTTGGTTTTTAAGTTCAAATTGCTCACCTTCAACAGTAAAAATTGTGTTTGCTCACTGGATATGTATGTTTTGTGTGTTGATTATATATGCTGTTGGTGAGACATACTGACAATACCTAATAATAGTGCTATTACTGGCTGCTCGTAGTTCTGGGTTCAATCCTTTGTTATGTCTTTTACTGGCAGAGCTATGAATTTATGAGTAAGTCTGATGCAGAAGTGAATGGGGTTTTAATGACACACTTTTTCTGGTTAAGATATGATATTTATTATAACTATAGTAATGTATATGTTAGTGAACAAACTATAACTATAGTAATGTATATGTTAGTGAACAAGCATAGACTTACAATTTCTCTAATGCTTATTCTCTTAAGTCATGGTAGTAGTGTTAGCATGGCTACTTATCAAGCAAAAGGCCTGGGTTTGATTTCCAGTACCAGCATGGGTATTTTATCCTGCTGTGAGTCCTGATTCAGAGTGCACTGAGCCTCATGAGGTCCCTAGAGAGGGGACAATTGAGGAGCTACCTGAGAGAAAAGTAGCAGCTCCTAGTTGCATGGAACGCATTAACCAGCTCAGGGTGCTAATTAGGTCCCACCCTCCAGTACTGCACACACCTGTAATGGGCAGAGGTGGGGGACTCAGTGGTCGGGTGGTAGGCCTTGGTCCAACTTTGAGCTGTTGCATTATAGAGTTGAATTTAGTTTAGTCTCGAGTTTTATTGTTTCTCTTAATTTCTTCTTATATGAGGCACAAAATGTTATATGAGGCAAAATCTATTATACACAGTATCTGTTACATAGTGCAACTAATGCTTGCACATGTTTTTTTATACATCACTGATTTTACCTGACACTTCGCCAATTTGAAGCAACTGCATTCTTACAAGCCTGCATTTTCCTTAATCAAACTGCCACAGAGTATGATGTCAAGTTTACCCACAAAACTTAGTTACTTTCTTGGTTGCCCTGTCTTTTATAGTTGCAAAAATCTTGCACAATGCCCTTTGCTGGATTACTCTTATTGGCTTATCCTTTCGCTACAAAGCTAAGTGTTACTTGTAACGGTTACATTGTTTGTCTTGGATAGAAGCTGTTGCTGTTATGTTATACGAATGTAATACAATTTGACTTTTTAATGATTAATAAACATACTCTGGTAATTAATGAAGTATATACAACTGAGAAAAATACTCAATATTACACACAGTATTTTTTTTTTTTTTTTTTTTTTTTGTCTCAGTTTAACCTTACTTTTTAATTACTGGAACTAGGCTAAAATTATGGCCTAGGCCATTTTTAAGATTTACCTTCAGTCAACAATGTATTAAGATTTATTGCAGAGGTTGGAATTATAATGAGATCCTGTGATGTCTGCTATAGCTAAGGTAAAAAATAAAAACAAGTAAGCTTGGAGTTCCATTGCTATTCTTTTTTGTAGTGTTTTTTTTCACAATTTTTTGTTTCATACAGCACCGTAGGCAGTGACAGTGATGACTAGAGAGGCCATTGGGTGCATTAAAGCTGAAGTTCACTGATCATTTGCTTATAGATGCAAACAGCATGTGCTCTCTGAACCGGTTTTTAGCAACAAAGAAAAAACAAAGTCAGGCAGGACATTACAGTCTTTGCAGTATGAAATGTTTCAGTGTTTCAGCACTGCATTTTATAATATGGTAAACATTTACACATAAACATGGAGAGCCAACCAGTTGCAATCAGCTGATGATGAAGTGATTCCATGAAACTAGTTCTGAGGTAATTATCCTAATTTAATGAAATTGTATATTTGCAACTGCTTCTAAACTAAAATAATTAATCTTTTCAAATTGTCTTCTGATTCAGAAGTGATAATGTTTATAGTTTTATTTATAGTTCACGTAACCTATGGTATTACAGCAAAGTAACATAATATATAACAATGCACACATATATTCTAATATGTGTGTGCAAACTACTTGTGGATTCTAGATATAGTTGTTAATCTATGTTGTACCATTTAAGTCTATTTCATCATGATCACATTTAATGGAATGGACAACAATAAACATTTTGAGAGATTTTGAGGAGAAGTTCCTACTATATTTTGTTAGGCAGTGTTTATACTGAAAAAACATTTTCTGCACTTAACCATCAATAGATAAGAGCTCCAATCCAAATTCTTCTACAAATGACTGAATCTATGCATGCTGCACTTTCGATGCTTTTAGCAAAATATCTTGTCAGTAATTTAGCACAGAGTTCGAAAAAAAGCAAAACAGGAAAAGTAGTTACGTTACATCACCTCCTCACTAGTAGTTAAGTTACATCACTCACAGTGAGTTACTGACCCTGCCTCCTGTTTCTCATTCCATCGATGGAAACATCAAACATGAGTTTAGGTGAAGTTAATTTCTATTATACTGGTACGTTGTTTACAAGTGAGGAAGAGGGGAGAGGCTGAAATACTGTGTGCTATTGGTTTGTACTATAAGTATACGGTTCTGTAGTAAACATAAGTTTGTATTATAAAGTATAAATAGCATGAATAAAATAATAAGTCTGTAATGTGGTGGATGAAATAATCAGTTTCATATGTGATTTACATGCTTGGACAACTATTTCAATGGGTTATAACATATTTTCTGAATGTATCTAAAGCAAAATGTCCTCTTAGGACTTTGTACCTTAAGAACAGGCTGTGGATGGTCACTTTCTTAAAGTGAATACCATTGGTGCTTGGGGAGGAGGAAGTCCTAATGAAATCTTGTGTGCACGTGACTATTGTCCAGTCAGAGTGCAACCAAATCGCAACCATATCTGAAGCCTAGTCATCAATCTCCATAGAGCTTTTAACTTGCAATAGGTACCTCAAACGATACTCAGTCTGCTCTCTAGCGACTACACATGAAATGAAAAGACATAATTGGCAAAGAAAATGTTGAGGGAAACGTCCAAACCTAGATTTAGATTACCTCCACAGCATTTGTCAATTATGAGAATTGAGGAAATCTGGAAAAAGCCCTGTAAGGGATGACGGTCTTGCAGGATTTGAACTGTGGACCTTCAGCTCATAAGTCCATGTCTTAACGTTCTCAGCATGCGACTTGCATTCGAAAGGTGGAAGGTTCGATTGGAAGGTTATGGCCGGCCTTCCTGACCTATGGCGTGTGGAGGGGGGAGGGATTTCTCCGGGTCGCCTGGCGAATGTTGGGAAGTTTCATTACATCCCCAAATTCTCCTGTCCACCATTTCCTGTTCATTATTTCCTTCCGTGTCATCTGTTACAGAATTTGAAGGAACAGGCGGCGGAGTTCGGCTTGTAGGTTTATTCCTGGCGCCGTCGCGGTACCGCTCTATCGAATCTATAGTTTTCTCCAAAACATGATGACCTTCAAACGGGACCGCTCCCCCCTACCACTGGGCAATAACCATTAGCAAACAAAAGACGAGCTTGTACTAGAGATTGTGAGATTTAACTTGACAGGTCTAGGGAAAAAAAAAAAAAAGAGACAGAAACACTTACCCTCTTGTTGTCTCTCTCTTTACAGACGAATGCATTTGCAAAGCGCATGTAGCCAGACAATTGAGGGTTGGGAAGGGGTACGTGTATCCAAGAATTTAGACACAGCAGCTAGAGTGTCCCAAAGACAGAACAAAACCGCACAAGTTACATCTCATAGAATATAGGGGTGAGGGGCAACGTAGTAAAATCTATTTCCCGGAGACTCGAAGACTCTGTTTACAAGTCGAGATTCGCTTCTCAGTTAAGGGACTAGTAAGTGGAAGACTTGGCAACTGCAAGGTTTGGTTTTCAACCTCAAACTACCTAAACCCAAACTTCAAAGTCACGTCGAAGGTAATCATATTCTGAAAAATACTGTTCCTTCGGATGCTTTCGGGATAGGGAGCCTCAGGGAACCCTCCTGATTAATAATCCCAACAGACTCGGCTGCCCGTGCCGCTGTCTGTTGCTATGCAACCAGGGTTTTATTACCGGCGTTAGTGACACTATATTAGTGTATGACCATGGATACAACCAATATCTAAATCATGGATATTGGTTGTATCCATTTTCTGCTTTGCGCTTTCGGCTTTAACTTGCATTTATGTTTAAACGTTGCTGTATTCTTTTATTACTTGTTATTAGTTACCTTTTGTTTATTGCCTTGTTTCTTGTGAAGAGGAACACCATGAGCTTCAATATCTTTTATAGTTTATATTGAAACAGTAATATTATTCGACCTGGTACTTTAAATTAATGCAATTTCAACATAAAAAATCTGATGTGTACCATTCACATGACTTTCTCTATATCCTGCAACAAATTATTCTTAAAAATCTTATACTTCTATTTACTTTATGGTAATCAGAAAAAATTAGTAGAAATAGTCTTATTGCTTGCTTCCTTGTAAATAGAAGCGAAATAAAGGACTACCATAGGTTAAAGTGATAGTCAAAAGCTGGTTGCTATGTCAATGAAGTTCCTTTGTTTATATGGAAAGGAGTTGACAAGTTCCTGTATGAGAAAAGTATACGTTTTTAAAAATAAGGAATGTCTCAAAAAACGACGAACTCCACGAAAAAAATGTATATAACATAAATTGTGTGTTTTAATATGCTCTACATTTTTTGTGCAGTAAGTTTTTGTCCATCTCCTTACGGTTTAGCAGTTATTCAAAATTCAGTAAAATTCATTCAGAATAAACTGCTCTTCAGAGACTATTCCCAGAAAATTCAAGATATACATTTTATTTGTCAGGTAAATATCTTTAATATACGACATTTTAATCAAAATCGTTAGAGCCATTTTTGAGAAAATCAAAAACTTCGAAAAAAGTTTCTTGTAAAGGGTAGTTTGGGGTGGGGGGATATTTCTCAAAATCTTCGTGTCGCATCCCTGGAAGATACCAAACTTAAATACCAAGTTTGGTATTTTACCGACTTTTCGGTTTTGAGTTATCGTGTTCACAGACACACGGACAGACGGGCACACGGGCACACGGACATACACACACACACACACACACACACACACCCACACACACACATGGACCTTTTTGTGAAAATGCTTTTTTTGGATATTGGGGACCCTAAAACATATATTTCCAGTGAAATCTCGGTATCGAATTTTTTTGGGTGGAGTGCAATACCTTCTCTATACACTACGAACATAGTGCGTATAGAGAAAGTAAAAATCTGATGTGTACCATTCACATGAATTTCTCTATATCCCTGCAACAAATTATTTTTAAAAAGCTTATATTTCTATTAACTTCATGCTAATAAATAGCCATATTACTTGCTTCGTTGTAAGTAGAGGTGAAATAAGGGAGTATCATAGGTTAAAGTGATAATCAAAAGCTGGTTGCTATGTCACTGAAGTTCCTTTGTTTGTATGGACAGCAGTTGACAAATTCCTGTATGAGAAATGTATAAGTTTTTCATAGCAGAAACCAAAAATAAGGAATGTCACAAAAACTACGAACTCCACGAAAAAAATGTATATAACATGAATTGTGTGTTTTAACGTGCTCTACATTTTTTGTGCAGTAAGTTTTTGTCCATCTCTTACGGCCTAGCAGTTATTCAAAATTTAGTAAAATTCATCCAGAATAAACTACTCTTCAGAGGCTATTCCCAGAAAATTCAAGATATACATTTCATTTGTCAGGTAAATATCTTTAATATACGAAATTTTAATCAAAATCGTTAGAGCCATTTTTGAGAAAATCAAAATTTTCGAAAAAGGGTAGTTGGGGGTGGGGGGATTTTTCTCAAAATCTTCGTGTCGCATCCCTGGAAGATACTAAACTTAAATACCAAGTTTGGTATTTTACTTACTTTTCGTTTTTGAGTTATCGTGTTCACAGATACACGGACACACACACACGGACCTTTTTCCGAAAATGTTTTTTTTTAGATAAAGGGGACCATAAAACATATATTTCCGGTGAAATCTCGGTATCGAATTTTTTGGTGCAGTGCAATACATTCTCTATACACTATGTACATAGTGCCTATAGAGAAAGTAAAAATAAAAAGATTGGAATTAAACAGAATTGTAAAGAAAAATGTAGATGTGTTGCAGTGGCAGAAGTGCGTTTTAGTAATCCCAGTCATTCACTTTGAGCAATGCAAGGATGAAATTTCTAAAACTTTTATTTTCGTTGCTCGCACCGATCGGACTGTAGTGTCGCTAACCTATCAGACGCCAACTTTTTACTTTCTCCATAAGCACTATGTACATAGTGTATAGAGAAAGTATTGCACTCCACCAAAAATTTGATACCGAGATTTCACCGGAAATATATGTTTTAGGGTCCCCAATATCCAAAAAAAGCATTTTCAAAAAAGGTCCGTGTGTGTGTGTGTGTGTGTGTGTGTGTGTGTGTGTGTGTGTGTGTGTGTGTGTGTGTCCGTGTGTCCGCTTCTTTGCGTGGACAGGAGTAAAAGAAAAGAAACAGGGCGACTTTCTGTCTGAGTAAAGTAAAAGTATTTTAAAATTGAAACCAATAACAAGGAATATCTCGGAAACAGCTATCTCCATAACAAAAATGCATGGACATACATTTTGTGTTTTGATGAGATCTATATTTTTGCGCAGTAAATTTTTGTCTATCTCTTACGGTTCCAGTTATACCAAGGTAATTTAGAATGAAGAGGTCTTCAGAGGCTATTTCCAGAAAATACAGATATACATTTTATTTGTCATGTAAATATACTTTAATAAAAACGGTTTGAGTCATTTTTTGAGAATATCAAACTTTTTGAATATTTTTCCATGTAAAGGGTAGTTTGGAGTGGGAGGATTTTATTGAAAATCTTTTTGTCGTATCCTAGGGAGATACTGAACTTAATTATAAAGTTTGGTATTTAACGGAATTTTTGAGTTATGTTGTTCACAGATCATACAAATACACTGGCCTTTTTAAAAAAGAATTCTTTTTTAAATCAAGGAGTCTCAAAACATATATTTTCGGTGAAATCTCGGTGTTGAATTTGTTGGTGGAAAATAATACCTTCTCTATCTATAAGTAGGTACATTGTACATGTGTGCTAGAGAAAGTAAAAATAAATCTTTAGGCTATTCCCACATCAATCAGATTTTCAGGGGCTGCTTTATTTATGTGTCACAAAGTCTTCGTTCACACTAATTGCAATGCCTTAAGAGGTTTATTGTTATTGTTGTCTTGTTAAAAATAACAATGGACACACAAATGGCGCACAAAGAAACACCCCAGCGTGGCATATTATGATATATTAGTGCCCATTGTAGTTCAAGGCCATTTCACGTACCGTTCATAATTTCGACACTAAATACAAATGATTGCTTTCTTTGCAGTGCACTTACGGTACGTAAGAGGTGGTAGAGTTTGCCATTTAAAATATATTATTGAGACATACGTTATATGCGTATGCATGCTTTGAGGTTACTCTAACAAAACAAAACAAAACAAAAAAAACAAAAAAACAAAAAAAAAAGACATTTTATAAAAAGGGTTTTTGAAAAACTAAGAGAGAAACCTAAATAAAAACTCTGATTTCATTATTTCAAATTTCTTTCTCTATCTATTCTGCAACAAATTATTCTACAAAAGATTCTTCTACCTGTCCCATGCTAATCAAGATAATCATTAACATTAATATAATAAGAACTGAAGCTTTCCTGGCGACGTGTTAATTCCAAATTTTCTCGGGCTAGAAGCCCGAGAAAATTTGGAATTAACATTAATGTTATTACTTATTTCCTTGCAGGTATAAAAGATAAGGAAATGCACTAGGCTAAAGCGATAGTCAAATGTTTAAAAGATGGTCGCAAAACAATTACATCGAAGTTCGATTTTTTTTTTTTTTTTGTTTGCATGGTCTGGTCAGGAGTAAAACAAAAGGAAAGCGGATGATAACTTCCTATTTAATGAAAGTATAAGTACTGGAACATTTAAACCAATAACAAGGGAATATCTTGGAAATGATTACCTCCGCACAAAACATACATCTAACATAAATTGTGTTCTTTAATGCGATCTACACGTTTTGTACAGTAAGACTTTGTCTATCTCTTACGGTTTACTACTAAATGCAAAAGTCATTCTGAATAAAAAAGAGGTCTTCGGAAGCTTTTTCCAGAAAATTCAAGATATACATTTAAATTGTCATGTAACTATATTTAATATACATAATTTTAATAAAAAAACGTTAGCCATTTTTGAGGAAATCAAACTTTTCAAAAGAAAGTTTTGTATGTAGGTAAATGGTAGTTTGGGGGGAGGAATTTTCTGGTAAATATGCAGGTTTTTTGTTTAACGAACTTTTCGTTTTTCAGTTATGCTGTTCACACACACACACACACACACACACACACACACACACACACACCACACACACATATCATACGGACCTTTTCCTATAAGTTTTTATTGAGGGGAGACCTCAAAACATGCATTTCTGATGAAATCCTGGCATCGATTTTTTGGGTGAATGCAGCCCCTTCTTTACCAACTATGTGCATTGTATATAAGTAGTAGAAGAATTAAAAAACGAATGGCACTTCCTATTTGATAAAATCGTTAAGTTAAATTTGAATCAATAACAATGAATATCTCGGAAATGGTTCACTTCACAACAAAAAGTATATGACATAAATAACTTTTTAACGAGATCTCTTACGATTTACTATTTCTGAAAAGAAAAAAATCATCCAAATGGACAGGACTTCAGAGACTATAATTCAAGTTATTCATATTATTGTCTTGAAAATACCTTTAACATGTGATATTTTAATCAAAATAATTAGAGCCACAAATAAACATGTTGGAATTTTTTTCCAAGTAAAAGGTAATTTGTGGTGAGGGAAGTGTCAAGTTTTGTGTTGAACCTACTTTTCGTTTGAAGTTAAGTAGCTGCTCTTACTGTAGTTATTCCTTTTGAATATACACGTTATTTATAGTTTCCTCACATTTCTACATATGCAATGGTACAACACCTTTACATGAAAAAAATTTCAAAAATG
The DNA here is from genome assembly GCA_030762935.1 of Hymenopus coronatus. Classification (NCBI taxonomy): domain Eukaryota; kingdom Metazoa; phylum Arthropoda; class Insecta; order Mantodea; family Hymenopodidae; genus Hymenopus; species Hymenopus coronatus. The sequence goes on along the minus strand of CM060882.1, from coordinate 42,202,781 downwards.
TTGATTTTCTCAAAACGGCTCTAACGATTTTGGTTAAAATTTCTTATACTTAAGATACTTACATGACAAATAAAATGTATATCTTGATTTTTCTGGGAATGGCGTTTAAAGACCTTTTTATTCTGGATGAATTTTCTTTAATTTTGCATAACTAGTAAACCATAAGAGATACACAAAAACTTAACAACACAAAAAATGTAGAGCCCCATAAAAGACACAATTTATGTCATGCACATTTTTCCCTGGACTTGACCGTTTTCGAGATATTCCTTGTTATTGGTTTTAGTTTTAAAATACTTTTTCTGATACGGGAACTTGTCAACTCCTGGCCACGCAAAAAAAAGAAAAAAAAGAACGGATTTCAATCCTATAGCACCCACATTTTAAAACAGTTGACTGTCGGTTTAGCCTACTATATATGTACCTTTATTCCCCATCTACTTATAAGGAACTAAGTAATAAGCCCGTTTCTGCTAGTGCTTATCTCGATTAGTGTGTATTGGATAAAATAATAAGCTTATTAACAATAATATGTTACAGAGGTGTAGAGAAAGTCATATGAATAGAACACATCAGATTTTTTTCTATGCTTCTTTCATCGGGTCTATTTCTTGTATATCGTGAATGTGTATGTTTTTGTTCCTCCGCATCTATGGTGTGGCGCCAAGTCGCAATGTTCAATTTGTCCGAGTAATTAACTTGATCAGGAGTCCATTGCTTCAATTAGAAGATTACAGCCACAGAAGCCGCTAACATATGCAAACGCTACAAAACACGTCTATAAGAAACTCGAGCTTTAGGTACAAAAAGTCGACGCTGCTAACGGTGCAATGTGTTAACACGTTGTGTCAAGTCCCCCTTTTTAGAGGAGGAAGCCCAAAATGCAGGGCAATTTCCATGACCCCTGCACAGGAAGTTGTTTCCCATGCAGGCTGATGGTCGCGTACGATACGAGTACCGCCGCCATCTTATTGATTAGGCGGCACGAGCACGCACGGCTTGGGATTGCAGACATACAGGCGTCTGTCCTTCCGTCGTCGCCTGTATACAGATCACACGTTTCCGTGGGGGACACAATATCCACTAGACTGACAAACTTTCACACTAATAATTGGCACGGTTTTTAGATTTTGTTGTCTTTCATTTTAAGTACAGTTTGTTTCTTCTCCCGCTTTTACTCCGTTTAAAGATGTTTACAAAAACCTACAAACACATACCCACCTATAAATAAGCAGCAATCTGCTATAAAAAAAAAAAAAAAAAAAAAAAAAAAAAAAAAAAAAAAAAAAAAAAAAAAAAGCAGGCGCTTTAATTTAGTGCCACTTTCAGTTAAAATAAAATGCATCGTTTTGCTAAAACATTTGCAAAACAAAATATGTATAAGACATGGAAGGTATTTTAATTCTTAAACCCTTAATGTAGGTACTTTCAAATTAACAAGCAAGGAATGAAACAATCGGTCAGCCCATAGTAAAACTGGGATCATCCAACAGTAGCCGCTATTTGCGCATCTTGCAGCTAATATATTTAGCGTTAAACACCCGCTTTTACTACATATGGTATAGGAGGCGATGACACTGATGATGCATGGAATGAAGATGAAATGAAATGGAGTCATTCTATATTGGCGGGGAAGACCGCTTAGTTTTGCTCAGGGTCCTCTTTATCAGACTTGAGACTCTTTTACGAACCGTAAATCTACGACATGGGATCAACGGCTTTACTTCCCTTCCGAAAGAGGCCATACTAAGGATTTTTGCACCCGAAAAAAATTCATCGTCCTCCACCGGGCTATATGAGCTTAGCATTGTAACCACTACACCATGGATGACAACGAAAGAAGATGGAGCACCGGTGGAATGCAATGTCGGGGGAAACCGGAGAAAACCCGCCCCCGCGTCTCTTTGTCCACCATAATCTTGCAACTAAAGTGGGATATTTATTTATACATTGAATTTTTCAGTTGGTTCTAACCGTTAACGGATACCTTTGATAGGACGTTAATATAGGTAACAACATTATTAATATAATATTAAAATAAATTATTTAATATAAATGTAGTGACCATATTGAGCTTAAGCAGTTGACTAGCATAGCGCGTTCGAATCGTCCTGACACTCCAAATGCGCAAGAGAGGAGAAACGAGAAGAGAGGAGAGTGGTGGGAATCCAAAGTGACCACGTATTATTTCACACACAAGTGGAACACTAACCCCCACCCCTCTTATAACGCAAGGGAGTTGGTCAATGCTATTGCGCAAGGTTGGGGAAATGTCCCGACGCATTGGACAGACAAGTTTATGTTATATAGCATATATTAGGGAGAAACTCAAGTGAAAACTCTAAGTTATATATGTTTAAAAATAGAGCTTTCAAATGGGTATGTTTATTTCTCTTACTTTTAGTAGTTTCCGCAAAACTTCTACATCAGTAATTTATTAACTAAGCTATAAAATACTCCTTGCAGAACAGTTTTTCTGTTCCATATATTATAATAATTGTTAAGCACGTTATAAATGCACATACAAACAAAAAAGTTAGGGTCTTTATTCCTTTGGCGATCCAGATTTCGTAGTATAGTATTCGCACGTTAAGAGATCTCGTGTAGTTGTTTACAAGGTTTTCGTTGTTTCCGTCTCTATGATTCATTAGGGCAGTGGCTACCAACATTAATAAAAATAAATAAGCGAGATGACAAGCTGCCTATATATTGACATCTAGGGGCTTTGAGACTATTGTACTTTTTAGCACAGAGAAAGAAATGTGGATCTATAGATAGCTATACTGTGGGTTACGGGTGCGCGCTTTAAGCAATAAAGCTTATAGAAGTTCTGTAGTGTTTGTTTTAATTTGACTTTTTTTTTTTAAATGCTGATTATAGTATTATGTATGTGTGAATACAGACGTTTTCGTGTACGTTTTAGTAATTTCCACTGGTTTCGTTAGGTCTAGTTTAGTGTGTGTAAATGAATGTTTTTAATTTGTTTTATTTCTAGCATTTTTAAAAAAGTAGGCGAGCGAAGCGAGCTTACGCTCGGTAAGCTCTAGGCATAGATCTCTAGGTTTGTTTTTGTGTGTGTGCGTGTGTGCGTGGGTGCGTGCGTGCGTGTGTGTGTAAACATACTGATTTTCGTGTAATTAGCTCTTAGTAATTTCCATTACTTTAATTAAAGCATGTGAGCAAAGCGGGCATACGCTCGGTTAGCTCTAGGGTTAGGATGTGTGTGTGTAAATAAACTGATTCGATTTTAGTAACTTTCACTGTATTTATCAAAGCATGCCCGCATGCGCTCGCTTAGCTATACATTAGAGTGTGTGTTTGTGTAAATAAACTGATTTTCGTGGGTTTGCGTTTAATAACTTCCACTACTTTCACCAAAGTATGCGAACGAAAGCATCATTCTCTGTATTACGTTTACGTTAGGTTTAGGTTAATGCTTAAATTAATTTATTAATATTTTTTGTTTTTAGGCATTTCCAGTGCATGCGAGCAACATATGCTTAATAGAACAGAAGAAACGCGAATTTCGTGAAAAAATAGGTTGGCAGCATAGTTTTGCGTTCGTAAAAATTACAAAATGGAGTATGTTATTTACATTTTGCGACGTGTTTTGTATATAAGAGAATATCTTAACTAGGGTGAGTGGGTAGGACACAGCAATTCAACGTGATCACATTTATTATAAGAGGCACATTTCATGTGAATTTTTATTACTCAGGTTAGTATTTTCAACATTAGAATCTTTTATAATTGATTTTAAGGCATTTGTTGCCTTTTTTACATCATGACGATGATAACCAACACTCATACAAAAAATATCGGGTTATGCCATCCTTCCGATTCTAAAAGTGATTCTGTGTGTTTAGAATTCTGAATCCATTATTGAAGTAATTTGCTTTTAATACTTTTCAGTGGTTTCGCCAAAGTACGCGAGTGATAGCATGCGCTGTGATAGGTTTAGGTTAGTGTGTAAAGAAACTGATTTTCTTATGCTTTGGTTTCAGTAATTTTCGCTGGTTTTACCAAACCATGCGAGCGAAGCGAGTATACGCTCTTAGGCTTAGGCCAGTGCATTAAATAAACTAGTTTTCGTCTGATTTGGTTTTAATAATTTCGATTGGTTTCACCAAAGCATGCGAGCGAACTGAGCATTAGGTGTGTTAGGTTTAGGTTAGTGTGTGTCAATAATCTGACTCTCCTGAACTTTGGTTTCAATAATTTCCACCGGTTTCGCCAACTGTATTGTGTTCCAGCTACAGCCTTGGCATTCCATTGTTAATGTGTGAATGTTGGTGACTTTTGAGAGTCACTTTTTACTTTCTCTTGCCCCGTATGTACAATGTACATAGGGGTAGAGAAGTATTGCATTCCACCCAAAAATTCGATGTCGAGATTTCACCGGAAATACATGTTTTAGGACCCCCTGAATCCAAAAAAAGCATTTCCAGAAAAAGGTCCGTGTGTGTGTATGTGTGTGTGTGTCCGTGTGTCTGAGAACACGATAACTCAAAAACGAAAAGTAGCTAAAATACCAAACTTGGTATTTAAGTTTAGTATCTTCCAGGGATGCGACACGAAGATTTTGAGAAAAATCCTCCCACCCCAAACTACCCTTTACATAGAACTTTTTTCGAAAATTTGTATTTTCTTAAAAATGGCTCTAACGATTTTGATTAAAATATCGTATATGAAAAATATTTACCTGGCAAATAAAATGTATATCTTGAATTTTCTAGATATAGCTTTTAAAGACCTGTTTATTCTGGATACATTTTGCATAATTTGGCATAACTAATGAACCATAAGAGATAGACAAAAACTTACTATATAGAAAATGTAGGCCTTGTTAAAATACACAATTTACGTCATATACAATTTTTTCGTGGAGCTTACCGTTTTCGAGGTATTCATTGTTATTTGTTTCAGTTGTGAAGTACTTATACTTTTCTCAGACGGGAGTGTCCGTTTTTCTTTTGTTCTACTCCTGGCCAAGAAAAGAAGCGATTTGTAATGACAATCGCATAACGACAGCTTTTAAAATATTTGACTATCGATTTAGCCTAGTGTATTCCCTTATTTTTTTCCTACTAATAAGGAACAAAGTAATAAGAACATTGTGCCGAATACCTCGATTAACAAGGCGCAGAAAGAAGAATAATCTTATGTAAGAAGTTTTTAGAACGGCTAGAGAAAGTCATGTGAGTGTAAAACATCAGATTTTTACTTTCTCTATACGCACTATGTACATAGTGTATAGAGAAGGTATTGTATTCCACCAAAAAATTCGATACCGAGATTTCACTGCAAATATATGTTTTAGGGTCCCCTGCATCTAAAAAATGTATTTTCAGATAAAGGTCCGTGTGTGTGTGTGTGTGTCCGTGAACACAATAACTCAAAAGCGAAAAGTCGGTAAAATATCAAACTTGGTATTTAAGTTTAGTATCTTCCAGGGATGCGACACGAAGATTTTGAGAGAAATCACCCCACCCCAAACTACCCTTTACATGGAACTTTTTTCGAAAATTTCAATTTTCTCAAAAATGGCTCTAACGATTTTGATTAAAATTTCGTATATTAAATATATTTACCTGATAAATAAAATGTATATCTTGAATTTTCTGGGAATAACCTCTGAAGAGTAGTTTATTCTGGATGAATTTTAGTGAATTTTGAATAACTGCTAAACCGTAAGAGATGGACAAAAGCTTACTACACAAAAAATGTAGAACACGTTAAAATACACAATTTATGTTACATACATTTTTTCGTGGAGTTGATCGTTTTTGAGACATTTCTTATTTTTGGTTTCTGCTATGAAAAACTTATACTTTTCTCATACAAGAATTTGTATAATACAAATAAAGGAACTTCAGTGACATAGCAACCAGCTTTTGACTATCACTTTAACCTATGGTACTCCCTTATTTCACTTCTACTTACATGGAAGCAAGTAATATGGCTATTTCTGCTATTTTTTTACTGATTAGCATGAAGTAAATAGAAGTATACGCTTTTAAGAATAATTTGTTGCAGAGATGTAGAGAAAGTCATGTGAATGATACACATCAGATTTTTATTCTTTCTTTTTTGTTTTGTGACTTCATCTACATTGGTAACATCAATATTTCATCGTTTTAGACCGTGAATACTTACTTCCCGCCTAGTAACAGCTGTTAAATTTTCCCCCACCATGAAAATGTTCGTAAATGTTGCTACTTGAGAAAGTGTATTTACAGGGTGGGAGTGGTGGGATATTCCAATTCTAGGTGAAAACATACTAGCTCCTTGATGCTCTGAAGTGGATTATGTTGGTTTCAATTCTTAAAGATCTATATTTATATGGTGGTACTATCGTATAGCTTTACCTAAATGCTAAACTAATTCTCATCAAAACACGGGCCAATTTTAAAACAAGGTTCTATGGAGCTTATATTGTAATTGTTATAGTAACCTGATCAAAGTTACTGCAAATGGGACTTTTTATACGAAACAAATGTAATTCTGAGAAACAGAAAATAGGATAGGATGCACTCACCTTTAGAAATGCTTGGAATCTCATGTGTAACTGATCTTTTAACATTTCAAAATGGTGCAGAGTAAAACGTACATCACTTTTAAATAGCGCAAGACACAAAGATGTTTTAGCAAACAAAAACATCACAAATGTGCTTTTTTCAGTTTTAGTCTCGGATTTTCGTTGACTGCCACCTTGAAGCATAGTTTGTCTGCTGTTTTCTTGTTTGCCAGATATATCATATATATCATATTTCTGTTATTAGAAATCCGTGAAATTTAAAGATGTGGTAGGAATGTACAATCCACCACACCCTCCGTGAAAATACATTTTCTTAAATAGTAAAATGTATCTACGAAAATGTACATGGTGGGGGAAGATATAATAGCGGTTGCTGTCATTTCTGACCAGAAGCAATGTAATGTGGATGCTGCCAATATGGAGAAACACGCGCGCACACACACACACACACACACACACACACACACACACATACATGCACTAACCTAGACCTAGCACAGCGCATACTCGCTTCGCTCGCATGCTGTGGTGAAACCAATATAAATAAGGACAGGAAATTCAGTTTATTTACACCCTAACACAGTGCAAGCTCGTTTCGCTTCTACAATCTATTAATGGCTAGTGATACGTTGTGTTCAAATATTGGTAATTCTAAATGTTACTATATGAACGCCAATTATAAATGTTATGGACGCCAACAATGAATGACGTGAATGATCTGAATGCTACCTGTTCAATAGCTGTTGAAACAATGGATTTTGTTGTAAGAAACCAAAGCAAACAAAGTACTCGCTCATTTCAATATAAGTCGCCTGTTTTATTGAACAACCTTAAAGACCAAAACTAGACTTGAGAAATTTTTAAACCTTTGTAATAGGATATTATGGTGAGAAAAAGTGAAGAAATACCGCCTAGCTAATTCTTAGTAGGGCAATTTGTGTTTAACTGCGTGAGATATGATTGGTTGGGGATTTATAGCTATTTGTATTTACTTCAAATATAGATGTGCTTGCACGAGGAAAATATGAATTTCAATGTTATTACTTTCTCTACAAGCACTATGGCCTTAGTGTACAGAGAAGGTATTGTACTGTACCTAAAAATTCGATACCGAGATTTTACCAGAAATCCTGAATCAAAAAAAATCTAGAAAAAGGTTCACTTGTGTGTGTCTGTGGACATCATAGCTCAAAACCGAAATGTCCGATAAATACAAAACTTTGTATTTAAGTTCAGTATCTTCCAAGAACGCGACACGATTTTCAAGAAAATCCCTCCACCCTCAACTGCCCTTGATATGAAAAAAAGTTGAAACATTTTGATTTTTCTAACGATTTTGATTAAAATATCGTATGTTAAAGATATTTACCTGACAAATAAAATGCATATCTTGAATTTTCTGGGAATAGCCTCTGAAGACATCTTTATTCTGGATGAATTTTGCGGAATTTTGCATAATTGGTAAACCGGAAGAGATAGACAGAAACTTACTGCACTCAAAATGTAGAGCTCTTTAAAACAGACAGTTTATGTTATATGAATTTCACCCCCTGGCGTTGACATTTTTTAAGATATTCCTTGTTATCGATTTTAATCTTAAAATACTCAATATTTTTCTCATACAAAACACACAATTTATGTTATATGCATTTTTCCCCCTGGAGTTGACCGTTTTTAAGATATTCCTCATTATTAAATTTCAGTTTTAAAATCTTAATATTTTTCTCATACGGGAACTTTTCAACATCTGACCACGCAAAGAATCTGATTTCTATACCATAGCAACCACATTTTAAAGCATTTGACTGTTGGTTTAGCCTAGTGTATCCCTCATTTTCCTCCTACCTATAAGAAACTAAGTAAAAGAAAGCGTTTCTGCTAATGTTTATCTCGATTCGCATGAATTAGATAGAAGAATATGCTTATTAACAATAATGTATTACAGAGAGATAGAGAAAGTCATGTGAATGGAGCACATCACATTTTTTATTTATTAGTCTGACTGAAAAATGAGTTTGCCAAGTAACACAGAATAAAACACACATTTAGGGGTTTTAACAAAAAAAATTATAACTGAGTGTTACAAAAAGTATTTTACCATACGTTATAATAGCTATTTAAAAGTTATAAGAACACATTGTGACAAAGATTGTGCAACAACAATAAAAGAGAAAAGTAGAAAAATAAAGCGTTTTCTAAACCATAATTCATTTTGCGTTCGTTTAAACCATACAAATGATTTTAAAAAATCTGATGTGTTCTATTCACATGACTTTCTCTACATCTCTGCAACAAATTATTCTATTTACTTCATCTAATCGAGAAGAAATTAGCAGAAATAATTTTTTACTTGCTTCCTTACTAGTAGAAGCAAAATAAGGGAGTACTATAGGATAAAGTGAAACAAGGAATATCTAAATAACGATCAACTCCACGAAAAAAAAAAAAAAATAACAAATTGCGTGTTTTAACGTGCTCTATATTTTATGTGTTTTAAGTTATCGTCCATCTCTTATGGTTTAGCAGTTATGCAAAATTCCGTAAAATTCATCCAGAATAAAGTAGTCTTTAGAGGCTATTCCCAGAAAATTCAAGATATACATTTTATTTGTCAGGTAAACATCTGTAATATACGATATTTTAATCAAAATCGTTAGAGCAATTTTTAAGAAAATCAAAATTTTCAAAATTGTTTCCATGTAAAAGTTAGTTTGGGGTGGGGGGATTTTTTTTTGAAAATCTTCGTATGTACATAGTACGTATAGAGAAAGTAAAAATAGCTACGGAATGTTTTATGATGTTCTGTGTGATTGCTTTTTAAACACTTCTATTAATTTTATACTTCGCCTTCCGTTTCACGAACATTCTTGTGATTATTTTTCGAGAACCAAAAAATAGGCCTACTACAGTTATTTTTCTGAGGTTGTATTGTTTTTTAAACATTGTTATGGTGGGCTCATAGTTGTGTTATTTATCTGGAGAACAGGATTATCTGCAGCTGTAGATGCTGCGGTAGAAGTAGAGATATAGTTACATATATTTTCCGTAATGAAGCAGTAGAGTATCCATTGTTGGTATTAAAACATGTGGACACAAAATAATTCATAGCTCTAATCGAGTTGGGCTTGGTACTAACTCGCACACAATATTTGTCCTCTAAAACACATGAACTGTGTAAGAAAAATGAAAAAAAAAAAAAAAAATTATCAAGGAACTTAACTTGCCACGTAATATATTAAATCCTTACGGAACTCAAGTTAATGTGCCTTTGTTTATAAACTGACGGCCCCCTGTTGAATCGGAAAATCTTTATTTTATGTTAATATACAATAAATAATCATATATACATACACATATAAGATAAAGAAGAAGTAGTAGTGGTAGTTAATATAATGCAGTTTGAAATGTTGTCAAATTTTCAATCATGCGCTTGTACCAATTTTGCATAATAGCTGCTGTAATTATTTGACTGTTATTACTCCATAGTTAATTTCAGAGAGATCAACGAATATGTATAACTCTCTTATATTGGCAATAATTGAAATATGTTGTTAGTGTATAACAACATAGATACACTATGCTAAATCGACAGTCAAAATATTTTAAAAACTGTCTGTATGAGATTGTCATTAGAATTCGATTCTGTTTGCTTTGCCAGGAGTAAAACAAAAGAAAAAAGTATAAGTATTTTATAACCGAAACCAACAAGAAGAAATATCTCGAAAATGGGTATTTCCCCAACGAAAATGTATAGAGCATAAATTGCTTGTTTTAACGAGATCATCACTTTTTGTGTGGGTAGTAAGTTTTTTCTGACTCTTGGCGTTTATCAGCTACGCAAAGTTCATCCAAAATGAAGAAGTCTTCAGAGACTCCCAGGAAATTCAAGATATTATTTTTTATGTAAATCTGTTTAATACACGGTATTTTAATCAACTTCGGTAAAGCCATTTTTGAAAAAAAATTCCATGTAAAGATAGTTTGGAGTAGGGGATTTTCTTGAAATCACGTCGTGTCGAATATTTGGAAGATACTAAACTTAAACACCAAATTTGGTATACAACGACTTTTAGTTTGAGCTATGCTGTCCACACACACACACACACACACACACACACACACACACCGATAGACAGAGAGACAGTACATACACAGACCTTTTTCTAAAACGTTTTTTTCCGGGCTCAGGGGGACTTCAAAACATATATTTCCGGTGACATCTCGACATCTAATTTTTGGGTGGAACACAATGCCTTCTCTAGCAACTATATAATTGTGTGTACATACATGCTAGAGAAAGAAATATTTTAACATGAAAAAATACCCTATTTCAGAGCGGTAACCTTCTCCAGCACGCAGAAGCGGCTTTGTTGTTGGAATTAGAGGGAAGTCGGTTTCATTTGCCTCGCAAGTAGCTAATATTGTCAAGATTGAATCATATAAATAAATTGAATCACTTTCAATGCTATTTATTTAAAAGCACATACGATAATTTAAAATTGTAGTATATTTACTTTTTTTATTTCACTTCTAACATACATAAGTGTAATCACTATACATGTTGCATACATCATCTTTTCCTACTGGTAACATAACCTGCATATTTACACTGGTGCAAATATAAGTAAACGCCGTTATTAATATATTATACACCAAGTTCACTATCTACCTAATTAGTATATTTACTTAGAGCGGAGTATTAAACGAAAGAGTCAAATACTGTAAAGATGATTGATTTTTCTGCCCTATTTTCGAAATGGTAACATGTAGCTTAAAGAACGTGCACTTTGAAACTCTGAATTTTAATTAACTTTGCTGCACGCACGTACCTGCATTATGTCGGACTAAGAATATACGTCTACAACAAAAAGCAAATGCCGCCGCTTAGAATTATAGGGAAATAATAGGTAATAAGTTACTACTAATAATTAAAAAGAAGTGAATCATTCTTATGACTTTCTCTGCCCATTATCGTTTATGTTTATAGTCTCCAAAAGCTTTTCTTGCAAACATTTATTCTTCTATTTCTAGTTAGTTGAGCTATTGCATAAATAGTTTGATTACACATTCGTTATAGGTTCAAAGGGAACAGCGATAGTCAAATGTTAACAGCGAGCTGTACACTGGCCTTCAGTTTTTATGTTCTTTTTATGATATCGCAGAATCAATTAAACGTTATACTGGGAGCGTGTCTGCCTTACATTAAAAAAATGTAATGTGTTTCAATCACATGTCTTTCTCTACCTATACTGCAAACAACCTATTCTTCTAAAAGATCCTTTATCTATATCATGCTAATCGAGGTAAAAATTAGCAGAAAAATCCCTTATTATTGCCTAACTCCTAACCAGAAGGGAAGTAAGGGAATGCGAAAGGCTAAAGCGATAATCAAATCTTTTTAAAGCTGGTCGCTATGTGAACAATTGAAGTTCGGTTCGATTTGCACCGAACTCAGTAAAACAAAAGAGAGATGAAACGAAAAGTGACTTTCCGATTGAGTTAAGTTTAAAAGTGAAACCAATAATAACAGATATAACGGAAACGGTTCTACTCTACAAAAAAGATATATATGACATAAAGTGTGTGTTTTAATGAGATCTGCAGTTTTTTTGTAAGTTTTTGTCCATCTCTTACAGTTTACAGTTATGCAAAATTCATCCAAAATGAAGAGGTCTTGAGATGCTATTCCCAGAAAATTCAAGATATAGGTTTTATTTGCCATGTAAATATCTTTGACATAAGGTATTTTAATCAAGATCCATTTTTCAGAAAAACAAGCTTACAATTTTTTTTCCATGTAAAGGGTAGTTTGGGATGGGGAAAGTTTCTTGAAAATTCTCCCATCGCATCCTTGGAACATACCAATTTTGAGAAATGCAGTTCACAGATAGACAGACACTGTTATAAAACTTTTCTGAACTCAAAACATATTTCCGCTGAAATCCCGGAATTGAATTTTTGGGTGGAATGCAATAGTACCTTCTCTACATACACACACACTATATATATATATATATATATATATATATATATATATAGTAAGTGTAGAAAAGTAAAAATGATACGGAGTTTTATTTATGGACGCTGTTTAACTGCTGTGGTTCTCAGTGTCCCATTCTATACTGGGCACAAGAGACCGCTTAGTTTTGCTCAAAGATTTCTCTATCAGAATTGAGGTTCTTTTACGTGCCGTAAATCTACGATACAGGACAAATAGCTTTACTTCCCTTCCGAAGGAAGCCATGCTAATGATTCTTACGCCCGAAAAAAAGTCCATCGCCCTCCCTAAGCTTTGCACCCGCAAACTTGGAAACTAAAGGATTCATGTGAGGACGACGCCTCAAGTTCAAAAAGTCCCGAGTTCGAATCTTGGTTAGGGTGAGTTACCCGGATAAAGATTTGTACGGACCTCGGATTCATTTGAGCATCGTTTCACCAGTTTTATTCATATCCATCCACCGTCAGGTTAAAGACGTTAAACTATACCAAAATGAAGCTTAGCAGTACTTCAAAAGCTGAAATCAAGTATTCAGACAGATTACATCTGAGGTTTAATAGCTACCATGCTAGCTTGCAAATACCTGGTCCCAAGTTCGACTCTCGGCCAAAGATTGAGCATCTTCTTTAACCTCATCCTCTCTAGAGTCTGGAGAAATGCGTGAGAGCATACATGTGGTTGTGTTTGTGTGTATGTGTGTGAGTGTGAAAATCTCACAGAAATATGGCATCCTGATGGCTTTATTGGTCTTTGACCAAAGTCAAAAAATAAAATAAATAATAATAAATTAAACTAAAACAACCCGAATATCTCGTAAACTGATGATGCCATAACAGCAACTCCATAGCACAGATTACTGGCTGCTGCGTCCCCCATCTCGGTCATGGATGGGGTGTAGTATTGGGGGTGAGACGTGGTCAGCGCTTCGAACCTGCCCCCGGTCAGTTAATGCGGTCTTCACGACCAGGAGCCGCTACTTCTCCATCAAGGAACTCCTTAATTAGCTCCCCAGAGACCTCACGAGGCTGAGCGCACCCCGGTCCAGATCTCCCAGCGGAGGAAAAATCCCCACGCCGGTACTGGAAATCGAGCCCAGGTCTCCCGCTTGGCAAGCAGCAACGCTACCACAACGCTAAGGAGACGACCGCATGATGCCACAATAAAGGCTTACCCCCCTCCCCGTATTTAGGGCTGTCCTTGGACTTACAAGCGAATACCTAGAGGTCAGAAACCTGTCAGGGAACCAACGGCACGAAACCACAGAATGGAGAACCTGGAACGAGTGGTCGGTCCGTAGCCAGGCATTAACGTGAGGAAGTGGATGATATGAAATGCAAGCGAAATGGATGATAGGAAACGTGATGATGGTTCAGTTGATAAAATAAATGGCGGGTTAAACCGGAGACCCGAAGAAAACCACCCAGACGCCCCTTCGTCCACCACAAGAACATGTGGACGCTTGGGATCGAACCCGGGCCGCTTTGGTGGGGGGTAAGCTGTCTAACCACTCGGTTACGGCGCCTCCAAGAAAGGTTATATGAAATGAGTTGTTTTCTCTAAAATGGCTCTAACATGTTTGATGAAAATACCATGTGTTTAAAAGGCCTTTTCATTCGAAATGTATATGTAAATTTGTTGGAAATAGTCTGTGAAGACCTCATTCTGAAGGAATTTTATACAATTTCTTACAACTGGTAAACGTTAAAATACCTATATACAAAACATATTGTTAAAAAGCGTAGTTATCTTTAAAACACACAATTTATTTCAATAATCTGTTTTGGCACCTGTTATTTTCAAGATTACGATTATACTTGGTTTGAAATATTCAATACATTTGTCATTTTGTAACATTGTGTCGCTATTCACTTGTTTTTCGAGATGAAAAGAGTATGGCATTTTAAGGCCAGCATATAGTGAATGACTTTTGATTGATTATCTCTAATTCCCATTACCTAATATGAATTGTGTAATGAAACTATTTCTGCCAAATATTATCTCGACTAGAAAAATACACTCTCGTAAAAGTAGTTTGTAGAAGCTAAGTGAAAATAAATGGAAGAAATCTAGTGAATGTAACATATCATAGTTTTATTTTCCCTCGTATGAGCTTGGGTAGAGGGTCAGGAATAGGATTCGAATTAGTCACGGACGGGGCCCCCAGGACTCTGGTAGCCCTTTGTCACTTATGTGACCCCAGGGAGGGTGGAATGAGGGGAGAGACCCAAAGGATGACCAGATCCGGATGATGACCGCAGGCGCAAGCCCGTCAAATGTTTTAAAAACTGTCGTTATGCGATCGTCATTGGAATTCGGTTCTCTTTCCATGATCAGGAATAAAACAAAAGAGATACGAAACGGATGAGGACTTCCGGTTTGATAAACTTTTAAAGTGTTTTAAAATTGACACAATAGAGATTATCTCGGAAATTGTCAGCTCTACAAAAAACTGTATATGCACAAAGTGTAGGTATGTTTTAAAGAGATACACATTTTTTTGTGTAGTAAGTTATGCAAAATTTATCCAAAATGAAGAATTCTTCAGCGGCAATTTCCAAGAAATTCAGGATATACATTTTATTTGTCATGCAAATGTATTTTCTATATTGCATTTTTCTTAAAATCTTTGCAGCCATTTTGACAAAATCAAACATTTAGAAAAAGAAAGGGTAGTTTCGGATGGGGAAATTCTTTGTGACGTATCCTTGGAAGATACTGAGTTTAAATACCAAGTTTTGTATTGAACCCACATTTCGTTTTTCAGTTATGTTTCCAAAGGCACAGAGAAAGAGGGAATGAGAGAGGGAGGGAGAGAGTAGGCAGACGCGCACGGAGCTTTTTCTAAAAAAATACTTTTTTTTGACTAGGTGTTCTGAAAACAGAATCTACATCAAGTTAATCAAGTTAAACATTAAGAAATAGTGCTACTACTTAGTCCCTTATAAGTAGAAGAGAAATACATTAGACTAAAGCGGCAGTCAAGTTTTTAAAAGATGTCGCTGTACGATTGTCATTGAATTCGGTTTTCTTTCCGTTGTCAGGACTAAAACAAAAGAGATATGGAACAGATGAGGCCTCCCGTTTGAGAAACGTTTTAAGTATTTTTAGATTGAAACCAATAATAGGAAATTTCTCTGAAATAAAAAAAGTATATGGCATAAATTGTGCGTTTTAACGAGATCTACATTATTAAGTAGTAAGTTGTTATCTATCTCCAGTTCTAAAAAAGTAATTCAGAATGAAGAGGACTTCAGGGGATATTCCCCAGAAATTCAGGATTTACGTTTTATTATACATGTGAATATATTAAATCTACGGTATTTTAATCAAGCACGTTAGAGTCATTTTTAAAGAACAAAAATTTAGAACAATGTTCCATGTAAAGCGAAAATTAACAATTTTATATGTTCCATTCACATGAATTTCTCTACATCTCTGTAACAAAATTTTGTTAAATAGCGTATTTTTCTATCTACTTCATGCTAATCAAGATAAAGTTAGCAGAAATGGTCTTATTCCTAATAAGTAGGAGGTAAATAAGGAAACACACAAGGCTACAACGATAGTCTAATATTTTAAAAGCTGGTTACTATGCGATTGAAATTCTTTCTTTGTGTGGCCAGGAGTTGACAAATTCCTGTATGAAAAAAGTTTAGGTATTTTAAAGCCGAAACCAATAACAAGCAATATCTCATAAACGATCATCTCTACAAAAAAAAAAAAAAAGGAATGTGACATAAATTATGTGTTTTAAGGAGATTGTAAGTTTTTGTCCACGTCTCACGATTTACCAGTTATGCAAAACTAAGCAAAATTCATCCAGAATATAGAGGCCTTCAGAGACTATTACCAGAAGATTCAAAATATACATTTTATGCATCATTAAATATCTTTAATATATGATATTTTAATCATAATAATTAGGGCCATTTTGAGAACTCCAAATTTTTCCATGTAAAGGGTATTTTGGATTGGGAAGACCTTCTTGACAATTTTCGTGTCGCATCCTTGGGCGGTACCAAACTTAAAAATCAAGTTTGGTATTTAACGGGCTTTCCTTCTCTATATACTATGTACATTGTACATGTAGAGAAAGTAAAAGTCTTTCTGTCCGAATAAAGTTATTGGGTAAAGTGCAACTTCTTGATGCGATGAATACGAAAGAAAATTTTAACATGTCAAATTCACCGCAACAGAGGAGTAAACCCTCACCATCGGATTACTTTAGAGCTTATACAATATCAAAGGTATATGTATAAACCAGAAGAGGTAGCTGCAGCAGGAAAGAAGTGAACTTCTGTTGAATGTTTCAGTTATTTACATTTTACGTAATTAGGAGACGTGAGACGACAGGAAACCCTGCATGTAAAATAGTACACTTTGTAATAGAACCCTCGTTTGCACGTCACAAACAGACCCTCCTACTAAATGCAGCCACTAAAATGTCCTTTGATGATGAACCCCCAGGTTCGGGTTCATTATTACCATCTGCAGAGGGGAAACAAACTAAATGGCAGAAGTTCATGATAATAGTTAAATGCTTTGGTACCCTTGTGGTACATGAGGATTATTGTTTAGGTAGTACTTGCTGTGCATATAGCACTGAGAAATAAATTACTGTATATAATGAAAGAAATGAACATTTCTTGTGTTTCTGCCTCATATTCAAGAGGCCCGAGTTCGAAGCCTGATTAGGGCGAGTTACACATATCACGCTCCCCGAGTCAACAGGTAAGGTATTTATCATCAACATGTAAAAATGTCTTCCTCTTCATCATCTCTTTGTAATGTAATACAGTTTAGTTATTATCCAGCGTTACCTCTCTCGTAGCATCTGTTTTCAAGTAGAAATTACCTTTCATCTTCTGATCCTGTCTCCTATCGTTTAGCTTATGTGTAGGATAGTTGTAAATTCTCAAACCCATAAGCAGTCATTTCCCCAGTTCCGCAGAGCATTAAAAAAACACAAACAAAAAATAAAAATTCTGATGGTTCCATTCAGTAACTTTCTATAGCCGTTCTATATATGTATATATAAGATAACTGTTTTATCTACACCATGCTAATCGAGATAAACATTAGCAGAATTGGTCTTATTACTTGCTTCCTTATAAGTAGAAGAGAAATGAGGGAATACCTTAGGCTAAAGCGATAGTCAAATCTTTTAAAAGCTGGACACTATGTGAAACAAACGAGGTTCGGTTCGGTTCGATTAGCATGGTCCGATTTGATAAAAGATAGCTTAAAATTGAAACCAATAGCAAGAAATATCTCGAAAACGGTCAGTTCTACAAGACATAAATTATGTGTTTTGGCGAGATCCACATTTTTGTACAGTAAGTTTTTGTCTATTTCTTACGGTTTAACCGTTACGCAAAATTCTGCAAAACGTATTAGGTATAAAGAGGTCTTCCGAGGCTATTCCCAGAAAATTAAAAAGATACATTTTATTTTTTGTGTAAATATATTTAATACTTATGTGACATTTAAATAAAAATCGTTACAGCAATTTTTGAGAAAAACAAACATTTCAAACATTTTTCCATGTAAAGGGTAGTTTGTGGTGGAGGGATTTTCTTGACACTTCCAACCATGCAGGAAATCAACGGGATGAAGGGAGAATGAAACGCCAGTGGAAACAATATGGATGGACAGGAAATTCGGGGGCTGAAAGAAATCTACCCAGCTTTCCACTGGCGACCTGAGCTAACACCCTTGATTGCCCATTGGTCAGGTAAGCCGGTCACGGGGATCAAACCCGTGACCTCGGGCCACAGATGAAACTGCCTGAGACATCCCACTAGGTAAAGAATTATGTAGGTTTATTAATCAATTGCTAACTTATATTTTCTATTTTAAGGCATTAATTCATTCATTTTAGTAGAGCATGTTTTTAAGGCAAACTGATAGTTTTGTAAGAGCATATTTGCATGCATTTTTGATAGTTTCTAGAAAATTAACTTCCGGACCCTAATGATAAAAAACTGTGTTCAACAGCTCTCACTTGTTGCAATATCTAGGATAGTATTCCAGAAGTGGGGAAAACCCTAGGAAGACCAAGGAAAAGTTGGAGATATTCATACTCTAGAACAGTGCTTCTAAGGGGCATACGCCGGTGTATTGCACGGCGCAAGATGCCAAAAATTAACTTCGCTAGTTTGACCTCAGTGCAAACCAACTCCTTTTGAGTAATAGGTCCGTCTCACTCTTTCCTTACGCTTGCCTCGCTCCGCCTGCCTCCCTTCCTCACCTTTCCCGTAGTTACTTCGTCGCTGCGAAATGTCCGAGCCTTGCCGAGTTGTACCCACAGCTATAGAGAGATTAGATCGGAAATGCCCTATCCTTATGCATTGTGGTTGATAATGCACGTTTTTGCCAAGCCGCCATTTTTAGAATATACAGTTTTGAGATGAGTACGCCTTGTGTGGGTTAAATGTGCACCCAAAAATAAGATTTTGTGGTGTTAAATGTTCAATTAAGCAGTACATTCAGACTGTAAGTTTTAAACCAGTATAAAGCCAATACGTGTGAGGTGTTTGGTTGTAGTTTCTCGAATAGTAAAAGCCAATCAACTAAAGAGAAATGTATGTCAATACATAAATTATGGTACTCATTTAAGTGATTTAGTGGTGTTAAATGTTCAATTAAGCAGTAAATTTAGAGTGAAATGTTTAAACTAGTATAATACCTGTGTGGTGTTTGGTTGTTTCTCGAATAACAGAAGCAAAAACAAGGAAAGGTAAATGTGATTCAATACATAGGTTAGTGTACTTATTTAAGAGATTTTTCGGTGGTATACTTATTGAAATATGTTATACATTATATACAAAACGATTCTGTATTGTTTGTTAAATTTATATTTCCAACTCGGAAAGACCGTTGAGAAGCAGACAAAATTGGCAACCTATTCCGGTTTATAAGAAACCTCTTTTTAATTCGCCCATTTAGCACGCCCTGTTCATCGGACTCGGAATGTTTTAGTAATTACCACAATATTCCTCGGCCGAAATTCTTGATTAATATCATACATTCTACTAAAGCTTTAAACCAATGCTGTAATTATATATATGGTACAGCCTTTTGTTACATTAATAATAGTTTTAGATTAAGAAATTAGAACAAAATTAAGTTATGAGCTTGCTGAGATGTTTACTGCAATAATACCAATTCATCAATAATAATTTCTGACAGGTCAAAAGAATATGATTGTATTACATATTCCTCCAACTAGAGATCTCCCCCTTTCCATTGTTCTTTGTTTTTTACTTCAAAAGCTTGGAAAAACAACTAATTTGACAGATGTTGCGTATGGTGTATGTGGTAGTGAGTATGCCACAAGACGACGGCTGGGCACAAAACGTGCTTCAGCAAACCGCTACCATTTCTGCCCTGTGGTTGTACCGAACGATGTAATGTGTACAGCACCTTTTTACCTCGGTTATACTCGTGAGGTTTTATGCATTTGTTGAGAGGCCCTGCTCTAGAATGAACAGGCTGGTGTCTAATTCAAGAGTGGAAAAGGAAGTGACATACTTCATTATTATTATTATTATTATTATTATTATTATTATTATTATCATCATCATCATTATTATCATCATCATTATCTTTGTTGTTCATTTCAGTTTAGAAACTGAGAATTTGTCTTCATAAGTCACTTCAATTAATTTATGTATTTCTAGCTTAGTTAAAGCATGTTCACATTTTCAGCGCTAGCGCTTACCATTCTAACATGAATGTCCTCACAAAAGTTGGCAACCCTGCTGCACAGATTATAATGTACGCAGTAGCCTGATCACAAATTACCATTCTTAACGTCACGGCTGCTGAAAAATGGCAGTCCCTGAACGTTTCGCCGGTTTCCAATAAAAAGTTGAATCTTTATTACTGCGGCAGTCCATTACTGTTGTTATTGTTGTTAAAACAGGACGTTGTTCATGTTTTATGGCCGCCCCCATAACCCAGAAATGTATCGCAGAAACGGTGCTGGTATTGATGCCTCTGCTTTATAACACATACCATATTCCATTATTTATGAGCGCACTTGGTTGTTTGTGTACGTGCTCGAAGAGATGAAATATGTGAACCTAAAACAAATCCCAACCATTGTACTGCACATCCTCTGTTACAAATACAAGCAAAGCTCGGGATCGCTTAAGGAAATATAATGAACCATGTGAATAAATCTGAAGCAATTTTGTTAAAACTCGTATTTCTTCGTCTGGTGCAATGAAAATGACAATAACTTTACAATTTAAAACCTGATGTATTACGCTCACATGACTTTCTCTAGCTGCTCACAAACTTATTACAACAAATGTTCTTCTTTCTACACCATGCTAATCGAGGTAAACATTAGCAGAATGTTCTTTATTACTTAATTCCATATAAGTAGAAGGGAACTAAGGGAATGTACTAGGATAAACTGATAGTCAAATGTTTTAAAGGCTGTCGTTATGCGACCTTTAACTTCAGCACCACTACGAGCCACTCTACGACTGCTGGCCAGGCTTTCGGAGGTCCTGGCCGATGATCCCGGAGCGGTAAAGAACGTTTTTAAACGTTTATCCAAAGTGCCATATACCTCAAGTATCTAGTTTTATTTTGATTTTATCGATTTGGTGCAGATTCTTGAGTGATACGTGAGGTTTTTAAATCTTTTATCGCCCTCGAAACTTTTAGTCACTCTTGTTTTATGTTCCCTCTTGTTTTAGCAGTTTTAGTGTCATAATTTTATCGCCAGCTCTGGATTCAGGGCTGGACAGTTATTTTATCTTGGTTTTAGTTATTTATACTGATTTTACCTCTATTTTAGCTCTTTTGATTGAGATCCTTTTTAGCATACTTTTAGCTCAGGTGTTTTAACTCTGATAACGTAGCAGCTGGGCGTCCTTAAACCCCATTCATCACCATCATCATCATCATCATCATCATCACCTTTAGCTTCAATGGTCATATCGGGGGGCTTTCACTTGTAAAACTGTAGGTTCAGAACATTAAGTTAATAAACTTTATATTACTAAACACACGCACATTCACTCTCACATTCATACTTCCAGACTCTATGGGGGATAGGGAATAATTCTGGTTAAAGAAAAATTCTCTACCCCAGCCGGGAATCGAACCCGGGAACTCGCTGACCACTCGACCACGAAGGCAGTCAATAGCTTCTTTGCTTGGCCAGGAGTAGAACAAAAGAAAAACGAACACTTTCTGTCTGAGAAAAGTAAAAGTACTTTACAATTGAAACCAATAACAAGGAATGTCCCGGAAACGGTTTACTTCTCAACGAAAACGTAAAGGACATAAAGTGTGTTTTTTGGCGAGATCTGCATTTTTTGTATAGTAAGTTTTTGTGTATCTCTTATGGTTTAAGCAGTTCGGCAAAATTCATCCAGAATAAAGTGGTCTTCAGAGGCTATTCCCGAAAACTGAATATATACATTTTATTGGGATGTAAATATCTTTAATATATGGGATTTTAATCAAAATCGTTAGAGCCATTTTTGAGAAAATCAAAATTTTAGAAAAATGTTCCATGTAAAGAGTAGTTAGTAGTGGGGGGATTTTCTTGAAAATCTTTGTGTCGCATCTTTGGAAGATATTAATCCTAATACCAAGTTTGGTATTTAAATTTTTTTCGTTTTTGAGATATGCTGTCCACACACACACACGCGCACCGCCTGCGGTGCCATTAGTAGTTAAAGCGGGAGTTAAACACTACCAAAAAAAAAAAAAAACACACACACGCGCGCGCGCACGCACGCACACACACACTCTCACAGACACCTTTTTCTAAAAATGTTTTTTTTTCGGACTCAGGTGATCCTAGAACATATATTTCCGGTGAAATCTCGACATCAAGTTTTTGGGTGGAATACAATACCTTCCCTATCCACTATGTACATTGTAATGCGAGCTAGAGAAAGTAATAAAGTAATACATTCAGATTTTATGATTAATCTGCTGAAGATACACAGGATGATTATAATTCAAAGTATACAAAAATCTTATGTGTTACTTTCACATAAATTTCTCTGCCTTTCTGTAACAAACGATTCTTACAAAAACTTACTCTTCTATGTACTTCATTTAATCAAGATAAACATTTGTGTAATGTTTTTATTTCATATTAGCTGAAATACCCGGCACTGCCCGTGTTTTCACGGCTTATCCTTACCAAATTTAGTCTTGTCCAATAGCCATGCTTTTCTTCGGATGTATTTAGAAATTATTAAACAACACACCCAAACAAATAGTTAATTAAAACTCAGGACACTACAAAGAAAAAATATCTGATGTGTTACATTCACATTGTTTTCTCTAGATATTCCACAAACAATGCTTACGTGCTTCTTTGCAAATATAAGGGAAATAAGGGAATACACTAGGTTAAAGAGATAGATCTTTCAAAACCAGTCGCTAAGTGAAACAATTGAAATTCCGTTATCTTTGCCTGCTAGAAGTAAACATGTTTGTGGAACATTTTTTAATTAAAATCGTGTTTACATGGCAAATTAAATGGAAATAGCCCCTGAATCCTCTTCATTCTGAACGACTTTTGCATAACTGATAAACAAAACTTGCTGCACCAAAACTGTAAATCTCGTTAAAACACACAATTTATGTCATATATATCATACCATCTAGCCATTTCAGAGGTATTCCCTGTTATTGGTTTCAATTTTAAGATACTTAAAACTTTTTCCAAACGGTTTCAAATTCCTTTTGTTCTACTCCTGACCTTGGAAAGAGAACCATATTTCAATGCCAATCGACAGCTTTTAAAAGATTTGACTGTCACTTTATCCTGGTGTTTTCCTTTATTTCCCTTTTACCTACAAGACCATTCCTGGTTATGTTTATCTTGATTAGCATTATATAGATAAAATAATAATATTTTATGAGAATAGTTTTGTTTGCAGAAGAAATATCGAAAGTCATGCGAATGGAACACATATTTTTTGAGATACAAATATCTTTAATATGCGCATGTTTATCAAAATCGTAAGAGGCACTTTTTAGAAAATACAAAATTTCGAAAAATCTAGCATGTAAAGGATAGTTTGGGTTGGGGAATTTTCTTGAAAATCTTCGAGTCGCATCCTTGGAGGATGCTAAATTTAAATACCAAGTTTGGTATTTGAGCGACTTTCCGTTTTTGAGTTATGCTGTCAACATTCACATACACACACTTTTTTTTATGTTTTTAATTCAAAGATCTTCAAACATGTTTTCCCGTTGAAATCTCGATATCGAGTTTTTGGATGGAATACAATACCTTCTCTACCTATGATATGCATTCTACATATGTGATAACAAATGAAGTTACTACATTTTCTTTTTTTCAAATGGCAATAGTGAAAGGGACTTTGATCTTCATATGTTCGATTGTTATTGGAAATTTATGTGCCGGATTAGATTTTTATAAATGTAAGTTTGTTGATTTTACGAATATCAATCATTATTGCATACATAACTTCTTTTTGTGACTGTATTGTTTGATTACTGATGAAATAGTTACGTCTTACTACCGAAGGGAATAATCTCGGGTTCTTTCGGAGTTCTTAGTCTGATTAAAATATTCGCTGCTGTGCTAGGGCGTTGTTCATTCATAAAACCTTATTGACTGCAGTTCTGAAAGTGAAAACATTGAGAAATAAACGAAGGTTGGGGTAGAGAGATGACCTCAGGTTCCACACTGTCGCTATCCAATACAATATTGAGAAGGGGTGCGTGTGTTTGCGACTCCCTCGCTATAGGCTGTTTACTGCGGGGTATATTACAGAGGCTGTCGTGCCGAGCTCTCGAACGGCAATCGACTTTGACGATCGATAGACAGCTAGTCCAATGCCGCCGGCTTTCAAGTTCATTTCATAGATGGATTAAAAGTGGAATCTCTGCCCGGATGAGATATTAATGATGTGGGGTGTGGACCGCCTCTATAAGACACACCCTAGCGCTTCTGTATCCTGAAACAGATAACAGAGTCAAAAAGTGACATTTTACTATCACTGAAATATAAGTGAAACTGTAACAGTAAGAGTTATAAGAGTTGACTGCTCTATTGGCTTGCAGAAAAGGAACTTTAAAAAAATTCAGATGTGTTACATGACCTTCTCTACCTCTTCTACAACAAACTATTCTTTCAAAAGCTTACTCTTCTACCTACTTCATTCTAATCATGGTACACAGCATCAAAAATAGTTTTATTACATATTTTCTTATAGCTTTAATAGGAGTAAGGGAATACATTCGGCTAAAGTTACATTTGTACATTCTCTAGCCAGTATCACAATATACCTATATAGAAGATATATAGAGAAGGTATTGTATTCCACCCAAAAATTCGATGTCGAGATTTCACCGGAAATATGTGAGTTGATGTCCCCTCAGTCCTAAAAAGATTATAAAAAGGTCCGCGCGCGCGCGTGTGTATATGTATGTATGTATGTATGTATGTATGTATGTATGTATGTATGTATGTATGTATGTATGTATGTATGTATGTATGTATGTATGTATGTATGTATGCATGCATGCATGCATGTATGTATGTGTGTATGTATGCATGTATGTATGTGTATATATACATGATTCATTCAGAATGAAAAAGACTTCGTAGGCTATTCCCAGAAAATATAAGATATTATAGACACATTTGGTTTATCATATAGTAAGCTTAAACACAGAGTATTTCAACAAATATTAAATCCACGTTTGAAAAAATAAAATTGAACGAAGGGTAGCCAGGGGTGAGATTTCTTTGTTAATATCCTCATGTCGCACACTTATTAAATAACAAGTTCACAGATACATTTAACTGTAAATGTTTTCTTTTGTATTTTCAGAAACCCTCAAAACGTGCATTTTCATTGAAAGCTCGGTATAGAATTTTTAGTAGAATACAATTGGTACTTGTTATAGGCAAAATATTCTGAAATAGTTGGTGGCAGTCTCTTGTCATTTATTCTAACAAATGACGTTCTCATTACATGGGTGGAGAAGAGTTGACTCGCTATTTAGACTCCCAACGGCGCTCCATCTGTGGACCGAGCATTTGTATTTCATTTGTTTCTAGTGGTGATATGTGTATAGATACATATCACCACTCACCGAAGGTATTTTCGCCACTCTTGCATTATATCTCTATACGCGGCTTTGAGGATTGTAATGTCGATGATGAAAATCGCCTCTATTATTCGATTTAAGAAATTGAAACGAGTTGGCTTTATTCCTGTAAGAGCATTAGTTTTACAATGTGATTGTCTGATTATTTAAATTTAAACTTAAAGCCACTGGTTTGGAAAAATAATTTGATAACTATTTCACTTATGTATTGTGACAAAATTTTTTCTTTTTCTCTAACAGTAGTTGTTTATTTTTGCAGAAACTCGTTACAGTCTGCTCACAAATAACATCTCGCAACAACTCTGCCGTATAGTTCCTTTTCAATGTTCGTTGCGGCGACGATGCAACTTGCTACGAAATTCCCGTCGAACTCACTCACTTGTGCGCGATGCATTCGCAGTGAAAACTGCACACCGTACCTTTTTTATAGCTGTTGGTTACGTGGAAATTTCCAGAAGCCGCCGCATGTGCAGCACACCGCCGGTATTCACAAACTCACTCAGCCTTCAGGCTTAACAATGCGCGGCTTCGACCTCAAAGAACCTTCCGAAAGAACACGTCTCCACTAGCACATGTACAGCAATGGATATCAACAATCAGCTATGACTTACAAAGCAAGTCGTACACACATGTTCGGCGATTACGGCCGCAGGGCGTAGTCATAGTATCAACCAATTAATCCAAATAAGCTTATCATTTAAGTTTTCTCCTGGACGAGTATTTTTTCTGCGGTTTGTTTCTTCTTTTTGTGGGGGTCGTCAACTGTTTTGTACGAAAACCTGAGAGAGGGGGGGGAGGGAGAGAGAGACAGACAAACAAGGAAGATAGAGTAATCTTAAAAATAAAACATAAAAAAAGTATTTCGTTCATTTTGTAACTTCCTACTTAATAATTGTTTATAGGATCTTCAATGCATGAAATAAATGAGTAATACTTCTACCTAATATGTACACAGTGAATAGAGAAGGTATTGCACTCCAACAAAAATTTGATAGCGAGATTTCACCATGTTTTACGGTCCCCTGTATATAAAAAAACATTTTCAGAAAAAGGTCCGTATGTGTATGTCCGTGTGTCCGTGTCTCCGTGAACACGATAACTCAAAAACGAAAAGTCGGTAAAACGCCAAACTCGGTATTTAAGATGGGTATCTTCCAGGGTTGAGAACACGAAGATTTTGGGAAAAATCCCCCCCCCAAACTATGCTTTATATGGAACTTTTTTCGAAAATTTTTATTTTTTCAAAAATGGCTCTAACGATTTTGATTAAAATATCGTATATTAAAAATATTTACCTGACAAATATAATGTATATCTTGAATTTTCTGGGAATAGCCTCTGAAGACCGCTTTATTCTGGATGAATTTTACGGAATTTTGCATAACTGCTAAACCGTAAGAGATGGACAAAAACTTACCACACAAAAAATGTAGAGCACGTTAAAACACACAATTTATATTATGTACATTTTTTTCGTGGATTTGATCTTTTTGAGATATTCCTTGTTTTTGGTTTCACCTTTAAAAAACACTTTCCTCTCAACTCCTGTCCATACAAACAAAGTAACTTCAGTCACATAGCAACGAGCTTTTGACTAGCACTTTAACCTATGGTACTCCCTTATTTCCCTTCTACTTACAAGAAAGTAAATAATAATACTATTTCTGCTACTGTTTTCTCAATTAGCATAAAGTAAATAGAAGCATAAGCTTTTTAATAATAATTTGTTGCAGAGATGTAGAGAAAGTCATGTGAATGGAACACATCAGATTTTTAATGTATGTGGCATAATTCTACAAAATAAATGGAATCACCAATTCGTACTCTTCCGTTATTAATTTTGAGTATTTCATTTTTTTTACATTTGGCAATAACGAGACACTGTTAGATATTTCGAGCTCCATGTTTGCTGACTGACTATAGTTAATCTGTTTTTGAGATTATATATATATATATATATATATATATATATATATATATATTGATATATATGGATACACAATTTAATGAGTATGGTTTTATTTACTGAAATTACCAAAACAGGCAAAATTTTGGGTCTGCGTTTCGTTTCTCGAGGATTTATTAACAAAATTGTTATTGTTATATTACATTACATTACAACAAAAGCTTTGCTACAGCATATATTAACAATTTCTTGAGTCTTTAGAAACAAAGGAATACAAGTATATAGATTTTTATGGAATAATTTCATAACTTTGCGATACTATAAATAAATTTGTAGTCTTAACATCCTTTAACCGGATAGATTCTGCAAAGAATGAAATGGAGCATAGAACTTACAGCTGCCCGATATTCAACTTTTCAGGATAAGGGAAATCTCCGCTGTAAAAATCTTATCATAAGGACAGCTGACGATTCGTACCAGGTCTTGCAGAATACGAAAGAAAAGAATTAGTCATATGCATTAGGAAGGGAAATGCAATACTTTGCAAATAAATTAAATACTTCCTTTGATCAAATTCCACATTAAAAGTTCAACATCTATAAAGGTTTAAAAACGTCCTTTTGGATTTTCCCAAAAATTACTAAAATGCATTTATATCCCTTTATTTCTTATTCAGAAATGCATTTGTGGAATGAATAGGTGTTCATTTCAAATAATACGAGTTACAGAGATCTCGTTAGAGTCTCATTTTGATCGAAAATTTTAGTTTTTAAAGTATTCCAGTTTTAACCAGCACGCCTCTTTCGGCTTTAAACTGAAAGGAAAATTTATTTCAGATAATCATTGCTATATATCGCCAATGTAGGTGTATTTGTGTGTGTGTGTGTGTGTGTGTGTGTGTGTATGTGTGTGTGTGTGTGTGTGTATTGTTGTCAGGTTCTTTGGCCTTTGTAGAAAATCGATATCCACGAAAGAATCAACACAAATATTGTTAAAAGTTACATAACCTGCCTAGCAACATTTAAACTAGATTAATAGAGATTCTAAAGTTTCCCTTATATTATAAACATTTCCAGAAAAGGATTTAAGTGGTTGGGCTGCAAATGTGTGCTTTGAGATTAGAATTCAATTATCCTTTTTATTGTATTGGAACGATTTATTTTTGTTTTGTTTTCATTCGCGAAATAGTATGAACACCCCACTCCCTTAGAATTTTGAGTTTCTCGCCGCTCATAAATCTATTGTTAAAATCAAACTAACAGTCAAATTACAACAGATAACAACGAAATTATAATGCCTAATGGACCAGACATCCTTTATCTGTCTGAATTGAAAGTCACTCTCATTATTATTATTATTATTATTATTATTATTATTATTATTATTATTATTATTATTATTATTATTATTATTATTATTATTATTATTATTATTATTATACTATTATTTGTGGCAAAATCTCTTACACTCCAGAGATTCCTAAAATGTAATATTAAATAAAATACCGATTATAATTATTCTCCAACGTTAATAAAAGAGCGAATACGTAATTTTAATATTACGCATGAATAAACAATAGTAATAATAATAATAATAATAATAATAATAATAATAATAATAACAGCAATAGAAGTCTCTCCCCATAACGCTAGCTTAACTGCAGTTCTCCAGGAACGGCCCTGGCCTTTAAACACAAATGGCTGTGGTTAACATCTTTCAGATCCCATTTCTACCAAAATTACGCAATGGAAACAAAAGACTGGGAAGCACGCTATAAATAGTAAACAAGGCCCGCTAAAATGCGTCAGTCGCACAAAGGGGGCACTATCATTCATACCGCGTGTGTATTCCACCCGTGACGATGGTGGCGGCACTACAGGTCAATGACAGCACTAATCATACCCTTTCCCCGCCATTTCCTTCTTCACTTCTCAAGGCTCATGTCCTTAATCTGCCCACTGTTAAACCTGATTTAATAGCCCTCCACTCAGAGGATATACAATTAAAACAAATGAAGAACTCGTCTGACCCCTGTCGTTCTAAATCTAAACCCTCCATCATCCAAGGCAAGAACTAAAGCGTTGTTTTAGAATTAGCCTCGTAAAAGTTATTTTGGTAGAAAATCTGAACCTATGACTTAGGTCATATAACACTTTGGCTAAGTGCATCAATCCCTATAAATATACGTTGTTACGAAACCGCGGTAAAAACATTACCATGTCATAAAACATGTACGCCATTGCTAATCCTTGGTTTCAATACCGCGGTTTCACAAAGTTGTTTTTCTCACTTTTATTCTCCACCGCAGCAATTCAAACAGGTATTCAAAAGGCAGTAATTAATTTCCACAGTCTCTGTTGTGCTATGCGTAGAATGCAGACAGTAACTGGCATTATTAGCACGGTGTGCATTTTGCAGAGAGTTTTGCTTCGAAAAGTATTCGTAAATGGACTCAAGAACAATGACGATAATCCACTAAAACGGTCCAGAGCAGCAACTTTTTAATTTAACCTGGTTGGTTATATCGGAAGATGAATGAAATCGGTAAAATGATGCTCAAATGAGCTTGGGGTACATGGAGCTTAAAGTTACTCGACATTCGCCTTCTTTGGATAAGGGAAAACCCCGAAAAAAGACATACGAGTAGCTCACCCTAAGCGAGATTCCAACTCGCAACCTCTTGAATGTGAGGCACTATCGAGGCGGGCTTACAAATTTTAACGCTCATAAGAATTCCGCATTACAAGATTTAGTATAAATTCAAATCTACAATCGAAAACAAAAAGAAGGTTGGTGTTTATCTTTTTAGACAGCGAAAACTTAGCAAAAATCAGCCATCAGTGCTATCGTGAGTTCAGCCTATTACTACTACCTATTAACAGGTTATTCCAACCCTATTCGTCTGATCCGGAATACTCCTACGTACTCAACCTCGGAGCCTAGCTAAAGAGGAAGGTGATATCCATTACACCACTGAACAAGGGTCATAGCACAATTCCAACGCTCGATTCACTGCGGCCATACTCCTGTGAATAAGTGAATAACTCGTGCTCTTTGGTGCGCAGCCTGGTTGAAACAGTGTGACCTATACCTATGCCTATACCTACCTTGACTTACCACAAGACTGATTTAGAGATTTGCATGTTTAAAGAGAAATGACATCTTTTACTCCTAAATGCCTCACCACTTTCCCCTCCAGGAGACTTTATTATATGAATGCAGGCCTATACATCTAAATCACCAGATAATCTATTTATTAAATAAAACTCCTCCATAACCTCATTTTGTTCCCGTTTTTTGAAAGGCTGGTTTATGTTCTGAGGTGATACGAAGCAATGACATATGAATGCTAAAACTCTGAGCTTATACGACATGCCATATTTGCTGCCTATAACCATTCATTCACCTATTACCTACTCATTGAAATGTTCCAGTCACTTAAAATTGTAGCGCTACAAGAACATGATTTCTAGACGGTATTAGTAGTCAGTTCCTTGCTGTAGGGAACGTGAATTGTTCACCAATTGCATCTAAAATATCAGTTACTTTTGACTTTCTTTCTTTCCTTCTACCATAATCTTCCTCGACATGAAAAGTCGGAATCTGATCTCTTCCTATTGTTTTCCGTTTTATTGAAATCGATGAAAATATTGAAGATGAATGCAATATGAGATGGCTCTATTTTGGATTCTTTGGATTCTTTCACCACAACCCGACCTAGGTTAAGATAATGGCGTTATTTCTTTTCCTCGGGATGGTAATATGAAAGGATGCAGTCCTCCCAGATGAGGAGAAAATCCTCATGCTGGTCCCAGGAATTGAACCCATATCCCCTGCCCCAAGGACAGGTGCTTTACCACTGAGCCAACGGGACTGGCAGGCAGTAGAGAAAGTAACATAAATTTATAAATATATTGTCTTCATAGTGTGGTAGTGTGGGTGTGCAGGGGAATCTACAGTTCAGGCATTATTCGCTTATTGTATGTCAGACCCCAGGAGGATATGATGAGATGAGAGTAATTACGGTGGGCAGCCGGAACCGGACGGTGGAAGGGAGCCGCCGTGGAGGGTCCCTACGTTTACAAGTAGTTCTGCATCTCAATGCGGCGAGCGCTAGGAGCCCGAGCCACAGGACGCCTTGAGTCTAGACGATCTTCAATACCATCCCCTGCCGAGAGCAGTATTTCCAAAGCGCTATCACCTCCACGAGAGTACTCTACCACTGCAGTCCTCGCCGACACCTACAACCCTAAAGAGACCGGTTGGAGGAATGGAGATGAAAAGGAGGGACAGAAAGTTCGGTGTAATGAGGAAACTGTCCAAGTATTCGCCTAGTGACCCGGGAAAACTCGAGGAAAAAAACGTGTGTTAGAGAGGTTGGCCGCGAGAAACCGATCCCACGACCTCCGGAATGCCAGTCCCAGATGAAACGCCTCAGCCATCTGGCTCAGTTTATCATCATAATATATAATTCGTTAGACAGCCTTTACTATTCCGAAACCAAGCAATTCACAACTGATCCTTCCATGTTTCTAGGACGTCCTATGTTTCTTCTTCCTTGGGTTTTGTATTTAAAAGTTCTTTAGCAATGCAAACATCCTCCACGCCACTTATTTCTGTATTGGTGTATCTTCCCTATCATTCCCATAGTACCTAGTTGCTCTCAAATTTCCTGGTTTATTTTGTGATTCTTCATTCGTTAACCTACTAATGGTTTTGACAATCGCATTTCTGCTGCTTTCAATTCTAGGTGTTAAAGTCCAGGCTTTTGCACCCTAAAGCAATGTAGATATACCGTGCGGCACAAAAGTCACTTGACAAGTGGGAAAATTGGAAAAAGTTCAATTTTATTACACAAAAACTGTCTCTTAGCAACACATTTAATAAATTAGTTATAACTGTCTATTGTGGATGATCCAATTGCATAACAGACGCCTGTGTAGAGGATTATTGTCGCGCAATGTGTATGTTGGATCTTGTATGGACGAAAATGTGCTGATTTTAAAATTCGCCGAATAGATTCTTTGCTCAATCCACTCTTTCTAGACACATATCGAATTGATCTCTTGGGGCTTGCAGTAACCCTTGCAATGACGTTAACGGTGTTTCCTTTATCAGAAGCAGTTTTTGGCTTACCACCACAGGAAAAGTCCTAAATTTATTGAAGACTAGTTACTGCTTGAAATGAAGGTTACCAAATTTCAGGATGCCGCCTGTGAAGCTCATCTGCAACCTGTGTTACAGTTCTGTGACTGTCACCACATAGCAGTACTAGTTCAACACTATGTTCATTTGTCAGCATGGTGATTTAATGTTTTCGCTAATGATCTAAACTTTTTGCTTTCAGGAGAGTTGCTAGCAGATGATAAACAACACATTTACTCTTAGTAACACATTCTCATTTGTTATTCATTGTAAAAATTAATTCATTGTTTCATTGCTGAAACTAATGTTTTAATATCAACAGATTTGGTCTTTGGCATGGGTCTAAAATATAACATTCCTTTTAAATAAGTAAAATCACGGAAAACTGTAAGATTTATCACTGCACTTTTGGTTATACTGTTCTTAAATGGATACATTGAACGCATGTATGAAAATAGTAAATGTATTGTATTTTACAATGTAAAACTTGTTACTTTCTCTACGCGTATCACGTACATAGTGTATAGAGAAGGTATTGCATACCACCCAAAAATTCCATACCGAGATTTCACAGGAAATACATGTTTTGGGCCCCCCTGAATAAAAAAAAATCTGATGTGTTCCATTCACACGACTTTCTCTACATCTCTGCAACAAATTATTGTTAAAAAGCTTATGCTTCCATTTATTTCATTACTTATTGCTTGCTTCCTTGTAAGTAGAAACGAAATGAGCGAGCACTATAGGTTGAAGTGATAGTCAAAAGCTTCAGTTGCTATGTAACTGAAGTTCCATTGTTTGTATGGTCAGGAGTTGACAAATTCCTGTATGAAAAAAAAAAAAAAACAAGTTTTTCAAAGCTAGAACTAAAATCAAGGAATATCTTTAAAAGAAAACGATCAGCTCCACGAAAAAAATGTCTATACCATAAATTGTGTGTTTTAACATGCTCTACATTTTTTGTGTGGTAAATTTTTGTTCATCTCTTACGGTTTAGCAGTTATGCACGATTCCGTAAAATTCATCCAGAAGAAAGTCTTCAGAGGCTATTCCCAGAAAATTCATGATATGCATTTAATATACCATGTAAATATATTTAATATGCGATATTTTAATCAAAATCGTTAGAGTCATTTTTGAGAAGATCAATATGCGATATTTTAATCAAAATCGTTAGAGTCATTTTTGAGAAGATCAACATTTTCGAAATATCGCGTCCTGGGAAGATATCAAAGTTAAATACTAGGTTTGGTAATTAACGGTCTTTTCGTTTTTGAGCTATGCTGTCCACAGACACACACACACACGGACCTTTTTCTTGGAATCAGGGGACCCAAAACATGTATTTCCGGTGAAATTTCGGTATCGAATTTTTGGGTGGAATACAATACCTTCTCTATACACTATGTACATAATAAGCTAGAGAAAGTAAAAAGCATTTTCAGAAAAAGGTCAGTGTGTGTGCATATGTGCGTCTGTGGACAGCATGGCTCCCAAACGAAAAGACCGTTAAATGCCCTTTATATGGAAAAAAATCGCTAATTTGGATTTTCTCAAAAATGGCTCTAACGATTTTGAAAATCTCTTGTATCTAAGATATTTACATCACAAATAAAATCTATATCTTGAATTTTCTGGGAATAGCCTCTGAAGACGTGTTTATTCTGGTTGAATTTTGCGAAATTTTGCATAACGGGTAAACCGTAAGAGATAGACAAAAACTTATGACACAAAAATGTAAATAATGATAAAACATACACTTTATGTCATATACAGTTCTTCGTGGAGCTGGCCTTTTTTGGAATATTCCTTTTTATTGATTTCAGCTTTAAAATACTTAAAACTTTTCTCATACGGAAACCTGTCAACTCCTGTTCACGCAAAGAAACGGATTTCAATCTCATAGCAACCACATTTTAAAACATTTTTGGTTGGTTTAGTCTAGTGTATTCTCTTATTTTTCTTGTACTTATAAAGGAACTAAGTAATAAGACCGTTTCTGTTAAATTAAATAGATGGAAGAATAAGTTTATTAAAATAATTTGTTACAGATATGTAGAGAAAGTCATGTGAATGGATCAGTTTTTTTTCAATCATTGTTTAATAAAATTGAACATTTTTTAATTTCTCCATTTGTCACGTGGCTTTTAGGCC
This sequence comes from Hymenopus coronatus, assembly GCA_030762935.1. NCBI lineage: Eukaryota > Metazoa > Arthropoda > Insecta > Mantodea > Hymenopodidae > Hymenopus > Hymenopus coronatus. Next base: position 42,167,909 of record CM060882.1, on the reverse strand, counting down.
TTACAGTATTACTAAGTCGATATTTCCATTCATAGTGTAAAGGTGGAATGACAGTGTCTTGTAGATTGTTTTCGGAAGAGCTGTAAACATAGACGCCGCAGTCCAGCACACACACACACACACACACACACACGCACACGCGCGCACACACACACACACACACACACACAATGCTATGCCAGAAGGACACGGTTTAATAACTGCTGTTCTTCAACCACATATCCCCTGCAGGAGTTTTACTGCTTCTGCATTCCTCAGATCACGTCATCCAGAGCCTGTTTCTTCAACTGCAAGCAATACAATGGAACGTGACAGAAAAAGTATCATCAACCGCCTCGTCGCTACTAATTTAGTTCATGTCAGTTGTCCAATGTCAGTGGCGTACTTCATCCTCAGTTTTAGTACCCATTTCAAACTTACTTTCCTTTCTCTCTCTCTCTCTCTCTCTCTCTCTATCTCTCTCTCTCTCTCTCTCTCTCTTTCTCTTTCTCTCGTAGCGAAACTATATTGCATTAGTTTTAAAGTTAGAATTGTTTTGAAGTCCTAATCCTACCTCCAGAAAAAAAAATGTCCATTCATATGACTTTCTGTACCTATTCTGCAACTAGCTAGCTACTCTTACAAATCGAGATACTCTAATAGAGATAAACATAAGCAGAAATGTCTTACCATGTAGTTCCTTATAAGTAGAAAGGAAATAGGTGAACTGGTCAATGTGATTGAAATGCGGTTCTCTAATATGACCAGGAGTAAAACAAAAGATAAACGAATAACTATCTACTTTCCGTACGAGAAAAGGAATTTCAAAACTGACACCAATTACAAGGAATATCTCGGAAGTAGTTAACTTCACAAAAAATTGTATCGGACATAAATTGTGTGTGTGATGTCGCCCTCCTTGGTGTAATGGTCACCATGCTAACTTCATATACCTCACGGGTTCAAACTCGGCGGAAGACAATTGATTTTTTTCGAGCATAAAAATCTTGCTAGTATGGCTTCCTTCGGAAGGAAAGTAAAGCCGTTGGTCCCGTGTCGGAGATTTACGGCACGTAAAAGAACCTCAAGCCTGATGAAAGAGGGCTCTACGCAATAGTAAGCGGTTGTTCACGCCCATAGAATGGGCCGCTGCAGTTAAAGAGCGTCCATAAATAAAACTGCATTTCCATTTTTCTCTGTAATTCAGAACCTCTGCTCTTCAACAGGCGTCTGGTCTCAGGCGCTGGCTTGTAAGTCTTGTGGGGGGCGGGGGGGGGGGGGGGGTAAGTCATACATAGACGGGTAAACAGAAAGAGAAAGAAAGAAAGGTTAAATCTCTGTACCTTCTCTTGTAGTTATTTAATAACATAAATTCGGATAATTTTTGGATAGGGTTTAACGCCCGCTTTTACTACCATGGCACCGTAAATGAATAAACTGGTGATACATGTAATGAAGATGGAGCACCGGTGGAATGAGATGGCGGGGAAACCAGAGAACCCGAAGAAAACCCGCCCCCGCGCCGCTTTGTCCACCACAAATCTCACGTATGATCACTTGGGATCGAACCTGGGCCGTCTAGGTGAGAGGCGAGCGGTCTAACTACTCGGCGCGGTCTCTAATAACATAAAAGGTACACAATGTTCACATAGTACAGGAATTCATAACATGGCACCACGAAATAAAGGCGAAGCACTCCCAGGCCACCAAGTTAACCTGACGACGGTGACAAGTATTCAACCCACGGGTCGGTCAATGACAGAATGGACTTGTGAGAGAGACCACAGCCCAACCTCGGCGCTCAGAAAATGAGCGATACCGCGGTTGAGATATTATTTTCCTTCCGCGGAATGATGACGATACACACACCTAGTCCTACCAGTGGGGAAGAAAATTCCTATTGCTGGCGCGGCTAATCGAACCCGGGTCCCCTGCTCGAGAAACAGCTGTGCTACCACTGCACCAACGGAACAGAATCGAAGTTAACCTAAGTGGAAAATGCGTAATACAGCCTGCGATCATCGAGTAAAGTAATCTTCTCAGTTGTGCATTATAAAATATCTGTTCACTGCTGTATCGTGGCCATCTATACGTATATATCTAATGCTTGAATGGAATTCCGCGGTGTTTGTCTCATTTTACATGCATGTTCTGTGGAGTAGCAACTTTTTTATACTCCTGCGGTTCTCAACTAAAAGTCAAGGTCAAATTCTTTTTAATCTTTTAGTAATTATGAAATGAAATTACACGGTGTTACCTCATGTCCGTCAGAAGGATTTGAGCTTTTCAGTGGTGAAAGAATTATCAAACACACACATACCTGCACACTTTCTCTTTGCAATAACACACTAGCTGACTTATCGAATATTGCACGGCCGGTTTTTTAAACCTTAGCGACAAATTCCTTCCATTCTTTATTATCTGGAGGGTTTTATATTGTGAATCCCTCTCATTTACCCGCGTAATTGTAATTTCGTACGTCCCACCTATTCCAAATAATGGGTGAAAAATCCCCTGATATTCATACAATTATGATCATTTAATTATGTCCGATTCCTGAATCCCCACAATCTTTCAAGTTCTGCGTATCCCTATAAGTACAGTTTGGCGGTCGGAATGGTCAAGTAATTGTGTAGATAATTATAGTTTCGTAATTGGCTTACACTCTCCGTATTTGTCGGACTTACAAGCCAATGCCTAGGGGTCAGAAACCAACGGCACGAAACCATAGAATGGAGAACCTGTTACCAGTGGTCGGCCCATAGCCAGGCATGAACACAAGGAAGTGGATGGTATGCAATGTAAGCGAAATTGATTATTGGAAAGGTAATGATGGAGCAATTGGTGAAATGATGGCGGGGAAAACCGGAGAACACCTGCCCACGAATCCCACATGCGGGCACTTGGGATAGAACCCGGGCCACCTAGATGGGAGGCGAGAGGCACTCACCCACGGCGCCGCCCGATAATTATAGTACATAGGTCAAATTATAAGGAGCAGTGGCAGTGAAAATTTGTCTAAAGTTAGTCAAATAATTGAAAATAGCTTTTTATAGGAAGTAGTGTATTTTTTGTTTTGTTTTTTTAAATATCTTAACATCCTTTAACCTGGTTGGTCATATCGGACTATGAAATGAAATTGGTGAAATGATGCTCAAACGATCTCGGGGGCAATGGAGCTTAAAGTTAATCGAATTCGTCTTCTCAGTATTAGGGAAGACCCCGAGAAAAAAACCTTATCGGGTAATTCGCCCTAAGCGAGTATGTTGAATGTGAGGCAGACATACTACCACCACACTACCCAGGCAGACTTAGGAAATAGTTGTTGCAACCTTTCGGCATTCATATTTAGTTGTCCTTCCTTGCTTCGGAACCCCACAGTCATTTAAGGATCGTATAACACATTTGCTTTCTAGTTTCCTATTTTATTGAAAAGTATTTTTCTCAAAACTACATTTTCACACTTTCAAAATGATACATGGATCTCAGTTTTTATTTAAATATAACTAAATTTTCCCAGAATGTACAGAATTATCAGTTTTAATATTACAGACCACAAAATTATCCTAATGTTAATAGAATTTTTTTCCAAAAAATGTTTTATTAAAAATTATTAATTTTAGATATTAAAAGTTCTAACTCTTTTAAAAATCGTCATAATTCAGTAATCAAAGAAAATTAACTGTCACCGTGTAAAGTTTTTGTGTGTGATTCAAAGTTCCAATTCAAAAAATGCCAACAAATTTTCTCAAAGTTTAATGCGTGTGGAACATTTTGATTAAGCAATATATTTACATAATAAAATGTATAACAAAGTTTATATTCTGCAGATTATTTATTGAAATTGAATGAAATTTAGTAGTCATATCAGCTGAACAACAATGTAATCATTGTAACATTCCAGAAAAATCTATACAGAAATATAGAAATTTGAAATTTCACTCGAATTTATGTGGCAACAGTTACAACATTTTCACAGTATGCAGAAATCCTTAACGTATACAACGAAGATTTCGCACTCCCAGGTTATTTTTTTTTTTTTTTTTTTTTTTTTTTTTTTTTTTTTTTTTACAGTATCTCTAATAATATCACATTTGAAATCTAGATCTCAGGTTGTGAAATACGAAAATACTATGTCATATAGATTTGAAGTTTACTCTGGAGTACCTCAAGGTCCTAATTTAAGCCCATTATTATATAATTATATTTATTAATGATATATCACCTGTTATTAGCTGTTCTAATATATTACTTTTTCAGATGATCTAAAATTTCACAGCTTTAAAGCTCTTTCTGATTGCGTTAAACTTCAACATGACCTGAATGCATTAAATAAATGGAGTCAAAAGAATAATCTTCCTTTTCGTACAGCTAAATGTTAGGTTATGTCATAATCGACTTAAATTTAGTGTAATTTTAATTACAATATAAACCAAATTCAATTAAGAGCTGTTAAAACAAAAAATGCTCTTGGAGTAAACCTTTGCAAAGACTTATGATTTGACCAACATATTACTACTGTTGTGCAGCTTATCTATAGAAATCCGGGCTTTATTATTCGTAATTCATCTTATTTTACGATCAAAGATTTTTGTTTATTTTGTATAATTCATTCCTGCGATCGAAACTTGAATATGTTTCAGCTTTATGGAGTCCTTATAGTGCTAAATATACATATTAAACTAATTTAAGCTATTCAATGCAATTTCTTAAAATATACACTGCTATGATTCTCTTTTTCATGTATTTGAGTTTAAAGTTTATCACACAGAAAACATTATCATTCGTTACTTTCTCTTTACAAACTCCAAATAATAAGATTCGATACTACTTATGGCACTTCATATATTTTTATGTTCCAAATATTACTACAAATAGATATAGTATGTTTACTTTCTCTATACATACTTTGTACATAGTGTATAGAGAAGGTATTGCACTCCACCCAAAAATTCGATACCGAGATTTCACCGGAAATATACGTTTTAGGGTCCCCTGTATCCAAAAAAAGAAGTATTTTCAGAAAAAGGACCGTGTGTGTGTCTGTGAACATAACTCAAAAATGAAAAGTCGGTAAAATACCAAACTTGGTGTTTAAGTTTAGTATCTTCCAGGGATGCGACACGAAGATTTTGAGAAAAATCCCCCGAACACAAACTACCCTTTACATGGAAAAAAATTCTGAAATTTTAATTTTCTCAAAAATGGCTCTAATTATTTTGATTAAAATTTCGTATATTAAAGATATTTACCTGACAAATAAAATGTATATTTTGAATTTTCTGGGAATAGCCTTGGAAGACTACTTTATTCTGGATGCATTTTACGGAATTTTGCATAACTGCTAAACCTTAAGAGATGGACAAAACTTACCACACAAAAAATGTAGAGCACATTAAAGCATACAATTTATGTTATATGCATTTTTTTCGTGGAATTGGTCGTTTTTAAGATATTCCTTGTTTTTTTGTTACAGCTTTGAAAAACATACTTTTCTCATGCAGGAATTTGTTAACTCCTGTCCAGACAAACAAAGGAACTTCAGTTACATAGCAATCAGCCTTTGACTATCAGTTTAACCTATGGTACTCCCTTATTTCGTTTGTACTTACAAGGAAGCAAGTAATAAGACTATTTCTGCTAATTTCTTCTCGATTAGCCTGAAGTAAATTGAAACACAAGTTTTTTAACAATAATTTGCTGCAGAGATGTAGAGAAAATCACGTGAATGGAACACATCAGATTTTTTTGTGTTGCAGGGGTTAATACTGATTTACACAAGCATTCACCTATACTTAGAAAGCAATATTTATATAATGCATTACATAACTTACATATGGATATATTTAACACGACAAGATTTGCTTTATCTTCTGATAATTTATTGACGATAGTAGATCAATGTATTGTACATGTTGTACGATGATGACAAGCATTCAACCCAAAGGTCGCTCAATGACCAGAATGGAATTGTGAGAGAGACTACAGTCCAATCTCGGCGCTCAGAAAATGAGTGATATGCGGTGGTGTTGTCATTTCCTTTCCGCGGAATGGAGGCGATGAGAGGGCACACACACCTAGTCCTCTCAGTGATGAAAATCCCGGATCCCCTGCTCTAGAAACAGGTGCGCTACCACTGCACTAACGGAACGGAGTCGAAGTTAACTTATTTGGAAAATGTATAATACAGCCTACGACCATCGAGTTGTTAAGTATAAGTAACATATCTGTTCACTGCTGTATCGTGACCACTAGTACGTACATACCTAGGCAGGATGGTTCAAAAATACTTTTACAACGTTTGGGGTAAGATTCCTTACATCAAAACATGAAAAATGTTAATATAAACAGATGTCCCAAAACCTTGTTTTCGATTTATTTAGGCTCAGCATGTTACTAATCAATATTAGTGACACCTTATTCTATTTGTGTTGTCAGCTTGTTAGGAGGTGTTCAACACAAACACCACTCATAGCAAATGCTGAAAATGTTCTCCTCTGTCGAAAAATGAAATATCAAATATATCGGTCGGTGTCGTATGATTTCACAGGCTTCCATAATACGTAGATGTTTGCTGCATAAACCAATTGTTTAGTGTTCCTAAAAATAAGAATCCAAAGGATTGAGTCGGGAGAACATGCAGGCCATGGAACTGATCTTATCCATCTCTACTTATCCATCTGTCATTCTAGATAACAGCTAGAAATGGAACTAAAATATGCTGGAGACCCATCATGCATAAACCAAATGTTTCTTCTTATTTGCAGAGGCGCATTTTCTAATAAGTCTAGGAGAGTGTTCTGAATGAAGTCCCTGTAAACAGCATCTGTAAAGGGCAATTCACATTGAAAATTAACCGTAGACGTACTGGCTTGGAATATAGACGCAGAATTAAATGCACCATGAGCATTCTCAATGACAAATGTAAACGTAGGTAAACGTAGGCAATAACTAATCAGAAATTAAAACAAATGAACTGCGTCTTGCGAGTGAAAAGCAAACTAAAATATTGGCAGAGACGAGAGTGTGGCACATGCACACTAGAGTAACCAATTTGCTTGGTGTTTTATATTTTAAAGAACGGTTGTCTCGTCGTAGACGATTGTGGATTCATCCCCTTAATCAAAGACGAATTAGCGGAGTATATTTTCATAATCTACTAAGCGAAATGAGATAGAACCATCAAGCGAAGCCATTTTAATAACACATCGAGCAGTGGCTTTCTTTGGTTGAATCCTGCGATGCCTGTTAACTTTGATGCAAAAGCTTGGCGTTTGCAATGTCAATGTAACCAACGTGAATGAGCCTATACATATGTAAGCTTCTGAGTCGACGTCACATCTACGGTTGATTTTCGATGTGAATGGCTCTTAAGGCGTGTTGGGGGAATGTATTACATAACTGACAAGTGTAAACAAGCAGCCTTGGCGACACAAGCTCAACTCCACAGGGTAACATGGTCCAAAGCCTTCTAACAATGATGCATAAATAAATTATTAGATTGGACCCGGAAAGCCGTTGAGCGTACACTTTCGGTAACAAATTGATAACGCGAAAACGAAGGATTTTAGAGCATATGTTTATATGAAGCTATTTTCTTGTTTCGGCGCAAGGAATCCATACCCAAACATTGTAAAAGCATTTTTGAATCAATCTCGAATGAAATCCCGCGGTGTTTATCTTATTTTACATGCATTTTCTGTGGAGTAGCAACTTTTTTCTACTCCTGCGATTCTCAACTAAAATCAAGGCCAAACTTTGTTTTTTATTTCAAATCTATGTAGCAACAGTTATATCATTTTCATATTATGCAGAAATCATTAACATAGACAACGCAGATTCCGCGCTCCCAGGCCACAAAATTGCAGTTTTACGGCTTTTCTGAATCTACGGTATCTCCAATAATATTATACTTGAAATATAGATCTCAGGTTGTAAAATACGAAAATACTATGCCATATAGATTTGAAGTTTACTCTGGAGCATCTCAAGGTCCTAATTTATGTCCATTATTATATAATTTTATTTATTATGATATATCATCTGTTGTTAACTGTTCTAATATATTACTTTTTGCAGATGACATAAAACCTATAATTCTATTAAATCTGTTTCTGATTGCGTTAAACTACAACATGACCTGAATGCATTTAATAAATGGACTCAAGAGAAAAATCTTCCTTTTAATGCAGCTAAATGTTAGGTTATGTCTTACTCTAGAATTAAATGTAATGTAATTTTAATTACAATATAGACCAAATTCAATTAAAAACTGTGGAAACGAAAATGATCTAAGAGTAAACTTTTATAAAGACTTATGAGTTGACAAAGATATTACTACTGTTGCTAGTGCAGCTTATAGAAATCTGGGCTTTATTATTTATAGCTCATCCTACTTTAACGATCCAAGATATTTTTTTTTTTTTATTATTTTGTATAATTCATTCGTGAGATCGAAACTTAATATGCTTCAGTTATGTGGAGTCCATATAGTGCTAAATATATTAAATTAATTGAAGCTATTCTTGAAACATACACTTCTTAAAAGAATTCATTGCTATCCAAAGTTTATGATTCGTTACTTTTATTTTACAAACTGTTAATGATAAGATTCAATACTAACTTAAAGTAATTCATATATTTTTATGTTCCAAATATTACATCAAATGGCTGTAATATATTTTTTATTCAATAACTTTGCTTTATCCTCTGATAAGTTATTAGCAATAGTAGATTAATGTATTTTACATATGTATCAACATTACCAGCGTTTTTGTTTTTTGATATGATTTGCTATCTAGTTAGTTCTGTAGTACTTTAGTACTGTTCTTAATTATTTTACTGTAATTGTAAACAAAATGATATTGTACTCTATTTTACTTTCTCTACACTTACTATGTACATAGTGTATAGAGAAGGTATTGTATTGCACCCACAAATTTGATACCGAGATTTCACCGGAAATACACTATCTCAGATCCCCTGAAAAAATAAAAAAAGAAGCATCTTTATGTACATCTTGAATTTTCTGGGGATAGCTTCTTTAGACCTGCTCATTCTGAATGAATTTTGCTGAATTTTGCATAAATAGTAAACCTAAGAGATAGACAGTTACTACAAAAAATGTAGATCTCGTTTAAGCACACAATTTGTTATGTGCATTGTTGCTGATAAGTTGACCGTTCCTTGTTATTGGTTTCAATTTTAAACTACATATTTTCTCAAACGGAGTTACTTTTTGTTTCATCTCTCTTTTGTTTTTCTGTAAATGTAATTTGAGCGAAACTTCAATTGTTCACATATCGATCGACTTTTAATAGATTTGACTATCGCTTGAGCCTGTATATTACTTTAGTTCCCTTCTGCTTACAAAGAACTAAGTAGTAATTGCGTTAATGTTTATCTCGTTTCTCATGAAGTATGTAGATAGAAGAATAATTTTTTGTAAGATTGGTTTATTTGCAGAGCAGGTAGAGTAAGTTATTTGAATGCACACATCAGATTTTTTGTGGAGTTAACAATTTTCGAGAATTCTTTGTTATTAATCAATTTTAATACTTTTCCTAAATGAGAAGTCGTCATTCCCGGAGGAGGACGATGGATTTTTTCGGGCATAAAAATCCTTAGCATGGCTTTCTTCAGAAGGGAAGTAAAGCCGTTGGTCCCGTATCGTAGATTTTTGGCACGTAAAAGAACCTCAAGCCTGATAGAGAGGTCTCTGAGCAAAATTAAGTGGCCTATCACGCCCAGTATAGAATGGTACGCTGAGGCCCACAGCAGTTAAAGAGCGTCCATAAATAAAACGCCATTTCATTTCTTATCTTTCTGTGCGTCTGTCTGTCTTTCTTTCTTACTTTCTTTCAAAACAACAACACTTGATGCAGCTGAGGAAGGCTTTATGTTTACAAACATTCCATTGCATCGTATAGCAGAATGCGCAAATGCTTCACACGGAGTATGAGGAGTTATAGCGCCTTCCCTCTGCTCCTATTTGGACAATATCTGCCTTGTTGTGTATAAATCCACGTCGCAAGGGTTTCCATTGTGTACCATTTAGGTCATGTTAATTCGTGCTTGTCATGTGTTGTATGATGAGGTCAGTAATGTGGCAATGCACGCTGGCCTAGTTACGAGTGGGATGTCTTGAAGGGCATGTGATGGGAAGATAAAGGTATGTTTCCACCCCTACTCTAACGATGTCATCTCAACAGTCACCCTCATGTTACACATTTGTGTGGCAAAGGACCCTAAAGGAGAGATGGAGGGTGTGACAATGCGTAGGCGTGAATATCTCTGGCATCTGCAGGATGCGGGTCGGGAACTCAGGAAGAAGTGGGCAAGGAATGTGGTCATTACAGCCCTCTGGTATTTCAATTTAAAGGGGAAAAGTAGATGCTTAAGAACCACGTATATAACTTGGTGCTATTGCTAGTATGTACATACTTACCAACTTTTACTATTTGCCCATAAAAGTACTGGCTTTTAATGACTTTATGGCAAAGTATTACAGATTTTCGTCACCAAGATAACAAAATTTAAATTTTATTACATTATATCTAATTTAGGTGACATACTGTTGTTGGTATATAGTTTTATGATAGACCAGAGCTTATCTTTTATCACGAACATATCTCCCTTCATTGGCTTGCAATAAAATGCAAAACTTGCGGGTTTAAAATGTTTATACCATTAATAATCTCTAGAAACCAAAGCTAATGCTAAATTTTTAGGTTTATATATGCATAAACAATTATCATGAATTCATATTGATAAATTGAAAGTCAATTTACAAAAGAAGGGCATAAAAATTATTAAAAATCTGATGTGTTCCATTCACATGACATTCTCTACAGCTCTGCAATACATTATTGTTTAAAAGCTTATGCTTCTATCTACTTCATGCTAATCGTGATAAACATTAGCAGAAATTTTCCTTATTACTTAGTTCCTTATAAGTAGAAGCAAAATAAGGGAGAACCATAGTCAAAAGATGGTTGCTATGTGACTGAAGTTCCTTCGTTTGTATGGACAGTAGTTGACAAATCCCTGTATGAGAAAAGTGAAAGTTTTTTAAAGGTGAAATTAAAAACAAGGAATATTTAAAAAACGATCGAATCCACGAAAATATATATATATAACATAAATTGTGTGTCTTAACGTGCTCTACATTTTTTGTGTGGCAAGTTTTGTCCATCTCTTACTGTTTAGCAGTTATGAAAAATTCCGTAAAATTCATCTAGAATAAAGTAGACTTCAGAGGCTATTCCCAGAAAATTCAAGATAAACATTTTATTAGTCAGATAAATGTCTTTAAGGTACGATATTTTAATCAAAATCCTTTGAGCCATTTTTGAGAAAATTGAAGAACGTAAAAAAGAAAAAGAAAGTAAAGTGTAGAGAAAGTAAAACTTGTAATGAAAAAACGCCATGCAACGACTTTTTACAGACTAAAAAATGTTAACTGTATATAATTTGTATGTCTTAGATATTATAATTCATATGCACAAATCGTCAAGTAGCTATTTATTAAGAAGTCAGAACCATGAACAGAGACAAGACAGAGAAATAATATTGATATACCATTTGCAAGGTTGAGCAAAACACAAAATGTTATACTTATAGGAGACCCAAAATGTATAATAAATAAATTATAAATTACTTTAAAACAAACAAATATAACAGATTTTAAATCTAATTTATACAAATGGTTATCAGAAAATCTATTTTTTTTTTTCTCGTGACAAATTTTTAAATTTGAGGGTGATTAATATATCATAATTTTATATCGTATTTTGACAATGTCTATCGCCTGTGCTGTGCTTAATGGCAAATAAATAAAGTTACAAATTTACAAATAGTGAATACCTCACATGAGTTTTTAATCGCGTTCTAAGCTTGTAGTCTGTATAGGTTTCCAAATGTTACGTTCTCTGCCATGTACATTAGTAGGTAGAAAAGTATTGAATTCCATCCCAAAATTCGAGATTTCACCAGAAGTACATGTTTTAAGGACACCTGAAACAAAGAAAAAGAAATGGAAAATATTCCGTGTGTATCTGAGAACAGGATAACCCAGAAAAGAAAAGTCCATTAAAAACCAAACACTGAAGTTCATCATCTCCCAAAGATGCGACAGGAAGATTTAAAAAATAATTCTCTCTCCCAAACTACCCTTACATGTACCATTTGATTTTCTAAAAAAAGGACTCTAAAGACTTTGATTAAAATACTATATGTTTAAGGCATTTTCATGGCAAATGAAATTTATGTATTGAATTTTCTGGAGTCCCTTTCATTTTGGATCACTTTTGCATAAGGGGAAAACGCTAAGACATAGACAAAATATTACTACACAAAAAATCTAATGTGTCCCATTCACTTGACTTTTTCTAGCAGTTCAACAAACATACTTCATACAAAATATTCTTCTTCTTTCTACTCCATGCTAATTGAGACAAGCTTTAGCAGAATGATCGTATTACTTAGTTTCTTATAAGTAGAAGGGAACTGAGGGAATACACTATGCTTAAGCGACAGTTAAATGTTTTAAAAGCTATACAATTGTCATTGAGATTAGCTTCTTTGCATGGCCCGGAATAAAACAAAAGAAACACGGACTGCTTCCTATTTGAGAAAAGTATATGTATTTTAAAATTGAAAATATAACAAGGAAATTATAACCGTTATTTATAGAACAAAAATGTAAAGAACACAAATTGTATGCTTTGATGAGGTCTCAATTTTTACTTTCTCTAGCCCATACCAACATTAGTGGATAGAGAAGGTACTGTATTCCACCCAAAAATTCAATACCGAGATTTCACCGGAAATGCATGTTTTGAGACCCCCAGACCCCCCCCCCCAAAAAGCATTTTTAGAAACATGTTCGTATGTATGTATGTGTATCTCTGTGTCTCTGTATGTGTCTATGGGTAGTATAGCTCAAAAACGAAAAGTCGGTTAAATACCAAACTTGGCTTTAGGTTCAGCATCTTCCCAGGATGTGCCACGAAGATGTTCAAGAAAATCCCCCCCACACCAAACCACTCTTTACCTTGAAATTTTTTTGAAAATTTGCCCATGTAAAGGATAGGTTTAGGGGGGATTTCGTTGAAAATCTTCGTGAGATACTAAATTTAAATACCACGTTTTTTATTTAATGGGGTTTTCGTTTTTGAGTTATGCTTTCCAAAGACACACAAACACTGACCTTTTTCTAAATATATCTTCTTAAAAATATATCATTTTAATCAAAATTTATGAGAAAATCAAACTTTTCGAAAAATGTTCCATGTAAAGCGTAGGTGGGGTGGGGGACCCCCACACACACACACATACACACACGGACTTGTTTCAAAAACGTTTTTTTTTGGAATCAGTGAGTCTCAAAATATGTATTTCCGGTGAAATCTAGTATCAAATTTTGGGTGGAATACAATACCTTCTCTATACACCATATACATTGTACACACGTGCTAGAGAAAGTAATATGGACTAGAAAACTGTATACAGCATAGCAAATGCTATTTTTCGCTTTAATGGGTGTTTATTATGACGTCAGGAAAAATGTTAGCTGGTGTGGTAGAAACAGTATCACCAGGCCTTCGAGAATTCTTACAAAATGGAATTTCCTGTTACTCTCTCTACATATACTATTTATATAGTGTATAGAGAAGTTATTGTATTGCACCCAAAAATTCGATACCGAGATTTCACCAGAAATACATGTTTTGAGACCCTCTGAATCCAAAAACACTTTTCAGAAAAACGTCCGGCTGCGTGTCTGTCTGTGTGTGTGTGTGTGTCTGTAGGCAGCATAGCTCAAAAACGAAAAGTTCGTTAAATACTAAACTTGGTATGTAAGTTGAGTATCTTCCAAGGATGCGATACGAAAATTTTCAAGAAAAGCCTCCCACCCCCAACTACACTTTACATGGAAAAAATTTTATTTTCTCAAATATGATTAACGATTTTGATTAAAATATCGTACATTAAAGATATTAACATGGTAAATAAAATGTATATCTTGAATTTTCTGGGAATAAGGTCTGAAAACATCCTTATTCTCAATGAATTTTAAGGAATTTTGCAAAACCGGTTAACAGTAAGAGACAGAAAAAAACTTACGTTATATACATTTTTTCATGATGACCGTTTTTGAGATGGTCCTTGTTATTGGTTTCAGATTTAAAATACTTATATTTTTCTCATACGGGAATTTGTGAACTCCTGGCCATACAAACAAAAGAACTTCAATCACATAGCAACCAGCTTTCAAAAGATTTGGGTATCGCTTTAGCGTAGTTCATTTCCATGTTTCTCTTCTACTTATAAGAAAGCAAATAATAAGACCATTTCTGCCAAATTTTTGGAGTAACATGAAGTAAATAGAAGAATAAGATCTTTAACAATAATTTATTGCAGAGATGTAAAGAAAGCCATGTGAATGGAACACATCATATTTTTTTACACCTTCTTTATGTCCATTTACTGCCCTGAACTTTTTACGCATTCTAAATTCCACGTAATTGCAAACTTAGTACTATTTGCTGGACGAGGAAAACGTTTGGGGTTTCCGTTTCAGCAAGTTGGCAACAGGAGTGATAATATATGTAGGAAAACAAAATGCAAACGCTCAGCGACCCGATAACGTATTATTTTCTGCTTCCTCACAAAGCCGTTGATTATAAGAATTAACCAGTAGTTTCCAGGATGTGACAAACCAGGAAAACTATGGCCCAGAGATATATGTGTAACTGATGAAAAAAATTGAACTTGAAGCTAGTTGTGACATTTAGTTTTTTTCCAGCAGTATTGCTTCTGTGATGACGTTTGTACTGAACATCAGAACACAAATGAATTTCCTTACTTTCGTAACAATCACAAATATGCTTATTGAATAATAAAAATAGCCAAATAGCATGAGGATATTAATAATTCTGACTATTTAGCACATGTATCAGTGACCAATTCTGCCTAAGCAGGAATTTCAACCAATCGATAATTGTTTAACCTGGTAGTAAACATATAAACAATCAAATCTAGTATTCATAATCACACTTTTTGCGATTAAATATATATATAAAATCTGATAGTTTCCATTCACATGACTCTCTCTAGGTGTTTCACAAACAAACTTTCCTTGCAGAAGATTACTTTTGGTACACGACGTATACTATACGTCATGCTAATTAAGATAAACGTTGCTAGGACTGGAATTATTACTTGCTTCTTTGTAAGTAGAAGGGAAATAAGAGAATACATAGGCTAAAGTGACAGTCAGATATTTTTAAAGCCAGTCGCTTTTCTTGCTAGGAGTAAACGGAAGAGAGACGAAAACAGATGTCTCTCGTTTAAAAAAAGGTTTTCAGTGCCTTAAAACTGAAACCAATAACTCCAAATGTCTCGTAAATGGTTAACTCTACAACAACATTTATATGGCATAAATTGTATGTTTTAATGTAAAAATCGTTAGAGTCATTTTTGAGAAAATCAAAATTTTCAAAAAATGTTTCATGTAAAAGGTTGTTGGGGTTGGGATATTTTCTTTAAAATCTTCGTGTCGCATACTTTTGAAAATACTGAACTTAAATACCATGTTATTGAGTTTTATTTTTTTAGCTATGCTGCATACACACGTGCGCGCGTGCAATTTTTTTTAATTCAGGGGGTTTCAAAACATGTATTTCCGGCAAATCTCAGTATTAATTATAGGTGAAATGCAATACCTTCTCTTTCCACTATGTACATTTAAAAAAATCTGATGTGCTCCATTCGCTGACCTTCTCTACTATTCTGCAAACAAACTAGACTTACAAAAGATTTTTTTTTTTTGCTTCATTTGTATAGCCCCCTTTAACATCAATGGTCATATCGGGGGCTTTCACTTGTGAAACTGTAGGTTCAGAACATTAGGTTAAACTTTATATTACTAAACACACGCACATTCACTCTCACATTCATACTTCCAGACTCTATGGGGGATAGGAAATAATTCCGGTTAAAGAAAAATTCCCCGCCCCAGCCGGGAAGTCAGCTCGCTGACCACTCGACCACGGAGATTATTCTTTTATCTACATCATACTAAAAGTGATCTTCATTGCCATAAATGTACTTATTACTTGCTTTCTTACAATTAGAACGGGAATAAGAGAATACACTAGCTAAAGCAACGGTCAAAGATTTTAAAAACTTGTTGCCATGTGATACAATTGAAATCCAGTTCTCTTTGCATAGTCAGGAATAAAACAAGATACGAAACGAATGATGACTTCCTGTTTTAGTGAAGTACAATTATTTTAAAATTGAGACTAATAACTTGGAATATCTCAGAAATGGTTAACTAAAAAAAAGTATTTGACAGAAATTATGTGTTTTAGATATACCTAACTATTTTTAGGTAGTGTTTAACGCCCGTTTTACTACTTGTGGCACCGCAGGCGATGATACTGGTGAAACATGGAATGAAGATGAAGCACCGAGGCATTGACAGAGGAATCCGGAGAACCCGAAACCCGCCCCTGCGCTGCTTTGTCCACCACATATCTCACATGCAGTCGCTTGGGATCGAATCCGGGGGATATACGTGTATGTGTGTGTGTGTATATATACATATGTCAATTGACATTTTTTACTTTCTCTATACGAACTATGTACATAGTGTATAGAGAAAGTATTGCACTCCACCAAAAAATTCGATGTCGAGATTTCACCGGAAATATATGTTTTAGGGTCCCCTTTATCTAAAAAAAAGTATTTTCAGAAAAAGGTCCGTGTGTGTGTCCGTGTGTCAGTGTGTCCGAGTGTCTGTAAACACGATAACTCAAAAACGAAAAGTCGGTAAAGTACCAAACTTGGTATTTAAGTTTAGAATCTTGCAGGGATGCGACACGAAGATTTTGAGAAAAATCCCCCCACTCCAAACTACCCTTTACATGAAACTTTTTTCGAAAATTTTGATTTTATAAAAAATGGTTATAACGATTTTGATTAAAATATCGTATATTAAAGATATTTATCTGACAAATAAAATGTATATTTTGAATTTTCTGGGAATAGCCTCTGAAGACAACTTTATTCTGAGTGAATTTTCCGGAATTTTGTATAACTGCTAATCCGTAAGAGATAGACAAACACTTACCACACAAAAAATGTAGAGCACATTAAAACACGCAATTTATGTTGTAAACGTTTTTTTCTTGGAGTTGATCGTTTTTGAGATATTCCTTGTTTTTGTTTTCAAGGTCGAAAATCTTAATTTTTCTCATACAGGAATTTGTGAACTCATGTCCATACATAGGTATTTCAGTCACATAGTGACCAGCTTTTGACTATCGCTTTAACCTATGCTACTCCCTTATTTCCTTTCTACTTACAAGGAAGAAAGTAATAAGACTATTTCTGCTAATTTTTCTAGATTAGCATGAAGTAAATAGAAGTATAAGCTTTTTAAGAATAATTTGTTGCAGCGATATAGAGAAAGTCATGTGAATGGTACACATCAGATTTTTCATTATTGGTTTGAATTTTCAAGTGTTATACGTTTTCCAAATGGTAAGCGCTATTCGTTCTCTCTCTCTCTCTCTCTCTCTCTCTCTCTCTCTCTCTCTCTCTCTCTCTCTCTCTCTGTGTCGTTCAAATGGCATGTAGTTTGAAATTCATCACATAACAATTAGCCTTTTAAAAACCTAATATCGCTTTTAGGTATATTCTTTTTATACCTACAATGAAGTATGTAAATATGTAATGAAAGTTTATCTAATTTAACAAGAAAAAGAAGAATAAGAACTTTTAGAAATGGTTAATGGAAGAGTAAATAGAGAAAGTCACGTGAACTTAGCACATCAGATTCTTATTTTTTATTTTTATTTTCTCTATACGTATTACATACATAGTGTATAGAGAAGGTATTGTACTGCACCCAAAAATTCGATACCGTGATTTCACGGAAATATATATTTTGGGACCCCCCTGAATCCAAAAAAGCATTTTTAGAAAAAGATCCGTGTGCGTGCGTGTGTATCTGTGTGCAGCATAGCTCAAAAACGATAAGACTGTGAAACACCAAACTTGGTATTAAAGTTTGGTATGTTCCAAGGATGCGACACGAAGCTTTTCATAAAAATCCCCTCCCACCGGAACTACCCTTTACATGGATTTTTTTTCGAAACATTTTATTTCTCCAGAAATGGCTCTAATAATTTTGAAAATGTCGTATATTAAAGATATTTACCTGACAAATTAAATGTCTATCTTGAATTTTCTGGGAATAGCCTCTGAAGAGTACCCTATTCTGGGTGAATTTTACGGAAGTTTGCATAATATCTATTACATAAACCGTAAGAGATAGATAAAAGCTAACTTAACAGAAACTTTAGATCTCGTTAAAACACACAATTTACGTTATATGCATGCATTTCACGGAGTTAATCGTTTCTGAGATATTCCTTGTTATTGGTTTCAGCTTTAAAATACTTATACTTTTCTCATGCGGAAATTTGCCAACTCCTGTCATACAAAAAAGGGGACTTCAGTCACATAGCAACCAGCTTTTGACTATCACTTTAACCTGTGGTATTTCCCTTCTACTTACAAGGAAGCAAGTAATAAGACTATTTCTGCTAATTATTTTTTGATTAGCATGAAGTAAATAGAAGCATAAACTATGTAACAATACTTTGTTGCACAGATGTAGAGAAAGTCATGTGAATGTAACACATCAGATTTTTGTTTAGATTTATTTTAAATAAAATAGGGTTCCGGAGTCTTGTTGGGGTTCCGCCGCTGTACTCCTGTTTTACTTTCTGTATACGTACTATGTACATAGCGTATAGAGAGGGTATTGCGCTCCATCCAAAAATTCGATACCGAGATTTCACCGGAAATATATGTTTCAGGGTCCCCTATATCAAAAAAAAAAGCATTTTCAGAAAAAGGTTCGTGTGTGTATCCGTGTGTCCGTGTGTCCATGAACAGGATAACTCAAAATCTTCCAGGGATGCGACACTAAGGTTTTGAGAAAAATCCCCCCACCCCAAACTACCTTTTACATGGAACTTTTTTCGAAAATTTTGATTTTCTCAAAAATGGCTCTAACGATTTTGAATAAAATTTCGTATATTAAAGATATTTACCTGTTAAATAAAATGTATATCTTGAATTTTCTGAGAAAAGCCTCTGAAGACTACTTTATTCTGGATGAATTTTACGGAATTTTGTATAACTGCTAAACCGTAAGAGATGGACAAAAACTTACAATACAAAAAAAAAAAAAAAAAAACCTTAAACACACAATTTGTCGTATATACATTTTTTCGTGGAGTTGATCGTTTTGAGATACTCTTTGTTTTTGGTTTCAGCTTTAAAAAAAAATACTTATCTCATACAGGAATTTAATAATTCCTGTCCATACAAACAAAGGAACTTCAGTCACATAGCATCCGATTTTTGACTATCACTTCAACCAATAGTACTCCGTTATTTCGCTTCTACTTACAAGGATGCAAGTAATAGGGCTATTTCTGCTGATTTTTTTCTCGATTAGTATGAAGTAAATAGAAGCATAAGCTGTTTAACAATAATTTGTTGCAGAGGAATAGAGAAAGCCATGTGAATGGAACACATCAGACTTTCTTTATCCTCTTTTTCCATTCTTCCAACATTTCCTTTGTTTGCCTTTTTTTGCTTCTAATAGACACACAAATACACATTTACAAACACACAAACACCCATGCCCAAGGCGGGATTCGAACCCACGATCACGTGAAGCTATTGAATGTGATGCAGATACTGCTTGTTCCTATAAGCGCAAATCAAGCACATGTTGATACTGCTCCTCCTCGCTTGTGACAGTTGAATACTTTTCTCAGATAGCTATTTCTGTTTCAATCAGCAGAACCGGATGTAGAGCTCTGGAGCTTACGAGGGAATTCGGCATTTGTTTATTGCCAAACAGAATCCGATTTATAGGAACACATTCCCACTTCCTCGTGCTCTGGCGGAAACATACCCACATAAACAAACGCTCGAGCATGGCCGCACTAATTTTAACTTCAGAGAGCCAATGCTACCGCGAACTGGGTCATCTTATTGCAAGTTTGTTGAGGAACGAAATAGTTTCGCTCCAGAATGCCGTCCTACAGTTTGTTATAAGAAACTTACACAGTTGTTTACTTTCATCTCTTGCAGCTAGAGTTAAGGTAGCAGCTACTTTCCCTCTAGGGGAAGTATTGCATTCCACCCAAAAATTCCGTGTCCTATTTCACTGGAAGGTTTTGAGGTGATTTGAACAAAATCATTTTTAGAAAAACATGCCTCTGTGTGTGTGTGTGTGTGTGTGTGTGTGTGTGTGTGTGTGTGTGTGTGTGTGTGTGTGTGTGTGTGTGTGTGTGTGTGTGTTTCCCTCGCGCGCAAGTATGTGCATCCGTGAGTCTTTAAAAAATTCAAAAACGAAAAGTCGGTTAAACACCAGACTTGATCATTTAATTTCAACATCTCCAAGAATGCGACCCGAAGATTTGCAAGAAAATCCCTAAACCCCAAACTACTGTTTACGTGGAACGTTTCTCGAAATTTTTGATTTTCTCAAAAATGGCTGAAGCAATTTTGATGAAAATACCCACCAATTTGTTTCAGATATTTTTATGACAAATGAATATTCTGCTAATAGCTTCTTTTGCCCTACTCATTAGGGATCACTTTAACTGGTAAACCCGAAGATAAAAAAAAAAAAAATAATCTGATGCCTTTCCCTGTCTGTTCTACAAACAAGTGTTCTTATAAAACACTATTCTTTTATCTGCATCATGCTAATTGAGATAAACATTAGTAGACGTGGTCTTAATACTTCCTTTCATGTAAGAAGAAGGGAAATACACTAGGCTAAAGCAATTGTCAAATCTTTAAAAGCTGGTCGTATATGAACACTTTAGGTTCGGTTCGCTTTGCATTTCCAAAAAACAAAAAACAAAAGATAGTTGAAATGAAAGATGATTCCCTCTGAGAAGATACCTAGTTTAAAATTGAAACCAATAAGTAGGAATATCTCGGAAACCGTCAACTCTACAATAAAAATGTATATAACATAAATTGTGTATTTTAATGAGATCTACATTTTTGTATGTCACATTCTTGTCTCTCTTATGGTTTACCAGTTATGCAAAATTCAGCAACATTTATCGCAATGAATATGTCTTCAGAAACTATTCTCAGAAAATTCACGATATACATTTTTTTATATCTTTATTTTACGTCGCTTGACTACAGTGATCTTATTGCGACAGACATTGAGTACATGGTTCAGATGACAATTTTTGGTTACATTGAATAGCTATAATACAATAATAAAGCACAACAATAAATAGCAAATTAATTTATTTTTTATGTAAATGGCTTTAATGTGCGGTATTTTAATCAAAATCGTTATACCCATTTTTGAGAAAATTAACATTATCAAAACTTTTTCCATGTAAAGGGTAGTTTGGGGTGGCGGGATTTTCTGGATGTTTTTTTTTTTTTGATACCGGGGACCCGAATCGTGTATTTCCGGTGAAATCTCGGTATCAAAATTTTTGTTGCAATGCAGTGCCTTCTAATTTTATGTACAGAGTACGTGTAGAGAAAATAAAAATATATAAATTGCTTCCATTTTACTAAAGCAAAGCAACACCATAACCACCATAATAACCACTTGTTTCTATAATTCAGAAGGGAACTATACCCCTATCTGGTTCCGACTTTTCTAACTAACGTATGACATTTAATATCCATCTGCCTTTTCGTTTTTGAGATATGCCGCTATCATTCAGAAGACAGACAGACTTTATCACGCGCACAAATATACAGACGCATAGAGACAATCACACCATAAACTCACACAGTCAAACCAACACATGCAGAAACAAAGGCTGAGAAATACACGCACACACACACACACACACACACACATGCACGAATAGATACACTTGCGATTTTTACTTTCTCTGGCAGAAATGTACATACAATCAATGTACATAGTAGCTAGAGAAGGTATTATATTTCACCCAAAAATTAGATGTCGAGGTTCAGCGCAAATATGTCTTGAGGTCCCCCGAGTGAAAAAAGAAGTTTTAGACAACGGTCCGTGAGCGCGCGCGCGCGCGCGCGCGTGTGTATCTGTCTGTCTGTAGAGACCATTCATAGTACCTTCCAAGGATGTGACACGAAGCTTTTCAAGAAAATCTCCAAACCACAAGCTACCATTTACATGGAAAAAAATTGAAAATTTCGTTTTTTCAAAAATGACTCAAACGATTTTGATTAAAATACCGTATTTTAAAGATATTTGCCTCACAAATAAAATGTATATTTTGAATTTTCTTGGAATAGCTTCTTAAGATCTCTTTATTCTGGATGAGTTTTGCAGAATATTGCATAACGGTTAAACCGTAAGAAATAGACAAAAACTTACTACACAAAAATGTAGATCTCGTTAAGAGACATAATTTATGTCTTATATGTTTTTCTTGTAGAGTTGGCCTTTTTCTTGATATTCCTTGTTATTGGTTTCAATTTTAAACTACCCAGTAGTTCTCAAACCCGACCATGCAAGGCGAACCAAACTCTTTCACATAGCAACCAGCTTTTAAAAGATTTGACTATCGCTTTAGCGTAATGTATTCCTTATTTCCCTTCTACTTACAAGGAAGCAAATAATGCATTTCTGCTAATGTTTATCTCGGTTAGCAGCAGAAATAGTAATGTTTTGTAAGATTATTTTGAATATGGAACAGCTAATGAAAGTTATATGAATGGACATGGAAGATTTTTTTTTTTTTTATTCCGGGGACTTTGAAAAGAATGAAATCTCGACAGCAAAATGTTGAGTAATAAACAATGCTTCCTCTGGCTAACAATAGGTAAACGCTGTAGAAAGTAAAAGTTTAAGTGCACTCGAGTCTGCTTTGCAAGAAGCACAAGGAAATCAATTTGAAAATCTGTTCTGTAACACCAGCGTCCTCAAAGTACGGTTAATAACTTCGTGTTTAAAAGACTCTCACCGTCTGCAAGCATACGGAATCTGGAGGGAAGAAAAAAAAGAAAAAAAAAAACCGTGGTCGAGTGTTCAGCGAGGATTCGATTCCTGACAGGCAGAGAATTTTTCTGTAACCAAAATTATTCCCTTCCCCCCCTCCCACAGAGTCTAGAAGTATGTATGTGAGAGTAAATGCGTGTGTGTTTGAGGAAAACAAAATGATTTAAACCCAACGTAAAGAACCTACAAGCAACGAATTATTTCTAAAGCAAAGCCCAGGATATATAAATGACATAATAATAATAATAATAATAATAATAATAATAATAAATATAATAATAATAATAAATATAAAAAATCTGATGTGTTCCATTCCCATGACTTCTCTACATCTCTGCAACAAATTATTATTAAAAATCATATGCTTCTATTTACTTCATGCTAATCGAGAAAAAATCAGCAGAAAAGGTCTTATTACTTGCTTCCTTGTAAGTAAAACTGAAATAAGGGAGTACCATAGATTGAAGTGATAGTCAAAAGCTGGTTGCTGAAGTTCCTTTGTTTGTATAGACAGGAGTTGACAAATTCACGTATGAGAAAATTACTATAAGTATTTTAAAGCTGAAACCAATAACAAGGAATATCTAAAAAACGACCAACTCCACGAAACAAATTTATGTAACATAAATTGCGTGTTTTAACGAGCTCTACACTTTCTGCTTAGTTAGCTTTTGTCTATCTATTACGGTCTCCCAGTTATGCAAAATTCCGTAAAATTCATCCAGGATAAAGTAGTCTTCAAAGGCTATTCCTAGAAAATTCAAGACATACATTTTATTTGTCAGGTAAATATATTTAATATACGATATTTTAATAAAAATCGTTAGTCATTTTTGAGAAAATAAAAATTTTCGAAAAAAGTTCCATATAGAGGATAGTTGGGGGGGGGGTGTTCTTAAAAATCTGCGTGTCGAATCCTTGGAAGGTACCAAGTTTGATATTTAACGAACTATTCGTTTTTGTGCTATGCTTCTACAGATACACAAGCACACGTGTACCTTTTTCTAAAAATGCTTTTTTTGTGTTCAGATGCACCCAAAACGTATATTTCTAGTGAAATCTCGGTATCGAATTTCTGGATTCAGGTGCACCCAAAACGTATATTTCTAGTGAATCTCGGTATCGAATTTCTGGATGTATTACAATATTTTCTCTATACACTATGTACATTGGGTGGAATACAATACCTTCTCTATACACTATGTACATAGTACGTGTAGAGAAAGTAAAAATCAGCGTGCTGTGTTTGAACATGAACTTTCTCTACTACGTATAGTAAGCGAAGTGCCTATTGTATTCCATTAAAAACAATCAATATCGCAATTTCACTGGAAATATGATTTAGAGTCCCCTGAATCCAAAAAAGAGCTTTTTACATTCACTACATAATACTCGGTTCGTAGGTAGAGAAGGTATTGTACTTCACCCAAAAATTCTATACCGACATTTCACAGGAAATACACTTTTTAGGCTCCCCTGTTTAAAAAAAAAAACAGTTTTAGAAAAAGTTTCGTGCGCGCGTGTGTGTGTGTGTGTGTGTGAACACGATGACTCAAAACTCAAAAACGAAAAGTTGGTAAAATACCAAGCTTAATATTTAAGTTTAGTATTTTTCAAGGATGCGACACGAAGATTTTGAGGAAAATCTCCCCCAAACTACCCTTTACATGGAAAATATTTAAAAAAAATGCTGATTTTCTCAAAATGGCTCTAACCATTTTGATTAAAATATCATGGATATGAGTTATTGGTTTACATTTTCCAATACATATACTTTCCTCAAGTGGGAACTTGACATTCAGTTTTATTTTTAATGTATTTATTTATTTATTTATTTATGTTTACTCCTGGACATGCAAGAGAACAGAATTTTCTTATAATTAGCTCTTAAAACATTTGACTATCGCTTTGGCCTATTGTATTCTTGTTATTGTTTGTACTTACAAGGAAATAATAAGACATTTCTGCTAATGTTTATCTCAATTAGTATAAAGTACATAGAAAAAGTTGTAAGAAAACTTTGTTACACGATAGATCGAGAAAAGCATGCAAACGTAATAAATACGATTTGTTTATGTTGAACTGTTAACCTATCTGGGCAGGTTGCATCACAGCTTCCTGTGGCACCGTTTATCAATGAAATGTTCCTGCTCTTTTCACAGGGCAGGTATACACAGGTTTCTTAATGAAGCTATCGGAGCCATAAGTTTGGTCCCCAAGATTTTAAGGGGGTCGTATAAAATCAAATTTATACTGTTAGTACACATCGATGTTTTGTAACATAGAATCCATCTTCCGATACTCAAAAGTCACTATTCATATGCTGAGGAATATCTCCAAACAAGTTGACTACGTGCCAGATATATGTCATGCTATATGTGAAAGTTCTTTTGAATATTAAAACTGCAGCCCTCAATCAGAAGATCATGTTAAATGTTTGGTTAAGCAGTTTTTTATTTCTGTTTTAAATGTATACTATCGTTTCACATTTTATTTATGTAGTGAATTTAAGTTTTAAGTACCTAATTGCGTTCACTAGCATCTGCTTATAGAAAGAAAGGAACGGTTTGTTTTGGTTTTTTACTTTCTCTACACGTACTATGTACATAGTGCATAGAGAAGGTATTGTAATGCACCCAAAAATTCGATACCGAGATTTCCCCGGAAATACATGTTTTGGGTCCCCCTGAATCCACAAAAAAAAATTTGGAAAAAGGTCCGTGTGTGTCTGTGGACAGTATAGCTCAAAAACGAAAAGTCCGTTAAATACCAAACTTGGTATTTAAGTTTGGTATCTTCCTGGGATGCGACACGAAGATTTTCAAAAAAATTTCCCCACCCCCAACTATCCTTTCCATGGAACTTTTTTCGAAATTTTTTATTTTCTCAAAAATGGCTCTAACGATTTTGATTAAAATATCGTATATTTAAGATATTTACCTGACAAATAATATGTATATCGTGAATTTTCTGAGAATAGCTTCTGAAGACTACTTTATTTTGGATGAATTTCACGGAATTTTGCATAACTGCTAAACCGTAAGAGATGGGCAAAAACTTACGGCACAAAAAATGTAGAGCACATTAAAACACACAATTTACGTTATATACATTTTTTTCATATTCCTTATTTTTGGTTTCAGCTATGAAAAACTTATACTTTTCTCATACAGGTATTTGTCAACTCCTGTCCATACAAACAATGGACCTTCAGTCACATAGCAACCAGCGTTTGATTATTAGTTTAGCCTATAGTACTCCCTTTAATTTCCCTTCTGCTCATTTTTTCTCGATTAGCATAAAGTTAATAGAAGCATAAGCTTTTTTAACAATAATTTGTTGCAGCGAGGTAGAGAAAGTCATGTGAATGGAGCACATCAGATTTATTTTTCGGGGAGGGGTGCCGTCTTTAACTTTAGCATCCTTTAATCTAGTGGGTCCTATTATATGATGAAGGAATGATTCTCAAACGAGCTTGGGGCCCTTGGAGCTTATAATTGACCCAATATTAGTATTTTTAAAATAAGGAAAACCCCGGTTATAAACCTATTCTGGTAACTTATCGAACTCGGGGCCTCTTCAATAGGAGGCCGTCACGCTCCTCCTACATCACAGGAAGTGTCACAGTTAAATCAAAAGTCTGATGCGTTCCATTCATATGACTTTCTCTAGCTGTTACACAAACAATTTTCCTTACAAAAGATTATTCTGTTACCTGCGGCATGCTAATCAAGGTAAACATTAGCAGAAATTGTCTTATTATGTGTTTCCTTGTAAATAGAAGGGATATAAGGGAATACACTAGGCTAAATCGATAGTAATTTTTTTTAAAGCTGATCCTATGTGAAACAATTGAAGTTCGGTTCACTTTGCATGGCCTGCAGTAAAACAGAAATAAAACGTCACTTCCCGTTTGAGAAAAGTTGAAGTAGTTTAAAATTGAAACCAATACCAAGGAATATCACAGAAACGATCAGCTCTACATAAAACAAAATTATGTGTGTTAACAAGATCTACATTTTTTGTATAGTAAGTTTTTGTCTATTTCTTACGGCTTAACCCCTATGCAAAATTTGGCAAAACTCATCCAGAATAAAGAGATCTTCAGAGGGTATTCCCAGAAAATTCAAAATACGTAATTTATTTATGGTGTAAATCTTTAATATATGGTATTTTAATCAAAATCGTGGAGCCACTTGTGAGAAAAACAAAACTTGTCCATGTAAAGGTTAGTTTGTGATGAGGGCTCTTCTTGATACTCTTCGTGGTGCAGCCTTGGAAAATACTAAAGATTTTGTATTTACAGTCTTTTCGTTTTTGAGCTATGCTGTCAACAGACACACACACACACACACACACACACACACACACACACACATACACTCACGGATTTTTTTAAATGTTTTTTTTTTTCGGACTCAAGGAACCTCGAAATCTCGACATCGAATTTTTGGGTAGAATACAGTATCTTCTCTATTAGCTGTGTAGGTACACTGTTCATACAGGCTAGAAAAAGTAAAAATTCAATCTAGATTTCAGCACAAATACATGTTTTGAAGCTCTGAATAAAATAAACACAATTTTTAGGGAAAGAAGCACCCGCGTGTATGGGCTGTGTGCACCGATACAAAAGGCATTCAGAATGATACAGGATATTTCCAAAAACTTCAGTATATACATTTTAATTGTCATATATCTTAAGTACATGGTATTTTAATCAAGATCAATTGAGGTGTTTTTGAGAAAATAAAAAGCAACTAAAATATAGCGTAGTTTGGAACGGGAGATTTTCCTGAAAATCTTTGTGTTGCATTCCTGAAAGGTGTTGAACATAAATAGCAATTTTGGTATTTAACAAACTTTAAGTTTCTTAGTTTCGAGGGCGCACACACATACACACACACACAAACACACACAGTTTTCTAAAAAGCTTTTTCTTAGATTCAGAGGAGCTCAAAGCATATATTTCCGGTGAAATACATTATGGAAAACAATAGGTAGATACTTCCTCTACTTATTATAGATAAGTAGTAGATAAAGTAATAAGCCATAGTAGCTAGAGAAAATCTGATGAATACTAACACCTGACTTAAAAAAAAAAAAAAGTATTTTTTTTTTTTTAAATTCCCTCTCACTATTTGTACGTTGTCGTGTTGTACTCTTACAATCTTCATCTGCTTAAGCGTTTTCAACTGGTAGAGCAAAACATAAGGACATAAAACCTTAACTCTGCAGTTTCGTGCTTTCAATTCTAAGCGAGGTGAAGGAATTTGGAATTGTAGTTTTCCTTTTGTAGTAACTTTTGAAACGTATCTGTGGTAGCTTTATTTCTCGTTATTAAATGGGAGTGTTACGTGACTAGTTTAGTTTTTTTGGTCAAGGGACCGCAACGAAATCATGAGGGAATTTCGGAACAAAGATGTGATTAAAGAGCAGACGGAGAATTGGCAATGCCGAAGGCAGTTTGTGTCACGAATGCCTTCTTTCCAAAACGAAGCGGCTATTGTATGTTATAATTTAGGTTAATGATGGTGAATTAGTCCATTTGATAATACTAATGCAGTCTCTCCGCTTTCCACAGGGCGTTCACTAAGTTTCCGTTAGAATCAGGTTACATGCGAGTGCCTTGCTGGACAATTAAGAATGTTGATCTAAGCACCGTTCTTCAGATGTTTGTAATTAGCTGTTTTTGTTCACGCAACACGAAGTTACAACAGTGCTGCCAATAAACACAGTAGAATGTTTCATGCCTCAGCTGTTAAGTTGAACTCATATCATTTATTTGCCTGCAATAGTTTTTGTCGTCTCGGTAAAATTCTGTGCTTTGAAAATAACAAAATTTCCAATCTTTCATTTGCGTAGGACGATTAAAACAACTGAAATCAGCACGCTAAAATTAAATAATACACTGTAATTTGTGTTAAAAAGCATTCATTCCATGTGAATTTGTAACATTAAGTTTACCGAGGATTACATATCACAGAATATTGCCGTGCTGCTTTCAACATGTGCAGGTATTACCATTTTTATGCCATCATATCGTAAACACCATTGTAGTTAAAGAGCAAATCACCTTATGTGGAAAAGGAGTACTGTAAAGTTTGCTGCACTACTTTTCAATTGCTTTATTTCAGTATCACAAAAGTACGTGATCCAATTCGGTAAGATGATAGGCGATTGTCACATGATATAATATAATAACTCGATATAGTCCGCACAAATTACGTATTAAAATGGATATGCCCCCCCCCCCCCGGTGATTTCCCTTATCCTGATAAGACGAATGTCGGATAACTTTAAGCTATATGGACTCTGAACTCATTTCAGCATCAATTTCACCCATTTTATTCATCGTCCATATGATGATAAGCGAAAGCAATGGAGATACATTAATCATAAGACATTTTAGATGTTATGTTCTCTTTCTCTCTCTCTCTCTGTCTCTCTCTTTCATGAAGATTTTTAAGTTATATACAATTTTAGAATATTATGTACAATTCATTGAGAATGAAGATGGCTTCAGAGGCTATTTACTGAAAACTAAAGATATACCTTTTTTCTTGGTGATATTAATACCTCAAATATACAATGTGCTTTTAGAAAAAATAACTAAATACATGCTTTGATGTGGGGGAACTTTCGTGGAAATCTTCACGTTACAGCCTAGAAACAACTAGACATAAATACGAATTTTGATTTCCATCCCTTCCCCGCTCACACAAACACACACACACACACACACACACACACACACACACACAAATTACAACACAAATTTTAACCTTTAAAAATGATGTTCTGGGTTTTGGGAACCTCAACACATGTATTTCTCGTGAAGTCTCAATGTAGAATTTTTGGTTGAAATACAATTCTTTGCCATACGTAAGCCGTAGAGAAGGCAAAAAGGTTTCATTTTATCAGATACACTCCTTTCCTTCTTTGAAATACTACCAGCGAACAATACAAAGGGAAAGAGGGTGCGATGTGAAGAAGAAAAGGGACGAAGGGCAGAATGGTCGATGAAACTTGAAGAAGGGATAAACTAGTTTCACAAGGTACGCAACAAAGAAGCCTGTTAGGTGGTGTTATAACTCATGCCAGGGAAGTAACATTGAACAAAGCAAAAGTATTCTTAAAATACTTAAACGATTTATACTTTACTGCCTGGCTTTGCATGGGTGGCCTTGATTTAATTCAATTTGCCTCCCCACATACTCACTAAAATGATTTTAACAATGGTTAAGATGATTTGATGAAGAATCCCTCCCTTTACCCTTATTACCGTAACTTCCTGAAGTCCCATAATATTCCTAATAACGGATGAAAAATGTCCTAATATTCACGCTAAAAGTCGACGGAATGTCCAACTTCCTTAAACTCCCATCCACCGAGTCTTCCAAGTCCTGGAAATTCTGCAGAGCCTATTACTACCCTTTGGCTGTGAAAAAATTATATGGA
The DNA here is from genome assembly GCA_030762935.1 of Hymenopus coronatus. Lineage (NCBI taxonomy): Eukaryota > Metazoa > Arthropoda > Insecta > Mantodea > Hymenopodidae > Hymenopus > Hymenopus coronatus. The sequence continues at coordinate 42,137,401 of CM060882.1, read as the reverse complement.
AAACATGTACATACAATATATGTATATACACACATATATAGTAGGTAGAAAAGATATTGTATTCCACCCAAAATATGATATATTTACCGAGATTTCAGCGAAATACACGATCTGAGGTCCCCTGAATAAATAAACAAGAAGCATATTTAGAAAAAGGTCAGTGTGTGTCTGCATGTGAAAACAGAAAAGTCGGTCAAATACAAAACTTCATATTTACGTTCAGCATCTTCCAGGGATGCGACACGAGGATTTTCAAGAAAATCCCCCACCCCAAACTACCCTTCACGTGGAAGATTTTCGAAAATTTTGATTTTCTCAAAAATGGCTCTAAAGATTTTGATTAAAGTATCACATTTTTAAAGTATTTTGCGCCAAATGAAATTTATTAGTTGTACCTTATTATTGAGTTGTCTCTGAAGTCCTATTCATACTGGGTGAAGTTTGCATAACTGGTAAACCGTAACGGATATACCAAATCCTGCTGCCGAAAAAATGTAGATCTCATTAAAAAACACAATTTATGTCTCCTACATACATACACTTTTTTCTATTTTTATTCGAATTGCATTTTGGGTGAAATACAATACCTTCTCGACCTACTATATACATTATGTATACATGGTCGACAAAGTAAAAGTCTGATGTACTACATTCACAAGACTTTCTCTACCCTTCTATCATTTATTAGTGGGTATACAAGCTATTCTTTCGAACTTAAATTACTAAGTTTAGTATTTACAGGATTTCATTTTTACTTTCTCTACACGTACTATGTATACGTATAGTGTATAGACAAGGTATTGCACTCCACCTAAAAATTCGATACCGAGATTTCGCCGGAAATATATGTTTTAGGGTCCCTTGTATCCAAAAAAAACATTTGTAGAAAAAGGTCCGCGCGCGTGTGTGTATGTGTGTGTGTCCGTGTGTCTGTGCACACAATAACTCAAAAGAAAAGTTGATAAAATACCAAACTTGGTATTTAAGTTTAGTATCTTTCAGGGATGCAATATGAAGATTTTGTTAAAAATCCCCCCATCCCAAACTATCCTTTACATGGAAAAAAATTCGAAAATTTTGATTTTCTCAAAAATGACTCTAACGATTTGGATTAAAATACCGTATATTAAAGATATCTATACGGCAAATAAAAAGTACGAGGGTCTTTTTATTCAACCTCCGATAGGCTATAAATAAAAGACAAGTTCATAGAAAACAATTATTTTATTACTAAAAGTTTTGTACACTTATGGTTACTTTTCAACATAATCACCGAAAAGATTGAGAAATTTATCGTACCTGTGCACAAACTTTGCAATTGCCCGCTTCAAAAAATGTTGCCGCAAATGATTTCAAATGAGGATTGACGTTGTTTTGAAGATCTTCATTGGTTTGAAAGTGCTGTCCTCCTAACCATGTCTTCAGTTCAGGAAAAGGTGAAAGTCGCTGGGTGCCAGGTCAGGACTGTACGGCGGATGATCGAAAATGTCCCATTGAAATTGTTCAAGGAGCCGATGGGTTGCGCCAGCAGTGTGTGGACGAGAGTTGTCATGGATCAACACAGTTCCTGAAATCAGCATTCTTCTTCGTTTGTTTTGAATGACTCTCCACAAACGTCGTAAAGTACGAAGATCTTCAAAACGTCAATGCTCATTTGAAATCATTGGCGGCAACATTTTTTGAAGCGGGTATTGCAAAGCTTGTGCACAGCTACGATAAATGTCTCAATCTTTTCGGTGATTATGTTGAAAAGTAACCATAAGAGCACAAAACGTTTAGTAATAAAATAATTGTTTTCTATGAACTTGTCTTTTGTTTATAGCCTATCGGAGGTTGAAAAAAAAATGGCCCTCGTGTAACTCGAATTTTCTGGGAATAGTCTCTGAAGACCTTTTTACTCTGAATGAATTTTGTTGAATTTTGCGTAACTGGTAAACTGTAAGAAATAAGTAAAAACTCATTACACAAAAAATGTAGATCACGTTAAAATGCACAATAATTTATAATTTTTTTTTCGTGGAATTGACCATTTCTGAGATATCCCTTGTTATTTGTTTCATATTCAAAATACTTAATTTTTTTCTCACACGGAAAGTTTAAAACGGATTTTAACCACGTGGCAACCAGTTTTTCAAAGGATTTGAGTATTGTTTTAGCTGTGTATTCCCTTATTTTCCTTCTACTTACAAGGAATTAAGTAATTAAGACAATTTCTGCTAATCTTTATCTCGATTATCATTAAGTAGACAGAAAAATATGTTTTAATAATAATTTGTTACAGCGATATAGAGAAAGTCATGTGAATGGAATTCATCAGATTTTTGAGGTATGTTGTTCACAGACACACTTTCATAAACGACTTTTTTTTTCAAATTTTTTGAATTTTTTTTTACTTATTGTTAGACTCAGGGAGTCTCAAAACATGTATTTCTAGTGAAATTTTTGTATCAAAATTGTGGGTGGAATACACTACTTCCCACACATAGTATGATATTAAAGAAACTAATAGCATCCTGAGTAGTTAATGAGGTGTTTGGGGGAAAAGAGCAGAAGTCCAAAAATGTAATTTTTCAGTAAACAATTTTTTTCTACGACCGAGCGTAATTGAGTAGTTTACGAGCTCATTTCAGATCGCAAACTTGATTTGAACGGAATCCATGCACAAATAAGTGCAGCAAGCATAAAATGCAATTTTACGCTAGCCAGTATAATTCAATAATATTATGTATACACACTGATCAATAGACAAAAATTAAAATTAGTCGTGCACGAAATGATGTTATGTTCAATAAACTTTTGGCTTCTTTCGCAGCTCTAAGAATATCACAATTCTCAAAAGGTGCCATTTTCTCATAATACATCACAGAATAACAATAATACTGGTTTGTCACGGCTTCTTTTTAGGATACAGGGTTCCTCAAAACATTTGATTCCGGGAAATCTTGGTATCAACATTTTGGGTGGAATGCAATACCTTCTCTACCTACATGTATATTATGCATTGTACCTGCGGCCGATATTCTAATCACTAAATGAATTCTTGGCTTTAGTGATCCTTAGTGTCGTGTTGCGCGCATATATTTGTAGCCTCAGTGCGGTCAAAGTTCATTATCAGCGCCTGGCATATTACCAGAAGCTGGTTGTTGAGCGTAAGACAGGTTTAAGGATAACTTATACAACTTAAAATTTAATTTTTTTCCGGGGAATAGACGCCATGGAAGAAAAACTGAGGCAACTGTATTTTTGTTTTCGATGTATTTTCACTAAAAAATTACAGTGCAGTCTGCGACGTCAATGTGACAAAGACACTTTGTTAGTATTCTTTGGTCAGAGTCTCACCTAGACGGCCGGGGTTCGATCCCAAGCGACCGCATGTGAAATTTGTGGTGGACAAAGCGGCGCTGAGATGGGTTTTCTCCGGGTACTCCGGTCTCCCCCGCCATCGCATTCCTCCGGTGCTCCATCATCATTCATGTATCATCAGTGTCACCGCCTGCGGTGCCATAAGTAGTTAAAGCGGGCGTTAAACACTACCAAAAAAAAATTGGTCAGAGTTTTTTGAGACAGTGCAAAGGGCAAGGATACAAAAATACATTTTTTTAAAACTTTTTTATTACAAATATTGGCATTCAGGCGTAACCTTCTTGGCTATCAGGAGGATAGAAATGACTGAGATAGTATAAAAACACAGAAACATCCACTCCATAGCGGTGTTCAAACCCGCGTCTCTTTCACAGCAGACCGTCAACGCCAAACTCGCTAACGACCACGGCTACCCAGGCCGGCCAAAAGGAAGTTGCTCAAGCATAGGTTAGTTACGTGTTTCCGAGTTAATTCAATAAGCAATCTTACAATTTTATAGCACTCAACGCTTGATGCATTGACACTACTAGAATCTGAAATTTGTGACGCCTTTGCTAACCACCAACACATGCTCACTGTAAGCCTTGACATTGCAAAAGCCTACGATACGTCGTGGCATGTCCACATCCTACAAACACTCCTTAAAGTCAACGTCAAAGGAAATATGCTTGCATTTATCTTCAACTTTCTACAGTATCGACGAATAAGTGTAAGAGCTAATGGTGTTTTGTCACAAAGTGTTGTTCTCAACAACGGTATACCACAGGGATCGGCATTGAGTGTAACACTCTTCTTAGTGGCTAACAACACAGTTTTTTCATGCCTTCAACCTCCAGTAAGGGCAGCTTTATTTGCCTATGACTTGACTATTTATTGTAAAGGGAAGAATATCGCCACTACACAAGAAATACTACAGTCAACCCTAGATCAGCTCCAAAAGTGGAGTCAAATCACCGGCCTTAATTTTTCTCCAGAAAAATGTCAAAGTATTGTTTTCTCTAGGGGGAGGAAACCTACCCAAACCCCTATACTACCAGCTATCATCTCCCAGTAGTAAACACAATCAGAATACTGGGTATGTACTTTGACCGCAAGCTGACCTGGATCCACCATATTAAGCTCCTCAAAGCCGATTGTATTCGGCGCCTGAATCTTTTAAAAGCTTTATCTGCCAAAACATGGGGAGGCGTTTTCACTGTTCTACTTTGCACATACAAAATAACGATCCTATCCAAGTTGGACTACGCTTCTGTTATTAACTCCGCTAGTCATTCTAGTCTTAAAACACTCGACATCATTCAGAACTCAGCTCTGAGGATTGCACTTGGAGCTTTCCATACCAGTCCTATAGAGAGCCTGCAAATTGCTGCTGGCGAACCACCTCTTTCTCTCCGACGTAAAACCTTATGCCATCAAGACTTCTATCAGACCTGGCTTTGGTTTAGACTCTCATATTTCACCACAAGACAATGTCCACTCTAGATGGCACCCGTTACTACCCTTTCCTCAAAGAATGGCTATGTACATAGAAGAGTTTA